>OY284416.1:67520965-68850965 GCA_958301585.1 Merodon equestris | reverse complement strand
GCACAAGGTTTTACACATTTCTCCTATTTTCCTTCAGTGAGCATATACATACATATGTACGTCTGTATGCATACGGATAGAAGCCCCAAGGGAGAACTCCTCCCCTTTAAGGTTTTTTTTATTTATTTATTTTTTATTTTTCGGGTAATTTTCTCTTTTGGGAATTTTTTCATTGTTGAGTTTTGCACTTTATCTGGCCGAGATTTGGTCGGGCCAGTCAATCCCATGATAGTCTGCTGTTGTTTAACTTGGTTATATTTCCCCCTTTTTTTATGTTCAGTTTAGGAATTCGTTCTTCGGACAGAGTGCTGCGAATAGCATCAATAGCATGGTTTATGGTTTTAAAGGTGATGTCAAGCCGAGTGTCTTTACCGAGGTAACCAAACGAGGTCGTTGAACTGCTATTACGTGATTTTAAAGAGTCAGTTTTGGATGTATTGGCGACATGGGATAAGGGATAATGAATTCAGAATTTGTTTACGCGAGTTTCATTCTTTGATTTAATTTGCATGGGTGTGTTGCTGCTCATTAGTTAGTCAAATACTGTGGAAAGTAAGCCTTAGAAAAAGGCGATCCCCTTGCGAGTTGAACGATTGGACCGCTAACTTTATACACATGTCGGTATAAATGATTTATTGGCACTTCAAGAACAATGGTATGGCCTGCGTCTTCTCTAAGCGTAGATATATTTGCCCTAGAGGTGTTAAAATCAATAAACTCTCTCAAGGAGGAAATGCGAAGAAAGAACGACTTGAGTTCCTTAACATTTTGGAATAATGTTTTATCGGATGAAAAGTTCAATAGTTGGTTTTCACATGTATATTTAAAAATAATAGTGAATTCAGAGATTATTAGGATATGCCACACAACCCACTTTTGTAGCCAAGAATAAAAAGTCAATAGTAACATACGATCAGGACTGCGGCAAGAGTTCAAAGAAGAAGAACTGGAAGAACTGCTAAAGACCCACGTCAAACACTTCAAAAATTGTCTGAATCGTTGATCTGTCAAGGAAAACGATCCACGATGAAAAGTGGATCAATTACGGTGATTTCAAGCACTAAAAGTAATAGGTTAATCGAAATCGAAGCCAAATATCCATGTATCCCAGCTCAAGCTGGGTAGATTCTATTTGGTAGATTCGGATGGGTTTGATCTTCTATGAGTTCTTCAAACCAAATGTGGATCACAAACCGAATGAATGCGATTGAGTCGGGCATTGAATAAAAAACTGCCGCTATACGTGCAACGACACGAGAATGTGATATTGCTGCATGACAAAGATTATTCGCACGTCACATAACCTGTTGAAATATACTTGGAAACGCTCTAATGGAAAATCCTACCTACCCGCTATAATCTGCAGATATTCTACTCCTGGTAATCACTTATTCCAATCGATGACTCAAAGTCTGTTCAAACAGAAATCTACCCCTTCTTAGGATTGGATAGGTATTCTTACCCTCTCCGAAAGATGAGAAAAAGTAATGAATAATAAAGATTTTAATTTAATTTAAAAAAAAAATGTACTTTTTTGATAGAAAAAAAAACTACGAATTAAATCGAACGGCCAATATTTAATCAAAATATGAATCATTAGAATCTGGAATTTTTCTTCCGACTTTAATTCAATGTTCATTAAAAAGTTTTTATGACCTCTGCTCAGTTTTGTAATAAATTTTGCCGACAAGACCGAAGCCAACTGCCGAAAATATGATTATCCGTTGGAGAAATATCAGATCAGTACGGTAATACGGAAGAATTTTTAATTCCAACTGTAACAGCTTTGTAACTATTGTATATTCGAGACACATTTGTCGGTTCCAAAGAACAAAAACTTTTTCTTTTGTTTTGTGGGGGGGCTCCGTGACTCAAAGATTGGCATCTTGGCTTCTGACGACGGTAACAAGGTAACAACTACTGTCCTCATCATACCATTTAATCCATACTTACCATAGATACCACATAAAGAATGCATTTCGTTATTTTGCATCATATTTCTTCTTAACTAAACCCAAATTATTAAAGCTGCTCTCTAATTGAAGTAATTCCAACGAAATATCGAAAACCTTGTTTATCGGATCATATATGTATTCACAAAAATACATGCGGTTCTGAATCGTTAAAACGTTCAATCGTCGGATGCCTGAGAGCTAAAGTTATTTATAACATTTATTCACCGGGTAGTCAAACTACCTTTGCTTATACCGAATGACCAACTATCAACAAATAAACGTTCCCTGACTACCAAATAATGTGTCACACAATCACTTCCAACCATTAACTGTAGGTGTATGTAATCCCAACTCAACGGTTGAAAAACAAACTCCACTAGTAGTAATCAGGTTCAGCTCAGCGACAATGAACCTAGGTATGGCGCAAATAACAATTCGCATCACTTCCCCCGCCATTCGGCTCATCGGGCACAGATTATTTATGCCAAATAACATACAATGTATTGTACAATAACTAAGATCAGGTGCTGGCATGTGTATGTATTATATCTAAACCGGGTAGGCCCCGTAGCATTATCGACCGTATGCTCAAGATGTTCGACTACAGTTATACCTATATTTACTTTATATAATATTTATATATGTATGGTATATATAATACAAGCTTAGCAACAACAATGGTGTGAGAAGCGGAAAATGAGCACCACGCGCAAATTGTAAACTCTGTCGCTCGATTGCCATTTCTGACAGAGGCTAATGAACCTACCAGTAGAGCCGCATGTAGGATATGATAGGATATGATGTAGGATATGATTTCACACGAAAATCGAAACGCGTAACGAGAAGTATCCTCCCCGGAGACGCGTGGGTCGAGCATCTGGAATCACTCCGATTAAATCCAATGACCAAATGTAACATCCAGCCGACCAAAAGCAACTGAAATGAACATTTTTAAATGGGAGCGAACAATAAAATCTCATAAATCACTGGTGTCCATAAACACCTCATTACATTCTTCGTTTACGCGGAAAATCGTAGACTACCACCGCAGATTGTCGGCCCTCCGCATAAAAGCCTATTTACACTATCACCAACTATCGCCATCAGGAAAAGTTCACGAGAATAATTGATGGCGGCAGACTGTTTGTGATGTAAGGTTAAGGATCAGTGTGTATTGGCATTCCGACAAGTGTGCAGCATAAACGACGGACTTCTTATTACTTTGGTATAAGAAAACGAACTTCTGTACAATTTATATCATAACAATTGTAGGGATAGTGTAAAAAAAAGATAAAATATGGAAAGAGATTGGAGAAAAATTACGAAGAACACGTATGTATGCAAATAATTTTTATTAGCTTTTTGTTATCAACTATTAGGTATGAGTTATTCCCAAGGTAATTTGCCTTCTGGCGAATTAAAGACATTTTTAAAAGTATCCCTTATTTGAAAAGCCTAATTTGTTGAATTTCCTCCGTATCGAGATAGATTTCTTAAAGCGCCAGAATTTCCATCGTTTCAAGTACCTATTGTTGTGCCCATTTTCTCATTAATATTGTGTAAAATAACTGTTGTCATTATAATCAAACTCATATAATTTGGATCGCATTTCATTACTCTTTGGTAAAATCTAAAATTTTGTGGAAGGATACCAAAAGCATCTTCTACTACTTTTCTTGCACCTGAAAGTCTTTCATTGTATGCTCTTTCGCAATGTCGTTATTTACTTGTGATATGGTCTTAATAAATATTTTTCAGTGGGAATGCTTCATCCGCAGTTATTACCTGAGGCATTGCAATACCTGTTTTCCACTATCTAACGATCTCCCTAAACTGGAATATGCAAAAATGCTTCCATCGATATTTTTCCCGTATGAACCGATATCAACGACAATGAATTTGTAATTAGTATCGACTAGTTCTAGAAGTACATACAATTGAAAACAAAATGTATATTTAAAAAACATGGACCGACTGGTTAGCAGGAGCTTAAGTGCTAATATGTTTCCCACCCAATTGGGGAATTGGGAAAGTTCCATTTTTCCCAAAATTCTTTAGAAATTCTTATCTTAAGTGCTTTATTTGGTACGGGAAAAATGTCTGCTTTTAATTCGTCTACAAATGCACGACACACGTCAGTTATAAAACGACAGTGCCTAATATTTCCGAGATCGCAGAAAAAGAAAATTTAGAAAATCCTAGAGAAGAACAAATATAGGAAAAGAACATTAATAAAAAAAAAACAGCTCAACAAAGAACCCAAAAAAGTGTTCCAGAAACTGTATCTATGTATTTTAATAAAAAAATATTATAGAGAAAAAAGGAGAAAAACAAGAATCTTTGAAGGGGAATAATGCCGATGATAGTTTCTTTGAAAGCATTGCAGAAACTGTGAAGTCTTTCAGCTAATACTATAAAAACATTGGCAAAAAGCCAAATATTTGATACAGCTTTGAAACTTGAAATGGAGCAACTTAACACCAAAAATAAACCGCAATCTGCAAAGACTTATAATTTAATTCATTAAACAAAAAATCGACTTTTCGGGTTTCTTCTGCACAATTGAAGACTCATCAAGTTCATCTATTTATTCTCCACCCAATGCAATGGTAATCATCACCCACTGTTGAGCCGAAGCTCTGTAGCTCAAGTCCGTCCAATTCCTATACGGAAAAACTGTGCAACAACATCAGTTGTGTGAGTGAGAGATGATCAAAAAGTGCTGACGAAGGCACAACACTCGCAGTATATGATCACTTCAAAATTCATACTCTGTGTGTGCTTTTCCAATATAACACCTTAATGGCATGGAAACAAAAAAATACTGAGAACTACAACCAACGCGACACATTCAGTCGAATCTCTCAAAAAATCCTATCTAGGACAACCACCTCCGGAGAGTAGTGAACCAACATCTTCGACACAAACCATCTGCACTCAAACAAACACCATAAGAGCGTACACTCCTGAACCTGCACGAATTATAAAAAAAATTATAAATTTATAAAAAAAAAAAAACTGATGTATTGCATAAGAATTGAATAAAGATAAACAAACTCATACTTTTGTACCGGTGAAATTGCTTCTCTAAACTTTTGTAATCTTATCTTTTGTGCGAGAGAGTAAGTTATTATTATAAAATCATTTGTTCCCATCCAAAAATATTTGAAAAATTTAATTTCATCATCAATTGATTCTTTATATAATGTTAAATATTCTTCCTCATTTGTTCTTTTCTTTAACATGTTATGCACCCAAATCCTTTTACGTTTTGGTTTTTCTACCTCCTCTAATAATAGAACTATAATAGCAATATCCTCGTCGTCGAAATAAGAAAAAAAATTTAACAAACTAGCTAACCGATAGTCGAAAATGGAAACAATATGAATTGATGGATACCTTACGGGAAAATTAGAATCAAATAAAAATTGGTGGACAGAAATCAGGCGACTAATTGTCGGTGAATAGGCTTTAATGAAACCGAATGAAAAAGATGCAAAACGAACATTTCGCCACACTTAAAGCGTCGACAATGTAACGATGGATAATTGAAACCCGATATCGTAATTGTATCGGCATTAGAGTCAGTGGCACTGGCGGCAATCGTGTTGGTAGTGTTGACTCAAGATCAACCGCTTCTCAAGTGCACGACGTTTCAGGAAATTGTAGGCAGTTATGATCACTGCCGCTGCACACTCATTGGACTGGAGTCGCCAATTGATTGGAGTGAATTCTTGAGATTTATTCCTACTCAAGCGATGGTCTCCATCGGCATCGACTGTGTGGCGATTAACTATTGTAACACAGTTTCCGATGCATTTATGGGCCGTTCTGATCAAATTTATGATGATGAATCTGAAGTAGGACGTATTTCGCAATCGAACGAACGAGGGTTAAGAGCTAAATGTGTACTCTGCAGCATTTGCCTACAACTAATGCGTCCATTAAATATTTGCCCTAAATCGTCATATACTATATAGAAGGTTTGATTGGATTGGTTTCGAGATCGCAAGTGTAATTAATTACTGTGGGGGTGGCTGAGCTATGCTTTGATGCAGTGAATTATTTGATTTCGTTTACAAAGCCAATTCATTGCGGAAGGGAAATACAACGATCGTCATTGAGGACTTTCTGTCTTTTACGAGTAAATGATTTCATTCCAGTTAAAGATGACAGAATGAAAATATAATGATTATTATCTAATATACAGCTGTGTTCGTTAAAATAAAAGAGAATCTAAAAAAAAATAATTATAAACGCAAACGTATGCAACAATTCATTCGAAAAAAGTATTTAAAAAAATAAGCACACATTTGTGGTGTTCGATGAATTAGCATTGATAGAAGATAATGTGATACCATTAATTTTATTCACCCTAAATTTTGTGTACGTCTTTTTTTTTCTTTTTAGTATTAGAACATTGAATAAGTTTACACATTTTTTTATTTATAAAAATGAATGCTTTATTTAAGGCAAGCCATGAAAAGCATCGCATTCAAGATACTATCACTCGCTAGCCACATAGTGAATTTCATGACGGAAAAACAACATGACTTTTGGGAAAAGCAGATTTTTCTGGAACGAATCTGCAAACGAACGTTTCTGCAATTTCCTGCAAATACTATTTTCGTCTTACGAAACTATAAAAAAAAATTTATTTACATTTCGGCGAATTTAAACAGGCTAAAGTTCAAGCTTATTTACAGTAGATGCCTTACCATCTTAAATTACATGCACGTAGTTCTGGTAACGTCATCTGTTGGGAAACAGTGAAAACTTATTTAAGGTTTTTGCACTTACAACTAATCCTTTCATATTTTTGGGCTTAGCTATGTGGGCTTTTTCACAGTCTAAAGGTTTTCAATGGGATATAAAACCGGAGGTTAAGGCGGCAAAGCCATGAAATTAACTTTATTCTCGTAAACCCCTTTCTTCGTTGCTCTGATGGTATGTTGCGGATAGTATTTCGAAAAATGTCAATGTAAATAAATTGTGGCATTTTTTTCACATAGTTATTCAAAATAGACCAGCTACATTAAAAGAGAAACAAGCCCAAACTACCATTCGACCACCTCCGTACTTTGCAGTTAACAGCATAAATATAAACTTTATATTCAGTGCTGGTCACGAAGCGTGAACGAATTTCTTCTTCTTCTCCTATTTACATAACTTGGCTCTAAAAGTATTTTTCCTAAAGTTACAGCATTAACCTCCTGAGTGGCATAAACAGTTCACGCTTACATAATCTTATAATTTAGATATCTTCCTGAACAGTTGTTTCATGGGCATTTTTTCTATTTTCTTTTTGCAGAAAAGCCTATCTCTTTTGTATATTTTTGAAAGTTTTCCTTCAAACTAAAGTCTGGTTTCTTCAAAAAAATATATTCGTCTTTTTTCTATAATGTACATATTTTAAATTATTAGTTGATAATTTTATAAGGAATTTTCTTATTATTAATTTATAAAATGCAAATTATTCAAAAAAATCGAAACTTATTCGAAAAAAAAAACAGCTAGTGCAGATGTTAATTCAATAATTTTTAGCCTTCTACCTTGCAAAGCTGAGGTAGGGAAGACATATGCAAAGGCTTTCCAGTCTTTATTTCCCATTAAGGTTCATGTATTTGATTTTATAATTTATGTTTCATTCACAGTTTATAATTCACATTCACTTCGAGCAAGTTTATAATATATGCGTAAAGAGGGACACACGGATAAACAGGAAAGCCTTTGCGTAAGTTCGCAAAATTAAAGGTAGACGACCTTGAATTCTAGCTCGGCACCTGGCGAGCTCATTCCTTCTTGTTTACAATCGAAAATAAATGGTAAATTTAATTACTCTTTTGCAGATTTGATACGAGTATTTCGTTTATATATTTTGAGCAATAAGGATTTTTAAAAGCAAGGTGAAAAGAACTTACAAGATAGAATCCAGAGGCTTAAGGAGTTTGTCAAACACAATCATATGTATAGTGGCGGGGAAAACTGAATACATCTTTTGAAACCGAAAGTTCTGTTTTTTTTTTTTTTTAAATAAAATTTAAGCCCCATAACTAGTTTTCTTGCCATTTTCAGGATTGTTTTCTAATTTTATTAATAGGAAAAAGGGATATAACAATGAAGGCAATCGTATAAATTGATACTATGGTTGAAAAGACAAAAAAAAAACTTTTTGTATCCAGTATTCTTTTATATTTATCTCTCAATTTCTTTGAATTTGGCTTATCACATTTTTGATCGAGCGGAGCGTAGCGGAGCGAGAGCAATCACCCACTTTTTGGCCTAGCGCGTGCATGTGCGGGGAATATAGTGGTCCGAAAACGATTTCGGACTAATCTTGTACGCACTAAATGTAGATATCGGCTATAACCACACATGTGTGCAGCATGTCATTCGATAGATCTAGGTCTGTAGATGAGCCATAAATTATCAAATGAAATTGTTTGATTGAAAAATAGTGAGAAATAACGAAGAAAAGTTTAGAAAAGTGCCATGCGGAGCGAGAGCAAGGTTGATAAAACAACAAATTTGCTCGCTCGATCAAAAATTTTCAGTAGCGGAGTTAAGCCCGCGCATACTGATCTGCCTAGTATGATATTTTTGATCATTCGAGCATTCGCAACGACAATGTAGAAGAGTGGTTGCGAATCCTTTACAAAATATAAAGCGTATTCCTCTTTAAAAAAAAAATGTAAATACGAATAATAAAAAAATATCAACGTTTTGTTATCGTAAAATTGGCATTCATCGTGTGAAATAGATCAAGAATTGGGTAAAACGATTCGGGAATATCGAAAACAACTGCAAAACCAGATATTACTATGTAAAATTTAGCCCCTATTTGAAAAAAGAAAAAGAGGTAATGCTTTCCGAAAAATATACAGGACTTGCGTTCGGCAAAGAATATAAGAATTGGACTAGTAAACGAGTCATTTGGTCAGATAAAACCGATATCGATAGGTTCCAGACAGATTGAGAAGAATACTATTGGCATCAAACCCTTCTGCCACGTTAAGTATCCCGTCAAACACGGTGGAGGAAAATTGATAGTTTAGGTTACTTTACTTGATGAAATGCACTTGTCCAACGGAGAAAATAATTTCGCAGAAGATCGGGGCCATGCACATTAGCAAAATTTGGCTAGAAAACAAAAGTAGTATGCAATGACATGGCCAGCACAAAGCCTGGACTTAAATCCGATAAAAAAAAACGTCTGGGTTATTGTGAAGAAAAATGCGGGGGAATTTGAATGAGTGTGAATGAGTGAATGGTCAACAATTCCAACAATGGTCAACACTTTATCTTATTTCCTTATTTAGTTAGAATCCTGTTTACCGTCCATCGATAATCAAAAATTGAGTAAAGGAAGGCCACAAAGGTTGATCTGTTGGTTCCTGAAACTGACGACATTGCGCTGGGATCCTTCAGCTGGCGAAATAGCTCCCTTCCACCTATGAAAAGAAATAAATAATTTGCCAAAATAGTTTATTGAGAGAAATTCGGAATCCTAGACAAACCACAATTGGCGCATTTGCGCGTTGTGTAAACTACGAAACCTAGAATGGAAAGAATGAATGTGAAGAAAAAGCAGCTACAAGATAAAAGCCGAGCCGGCTGGTGCGCCCTCCATGTCAGTTATTCCAGTGGAAATTGAGATACAAAATACACAGAAATATAGGGGGAAGATTAATTATGGAAACAAGGATCATGTCAGAAGGCCTTTAATTCAATTTGTCAGAAAATAAAGGTGTCTTTCCGCACAATCCAAGGACAATCAACAGTACTAAGAAATACCTACGATTACTAATAAAGTTAAATAGCGCAGAGACAATATACCATATTAAAAGAAAGATTTGGGACATTTATTACTCTATGTTCTAATTCTCACTGAATAGTGGAACAAATTCCCCATTGAGGAAGGGGAAAGTAACTTATTTCGGAAGACAAACGCCCAAAACCAAAAGACTCTAACTCGACTTCACAAATATGTAATCCGGATATACAACTATGTGGGAACTATACATTGGGATAATTTCCCTTACATGGAATAACTTTGTGGTCTGACCCTTTCATGTTCGACATAACGTGCGGCTGCTGTTAATTACTACAAAGGCAAATTAACGTCCAAAGTCCGTTTTATGTTTTTGTTTATTATTATATGATTGTAATTTTTTTTATTCAAGGCCGAGTTGGGTTTAAGTCAAGCTTCAATGAGGTAAAATGGAAAACATCTAAGCACAAGAGGGATGTGTTCGCATGATATGGTATCATGGAATATTTATAATAACTATTTTAACTATTTGCAATACATATACATATGTAAGGTGTGGCATCACTGTTATAAGCACAGCCGGTTGGCAGTCCAAGCGAAAGAAGAAGTGGAGAGTCATCGTAAAGAAGTTGTTCCGTCCATCACAGTTGTCAAAGTTGGTCGCGGATCTTAATTTAATCCAAAGTTGAAATTGTACTGCCCTTCGAGGCATTTTGAATTTTTAAATCTACCTCTTTTATTTTTATATAATGTAATATTGTTCCCTACATCATTTAATGAACCATTATTTCATTTAGGAGCTCAACCGGTCGAACTTTTGCTAAGGTGAATTTTTTTTTGTGTGTCTCAAACGGTGACATTAAATTTAGGGAGAAGTCCCTGTTTCTTCGAAGTGCACGCGGTGTATGTATAAAAAGTTAAAAATGGAAAAGCAGGTGCCAGCCGAAAAAGCAAAAATGAACAAAGAAGAACCGATTTGCACACAATCATCAACATTGAGGAATACAATGCAGCTGAACACAATAGATGAAAAAAATACGTCAAAGCAAGATAAAGCAACTAGAACAGTGCACAATAGTCAAGTTGACGTCACAAAAGTAGAAGAAACCGTGAAGGACAACCAAATGAATTTTCAACAAATCCTGCAGTTGCTGACATTAAAATTACAAGCAGATGAAGCACGACAAAAGGAACCAAAGGCAGTTGCAGATTTCGACAGAGAAATCGTCCCTGTTGAAAGTTAACTACTCAATTTTGAACTTATTGCGGACGCTTATGGGTTGATCGACAAACAAATATACATACGTGTGTGCACGGTCAAGAATGACAAAAAACGGGTCAGTTGTTTTGAGAATCTGAAATTGTGTGCACTTATGATGAGCTTAAAGCAGCTTTCCTTAAAGAGTTCAAACGTAAACTATGAAGTGCAGAAGTCCATGAAATGCTTGATGAAATAAAAAAGCATTAAAATGAAAGTTTCCAAGAATATGTGCTTCAGATGAGAAAAATTGCTGCTTCAGCGGTGTGGAAATCAAGTCAATACATTGTGAAAGGACTGTCAATTAGAAGCGAGTTCAAGTTCACGTCCTTCGACCAACTTAAAGAAAGGTACAGTGATAATGAGGACCTTGCCCAAAATTAGAAGTACAGTGGTGGCAAAAGAAATGAAAATAGTGGAAAATCGACTCACTGCTTTAATTGTAGATCTGCAAGCCATTTGAGAAAATAGTGTACTGCCGATACTAAGTATTTCAAATGCAGTGGTGTTAGGCATATTTCCAAAAATTGATATCAGGCATATAAAAACGAAGCTGAATGGCGTCAAAGTCTAGTAGTCAAGGGTACCGATGTGACAATCATCGAAGAATCGGTATTCAGAAGCTTGCCTAATGTTGTCCTAAACAGATGTTACTCGATCTTAAGTGGTCTGGCAGAAGAAAAGCAGCCCCGCTGGTTGCTTTTGAAGGCACTGTGCGTGCCTGTACAAAATTTCGTTGTGGTGTCAAATGAACAAATTGAATACGATGCTCTTCTCGAATATGATTTTGTGTCAAAGTTTCGATTCACCTTAGATGAAAGTGGCTTCCATTTCATACTCCCCTCTACTCAGGAAGATACTGCTGCAGTCCATAATATAACCGAAGCTGAAATCGATATAAATGCTCCTCCGCAATTTTAGCCATTTATTCAATCGCTCATTGGTGAATATCGTCCGAGTGCACCAGCCGCAGACTTACCTGTGGCCCTTAAGATTGTACCAGATGGACAGATAATACCGTTCCGTCACCAACCAAACCGCCAGCCTTTGGTAGAAAGTGAAGCAGTTAAGAAACAAGTAGACGACTAGTTGGAAAAAGGCATTATTCGACTGTCTACTTCACATTGCCAGCAGAATAATATAGGCGCCATTTGGATTTTGCAACTCGCCTGAAAACTTTATTCGTTTTATAAATAATATCAGAAATATTATCTCAAGAAGTGTTACAGTTGTATATGGACGACATTATAATATATTGCGCATGATAATGATGAATGAGTCGCAAAGCTGAAATTGGTGCTCGCACTGGCAGCGAAATACAACTTACGCATTAAATGGAAAAAAGTCATTTTTTACTAAACAAAATACACTTTCTGGGACATACGAGGCAAGACGGCAAAATTTGGCCGGAAGATGGGTTTCTTCCAGAAATTCATCAAAGATTATGCCATTATCAGGGAGCGCTGTGACGCAGTGGGTTGTGTGTCGGCTGCTGACGCAAGATGAGCGAGTTCGGTTCCCGATAACAATAACGCCATCGAATGATTATTTCGAGGCTTCTCTCGTACTGGCGGGGTACTGGCAAAACCCCCCGTTGTATACTTGCCTGGAAAAAGCTTCTGGGCTCTTGCCGTTCTCACACAACATAAGTGAATAAAAAGAAGCTTGGCTCTGGCTCTTCATGAGCTCTAACGCCCTCTATGGTATCTGTCTGACAGTACAATGGACCAGTATTTGTGTCTTAATGCTCCAACAGATAGCAAAAGCCTCAAAAAAAAAAGCCATTATTACTCGTCCTTTCTTCTGCTTAAAAAGAATGTCGAGTTTAAAATAGGAGGCACTGAAATGTCCGTTCAAAAACTTAAAGAAATGTTGTGTTATGAACCTGTAGTGCGAATCTATTGTAGAAATACCCACACAAAGTTGCATACTGCTGGATCAAAGGATGGCTTCGGGGCGACTTTGCTTCAAAATTTTGATGACTGTCTACATTCAGTCTTTTATTGGAGCAAGAAAACAAGCTCAAGCGAATCAACACGTCACATTTTAAAAGTAAAAGCTGCTTATCTCGCTATGAAGAAATTTCGTTTCCATCAGCTGAGCATTCATTTTAAACTGGTAATATGTATGTAGATAACGCAGCGTTCTCTTAAACCGTGAAAAAACGAGATATTCCAGGGAAGTGGATTTTATACATGGCAAACTTCGATTTCAAGCCTAGGCACAGAGTTGGGGAAAAGTTAAGACATGTAGACTGTTTTAGCCGAGGATCCATGTGAGGTCTAAGGACCAAGCCAAGTTGTAAAATAAAATGAGGACTTCTGTATAAAAGTGTTGGGCAATGGAACTTGAAATTATAGTCCCAAGACAATGCACGAACTACAGCAATAATGTTGGATACCACATATGGAACATAAAGTCACTCAAGTTGTCAACGCTTGTATTCTTTGTATTATTGCCAATAGAAAACTAGAGAATCAGGAGTGCTACCTGCATTGCATTGTGAAGAGTCACAAAACTGTTCATACTTTACTTGCCGATCGTTCGGGACTGATCGATTCGACGACGAAATGTTACAATTGATCTTTGCTTTAGTCGAGGGTTTTTTAAAGTTCGTATAGCTGTTTGCCACCAAGTCGACAGACGCTGAATAGGTCATCAACATATTGAACAAGTGGTCGGATACATTTAGCAATCCCAACCCGACCTAGGCGCTGCGTTCACTTCTGGGTCATTCGAGAGCTATGCCAAGTCCAACGGGATTGAACATATTTTTACAACACCCGGCGCGGCCAGAGATAATGGGCATGTCGAACGAATTAACCCTTCGATTTTATCTATTATTTCGAAGCTATCGGCAGAAGACCCACAGGTCTAATGAGCTATACCAATTGTTCTTATCAATTGTTCAACAAGAAGGTCGCCGTTTGAATTGATGTTCCGCGTAAAAATGCAAAACCGCCTAAGTGATTAACTATGATAAATAACGTACAGCAGAATTTGGTTACAAGGAGGGCGATCTAGTAGCATTAAAGCGTACTCAGTTCGTGGCTAGTAAAAAGTTGGCTGGTGCTTATCTTGGTCCATACGAAATAACAAAAGCAAAACGACACGGTTGCTATTCGATCAGGAAAGCTGCTCAGACAGAAGGTCTTAATATTACTCGTACCAGTTCGGATTACATGAAGCTTTGGAAATATGTGGAGAACAACGGGGACGAACTGTCGTATGCATCACTGTTCGTAAGGATAGCCGGTTGACAGTCCAAGCGATAGAAGAAGCGGAGAGTCGTCGTAAAGAAGTTGTTAAGCTGAGAGCTCATGTCCGTCACAGTTGTCAAAGTTGGGTCGCGGTTCTTAATTTAATCCGAAGTTGAAGTTGTACTGCCCTGCGAGACATTTAAAAATTTTTTTATCTATTTTTATTTTTATATTCTGTAATATTGTTCCCTACATCATGGTTCCATCACTTGGAAGCCACTATTCCTAGCTTACTACTTATAAACGTCCAAAACGCGCTTATTAGGGTTAACTTGTTTAAGTACACCAAGTGCTTTTCATTTGCATATGTGGTAAGCTTTGATTCTTTTTAGCCGTGTGGCATTGTCGGCCACAAATTGCAATTTCATACCAAAAGCACCATCTAGTCCATCTAGAACAAATTTACCATTTCGGTTGCTTTGATTTTTTACATTAGGTTAATTGCCACATTTGTACGTTTGGAACGTTTGCACACTCTTAATGATTCGGAATTGTCTGTAATTTATTTCATACCCAGTCGACCTCTACTTCCTCTACAAGCCCCGACCCAACAATAATAGTCAACTACAAAAGCATATTCCCCAGAATGAAACAGGATAGAAATCTCGGAAATTCAAAAACGTGTGACAATAGTGCAAGAGTCATCATCGATGCACCTGGCTTGATAAATTCCGAGGAGCAGCAAAAACAGCTGGTGGTAGTCGTGGTTGCAACCAATTAGATACCTGCATTTGTAAGTAAACACAAAGAGTTGTAGCAACCTGCTCCACGAGTCATCCATCCCTGTATCTGTTTCTCGTTGTGTAAATAAACCACACATAATATGTAAATTAAAAGAAATTAGAGCATTTTTTTTTTAACTTGTACTCGCACATCAATATGACCTATTTGATGCAAAGACATGTTGCACCACAACGCTGGTAGCTTGTACCGTGGTATAATATAGCCGTGTGCCAAGGCAATGCAATGTGGTTTGATTAAGACGCCGTAATTATTCAACTAAAGTAGTTGATGATGTGGTTTTATTTGTCACCATTCATGTATTGCTTGGAATTAGATGTATTGAAGTCATTCACATCATTGTGATGCATTGAATACACTAAGGCGCTGGTTGGGTGCTGTTTTATGTGTAAACTTTTTTTATGATTACCACCAGGCAATTGGCAGCTCGGAAAATTGCAGAAGCTGAATACTAAAATTACAACGGAGTGTGCAAAGGAGGAAATGCAGAAAAACAGAAATAAATAAACGAAAGAAGAAAGTAATAGGGAGGCAACCGTAAGTTTTGTCGTCACAGGTGGTTGGTGAACCATCGATTTTTCCCCGTAATTTGCAAAACTTCATAAGAGCCGAAGTTATAGTGGTGTTTTACATATGTATGTAGGTTTCCCATATTGAAGTTCCTTATATAATATGTATAACTCTGTGCAATATAAAGTCGTAGAGGTTTAGTAATAAATCTAAAGTTCCACTGATTGTCCAGATATACTATTTGACTGTAAATATCCGCGTTTCCCATTAGGTATTCAACGTAGTTATGTATTCCAAAAACAACATAAAACACAATTCGCCCGTTGACTCCGTCATTGTTTTATTTTTGGCAAATATAAAAAGCAGCCAAATAGACAAAAACACCATACCTGCTGATTACTTCATCATCAGGTACATAAGTAGAAGATAAAAGACGAAACAAAAAAACAAATATCTGATCCTCCTTGAATCCCAACAAGTCGAGGGCAACAGCAAGTGAACAGAACAAAACTGGTATATCCAAATTCGTACTCGTACTCTTGACTTCGATAAATCACGTTTCGTTAATCCTGTAGCGATCGGTTGACGCGGAGTTATGTAAAAAATAAAAAAAAAAGCCAACACAAGAACACAAAGAAACACCACACAAGCAAACCGGAGCTTAGACGACAAAGTGAACAACTTTACGTAAAACAAGCACAAACAACACTTTAACATTCATCATCCTTCCCTCGCTACCCGTCATAACGCACCATCTTGATCATAGCAATTATTCAATTCTCACTTCGTTCCATGGAATTAAACTTCTTTTCCTGAATTCATTTTCGTGTGTGCGCCGACGAATACGACGTCGTATTGAAAACATATGAGAACATGTGAAAACACTAGAAACAACGTGTCGCTGCGTCAGAGTATGTAAAATATCTAAGAACTATTCGTTATTCGATGAATATCTTATTTGATAAGACTAGGTGGTATTCCGATGAAACAACCGGACGCGTTCGCGATCTACTCGAAACTGCATGGGCAACAAACGCCAGGGAAGCCGGTCACATGGTCTGACAATAGAAGCAGTCGAGCGCGATAGTGAGTGGAATTGATGTTTGAGTAGACTTGTGAAAATGCCGCACCTGCTGATCTTAAACTCTTATATTGCGAGGCACAGTTGCTGGCTATGTGCGGCGAATTCAATGCTGTACCTGGTAGGCAACATGTTGCCAGATCCTTAAATGTTTTCATGTTCTGAGAAGAAGGTTAGAAACTTGAGATTTTTTGACCTGTAGTGTAAATATATATTTTTTTTCATTGTTGGTAGTGAGATACAAATATTACTTGGAAATTGTAGTTTTCCTTTGCAGTAGAACTGGAATAAAATTGCTGACAGCCCAGAAATATGCAACTATTTACATCAACAACTGGAGATATGATCAATAGCGCCTAAAAAATTGGTTCGTCTTTACTAGAAGCTTTAATAAAATAAAATGTGTAAAGTATGCAACGGACATCGGGAAAAATCTGAGGAATGAAGTGAAATATTGTATCGCTCTGTGTAAAATACGTTACCAATCAAATATAATTCTATCAGTGCCCTCATTAATGAAGGGTTTTCCAAAAAGGACTTGACAACTTTTTTTTTAAATAAAACGCAAACCATTTGAGATATTTCAAAAACTTTATTATCGACTTGAAGTACAATCAAAACATTTATGAATGGAACTCGACTTCGTTGATATGGCCACCGCGAGCACGTTTGCAGTAGTCGATTCGTTGGACCCAATTTTCAATGACTCGGCCACACATTTCGACCGAAACGGCCGCTATTTCGCGTTCAATGTTGGCTCTGAGCTCTTCCAACGTCGTCGGCTTGTTGGCATAAACCAATGACTTAACGTAGCCCCAAAGAAAATAGTCTAGAGGCGTTAAATCGCACGAACGAGGCGGCCAATCGACTGGCCCATTTCTTGAGATAACACCCTCATCAAACTTACTCTTCAATAAATCGATTGTAACGTGTGCTGTGTGGCTTGTGGCACCATCCTATTGAAACCACATGTCGTCCAAGTCCATATCTTCCAATTCTGCCAAAAATAATCGGTAATCATGGTGCGATAACGCTGGCCATTCACAGTAACGTGACGATCGTTATCGTCGACGAAAAAAGATGGCCCCATAACGCCGCCGGCATGCAAACCGCACCAAACAGTTATTTTTTGTGGATGAAGTGGTGATTCATGAAGCACATGTGGATTTTCACTCGACCAATAACGCATATTTTGCTTATTGACGAACCCATCGAGCCAAAAATGAGCTTCGTCACTGAAGATGATTTTGCGATGAAATTCATCATCTTGGCGCATCTTCTCCAGAGCCCAATCGGAGAACGTACGTCGCTTCAAATGGTCCATCGGCTTCAATTCTTGAGTCAGCTTGATCTTGTATGGGTTTAAACCAAGATCCTTACGCAAAATACGCCATAATGTGGTCTGAGCGATGCCCAATTCTTGAGAACGCCGTGGAATTGACTGATTTGGATCGTTTGCTACGGACGCCTGAACGGCAGCGATATTTTCGACACTTCGACCAACCCGTTGTCTCACTGACACGGCAACATCACACAACGAATATGTAGACTCAAATTTTTGCAGTAAACTTGTTATTGCCTGTCTACTAGGGCGAGAATTACGACCGAAAATTGGAGTTAACGCTCTCAAAGTTGCGGTCACCGACTCCGAATTTCGGTAGAAAATTTTTATAATTTGCAGACGTTACTCGTTCGTGTACTTTACCATGATGAAAATGTTGAGTTTACTTAATAAATTGACAATGACAGTTCGATGATTAGTGAAAGGGTGCATTCACAAATTAAATTCAAAGCTATCAAGTCCCCATTGGAAAACCCTATACATCCGTATATCGTAATGGACAAAACACCCGGACATTTTTATGACGTTTAGTCATAGTGGTTTTGAACGTGGCCGTATAAACACCGATGTTGCAGTATGGCTCTAGTAGCCTTAATCCGGCAATTGTTCTGGAAAACATTAAAAAATCTATAAAACGGTTTTGACCGATTGTAAATTGAAATTCCGCGAGATATGAATGTGACACTTTAATAGGCAGTGTATTCAATATTTTGCATGAACTCTTAAGCATAAGAAAACTCCGTTCGAAAAGTATACCGTATTTGCTCAGAATCGTTCAAAAACAAAAACATATCGACGATCCAGAGCGAGTTTTGAAGCTGTTTCAGCGCGGCAAAACAAACCGGAATGAAGAAGAAAAAAGTACTCTTTCCCCCAGACAATGCGCCGTGTCACAAGTCAATCGCAGCAATGACACATTTGTACGAATTGCCCGTTGAATTGTTTTAAATCCACCCTATTCCCCGAACTTGTTTCCCAGCGACTACTAATAACACTCTAGGGAAAAAGCACTACATTTCGTACTTCGGTGAGGTCGAATTAATATTTCGCACCGGTTCAATGCACAGACAGGTTCATCAATGCCATAAGGGACCATCTCGTTGCTTCTTCTTCTACACGCCCGGTTTACGCTCACTATTGATGCTATATTACTTGATGATTCTGCACTATGTCATCGAGTGAAAAACATAAGTTCCTTCATTAAGAAATCAATTGGGAGTTAGAAATACCATAATGTCCATAATTGTTCATAACTATAAATCTTATGTGCCTTTAGGTGCACGATTTTGTGGAAGGTTGGGTCTAGAAAGACCGCATATTTGAATCCCACTGAGAATTGCTACTAGTAGTATCCTGAAATCCAAAGATCAAAGAAAATTTTAAACAGCGATTCAGGAAGCTTTGAGACAATACATAACAAGAGAATATTGTCAGAAGAGAAAAACCTATATGCCACGGCGAGTTCAAACTAGTATCAAGGCTTGCGGTATTCACATAAAATTTTAATCACTTCGTCATCAATTACACACTTCTGATTTAACATCTTAAATAAAAGTTAATTGCTTTTTCGCATGACAATCAAATTTGTTCTGAATATTTATTTGTTAAGTTCATTGATTGTGTTACACTAACACATTACCATATTGCACTAAAAACGTTCTCTTTCTAAATAAAAAAAAAAAAACCTATGAAAAAATTAATCATCAATGTTTACTGGTAGCATTTACTTAAAGTTTTAGTCTCTCAAAAATATTAAATCATAGTTGGAGGTCCGTAAAAATTCGAAGGAGGTAACATTTATTTTTCCATTAAGATACATAATTGTAAATCAAAAATTGTACTTCTGTTTTGCCCTTATTAATAATAATTTCAATTTCAAAAAAAAGCACATTTCATATTTAGGATAAATATCTAAGGAAGGAACGAGATAGTGCAGGGACGGGTTAAGAATATCCCTGCAGCGATACCTCTCGCTTGTCGTAAAAGGCGACTAAAACAAAGGTAAACAAAAATTACATCTAGGCAATTTAGAAAACACCAAGGTGAGCCTAGGGACACATATACCACCATTAAACTGCCCCACAAGTGTACATGCAAATCAGTGGGTTAACACGACTGGAGATCACCGGTGTTGTAAGAGTAAGATCAAACAAAAAAAATCTGGAGCATGGTTCGTGTCACAAAAAAAAAAAAAAAAAAAAAAGGCAGGCCGAAAAACATTTGGTGCAAACAGATGCAAAAACACCAGCATTTGATTGGCCTCAGCGATGAAGTAATCCCAAACCGGGAAGCCTGCCGCTACTTTCTGAGGTCAAACCGGCGGACCTCACAAGCGGACCAGTAGGAATGCAGTTAAGTGGGAAGGTTATGGTCCTACACTTCTGACCATAACAACGCCGGAAAAAGGAAAAGAAGATCTAAGGAAGGAACGAGGCAAATTTACTTAGACAAAACCTACATTGAACCAATAGAGGGAAAATAATTATAAAAGTTGATATATTTGTATATTCGTTCATATATGAGTAGAGAAATTTAGAAAACACTTCCAATCCAAAAAAAAATTTAAAGAGTGACTTTTATTTAAATGATTCCGCAAGTAATTATTGTAAGTTAATTAATAATAGAATAATAGATTAGGCTTGCCATCTGACAATTTCAACTCTATAACCTAGATCTAAAATCTTGAATCGTAATTTTATTCCTTTAGCCACATTGGATAAAACAGAAGTCCGTCGTAAACCAATAGTAACATATTATGAATTTTGCCATTGAGCACTTATAAATTTGTAGTTAATCAAACTGATATTTTTTTTTTGTTTTTTTTTCAATTTATTTGTAGTATTTATTACGATGCCGGACAGAATGTTACCGTCAATGGAGAGCGCTATAGAAATATAATTAATCAATCGACCTAAGATAAGTTTTAATAAATATATGTATCCATCGACTGTGGCCAGCACATTTGGAAAAGCTTTTACTAACAAAATTACATCTTATATTGTAGAAAATCGATAAAAACTAACTGAAAAGAAACACACCAGAAGTTAAAATATATTATAAACTATAGACTATTCGATGAAATAGAGCTTAATTTAACAAATTAATTACTCCCTTATGGCATAAGTGTCTCTGATGCCAATGACACGGGGTTCAAATCCCGCAACAGTCAAGTCATCCAAATTTGTATTACTTTGCGATTTCTTCAGCTCGATCTCGTGTAATACTTTTGCCTGGCAAAAGCTTTGAAATTTGTCGCTCCGATAAATTAATTTATCTAAGAAAGAGACGGCAAGGGTGTGGGGTATTCAAATCGAGATGTGCTTGCGGGTTTAATACTTACTCAGTAAGAGTACTTACATATATCGTCGGGTTATAAGGCGAACTACTTAGCCATTGTCGAGAAAAAAAATCCCAAAATTAAAAAAAAAATTATTACAATTTGATAATCCGTTGTGACCCTTTTTGAGTTTATTTATAATATCGAACAGGGAATTGAAGAACATACATCTCTCTAAACATTTAACATTTTGAAATTCATACATAGTTAATATTAAAAAAAATTGTAAGTATAAAAAATAATATGAAGAATTTACAGAATACAAATTTTTACATTCATAACATTCCATTTGGAGTTTATCTGTTTGACCTGATCGTAGTCATTTTGCCTCTATAGTATAGAGTCTATACAAAGATTCACACATTAGAAAAAGGGTCTGTTGAGCGTCTAAAACTGAAACATCCTTGGATTTCGTCAGCCATATTTTAATGTACATATGTGAAATGCACAGTTCGTTAGTTTGTTTTTGGAGTTTGCTCTGAACGGATGTGTTTTCTTATTTGTGTTATATAATTTCAAATTGATTTATTTTGGAAAATGTTGACAAGCGAAGTACTTCCTTGCTCCTCAGTAAGGAATTTAATTAATACAATTTCTTAATCGTCTTTTTGCTAGTCTTTGAATAAGTCAAAAGTATTATTGAAAAATGCAGTAGTATATTATGAAAGTCTTCTTTTTGAAAACTGTAAAATACTACATTCAAATTATTGAATGAAAATAAATTTGTTCATGATGAAGAATTAATTCATGCAAATGAAGTGCGTAGAGAAGCGAATTTTCAAACAGTTCATGACGATTCGCCATCAGAAGAATACGAGCCCGAGTATAAAAAGTAAAAAGCAAACCCAATGATTATATTTCATTTCATAAAACAAAGATTATTAACATTGTTGAGACACACCCCGTGGAGCTTGATAACTTTCCAAAAAACAAAAAGGATACAGTCGCTTGAAAAAAGAGTATCTTTCGAAATGGAAGGAGGATGTTAAAAAAGGAGGAACTATCCTTGATAAATATGCTATATTTGACTCATGGACTATCGTTTTCTTGAAACTAGACAAAGCAATCAACAAGTTACAACGAAAAATTTACTGCAGCTGCACAATGCGAAGATTTCGATTTCAAAGCCTCAGAACGTTGGGTGACAACTTTTAACCTTCGGACTGACACATGAGTCTGGCTGGACCTTTTTTGATTTTTGTTGTAATTAAAACATATTTCTAATTGAGCTAGCGACTTGGAATTTCTTGTAGCTTCCTAAAATTTTATCAGCTATCAATCTTCAAATGCATCACCAAAACAGCAATATCCCATCATAAATACGTACAAATGCATTGAAGTCTGACCGGACCTCATGTGTTACGAATGTGAAAACCAAAACATGTGTCAGTCCAAGGGTTAAGTATAAACATGGAATTCGTCAGCGCAAATTTACTAATTATGTGTCAAAAAAAGAAACCGTGTCTACTGAAAAGATGCTAGCTGCAGCAGAAACCTTCTGTATACAAACTTTGCACTTGATACCAAATTTCAACGCTGACTTCGTAATAAATACTGATCAAACAGGTATGTTTTATAATTTATAAATTATGAAGAAAAAAAACATATTTAAAACATGTCTTTAAAAAAGAATTTTTTTAATGTCTTGTTTTTTCATTTCTTAGGATGTCAATATCAATCTACTTTCAACAGAACCTTAACAGAAGTGGGAAGTAAAACTGTATTTGTCCACGGGAAGGAAATGTACAAAGTTACACATTCGTATACTGCACAATACAATTTTACATTTTCTGGGCATGTCCTGCCTCAAATATTTGTTTGTTTGCAAGAGCAATCAGGTACATTTCGACCTAGGGTTCAGAAGATGGTTGATGAGTACATGAAAAAATATAAGAATGTTGTGGTCACATTTTTAAAATCCGGAAAACTCACTTCATCTTTATATCCTACTTTTCTCTAGAAATGTATCAAATCATACGTGGGCAAAGAACAATTTTTTCTTCTCCTCGATTCTTGGGAGGACAAACAAAATTCAAAATGTATGATACAATTTGCCAAGATGATAAGAAAATATCTGTTAAATTAATACCTGCAAAGTGTACTCCACTAGTTCAACCTTGGGATGTTTACTTTTACAGACAAGGTTAAAATTCGATCGAAAAATTCAGGATTGTTCACAATTAATTGAACAAAATCAAGAAATGAATTCTCGTGAGGATTGTATTAAAATTCAATCAATTCATCATCAGTTCTCTTCTCCTATTTTTTCAGAAATTATCAAGTACGGGTATGCCTGGTATGTGTCAAAACTATCTAAGCATTGGGAAATATTTATGAACATAAATTAATACTACTCGTATATATAAAGGAATACTATAGTAAGATAGTTCATAGTCATACACCAACATTTCGGTAAGGACAATAAACATTGCACTAAAACTGTATGCGTTATACGTACATATATACGCCATACGTATATACGTCGTATACGCCAAGTTTCTTCTTACACTACATATATTTTGATGGATAAGCAAAGTAGGAAGGAGAGAAAAGGCATCATTTTTTGCTTTAAGTGAGTTATTTTGATTCATGTTGAATTTTTTTCTTTGTCATTTATATATATAGATATGTGTTAAAATTTGTGTAGGTCATCAAAGCACATCATATTAAAAGCAGCATCACCTTCCTTCTTACGCAATAAAATGATGCCATTCCTCATCTATACGTTTTTAAAGTTTTTTTTTCTATATATTTTGATTTGTCTAGCTGCGTCATACAGTACCCTTAAATGGGATGTAAGGCTTTCTTTGATGAATATTTGTGAATCATCTTCATTTTCGTGTTGTTACTCATGTTAGTCGCTGTTTCTTCTTTCTCTTTAGTTCCAAGATTTTTTCTTTTGTAAATTAAATTTTAATTTTTGACAACTAGAGAGTCGATGTCTCGTTCCTAAAGTTCATACCCAACACCAACACGAATGACTTTTAGCATTGTCAACATTTTGCACATTAAAAATGTCAATTGACTTGTTTAATTTCGTCTGTTCTAAGGCATTAACTTGGTTTTGCAATTAATTTACTGTCGATTTAAATTTAATATTTTCAGTTTTGAATGCATTATCTTTAGCCAAGTATTCTTCAATTATTTGTTTTAAGCCCCGAACTTCATTAAAAATCATTTCCATTGTTTTATTTTCAGTATTTTGTATCATTACTGTTTATTTGATTTTTATGGGGAAGAGGGAGAGGCTTAAAAAGGATTTTTGCACAAAAAGGATTTCTTTGCAAAGTTATGCACTGAGAGCACTTCCAGGTTTTGTTTTTTTTTTTTCATATATTCAAGATTGGAGACTAGTACAAATACACACTTCGCGTGCAACAGTTTTTTGCAAACATTGCGCTCAATTTTTAAGTCACTTCGTTCAATCTTTTTTGTACATATACAATTCGTATATATTTTTTTCTAATTTAGACGGAAAACGAAACAGTTTGATATTTAGAATACTTCTCGCCAGTTTTCTTTATCCAAACGTTTCAGATTTAATAAAACAAGAAAAACAAGGATTGAAGAAAGACCGCTACATGTTAGCCCGACACACGCACAAACAAAATATTTATCATACTATATAGGTACCACGCAGTAATAATGCTCGTGAAGGTTCATCTGTAATAATTAAAAGCTGCTTGCCAAACTCTGAGGAGGAACAAATTTGCATGAAAAAAATTCCGATTACTACAATCACCATAAATTCTAATAATACAAAATTATCTGTCTTCACTTTACTGGGAGAGAGGGAGCGATCAATCAAAACAAATAAGTTGATCGTGACTGCGAACACAAGCTTCGATCTCTGTGCCTTCTCAATACAAGTTGACACACAGACTTAACGTGGCCTCTCCGGGTAGTGCTCCATGTTCGGGTTGTGCTTATTATTAACATCCCTGTGGCGGAAAATAAACAGCACCAACAAACCTCGGATACGGACGGTTACAGATGCAGTCCGTTAACAGACCAGGCGCAGACAACCAACTGGAAAAATCCATCGAATACTACAAAGCAGATATAACATAAATCATCATCAAAGGCAACTTTGGAAATATAAGTCTTATATGCGTTTATTTCCCTACGGAAGAAAAAGATGAGTGGATAATCTGTTAGGTTCCTATCAATCCAGGCCAGGTAAATCCACAATAGACCAAATTCTCACACTGCGGCAGATCTTGGAAAAGATCCAAGAATTCCAAAATCGACACACACCATCTTTTTGTCGATTTTAAAGCCGCATTTTACAGTGTGCATAGGGACGACCTATATCCCTGCCAAACTCGTCAGATTGTGCAGGATGACAATGGAGAATTCTCGCTGTTCCATTAAGGTTGGTAGCGAATTAACCGAGGCCTTTGATGTTAAAACAGGATTTAGACAAAGTGACGCACTGTCATGTAACTTTTTTAATATCGCGCTTGAAAATATCATACGAGACTCACTCCCCAACACAAAAGGTACGATCTATTTCAAGTCTGCGCAATTGGTTGCTTGCGCATTAACGTAATTGGGAAGTAGTACTTTATAAATCACTGATCATGCCGGTCCTCCTGTACGGCAGAGGCCTCGACCTCAACGAAAACGGATGAGAATGCCCTTCATCGCTTTGAGAGGAAAAAAAAAGATGTCGCAGCAGAGGACCACCGAATCTAAGGTGGCACACACAGGTGGAAGGGGACCTTAACCAACTGGGAATGCGGCACTAGAAACAACTGGCGAAAGATCGTAGACTCGAAAGACCGAAAGACCAGCTGGAGGCGCTTGTTGGTTGAGGCCCAGATTCACCGGACTGTAGCGCCATCTAAGAAGAAGAAGAAGAAATTTGCTGTCACCTAAGATATAAAACTCGAAAAATACGTACAGTTATTAAATAAGCACAAGTACAAGTTTATGATGGGTGGTGACTTTAAGGCCAAGCACACACATTGGGGTTTGAGGTTGACATCAGGACATCAGCGAAAGGAAGAGGACTCTACAAAGTCGCAGTAGATACTGGCTGCAATTTTATATCCGCCTACCTATTGGTAGATTCTCCTACCTACTGGACCACTGATAGAACGAAAACCCTTAGCCTCATCGACTTCTTCATCATAAGGAAGATATCTTAAAATTGTATAACAGTTAAGGTGGGCTTCGATCTAAACTCAGATCACTCACCACATATCACAGATTTGATTTTACAATGGCAAAGAAAAATATCCCCCCTATGCTTTCAAACAGGTGTACTGATTGGAAATATTTTCGAACGCTTTTAAGTAATAGTATTGATACAATCTAAGAAACCAAGTTGTTGAATTTACAAAAATTGTTCAAATATCGGCTTGGCAGAGCACACCTTTGTGAAAATATCGACCAAAAGAAAATAAAAATTCGCCAGAAATAGCAAACTCCTCGGCCACCTGCTTATAGAACTGAATTGAAAAATTTGGCACAAAAGCTAAGCAGAGAAATTCAATTTATACGAAATACAAATGTAGCTAGGTATATAAAATTCAGAAAACTAACGGCAAGTGGACTATAATTAATTTGGAGAAAGCGGATACCCTTACTCAGACAAATTTTTGAATCATGTGAAGGATCTTCAAATGAAACGGATAAGGAACGTAGCAATGAAGAGGAATTATTGATCCCTTAACATTAACGGAAACCAAATACCTGGGTATGACCCTGGAGGCAAAGCTATGGTGGAAGGAAAAAAAAAAGAAGAGCTCAACTTGAAGTACCAAAAATGCTTTGACTCTTGGAGAGACAATTCACAGTGCTTATATATAATAAGCTCCATAACAAATTTATGATTTATAACCAGGTACTCAAACCCATTTTGACATATATGGAATTCAGCTGCGCAAAGAATAGCACTATAAACATCAATCAATGCTTTTAAAATAGAATACTGACAGGTCTGCTCAAAAAGGATTCTCGTGCTTTCCAAATCAATAATCTGTCTCAATCATTAGAACTAAGAATTGTCAATAGTCAGTATCCAACACTTTTTGCCAATGATTGTGTTCCTAGTCTTCTTGACCTCTTCTTTGTTTCTTATATTTTCTTTAATTCTTCTCTTCGACCAACTCACTATTAATTCCATTTCTGATCACAATCTTCTGCTTTGAACGCTTTATATTCAGTCTGCTCATTCTATCGTCCCTTTGTCGTTTACCTTTAAAGATCTTGACTCTATGAATTCTAATGAACTTCGAACCGTTAATCAGTTACCACCATGGTATCGCTGAAGATTAAGTGCCTATGCAAATGAAAAACGGAAACATTTTCAAGATATTGTCAGAAAATCCTACAAAAACAGTACGGATTTGTAATAGTATCTGTCCTTGGTTCACCTCGGAAATCATTAATGTAGTCAAATCTCGAAATAAACTGTAAATGGAAATGGAAACACAAACCTTATGGTGCTAAATGGTATGCATAGAAACAAGCGCGAAATAATGCAACTGTTGTTATACGAAGTGCTAAACGCAACTATTATGCATCGAAGCTAAATGCAGCGTTGCCTGCCAAGAAGCTGTGGTGTAATCTGTGCCAGATTGGAGTCTCAGGTAAAAAAAGTACGACCATGTGTGATCTTGATCCAAATAGTCTTAATGAATATTTTCTGGATAGTGCGATACATAGCAACATAGATATTCAAGATTCATCGATACCTGTACTGCCTTATTTCGAAGTAGTAACTGAAAACGACATTATCAATTGTGCTGCCAGCACCAGCTCAAATTATGTTGGGGAAGACGTGTTACCTATCCGCTTTGTCAAACTGATTCTACCCAAAATAGACAGCCTAATGCTATCTCATAAAGTAACTACAGACTACAGATTACAGACCTATCAGGATTTTAACATGCTTGTCAAAGGTCTTTGAGAAACTCATTGTAAAGCAAATAGTTAATCTGTCAACTGCCTCCTGAGCCCTTTCCAATCAGGATTTCGTGCTAATCAAACTACTCCACAGCTATGATCAAAATCCTGGATGACATTATACTCGACTTTGACAAAGAATAGGTTATACTCCTCTGCTTGCCTGATTTCTCTAAGGCCATTGACAAGATTAATCTTGAAATCTTTGGCTAGCAACTTTCACATCTTTTTGGATTTGGTGATAAACCTTTGAAACTTATTGTCAGTTTTCTAAGTAATGGAACACAAAAAGTTGTTGTCAGTGCTAAGACCTATTAGGCGAGGGTTACCACAAGGATCAATTCTCGGACCAATATTGTTCTGTATGTTTATTAATGACTTGCCGTCCGTATGTAATCATGCTTCTATCCACCTGTATGCGGACGATGTCCAGCTTTACTTGAGTCGGCCTATCAAAGATATATCGGAGCTCCTTTCCTGGTTAAACGAAGATTTAAATCAAATTTTCAATTGGTCAGTAGTAAATGGTGTTGCGACAGATCTGGCAATGCCCTAGAGGAAAGTGACAGCTGCCTGGAACGACATTGAAAGAACATTGAAAGAAGAAATTAATTAAACGTTCTCGAAACTTTCTGGGGGCAAGTCGGCGGTTGGACAAGCAGGCTGGAGGAAGAAACCGAAGTAAGAGATTCCGTAAGAAGTCAAGCATTTAATTGTATGAATTTATAGATATTTTTCAGTGAATAAATCGAAAAATTGTCTTTCTAATTCGCTTGTTTAAATTCGGGGATATCCTTTCAACACTCTGAAAAATATTTCGCCGCTTAGTGCAAGATGCCGCCGAAAGTTCGCAAGAACGAGGATGTTGAATGCAAGAAAAAGGACTACAACTGTCTCGCATGCAACAAGGAAGATAACATGCGCATGGTGTGCTGCGACAATTGCGATGGTTGGTACCATTATCTGTGCGTTGGAGTAACGGCTGCGGTGGCTAATCGAGATTGGCGTTGCAAATCATGCTCCGATCTGTTGGCAAGCACCCTTGTAGAATCTCAACAATCGCCGAGAAATTCAAGCAACGAAAACACGTGTCCAGTTTCAACCCAGGTAAATGAAGCGCCAATAATTCCTAATGCATCACTTAATGATGCGGTGAACACAGCATGTCTCATTACAAATTCATCTAGTCTACGGAGTGCCAATTCACGCTCCAATTTCGCGGATAATCGAACTTTAGAGCTTGACAACGAGGCAGTTAACACCCTCGCCCCCACTGTCAAGCACTGTCTAACCTCATCGACTAACAAAGCAGATGGATGTGCCGCTAAGTCCGCGCGTTCCAATGATTCCAAGGCTTCTTCCACTAATAGGCGTCGATTGCACACGGAAATGCAACTAATACGTGAGGAGCAGCTTATTTTGCAGCAGAAAGAGGCATTGGTAAATCAAAGGGAAGCTTTGTTCCGAAAACAAAGGGACTTAATGGCACACTTTGAAGAGGAAAATTTAGAATCCGATGACGAAGATAAAATCCATGTCCAAGTTGAGAGTTGGTTAAAGAAAAGTTGCGTAACAAATTCTATGCCTACTAGTGCGCCTGGAGCAGAAAACACAACCGCAGCGCAAGTGCAGATACTGCCAAATCGTTCGGTTGCGAACCAAACTACCGATGTTCCTATATTACAACAGGAAGACCCGCTTCTGCAACAAATTTTGAAGAAGCTAATCGAATTGGACATGAAATGTACACTTAAACGGGAAAATACGTACTGGCGGCCGGGCGTGCCCTCAACAAACGCGGCCTTTGAAGCCAACCAGACAGAAGCTACTAATATTCCTTGTCATTCCCAAGGTACTCATCGTATTACTAGTGACCAATTAGCTGCACGTAATGGTATTGCTAAGGATCTGCCAAAATTCCTTGGCAACCCTGAGGAATGGCCTTTGTTTTTGGCCAGCTATGAACAGACTACCTCCCTTTGTGGGTTTTCGGATCACGAAAACCTGGTACGTCTCCGGCAAGCTTTGGACGGGCCGGCGCGAAAGGCTGTAAAAAGTTTGTTGCTACACGCCTCTTGTGTTCCGCAAATAATGTCAACGTTGCGCATGAAATTCGGAAGACCCGAACTCATCATAGATGTTTTATTGTCACAGATTAGAGATATGCCTAATCCTAAGGAAAACCGTCCAGAAACTATCGTCGACTTTGCGATCGAGGTGCAAAACATATGCGCCACTATGAAGGCGTCCGGACTAGTGAACCATTTAAATAATCCAGAACTCGAACAAGAATTGGTTTGCAAACTTCCGGGTCTTTTGGGTCCATTCTGGGGAATGCACAAACTTACCTTGACATCCTCCACGCTGGAGGACTTTAGCAACTGGTTGCTTCAACTAGCTAAGGGTGCAAATAGCGTCATAATTCCCAGTATATCGGCCAAGGCACGGAGACGCGGAACGCTGAACACCCATATTGAGGAGAACATCGACATCGCTGCAGAGGTTTGCGTTATCTGCCAAGGTAACTGTTCTGATGTGGATAAATGTAATACCTTTTCCAACATGAGTAGGTCTGGTAAATGGATGGCGCTGAGAGTTAACCAACTTTGCAGAAGATGCCTAAAACTACATTATCCGAATCCATGTTCTTCCACGAACGTCTGCGGCATTGACGGATGCCGTTTTATTCACCACCCACTCCTACACAAGAGGGTAGCTTCAGTTGTGGCCCCTGCATTTACTCGTTTGAATTGCAATGCTCACAGTCAGGACCAGGATCGAGTTCTATTTCGAGTGCTTCCAGTTACGTTATACGGAAATGGCATTCAGCTATCCACATTTGCCTTTTTCGATGATGGGTCGTCTCTTACGCTAATCGATGAAGATTTGATAGAAGCACTGAAACTAAAGGGTACACCACAACCGTTGTGTCTGCGCTGGACCGCAAATACTCATCGTAACGAAGACGATTCGAAGCTTGTAAGTCTGGAAATATCGAAGGAAGGAAGTACAAAGCGATTTCCGCTTAAAGATGTCCATACGGTGAGGCGACTGGATCTCCCACTGCAAACACTCGACGTAAATAAGCTACAATCTCAATATAAACATCTAAAGGGACTACCCTTGAAGTCATATACCAACGCGACACCAAGGCTACTCATTGGCCTAAATAACTGTAAGCTCGGCGTGAGTTTAAAATCAAGGGAAGGTGGGCTCTCTGAACCAGTAGCCGAAAAAACTCGCTTGGGTTGGACGATTAAGGGTCAGTCAGTTGAATGCGGAGCACACGGTAAGGCAATTAGTCACCATGTCTTTCATGTTTGCGATTTTGACACTACAGTAAACTCACAATTACTTGAAATGGTAAAAAACTATATCTGTATCGACAACTTAGGAGTTGAAGCTAATGCGGGAACAACGATGTCTAGCGATGATCAATATGCCTGCCAACAATTGCAGGAATTTACGCAAAGGATTGGGGATCGATTTCAAACTGGCCTTTTATGGAAAAATCGTAACATCTCTCATCCCGACAGTTACCCCATGGCAAAAAAAAGGGCCAAATGCTTGTACCTCAAGATGCAGAAAGACCCTACCTTAGCTCATGTGCTACAATCCAAGATCGATGATTATATAGCCAAGGGATATGCCAGGAAGCTACGTCCAGAAGAAATCAGTATCGAAAAACGTTGGTATCTACCAGTCTTTCCCGTGAGCAACCCAAACAAGCCGGGAAAGATTCGCCTCGTTTGGGACGCGGCAGCTAAGGTAGATGGAGTCTCGTTAAATAGCATGTTGTTGAAGGGGCCAGCCCAGGTTTCTTCGCTAGTATCGACTATACGCAAGTTTCGTCAGAGGCGTGTGGCGATTGGGGGAGATATCGCAGAAATGTACCACCAGGTGAAAGTTCGTGAAGAAGACCAAAACTATCAACGCTTTCTTTGGATCGAACAAGGCTCTTTAGAACCAGTAGAGTATCTCATGACGGTGATGACATTTGGTACTACCTGCTCGCCCTGCTGCGCAGAGTACGTGAAGAACAAAAACGCTGCAGAGTTTCGCGATAAATACCCTAGGGCGGTTGAGTGCATCTTAGAAAATCACTATGTCGACGATATGTTAGACAGCGTAGACACAGAAGAAGAGGCTATAAAGTTGGCACGCGATGTTCATTTCGTGCACGCGAAAGGTGGTTTTCAGATGCGCAATTGGGTATCAAATTCAAAGGCGGTATTGAACGCACTGAACGCTCAATCTATTGATATCTTAAATTTGAATGTCGAGCTCGAAATGGCTACCGAACGAGTACTAGGCATGTGGTGGTCTACCTTGGATGACTGTTTTATATTCAAAGTGTCGAAGCGCTACAGAAAGGAAGATGTACTGCTTGGAAACCAACGACCTACTAAGAGAGAGGTGCTGAGTCTGGTGATGACGATTTTTGATCCACTGGGGCTTCTTGGCTTCTACGTCATGTACGCAAAAATTATATTTCAAGAAACGTGGAGGTCCGGTTGTGCGTGGGACGAGCAAATCCATGATGAGCAGTTCTCCAAGTGGCTGCGCTGGATTCGATTACTGCCAGAAGTTGCTGCAATGAAAATACCGAGGTGTTATCTGAAGACTGAGTTTAAACACTTCCCTGAAATGGACATGCACACATTCGTTGATGCGAGCGAGGAAGGATATGCGGCCGTAAGCTATTTGAGATGCTTTGACGGAAACGTTGTTGATTGCACATTATTGGGATGCAAAACTAGAGTAGCGCCGTTAAAGATGATGTCTGTACCGCGATTGGAGCTTCAAGCTGCCGTACTTGGAGCACGACTGGCTAAAGATCTCATTGTCACCCATTCAGTAAAGGTATTAAAATTGACTTTCTGGACAGATTCTCGTACCGTGTTGTCTTGGCTGCGTTCGGATCATCGACGGTACCGCCAGTTTGTAGCCTTTCGTGTTAGCGAAATTCTCGAGCTGACAAATGTAACAGACTGGCGTTGGATCCCTTCTGCAGAAAATGTGGCCGACGAGGCTACGAAGTGGCAAAGAACTCCTGACTTCTCCAGTCACAGCCGGTGGCTCAATGGCCCAGAATTTTTGAAACTGGATCCAACTGCTTGGCCACGTGAGACAGCCGAAAGGGGCTCACCAACAGATGAAGAATTGCGTGCCCAATACGTCGGCCATCACATTGAAAATGATTCCCGATGCAAACCGTTCATATCAATAGGAGCCGAGCGCTTTTCTACCTGGAGGAAAGCTTTACAAATAACTGCAGCGGTGATTAAGTTTGCGCACATCTGGAGAAACACAATTCGTGAGTACCCGTTGAAACGTGACACATCATCGCAAGTTGAATTCCAGCTCGCCGAAATCATGCTTTGGAGAGAAGCGCAAGCCAATGAATTCATTGAGGAAATAATGCTGCTTTCGAAGGGAAGTACTATTACAAGGTCGAGCTCTATCTATAAACTCTGCCCTTATCTGGACGACGAAGGACTACTGAGACTGGGAGGGCGAATCATGCTTCAAAATTATTGGGACCCCGTCATTCTACCTAGGGGTCAGTATATAACCCACCTAATTGTTCTTAATTATCATTATAGATATCGACATGCCAATCATGAAACTGTGGTGAACGAGATCAAGCAGAAATTCTGGATCCCGAGACTTAGAGCAGTTCTAAACAAAGTACGCCGTACTTGTCAAACTTGTATGAATCGTCAAGTGCAGCCATCGCCACCGAGAATGGGATGCCTTCCATCAGCACGCCTAGCATCATTCTGTCGCCCGTTTACGTATGTAGGCGTAGACTACTTTGGGCCGCTGCTTGTATCCGTGCGGCGCAGCACTGAAAAGAGATATGGCGTATTATTGACTTGTTTAACAACTAGAGCGATTCATCTCGAAGTAGCTTACTCGCTATCGACCGACTCCTGTATCATCGCTATTCGCAATTTTATGGCCCGGCGCGGTTCTCCTCTTGAGCTGTGGAGTGACAATGGCACGAACTTTAAGGGCGCAGAACGAGAACTAAGCGAAGCCTTCACTCTGATGGATAAGGATAAATTGGTAAAAGTATTTACGAACCCTTCCACGAAATGGCAGTTCATACCACCAGCTTCACCTCACATGGGAGGGGCCTGGGAGCGCTTGGTACGATCGGTAAAGGACGTGCTCTACAGGGTATTACCGTCACGTAACCCTACTGATGAACTCCTGCATGCCACCCTGATGGAAGTGGAGATGATAGTGAACTCACGACCGCTCACATACATACCCATCAGTCATGAAGAAGAAGAAGCCTTAACACCAAATCACTTCTTGTTGGGCAGCTCTAGTGGAGCGAAGCCTCTTGTAGAAACTGTGAGTGATGGAGTACAACTACGAAGAAGCTGGCAAACAGCGCAACAGCTTGCTAATTCATTCTGGAAGAGATGGGTTCGTGAATATCTACCTGTCATTACCAGGCGCTGCAAATGGTTTGACGACGTGAAACCGATAGAAGTTGACGACATCGTGTACATAGTCGATCCCGGTAGCCCAAGGAATTGTTGGCCTAAGGGAAGAATCGTTGCAACTAATAAAGGTTCAGATGGCAGAGTGAGAAGCGCCTTAGTGAAGACAGCTGCTGGATTATACACGAGACCTGCTACAAAGATTGCTGTGCTAGATGTCTGTCGATTACAGGCTGAGGTAGATCCTCGAGCGGACGTACCGGGGGGGAGTGTTGCGACAGATCTGGCAATGCCCTAGAGGAAAGTGACAGCTGCCTGGAACGACATTGAAAGAACATTGAAAGAAGAAATTAATTAAACGTTCTCAAAACTTTCTGGGGGCAAGTCGGCGGTTGGACAAGCAGGCTGGAGGAAGAAACCGAAGTAAGAGATTCCGTAAGAAGTCAAGCATTTAATTGTATGAATTTATAGATATTTTTCAGTGAATAAATCGAAAAATTGTCTTTCTAATTCGCTTGTTTAAATTCGGGGATATCCTTTCAACAAATGGATTACTGCTGAATCCGTCAAAATCTCAAGTCATTCCGATCACTAACAGACTGTTTGATCTAAGTCTCGTACCAAGCTTATGGTTTTCAAACTGCAAACTGAGGCTTGTTGACTACGTAGCAAGTCTTGGTTTTATTATAAATCGTAATTTATCTTGCTACAACCACTTAAACCTTGTGATTGGTCGCATTTATGGATGTCTATGCAAACTTTGGTTGTCTGCCAGCTTTACTCCAACCGACATTAGGCGGAAGCTTGTAATAAGTCTGATTGTTGCTACCATAAGGTACGCGGAAGTAGTTTATTGCAACCCTGATTTATAATCGCAGCAGAAACTACAGTGAGGTATGTATACCATTTGCGCAGAAATTATCACATTTCTAATTACTCCAGGAGCCTATTAGGCTGTACCTTACAGCAATACCTCCAAATCCGTAACTGTATATTACTGCACAATATCATCCTCAATAAATCTCCGCCATATCTTTTTAATAAAATTATATTCTCTCGCTCCCAGACAACTCTAAACATAATTTTACCGCGCTATAATTATTTGATTGAATGGCATTGTTCTTATCATTGTCATTTGTGTAACCACCCAATTCTCGGGAGAGGAAAAGTAGTTCCTAGTTATTATTGCACTTGAGAAGAACATTTTCTCCGAACAAGGATTCCGGTCGTCTATTTTTCGTTCACATCATTAGATTATGGAATACTCTACCCCTACACATCAAGGGTATTTCAAATACTGCAAACTTCAGAAGTGCAATCCTTCAACACTTCTCTCTTCGAAATTGAGTCCCCACCCACTCATACTTTCCCTCTTCTTTCCTCCTCTACACAAGTATGTATTTACCTAATCCTTTTCCCCTATCTTATTCTTCTTTTTTCTTTCAACCTTTCTATTCCTATTAGGATTGGTAATTTCTAATATCGTTAACCACGATTTCTTATTATATTATACATATTTGTTATTTATTTTTTATATTTTCCTTTAAGTAAAAAATTAAATTAAAAAAAAAAAAAGTTCGAACTATTTTCTTTTCAAAATTGTATGTAATTAAGTACTAATTTTTTTTCCAAAAATTCAATTCTCTTATTAGTTTTTAGTTAAAAACAGAAAACCAGATGCGAAAATGTCTTGTAGTTTTTGAGAAATTAAAAAAAACCCCAACCATTTTTTCCTAAGAAAAACCTTTTTTTGGTTTGAACGCGGCTGGACTTGTAGGCAAATTAATGTATGAAACATTGACCGATTTTTTATTATTATTAAAAAAATCGGAGTTTTATGAGGATACAATAAAGTGACACAGTATTGGAATAACCTTGGATTAATCCTTTTTTTTCATTGATAACGCCTGAAAACTGACCTGTCACTTTCTACCCGCTAGAACCTTAAGACAATAAAGCCGCAATAAATATTTACAACCCAAATGTAAATAAAAGGCATCGCATTTTTAATAAAAAAACATTTCCAAATTGGATGTTAACTCATCAACACATTACGATGTTAAACTCTCGAGAAGAATTAGTTCTGCTACGGTTTAGCTAATGGTCGAGATCGTGAAGCCGAAAGACTCTACGCTGAAAGATATCCCAATCGGAGGTGTCCCAGTCGCAGCATGTTTTCAAGAATCCACCGACATCTGCGAGGGCACGAAGAAGCGAAAGATCAGTTACAGATGGATCAGGAATCCTAGATGAAACAATTTTGGATTTGGTCAGACGTAATCCCCCCCTTAGTACAAGGAGGATAGCTATTATGCTTGGAGTGCCCAAATCTAGAGTATGGAGAGTGCTTCATACCGAAAACTTACACCCGTACCATTTTAGGCCAGTTCAGGAACTCACCTCAAACGACAAGTTTTTGAGAGCAGAATTTTGTCAACCATTACTGCTTCGAGATGAAACTGAACGAAACTATTTTGCAAAGGATATTCTGGACGGATGAAGCACAGTTTACCAGAGATGGGGTTACTAACTTCCACAATTTGAATCATTGGAGTAGCACCAATCCACACAACGAAAAACAAAATAAATCAGCTGAAATTGCAGGAAAATTTGTCAAGCATAGACTTATGTGCAGCCATTAGAAGGAGATATAATCTTTGCCTTCTAAAAAATGGGGATCATATTGAAAATATATTTATTAGTTTTATTATAAACTCCGAATTTTTTAATGTCAATGTTTCATACATTAATTTGCCTACAAGTCCAGCCGCGTTAAAACCAAGAAAAAGGTTTCTCTTAGAAAAAAATGGTTCGGGTTTTTTTTTAATTTCTCAAAAGCTACAATACATTTTTGCATCCGGTTTTCTGTTTTTAACTAAAAACTAATAAGAGAATTGAATTTTTGAAAAAAAAATTAGTACTTAATTACATACAATTTGAAAAAAAAAATAGTTCGAACTTTTTTTGAGTTTGAAAATTAATTTCTCAAAAACCATTCCTTAAAACAGCTTCGTTTAAAAATAAGATGAAATAAGAGGTTTCTGGCTTTACAAAAAAGTATATCACGACATTGTGGATTTAACTGTTGATTTTTAATAATTTTTTTTCCAAATTAAGTAAATTTTTTAGAAAATTGCCCCTCCCGGCTAAACGGGGGGAATAGACCCCCCTCCTCCCATACGATTTTTTTCTTGTCTTGACCAGACCTACACGCTCTGGCTTTTTGGCACACTGCTCGTGGGACACCCTGTATAATAAAGGGTCCGCCATCTAACGTTTTTTTTTTCAAGTAGTGCTTATTTCGTGAATGGTAACACTTAGCTCATGTCTGATTTGACAGATAATTAGTTTTATCCTTCCGCTGAACGAATATGGTTGTGTATACGCTTGAACAACGCTTCGCTAAGTGGGCCTGCGATCGACTTACAGAAGATGCTGATTTTGCCAAAAAAATCATCTTTTCAGATGAAGCTCATTTTGATCTTGGCGGGTATGTAAACAAGCAAAATTGTTGCATTTGGGGCACAGAAAACCCGCACGCATACATTGAAAAGCCGGTGCACCCAAAACGAGCCACTGTTTGGTGCGGATTTTGGTCCAGAGGCATAATTGCCATTTTTCTTCGAAAATGAGCAAGGAGTGGCCGTTACAGTCAATGGCGATCGTTATCGGGCCATGTTGAACGAATTTTTGTTCACAAAAATTGAAGAGGAGGATATTGGCAACATTTGGTTTCAACAGGACGGCGCTACGTGCCACACAGCCGAAGCTACACTCGATGTTTTGCGCCCTGTTTTTGAAGATCACATTATCAGCCGCAGAGCTGATGTCGTTTGGCCACCTCGGAGCTGCGATTTGACACCGTTGGACTATTATTTGTGGGGTGCCGTCAAAGATAAGTGTTACGCCGACAAGCCAGAGACAATTGACGCTTTAAAGGACAATATTCGTGAAGCCATTGGTGAAATACAGCTGCACACAATCGATAATGTGCTTAAAAATTGGACCGATCGTGTAGGCTACTGCATGGCCAGCCGAGGCAGCCATTTGAATGAAATTATTTTCCATTATTAACCGGAAGGATTGTACTTTCAAATAAAAAAATAAATTTGAGAAAATATTCAGTAGTTTTTTTTATAGCATTTTCAAAAAAAAAAATTTATTTGGCGGACCCTTTATATAGTAAACAAGCCTGTCAATAATATTCAATGATTGAAAATACAATAGAGTGAAATTATATAATAATAATTCCTGTAAACTGTTATTTGACGCAACACTAAATAATACACACAGTTAACATTATTAACACCAGTAAATCTCTAGAACACATTAATAATGTGAAAAAGTACAATCCGTTAAAAAATGAAATAAAATTCTTAACGGCTAATTTATAAAAATATATTTGCACTTACGAGGTGGAGTCTTGGCTAACAATTTTGGTGATCCACTCGAAAGACTCAAATCACTTTGAGAACTTTGCTGGCTGTCTTTACTGTAGGACCGTCCGCTGAAAAACAACAAAACAAAATGTAATTAACTTAATACGTTTGACAATATATGCAAAATCGTTGCAAAAAAAGATCAATTAAAAAAAGAGTACCAGAAAGAGATGTCTGTCGTAATCTTATCTTATTTCATGTTTAAATTTTTTTTACATTAAATAAAGTTCAAAGTTAAATAAAGTTTTAGTTATTAAATTGGAAAAAAACAGGTAGTTACCGTGTTATCAGCCGGTGTCTGCTAATGAGGTTTGTGTTACAATAAATACACACAAAAAATGCCCATTTCTAATTATGTATCACAAGGACAAATATGGGCCAAAAAAAAGCATGGTAGGTTGAATTTCAAACATTAGTTAAACGACGCTATCGAGGTAGCGGTGGCGTATACTTACCAGTTTTTATTCCGTTCCACGCCACGTCGAGTATGTAGTAGGTTAAATATACCGAATCCACTATTGCATGAATCGCGTGCCTAAATGGCATTAATAATGCGCATTTATAAGAGGCTGTGCTCCAGCAGTCAGCACTTAGTTAGAATGTGTTGTAGACACACATGAACACAATACGGAAACTAGGATGAGCTAACTGGGTATACGAGTATATTGTAGATAATAAATGATTCCTCATATGAAACTGAATTTCAAATTTTTCGATTCATTTTGGTTTTTTTTTTTTTAAAGCTTAGTGCGAAGTATTACAGTTTTTTGCTTCCGTATTGAAGAAGAGGAGTGAAGTAAGCCGACGGTTAGTATTCATAATTTCGATAAAACCTTGGAAATATTTATTCATGTCGAGAGAATAGTGAACTGCTTTCTGTAGTTAAGTTGACTTTTGAACAGCATCCTTTGTTGGGAAACCAACGCTCAACATGAGCATGAGAAAGACTCAAAAAGCGAAATTCGAATTAGTTCTAGCAATCCATAAGTACATGAGGTTATGTTTGAAAGATGGCATCCAACAATTATGTTGTCTTAGAGATATAATAATTGCAATGTTGAATGTGAATACGCATGCTTTCATATTCAACACATCATGACAGTTCTAATGTTGGATCTGAGTACGCATGCTTCCATATCCAACACACCATGACAGTATCAATCATGACAGTTCTAATTGCCACTTGATTTTTGCTTGAATCACTCAAGACATGTAACTGTCTGTCTCGAATGCTCTTGGGTTCTCAATCTTCGCAACACTTTCATTAGTTTTAATTAAAATTTTCATATTGAAATCACCGCTGATGTAATCCAAACTACTTACGTCATCCTATCAGCATCCGTATTAGAAGTACATAGTTATATGACTCTCCACTAAAGAATCGCGTATTATAAAAGCAATTCATGGTCTCACAATTTGTATTGCAGAAAACATTTGACCCATAAAATCTATAAGGGTAAAAACGTCACTGATTGTCCTACCTCGTGGCAATGGGAACCAGGACATTATTGCTGCAAGTTTCTGTCAAGTGTCAATGTCAGTTATATTGCTCTCCGAGCCTCCAGCAGTCAACAAGGACAAGGGAACAGAATCGAATCCGCACACAGTCATAAAGACAGATACTTATGACATAAAAGAATTAAAGAACATCATTGATAATAGCATGCAACTTCATAAGATTAGTAGTTTGTGGCAACTTGCATTCATTCTCATCTTGACCCACATTCTAAGAGAAGAATGAACAAATGAGAAAAAAATCTTGAAGGTGCACGTCACGTCTATTGCAAATGCACATCAGCTTCCCTCAACATCAACGTTCCATCTGTTCATATTCTCTTGTCCTCATAGCCGCTGGAGCCGAGAGGATTCCAATGTACGTGTTATCGAGAAGAAAATTGTTCGTGTACTCACTTCTTTCATAACCCACTTAGGGCGGGAACGTATTGCTCAAGAAATACTCCCCGATGGGCTGCTGTAGGAGGTAGTATTCATCATGCAAGTATACTTCAAGCACACCGATCAAACACAATAAACGGGCAAATCCATTTCAATCTCTATTTGTGGGGAGGACATTATGCGGCAGGAGCAATGAGAGTATGACTATTTGCGGAGCGGTCCTATTCTCGGCATGGATAATTACAAAGAAAATAAGACACGAAGAATAGGTGCGTTTGTGAGGAAATGTACATATTCAGTGAGTGATCCTTGTGGTAACTCGAACGATGTAGTTGGTACACATGTTGGGCGGAGAGAAGGGTGCATTGTCAGAGAATAGCCAGGATGAATGAGGCGGAGATAAGTGGATTAAGGAAAATATGCTTGTGGGTGTTAATTGAAAAAAGGGAAGGAAAATGTTTCAGGCGGGGGAAGCGCTTGCAAGTGCTTTGCGACATAATGAGCACATTTCACGTTCGCACAGAGCAAATAGAATTTTCCATGGGGGGACGTGTTTTGCTGGCAGTATCTCCATTAATAAGAAAAAGTATGTGTGCTAATTGAAATTATGTTCTTCATAGAGTTCAGAGTTGGATTAAAAAGTAATGCAAAATTATTTCATGAGTTGGGGAATGCAATCAGATAAAAATTTCAAAAGTTAATGGTTTGTCGTTTTAGACATTTTTTTTTACTCTCTAATGGAGAATTTCGGACTTTTTTATCATACCTATATCAGACGGCAATAGGATACAAACACTTTTTGAATTGCTGACTAAATATCTTTACGAAAGCAAGCGTAAAGTAGATAGCAATGATAGAGGGGAGAACTTTTCCCATTGAAATACTCGTAAATATAAATCCAATTGTTGAAAATTGATCATATTGACGAATTTTAAGCTAACTGTTAGATGACGCGCAGATGCACTTCAGTAACTTTAGCAAATCGATATCAATTTTAAGACAATATTATTAAGTCAGATTATCCAGGACAATAAAACATATTTTATGAAATAGGAGTTAAATGGCGAAGGACTTATCCTGGTTTTTAAAACTCATCACTTGTACATACAATTATTCGTCCAAAATTCAAATGGCCTTTAGTGTTAATGACTGCTTGTGAACATTTTGGCTTATAAGTTGCTTACTTACTTACTTAGATGGCGCCGCAGTTTGGTTTGTACTAAGGCCTCAACCAACAAGCCGCTCCTGCCGGCACGATCTTTGGCCAGCTGCTACCAGTGCCCCACGCCCAGTTGGTTGAGGTCCCTCTCCATCTGTGCGCCCCACCTTAGATGCGGTTGTCCTCTGCTGCGGTAGACATCCAACTAGGCCGATGTCGCTGTACAGCCCGTACAGTTCTTGGTTGAATCTTCTCTTCCACTCTCCGCTTACACAAACGGGACCAAATATTGCACGCAGAATTTTCCTCTCAAAATGCCCAAGAGCCTCTTCATCTGCTTTTGATAACGTCCAAGCCTCAGCGCCATAGAGGAGGACTGGGATGATTAAGGTTTTGTAGAGGGATATCTTAGTTTTTCGAGAGAGAGAGCTCGACTGCTCAATTGCCTCTTGAGCCCAAAAAGCAGCGGTTGGCAAGAGTTATTTTGCGTTTTACATATGTCAGCGCTGGTGTCGTTGCTGCTTGTCACTATCGAGCCAAGGTAGACGAAGTCTTTGACTACTTAAAAAATATTGCTGCCCAAGGTGACGTTGTGACCAAGACGTGTTGCGCGTCTTTCTTTGATGACAGCACTTTAGCCGCTTCTGCTTCAATGCTTGCAAACGCCTCATTGACGTCTCGCTTTGTTCGCCCAATAACGTCAATGTCATCTGCGTAGGCAAACAATTGTGTAGACTTGAAGGAGATCGTACCTCTTGCATTGGCCGCAGAGTCCTGCACGATCCTTTCAAGTATGATGTTAAAGAAATCACATGACAATGCGTCACCCTGTCTAAATCCTTTTTTAACATCGAAGGTTTCGGTTAGTTCACATCCGACCTTAATGGAGCAACGAGAATTCTTCATAGTCATCCTGCACAGTCTGACGAGTTTGGCAGGGATGTTAAAACATAACATGGCTCTGTAAAGCTCGTCTCTATAAACACTGTCATATGCGGTTTGAAAATCGACAAAGAGGTGGTGTCTGTCGACCTGAAATTCATTCAATTCAAATATTTGGTCTATGGTGGATTTTCCTGACTTGAAATCAGACTGGTAGGACCTACCAGATTGTACGGCGGAGAGGATTTTGTATGCAATGTTCAGGAGACCTATCCCTCTGTAATTGGCGCAGTCATAGGGATCTCCTTCTTATGGTCCAGGCAGGCGATGCTGAGATTTCATTCATCGAGCATGCTTTCTTCCGACCATATCTTGCAGATGAGTTCCTGACCAGCTCATCGCCAGCTGCTTTAAATAGTTCAGCGAGGAGTCCGTCGCTCCAGCAGCTTTAGAACACTTAAGTTTCGATATCGCTATCTTAGCATCGTCTTGATCGGGTGGACGGTATTCTCTTTCGTCTTCGTTTCCATTGTGAATGCTTCGTTCTGCTTGACGGCGGCCTTTTAATTCTCATCGCCGTTCTACAGTCTGCAGAACCGATGTTTCCACACTCTCAGCATCGACTGTGACTCCACTATTAGTTGTCCCTGTTCATCCCTGCAGGCTTCCGTTCTGGCTTTATAGCCTTGGCATGTTCGTTTTACTTTTTGGTAAAATTTTCGAACGTCATTCCCTCCTTTTCTGTTCTGTTCATAGAGCTCGCGGGCGGCTATAGTCCGTCGTTGCAGTGTAGCCATGTATGCATTTGTTTCTCTACATGGGCCTGTCTGCACTCGTCATCAAACCAGGGGTTTCTCGAAAGTGGTAGCTTGAAACTGAGTACATCTGAGGCGACTTCTCTGATGGCCTTCTGACAACGTCTCCATTGCTGTTCTATGGTTTGTGCAGTTGCATCGGGTCTTGAGAGAGGGAAACTTGATCGGCGAAGGTCCTGCTGTTCTAACTGGACTCCGTGGATTCCGAGAAATTCGCATCTGTACCTTGGCTACAACAAGGTAATGATCCGAGTCAATGTTGGCTCCTCGAAAGGTTCGGACCTCTAAGATGCTGGAGGAGTGTCTGCCGTCGATCGCAATGTGATCAATTTGATTGGTTGTCAATTGTCGGGAGACTTATAACCTACTACTTCCGATATTGTTTTCATTTGATTATGGTTGCACATTTTTTAAGTATATTCAGGAATCCATACATATTGATTTCATGTTGTATGAATTTTATTTGTCTCACGGTTGATGGAAATTAGATGACGCTAGCGGTGTTGAAAATATATTTATCATAACGCATACATATATATCCTTCATTTAAATCACATGAATGTATTGTCATACACACTAATTTAAACATACAAGTAAGCCACGTGTAAATTGAATTGCTGAATCTGTTTCTTTCTCCTTTTCTAACGTATGTTACACTTATTTTAAAATTTTAATTTATTAGCCGTTGTACCTTTGAATTCATCACACGCAATCAATTTTTGTCTTGAAACTTTTGAACGGATCGTTTTATTCCATCAATTAGAATTCGGGTTCACACTTTTTTTAAAAGCGGTACATGCTGGTCAAATTCTTTTCAAAAACATTTTTCCTAGTTTCTCTTAGGACTGGGCACTTGCCTAAGAAATGCGACGTATCTTCTTTTAAATTACAGAGTATAGGCAAGTCTTTTTTATGGGCACAAAATTGGGCCTTAGGAGTTCTCCACGGAGTTTGAACATTATTGAAATTTCCTGGATACTATGAATATCTTTGAAATAGTTTCTACCCTCCGGGTTGTGATTTAGCCGGCTGTACGTACTACGTTGTAATGATCCCGCCGCTTCTTCTTAAAATTTACTTCTGGCCTGAAAATCAACTTGTTTCATTAGCTTGTATATTGAATTTTCCCAGTTCCTGTCTTCGCTTCAGCTCTACCCGCGTTCAGCTCTGAATGTGGAACCCATCTGCTAATTCCAACCACCCTTCGTACCACGTAGATTTGTTTCGAATTATTGTAGGGCAGCTATCTAAGGAAGTCTGACAAATTTCCCACATGCAGTTTAAGTGTTTTTACAAATAGAGGTGACAAACATAAGCATATAGTTTGGTGTTTTTGGAGGAAGATGGAAAATCTTTTTAATGAAAAAGCGTCGCAGTTTCTCTATCTCGTCATAGGGCCCATATCCGCATACCCTGCCGCGCAGAGCATTATTGCATCGGGTGCGGCTTCGAATAGGTCAAACTTGCCGCTGCGTTTAATATTTATATTGCTGAAATAGTTCTTCCACGCTACATTAATCACGTTCTTAGATTTCGTAAGCTTTTCATGGAGATACCTCTTCATATTAAGGTTACTTGATAATAGGATTCCAAGGTACTTGTACTCTTTCACTACTTCTATTCTTTCTTCACCATAGTTCCATTTTTCGTTGTATGCAGATCTATCTCCTCCTTTTTTAAAAACCATTATCTTTGATTTTTCCAAATTCACAATGAAAGCAAATGATTGGCACGATTGTCAGATGATATTATTATTACCGACATTCTTCCACTTAATCTGGTAGTATTGACGGTTAAAAGCGGACATTGAAGATAAACTTGCGTTTAAGTGGAACTAAATTAAAAAAACAATGTTGTTTTAGACGTTTTTAAAAATGAATTGAAAGTTGAACGACAGAAAGGAAAGACTGCAAGTAACAAGAAAACTTTTAGTAACTTTTTGGCAATTAACGGCTTTCTAATGAGTTCCAACACAGATGCCTAGCACATGTAATTTCTCCACTGCCGTATCACGTAATGACCCCAACTTGGAGTTTCATAGTCAGTATCTGGTTCTACAATCAGAGGTCATGTCCAGGAACTCTTTTCGAAAAGAAGATATTCGTACGTGGCGCAACAGTGAGAAAACGCACCGACAGCAGTAGATAAAAGTAAATTAGCACCGATTGCAATTACGTCGATTAACATGGCCAACCAATGCTTAACAAGCTCCCAACAAAGTTCGTATGCACTATGTCGGTGTCGGTGCGCAATATTGTTGCAGAGGTTCACCTAATTTGTCGGAACATGGAATTGCCCCGGTGTAAAACAAAAAGATATATTTATATGTTTGCGATATATTCATGAAGCGATTGTATCGAGACCTGGAGGGTGTGAAAGATGCACATCGGCAAACATACAAAACACAGTGCACGAGTAGGTGAATTCGGATTCGAAGCTAGGACCCGAGGAAAACTAAAGCTCATCTATTAAGTCCAGTTCAGTGGTTGGGAAGAAATGATTTCGGGATAGTTGAGGGAACCCACATGCTGCCGTCGTTTTACTGAATATTGATTGATTAAATGGAAACCGCACGAAGAGCAATATTGGCAAAAAGGAAGTGCAGTTGAATTTAGTGATAATGGCATTGTGGCGCTTTTTAATAGTAAACTATTACTTAACACGCTTTAGAAAGGAGAACGCAGAAGAGAACTGCAACTGAGATTATGTCACAGGAGTCTGCCTAACAAGGCGAGGCGAGGAAAATCATTCAGAAGTAAATCGCCATTCATTTAATTCATATCTGACTAATATGATATGTACTCTGTTTGTGTTCGCATTCAGTTCTATCTATTTATCTTGTTAAAGCTATCTCTAATCTACAAATGTTAAGATTGCAATAGAGAGAGGTTTTGAAAATCTTAAATTTTGTCCTATCCAATTATTTATTTCCATAGCAGGCTATCTTTCCTTTATGAATTACATATTCTAGATTCAACAATAAACAAATTAAAGAGTGGAGAGTCACCATCGTAAATTTGAGACAGCGAAAAAGGAGGTATGGGTTAATAACCATACAATTTTCTCTTCAATTCTTTAACAGTTGAAATGCAGATACGACAATCATTTTGTTAATTTCAATTCAAATTGATTTGACATCTTTGACAGTCACAAAAAAAAAAAAAACAAAGACTCATCCGAAAAATGAAAATCAACTAAAGCATCATATATTTTCTGAGTTAAGAGCAGTAATTAAATTAAATCAATTACGCTACAAGTTGCGTCCGAGAGATTTGGAAAAGAGATACAAGTCACCGAAACAATGCGAATCAAATTCATGTTACCCGCGGGCTCGGTTGGGGGTTCAGGCCATAAAAATCCAGAAATATTATCATTTCCTCATTAAAGAGAATGCGCCATACTGAGGAGTGTTTTATGTTTCTTTACCCCGTGGCTTTTTATACCTATATAATGTACGTACATATATCGACTGGACTATTGCTGCTACTACTGGCATGGTATTCACTTGGCATGGAATTTCTCTCAAGTGCTTACTGGGAATGATGTGGCAAGCGTCGTATAGCTGCACTTCAAATAAATGCTCATGACGATGTCCTTCTAGAGAGAATCATAGTTACGCCAGATAGGTAATGCTGACAAATGGTATGATAACAGTGCTGACAGTAGAATCGAACGAGAAGACGAGTAAAACATTCGAAGAATGATAGAACCCTATTGCAGACACAAGTGAATAATGATGATAGAGTCTAACCTATGCGATGTTGTACTTTTGTAATGCTGTTGTGGGGAGCTCAGTGGTTGGTTGATGGTTGTAACGCGTTTATTAGTTTAGTATGCCTGTGAAAAAGAAAGGTGCTTGGTTGACATCATTAAGCCATCTTGACCCACTCTGAAGTATTGAAGCAATAAGTATTTACAGAAAATAGTAGACTTCCATAAAAGTAGAAAAAACCGCAGACTCTGAAAGAAACCGCTTGTTGATTTTCAAATTCATTATCCATCTACCCATGAGAATTCATTCAAACAAATAACTGGATATTAACATTATATCCATATAACATATAACAGACCAAATTAAAAACATATCTCCGTCTTCTATTAGTCGTAAGGAGACTGATCTGATAATTCTACATAGCAGAATTAATAATAGGTACATTATATACTCGTAGGTAGGTGAAATTGCTGGCCATAGGTTTCAAGTGTTTAATGGTTTCCAAGCTAAAAAAAAATCAAACAACAAAACTCTTAAACAGGCTCTATCTTCAGAATAGAGAACAAAACGGCGCCTGGCCTTCGGTGATATTCCCAAACAAAGCACTGAAAACAGACTCCTTTGCAGACAGATTGCACCTCAGTGTATTCTCAGAACCGCTAGTGCGGAGGAGTCGAGAGCTTTATCGAATCACCAGTATGGTTTCAGAAAATCAACTGTCATTTTGCCTAGAATAGTCTCTTACCAACTTACCAACAGGACTAGATAGATATTACATAGAGGAAGAAGTTAATATTTCTACGTCTCCGCGGGATTACCGGTTCCGTGTTGGGTAACCTATTACGGAACCTTATATCTCGAGGGCGTCTTGCGACTATGGCTACCACAGGGAGTTAATATCACTAGTTTTGCTATCGCTATAGAAAGCGCTCAGGAAAGCGATACAAACGATACTATTCAGAATGTTTTGTAGAACATGGTCGGACTCGGATAAACAAGAAGGATCGTACCTTCTCGAGCTGTCAGCTCAATTTTTTATACTCTGCACCAGTCTGGGCAGAAGCCTCCAAAAGAAAAGCAATCTGATGTGGAAAAGGCAAGGAAACCGTAAGTACCACCTAACGCAGTAGAGGTTATTGTACGAGGGTGGTCCGATAAGTACTTAGCATCACCGCCAGATGGCGCCAGTATCGCAATATACTGTCGTATAGTACATTCTAGTAGACAGCTACTGTCGAAATTTCAGCCGGATCGGACTCGTAGTTTTGTTTTGACCGCGTGTGGAAGCAGGAGTGTCCACGGATTTTAGAAAAATGGAAAAAGACCAATATCGGTTGGTGATTCGATTCTTGTTTTTGGAAGGGAAATCGCGCAGCGAAATCAAAGAGCGTTTAGATCCTGTGTACGGTGACTCTTCTCCTTTGATAGCGATCATCAAAAATTGGTTTAACGAGTTTCAAGGTGGTCGCATGTCGGTTTTTGATGAGCCACGTCCAGGTGCCCCGAAAACGGCTGCCACGGAGGATAACGTGACAAAAATCCACGATCTCGTATTGGCAGACCGCCGACTGAAGGTGTGCGAGATAGCTGAGACAATATGCATTCCTGCATAAAATTTTGGGCATGAGAAAGCTGTCGGCGCGATGGGTGCCGCGTTTGCTCACTCCGGACAACAAGCGCAACAGTGAGACCACTTCAGAGCAGTGTTTGACGCTGTTTAAGCGCAATCCGAAGGAGTCTCGTGCCGTTTCGTGACAGTCCACGAAACATTGATCCACTGGTACCCACCAGAGACCAAGGAACAGCCGAAACAGTGGACTTCACCCGGCGAACGTGCTCCGAAGAAGGCGAAGACTGTCCCATCGACCGGAAAGGTGATGGCCACCGTTTTCTGAGATTCACAAGGTGTGATCCACATCGACACGGAGGCCTACTTTGCAGACCTCGAGAAAACGTATTTTTCGACGGGTTAAAGAAGTTGGAGCATCGCTGGGTCAAGTGTATCGAGCTAAAAGGAGACTATATTGAAAAATAAATCGCCATTTCTCCAAAATGTTTGTTTTTCTTTTATAGGCTAAGTACTTATCGGACCACCCTCGTATGTACGAGTATCTATACCGATTTGTTGGGGATAACTCCCCTTATTATCAAGTGTCCAAACCAGAGGGAGGACGTGATGTCCACAATTTTCGACTGCAACCACCTCATGGAATGGCGAGGTACTCTACCTAACCCAGCACTAATAACAAACGTGCAATTAGAATTACGGGGAACCGAGACTGCAAGGAGAGCAGCAGAAGCACCGAAGGCTCCGCGAAGTAATACCGGCGGAGAGTGGCTCAATCCTAACAAAAAAAAAAAAAAAAAAACGAGGTCCGCCAAAACAAGACAACGCCATAAGTGAAAGCAACGAAAAGCGGGGAATGATAAGAAAATCACGGTTGTTGCGACTTTTGCAGCGATTATTGCCTCATTTATATAAAATCGTATTGGATCGAAACCAGAAGCCAAACGATCATAGATTGCATTGTGATAATTGAGATGTGGTTCCAGCAAATATAGATAAAAGAAATTTAACAATTAAAAAAGATTAATAAAAACGAATCGACTCGATAATAATGGACTGTATTTAAGCGCGAACATTAATCTCATCAATCTATGTAAGTACAATACAAACTAGCAATAGCCTGTTGCTAAACGAAGTACTTCCCGTGGTGGTTGCTAGCGAAGAAGTGACGAATAACTTCAAATGATCGGTTGCGGTAGCCCCTGCCTCTAATTGCATGATGTGTTACATGGGGCAACAGCATGAAATGTATGACCTTGCCGTTAGTAATATTTTCGAACAGATAATAGAATAGATCATTTATGTACCTGTATTATGTATAAGTATAGGGTAAATTATGCAAGTTTTGCTTATGCTAATAATAACAATTAAAATATAAATCGTATGAAGATAATTCCTGTATGTGACTTTATAATAGTAGTTGATTAATATAAATTATAAATTCAAATGTGTTGCTGTGTTAGTTGCTCGACTTCACCAAGACCAGTGTACTGCTGCAGAATTTCCTATCTGGTCGACAGGCAGCAGAATGCGGTAATAGGACAACATTTTAAACTTCTCCACATGAATACTGGTATGATACGAGGTTCTATTTTGGATGGTGTTTGTGTTATATGTTAAGAGTATTATTTTTAGAGGTTTTTAGATTGGCAACACTGTTTCTATAGATTGTCAATTTGACAGTTGAAAGTTGATTCTTGGTTAGTATGTTTTTTCATTTTACGATGAATAGATTAACGCCAGAATAATGCATGGAAATTGTGCACGTCCAGGACAACGGACTACATTATCGTTCATCCGAGCAAGCTCTTCGGGACACGATGATGAATCGTTTTCACACCACGTATACCCTAGTACATAATGCGCATCCCCAAAGACGACCAATAGTGCGAAGAAAAGAAGTTATTGCCGTTGTGGGGCGCAGTGTTGAGGAGAATCCGAATGAGTTGATTCGCGATAGTGCACAGCAATTGTAGCTACATATGCCCATCCATGATTTCATTTATTTATTAACATCATAAAATTAAAAATATATGTAGTGACCTGCGAAGCCAATTGACTTATCTACAGGAGATTATTCACAAGATTTTTAATAATCAATCATCAAGTTATAGATTTATATATTGTATATGACATATTATTTTCTTAATACTTCAACTTCAATTCCATATATTAATATTCTACATTTTCTAAATGTGTAATTTATTTTATAAATTTGAAATTTATATTCGATTCTAGGAAAACAAGTTTTAATCTTTGTTTTCGTACATTAATTTGGTTGATATTTCTTAAATTATTAAATAAATTCTCGATATCAACCCATTATCATGACACTATTTTGTTACTTTTACTTATTTTATTTGTGCACGAAAGAAAAAGTAGAGGTCCAAGTTTTGAACCCTGCGGTACCCCGTATTGAATTTTATGTTAATCACTATAGCAATTTTTGATTTTTAAGCTGAATGTCCTATCTGCAAAGTAGTTTATTAACCAGTCCGACTCTAATTCCTATTTTCTGTAATATGCTGATGACCTTATTGTGATCAAGGGTATCAAATGCTTTACTGATATCCAAAAAGAGAACTATGCAGAACATGGTGACAATTGCTGAGAGCTGTATTTATTACATTTTCAAAGTTGTCAAGAAGTTTATTTGTGCTCTTTCCCTTTTGAAAACCGTATTGGCTCTTACAGATCAAATTATGCTTTATTATAAAGTTCCATATACGATCAGCAACGCTTTGCTCCATATTTAAGGAGCCTATTTAAGTTTCTAAGGAATAATTTGCGTATCAAAGCCGATTAGTCTGGTTATAATGGGGACAATTATGTCGGCTTAATATCTTAAGGCCCTGATACCGTCTTCCCCATGTGCTTTTCGGACACTTACACGATGTGCCAAGCCAAATAGATAGATCTATTCAAAGGTTTCATCCAATGATAAATTACGTCGTCCCAACACTTCATTTATTATTGCCAATGTCTTTTTTGGATCACACCTTGTATAATCAAATTTCTCTTTGTAATATTGATTTTTGATCAAAAGTGTTTTATTCACTTGATGCATCAGTTTGTACTCATTTTCATAGGATAAGTTCCTGCGGTTGTTTTTCCACCTGCGGTAAAGCCTGTTCCCTTCCTAAAACTCTCCAGAATGTCGTTGTTGAGCTATGCAACACTTTTTCGAGGTCTACATACTACTTTCGAATTAGAGTAAATATCATCCATCTTTCTTATTAATGAATTCAGTAGATTTTCAGGATCTGTTTCTTCAAGTATGAAAGTCCAATCGAATTAATTCATTCGCTTTCTTTGGTATTATGATGGAGTCATGAGGAGTGAAGCTTTCGGATATATGCTTTTCATAAATTCCAAATAACGTACTGTAACGTAATCGGATATATAATTTTCTACCACTGCTGAAAACATTCTGACCCCTAATATACTGACCAAAATACGATCGATAAGGGTGCAGATGCCTACATATAAATCCACTCTGGTAGATCCTTTGATTACATTGAAGAGATCTCTCGAAGCCAGCATATCTAGATAATTAAGGACAAATGTGTTAATACATATTGTCTCTAGTGTTTATATCAATGTCTCCAAAAATGATCTTATCGATATTCCCTGCCGTCACGTTAGTCATTTTTAAAAATCCCTCTAGGAATAAAAATGGGTCTTGCTTCGGCATACTCCACTTATTAGTTTTTATTTTGTAGCCGACATAATCTTCACAGTCAGGCTTTCGCACGCTGTTGTTTCAACAGGTACTCTTTCATACTTATGCTATTTTTTATAAACATTAAATTCAGCACTAAAGCCATCTAAGTGGTAAAAATTATTTTCTTCCATTTTAATATTTATTTCAACGAGGATTATTACATCAACATAATTCAAATTCGTAGTGCAATGGTAATCATCACCGAATGTTGAGCCGAAGGTCTGTAGTTCAAGTCCGTCCATAGTCAAGAACAATTCCTATACATAAAAACTGTGCAACGACCTCAGTTGTTAATGAAAGATGATCAAAAAGTGCTGACGAAGGCAGAACACTCGCAGTATATGATCACTTCAAAATTCATACTCTGTGTGTGCATTTCCAATATAACACATTAATGACATGGAAACAAAAAAGTTACTGAGAACTACAACCAACGCGAAAAATTCAGTCGAATCTCTCAAAAAATCTCCTTACACCCCCGGGGAGTAATGAACGAATATCTTAGACACAAACCATCTGCACTCCGTCCAGGTTGTGTGACAAACACCATAAGAGCGTACGCTCCAACAAATTTCTCGAAGACTTTAAGAGTATGTTTAAACGTAAGCAGCGAAAATTAATTTTTTTTTTTCAATTCTTCTTTTGCTTGATTAAAATCATTAAATTCCATGTAATTCAAATCAAACAGTTCTTCTACGCTTTCTTCCATCATAACAATAAAGCAAAGTTAGTCTTCTTACATTCATACATACTATGTAGATATACAAATAGGATTAGTGACGCTTAATTTTGTCAATGTCAGAAAGAGATTATATGAACAAAGCTTCTATTCTTTCGTCTCTTCTCGCTAATATTTTACATGTGTTTTCCCATACGAATTTCCAGTTCACCTCTTTCGCCTTCTGCTTCGCTTGCCATAACAATTATCTGTTTACATTTGTCAGTTGGTTGTTGATGAATATATTGTTGTTGTGATAAATCTCGATGACTTTTGCACGGAAGGTGCGGGCATTGCTCATAAACTTTTTTTTTATTTTGATAATTGTGGAAAGTGGCGATTATGGACGTTTTTTTTTAAGTTTTTTGTTTTAGTACCATACGCATCAGTGATTTCCTGGTTAATGGTTTTTCCTATTGATTTGACTATTTCAAATAAGTTCTCGTTTTGTTTTGGTGGAATATTTTTAATTTCTACATTGTGTTTAAGTTGTTGTTGTTCTAATTTGTTTCTTAGTGCCTGCATGCTAGAAATTTGTTCATCTTTCGCTTTGTGCGAAGCCTATCTACAGTTTTTGTATTTCATTCATAATTGAGTCCATAAATGTGTTGTTTTTTTGAGGTTTTTATTAATTTCGTCGAATTTTTGCAAAACGAAATTACAAAAATCGGCAATATCTTTTATATCGGTTTTAATTTTTGTAAATTCGGCAATAAGATTGTTGGAAGACAGATCGTCTGTGGCTTCTGAGTGATTTGACTTTTTTGCGGACTGTTTATTTCCTTCCGATTTCTTTTGTTTGCATGCATTTCAGGTGTACTTGGGTGCGTCGTAGGTGTAAGTAGGTAAAGTGGAGTGAAGCGAAAAGGAGTCAAAATGAGCAATGTCTGGATTTTCGTTGGCATCCTGCAGAACTGACATCTCCAGATTTCTTTTTTTGATCCCATTGACCGCCAAGATCTCTCTGTCACGCTGGTGCATTGAAAATGCAGCTTGCGGGAAACATCAATGGACAGGTGACAAAATCGCCCATTGGAGGCAAATCATCTTTGCAGTTATCGCAGACAGGCATTGTACTTACTGTATTAAAAAAAGTATTGAAAGCAACAATGTACCACCCAAAAGAAAAAAAGCACTCAATGGAAATATTTTTTAAGCCAACTTTTAGCACAAAAATCTGTCTTAAATCAGTTTTATTAATACTTCTCAATAAAGTCTTTAAAGTTATTATTTTAAATATGTTTTTGTTATTTTTTTTCTACGTGAGGATTAAACGTTCTACTAAGCTGGTCTACGAACCACTCTTTGAAGATAGAAATCGGAAGATTTTACGAAAAGATCTTGGCTTAAAAGCTTATAAGATCCATCTTGTGCAAGAGTTGAAACCGCATGACCATTATACGCCTCATACGTTCGATCAACGGGTCGAAAACATATTCAGCTTCAATCTCATTCTCATTTTTGGTTAAATGGATATATAAATATGCAAAATTGCCAAATTTGAAGTGGAGAAAACCCAGAAACCTTTGTCGAGACGCCCTTACAACAAGGACTTTCGGAACTCATTCTTACCCAGAAGTGAAAGATTGACTTGATGAATGAAGATTCTGACACTTTTAATAAAGTGCAACGTGCAAAAAACAGTAGCAAGGTATTCATCTATAAAGATCTTAACTCCATTCAAAGAGATATTAAGACTGTCTTCTCAAACTTACGTTGCAAACCTTGTCGACATATAATTAAATGAGCATAAGGAGTCCGATATCGTATTGAACACAATGTGACTCTGTACAAAGTATCCATTTCTCCTATTGACTGAACTTGAGAAGGACATATTCCCCAAATCAATGAAGGCCTTTATAAAACAGAATTATACCTACGAGTGAAATTATATATACGAATGGAAACGGGACATGATCAACCCTACATGATCAATCATCAACTAAAGCTGTCTTGATTTTCATTTTCCAATGCACTTAACTTCACCCACCGGATTGATCCATTATCTAAAATAAACCTCATACAGTAAGTGCAAAAAGTCTGCGTACATCACATTTTAGAAACAAAACTCCAACGTTTATTTTTATATTTAAAACTAAAATATTTTGATGTAGAAATTATTTCGAGATCTTCTTCTTACCGAATTGGAACTGCTATTTCATCTTTCACATTCAAGAACTCGACTGGCGCCGATTATTCGAAGGCACCATTTTCTGCGTACAACCATATTTTATGCAGTCTTTTTTACGAGAATTTCCATTATCGTTATTTTTCTCGCTTCAACTTATTTTTACATTTACATCTCTCATTCAGTCAATCACTTGGAGCGTAAGAAACAGTGTTATAATTCTTTTCTTCGTCTTCTTATAATTCTGAGCAAGAAATTATCAGTAGATAAACTGCGTTTGAAGGGTAAAACGTTAAGAGAAATTCTTCTGTACAAAGAGTTTTAGAAAACTACACAAAAACCGGAAATTTTACTTCTAAGTACAGATATGGGCGTCCAACACTTCTTACAGTCAGAGAAAAACGGTTAGTTTTGGCTGAAGTAAGAGCAAATCCTCGAATAAGTGCTCCAAAAATACCAAAAATTATTCAAGAAAAGTTTAACAAGGCAGTTAACAAGCAGATCTACTATATTTTGAAAATCAACAGAAGAAAGCGTGTTGCTTTTGCCAAAAAGCACATTGACAAGCCGAGCAGTTTTTGAAATAGTTACTAAGTTTACAGAGGAAAGTAAATTTTACATATTTGGTCTGAATGGGAGCCCAGCGAAAACCAGCAACTGAGTGGAACAAAGAAAACTTTTCTCCCACAGTGAAACACATGGTTTGGGGGTGTATGGCAGCAAATGGGATTGGGAACTTGGAGTTTATAAAAAATACAATGAATAAATTCCAGTATTTGAATATTATTAAAAAAAAATCTTCGTGAAAGTGCCAACAAACTCGGCTTGGGTGATCAATTTATCTTCCAGCAAGATAATGATCCCTAGCATACTCACAGCTTACATTATTAAGCTGTTAAGCTATTGTATAATATTCCATAACAGTTGCACACACCCCCGCAATCACCAGATCTTATTCCCATCGAACATTTGTGGGAGTTCCTAGACCATCGTATCCGTCAATATAGCATATCGTCGAAAAATATGCTCAAGGAAAAGCTGCTTGAGGAATGGCAGAAAATTGCTCAAGAAGATACGAGACGCTTGGTTGATTCAATGGGAAAACGAATGAGAAAAGTTACATTCAAACGTGGATACCTAAAGAAAAAGTTGCTTTTCTTGTTTTTGTATTGTCGTATGTGGTGTACGTAGACTTTTTGTGCATTGTTTTTGTTCTCTGTTATTTAAGTCCATTAGTTAATGAGTGTTGTTTTAAGTGAACTCAATAAACAAAAATTACATTTTTTTTTGGAATCGTTCGTTTTTTTATATAAAAGAAAGTTGAATGATTTGTACGCAGACTTTTTGCAGTAACTGTCCTTCAAACTCAAAATGCTCAAGAACCATAATGGAAACCAAGACGGACGGATGATAGAATAGGATCATTTTGAAAAAAAGGAAAAAATCACATTCATTTGGCGTAGAAATAGACATATAGAATATGGTGATAATAGTTACATCTAGACGTACTCCATATGATACGATTTATGATGATCAATTAAAGACACAGTTTCCTAACATTATCCACTGTCCTTTTATTTGTATATTACTTATATAGCTTTCATTTTGAGGAACAAAATTTAATGAGCGGTTCAAAAATAAAAGGCCACTTAGTGCTTTGGCTTTCTAATTTATAATACAAATACCTATGTAATAACCTTGAGCGAATTTACAGTGCTGGTAAATGCCGACTAAACGACAGTTTCCGCACACTTCCATCAGCTAGCAAGCATAACTCTTACTTAGTGATCGAGGTATTACTCCATCGGAGATAACAGGTTACTGAGCATAACAACAAATCACCATGTTAATAATTTATTCGCAAGGTATTCAAATGTCAAAAGAACCGCATAAATATAAAATCAGCAGGTAGAGATACGAAGCAAGATACATAAGATAGACAAATTAACCCGTAACTGTGACTCTCATTATACCATAATCATAAAGAAACAACAAAAACTGGTACTGTTTATGGTTAAGAACTCGTTTCTATCATGCATCTTATCATTTGTGTTCCCTCAATTAGCGTCACTTTCGGGGCTCTTACTATTTTTACCAAAAATAAAGTATATTCCTAAACACGTATGAACATAAAATTAAAATTCGAAGTGTCGTTAAAATTGCAAATATGCTTCGCAGACCCGTTGGCCTTGGGATCTGCTATAACACATGAGACGTCTGGGCAATGCCAATGTGAACGACGCCAACTTGATGCCATTTCTTCATTTCTTAATTACACCAGAATTGGAAACCGAATCAGAAGTTGAGCATTATGACCATGACGAACGTTCGCAGCTCACTCGATGGTCATATAATTACCAAGGCTTGTCGGCCCAGTATTAAGAAGATAAATGGAATTCTCCAGCTGCAATAGATAAAGGCTCTTCCTCACATACTATTTGAAGACGTGGTTAAAATATGTAGATCCTCTGCTGCCAGATAACTAGAACAAACAATAAACAATATACTATGATAGGTGGGAGTGACGCACTGTTTCGCCCTGTCCCTCAAGTGTATGCGAATGAATAGTGAATCTAACTGACACAAGTTTTCCATTAGACGCTTGCGTTCGTAAAATAAAAATGTTTGGATATGAACATAGTACGAGCATAGTCAAACGTCGAATTTCTAGGTCATATGGTTTTTTTTCCTTCTCCACTCAGAGATAGCGTTTCGTGGAGAATGAAGAGTGGTACGTAAGGTTCTTGTTTAGCATAATTAATGCTGTTGTGTTAAAATTCCTTGGCAACCATATACATATTTCAAATCGATTGTGAGCGCATTGACAAGCGTGCAAATGTTGATGTACTCAATCGTGGCGAACAGTTATTGATCGATTTAAGTGGGCGGACAATTATTGCGAATTTTTGTGTACTTTACGTTCTTCATCGATTTGACTTTTGCCGAGTTATTTTGTGCTAATATTGGAAAAATATTGCAGTAATTGCGCAATGAGAGTCTCGTTACGATACGACGCATTGATATGCTTTCAGATTTAAGCATTATTCGATATTTGATTTAATAGCTACGATTGGGGTTGCTATATGGACGGTCGTTTTGTTTTAGTTTTTTTTTTGCACGAAGGTGGTTTAAAATAAACCGTCACGTCCAATTTTCAATAAACAAGTAAAATTTATTCAGTCCACATGATTAACTTCAAAACAACAAGTTGAACTGGTTTTTACAATCACGTTCACTTTAGATTTCGAGGAAGTCTTCGATGCCGGTTGGATGGAATTCACGGTAATCAAAGGCGAACTACAGAAACTTGTTTTTCTTACACGAAAAAAAAACACTTTTAGTTTCATTCCCTTGAACCAATATTGAATAATCAACTTGAGCTTGATTCTCGCGTGAGGAACTCTTAGAACTGTGACTGCAATAGAATGAATTGCGTCCATTGGTTTATTGGTTTAAAGCCAATAAGAGAACGATAATGCTTTCCAAGTAGAAAACCGAGGCTACCGAGACTACTTGTATGTTGAAGTTCCTCAAGCAAGCTAACCGAGAGATTTCGAAGTGCTTGGATGGCAAAAAAATAAAGATTTCTGGCATCTTGTCGTAACTGACAATGGAAAGTGAATGGCGTACGGCAGACCCCAAACGTAAAATATCGTGGGGTAGGCCCCACTTAAAATCTCTGTCTAAAAGTTCAGTTTAGCTTTCAATATTATTCAAAATCTAATTTTTTGATTCATTTTGTAGTCAAATACCGGCAAATAGTCTCATCACACACTTAACACACTGACAAGCAATATAAAAGTACTTTTCAGACATATTCACCAAATTCGCTTCAAATGTGTTGATAGCTTGGCTGTAAATAGCGACACAATTTAATAGTAAATAAAAATGATACAAATAAGGACTTCGGTTAGCCTGATCCATACCTATCAATCTAAGTAAAACGGATATGCAGCAGTCGAAGCTGAAATAAATAAAAACAACAAGATAATCCTAGTCGTAAGTTACAATTTGACCGACGAAACCAATATCTTGTCCCGTGTGTCCCTAGCATAGACGTTCATTTTCGATCAGCTGAAGTTCAAAACTGTCTTTAGCTATCCAAAACACCTCTTAAATATTTCTAGCTGTTCGCATTATAAAAAGTTCAGACAGTTGACTTGGTGGTATTTTTATAAGTCCCATATGGACTTACATGAGCCTCTGGCAAATCTTTAAAACTGAAAGCAAATGCTCTCATAAAATCGTGGATGATAGCACATATTCTCAAAAAAGTAGTTAAGCCGCATTTGGGTGATCTTTGAGTAAGGAAGTGTGAATGAAGTAAAAAAAGGATTTATTGTTTTTTTATCTGGTGGCTGAAAGTAATACAATGGGTAGAAGAAAAAGCAAATGTAGTGCAGAGATAAAGGTTATAAAAAACTGCATAAAGAAAATTTAAAAATGCAAAAAAACTTGAAATAAGTCAAAAAGTGATTTCAAGTATCCCCAAATACCCTGAAAATTACAGGAAGAAAAATCCTAGACATCCAAGAACCATTTGTGAATAGATAGATGTGCAATTCCAAGAATAATAGCAGACGTCCCAACGCAATATAAGGAAAGTTCAAAAAACACTAAAGTGGTCTCCAATTATAAAGTGCAAAAAAGTAAAGAAAAACCACCACACCACCCCCAGCAAAATATAATACAAGAAGGATAGACTTCGCTATGGAGCACGTGCATTGGCGTCGGGTATTATTTACGGACGAGAAAAAGAACCAGGACGGTTCCGATGGTTTATTGTATTATTACCACCATCTTTGAAGTTTCGACAGAATTTCACAAATTTTGACAAAATACGAGGCTTGTTTAAAATTCATCGTTTGGTGTATTGCTGAATATGTCTAAAAATAAGTCTGCTGTCACTTGGTGATTAAGCTACATATGTATGTTTTGATTCGATCATCAATTAGTTTTTTATTAACGAAATTGACTAGAGAAATTAATTTTGTCTTAAGGATAGAATAGTGGGTGGAAATATTTAGGCCTTTTGACTTTTTTCCTACCTCCAAATATATTCGTCTCGCAAGCATACATAAATGTGATTAGAAGCGCCTTGATGAAACAGCGAAATGCTTTCAAAAAGATAGAGTTATAAGTTCTCCTGGACAGGACGAGTAGCAAAACCAACCTCTGCAATACTAGACTCGAATCTGAAAAGCTACTCCCTGTTAGATTACTACTAATAACAATAACACAACATAAATTTAAATGTGAACATAATGCGTTTCTAATTTCAATATCTTATTAGACCACATAGATTGATAAAATATAAATTTTTCGGAAGAAATTTTTTTTTTAATTCATTATTCTCTTATAAAATTTAATATACATATATCCAACAAATGCAGCAAATATTATAGTTAACTATTAGGAAAGAAAATAGTTAGTGACACTTCAATGAACCAAATAGATGCAAGTGCCATCTCAAGATGACACTTCATTGTGGGGTTACAATATTTAGAAGTAACTACAATAAAATAGAAGTAACTACTTTTCAAAGCAAAAAAAAACTTGGACACTTAAAAAAATTATTGGAAAAACGGAACATATCTAAGAAAATAAACATATTAATATTTAGTGTGGTGGCCCTTGGCTTCCAAAACGGCCTGTAGCCTTTTGTTCATAGAAGTTACTAAAATATGTATTTGTGACATCAGTTGGACAAAAGGACAATTTTCAAGTCATTTTTGCTGTGTATTGATCTTTCCCTCAATTTTTCTCCATAAACGCTCAGAGGTGCTCTATAGGATTTAAGTCTTTGGGGCGGATTTTTTTCACATTATAGAGCAGCCATTCCCATACAATTAGGTACGCATACTTAGGGTGGTTATCGTGAACTATACCAAAACTATTACTTATGCCTAGCTTATTAGCAGTTGCCGGTAATTTTTTTTTGAGGATGTTAAGGTAATCTGTTTTCTTCATATTACCTTCAGCGAATACCATATTTCCTACTCCACTTGACCCCATTGCACCTCATACCATCAAACTGCATCACCATGCTTAATCATGGCCTTTACATTTCCCGGATTTAAGGCTGTACCTTGTCTTCTCTAAGCAAAATGGCGTCCATCAGATCCATATATATTAAACTTCGATTCGTCTGAAAAAATTACAGAGTTCCAAAACTCTAAAGATTGACGAACATAAATTTGTGCATATTCCAGGCGTTTCCTTATGTTTTTAGCAAACAAAAGGGGCTTGTTTCGGGGGGTGCAGGCTCTTAAATCCCTTGAATGTAAAAAAATTTCTAATTGTTTGTGGGTTCACATTTACAATTGCATTTTGCTGAAGCTACTTGGCAATTTCTACCGCAGAAATTGTAGGGTCGTTTGGTTTGAGAAGTTGCAATTTTTACCCTACCACTCGGTTTTTTACAATTTCAGCAATTTCTCTAACACTATTTTGTCTTTTTAATTAACTTTATAATTATTTCTTTCATATCAATGGATGTTTGTTTTTTTGTCCTTTTTTATATGTATGTATATAAATAATCGCTAATGAAAACACTTCCGAACACTATAAGCCCAAAGTGACTTGAAATGTCTGTGACTTTTAAAATGACATATAAAAAACGATATACCAGGAAAAACCGTAAATTCTAGAGAAAAGAAGAACTGTCCAAGTTTTTTTTTGGTTCTAAGAAATTACATTTCCAGCCGATTGTGTGTTTTAAAATAACGTGAAACAATTTAGAAAAAGGAAGTAATATGGTTTGGAATATTCGAAAAATGAAGTCTCTTTTCTAGTTTATTTGATATCAATATCTACCTCTAAAATATTCAAGTTGCAGTTGCAGTCTACATGCCGTCCAACTTTTTTTTGGTTCTGTATATGATATACGTACGTGATATGCGTACAGACGGACAGATAGGAAAGCTTTGGCAAGTTTGCAAAATTCCAGGTAAAAAACATAGAATTGTAGTTTGGCTCCTGACAACATGATCGCATCTTGTTTTTAGACACAACTTTGCAAGACACATAAAAAAAGTTGCGAAATATTTGAATTGCTTCTTAAATGATGACTGTTGCAGATTGGAATTTGCTAATTTGCCCTTTATAAAAAAAATACAGTTTTTAACTGTTTTCAAAACATGATTCACAGTCAGGACACTAGCATGCCTAGGCATACATAATTTTGGAAATACATAATTTTGGATTTGCTACCGACGACTAGGTAACAAACAAACCGACGTACCTCGAAAACTGCCCTATAAAGCTTATTCACAAGAATTTTATGGCTGCCCATGTCGATAGCGTTAGTAATATCCGCGAAAAGTCCTACGCCACATTATTCTGAAGAAGCTGAAGAGCATTTCGTTTCAAGAAATTGCTCCGATCTCTTATTTCCATATATGGACAGTATAATTTGTGATCCTGGAACATTTTGGGATTGCAACTTTGAAAGAAACACCAAAACGGAATGATGTCGAAGCGGTCATGAGAAAGCTGAACAAATACGATAAATTTGCACACGAAAGAAGTGGCAAGATCAAACTATGAAAGGGTGGCTATACATATTGCGATTGTGGATCGCTGGGTAGAAATGTTCAACCATCTCAATAACCCCGATTGCGAAAACAAAGAAATGGCTACAACCGTTAAATATACTCGTATCTTATGTTTGCCTGGAACTTCAGTGGAACGAATATTTCCTACGGCAAACAAGACTTGAACGTCAGACAAAAAAGTTTGAAAATTCTTGCGTTGATTTCGATAAATACCACAAAACAAAGCCGAAATTTCTTTTTCAAGTTGCTGCAAAGGGCAAGTAAATGTATATTTGAGGAAAATTCAGTCCGAAAAAAGGTACGAGCTTTAGTCACACAAGCTTTTCTTAGAATTAATTATTGTCTCGTACATCGCACCTGAATTGAGATATTTAATAAGCAATCAAACAAGCACCTACTCTCTAAAGTTAACTATAAGTCCGCCTAATTACCACCCAAATGTCGTTCCAATCCAGTGAAGCATGCTTTCGAGAAATATACGCGTTATAGCCCCTCACATTATTCTGCAACTACAAAAGCTACTTGTACGAGTTCTTCGCTATCACATATGTATACGACTAAAGAAATAAAAAAAGACAGCAAATCAAATTCCCTTTTCACGTTCGAATCAATATTCTTTCTTCCACTTTCATAGCCTGTCACCGCTAATTGCGGCGATAAATTCGAGAAAGTCATTAATTGGTGCATTTCGGAATGCATTTATCTTCCCCGAGCGACGCCACATAAAGGCGACTCCAAATCCATTTCCCTCAAGAATTCATAAATCTGATCAACTAAGAAATTCACTGTCAAGGTTTCCTAGCACTTCAACTTTCGCCAGAATTTCTAGCTATCCTAAGTGAGTAAACTAACTCGATTTATTCCATTGCATGATACCATACTTGTACATATGTAACAAGAAAGAAATCTTGCAAAGCATGCCATGAACCACTAATATCATGTGAACTAATAACCCCTAAAATGCATTGTTCACCTTCATATTCATGCATCTAGGTTTGTATCTAATTATAGAATGCAACAAATCTAATGAAAACCAAGAAAACATGGGAACTAAACCCTGCCAGTTCGTTCGTACTCAGCACGGCAATCGTCCACAGGTTCACGCGCACCCCAGCGCCTCCATGGGTAATTTAAAATTAGCTTGATTCTCGACCTATTTATACGCGAGCTCATAGTATTAATTTATGGCTTAATATCAGGCTTGGTTGGTAATGTTATACATAGATAGGTTTGTATTATTATTGAAGCGAAACTCAAGCGCTTTTAATGTTTATAATGAATTTATCGGCCATCTCGAGCTTTTAACTTAACCACTTAACCACTTCTTCCGCGAATCTCTCGCGCAGTGACATGAAAGAGTGGCCATTAATTTCGAGTTTAAGACCAGAGAGCGTTTACGTGTGTAACTTGTCAAGGTCGAAAAATGTGTTGCAAAAGGCCAAATTCATAAAGCGGGACCGATTTGTGCGATGTATAGATGAAGGAGGAACGATTGGGCCTGCGCCACTGGTAGCAATAGTGCAATTTTTGTTGCGTTGCTAAGTTGATTTTTCACGGTGAGATTATTGAGGTGGTTGAAGCTACTGAAAACGTTGAGAGTTGCAGAAAGCTTTGATGTCTGGGCAAGGTTAACTCGAGCACTGACTTTGTGGCATGGATATTAACATTTTCGTTATTTCTTCGTATGAATATCTGAATGAGTTATATTTTAATTTATTTATGATGGATGTTTGCTAGCAGTTTAAATGCGTTTCTGAATTTGCACAACGGATTCGTTTAGTTGGTAAATTCAATATAGATTGACGGCCTTACTACAATTTGAGCGATTTGGTGGTACCGGCAAGATCGTTTCCTTCACCTGCTACCACAGACTTGATTTGGGATATCTAACCAAATCAAATCAAACCCAACGTCTTGCGTCTACGTCAGTCGCAACGTAGCCTTAAGCTTAAGGCTCTTCAGGTTTCCCAACAGAAAATAACCTCCAGCCTTATTTAAAGCAATATAGCTGTACTCTGTAGTAAGTAATTGCACACTTGAAGAAATGTACTTTTGAACTTAACAAAAAAAAAATACATTGGAAAAAAAATGAAATGATACGGTAGGCATAAAAATCCATGCACGATACTTTTTTATTGAGTAAGGGCAAGCCTGTGACAGGATTGACTAGGGGTATTTGAAAGTGATACTCCCGCTTCCCCCTTGCTAAATATTAACGGATATTGCAACGCGTTGTGTCTGCCTGGTTAATGTGTCATTACGGGCATGTAAAATAATATCACAGGAAGCAAACAGTTCAAACTGCAGAGACCATGGCTGCGATTTCATTGATTAATGATGCATTATACCGCCTTTCATGTTCCCCACTTGGCGTACGATCAAGTAAAAGACTTTGAAAAATACATACTCAGCAGAATGCTGGCTAAGGAAATACGAGCTTTGCACAGCTACCGAACGAAACATGAGACTGTTGTCCGGTCGTTCACTCAAGTGCATTTATGCAACTCAGTACATTTAGTGGTCGTGGGAATCCATGCGTGTACTGAGTTCATACAAATAGCGTGATGACTGTCAGGGTGTATAACCAACTTGTAATCTTCTCCCAATATTCTTTCTAATGCTGTTTTGAAAGTGTTTATGAGGCCGTTATGATTGTGCAACATTTTTTGAATTTTTAAAACGGTATACTTTCAATTTCCTCAATATTTTGACACCTGCGACCAACTTCGCTATTTTCGCCTCCCATGATGCAAACTTTTTACTGCTCATTTGTAGGCAGTAAAGAGCCAATCCTATGATAAATCTTTCCATTTTAGTGCTTCAAAATGTGTACACTTTTTATACCTCCATCCTATGAGAACTAGTCGATGATTAATATAATCGATCAAAGGGTCATAAACAAAAGAAGCGTCTTGAAATGCCTCCCAAGTTCTACGTGCACTTCTCCTTTGTGACTGCCGGTCAGCATTTAAAACATGTCATCTTTGTGATTCTTCAGGGGACTTTGCAGCAATCAGTCACAGGCTCAGCATCTAAAAGCCGCCGCGCTTGCCTTTGCCCTTCAATCTCAGCTACTTTTTTTTTTTTTTTAATTTAAAGTCAGTTTTATTCACTATTTCTTAGACCTATCTCACCCTAGACAAAAATGCTCAAAACTAGCTTAGCTATCTTAACAAATCCAAATATCTTACTGGCCCTAGACGGACGCTCTAAAACAAACAGTATAACTTAAAGCTATGTCTTTCGACTGCTAATATAATTTTAGAATGATATTATATCATAATCTTAGGATAACTAAAGCTAGGAAAACTTTGTTTTATTCAAAAATGTATGAAACTGATTAGAAAATGTTTCATTTTATTTACATATACACCCTCATATTTATATGTAAGAAGTGTATGAGATGGGGTATTTTCATTAAATGGCGGTTAAGGCCTAAAAAATTAATATATATAGAGTAAAACGCGAAGATATTGATATTGGAAAATATTGACTATATTTTTATTTCGTATCGTATCGTATTAAGTATCGCTTAAAATTTGATGTAGATTAGCATATATTAGCAGCACAAACATCGAGGGTGACACCTAAAGAGAAGTCTAGCCCAATCGATTCAGTGATTTAGGCGTGAAAGCGTAACAGAGAATCTTCCTATCGTAATTGTCTTGAGTGAAATTTGGATATATGAGAATGAGTTATTTTTTTTATAATATACCAGGGTATACACTTTTTCGTAATTGCAACGAAACGTATGCAGCGGGCGGCGTAGCAGTTTATGTTAAAAATGGTTATGGGCGTATTTGTACAAATCTTCAGTTTAGTAGCGCTGATGTAATTAAACTGTCTTTTGTTTATAATAATGAAAGCTATGCAATGTTGTGCGCATATAGGTTACACGATTTTAGTAAAGGTGTTTTCATTGAAGAATTAAGCAAATGTCTGAGTAGTTGCAAAGAGAAAAACTTAATTGTATTAGGCGATATAAATATTGATATTTTAAATCAATTTGATAAAGATACCGAGAATTATATGTTTCTTATGGCGTCCAATGATTTGGAAAGTCTTATTAGAGAACCTACTCGTGTGACTGATTGGTCAACGACTTGCATTGAGCATATATTTATTCGTAACCAAAAGAACAATAAAAATATTTTTAGTGGTATTGTCCATGACCTGAAGATAACTGATCACTGTATGATTTCTCTCACTATTTCTTGTAGTTCTCAAATGTTAAATTGTCCTAACCCACCTACTGAAGCAAAATATTCCACAGATTTTAAATTGCTAAAAGAATGTCTCAAATACGAATCATGGGAGCGAGTATATTTGGCAAATGACCCTTCATTTGCTTTCGATTTATTTCTTAACATCCTGCAGAAGCACATTAGGAATTCTACTACCTTTTCCGTACGTAACTCGAGTAGTAAGAAATTCCTTAAGCCTTGAATGTCTTACAATCTGTGCAACAGATTAGAAGAAAAAAACAAATTGGCTGTTAAATGCAAAAAACATCCGCAGAATGCTAGGTTAAAGGGATGTTATAATGATCTGTGTAAGAAAGTTCACAAAAACATTAAAGAAAAACGTGACAAGTTCTACTCTGATATTTTTGCGCGAGCTAAGGGCAATGTGAGAGAAGAATGGAAAATAGTTGACAATATTTTAGGTAAAAGCAAACAACATACGCAGATAAATAGCTTAGTAGTTAATGGTGTCAGCATAACAGACCCTAGCAGCATCTCAAATTTATTTAATAACTATTTTACTGAAATATCAGATCAGCTAAAGCCTTCTTTCGAACACTCTGCAAGTTGTAACTCCTCCATTCCTCATATTTAGCCGGTAACATTCAGCGAAACAGTTTTGTTTTTAACCCATTTTCTTCGCAGGAAATCTATTATACCATTTTATCCTTAAGAAATAAAAACTCGCGTACAAGTGATGGCACATCAAGCGGTTTATTAAAAAACATATGTTTATATGTGGTTGACGTACTAACATATCTGTTTAATCTAAGCGTTCTAAATGGCAGTTTTCCTCGTCATCTGATGTCATCAAATGTGCTGAAGTCATTCCCCTATTTAAAAAAGGTAGTAGAAATTCTGTATCCAATTACAGGCCCATTTCGCTTCTGCCAACCTTTGCCAAAGTCTTCGAAAAGGTCATTAAATCTCGCATTGTGTCCTTTTTAGATAGAAACAACTTTTTTAGTAACAGTCAATTCGGATTTAGAACAGGTATTTCTACTGAGGATGCTATTCTCAGAGTATGTTGTCAGCTGTACGAGACTATTAACCAAAATAATTCGACGATGGCCCTCTTCTTTAATATGACTAAAGCTTTTGACATGGTCGATCATGACATACTGCTTGGAAAGCTTTATAATGCTGGATTTAGGGGGGTAATACACAAATGGCTCTGTTCGTACTTGAAAGGCAGGGAACAGAAAGTTAAAATTAGTGACACTTTCAGTGAATCTTCTACTTCAAAAAATGGTGTACCTCAAGGTTCAGTTTTGGGACCTCTGTTATTTTTAATATATATTAACTCACTACTTGATATTAACTTTGGAGGTATGTCTACTGCTTTTGCGTACGATATTGTTTTCGTTGAACAATCTCAGACTGAATTTGATTGTATTACCAAGATTTCGGAGATTCTAGAAACCTTGAAACTCTGGTTTACTGCGCATAAATTAATTATTAGCCAGAAAACAAAGTTAATGTCTTTTAATATCAGCAGTAAGGTCATACACGACTACAATATATGTTTTCACGCCTATGATTGCACTAAATTTTGTCTACCTGTCCATAGCTGTGGTAAAAATAATTTCTTATCTAATCGTACTTGTTCGTCAAAATGTTTTAATATTGAGTCAGTGCAAAAATATAAATATCTTGGTGTAGTGATCGATTGTAATTTAAACTGGAAAGAACACGTACAAAATATTAAATCGCATATGTTGTTAGTGACGAGGAAAATGTATCTTGCTCCAAAAAGTTCTAAAAACAATTTATTTTGGACTGGCCCAATCTAAACTACAATAGGGGATTGCAAGTTGGGGTGGCTGTTATACAAGCACTCTCAGACCATTGCTATTGGCACAAAAACATCTAATTCGGATAATTTGCCGTAAAAATCGCTTCACTCAGAGTTGGCCCCTATTCAAAGATTTGCATATTCCTCCTTTAAGACACCTTTACGTTTTTAAAGTCCTGAGAGATTTCTTTAAAAGAAGTGGTAATATACCGAGCAGAAACTCTCAACATTATAGCTTACGTGTAAATAATATGCATCTTGTGAACGTTCCTTTCGCTTTTAGAGCCCATTTGTCCAATTTCTACACCGTAACAGCTCCCACCGCTTTCAATAGTGGTAACTTAAACGTAGTGGTGTAAAAACCACGTACAATTTTCATTCATTCTCATCGAAAGTTAACGAATGGTTATTCACGTTCGACTATGTTAATGTTGAAGTTCTTTTGAGGAACATATCTTAATATCTTAAGCAACAGCACAGAATAATATCAATATTGAAGTTTTAAAATTATAATACCGTTCAATTGCTTTATTCAATTTATGTTTCTTATAAATATTGTATTTTCCAACTTTTCTTCCAACTGTATGAATTTTATGTATGATATCTATTATTCACCCCACTTCAGTTTAATTTACAATAGTTATTCTCTATCTGCAGTAACATTGCGCACTAACTTCCTAGTTACTGAATGTTACATTTACTTCTTTACATTATATAATATTATTGTAATTAGCCTTAAACGTGATGTAAAATGAAATAATGTAAAAGGAATGAAATAAAAAAAAAAAAAAAAAAAAGAGAGACTTACTTTCGCATTTGTAATTTTGTTGAATTATGTAATAGATGGCTACCCTATGTCACACTTTGGCAATACATACATATGTATATGAGTTACATATTAATTACTTATGAATTCCACTCTTTCGTTAAATTACACACGTATTGTATTTCCGTATCTCCTATATACGACTGAGCGTCAATTTATATCCCTTTTTTGTAAGTTATCCCCCGTGTGAATATTGTTATATGTAGAATAAGAATTGTTTAAGTGATTTATTTCCCAACAATAAGGATATGATCAATGACGTCAGTGACTTCAAGTATGGTATGTATGATTAAGTGATGAAGCTAAACCAACTTTAATACAAAACTTTTATCCGTTGCTTCCTTCCTTGTTTATGGTATTTATTGAGTTCACTACCTTAGTAGTAAACAATGACTTTCATGCGCTTTATACGGCGTTGTTTTCACTGTTTCATTGTAACGCACGATGTAATCCTATATAAAAGGGTTAAGGTAGAAAAGGATTAGGGAAACTGCGGAGTAATTTAGTATCTAAGATGATATTTTCTTTTACAACTTCAGTAATCCGCAGAAAGAGTCTTAATTTGTAAGGATATGGTTCCTTCCTTAAAGTCCTTACTACACTTTCCAATCACCCAATTTAAATGTAATTGAAATGTAAAGTAAAAAATTACCAACAGAAAAGTGTCCAATATAAACACTCTTAAAACGGATACAATGGAAGAATGAGAAGTTATCAAGACATATGTATATATTTCTAACTGAAAGTGTGCCAAACGTCTTGCAGTGACGAATAAGAATAATGGAAACTCGACCAAATATTATTGTACATATACCAAATAAACAATCCAAAGTTCGACTGCATAGCTGCAATAGCATTGTGATATTTTCGTTTATTGTCTAATTTCGTTTTCTTTTTTTTTTGTTCTTGGGTTTTGAATAGCTTAGTCTTTGGTACTAAAGAAAAATAATAAAATAGTTAAAATGTTTATCGTAAATTTCTTGGTCGTAAAAAGTTAGCTGAGTGCATTTTCTGAATTGTCCCCCTTTTAATATGAGAGGCTGCAAATGAAACGGCCATCATCCGCATTTAATTTCCCACTAAAAAATCGATCCAAGCACAATTGGTTTGCCCTTTAAGGCACTTTAAAATTAAAAGGAATTCTTGTAATCTTCTTCTAAGAAAAATCCCTAGATACGAAAAAAAAATTCATTGAGAACAAAGTGAGGTTTTTAATATCACATCTCTATGGTACATATCAACAATGCAAAGTGTGATGTTTAATTATTCCTTTATGTAAATATATACATTACGTACACTCATTTTTATCCATGAACAGAGGATTTGAATCAATGTTCGCTCTATGTTGAAAGCAAATTTATAGTTTAAAATATGAATGCATGGGATTACCTAATATAATTTTATACCACCAATCATTCGGTATAAACATTTTTTATATTTAGGTATTATTCGTTTGAGATGTTTTGAATATGGAATTATCGCCGTTCAGTGGATTTACTAATGAAACCCATCTCGGGTTGACTGATTCTTACGCTTATCATAAAATAGCACGGGATAATCCTGGTTACCCTAGTAATCAGTGGTCAAAATGCCTATTATATATATATATTTTTATATATATATATATAACTATTATTAGGCTTACTCGTGCAGGGACGGGTTAAGAATATCCCTGCAGCGATACCTATCGCTTGTCGTAAAAGGCGACTAAACAAAGGTAAACAAAACTCACATCTAGGCAATTTAGAAAACACCAAGGTGAGCCTAGGGACACATAAACCATTAAACTGCCCCACAAGTGTGCATGCAAATCAGTGGGTTGACACGACTGGAGATCACCGGTGTTGTAAGAGTAAGATCAATCAAAAAATAAAAAATCTGGAGCATGCCCGTGTCAAAAAGGAAGGGAAGAATGAAAACGGTCAAACCGTAGCATTATGGAAAAGAACGCTAAAAGGAAAAGCACTACCCCGCCAGGCACTACTAATGGTCGTGATCCTGGGACGAGCAGCAATGCTCGGGTCAGAGCTATAGGATTTCCGGGGGATAGCAAAGTAATGCAACGGCGTAAGCCACATTTAAGAGTCGCGAGTTGGAACGTTGGAAGCATGAGTGGGCGCAGCTATGAGCTTGAAGAAATGATGGTTAGAAGGCGAGTAGACATCCTGTGCGTACAAGAGACGAAATGGCGAAACACCGGTAATCGGGCACGTTTCTTGGACGTTAAAACAAAAGCCTACAAGATGTTTTACTATGGATTGGAACAAGGAAAAAACGGAATCGCCATCATCCTTGCGGCAGAGTTACTTGGCAACGTCTTAACCATTTCAAAGTCCAGTGACCGTTTGATGGCTCTCAAATTGGTGATGCATGGTGAGGTGTGGAACATCGTAAGCGCATATGCCCCTCAAGTAGGATGCGAACAAAAAGAAAAAGATGCATTCTGGCTAGATTTCCACAACCTTGTCAAAATCATCCCAAAGGAAGAGCTTTTGTTTGTTGGGGGAGATTTAAACGGACATGTCGGGAAGACAAGCGAAGACTATGAAGGCTACCACGGAGGGCTGGGATACGGCACCAGGAACTCTTCAGGTGAAGATATCCTAAACATGTGCAAGTCGTACGGTCTTATAGTGCTAAATACCATGTTCGTCAAACAAAGCCGGCACCTGATCACTTATAGCAGCGGCGGAAATGAAACTCAAATAGACTATCATTTGGTATCCAGTTTCATGAAGCCACGAGCTAAAGATTGCAAAGTGATCCTGGGAGACGCGATCGCCCCTCAACACCGTCTCCTCCTGACTGAATTTTTTATGGATGCGAGAAAGAAGTCAAAGCAGCAAACGAAGGTGTCTGAGAGAATCAAGTGGTATAAGCTGGATAAAGGAAAAGGCGAAGCTTTTATTACCATGATGGAAAACTACCTCTCTTCCATTATCGATGAGGTCGGTAATGAGGAGTGCAGAGCACAAGACATGTGGGATTCCCTACAACAATCTGGCCTGGAGAAAGCCAAATCACTGCTCGGAACATCTAAAGGCCTCTGCCAACACGCAAAAGAAACCTGGTGGTGGACAGACGAAGCCAAAGCAGTGATACACGAAAAGAAAATGGCTTTCCAAGCTTGGTCAAAGTGCTCTTCTACTAATAGAGAGGAAAAAGCTCGCCGTGAAAAGGTATATAGATGTTGCAAAGGTATCGCGAAGAAAAAATGCGCCGAATTCAAAGCGAAAAGCATGGAAGGCCTCTATCAGGAGTTGGAAGAAATATCGTCTTCCGCGTCTGACAGGAACCAGGCTACCCAGGAGCTTCGACAAAACAATTTGAACAAAGGAGCAAATATCTTTAAGTTAGCCGCCCAGAGAAGAAGAAATGCTCAGGAGATTCGTTTCCCAAAGTTTATTAACAATGCTGAAGGCCAACTCCTTGTGGAAGACGAAAAAATTCTCCACAGATGGCGACAGTATTGCGAGGAACTTCTGAACGAACAGTTTCCCCGAGTGTACTTTCCAAGAGCCGCCCCGAATCATGCCGAAATATCCGACATCACAGTCGAAGAAGTTCGGTACGCGGTTAAAAACTCCAAGAAAAGAAAAGCTGTTGGGCCGGACGGGATACCCTCTGAGTTCTGGAAAAAGATGGGAGACATCGGGTCTAGATGGCTCATGGTTCTTATCTCTAAACTTATGAGAGGCGACACTATGCCTAATCAATGGAGGGAAAGCTATCTTCTTCCATTGCACAAAGGAAAGGGTGATACGCGAAATTGTGATAACTACCGTTCTGTCAAGCTGATGTCGCACACCATGAAGATCGTTGAACGGGTATTAGATAGCCGACTGCGGAAAATAATACGACTATCTGATGACCAGTGCGGGTTTGTCTCGGGTAAATCAACAACAGATGCAATCCAAAGTATAAGGATCATGATGGAAAAGCATCGTGATTCTTCAAAGGACTTGCATATGGTGTTGGTTGATTTCGAGAAGGCCTTTGACCGGCAACCAAGAGATCTTTTATGGGTAGCGCTAAGACAAAAAGGAGTTCCAGAAACCTACGTGCGAGTAATTATGGACATGTACGAGAGAGCAACGACAAGAGTAAGATGCACCGCAGGAGTCACAGAAGAGTTCGCAATCAAAGTCGGTGTACACCAAGGGAGCGTCCTCAGCCCACTGCTTTTTATAGCAGTCCTTGATTGCTTGCTGGAAGGAAAAGTGACGGACCCCAATGTGCACCAGCTATTCTTTGCTGACGATGGGGCCATTATAAGTGATGATCAGGCGTCCCTACAACGAGCACTTGATGTGTGGGTGGACATTTTTGAGGGACACGGGTATCGTATTAGTTCAAAGAAGACAGAGTATCTGTGCTGCCCGTTCTCTGACCCTCATCAGCCTATTCCAGACATTTACTTGAATGGAAGAGTGCTTCCCAAGTGTGAAAAGTTTAAATATCTGGGATCTATGATTAATAGAGAAGCAACTTGTGATGACGATATCAAACATCGCGTAAGCGTAGGGTGGATGAAGTGGCGGGAAAACTCCGCCATCTTCTGTGATCGAAAAATGCCCCCTAAGCTGAAAGGAAGGCTCTACACTTCAGTTGTACGTCCGGCGCTCACATACGGTTCACAATGCTGGACAATGCACAAAAAGTATGAGAGCAAATTAACGGCAACTGAGATGAAGATGCTTCGCATGACAGCGGGAGTAACAAAGCGTGACAGAATTAGAAGTTCAAAGATCCGAGGAAGCCTCCACGTAAAAGAAACCATCACAAGAAATATAGAGCGCGACCGACTCAGTTGGTATTGCCATGTTCAAAGGAGAGATCCTTTGAACCCCGTCCAAAAGGCGTTATCAATCAACATTCCAATTTCAACACGCAAAAAAGGCAGGCCGAAAAACAATTGGTGCAAACAAATGCAAAAACACCAGCATTTGATTGGCCTCAGCGATGAAGTAATCCCAAACCGGGAAGCCTGCCGCTACTTTCTGAGGTCAAACCGGCGGACCCCACAAGCGGACCAGTAGGAATGCAGTTAAGTGGGAAGGTTATGGTCCTACACTTCTGACCATAACGACGCCGGGATAAAAAGGAAAAGAAGAAGATAACTATTATTAGGCTGCCATTTTCTTAACGTCGAAAGTTTTTCAATGTCCCTCTAGTCAATACAAATTTTCAGATATAAATTGGTTTTTTCCTTTGAATGGTATAATCTATCTGTCATTCACAGTTGATGGATAGTCACAAAATTTAGGCAGAATATCGCTGAAAATATTTTCGCTCCATGAATTGTTATTTATCCTTTAATGATTACCCTCATCCCACCCTTTGTATTTTTCCACACATTTTGATTGTCTATGACAACTTTAGGCAAAAACTACCAAAGTCCCGGATTACGATCCAAATCCCGTGATCTAGAGCTTAGTGCTCGAGTATCCTTTCAAAATTACCATGAATATTTTCTTTTTCTATCTTTATATTATCATTGCTATGCTTTCCCGTGCGAACCGAAACCGATGTTCGTCAGTGTGAAATAAAGTTTTATCATTCGGTATTTTATATATCTTCAAATAGAATTTTAATTTTAAATCACTGCAACACTCCCAAGGGCACCACACGGAATCGGTATTCGACAAACGAAAACGTCTATTCGATTCTTTCTACATATACTGCGATCAAAATATCCATATGCGTCTTTGCCCAAAAACTGCAGCTCATTTTATACACCAGGGTAATGTGGGCCATTTCAGTTACGTACCTAAACATAAAAACAAATGTCTTTTTCAAATCTTTTCGGATGAGCTAATATGAATGCCCTTCGAAGACACGTGATACGGAAAATGTAAACAAGAACATGTTCGCTTTCGAAGATGCAGTTTTCGATAGATGCCACTTTGATGTCGGCATAGTGAATATGAAAGAATGAGATGGAAACGGAAGAATTATAGTGGAAAGTATCTTTAAAACGTGTGAAAATCATGAACTTCCTGCCGATGGGAGGTATCTGGCATTTGCTTAAGATAAATTCCTGTCTTCTGTTAAGTCAGAATTGCTAATATCACGATTAGGCAAAGGAAAGAAGTTAACTCTCAAATCTAAAACAAAAGGATTTGCAGTTAAGGCAATTAAATTCAATAAAATATTTCTCTGAGATGTGAAAGAAAAACGAACAAATACTTTTTTTTTAATTAATTTTTTATTTATATTTTTTTTAGAACAAACTTACCCTAGGAAAAAACTAGCTTCAATAACAGCTAACATAAAATACCTTACTATACGGACAGTCTAAAGCAAACTGAAAAACTTAAGACTTTCGACCTTATGAGTAACTTATAATAATTTGAGGTAAATAAACATAACAAATAAATGAACAACTAAGGCTAAGAAAAATAATATTTTAAAAACACTTAGAATCAAAACATTTTACGAACAAATACTTTTTTTTTTTTTTTTTTTTTTTTTTTCAATTCATTTTTATTTCATATTAACTTATATCTATCTTACCCTAGTCAAAAATGCTTAAAACTAGCTTAACTATCTTAACAAATGTAACTATCTTACTGGCCCTAGGCGGACACTCTAAAACAAACAGAACAATTGAAACATACTTATGTCTTTCGACGTCTACATGAATTTACAATTAACATTATTATAACTAACTAACTTAAGCTAAGAAAAATGTTTTTTTTTTTATTAAAAAACTTAGCATATGATCATTTGTTTTTTAAATATTTTATATAAAACTTAAAACTACCTTAAACTAATTAAACCTAACTAAACCTATCTTATTCTAACTTAACTAAAATATATATACACAAATATATACATTATATATATTTTATATATATATCTTTTTTTTTATGTTTTAAGTTTTATTCTTTTTTTTGTGATTTTTCATTTTTTTTTTTTTTTTTTTTTTTTTTTTTTTTTTTTGTCGTTTTTGCCCTAGCCTACCCTAACCTACCCTACCCTACCTTACCCTACCCTAGCCTATGTAAGCCTGCCATTGGTGTTAGGCAGGCCTTGCCTTGAAGAGGCTGCTCCTATCAAGGTGTCCGTTGACGGAGTTCTCTCCAGCCACCAAAAGCGTTGATGCTGGCGGACTACGTCTCCTCGATCCCGGCGTGAGACCGATCTACAGAACCTGAGGCGCTCGGGCTCACGGAGCGCGACATCGGGTTCGTAGAGGAATCGCCGCTCCACGGAATTGCGACCCACGTGGAAGATTAGCGGTAACGCCAATCTGTCCTGGATCAGCCCACATCTATCTAGATAGAGGAATGCTTCTGGCGGGACAAAGCCGTTAAGGCGCACTCTCTCATGATATAGATCATTGGGGTAGTAAGCCCCGAAGATCAGGCTATTGACCGAAGTCATTGCTCTTGCAACGTGGCTTCGAATCAGTTTGATCAGAAAATTATCTATCCGTACAATCCTGGCCCTATTGTATAGGACCTCGTTCGGGTAAAATTTCGTGTACTCAGATTCGGGAGTCCTATGTAGCCCGAGACAAGTCCTAAGACATTGTCTCTCAAACACCCGAATCCTTTCCATCAAGCTGGCTCTCACATTGAACCAGACGGGGCATCCATAGGCAACCATGGGCCTGATTAAGGCCATGTAGCAGATTACTTTCACCCTGGAATCAAGTTGGCTGCTATGAAACAGCCATCTTGTCAGAGCGAAAGCGCCCCGGGCCCTTGCCAGAGCAGCATCTACATGTTTGTCAAAATATAGATACTGGTCCAGCACGATCCCAAGGTATCTGACTACACTTTGTCTCGCCAGTGGACGCCCGTCCGGCCCAAAGATAGAGAACCTGCGCCAATTTTTTCTAGTGTCCCGAGAGGCCCTAGACAAAGGCGTTCTGAACAATATAGATTCTGATTTCTGGAAGTTGATTTTCAACTTCCAGTCATCACAATACTGCTGAATTTTTTCGAAGTCACGCTGCAGAAGAGTAACAATGACGTCGATCGTTGGACCTGATCTGTACGCGATTAGGTCATCTGCGTACGCTATTGAGTGGTGTAGAGAAACAAGTAGATCACTCAGGTAAATGCTGAAAAGGATCGGCGAATTTACCGTACCCTGTTGCAGTCCGTTTTTGATTTCAAATATTTGGGTAGAAGTTACATTGGCAATTTTCACAACGAACTTTCTACCGGTTAACATGTCAAAAATCATATATAGCAGTGGTTTACTTATGCCCAGCCGACTGAGCTTGTAATAAAGGCCTTCTAACCATACAGTGTCGAAGGCTTTTTCCAAGTCAATCAGACAGGCACCCGTGCATTGGTTCTGGCATTTATTCCATTGGATATCCGACACAAGCTTCGACGCGGCATGAATAGTATCATGCCCCGCTCTGAAACCGAATTGGTTATCCGGAATGATTTTATTGTCCTCAACCCATTTAGACAGGTCTCTATGGATCACCTTCTCGAAGACCTTGCTGATACTCGGAAGGAGACTGATCGACCGGAGATTTGCCGGGTTAGAGGTGTCTTTCCCCTTCTTGGGGATTGGTTGAACTACCGCTGTCTTCCAATGCACTGGATAATATGCATTATTCAATGCATTGTTGAACAGGATGGCGTACCTCTCTACAGCCATTGGTGGAAGTTGCCTTAGCACAACATTGGATATGCCGTCGATACCCGCGGATTTTTTCCTTTTCAATGACTGAAAGATCATCTGGAGATCTTCCGTCGAAATGAACAGGGTGTTAGCCCCCTCACTGGCGATGGCATTGCTTGCCATGAAATCTTCATTGAACCTGGTAAAACCAAGATTCTCAGATCGCCAATGATCGAAATCATTTCTAAGGTAGAAGTGATGAAGCAGGGCTCTGTTCTCCAGGTCATGGTTCGGGTGAATACTATCATTCACCTTGTACACTTCCTGGAAAACGGCTCCCACTGTCGCCACCTTCTCCTGAGGATCCTCAATCACGAAAAAGTCGTCATCCAGGATGGCGCCATCTGGATCGATGCTAACTGTCCGTAGCAAACGTTCATTGTCTGACGTTCTCGGAAGTTTCAGATCCTGAATGTCATTCTGATTGTTTCTCCGAAATATTTTATTTATTTGCGGAAACATACTCGCGCTGTTGGATTTTACAGCACGAATTCTGTTGTTCCAATGCAAACTTACAGATATTCTGTAATTTTCTCTGATCAATTGTTGGAGATTTTTAATCAGTGACTTCAGTGTCCTGACCTCCGAGTTTTGTCTGTCGGTAAACCGCCTGTACAAGAGTTTGAGTCTTGTTAGGAGTCTACTTTTTTGTCTATGCAGTGCGTCGATTGTCGCGTTTCGGTATATGTTTGTGGTATCGTGCTGTCTTTGACGTGGTATTGTACTGTTCATAGTCTGTTTAATGATATCGTCCATTTCTTTGAGATACCTGTCAATCTCGTGGTTTGACAGGTTCCTATTAGTTGGTGGGAAGGAGGCGCTCGAAGTGAGCGCTCTCGTCAGGGAATTGGCGAAGCGTGGCCCGCACACCCTACTGTAATCGTAGGGGTGCGTGTGTACGTACTCTGCCATTTCCGCGAACTCGTCAGGTACTGTGATCACGGCACATAGTCCGCAATGGTCACTGTCGTATACAATGGTCCGTAGACAGTTAATAGACCATTCGTTCGTGTCTGTCAGTCTCAGTCGAGAGTCTATCAGCATTAGATCCAGATAGGAGCCGCTCCTAGGATACGACGGACTATCCGTTGCGAGCAACTTGACTCTATATTCAATGTTGTGAAGAACCCACCAATGGCTTAGTAGGCTCCCCCTAGTGTTGAGAATGTTATTTCCCCAATCACTATGTTTGGCATTTAAATCGCCGGCCAGAATGTAGAAGTTTTCTACCGAGTTCAAGCGCAGAGATCGAAAGAGTGTCTCGAGTTCTGCGATAAAAATATTGGGTTGAGGTGCTTCAGGTGCATAGGCTGATACAATGTACATTCTCTTTCCGTTTCGGAGAGGAATGCACACAATACAGGCCTCTAGCACCTGGAACCTCCGCACTTCACCGCTATATATGACTTTATGTTTAAAATTGTTTTTAATAAAGATCGCAACTCCCCCGCCTTGAATAGCGTTGGGTCGGTCTCTTCTAATTATTTTATACGAACTGTGCCGGATTTTGTGCTTCTGGTTTAGCTTTGTTTCGCTAACCAAGAGTACATCGGGGCTTTCGTCCTGCAACAGGTTAAAAAGTACGGCTCGTCGCTCGATCCTTATCAATGAATTTACATTCACCGATAGGATCTTCAAGTGTCTCTCTGCCAGCGTACCCATCATGACCTTAGGTGCGCTAGGCCCGGCAGAAGCGAGCAGATACTATCTACTCGGGTCGCCGTTTCCTGGATCTGTTTTTGGAGCTGCCCAATCTGCCCTTGGATTGCGAGCAAGATCGAACAGACATCCACCTCGGCCCCCGGTGCCTTAGAGACAGGCAATGGGGCTTTAGGAACAGCCACGGGTTTTTGTACCGTCTTTCCCGAACCTGCCGCCATTTGGGCGTAGGTCAACTGGGATGTGACGGCTGGTGTTTGGAAGCGACCCGAGGGACGCTTCTCCTCGACCTTCTGCTTACGGGCCAGGTTTTCTTTCTTGATGTCCTGGAACTTAGGACATCCCCGATAGTTTGCAGGGTGCCCTCGGTTCCGACACAAGACACACTCGAGCTGCTCTCTGTCCGCCACCTTGTCTTTCCCAAGGTCGCATTCCTCGTTCTTGTGATTCTTTGCACACTTAACGCATCGAGGCTGCATTTCGCAGTTCGACGCGGCGTGCCCGAATCTTTGGCAGCGGATACATTGCAAAATGTTTCCTTGCCTTTTTAATATTTCCCATGTTACACGCTGGGAAGCCAAGGAAGTAATGGACCTTAACCTCTCCAGCTTGCTGTTGGGTGTGAGCTGTACCACGAAGAAGGGAATCACTCGCTTCTCCCGTCGGGAACTCACCGTGGAAAATGGCTTAACCGCCACGAATTTGAGGTCGTCACTCTCGAACTCTTTGAGCTCTGAGAGCATTTCCTCGGGATCTGTGATAGATTCCACGCCTTTGAGGAGCATCGTCCGCAACCTCTCGGCCTTTGGAGTGTAGGAGAAGAACTCCGTGGTTGACTCCTTCAATAGGCTTTTAATACGCTTATGCTGCTCCAGTGTCTTGCACTGAATAGCATAGCGTTTCTGGCCCAAACATTTAAATTCAAAATTACCTACACCAATGGCATACTTACACAGATCGATGGTTTCTCGTAAGGCCGTGGTATAGGTGAGGATCGGTGGCACTTTCTCCTTTTTCGGGCGCTGTTGCTGCGACTGATGCTGTTGCTGCTGCTTCTGCTGCTGCGGTTGTTGTTGTTGCTGCTGCTTCTGCTTCTGCTGTTGCGGTTGTTGTTGCTGCTGCTGCTTCTGTTGCTGCTTCAACTGCTGCGGTTGTTGTTGCTGCTGCTGCTTCTTCTGCTGCTGCGGTTGTTGTTGCTGCTGTTGTTTCTGCTGCGGCTGTTGTTGTTGCTGCTGTGATTGTTGTTGTTGCTGCTGCTTCTGCGGTTGTTGTTGCTGCTGCTGCTTCTGTTGTTTCTTCTGCGGCTGCTGTTGTTGTTGCTGTTTTACTTCTTCGGCGGCTATTGCCTCCTCTTTCAGCTTCTGCAACGCCTTAATTTTGTCAACTACGGCCTGTAGCTGGGCGCGCAGGAAGCGTTCTTGCTCCTCCAGCACACTACGTTCGTCCTCCGTAGCCGAACTTAAGAGGGCCGCGAAGGGGTTGTTGTCCCCCATGTAGCGGCCTTCTCTACCGTCGGAGAGGTATTCGACCTCTGCTTCCATGAGGATCACTTTCTTTATTTGTTGCTGTTGTTGTTGTTGTCCGGCTGCTTCGGACGTCGATGGTGGTGATGATGGCGCCCCTTTCCTCGCTTCGACCAGCAGCTTTTCAGTCGAAGTGGTGAGGGAGGGGCGCTTAATTAAGTTCGGCCTCGAGTTGACCCTTCTGCGCCTCTTCATTACGACGGCCGGCGTAGCGAAATCGGATGATAAATCATCCGATTCCGATTCCGTCTGACGAACGGGTCCTCCCCCGCCGTCTCCCGACATGTCTTCTCGCTACTGTTGTTACAACTGTTAGTAGTGGAAGAACACGAAAAAACACGAAAAATATTTTTTTTCCCGAATGGGGATTTGATCTGCCGATCTTCGGATTATCAGTCCGGCGCTCTACCACCGTGCTAACCTTATAGTTGCGAGGTGTTTGACTAAGTCCGCACTTGTACTATTTATTGTTTATTTTGCTTTCCACTTATGGAAATCAAGCCGAAACACTCCCTACCACTGCACTGGTCTGTGATCAACTGATACTCCTATGCTATGCATGCACATAACTCACCTATTTCACTATGCAAATGAAATATGTATGTATGTACATGTACAACTGTCTTAAATACTCTTCTTATGAATTATTGTAAAGAGATTGTAGATCTGAACAAAATCATTTCAGGTATAATATATATATAAGTATATATAAGTATTTCTTGTGCGCTGAAATACGAATATTAATTGCATATAATTACTTCTGTTTTGTAATATATATAATAATTGCATAATGGAGTGGAAATGTCGAATTACTTAGAGAATTAAGATGCGGAGGTTGATCCGCCGGCTAAAGTCGATAACTACAATACAAAATCAAGTCAGAGATTGAACATCTTACTTTTAACGTAAATACATGGTATATATGTGTGGGAGCGGAAAACCGGGAAAACATCTGAACGATCGCCGAACTTTCCGCATTAGGTAACACTCTTGCTCTGGGATATGCAAATTTATTCAACGATGCATAACGCCTATAGAACGAAGTACATACATCTCTAAACTGAGGGATATATGTACATGTACACTGTAGTCATAAAAACGCACTATATAATGAGTTCTCAGAAAATGGGTTATTTAATCAAATTGGGCGAGTTTTTTTTTTAAATAATTATGAGCAGTATTTCCCACAGCTACATTCGGCTTGTATTCAGTGCAAAGAAAAAAAATTTAATTGAGTTGGGATTGTGATAAGTGCATAGAAGTGATATGTCCGATAAATATCAGCTCGGGCTGGCTTGAGACGAAAAAGTAAAAATATTGAATATTGAATAAAGATCACTTTAAAGTGCTCTCCGTTTAAGAGCAGTACCGCATGAATTTCATCCATTTGGTCTAAGAGCCAAGACATTACATACATAGAAGGCTGAGGAAATATAGGGAATAGGACCAGCGAAAAAGTCTCTCCTAACCACAAAATTGAAGACAGGTCATTTGTCGTGGGCGATTAAGCTTAAAAATTTAATGCAAGATGATTGAAGATATGTTGTATGGTCCGGAGAAAGTTAATTTAATTTGATTGCCGACAATTTGTAAACAGATGAAAGGTTTTCTCACGTTTTGGGTCTTTTGCACTTTGTTAATGGAACTATAACCGCTCAAACTTTTGGGCGGGTAATAAGAAAGCTTTTGGTACCATGCGCTGAAGAGTATCATTCCTATACTGACATGTGCATTTTTCAAGATGATTCTGCACATTGTCACCGAGTCATTTCGGCAAGTAAACTGTTGTAAGCTAACTCCAAAATGTCTACTTTATAAATAACAAATGAGGAAGTAACCACAGTCTCTAATAATTTTTAGCGCAATAAAACATTTGATGACTTCGGAATTGCCAGACTGACTGACCAGCGAATTCGCCCTATGATTGGGTAAAATCAAGCATTTGTGGCATGTAGTAAAACGTAACAAGACTGAACATAAATGAGTGAAAAAAAGTTGAATGAAATATCACAGAATATCATGGAAATTCTAGTAAGCTCGATGGCTTCTGGAATAAAAGTGTTTATTACCCCTAAAGGAGGAGCAACGCGTTATCAATAATTTTGTGCTCAAATTAGGATATGTAAATATGTTATACATACAAAAAATATATTCTTAAATTTCTTAATAAAATGTCGAAATAATACTTGTTTTCTCACTTTTTATTTATATCTTTTTCAAATATTAAATAAACAAATGCAACTACTGAGAAGTACTCAGTACTCAAGATCATTTAGATACGGTGCAGTGTTTATGACCGCAAGTGTATATGTTCATTTTGAAAATGTCAAGTGCGTACTAAAAAAAAATCAATTCAAGTCCTTGATTTGGGCTGGATAGTGTTTTCAAAACACAATGTTACCCTTCGTTAAAGCGCAACGACGACATGTCGCTTATCTAAGAATGACACTTTTTTTTTTGGTTGGAGGCTTCTACTATCTGTTGGAGCACTCAGACACAAATACTGGTCCATTGCCCTATCAAACAGACGCCTTTCTTCAGTGATATAGAACTAATAAATTTGGGACACACCACGTCGGTCCCAAGGGTGCGCCACCGTGCGCGAGCGAAGGCGGGACATTCGCAAAAAAAGTGCTCTTCAGTGTCATCCTACTCGCAATGTGCAACGTCTTACTGATGCCAAGCACGCAGAGATACTTAGCAAAAGTGTAATGGCCCGTAATGACGCCTTCTGCAATCATTACTCCTTAAGGATAAGAAGAATTTAGCGGACTTCTTGCAGCCATCAGGGCGAACACGCTTAGCCATCCTGCATCCTGGATATTCAACATGCTTTGACCAAAGAAGCTTATTATTTAAGATGACTACCAGGAACTTAGCTTCCTTGGATATCAGGATGGGAATGTCTTTGAGCACTGGCTGAGTCATGCCAGTATTTTTCCTTCTTCTCATTAAGGAAATGACATCAATCTCAAGAGATTAACCGACAACTCGTGCAAAAGTTGGCGCCGCCTATACTTTAAGACAGACAGTCGCTGGGCATAGATTCCAGTGGCATTGAGAGCATCAATCAGAAAGTCGACCACCATGCACCGGAGCCAAGACACCACCTTACAGGCAGCCCAGATTTGACAAACTGTTCAAGGCCTGCATCAGAGATAAATGTCCTGGGCACAAGCATTGCTTTGATCCACATATCTACGCTATTGAGCAACACATTCTATCGAAAGAGGCGCTATCAAAATCTCTCTCAATGTTGACGAAAATGCTCTTTATTTCAAGTGCGCATTCAATCCTCCCAACTAAATTTTGAACCACAGTCTCACAGGATTTCCCGCGCCGATATGCATGTAGTATCTCCGCTAAAGAATGCATCCGAAGGGCAACTTGGCGCACGTGCAGTTCTGCTAGTCTCTCCATGCTTTTCAGCAAGAAGGATGTCAGACTGCTTGGTCTAAAACTCTTAAACTCTTGGCGCTATCGCTATTTTGAGAATAAAGACCACTCTCAGCGCGCGCCAAGGAATAGGCATGTAGGTAAGTGTCAGGCTTTTAGTGAAAATTATTTTCAAAGTAGGAAGCAGCTGTCTTATACCTTTTTGCAGCATAACAGGATATATCCCATCAGTACCCATTGACTTGAGGCCATCGAAAGATGCCACAGCAAATTTAATGAATTCAGTAGTCGCCACGCGTGGCGCTATATACCAGTTGCGCCGAGTTGTTTTCATCGTTTCAGACGCTTTGTGGTTAAAGTTTAGCTCTTTGGCAAGATCACGAGTGGTTATATGATGTTCTTTATGAATTTTCCGCAATATTCTCTTGACACTCCTCAAAATAGGTCAATAGGCGAGATGCATTTTTCACATCGAAATTTTCAGAGCGGAAGCAAGTAAACCACCTACATGAAAGCATTTTGCCCGAAAAACAACAACTTTTTGGCCCGGATTTGCCCTTCGTTTTCGAAGTAAATTAACAAAACAAAGCGACTTTTTCCGGACGAAATACAAACCTGTATGCATGAAAACTATAAATTGAAAAGTTACCTCGCGCTTCAAATATCTCTTAATACTTTTTCCCTAATATTTTTCTCCCACCGGCCTGGCTATAATTGAAAAAGCGTATATTCGCCCCAGGTTGGAGTTTAACGTTTACTTCTGGAATCCGAAGGCTTTATTCTACTAGCTAGATTAGATCCAAAGTCGCGATAAAACTTCGATGATACCCGAGCACCATAGAATTCCTTTCCAAAATATTTCCTGTCTATGGTTGTTTTGTCGTTATTTCGTTGAAAAAACTGCTTCAATGAACTAGTCAAATGTTCCCCGCAGGCAAATTCAGAGATTCGTTATTTTACCGAAGGCATACATACATATGTATATGCGGCCGCCGAAGGCATATGTATGTATATAGGGACACCTTGTTAATTTCTCTTCCGAGTGGTTTCAACTGGTTAGAAAACAAAGATCATGTAAGCAATACTTGTACAATATTTGCCTTCTCACAAGAATACCCGGAAAGGATATTTTCAGCACCTACATACATATGTTTAAATCAAGAAGCTCCACCAGGGAAATCTGATATTACTAATATAGGGATCGTCCAGAAACGCACGTTTACATTTATGTTCATAGAAACTATGTGATTAATGCGCATGTACATATATGCATTGTTTTTTGGTTCAAAGTCCTGGGGGGCAGTGTGAGAACCTAAACATCATCGTCATCATCCTGTTACTACACTCGTACACTAATAATAACTTTCTCGACTAAACATTTCATACATAACGTGATTGTACAACGCATAATATACTGCAGAAATGGACTTTCGTTTTGAATGTATAGCACTATCCAATTCATAGTCTGGATGTGACATCCCTGTTTCAATCAAATACGTCAAACCAAACTGTCATTCGAGACTATATATTTAATTAAAGATTTGCTATTTTACAATATGGCTCGTTTTACAATCGCTGAAAGTGTTGAAATTATGAAAATTGTGAAATTGTTAAAAAAAATTTGTGATTCTGCTGTAGCAGACACAGACGTAGTCGACATAATTTATCCGACACTTTAGACAAAACTGTAAAAAGAGACCAAAGAGGCTCGCCATTATCGAAATGCACGATATGCAGAAAATATGACTACATACATTAGTGAAGACGAGTGGCTATCGTACACCGTTATCAACGACCACGAGATTACTCTCTTCACCGACGGATCGAAAATGGACGCAGGCACTGGGGCCGGATTCTATTCTGACTCCCTGCACGAACAGGAATCATATAGGCTCCCTGATTTGTGCAGCGTCTTCCAAGCAGAGTTCCTGGCAATGGAGAAAGAAGCCAAACACATACAAGTAACCGATACCCCACCATCGGATATCACCATCTTTGTAAACAGCCAGGCTGTAGACAGCTAAGTCAATAAGATCCTATACAACGAGATCAAAAGCTGTCATGAAACGTCGCGACTCACTGAAGTCCATCAGACCCCACAAGGTCAAACTCTGCTGGGTCCCGGGCCACAGCTCAATTGCAGGAAACGAAAGAGCGGACGAATTGGCCAAACAAGGTTCTGAAATGGGCATCAGCGAAGCGGACACGTCACTGCAACCACTTTATACCGGATCACAAATGACACAATAAAAAAAAAGTAAAGGAGCCAACTTGTCTTAGCTTGCAAGAAACGACAGTCACACGACAAGATCATCGTGGCTAGAGCTTAATATTGGCAAAACAAAGAAGCTCTTGGCGCTGGACCGAAACTCGATCCGTATGCCGTCGGAGTGATCACAGGACACTGTCCCATCGGAGCAATGCTCCGGAAATGGAAATCAGGATCCAGCGATCTCTGCCGGAGCGGCTTTGCCACTGCCCAGTTCTCCAGAACCGGCGCGTAGCTTCGCTGGGCCATAGATTCTTCACAGAGACTGCGGACGTAGCAAATGCAAATACATCGGATCTTCTAAAATTCATAAAGAGAACGGGGTGGTTTCAATCACCACGTGATAGGACAGGTTAAAAGAATGTGTACTCCACAAATGAAGAAATTCACAATGGGCTCTTTGGCCTCCGAGTAGAAGTGATGTTGGACCATTACACTCCCCTACCATAACCTAACCTAACCTACGTTAGTGAAAGTATTGAAGAAGGTCCTAATCAATCGATTTCACAGCGACTGCGGCAATTGGGCATATCTTACAGCACATTTTGCATTTGGATCAGTATCTACATCCTTATAAAATCCAACTCATTTCGTTTGCTAAGTCGAAAAGCATAGTCTTGGGAATGTGCTGCCTGTTTTAGAATGCCCGCACAGGGCCAGTAAGGTAATTTTACTTAGTTAACATAAGTAGTTAAGCCAGCCAGCAATTTTTTCAACAAAAAGTTAGATATAAGAAAAAAAAAAAAAAAATGAGTTAAAAAAATAAAAACAAGAAAAATTTAACTCACTCAAAAATGTAAACTATACTCGTATGAATATGGAATGAGTAGAACATACACCGATCGACTGGCTACTTGAAAATCAGCTCATTTTAAAAATTCATTTTTATTTCATATTTCTTATATTTATCTTATTTAGATATATCACGGGCGGTGACACATTTCATACAACGGGACCCTTTTTGGTTTTTTTGTGAGAATTATTTCAAATTGGTCATCAAGAAAGATCATGTGGAGCTATACAAAAGACGGTGTCCATATGTACGTACATATCTACCAACTCGTTCACTTTTTGAAAACGAATATTCGTCAAGTTATGGTCGAGTTATTGTTTGATATGTGTTGAAGTCTTGGAAAACTAGCTTGAGAAAGGATAAGTGGAGTGGCCTAAATATCATCTAAACACAATAACAAGCTTCGTCACGATGAATCGTCTAGAAACCTCACGTTTGATTTAGGTCGTCACAAGAAGCCTCCGCTTCTTTCGGGCAGAAAAGTTAACAATCTGGGTATTATTCGAAGACTAAATCTGAATTCATATTGATTCAATCCTATTAACCCTCTATTTACCTGTTGTTCAACCCTTTTATCACATTCAGTTCCTTCACTGGCACATCGGAGCTATTTGAACCTTCGCCATCGTTCTGAAAAATCACCACTTCTTCGATTTGTTACTGAAATTTCTTAAAATGAGTTCGTTGAGGGCTTGCGCCGAGACTTCTTTCAGTCATTTCAGTATGAGATTGGATTTATTTTCCAGACCAAAGTTCCCTTTTGTTTTCGATATGGGTTTCGACTTCCTAAAACTCAATCGGAGGTAGACTGGAAAACCTTCCATCGCAATACAGGAAAACTTAGCACTTATTATAACTTAGTATTACTCTGCGTAATGTTGACTCGTTAATATCATAAATAACACTGAACTTATGCAAGACATTTCAGGAAGACTTAGCAATTGCATCGGTTGTTCACCATTCAACATTTACTCTCTCACGACTTAAGTCCTCGTAGCCTACATTTCATAATTTATTTATCAGCAACTTATCGCATGCTCCTTAATTTATGTGGAAATATTCTAAACCATGCACTGGTTCACATCCGCCCTTGAAACACTAGACACAATTGATTTCAAGCATCTATGCACACGTGTTTACCCTCCACCAATCACTGAATAAAACATGAACAACCGAAGATCGTCAATTAAGTATTCTATGAAAACTTCGCACTTGACAACGTGACTCCACTAGCTGTTATCATTGCAGACAGTTCCCTGGTATATAACCTAATGTTAATTTATCAAGTTAATCAATTCGTCACCGAATTTATGCCAAAAACGCATGTGACAGGGATCTTTAATTGCACTAGTGTCAAAGTCCTAAGCACTCAATTCAACTCAAATACGATGTTCAGTTGTTTACTGTGCGCAGTGGTCACTCAACGAAGCGATTTACGATTTAAGTTGTTTACTGTTTACACGCGTTCGAATGTCAGGGCCGCGTTTGCTTATTGACAAAGTAATCCACTATGAGGTCACAATCGATTTGAATCACAAGCCGCATCCATGTTTGTGTTTTCTCTACTTTTTATTTTGCCAAATCTGCAATTTTTCTGTTTCCAAACTAGTTTCGGCTCAGTGATACGAAATACCGGTACATGATACCGAAATAAAGTTCAACACTAGTTGCTAGCGTTGCGTTGCGCAGTTTACACTTTGAATAATACTAACACACAAAAAAGATATGGAAGTATCTGTACGCTAACGTTGTCGAGTGTCGATTACAGCAGAACAACAATATTTTTTTTTAGCAGAAAACCAACAAACAGGTCCACACATGCGCACTTGTGTTATGTACATATATCGATATCGCAACGTTTGGAAAATTGTAATTCGAACTTCGGCTCCCATCTTCTCGAGAAGCTGCCACTTTCCGCCAACGGCTCTGTCGGAGTTTGAGTTGAATGAGGGGCGGCGTGGCGCATCTCGTGCTGCCACATCCTTCAATTTGTTTTGTTTATGGGAACCATCTCAATGCTTGCCCCAAATATCTATTTTCTTCGAAGATTTTCTTTTCCTTTAGTGTTAGACGGAACATTCGCTGAAAAAAAAAATCAATCCGAAATAGAAGTGGTCGTGGAATAATGCGATTATTTATTGCGTGCCACCCAATGCAGCGAGAATCTATTGACAAAATACGATGTATCGCGTGTGTAAATTGTTAAGATTAAATTTCAATTTTAAGAACGTCTCTTCTGAATGATTGGCGGGCGAGTGGTGGGGTTCATATCTTGGAATTATTTATGGATTGTATCCGCACAATGAATGTTTATGTTGAGTGATAATTAAGGCGGGAGCAGGGGTTCGGGATGTCACTGGCGTGTGACCTTAGAATGCACCCATGGGTTGGAAATATGTGAGCGATAAAAGCGGCACTAAATTATGAGACAAATTGCTTTTGGAATAATTGAATTGTAAGCCTGTGAAAGGGCGAATAATTTTCTGAGAGAATAATTCGAAGGTCTTTCGAGATTGCTTTTATGCTGCTTATACTTTGCGACCCGGATTTTATGTCTGAGAAATATGACAAGTTACTCCAAATACTTGCGGTGAGTCATTTGTCAAAAGCCTTTCTGTTTGTTATGGGTGCGGTAAGTTTACTACGTCTCTCGATGCATCAAGAAGTATTGACAAGTTGAATGAATTGCGACTGGCTGAGAATGTACATAAATTATGGGACGCTTGTGATGATTTATAATTTATTAAACTTTTGTTGTAACTGAATATTATTTAAGAGATTTAGGGATTCAAAACTAAAACTGGTGAAGTTGTGAAGTTACTGGTTAATTATAGATAGGTTTATGAAGGCGGGAAGTTAGATTTGCCTTACCTCTTTAAATTTCATGGTTAAAGGTGAAAGGGCCCCACTTTAAAATATTAAATTCAGTTAGGAAAATGAACTATCAAATTGTAGAAGATGGAAAGATGTGCTGTCTTTGAAAATTATATTCTTATAATTGTTTCTAGATCACTGATGTTAAGTTTTGATTTATTTTAACTGAAGTCAATTGAAACAATCTTATTCTTGTCGTTTGCGAAGTCAGGCTCTACCTGTGACTAGATGCCATGGCTCGGCAAGCATTTCATTTGCTTATTTGTAATGTAAAAGAGTTTAATTGATAATGTGCCATGGCGTCGGACATGGCATGGCATTATTTTTACAAAGTAAAAATAAATTACAAGGAATTATATACACGTTGGCTTTTCTTGGTGTTCAATTCTGATATACGAGGGCGGTCCGATAAGTACTTAGCCTACAAAAGAAAAACAAAAATTTTGGAGAAATGGCGATTTATTTTTCAATATAGTCTCCTTTTAGCTCGATACACTTGACCCAGCGATGCTCCAACTTCTTTAACCCGTCTGAAAAATACGTTTTCTCGAGGTCTGCAAAGTAGGCCTCCGTGGCGGCGATGACCTCCTCATTCGACTGAAATTTCTACCCGGCGAGTGACTTTTTCAAGTTTGGAAACAAAAATAAGTCGCATGGGGCCAAATCTGGAGAATACGGTGGATGGGGCAACAGTTCGTAGCCCAATTCGATCAATTTGGCCGTGGCGAGGGCGAGGTGCGTTATCATGGTGGAAGAGCACTTTTTTCTTCGCCAAGTGGGGGCGTCTTTTCTTCAATTCGGCGTCGAATCGGCCCAATAATTTGGCATAGTACAGACCTGTGACCGTTTTGCCCTTCTCCAGGTAGTCGATGTGAATCACACCTTGTGAATCTCAGAAAACGGTGGCCATCACCTTTCCGGCCGATTGGACAGTCTTCGCCTTCTTCGGAGCACGTTCGCCGGGTGAAGTCCACTGTTTCAACTGTTCCTTGATCTCTGGTGTCTACCAGTGGATCCAGTGGTCGTCGACTGTCACGAAACGATGCAGAAACTCCTTCGGATTGCGCTTAAACAGCGTCAAACACTGCTCTGAAGTGGTCTCACGGTTGCGCTTGTTGTCTGGAGTGAGCAAACGCGGCACCCATCGCGCCAACAGCTTTCTCATGCTCAAAATTTCATGCAGGATATGACCCACGGGATCTTTTGAAATGCCTACTGTCTCAGCTATCTCGCGCAGCTTCAATCGGCGGCCTGCCAATACGAGATCGTGGATTTTTGTCACGTTATCCTCCGTGGTAGTAGTTTTCGGGGCACCTGGACGTGGCTTATCAAAAACCGACGTGCGACCACGTTGAAACTCGTTAAACCAATTTTTGATGGTTGCCATCGAAGGAGAAGAGTCACCGTACACAGCATCTTTGATTTCGCTGCGCGATTTCCCTTCCAAAAACAAAAATCGAATCACCAACCGATATTGCTCTTTTTCCATTTTTCTAAAAGCCGCCGACACTCCCGCTTCCACACGCGGTCAAAACAAAACTACGAGTCCGATCCGGCTGAAATTTCGACAGTAGCCGCCTACTAGAATGTACTACACGATAGTACATAGTTGCAATAGTTGCTCTTGCGATACTGGCAAGCCTCATCTGGCGGTGAGGCTAGGTATTCATCGGATCACCCTCGTAAACCTTAATTTAGGAGCATTTCTAGAATTATTCTGAGATTTCGAAGAAATAGAACTGAGACGATAATGAAAATTGCCACTGATTTCATTCCTTCGGAAATGTCAAATATCTCCACCCAAATCGACATCTGATCATTTGGTATATAATAATTGTTCGTGTAAGATACAGGATTTTTATACAAAGTATCGGGAACATTTTTTATCCTGACATGACTATACACCCCAACGTCCTTGGGGTTCAGACCTTTAAAACTCGCCGAGCATAAGTCACATGCGAGACTTAATTCAGTCCAGATCAAATTTTAGTGGCCTACTGCACGAGTGACTCGCTGCAAGCTCAAAAGGTAGCAGACGACCGAATTTTGATTTTCCCAGTACCCCACCGAGGAGAGAAGCCGCATAATGAACATTCGATGGCGCTGGTGTTATCGAGATCCGAACTCGATCTTCGTGCGTCAGAGGCCGACACACTACCCACTGCGCCACGGCGCTCTCAATAACGATACTAATCAAAACAATAACAGGTATAACAACAGATTCAACAGTAATATTAACAATCTTAACAGCAATGTAAATACCAATAACAATAGTCTCAGGAATATTAATAACAATTATAGTAGTGCAGGCAATAGTTACAATGGAGCCAATTTAAAGAATAACGACGAGAAAGCAATTCTAACACAGGTAACCGATCTGGACAGACTTACCGAAGAAAACAAAGTAACGAATCAATGTTTTTATATTACCATAAACGAATCAAGTAACAGTCATGTCTGCAAAAATTGCAATAGTTACACCTCAAAATGTTCAGAATGACGAGAAAATATTAGTTGCTCTATACAGTAATTAAAAGTAAAAATAGACCTCTACGATTTATTATTGATTGTGGTGCAGAATACAGCACTAACAATCGTTTGCAGTCCTGAATGGAAAATTTTATTCGAAAATACTACATTAAGATAATACTTCTTCTTCTTTTCCTTTTTCCGGCGTTGTTATGGTCAGAAGTGTAGGACCATAACCTTCCCACTTTACTGCATTCCTACTGGTCCGCTTGTGGGGTCCGCCGGTTTGACCTCAGAAAGTAGCGGCAGGCTTCCCGGTTTGGGATTACTTCATCGCTGAGGCCAATCAAATGCTGGTATTTTTGCATTTTGCACCAATTGTTTTTCGGCCTGCTTTTTTTTTTTTGTGACACGGGCATGCTCCATATTTTTTTGTTTGATCTTACTCTTACAACACCGGTGATCTCCAGTCGTGTCAACCCACTGATTTGCATGCACACTTGTGGGGCAGTTTAATGGTGGTATATGTGTCCCTAGGCTCACCTTGGTGTTTTCTAAATTGCCTAGATGTGATTTTTGTTTACCTTTGTTTTAGTCGCCTTTTACGACAAGCGAGAGGTATCGCTGCAGGGATATTCTTAACCCGTCCCTGCACGGAATTAAGATAATACATTAAGATAATACTACTATCAAAAACGCCAAATATACCTTTTTAGTTCGATCAGGGAGAAGAAATCTACGCGGAAAATCGCCCCAATGTAGAGTTTTTACACATTTTTTCAGAATAATTTTCTAGAAAATGAAATTGAAATCAAAGTTTTTGCACCACGTGTAAATAAGTTTGACATTTCTCAACTTAAATCATTACTTTATTCATTTAAGTCGGTATTTTTCAAAGAAGATGACAACCTCTCCTTCGCCGATGCCAATTTTTAGTAAGCTATGTATGTATATCGGTATCCGGAAATTCATTTCAAGGAGGTCGATAGGCAAATCGATGACATGTTGGCTAAGAAAATAACTGCTCACAGTAATAGCCCGTATAATTCGCCCTATTTGGCTAATATCCAAGGAAGCTGGCTTAGATGGCCAAAAACAGGATTACAACAGAGATTACAGGAAGCTCAACGAACAAAGCATAGAGGACAGGTTTCCTATGCCAAATTGTTCGACAAGCTGATAGAGGTTGATCCAAGGGATCGAGTTAAAACTGCTTTTTCAACAAGAAATGGTTATTATGAGTTTTTGCGAATGCTATTTTGACGCCCCAGCGACATTCCAAAGCCTGATGAATTCTGTTAAAGGGTTTTATTATCAAAGTTTGTGTTGTATATCTAGATGATATATTAATCTTTTCCACGGCTTTTACTGAGCATCTTGATTCGTTTTGGAAAAATTTTCAAAAACCCAAAGAATGTCACCAAAAAATTCAAATAAATAAGGCCTGTCTTGCTCAGCCTTCAACAAATTATTTGGGTCACATAATTACCAAAGAGGGAATAAAACCGGACGAAAATAAAGTAAAATCGACCCTTTCTTTAAAAAAAGTAAAAATAAATAAATAAACCGATAAAAAAAGCATTAATCATTTTCTCGGAATAACTGGATTTTACCGGATATTCATCAAAGATTATGCGAAAGTGGCATATCTTTTAATGCAAAGTTTGAAGAAGGAAGACGGAAAAAGTTAACACATCTAAACCTGACTTCGTTCGGGCTTTCCAAAACTTAAAGACTCTTCTTACGTCCGATCCCATTATTAGAAGTTCCGATTTTAATAAAAGATTTTTGTATCTACACAAATGTATCTAATTATGCACTAGGAACTGCCACGCGATATGTTTTGCTTCATGCAAACTAAATGATCATGGAAAAAGTACTCTACGATAGAAAAGAAACTCCTTGCAGTTGTTTGGTCAGTAAATGTTTCAGAACATACATACCTCTATGGAAGAAGATTTACTCTTTCCATTGATCACAAGCCTCTAGTCTGGCTCAATGACATAAAAGAACCGAATATGAAGCTGTAAAGGTGGAAAATTATTCTCAAGGGTATGACTCTGATGTTCAATACTTGAAAGGAAAGGAAAATGTTGTAGCCGATGGCTTGGGTGGATAAATCAAAATCTTACGTACACCTAAATTGAAAAAAGCCTTTCAATTTTCCTTAACGAAACTCAAAGTAATCAGGAACTTAACAATAATGACATATTATCAACTGGTGCTACAGTTCTCCTGATGATTCCCTAAACTACATCTATATATCTGAAAAGCCAATTAACATCATGTTTAAAAATCAAATTTATCTATCCTACACATCCAAAAAAAAAAAGTATTTTATAAGATTCTTCACCGGAAAATTCAAAATCACGTATAGGTACGAATTGAGAGAGAGCATAGTAATTTACTGGAAATAATTTTACTGGAAAGGATTTTTATAAAAAAAATGGAAATGTTGGCATATATTGTCCTAACATATCCCTTTTTCTTAAATTTCCAGCCTTTATATTTTACAATGCATCCAAAATTTAAAGCTCAAGAGTCAGACATTAAGTTAAAAGATATTTTAGATAAAAATGAACTGGTCGATATAATAAAAAAAAAAATAAATTAGTTTCTAGAACTAAAAACAAAATATTTTTATCCAAATTTGCAAACAGATATAAACAAATTTCTTAATAATTTTGACATTTGTATACTAGCTAAACATTATAGGCAACCTTTAAAACATTCATACAAATTACAGAATCGCCAAAACAATTGAATGATATTGTTTCCGGAACGAAATAAAATGTTTCTGACTACCATGGATACATTCTCGAAATATGCCACTATTCACAAGTTGAAAAACAGAAATTGGATAGCGATAGCTGTTGAGCAACGAACTAGTTTTCGGGTAAACCAAAAATACTTATTTCGGACGGGGATACCTGCATTGTTCATTCAGCTGTGGAACAGTTTTTGAAAGAAAACAACATCTTGTTCCACAGTTTTTCAGAAAATGGGCAATGCATATATTGAACGTTTACATAGCACATTCAAAACAACATTTAAGAATAAAAAATGCAGCAAAAGATAACACTGAAATAGACGATTAGATATTTGAAATAATCACTATTCTATTCTATTAAATTCTATTCATACAACTACAATGCTAAGAACTAATGACTGGCAAGAGACATAAACAGAAGAAGCAAGAATCAGGAAGCTTAACATACGACATTACACAAATAGAACAATGCACCAACAACTAAAGAATAGAGCAGTTGGCAAAACAAAACCCAAATGCAAGAAAATTATTTCATATTCATCGGAAAATAGCTATACGAGAGATATATCAAATAGCGGAACATAAAATACCATAAAAAGCAATTAAGAAGGAAATATAAATATCAAACTTAGTTTCTTAGGATGATTAACTTGGTTGACGTTCCTTTGTTTGTTTTGGTTATAAACATACATATCTTCTGTCAGTTATCTTGTTTTTTCATTGATAGAAAAGAATACAGAACATAACTATAGAGCGTAAGTAGTTAAAGGGAAATCAAATTGAAGTTATTTAAAATAAATTAATTAGGGTAATGAATTAATGTCTGTAATATACCATAATTATAGAAAAAGTAGTGTTTTTAGCTGGAAAATTCGACACAAATATTTTTTTAACTTCTATATTTAATTAATAAGTTAAGTTTCATCATGACATGCGCATAGTTGCATAACAAAAAAAAAAACAAAAATTGAATTATGTAACTTAGAAATAGAATTTACCAATTTTGTACTTATACTTCAACCAAAGCTAAATTGAAAAATACTTGGGGGCGGAGGTGTTATATAAAAATAAAATATTCAAACACTTCATTAACAGTACCTTGTTTACAAGCCCGTTTGAAATCACGTAAATAAGGTACAACTTTGCAATTTCAGCATGTTATATTAGAACACCTTGTTTACAAACTTCGATGGATAAAGGGTGGGCCACCAGTGGTTTGTTTTTAAATCATAGGTTATTTTGACACTGACAGCTGTTTCCCTTGAAATCTTGACAGAAAGTCAGTATCATAAATGAGTCGCTTCGCACTTGAATAACGTTGGGAAATATTGAAAACTTATTTTCAAATTAAATGCTGTGTAGCCCAAACGTTTTTTAAAAATAAGTTTTGACCGAAATGAAGCACCCACCGCGACTGCTGTACGCAAGTTTGTGCAAAAATATCGTGAGACTGTTATGCTGGTGGACCAACACTCATAGTCTCCGTCGTCGTACGATGCGCACAGATAAGAATGTGGCTGCTGTGGCCGAGTCAATTCACGAACATCAACTCGCCATGGATCTCAACAGCTCAACATTTCACGCACTAGCCTGAGGAGATTTCTGCACAAAGATCTCGAATTATTCGCTTACAAAGTCCAATTGACTCAACATTTGAAGGCGCGAGTTATGTTGTGGGAGCTAGCAAAAAACGTTATTTTATTTTTTTCAAATTTTTATTTTTAAATTTTTTTTCTATAACTATGAGTACACTGTTTGATCTTCTTTTGCTTCGTGTTAACGCCGGGCCAGTTCAAACGAGATTGCCCAAATCTTCCCGAAGTGTTCTTGTTGAACCTTTATGACAACTTTCGCTTGTTTACAAGCCATCGTTAGCTTGTTTTGCACAATCTAACCCGCTGTTGCTGTGCAATATTTCGGTTGGCTTGGCCCACTATTGCTAGGTCAATCGGCTGGGTTGTGTGGGTTGGTGGCTTAGTCCAATGTTGGTAGGTAGCTCGGTAGATGGGCTGGGTTGTGGAGTGGTTATTGCTTCGCAGGTTGGGCCTTAGAGCAGCTTGAATTGGACAACGATTTTGGGCGAAAAATCATCTTTTCTGACGAGGCACATTTTCATCTCGGAGACTACGTTAATAAACAAAATTACCGCATCTAGGGCTCGGGAAACCCGCACGTTATTGTTGAGAAGCCAATATATCCACAGAGAGTGACAGTTTGGTGCGGATTGTGGAGTGGTGGCATCATTGGACCATTTTTCTTCGGAAATGAGGCTGGGAACAACGTTTTGGTCAACGGTGGGCGTTACAGAGCCATGTTAGCCGACTTTTTTTTTTTACTGAAATTCAAGACATGGATTTGGACAACCTCTGGTTCATGAAGGATGGCACGCCGTGCCACACAGCCCATGCCACAATCGATATTTTGCGCACCAAATTCCCAAATCCTGTTATCAGCCTTCTTGGCGATGTTAATTGGCCGCTTCGAAGCTGCGATTTGACCTCTTTGGACTTTTTGTGGGGAACCGTGAAGGACCGATGTTATGCCAACAATGCGGAAACAATTAATGCCTATATTGTCCAAGCAATCCGTGAGCTACAGCCCGAAACCATCAACAAGGTCTTGGAAAATAGGGGTGACAGAATGCGCTACCGCGAAACCAGTCGAGGCAGCCCCTTGAACGACGTTGTATTTCATAATTAATGGGAATGTTTTTTTGGCTTTATTAGTAAAATAATACATGAAAAAAAAATAAATTTGTTAATTTTATTGCATTTTTAAAAAGAAACTTGTATTTGGCCCTGCCTTTATACGTATACGTTGTACGGTAGTGGTACAGCTACGCATCATTCGGTAGAGATCACTCACAAAAGAGTGAAGGGCCAATTTTTCCTTTTTGGAGCTCAATCTTTGACGTGTTGGCGAATAGTAACCATCTCCACCTCCATGCTTAAGTCCGCACTCGAACATCACAGTGTATGAAGTGTTTAATTCAAATAAACTTAAAATGAAATTATACGAAGTGAATCGCATTTTGTAATTATTTTACCTTTGTACGTCCCAAAACCACAGTTGCCTATATCAATCAAATATTTGCTTTTTCGTTAATTGTGAATAGGGGAAAAACAGTCCGTCATTAAGCTCGAGCAAAAGAATACGAAATAAATACATCTACTCCTAATCGAAACTATAGGCACAATGGAAGAGAAGGAAACCGCAAAACAACCCACTTTCTGCCTCGCAAAATTGAAAACAAAGCCAGTTAACGAACGGTGCCGAAACCCCATAAGAATTCCTGTCGTCTGCCGAATTCCTGACAAACTTCATCTGTGTGTTGTACGTCGAGATTTCATTCTATTCTCCTAAAAAACGTAATCATTTCATGGACTGACGAGAATCTTACTCCCCTCTATTCTTCTCCACACCTAACGACCGAACTCTCGCATAGTGTTTCATAATTTCTATTCGAATTTTGCCTAGCCCCTTTCGAGATTGTTTAACCATCATCCGAACAGCCAACAAGGTTTGTCCATGACATGCTGGGTGGGCTACCTGAAAAGGAAGAAGCACCATACCTAAGGGATGAGGATGATGAAATCTGCAAATTTCTTGCACCTTCTATTAAAAACTAGTGATAGTCATGGCGGCGTTGTCGGTAAAAGGGAATGGAAGAAAGGTTCGCAAATTAATTGAAAGTTTCCCATACCGCTCTGGCCAGCCAAGGCATTATGCACACTCAGTGAATCATGCAGAATGACAATGCGAACATGCTAAGATTCAAAGTCAAACATATTCTCATAGCTTCTCACAGTTAATTAGTTAATTTTTTCATTTCCCTGCGATGGGTTCGCCAGCAGTGGGTTCTTATCCATGGATTTTAATTCAATATGCGCATTTACGATCTTAATTCATTTTTGCCAATTAATTACATCACTTGTGCCATGCATATGGAGCAAACCTTCCCACATATGATAATCCGGGCTGACTGTGCTGTGTTCACGAAGTACTTATGCTTATTGTGGTTGTGGCTGCTATGTCAGGAAGCGATACCGCTGGTCGGGAGACGAGAAGTTGTCAGTTAAATGTAACTTAACGTACGAAACATTTGACACACGCCGGAGCATATGTGAGATAAATTGCTGATGATGCGCCTGTAAGATATGTAAACATGTCCTACATACAAGAAGTGATTAAATTTGTATGTTCCGGAAATGTGGCCTCGTATGCGGTTCGGTGTGTAGAAAACCAGATTTGAGAAGGAAAATAAATAATTGAAGTTATAAAATATGAAACCAACGGAACAAAAGGAATTTGACTGCTTCCTATGGCTTTTGACATGCTTTTGCCAGTTCAGGATAGGATAAAAGGTTTTTGTTTAACCTATCGTGGATAATTCGCAGGTTTTTTATGCGGACTTAAGGTTCTCGCTGTTTATCAAGAGACGGCTCCAGTAGAAAGTGCTGGTCGATTGTGACGTATCCGCTTTGACAAACCGCTTTGACACATTAGTGATTTTGCTTTTGCGTCAAACGGCGGCTGAAGCGCATCGAGAACTCCAAAAAGTTTACGGGAATGCTGCTCTTTTTCCTTTTTTTTTTTATAATTCATGCAGGTTCAAGAGTTACGCTCTTTTGATGTTTGTCACAAAACCTGGACGGGGTGCAGATGGTTTGTGTCGAAGATGTTCGTTCACTACTCTCCGGAGGTGGTTGTCTTGGGATTCGAGAGATTCGACTGAATTAGTCGCGTTGTTTGTAGTTTTACAGTAACTTTATTCCATGCCATTAAGATCTTATATTGGAAATGCACACGCAGAGTATGAATTTTGAAGTGATCTTATACTGCGAGTGTTATGCCTTCGTCAGTATTTTTTTGATCATCTCTCATTCACAACTGGTGTCGTTGCATGGGTTTTTTTTCCGTATAGGAATTTTTCTTGGCTATGGTCAGACTTGAACTACAGACCTTCCGCTTAACAGTCGATGATGATTACCATTGCACCACTACCACCCTCTAAGTGAAACAACGTGCCATGATTGGTTCCTTTGCTTCAAGGACGGTGATTTCGATGTTGACGACCGTTCGCGTGAAGGAAGGCCAAAAACCTTCGAAGACGCTGAATTGGAGGCATTGCTCGATGAGAGTCTATCCCAAACGCTTCAGTATTAGGAGTAACTCGCCAAGCTATTTCCAAGCGATTGCATGTGTTAGGAATGATTCAAAAGCAAGGAACTTGGGTTCCTTATGATTTGAAGCCAAGAGACGTTGAGCGTCGTTTTTGCACCTGTGAACAACTGCTCCAGCGGCAAAAAAGGAAGGGTTTTCTTCATCGCATCGTTACAGGTGATGAAAAATGGATTCATTATAGCAACCTAAAGAAGAAAAAAATCATGGGGACAGCCCGGTCAAGCTTCTACGTCGTCGGCTCGGGCGAATATTCACGCTGCAAAGGTTATGGTGTATATTTGATGGGATCAGGGCAATGTTATTTATTATGAGCTGTTGAAACCAAATGGAACCATCACTGGGGAACGGTATCGAACTCAATTGATGCGATTGAGCCGAGCACTGCGCGAAAAGCGGCCACAATACGAGCGGAGGCACGAAAAAGTGATTCTACAGCATAACAGCGCTCGGCCACACGTTGCCAAAGCCGTTAAAACCTACTTAGAAACGCTCGAATTTGAACGAATTTGAAGTCCTACCCACCCGCCATATATTTTAGATATTGCGCCGTCCGAAGATCACTTGTTCCATTCGATGACACATGGTCTGGCTGATCAGCAGTTCCATTCATATGAAGACATCTCAAAATGACTTGATTCGTGGATAGTCTCAAAAGACGAACACTTCTACCGTGATGGTGAGCGAGCTCTGCTAGGAAGATGGGAAAAAGTTATCGCTAGCGATAGGCAATACTTTAAATGATTTATTTGTAACCGTTTTTTTCACAATAAAGTTGCATTTTCATCAAAAAAAAACACCGAGAACTGAGTTGCGCTCCTAATAACAGTCGGCGACGTTGTTTTACTGCTAGACTTTAATTGCTGGCCGACAGGTGGTGAATTAACTTTTCGTAACGAAGCGTTTTATCATCGTTTTTTGAAGTGATTTGCTAGTGATGCTTTCAATCTTATTTTTGGATCAAAATCAATAATGTAGCATTAAGATGACTTATCTAAAGGACTAGGCTTAAGGCGATAGAAAAATGGAAGTATGTATATACATAAGTATTTTTGAGACTTAATTTCTTAAAAATAAAAACCGTTTAGTTTCAAGAATTACATATGTATATGCGAGAGATACCGTTGAACAGGGCCATTCACTTTGATTTACTTAACGTTTTCAAGGGGGGCCGTTACAGTTGCATCCATAGCTTCATGACTTGACAAAGTCACTAAAATCACATTCTTGTTATTATCTAAATGACTACGTAAAAAACCTGTTTATGCAGATTCCTTAACACACATAACAAATACCTATCCGATTAGGTTGCCTCCTAGGCAACCTGGTGCCGTTCCCATAAGAGGAAATGCTATTAGCCATTTGTCTAAGATCTCTCAAATGTTGTTAAAAAAAAAACCAAAATATTTGTCAAATGAATCGTGAATCAATAGATTCGGTCGATTAATTAATTGTAGATTCCCCCTATGTAATTCCCACTTCTTGCAAATTCGGAAAACGGGCTTAATGTGCGGGTAAGTTGTACAGAAAAAGACTATGCAACAAATATACGGTATTGGTAAAAGCAGTAAATACTTCTAGTCACTCAGAGATATTCTATACGATTTCGTCATATCAATGAATCAATTACATTATCTCGTTTACGAAAACAGAGATTAGTGCATTAAGCACAAATTTAGTGTAGCAGAACTCCTTTAGAGATGTCATCCTTTATGTATTAAGAAGCTCCACATCGGCGCTGTACCAGTAATGCTGATTTCTCTCAAGCGTAAAAGAAACTTTTATTTACTCATCCATATAATATGGTTAAGAGAACCATTGAATGCGGCACTCGAAATAATTTGCAAAAGATCGTGACAGCTGGAGACGCTGTTGGTTGATTGAGGCCCAGTTTCACACCGAACTGTAGCGCCACCTAAATAATTAAGTAGACAATTGATAAAATATTCACTTATTAGCATGACTCCAGATTGATGGGTTTTTTTTTTTTTTTGGGGTTCGTGCACTACTTTAAGCAGGAAACACATTGGTTAATGAAAACTTATCATTAGTAAATTAGTAATCTCCAAGCAAACGTGAGGGTAACAGAAGAAAATGGGTATGCAAACGGGATGAAATCAATGAAATTCATTGATTCTTGAATAAGCTAATATGATTACCGCAATTCTAAGGAGAAGTCTACAACAATACACCAGGAAATTATAAATAGTGTCGAATTACATAAGTGTTAAAGTGTAGTTGTAGTGTAGCTAATCCCCTCGCAACTTAATAAGTACATACATATATCGTCAGCGCATCAAGCATTTATCAATAATTTATTGATCGCTCAATTTCTTGAATTTTGTCAATTTGCCCTAAAATGTTTTTCCTTTTTGTGTAAGCTCTTTATCAAAGGCGGGTCATTGACATATTTTTCTGAACATTTTGGTAATGAGACACCGTTCAAATTAGTAGTGACATTAGTGAAATGTAATTCCATCTCAATACTGAGGCAACCTTTCTTCGCAATCTCTATAATAGTAGAAACACAATGTGGCGTTCGCGCGGTCGCGCGTTGACAGATTGACTAGAAACAATGGTATCTTATGGGGATACACATAATACGACCTTAAGCGTTTGATCGGCTTTTTATCGTAAATATCGTAAACTCGAACTCAACATCGAAGTAGAGCTAGTCTCTACATTGTCGCGCGTTTTGACAGATTACAGCTGTTTTAATATTTCGTATTTTTAGATTTGTTTGATTTTGGCAAAAAGGTCATCTACTATGATGTGATGGTACTCAAAGTAGTTCGAATTTAATATGTAAAAATTTTGGTTGTTTGTTAATGCTTTTAAAACACAAACTAATTACCAAAGATTCAACAAAAGTAAATACTTTATTTTATTTTTTATTTATAAACCTTTATTTGCACATATATTTCTAATATTTATGTTTCCTAATTGAATCATATGAACTAAGGAACACATTTCTACTCTTCTTCCGGCAATGAAATCATATTTGAGAATTTTGAGGAAACAGAACATAACTATGTCATATTCCTGAACACTCAGCACGCGACCGACTTGAAGCTACATTGTGTGTTACAAATTGTAAGGTCGTGCGTTTTGACAGAAATTATCGTAAGTCGGTGCAAAGCCTGCCAAATGCGCGACCGCGTGAACGCCACATTGTGTTTCCACTATAAAGTTCACGCAGAAATAAGAATCCGTTACCATGTTTCTGCATCGCTCTCTGTTTACATGTTCTCCTCTCCAAAAAAATATACAGTAATACGCCCCCGCAAACTACAGACTTTCTATCAGCCAGTCGGGTTGGCGATGAGTGTGCACACTAGACAACAGTCGGCCGACTGTTCTCGAAGGATTTATTGGTGGATTTTGAGCGGTCGCAAAATGAAAATTATTTCTAGAAGTATTATATTATTACTGCTTTTATTATATAGTGGAGGAGAACGGCCAACAGTGACAGATTTCCTGGAACATTTTACAAGATGCATTCCAAATTACTATTGTAGATTATCCGAAAAAAATGTTCACCTTTTATCGCATGAGCATTGTCAGCTTCAATGAATAGACCCGTCACGAAAAATACGACCATTCGGTGTCGAATTTCGGAGTAAAATGAACTATCGACCGATTAAAGAATCGGAAGTTTGCGCCCGTTGCTATAGCTGTAGAAGTTGGCCGTTATTTTAGTTTGAAGGCTATAGGATAGCCCTTCAAACTTTTTAATCGGCTGAGATTAAGCAACTTAAAGTTGCTGAGATCTGAAGGCAGTTGACATTATCGAGTTTAGGTGCACACTTTTCACAATAGAAGCTATGTATATTCTCAACGGATACGAGGATAGCTTGTGTTAGAATTAGAATGTCAATATCATGACCTTTCTCACAAACTTTGGTAGAGCAGCAAAAAATGTCTTTCCAAAACACTGCTTCTGCAGCCTTATACTGTATTAGGAACTAAATTTTCAGCAAATTTCAAATTTGCTCGCCATGGTTCAAGCGTAAATCAATTCATTTGGAACCGCGGAGTTTGACATTAAATAATTGTTGAAAATGTTAAACGGACCAATGATGTCAATATTCATAAATTGTGTATTTGTTTATTATTTGAGTTAATTACTTTTATTTGATTTTCTGTGTCGATAATAAACTCTAAAATGTTTTGGAGAGTCATATTTTAAACTTTTGCCTCAGATACAGCCTCATATTTGTGTGTATTTCTTCTCTATTTAGAGTTGTATATATAAAGTATTTTGCGAATAATAATGTACATATATACATACATATACAGAAGACTCTCGATAACGTGAACACCGGTCAGTATGAACATCAGATAACGTGAACAGATTTTTTTTTTCACGTGATCAAATCATGAACACTAAAACGTGAACAACAATTGTTGCTTCAGGCTAACAGTAAACTGTTTGAGCAGCTGTATTTTAGCCTTAAATTCCTTATTCTTGATACAGTACTTCGCCGTATACAGTTCCGGTTTGTCGCACTCAGTGTCAGTTTGTTCCTTACAAATTGTTGTTGTCATCTTCATTGTTTTTTTGTCATCATACGTTTTATACGCGTTACGGTTGTGGTTTTTTAGTTCTTTGCGTCAACATGTCCTCAAAGAAACCAAAGTTTTTGTCACTTAAGGACAAATCCGCGATGATTGAGCAATTCGGTAGTGGTTCCAGTGTAACAACTTTGGCAAAAAATAGGACGTTGAAACCATTTGTGCAGTTGACAAGAAGAGTGAACAAATTTTAAAGTGTATAAACATGATATTTTCGGGCCACGGGAAAAGAAAAATCCTTCGATCATCGGAACTTCCTAAAATGGAAAACTCGCTATACCGGTGTTTTTTCGAGCAACGAAAAAATTGTCCGATTAATGGCCTGATGATAAAAGGTTTTGTCACTGCATTCTCAAATTAAGAAGAACCAAAGCAGCTTCAATGCTAGCGATGGGTGGATGCAGAGATTTAAAACTCGATACGGCGGGAGATTTATTAAAATCACTCGTAGACCCATTCAAACGTAAGCTGCAGGAAACGATTGATACGAGGGTAGTCCGATAAGTAATTAGCCTCACCGCCGGATGGCGCCAGTATCCCAAGAGCAACTCACTATCGTGTAGTACATTCTAGTAGACGGCTGCTGTCGATTTCAGCCGGATCGGACTCGTAGTTTTGATTTGACCGCGTGTGGAAGCGGGAGTGTCCGCGGATTTTAGAAAAATGGAAAAAGAGCAATATCGGTCGGTGATTCGATTCTTATTTTTGGAAGGGAAATCGCGCAGCGAAATTAAAGAGCGTTTGGATGCTGTGTACGGTGACTCTTCTCCTTCGATGGCGACCATCAAAAATTGATTTAACGAGTTTCAACGTGGTCGCACGTCGGTTTTTGATGAGCCACGTCCAGGTGCCCTGAAAACGGCTACCTCGGAGGATAATGGGACAAAAATCCATGATCTCGTATTGGCAGACCGCCAATTGAAGGTGCGCGAGATAGCTGAGACAGTAGGCATTGCACAACATCACGTGGGTCATATCCTGCATGAAATTTTGGGCATGAGAAAGCTGTCGGCGCGATGGGTGCCGCGTTTGCTCACTCCGGACAACAAGCGCAACCGTGAGACCACTTCAGAGCAGTGTTTGACGCTGTTTGAGCGCAATCAGAAGGAGTTTCTGTGTCGTTTCGTGACAGTCGACGAAACATGGATTCACTCGTACACACCAGAGACCTGGACTTCACCCGGCGAACGTGCTCCGAAGAAGGCCAAGACTATCTCATCGGCCGAAAAGGTGATGGCCACCGTTTTGTGGGATTCACAAGGTGTGATCCACATCGACTACCTGGAGAAGGGCAAAACGGTCACAGGGCTGTACTATGGCAAATTATTGGGCCGATTCGACGCTCTTCCACCATGATAACGCACCGGCTCACACCTCCGCCCTCGCCACGGCCAAATTGGTCGAATTGGGCTACGAACTGCTGCCCCATCCACCGTATTCTCCAGATTTGGCCCCCAGTCGAATGAGGAGGTCATCGTCGCCACGGAGGCCTACTTTGCAGACCTCGAGAAAACGTATTTTTCAAACGGGTTAAAGAAGTTGGAGCATCGCTGTGTCAAGTGTATCAAGTTAAAAGGAAACTAAATATATTGAAAAATAAATCGCCATTTCTCCAAAAATTTTGTTTTTCTTTTGTAATCTAAGTACTTATCGGGCCACCCTCGTACGATGGGGGTGACCACCTACCAACTTTATAACTCAGACGAAACCGGTCTGTTTTGGAAACTTTCGCAGGGCAAAACATATGTTTCGTCGTAAAAAAAAAAAAACGCTCCTGGAAGAAAAACTGACGCATAACTCTCCTCGCGTGTACAAATGCAACTGGATTGCATAAGCTGAAGCCATTGGTGATTGGGAAGGCGAAAAATCCTAGTTCATTCAAAAATTTTAGCTGCCCAGTAGACTACAAGCATTCGGAAACATCCTGGATGACCGCGGCTATATTCAAAGATTGGTTTCATGATTCATTCGTGCTATAAGCATGTAATGAAAGAAATTAGATATAGACTTTAATATGTACTAAACTTTTTTAGGAAACATCTGAAAAATCAGGGTCTACCAGTGAAAGCCCTCAAAAAAGTGAGTTAACCACAGATGATCACTTTATTACAGTGATATTTATGATCCCAAATGTGACGTCACTGATCCAACCCAAGTATTGAAATGCGATCAGAATAACAAAGCTTACAGAACTAGTCTATTAGCTTCGGTTGTAGCGAAACAAACGGATATTCCAGAATCACTGAAAAAGTTAACTTTGAGAGATTCCATTTCATTTTTAAAATCAGCTTGGGATCGATTAGAAACGGATACAATCACAAAGTACTGGAAAAATATTTTAAGTTTCGTAGGTATTGAAAACGATCTGGAAAAAGATATTCCACTGTGTTTTAAAAGAGAAATTGTATCTTGAAATAAATTTTGAAGTGGAGAATGCAATGAAACTGCACGATGCTATAAATCCAGAGGTTTGATTTCTACTATTTTAGGATTCCTGTCTTTAATCAAATCATTTGGGTAGGTGAACCGCACAGCTGAAGACATTCATAGATGGAACGAAGACGAAGAAGAGCGCTCAGATTCCAACATGATAAGTGATGATGACGGTGTGCTAGAATTGCCAAAAAAAAATTAAGCCTTCCATTTTGAACAAGGCTTTGGAATGGGCTGAAGGTGAGCTGGTTAGCCAAAATGACATTAGTGTCTTAAGGCGCATGAGGGAAAAAGCAGTGAGAATGCTTTTGGAGAAGAAGAAGATGCAAAAACAAATGACTGGTATTAACCATTAAATTTCGTATCGGGAATGCCTGTGCTGTCAATATTTAATATTAAATAAGTGAATTAAATATACTGTTAAGTAATAGCAAAAACGCATTATTTTGTCAAAGATAAAACGTTTCGATATGAAAATCTACAGTGGGATTGCTCTATTCTTTTATTAAAATTTGACCTTCGCAAACATGAACTCTCCCGCAAACGTGAACTCTCTTGGTTTTTAATATAATAGGTAGTTCACGTTATCTGTTGAATACGTAAATTGCTATCCATAAAAAAAAAGTTAATTAGTATATCCCAATTACGTATTACAAAGTTTCCCGTGCATAATAAATGGGAAATGACTTCTGAATAACAGAACTTTAAACCGTCTTCAAATATCCAAAGTTGGTCATAATGATATACTTTTCTGCCAAATTATCTTCGTACAATTCATTGCGATTTTTCTATTAGAATACATAAATCGTTCATTAGTTCTTCGAGAAAACATTGGTTTTAATTGAATGAAGAGAAATACAAAAAACAAATGATCCCATCATTGACCTTAACGTTCGTTCTGCTATGCTTCCAACTTCCCACTCATCACTTTCGTTTTGAACACTCCAGCAACATCCAACCCAATATACATATGTATACACATATCAAAAAAATTCGCTTCATTTATACATTTAACATCAAACGTCCCATGTAACATCTTCGTAGAATGATATCATATCGCAGTATTCACGACGACGGTTACTTGCCTAATTGAACGAACCACTGAGAAGGAACGGCACAACCACAGCAACTTTGACTGCAGCAACAACGCAACGACATTGGAGTCAATATTCGCTGAAAAGGATGGAAAAGAAAAATACAAAAAGAAAATAAATGAAAATGCCAGTCGAAGCAAAAAACCCAGTTTAACATCAATAGCTGATGTCATTTGCAAATGGAGCGGGAAATAAATTCGGGAAGACAGGGGATACCATGGACGGAAGCTTCAAGTACAAAAATCATGTTTCTCACGCTTTTTATAATTCTCACGCTCACCTGTGTACACGCGACATACATATGTTACTTAACATTGGTCCTTGGAACGTGATCATAGCGTTCGTTTTTATGAGAGTGTTGCTGATTTTTATACGTAAAATATCTATTCACTGTTGCTGTTTTTTCATTCCACTGCAATGTGTTTTACTTTTACATGAGCTATGAGCAGTTTTTTTTCTAATTACTCAAAAAAAAAAAGAAAAAAAAACAAGGGATACAAAAATGAGATCATTAATCAACCTTAATGACATCAGTTCAGAGGGCGCTAGCTAGTAGTTTCATACCAACTTAGCGGTGTCCGGTAAATTTTTTTACATTCAGAGGTCAAAAAGTCAATAGAATTTCTATATATATTGTACAACACACAATTGCCGGATGACTTAAGAGGCTATTGTGCGGCACAACGTTGCTGTGCGTGTTTCTTTACACACTCGAGTGTGTGAGCTAAAGCTTTGCAATGAGCAATGGCTGAGAATGTAATTTGTAAATGAGGGAAAACTGCCCACAGATTAATAGAATGGAGTGCTACAGGGTTGGCATTTTACACGCATACTTTTGATTATAAAATATTTAAAGAGGAAACCGTTGCAGACATAGAAAACAAACCGATACCCAGATTGCTACAACTTTGGATTGGGTCTAATTCTTCTACAACAGTTTGCAATATGCGTGTGATGAAATAAAAAGCCTTTAAAAGGAAATTGCAGCTTTGTTTTGTTATTAACTGCAAATTATTACGTAAAGAAATGTATATAGAGAAATAATTAATGTTTAATATACTCATTTTGCTGTTTGAAAAGGTGTTTTGAGATTTACAATAACTTATCTAAGAAATAAACAAGTGCATCTGTTTCAACGTATTTTTGCATCTAGGTGGTGGTATAAAAGCTGAACGAATTAACTGAAAATTACATTCTATATTTGAAACGATCAGGTAGTCAACAAGTTATAAATTGCAATGAAATTTCTGTGGATCTTCGTCCTAATTGCTGTCATTCTGAACTTTGTTCAGTGTGAGGTATATTTTGAAAAATAATTTAGTTAATATATTATAACCTCATACCAATATCCTTTTTACAGGACAGTACAACAGCCAGTGGAAGTAGTACGACGGCAGCAAGTGGAGAGAGCTCGACAACAGCAAGTGGGGAAAGCACAACAGCAGCAAGTGAGGGTAGCACCACAGCTGCAAGTGGGAGTAGCACCACAGCTGCAAGTGGGAGTAGCACCACAGCTGCAAGTACCACCGCAGCAAGTGAATCTAGTACGACAACTTCTACTACAACTACAGCAAAGACAACAACAACAAAGGCGCATAGAAAATTCAAGCCAGTTCCCCTGAGTCAAGCCGCAAGACGTAGACGTCCCTGGTTCGGTTAAATGGGAAAACAGAGCTGTTTCTGAATAAATAAAATAAAGGCAACACTAAAAAACATTTTTTTGTAATTTATTTAAAACATATGTCGAGGGTTTTACTGGTTTTTCAACTCAAATGTGATGGATGGCTAATGCACTAAAGTTTGAAGCTTCATATATTCGTGATGTTATAGCGCATAGAGATAGAAAAGGAATTATAAATGTTACCTAGGTAAAAGCGAGTTCCTATTGTCAAATTTTTTGAACCATTTTTACTAATCAATAATTCCGCAAAATGGAATTCCGGAAACACAACTGTTGCAGAGTTTTCAATGCGAGAAATGTTTGTTTACTAAGATGGAGAGGAAGATACGGAGTGCAGTTGGTTTGTGTTGAAGATGTTCGTACACCACTTTCCGGGGTGGTTGTCCTAGATAGGATTCGACTGAATTTGTCTCATTGGTTGTAGTTCACAGTAACTATTTCGTTTCCATGCCATCAAGGTGTTATATTGGAAATGCACACACAGAGTATGAATTTTGAAGTGATCTTATGCTGCGAATGTTATGCCTACGTCCACATTTTTTGATCATCTCTCGTTCACAACTGATGTTGTTGCACATTTTTTTCCGTATAGGAATTGTTCTTGGCCATGGACAGACTTGAACTACAGGCGTTCCACTCAACAGTCGGTGATGATAACCATTGCACCACGACCACCCCCTAACCGTGGTTTCATTATTAGCAAGGTATGATATTAGTTGAACCTCTGGTCACACATGACACTAGCTTTTACCGCTTTCCGGAAAATTTACATGAAAACATTTTTTAACCATCATTTAAGCTACCTTTCTAATCTACATTTCTCATCTTTTTTCTCAAGTTAATTAATAAACATGTCCCCTTGTATTATTATTATTACTATTACCGGCCTTCCATGAGTGTGTTCCTTCCATGTTTCGTTGTTCTGTTCCATCTCTATTAGATTTATCGTTATATTGTCCTCCCATCTACGAAGCGATCTTTCTGGTGTTATATCTTTTTTTTTCTTCGAGTTTTTCACTAATTAGTCTTTCTCCACTGTCCATCTATTCTACGTGTCCTAGCCATCTACATTAGTCTTCGTGATTTTACTACTCGGACAATGCTTTAGCTAAATAAATTATCTCGAATTCTTGCTGGTGTAGTTTTCTCCATTCGTCTGTCTCTGCGTTCCATTTTCCACCACAGATTCTTCTTAAGATCTTATTTTGATCTTTTCAGTGTTTTGTGGGGTTTGAATTCTTAGAACACTACGGCTTTTACATTTTTTTGCATTCTCCGTCGAACCAAGGCTTCCCTGATAGTCAAGTTTGTTTTCCGCTGTTTCCTTTGCAACACTTTTTATTGATAACCATAGTGCGTCTACCGGTCTTGCTTTGTCGTAAGCTTGTATGCCATCTAGTAGAGCAAATCGGTTTTTAATTTCATTCTGGTATTGACACTGGAACACAACACCGAATTTTTTTATACATTCCTGTGTTCCGCTTCTGTGAATTCGGAATCGACTTTTGAGATTTGCGATAATTAGAATGTGACCAAAATCACAATTCGCTCCTCTGTATGCTCTGAAATTGAATATGTTGCTCTGATGCCTTCTTTTTTTTTGCGTTACTCCAACCGATGATATCCAAATAGTCGTGGGATGTTGTGTTTTTCACGATAATTTTATTTTTTTTGGGCTGAAGCCTTTAAGACGCTTAACACTTAACTTAACTTCTTAACAATTTAAAAATATTTGCAAAAAAAAACTAATTTTGACTCTTAACAGAAAAATCAAAACTGATTGCTTCTTCAATATTTAGTTGTGCAACCTTTATTGGCTACAACCGCCGACATCATGATGTCAACCAGGCGCTTACAGCGGTCTGGAAATATGCCATACCATGCATGTCGTACAACTTTCCACAATTGACGCAAAGATTTTCAATCGGATTCAAGTCAAGAGATTGGGCTGGCCATTGTCGCTGAACCACTTTGTCGCTCGCCTTCTGGTATGCTTAGGGTCGTTATACTGCTGTAAGACCATTTTCAAAGGCCCACTCCACATATGGCAGTATTCTATTTTCCGAGATACCCACATAAACACGTTGGTCCATTATCCATTATCCCAATTCGGTAAATTGGGCCGACACCGTGGTAGGAATTCAGTATTGAGAGAACATCTGACGTATTCGAGAGAACCAATTCTACCGAAAAGAACAATTTTAGACTTTTCAGTCCACAAAACATTTCGCCATTTGGAAGCTGGACAATCAGCATACTTTCCGTTTTGCCATGTGTTTTTTCTGATAGAAGTGGCTTTTTCCACGGACAACGTCCAGATAAATCAGCTTTCAGTAATCGTCTACGTATCATCACAACACTTACAGAAAGGTTCGACTCGCTTGTTATCTGCACGACTGTCTTGGAAGGATCCTTTTTACTTAACAAAATGATCTTCTTGTGTCATAATTTTTCTTTTTGCTCTAACTTTCTTTCCTCAGCGCTACAGTGCTTGCCGCGTCTCACTGTTTTGATTAAAAAAAAAGAAATGAGCAAATCTTATGCATATTGGAATAAGCAATTCACTTCAATTTTTTTTTCAAAGCCTGGGCTAGTTCGGTACCGGCCTTAACGATTAGCAAGAATTCTCCATTGTCATCCTGCACTCTGTCATCTGCAGACTCTGACGAGTCTGGCAAGAATGTTCAAACTAGATATGGCTCGGTATAGCTCGTCACTTTGATAGTGTGCGTCGTTTTGGAATTCTTGGGTCTTTCCTAAGATTTGCCGCAGTATGAAACTTTGGTCTATTGTAGGGTGAAACCACGCTGATAGGAACCTATCAGATTATCCACAAAAGCTTTCAGTCGTTCACACAGTACGGCAGAGAAGATCTTGTATGCAATGGTAAGAAGACTTATTTCTCTATAGTTGGCGCAGTTATATGGGTCTCTTTCTTATGGATTGGGCAAACGATGCTGAGATTCCATTCGTCGGACATCCTTTCCTCCGACCATATTTCACATATGAGATGGTGCACACGCTCTACTAACTCGTCTCTAGCCGCTTGAAATAGTTCAGTAGACAGGTCGTCCTTCATCTCGTCCTTCGTCTTTCATCTAGGTTAGGTGGGCGAAATTCTCTTGCATCTTCCTCCGTTGCGAATGGATCATTCTGCCTAACAGCGGAATCACATCTATCATCGCCGTTATATAGTCTGCAGAGGTGGTTTTTGACATTCTTAGCATCGATTGTGACCCTACTACTAGTTATCCGTCTTCAGCCCTACAGGCTTCTGCATAGCTTTATAGTCCTGGCATGTTCGTTTCACTTTTTCGTAAAACTTGCGAGCGTCATTGCTGTGGTAGCATCTCTTCATCTCCTCGATCTCACGCTTTTCACGCTCTCTTTCTTTCTTCCTTAAAAACGTGTCTTCTTCTCTGCTCGTAGAGATTACGAGCGGCTCTCGTCCGTCTATGTAGCATGGCTTTGTAGGCGGTTTGTCTTACTACAAACCGAGACCTTTGATGTTAAGAAAAGGATTTAGCCAAGGTGACGCACTGTCATGCAACTTTTCCAACATTGTGCTTGAAAAGATCATTCGAGCCCACTGGCCAACACAAAAAGTACAATCTATTTCAATTCTGCGCAATTGCTTGCCTACGCGTATGACATTGACATATGTAATTGGGTGGGCACAGCGAGACGTCAATGAAGTGTTCAAAAGGCTTTTCGATGAACGAACCAAATACTTGCTATGATCCAAATAAAAATAAGACGCACAACACCGACGTCTTTGCCAGAACATCACAATTAACGGCTATGAATTTGAAGTGGTCAAGGACTTCGTCTACCTTGGCTCACTAGTGACCAGCGATGGTATGGGGATGTAGAGCGAATCCAACCCTGAGGGACGACCGAATCTAAGGTGGTGCGCACAGGTGGAAGAGCACCTTAACCAACTGGGAGTGCGGCACTGGAAACAATTGGCAAAATATCGTGCCAGCTGGAACCGATTGTTGATTGAGGTCCAGGTTCACACCGAAATGTACCGCCATCTAAGAAGAAGAATCTACTTCTATTTCTATTACTCCTATATACATACATACATATATATACATATGTATATGTATAGTTTGAATATAATTTGACTTCACGACAATTTTTTTCCTATTAAAACAGAAATGATGGGAACGCTACTATTTCATTGTTCGCAGCTGTAGGTTTAAGTTGTACTGTTTATTGTGAAGTGTCCGGACCGGTAAGATACTTAAATTAGTTAAGATAGTTCAGCTAGTTTTAATGTTTTTATTAGTTTTTTATTACTCTAGTTTTTATCAAGAAAAAAATTATGAAAAAAATAAATTTAAAAATAAGAATAACGCTCTCCCTTGGATAGTTCCAATGCGGAGATCCGATCGAAAAACAAATTAACCTCGGAAATATTTTACCGTTTTAATATTTTATTTATTTACGGGGGGTAATGGTAATCATGGTGCAATGGTAATCATCACTGACTGTTGAGCGGAAAGCGGAAGGTCTGTAGTTGAAGTCTGCCCATAGCCAAAAACAATTCCTATACGGAAAAACTGTACAACAACATCTGTTGTGAATGAGAGATTATTAAAAAATGCTGACGAAGGGCATAACACTCGCGGATAAGATCACTTCAAAATTCATGAAGTGTGTCTGCAAAAGTTACTGTGAACTGCAACCAACGCGACAAATTCTCGAATCCTATCTAGAACAACCACCCCCGAAAAGTAGTGAACGAACATCTTTGACACAAACCATCCTCGCCCCATCCAGGTTGTGTGCCAAGCACAAACAAACACTGTTTAGCACCAAAATGCGTTAAGGATTTTTGATGCTGTTTTAAGTGTGGTATTGAAATGGCGTATTGTTGAAGTGATGTAGATATCCGCTGTAACTTTTTTTTCCATATGTTCTCTTGCATATTACATTAAATATTTCGGCCTTTAGCAAAAGAGGACTTAAAATACTTTACTCTTATATTTTCCAGAAACTAAAATAATAAATAGAGTTGTTCTGAAACTTTTGTTGTTGCTTCCACTTACAAATAAGTTTGTAAACCTAAACACCTGGGTCAAAAAGTGCTTACAAATGTTTCAGGTTTTTCCCTTTTTTCGTTAATTAACTATATTTTTTTAATTTTTTCTGTTAGCCAAACGCCGTCTTCTAGCACTGAAATTGGAAACTTTTGAATTTCTATGTTATTTTCTTAATGACAGCCGCGATCGTAATTGTTACTTAATGACAAACTGAGACAAGAGTAAGCGGTTAATTCCAACTAAGGTTGACACGATGAAAGTCATTAAATATTCTGATATCTGGAAAAAAGAACGTATTTAAATATAAAGGTTACAAACTATTGCATAGTCTAGTCGATGTACATATGTATGGCTTATTACATTTGACATGCCGCCAGCAATGTCAATTCTTTTTCACGATGACAAGAATAAAAAGTGATAAAAAGTTGTAACTACCTTCGGTTTTGCTTAAAAAATATAACAACGTGGAGAAACACCTTTAAAGGTTATATCATGACGCATTCAATATTCGATTTGAAGACACATCATCAGAGCTATCATCACCGCGCCAAAAAAAGCGATGTGTTGTTCGTGTTGTCACGCCGCCATACATAAGATGAAAAGACTTCATCACACAGATGAGCTAACCACACATACAAACCCTTATTTAAACAACAGACCGAAGTCGTAGACAAGAAATCGAAAACTCCAATCAGAATACTGCTTGGCAATATCATATCGATAGCAGGTATGTTTAGAAACGATAACCAAATACCAAACCTATCTTAAGATAAGGCCAGACAAGCTTGATAAGGTAAAAGAAAACAAAAAGCCAGATCCACCGGGAACTCACGAAGCGTACAACATCTCAAGAGTGTTGCAACCTTGTGCTGACTGATTGCCCCATGTTCCGCTATACACAAGCACACGAAAGCCTGTATGATAATAGACACCTAACTTAACAAGTGTATCGCAACCACCGCCGCATTGTGTTTCATGTTGGCGGTGCTGCACTAAGCAGTTCATTGCACTCTTTATACACGACTTGACATCGAAGCACTTCAACGTAACACTGATCACGATGACAGAGTCGCACACATCACCAGCTGCCGTGCATAGCCTGCATGCATCAAGTTATAAATGCATTACATAGCTATGGCGATGAATGTGATGTATTGTAATAGTATGTGGCTGAGTTTGTTTCCTTGTCCCATGTGTGTTTAGATTAACACTGATGTAAACATGACAGATGCGTTGTAAAGTGATGAGACGGAGGCGACTAATCACTCGGCCTATGGTAAATGATGTGGAATTACTGATTTATATCCCAGAAGCCTGGCACAAGACAATCAAAACACAAAACGTAAATACGATCTCGGATCTGGTAGCAAAAGGCCGTAATGGTTAACCACAATTCAGCAACAAAACACACCTACTCCATGCGCGCCCTTCGACAATCGTCTAACTGATCGTATTCCCAGCGTCGAAGGTGTTACATAAACGCACATGCATATTTCGCCACTAACGTTGGAAGGTCCCCACACAAAACCTTGAAGATAACCGTAATTTACACAAGGTTGTATTTACTGATAATCAAAATAAAGTTGTAAAGTCTGTCAAATAACCTGTAAACCCTGTCATTTAAATATCTAAAGAAAACGAAAATACATAAGACTTTTCACTTACCGTTTTGCGGCGCCTGGAATAATCCTTTTAGTGTGCGGCGATACTAATCCACTTGAACAATTGCTTCCCATCGTCGGCGACCTATCCTGCAAAGGTGTTGAGGTTTTGCTACCACTTGCACTATGACCACCATTTAAACCACTTGGAGGCGTTCGCCTCAACACACCGGTGGACACTTTAGATTTCACCTCACTGTAGTTTTTCGTTTTTATCTGCATCTTGTTGACTGCAATTTTATTCATTACCGCGTCCCACTTGTTCGGCGATATCTTTCGCACCGTCGACGGACCCGTACCGCACCCGGCAATAGCCGTCGTACTTCCCGCACGCGATGAAGCCGACAACGTTTTTACCGCCGTCAAACCGACTTGACCGGGGCTCTTATTCGCCTGCTGATTGACACCCGGTGGTGTCGACCGCTGTTGTTGCTGCTTCGCGGCGACGTTATTCACTCTTCCCGGCATTTCACCGCCATTATTTACACTTTTCGAAGAAGCCGACGTTACCAATCGTGCGCCAGGATGCTGCTGCCTATTCCCTATGTTGAATGCATTATTGTTATTACCAACAACCGTTGAGCGATAATTTCTCGTGTTGTTTTTGTCATTTTTCGCGGTTACGCTACACAGTGATGATAGTGATGCGTGCTTACGCGGCGGACTAACTTGTTTCACTGACGTACCGAACGTGTTTGCATGGCCGCGATCGCGTTTAGAGCCGTCGGCGCCGCCACCGCCGCCGTTGTTGTGCATGGGAGCTTTTTTAGTTGTGTCGCTAGGTATGGCTTCGTACGATGATGCGGTGATGGAGCTTTTACAATTTTCGCCCACTGCGCATGAGTTACGTTTGGAGTTTGCGCTCGTTGTTGGATTGTAGTCCGTAGTCATGCTGATGCGGTCGCTACTACTGAAGTTGCTTTGGATTGTGGATGATGTCTGGCTGTCGGTGAGCATGTTGTTCCACTGACCTTGACTTAGTGGCGATGCGGACCGAAATTCATTTTCGATTGAGGGTGACTGGAGCTGTAATTGTTGCTGATCTTGAAGTTGTTTCTGAGGATCGGCAACAGGGTCATGATGGGTTTTATTGCTTTTGACGGTATCAGTAGAGCCGTCATCGGGTGACATGTCAATGTCGCCACGCATTTGGGCAATATCTTCGTCGCCACGATTTTCGACGTCTGTAAAGATGCCACTAGACTCCATGCAGGAGTCTTCCATGTGCTCGGGTTGCTCGGATATGAATACACTAGCGGCGGGTTGTAGCATTGGACCATAAAGCTGCCCGTCTATGACCTGAGCGCGACGATCACCGCGATGGAAAATGTCATCGGCGTCACTCTCGGTAAAGAAATCAGAGTCAGTCATAGGGTCCTGTCGACGTATTGGGATGTTTGGATGATTGTGGTTCTGATTGAATGACGGCTGTCGACTGACTTGAGCTGATTTGCGGGTAGGACCGTTCGATGGTGAGTGATCGCCGGCACCTCTTGATGCTGGTCGTGACATTTCTCCATCGCCTTGATAGCCTGTGTCCAGACTGGTAACGCTCGTCACGCTGGTTATAAAGCTAGTGGATATCTTCGACACACTCGATTTGGTCATCTGATCTGTCTTAGACTCTGTGTCGGTCTGGGAAATTTCATTGTAGGTGTTGTTACTGCTCTGCTGATGAGACTTGGTTAGCTCGACGACGACATCTTCCACGTCTGTTTTCACTTCAACTGGATCTAGTGGAAGATCTTCCGGTGATGGTGTTTGATCGATCCTCATCTGATGAAAGGCAATCTTTGGATTCATCCCCAATGGTAAATCCAAATTGGTGGTAGTCGTGGTCGAATCGAGGAACTCTTTCATCTGATCCGGTGTTAGGATGCCTAAGCTCTCATCCATTTCGAAAGAGTTTTGCTTTTTCAACGGCGGTGTTCCTGAGACTGTTCCAATTCCCGATTGTATTGTCGATGACAGAGAAACGTCACACAGTTCAATAGAACAGTCTAAAGTGGCCTCGGTAAGATCGAGGCCAAAGGAAAACCTCGGCTTTTGTTGAGTCAATTCCTGAATTGCTTGTATTGGTGGATTTTCGAGCAATTCCACACTACCACGATCAATTTCCATTGGCTCGTCTTCAGGCGAAATGTCTCGATCTGGTGTCAACAAGCTTGTGTCTTCAGTTCGGGTCATATAAAGAAGATTTGTGTTGTTCTTAACATTCCCTTCCAAAGGAGAACCCAACAGATCTCGCGTGACATTCATAAGATGTCGTCTCGGCGAGGGCACTAGGTTGTTCGAGGTGAGGTCCAACAAACGCTCGTTGTTCATTGTAGAATTAAGCACAAGTTTCATGCTATTCTTATCCGGCGCCTGAAGGAGTGTGTCTTCCATTGTAAGATTTATTAGGCTCTTCAGACTGTCATTGGAACTTCTGGGCTTGAGTGTTAGATCCGAGTCTAGCATTGGAATGCTAATATCAACCAGGTTCTCGCTGCTCTGTAAACCTATTAGATCTTTGCACTTTCCAATGATCATTGTATTGTCCTCTCGCGGATACTTTTCTACGTCAAAGGTGTTGTGACACTCTTTCGGTGAGTAAACTATACTGTCTTTTGATCGCATTATGACACGAGTCTCTTCGTGTGCAGCGGTGTCAAGGCAATATGTCGGATTATCGATTACTGGTCGTGACATTGTCAGGTTACGCGTTCGATGCAGACTAACAGTGCAATCAGATGCTTTAGGCGTCAGATTATGTAGCGTGGAGCTTTCAACAGTGTGGGTCCTATATAGGGTCTGATTTTTTTCTACAGTTGCTGTCTCCTCAAATTGTGTTTGGTCTCTGGATCCATCTAGTGAATGAGTCATGTGCGGATTAGGCTTTACACCGGTGCCTCCAAGGATTGACGATGGTTGCTTTTGCAGGTCGGTGCTTTGTGCCGTTTTGATTATGTTGCTTTCGCATTCGTCACGGACAAAAGTTTCCGAACGTGTAAGCGGCTTCGGAATACTAGGAGCTGGATCCGGTGGTATTTTCATTTTACTCACGGTTTTCGTTCCCTCCACCGGGATCTGAGGTTTTGTTAAAAATTTTCGAACAACTGATGCGGTTCGTTTGCCCATAAGACTGGCTGCTTCACTTAACCTATCTCCTGATAAAGATGTCTTCAGTGATGACATTGCCAACGAGGGCGGTCGCAAGCCTGTAAATGATGTCGGTTGACGTATTTGCACCTTTGGCGGTCGAAAACTACCGGGCAGGGGAATCTTTGTAACGCCATCTAGTCGTGGAATCCTAGAATGTGTTGGTTCCTGAAAAGACAATAAGAAAAAAAATATTATTAATCAACACGGGAGGTTTCATTCGAATTGTATTTTAATGAAGGAAATTCAACCTCATCTCCATTCATTTCCTAGTAAACTTCCGACATCAGTCACGTACTGCAGGAAATATGTGGAGAAGGGTTATTTCTGTTATTTATATTTCTCGGGTGTACCGCTTTACGGTATTCACCCCGTTCCAAATAAGCACGGGATGGGTGGAAAATATTTCGGTATCTGATTCAGATTTATGGGCGATGAATATCGAATTAAGTGTCCGTTCCATCACTAGAAGCGTTTTGTTATGAACTGTTTAGAGTAAATCATTCATCAAGTGGGAAACATTTTTTCCGATTCTCTCATTGCCCTGATGGGAAACGCAACGACATTTTTTTTTTTTTCATCCTCTTTAAAAGGATAATTGAAATAATTTATGTGGTGGTTTGATTTGGGAGAAGTTGTGGCGCCAGGTCTGACACAGAAAACATTTGGATCAAGTGTGGGGTTGTTTCATGCTTGGATCGATATATTGTCTGTATTGATCATTTATTGGAACGGAATCAGTATGTAACTATGTACAAATATATATTTATCAGTTTTATTTAGAGAATGTGAGCTGGCACCTCAGTGAGCGGCAATTAAATGCTGGTTAAGTAAATGTGTAAATATCTTTGTGGTGTCTCATAGGCGATACGAAGCTAGTAGCATATGAACTGCCGGTTTCTATCCACAAATAACAACAGGCAGAAAAAAAGGGAAGAATTCAAGTCTTACAGAATTAAGATTATCAAATTAATATAATTAATTCAAAAATAATAATGTATTATTATTAGATGGTGTTATAGCTTTCTAATACAGGCACAAGAGTCAAAGCAGAAGCTTATAAAGTCGAACTTCTATAATTCGAAATTCCTTTGCTTTTTAAACCTATTTTCATGAATTTTTTCCTCTATAACTTGGACTTCTATAACTCGATTTTCTATATACATACATATGAATATCGAATTTGTTTGATTGCTTTGAATGGCAAAAAGTCTCTTTAACACTTTCGCTCCTAATTTTTTATTTCTGTAATATTAGATTTTTTATGTAAATCTTTGTTAACCCTTAACCACCTAGCACCTGTTATTGTCACACTACTACCTAACATACGTCTGTGAGACCCCGAAATAAAATTATTCGCGTTTTTTTAAATTTTATGATTTAAGTTTTGGTTTTTAAGTAAAATTACTTTAGGAACATATTAAATTATTTATTAGAATAGGAAAGGTACAGGAAAATCAACATTTTTGTTTTAAATTACAGTTAAGAAGTCTAAACTTCTAATTTTATACCTACAAACTAAGACATTTGGAAAATTAAATTCAATATAATAATAATATAAATTAGGTACTTCTTTGTTCGTTCTTTTTAATATTAAGTAATCAAAAAACATAAATAAAAATAAAAGTTCTCAATAAAAATGAAACTTAAACAAAATTGCAAGCCCTAAACATACAGTTTTTCACGACATTGAAAACACAGTTTGTGTGAGCATTCCAGGCATATAGGAGCTTTGCATTCGAAACACATATATTGTGTTTTGCGTTTCTTTCTAGAGTCGCAAGTGGAACAATTCTTACGCACTGCTAACCTTTCTTCAGCGCTACTGCTAGATGGAACTGCTAATGGAATGGTTTCCTTGTTACTGTGGAGGATGCGTCGAACAGCCATTCTAATATCACGTTGCAATTTCAAATTATTTGCACGGCGTTCCATTTGCGGTCTAGTCAGCTGTTCAGCTAGATGCTTCATAAATGAAAATCTAGTTTCAATCTTTTGGCCGTGAGACTGGGTGGACAACCTCACGACATAGCAATTTGAGGCAGAAATGTCAAGCATTCGGTAAAATACAGCCAAGGGCCATCTGCGAGTGCGACGACCCGTGGAGTAATTTGAACATCTTTGGTCGAGTAGATCCACTCCAATTTTGGTTTGATTATAAAAAAGGATTATCTCAGGTTTCTTAGTAGTTTCATCAACATTTGGCATGTGGTGCATACTCGACAAGGTGATCACTGCTTTATTCTGCTTTGGCACATATGATGATATAGTGATATCTTGAGTAAAACCAAAAACCGTCGAATCAACTCTTCTGCCACGAGCTGGTAAGAATTCGGGGGGAATTTATTTTTGGTTTTTTCTCAATGTTCCTACCCCGGTCAGTTGTTTCTTTTTTAAGAAATCAAATAGTTCAACAGAAGTGTACCAATTGTCAATAGTAACGTTTCTATTAGATTTTTCGATTGGGGGTATAAGACGCATTACAGATTGAGTTGGTTTCTTCAGTCGCTGATATTCAGGGGGTAAGTTCAGTCCATCGGAATCTTTACCTTGGTAGATATAGGCATTAAGAAGGTATCCCGATCTTGCATCTGTAAGACATTGAATTTTGATGCCATATTTTGCCGGTTTCTTTGGCATGAACATTTTGAACCTGCATCTTCCTCGAAATGCGAGCAACATTTCATCAATACATGCATAGCTGCCGATTGCAAAAATAGCTTGACATTGGTCAATAAAGGAGTTAAAAAGCTCAGAAATGGGTGCGGACGCATCATTTTCTCGACGTACTGATCTAGTGGCCGAGTCATCAAAACGTAGGGTTTTCATCAACACTTCAAACCTATTCTTGCTCATGATACAGCGGTATATTTCCCGTCCAGTGCCATCTGTACTGTACCACGAGGTATATTGTTCGTGATTTTCTTTGAAAATAGCAGTGTAAAATAAGAACCCTATAAATGCCTTCAATTCCATGAGATCTAAATCTTGAACACAGGTTGAAATTTGGTAGTTCGATTTGATTTCTCTTATCTTCACATTAGTGTAATGAACGACTTTTTCAAGCATTTCGTCAGTAAAAAAATGCTGCCAAATATCCAGCGGAGAAGATGAAGCATTTAGTTTATTGCGGTATGCTGGTTTTATACCTTCCGTCTCCTGCATTATATTATGCCCTAGTGTTCTTGATCGTAAGGAGTGTGGGGCGGATGACCAACGAAAGCGATTCTTGCCGAAATAATTCTTCTTCCTGGGTCTCGATCGCAGTTGAGATAACGGCATATCATCTTCAGATGATAATTCTTGCTCCTTAGGAAAAGTCGAAGATGAATTAATTTCGAGAGGAGCATTATCGTTATTTTCTACTTCATTTGTCTCTTCGCATTCTGAGTCTGACTCGCAACTTTCTTCTAACACGTGTTCTATTCCTACATCGGCCTCAACATCGCTACATTCATCGTTTGGAATATTTTCGTCGTCTGGCACATATTGTTCCATCCCCCGCAGGATGTTGTCCTCATTTAAAGCCATTATCAACTAAAACAATAAAAACAACACAAATGTTAAAAAGTCACGTAACCACCTAACAGGGGTCTCTTAGACCTCCGACAACGGTTTTTTACTTACCAGGAGCAAACGCGTTCACGTTCGACTGCGACAAGCGGTTACGGGGCACTGAGCTGTACGAGGAAAAGGTACAAGAATGAACACGTGTGTACGAATCTCGGGTGCAATAATATTCACGCTTAAAAAATCGTCGGGGTCTGTGAGACGTATGCTAGGTGGTTAAGGGTTAACTGTAATAGAGTAAATGTTTTTTTATAGGTTTGGATTAAATTCCAGGACATTTTTTGGAATTTTAGGCCGGGACATATTGTCTCATTGGTATTTTAGAGTGGGTTGTATTTGTCCCAATGTGACCCAAGAAACAAAAAAATCTTTTTTCAAGAATTCAAGTCTTATAAAAAAAATATATAAATAAAAAAACGATAAATAAATTAGAAAAAAAAAAACAGGTACCATATTGATAAAGAAAATATTATATATGGTAAATAGTAAAACATGTTACGTATAAAGCGACCTTGCTTTGTCTTTCAATATGGTTGGCGGAGCATTGAACACGACTTCTTTGTGTTATAACTTCTGGCATGTACTCCCCGATATTTAACATGTTTTAGTTTTTAGATGGACGACCAGAATTACACATTCTCTTGAGGTTTCCTGGTTTCCCCTTTCCGATACCTACCGTCTGCTCATCCAAAGGAACGAGAAATTCGAGTAGTTCTAGCTTTTTATGATGCCATTCAAAGTAGATTGTTTACAACCGCCATGTTCAATATCTTGAAAAAAAAATTGTTCGACCATTTTTCGATCTAAATCATATAGTAAATTAAAATTTTTTGATCAGCCAGACCCACTTATTTCGTTAAAGCTTTTAATTGCAACTGGTCTTACTGTCTTTCATTTTGCGTATACCTTTAGTGATTATAAGTGGGTGGCACTTTAATAATAATAATTATTTCGTGAAATTGACCCACTTTGCATCTAATATTGCTGGGTGTTTTTTATAGAGGTATAGAACTTTGAAATGGAATAAAACAAAGATGATTTTTAATGTTTGATGATTTAATGCCATTAATTATATTTAAATTATAATGTCAGAAGATTATTTTTCGAACAAAGTCAATTTCATGTCAATTTAAAAAAATCATCCATGTTTTATTCCATTTCAAAGTTCTATACCTCTATAAAAAACACCCTTTATGTATATTCAAGTCATAAGTGTAACCTGTTCTCGCGTGACATCGCATCCAAATTTTACGCAATTAAGCAACTCTTCAACATAAGAACAATCTGTTGGTTTTGACGGATATATTACATATAACTTTGCCATCAAAAGCTGGAATCAGTTTCTAGGTAAAGCATTTTTTATTGCCCCATTACCAAGAGATGGGTTCATGCTCCAATAATCTTGCATTTTTGGTAATCTATTATACATAGCTCATGACAAACAAATACCAAGAAAAGCAGGATGTCATACTGATAATTTCTTGGGAATTTCGTTCCTGATTGCTTTTCCAGGATTTCAATTCTTTTATTCGTAAATTCTGCTACGCAAGCGAGTTCGAATCCCGATAAAACCAACGCCATCGAATGATAATTTCGTGGCTTCTCTCCTCGGCGGGGTACTGGCCAAACCCCCCGTTGTACATTCTCCTTGAAAAAGCTTCTCGGCTCTCGCCTTTCGGGATCGGCATTAAGGTTTAGGTTCTGTTCACTTGTGTGAAAAAAAAACAAATCGCACACAACATGAGTGAATAAAAAGAAGCTTGGCTCCGGTTCTTCATGAGCTGTAACGCCATCTCCAACAGATAGCAGCAGCCTCCAACAAGAAAAAAAAACAAAAAAAAAATGCTGCTATAAATATGAGCAAACTTTTAGGAAACAGTTTATGGAAAACATCTATCTCACAAGATGCCTTGTTAACATTCGTTGCGTTGCGTCATTGCGAACTTTTTTGCGTGGAACATAGCTTGGGTCTGGACTAGACCAGCAATGAAATCGTTGCTTTGTTCAGTCCTTGCAAAGTTAACGATTAAGCCCATTTCTGGCTGGGAATGTTGTTCAGGTTCTACATCCATATCTTCAGACGTTGAATCCTCATCATCAGGACTGTATTCAGACTCAGAAGCACTGAAGTTATTGTAGTCAGAGTCGCCTTCTTCGAAAAGACGTTGTAAATCTTCAGTTAGTGCAGTCATTCGAAACCTGTTTTACGTCAGAAATGCATAATAATTAACATGTGGATAATAACGTTCACAGCACCAATGGGATATATAGGGTCCGCCAAATAACTTTTTTTTTTTTTGAAAATGCTATGAAAAAAACTACTGAATATTTTCTCAAATTTCTTTTTTTATTTGAAAGTACAATCCTTCCGGTTAATAATGGAAAATAATTTCATTCAAATGGCTGCCTCGGCTGGCCATGCAGTAGCCTACACGATCGGTCCAATTTTTAAGCACATTATCGATTGTGTGCAGCTGTATTTCACCAATGGCTTCACGAATATTGTCCTTTAAAGCGTCAATTGTCTCTGGCTTGTCGGCGTAACACTTATCTTTGACGGCACCCCACAAATAATAGTCCAACGGTGTCAAATCGCAGCTCCGAGGTGGCCAAACGACATCAGCTCTGCGGCTGATAATGCGATCTTCAAAAACAGGGCGCAAAACATTAAGTGTAGCTTCGGCTGTGTGGCACGTAGCGCCTTCCTGTTGAAACCAAATGTTGCCAATATCCTCCTCTTTTTGTGAACAAAAATTCGTTCAACATGGCCCGATAACGATCGCCATTGACTGTAACGGCCACTCCTCGCTCTTTTTCGAAGAAAAATGGCCCAATTATGCCTCTGGACCAAAATCCGCACCAAACAGTGGCTCGTTTTGGGTGCACCGGCTTTTCAATGTATGCGTGCGGGTTTTCTGTGCCCCAAATGCGACAATTTTGCTTGTTTACATACCCGCCAAGATCAAAATGAGCTTCATCTGAAAAGATGATTTTTTTGGCAAAATCGGCATCTTCTGTAAGTCGATCGCAGGCCCACTTAGCGAAGCGTTGTTCAAGCGTATACACAACCATATTCGTTCAACGGAAGGATAAAACTAATTATCTGTCAAATCAGACATGAGCTAAGTGTTACCATTCACGAAATAAGCACTACTTGAAAAAAAAAACGTTAGATGGCGGACCCTTTATGTATGTATGTACTTATCGATAATCACCAATGGAACATATAATCCCAGATTGAGTTTGTTAGAAATAAATTTTACTTATCACTATTTATATTTTTCTTTTTGTTGTTCTTGAGCACTAAATGCACTGAGCACTAGATGTAATGATATTTACACAGTATGAAAACCAGCAATTGATTTATTCTGATAGTGGTCAGAAAAAATCGAATCTGCGAACTGGGAAAAGTAACAGTTAAAAAGCATGAAAATAACATTTTCTTTCATACATATGTATTTATGGCTTTCTGGGATTCTCTAAACTTTACTTGGGATAGGTATATGATCCCAATGGGAGCGAAAGGGTTAACTCTAACTTTTGTTCTAAGTTTGCTATTAATTATTTTTTAATGTGTTGCAGTCTACTGTGATTGTTTTGGAATTTTTTTGTTGCAAACTTAAAAACAAAAAAATAAACTCATGAGTAAAACTGCTTAAATGGAAATATATTTCACACAATTTTATTTATAAATGCAGTAACTACATTCAAAAATTAACGAAACAAAGAAAAAAAACATAAAATACTCTAAATATACCGATTTTCAGTTGGCCAAAAGTAAAGCAACTCTATAACGAAATTGTATTTATTTTAATATTTTGTTGCAAAACCATTATTTTTGAACACCTCCTTGGCATACTCTCCAAAAGATTTGATATTATGGAATCAGGTATATTATCCCATGCCTTCTTGACCTGTACGAATACGTCCGCCCTCCTCCGATCTACTACCATAGGTTTTCTATCGTATTGAGATCCAGAGACTGCCCAGGCCATTCCATAAGCTCAACATTTCTATTTTTACCTGTTTTATCCTGTTGAAAAATCCATTTCAAAGGCATTTCCGCGTCGGCATGTGGCAGCATAACGTTTTCCAGGATATTTTTGCACACGAATTACTCCATAATTCCATCGATTTTATGGATCGGGCCAATTCCACGTCCGTAGAAGCTTCCCCAAACCATGATGTTCCCTCCTCCATGTTTGATCGTACCCTTCGAGTATCGAGGATTAAGTGCTTCATTGACAGGCCGGCAAACACATCGAAATCCATCTGATCCTTTCAGATTGAATTTCGATTCATTGGAAAATAGAACCGTCTTCTCTATTTAGAGGCTGTCCAGTTGATGGGCTCATTTGCAAATTTCAATCTAGCCTTTCTGTTTTTGACCGAAATAAAAGATTTCTTCATAACCTTGAAAGATACAAGACCACCATCAACTGCTTTTTAACGAATTGTTCTGGTGCTCGCATTCATCCTAAAACAGTTTTTCAATTCCATGAACGGATTGCTGTTAATTTTTGTTATCTTAGCTTTATCTTTCCGGTACGTCATAACCTTTAGCCTGCCATATCGATGAATTGTTTTGACGCAATTGTTAGCAACTTTATAAAAAAATAATTAGAGCCACTTTTTGTATCCTACTGCAGCAAAATTACTGACACTAGTGACGTAAATTGTTCTTTGTTCAGCTGTAAACACTTAAACAACAGTAACTGATTGTTTTCGTAACAATAAATATTTTTTGAAAGAAAGGATCAAATAAATTGCTTTAGTGTTGGCCAGTCGAAAATTGACAAACTCAGTTTTGTATTTTTATTTTTTTAATGTACTCATGTAACTGCTTATTGATTATACTTATTAATCTATTATATTCAGAGATATGGGAGGAAAAAAAATATAAAAAGTACTGCCTAATAAGCAATAATTAAACCTTTAAAAAGTTTTAGGGATATAAGTTCCTTTAGTTTTGGCCAACACTGTACATGACATAACTAAAAATTTTGCTCGAAATCGGGAAATCTGCTTTTTTTAATTTTATTTAAGGATTCGGGAAATCCTCTTTTTTAAAACTTACTTAAGCCTACCGTGATTTTCCGCATTGTACAATATTTTAAAGCTAGTTTGAGCAGGATGGATAGTCCTGTGATAGTCGAAGATGACATTTTTCATGCAGATGAAACTGGCCTTTTTTACAAAGTCATCCAGACAAAACCTTGGCGTTCCAAGGCGAAAAATGTAATGTTGGCAAACATAGTAAGGAGCGAGTAACATATATGACTGCTGTAAATATGAGTGGAAAAGATCAGCTCGAAATTCTTTTGATCGGTGAAAGCAATAATCCACGATGCTTACAAGGAATAAAATCCTTGCCTGTTAAGTATCGAGGAAATAAAAAATCATGGATGGTAACGGGCTCACGGAGCGCGACATCATGTTTGTAGAGAAATCGCCGCTCCATTGAATTGTTAATCTATTCTGGTTCAGCCCATATTGATCTTAATAAAGGAGCGCCTCTGGTGGGACAAAGCCGTTAAGGAGTATTCGCTCGTGGTGCAAGTACTTCGGGTATAAGCCCAGAGATTATGTTATTGACCGAACTTATTGCCCTTGCAACTTGGCTTCGAATCAGTTTTATCATAAAGTAATCCACCCATACAATCCTGGCTCTATTGTTCGGGTAACATTTCGTAATAGCAATTTTTTTTTTAGTTTTTAATTAAGTCAATTGACAAAAATGTTTAAAATAGTAATGTATATGAAAAGTAAAAAAAAAATGTTTTGTTTTTCAGTTAAAGATCATATGAAATGGGTTTTAAGGCTCTTTCGATTGGTATATATATTGTTGAGGTATCGTTACGTACCTACTCCGTACTCGCGAACAAACAGGAAAATGTGTTCTCGTTTACAGATGTAGAGATTAAGCCTATCTTAAACTAACTAAACCTATCTTATTCTAAACTATATATATATATATAAAAATATATACCATATATATATATTTTTTATTCTTTTTTATTTTAAGGTATTTATAATTTTTTTTTGGATTTTTTTAATTTGCACTTTTTTATTATTTTTTTTATTGTTATTATTTATTATTTTCTTTTTTGCGTCTTGCCTTATCGTACCCTAATCTACCTTACCCTACCCTAGCCTATATAAGCATGCCATTGGAGTTAGACGTTGACGCTAGCGGACTACGTCTCCTCGATTCCGGCGTGAGACCGATCTACAGAACCTGAGGTACTCGGGCTGGTGGAGCGCGACGTCGGGTCCGTAGAGGAATTGCGACCCACGTGAAAGATAAGCGGTACCACCAATCTATCCTGGATCAGCCCACATCTATCTAAATAAAGGAATGCTTCTGGCGGGATAAAGACGTTAAGGCGAACTTTCACGTGGTATACGTGATTGGGGTAGTAAGCCTCGGGAATCGGGTTGTTGACCAAAGTCATTGCTCTTGCTTCGAATCAGTTTTATCAGCAAGTTATACACCCATACAATCGTGGGCCTAGTGTATAGGACCTCGTGCGGGTAAAATTTCGTGCACTCAGATTCGTGTGTCCTATATAGCCCGAGACAAGTCCTGAGACAAATTATTACCATTACGTTCGCTCTCACATTGAACCAGACGTGACATAAATTTACTTTTATGAAATCAGCTAGTCAGAGCGAAAGCGCCCTTGGCAACACATATACGTTTGTCAAAATATAGAAACTGGTCTAGCCAGATCCCAAATTACAATATCTAACTATATTTTGTCTCGCAAATGGACGCCCGTCCGGTACAAAAATTGAGAACCTGCTCCGATTTTTTCTAGTGTCCTGAGAGGCTCTTGTCAGAGGCGTTCTGAATAAAATAGATTCTGATTCCTGGAAGTTGATTTTCAACTCGCAGTCATCATAATACTGCTGAATTATTTTGAACTCATGCTGCAGTAGAGTAACAATGACGTCGATCGTTGGGCCTGATCTGTACGAAATTAAATCGTCCGAATACGCTATTGAATGGTAAGGAGAAGCTACCAGATTACTGAAGTAAATGCTTAAAAGGATCGGCAAGTTCACTGTACCCTGTTGCAGTCCATGGTTAATTTCAAATGTTTGGGTAGAATTCACGTTGGTAATTTTGCAACGAACTTTCTACTTGTTAACATGTCAAAAATCATATATAGTAGTGGTTTAGTTATGCCCAGCCGACTGAGCTTATAATAAGGACCTTCTAACTTTTTCCAAGTCAATCAGACAGGTGTCCGTGCGTTGGTTCTTGCATTTGTTCCATTGCACATCCGATACGAATTTCAACCATGAATAGTGTCATTCCTCGCTCTGAAACCGAATCGGTTGTCCGTGATGATTTTATTGTCCTCAACCTATTGAGACACCTTCTCGAAGACCTTGCTGATACTCGGAAGGAGACTTATCGACCGGAGATTTTGGCATCCCCTTTTGGGGATTGGTTGCAACACCGTTCTCTTCCAGTACACTGGATAATATGCATTCATTGTAATGTCGAACAGAATGATGTACACCTCTACAGCCAGTGTTGGGAGGCGTTTGAGCACAACATTGGATATAGTGAATAAAACACGCGTTTACACCCTTTATTTATATGTATATGCTATTGGAAATATTTGTACAGTTTCTTCAGCCGACGATGACGAGAACCGAACTAACTCTTCTGTCCATCGAAAATCTCAGCATGTGCCCGAAAGAAAAGTGGTTTCATCAAAATGCGTGCACGAATCCAGTGAATTAGATGGTGATGAAAAAGTGTCCTTTGTCATCTCTGTATATTTCGGTGCAGGGCATGTGATGACCGTGGGACAACCCGTTGATCTTGGTGTAGTACAATATATTAATATTGTACTCGTGGCGGATATTGGATGTTGGACGCCTAGTGTAGGATTGTTGGCTATGGTGATCTCTCAGATATTTTCAGGGGAGTGAAGTCGGTTCCTGCGGTTTTTTTCTTTTCAGTGACTCAAAGATCACCTGGGTATGCTCCGTCGCAATGAATAGGGTGTAAGCCGCTTCCCTGGGGACGGCATTGATTGCCATGAAATCGTCATCGAACCTGGTAAAACCTAGTTCTCTGATCGCCAATGATCGAGAAATCAGGTCGCGGTTTGGGCGAATGCTTTCATCACCCTATATACATACTTCCTGAAAGACAGCTCCCACTGTCACCACCTTCTCCTGGGAGCTGTCGTGATCAATGCTGACTGTTCGTAAAAGACAAGATCCTGAATGTCATTTTCATTGTTTCTCCGAAATATTTGATTTATTTGTGGGAACATACTCGCATTGTTGGATTTTAGAGCATGAATTCTGTTGTATCAAGGCAACTGTTGGAGATTTTAAATCAGTGACGTCCTGACTGACAGATTTTTCGGAAGGAGGCCAACGCGTCCAACAATGATCGTTGGACATACTCTGCAAACTCCACGAATTTGCTTGGTACTATGATCACGGCACTAACTCTGCAATGGTCACTGTCACATGTACCAAGGTTCTTAGACAGTTAGAATATCAACCGTTCGTGTCAGCCAGTCACAGTCGAGAGTCAAGCAGCATGATATCCAGATAGGCTGGTTCGTCTGCAAAACCCACCAATTGCTAAGTGGGCTCCCTCTAATGTTGGGTTTGTTACTTCCCAATCACTATGTTTGGCGTTTAAATTGCCGGCCAGATGTAGAAGTTTTTCAACGAATTTAAGCGCAGAGGTAGAAAAAACGTCCCTTCAACATGTGGGTTGAAGTTGCGCTAGGCCCAGCAGAAGCGAGTAGATTCTGTCTACTCAGGTCGCCTGCTTATGGATCTGCTGCTGGAGCTAGCCAATCCATCTTTGGATGGCAAGCAGGATCGAACGCAGGTACTGGGGCTTTGGCGACAGCCTTGGGTTTTTTTAACGTCTATCGGCGTCGGTCATCTGGGGGTCGATGGCTGGTGTTTGTAAGCGTGGGATCCTAAGGAAGTGATGATACTTAGTCTGCCCAGTTTGCTATTGGGTGCAAACTGGACCAGGAAGAAGGTCTCCCGTTTGGCCCACGCCATGGTGAACAACTTGACTCCCACGTATTTGAGGTCACTGTTCTCGAATTCTTAGGACTCTGATAGCATTTGCCCCGGGATACACGCCTTTGAGGAGCATCGTCCGCATCATCTTAACTCGCTTATACTGCTTCAGTGTGATCCACTGGATAGCACAGCGGTGCTCGCCCACGCCAATGACGTACTCGTATGTTCTTACACAGACCTATGGTCTCGCGTATTGCCATGGTATAGGCGGGTTCTACATTCTCCATAGTATAACGTTGTTGTCTTGGCTGTTGTTATTGCTGCAAGTATTATTGTTGCTGAGGTTTCTGTTTCTGTTGCGGCTGCTTCTTTTACGGCTGCTTTATTTTCGGCCACTATTTTTGTTTTTATTTTTGTAGTTGTAGCCTGTTCCCTTTTTTTCTGCCGCGTTTCGATGAGCCTATCCACTACGGCCTTCAATTTTATAGAATGCGGTTCTCATCTGTAAGTTCACTGCGTTCCTCCTCCGCAACCGAACTTATAAGGGCGGCGAAGGAATTATTTCCTTCCATGTAGCGCCCTCCGGAGTGGTGGGCAACGTACATTTTCACGAGGATTCACGGTTAGTGTAGCTGCTTTTGTTTCATCCCTACTCTCTGACCCGTAACTTTTCTCTCAAAGAGGAGAAGGAGAGGCGTTAAAGCGGATTAGACCTCGAGGTAAGCTTCATCCTCTTTCTAATCACGTCGGTCATCTGAATTCAATTGGATTCACGCGCCTCGGAATCTGTTAGTCAACCGGAATTTCTTCCAACGTTATTAGATTTTTTTTTCTGCTACTGTTGATGTACTAAGTAGCTCAATTTGTTCAAGCTTAATTTACTCAATTACCAACCAAAATCAGCACGGTTAGCTTACTCCATAATAATTTTTTTAGAAGTTGTTTGAATAAGGCTATTTTTTGATGAAATGTGTTAAGAATCCACAAGCAGAGACACAATGGTGAAAGCCTTCCTTGAGTATTGTCCCTGGTTATTAAGGGCATGAGAAATGAAGGTGCTGAAAATGATTTCAATACAAGAATTAAATGTGCCACATTAAAAATCATAAAATATTATTGGCTACAGGAGGATGCAGTATCCGAGTAAATTATTCTGAAATTCTGCATCAACTTTACTTAGCAATAGCAAGATGAAATCGCAAAGCAATAGCTATTGCCTAATTTTCAATCAAAAATGTCTTAAGTTCTAAAGCGAAATTCCAGGAAGATCGTCTTCACTTTTATTCAGAAAGGATAAAGCTCATGAGCCATGTGCTTGCCCACTTCATAAAGAACTTGGGGACTTTTCTAGAACCTTAAAAATGTTGCCTCACACCTCAACTTTCACGCACACGAAGCAGTAAGTGGTTGTACAAATTACGTACCTACCAGTTTTTAAACCGTCCAATAAAGTTTTCTAATTTGAGTTTATCAGCAAAAAAATGAAATATTTATTTTGGAAATTCGTTTCTTGTAATTTTTATGCAATCCTCAAACTTACTTAAGCCCACCAATCGGCAAACACTCAATTATCCAAGTTGAGAAGAAAAGAACGTCTAACTTTGTGAATGACAAAACCATCGATTTTTTCGCTGGAAAACCTCACAAACTCAATTACGAAGCTGCGAACTTCTGATTCTAATTGCGCGACACTTTGCACACTCAAAGTCCTTGAATATAAATCAAATTTGTTTCTCTAAATCGCCCACTTACGATTATCCGAGCAAACAAAACGACGCAACGCGCACGTTGCTGTAAAAAAAAAAACATTAACTTTATGACAAATACCTAGCACATTTTCTCAAGTTCAACGTACGCCTATGGTAATGCGAGCGATTTATCCAAAATCCTTGAAATCAAACATCAGTTTAGGAATACAAAAAGCTGATTTAATAAAAAATCAATGCCGATACTTCTTCTCTCCCACGACTGTGATTGACGCTTTATTCTTGTCGTCAGTTACTTGGAAAATTACAAAACATTGTCATGGAAAACAAAGAAAAGCTGCAAAACATTGTTCGCTCGCATACGGATACACCAGTATTGATAGGATGGATATTTACAACCAACCGACTTTCATTCTCTCATCCAATTACCTCCTTCAAAACAAACAAATCAATATATGTATGTACATACATATGTACATGTACATACCATCCCTCGGTAGGCGTTTGTGTCGTTTCCCAGGATACGACTTTAGAAATCGCCCCACAGAACCGGCGGATCCCGAATAAAAATAAAATAAAAATAGATTGCTGTCGCTGTTTGCTGACATTGTTTGTTGTTTTATCGATTCATAAGCTTCCGACATGTATCATAGCTATACGGTTCCGTATCCTGTGGCTAACCACTAGTCGCTCTAGTCACCAGCAATGCTGTTGTGAATTACCGGCCCATAGCCAACTGATATGGAAAATTATTCATGCAGCTAGGATGACTTTAAAATTGAAATTAATCATTTATCATTCCAATGCGCCACATTGAAAAAGCGAACGGGAAAAACGGACTTCCTTTGCAGCGACTGACCTAATTCAATCTATACCTTGTTGGCTTGGGAACCATATCGATCGCTTAACTCGCATAAGGAATCGGATGGAGTATGAGCTGAAAATTCATAAAAAAGGATACTTCCACGTCCACACTATTAAAGAATGCTCTCATAATTCGACTGAAGCGAGTTGTGGAATTTCAATATCCTGTAGAAACGTACTTGTTGTCCGCTTCGTGTTAGGCGAGTGTGTGTGTGTGCACAATGCATTTTATCTAAAGTGTTGGTTTTAATTTCACCATTTCTTCTTGCATTATTTTTTCCTTGCTTTTATGTTTTAATTTGAGAAATTTCTAACTATCTGCAGCACCAGGCTACCATGCGCACACTATGCTTGGGATTATAGCGAAACTTTACAAGGCCAATTTATTAATGGTAGCCATCTAAGTACATACACGTATGCGTTCTATAAAAAAGTAGTACACATGTGCAGATAGAAATATATGTACGTATGAGTGAGTGGCTCAGCACAGGACACGTGTAACGGATAATTATTTTTTTGGCTGCGCGGCATCGCTGACTGGTGTTCGGTTGTGAAATAAAATTAATGACCACTTTGCACGGATAAATTTGTTATTCTTTCTGATAGATGGTAAAATCAGTTACGAAGGCGGGGATCATTTTTTACCTCCCGGGATTTTTGTTTTAAAATATTGATAAGAAAAACATTTTAAAAAGCTTGTGAAATATGAATTATGTATGTTGTAGAGAAGTAAAATATTGGTTGAGACTCTCTCAGTTAATATTTACATAAGCAATATTTTTTACGGCATTTTATCATCTCATCGATTAGACGGCAAGCTTCAAACTAAATAACGCTTATACGGACTTGACGATTGTTAAGTGTGTTCATTAAATGGGGATCGATTTTGAGGCTATATTCGAAGATACTCTGATAACGAGTAATAGCTTGTTTGATTTTGCTGAGGGTTAAAACCGAAAACAGTTGCTGTTTTATTTTATGTAAGTGACAAAATTTTGGAGGCTTTTGCTTTCTAGTGGTTGAAAACAACAATGTATTACTCGGATTGAGCTTCATTAGCTTCAGACACCTAAACAATAACTACTGGATCAGTGTCTCCTCAAATTGTAAATTAATATCCAAATTAATATTAGGATCGCAACTAAGTTCTCGCTGTTTTTTTTTGATGAAAATGCAACTTTATTGTGAAAAAAACGATTACAAATGAATCATTCAAAGTATTGCCCATCGCTAGCGATAACTTTTTCCCATCTTTCTGGCATAGCTCGCATACCGTCACTATAACAGCTCATAATAAATAACACCACCCTTGTCTAAGCTTGGTTCATGACGTTTTGGATACGTCACAATCGACCAGCACTTTCTACTGGAGCCATCTCTTGATAACAGCAAGAACATAGTTAAAAAGGAAGCGCCATGAACCATAAAGTGTGCGAGTTTAGTATATGTACATCCTTAAAACTGTTCCCAATTTCAACCACGCAAAGAAATTGTGTTTAGGAGATGTGGAATATATAAAAAAACTACTTGTAGAGATTCCTCATGTCCCTCATACTCGTATAGCAGCAATCATGGCCAACGTGATGGCTTTAGTCCCGAGTGAAGAGCTATGTTTTATTTCGAACTAACGCAAGCATTATAGGCAAGTAGGTAGGCTTTTCTTTTAGTATTTTCTTGAAAAAGATGATTGTGATAACCTACATATATAACTTCAGTACGTTCTCGATTAACGCAACTCTCGATTCACGCAACAACTGAATTTACATCATTGTTGACGCAGTAATCGCAACTTTTCAAATAATTTTGACTCGATAACTGCAACTTTTGTTTTTATATACTTATACATACTCGTATCTTTGCTTAGTCTAGTTCTTGGCTATGTTTGTGTTTAGAGGTTTCCTTTTGTATGGGCAGTTATTTTACCGCTAGTTTTGAGTGCCTATATGAATGTGAGTAAAGTTGTATGAATGTATCTATTGAAAGCAAGATTTTGTTGTCAGTTAAATGAATTTTGTGTAGTAATCAGTCTCTTGTGTGTTTCCAAAAATGGGTATTACGAAAAAAAGTGTGAAACTATCAATTAGAAATAAAAGTGAAATTTAAAAAAAAAAATAATAAAGGAACTTCAGTCAAATCAATATGCCGTCAGTATAATATTCATAAGTCTACAGTAAGCAGAATAAAACGAAAAAAGGATGCATTGGGAAAAATTGTTTCTAATGCTGAATGTGGACCCGGAAAGAGGATTACATTAAAGGGGTGCGAATATCCCAAGATGGAAAAGGCTTTGTACAAGTGGTTCCTAAATCAAACAAAGCTAAATGTGCCAATTTCCACCGAGGTCCTAAAAACAAAAGTGCTCATTGCATGAAAAAATTAAGGAAGGCCAGGATCTTTTAATGCTAGCAATGGCTGGGTGACACATTTGAAGAAAAGAAAAGGAATTCGTCTGTTAAAAATTTGTGGAGAAAAACTTTCAAACAAACCGCAGCTTGTAGATTTTTTCTTGATTAAATTTAAGGAAAAAGTCAGAGAGCTCGATTTGACGTCCCATAAAATTTATAACGCCAATGAGTCCGGGTTATTCTACCGACTTATGCCCAACAATCCCCTTGTATTATTTAAGGAATCGTCAGCTCCTGACCGAAAGACAAGCAAAGAAAGAATCACGTTTGTTGCCTGCACTAATGCTTCGGGTTTGCACAAAGTTAAGTTATTCGTCCTTGGCAAATCTATAAACCCACGATCTTCTAAAAAATTTGACCACATGCCCGTTGTATACAAGGCAAATAAAAATGCTTGGATGACGTTAGCATTCTTTGAACAATGGTTCCACTCGACATTTGTGCCTGAGGTAACAAAATTTTACCTGCCACAAGTAGGTCTTTTTCCATAGGTTTTTTGTGTCTTTTAAGTAAGACTCTTTCTAAGTTCGAAAGGACTTCCAACAAAGGCGCTATTACTTTTAAATAACGCTCCTTAGAGAGCTCAAATGATCAATGAACAAACGGTCGTAGAATCCATATCAACTCTCTTCAATGATATTTCCGGCAGCGAATACATTTCGAATGAAAAAATTATTGAGTGGGTACGCGAAATCATTTATAACAATGACGAAAACTATGAAGAAAATGAATCAGTTGAAAGATCCAGTGAAAGCGGGGCCGAGGTTGAGATTCATGCTTCCAAAATAAAGGCTGAGACTGCAATACAAGCTTTCAACACAACAATTCGATGGGCTGAACTAAATTCAGCCCCCATAGAACAAATTTTTAGTCGTCAAAAACTGCGAGAAATGGCGATTTTAAAAAATGTAACAAACCAAAAAATACAAATAAAAATGTCTAATTTTTTCAAAAGAAAAAATAGCACATGTACATATGTACATAGGTATAGAGAACTATACATATTTATTTACTTAAATGAAATGTATATCTAAATGAACCAACTTCCTTTTGTTTTGTTTCTTATTAAAATTATATATTGAATATAAATTTGTTGCAGTTAAATATATATGTATGTGCTGGTTTTCTGATTTTCAGTTTACATCTCGAATTGAGCCTAAAAAAATTTACTCGATTAATGCAACAACCTCGGTCATTGCAACTATCCTCGTTTTAATTAGTTGCGATAATCGAGAATGCACTGTATTTATAAAATTTGGCAAGCAAAGGCTTGATTCTTAAAGTATAGAACGTTTATGTAAGCAGAAAACTATAAGACAAAAGGCAATATACTGAAAGCAGTTTTAAAAAGTAAGCGATAAAATACAAACGATGCGATATTAAAGACGAAAGCAGTGTCTTTTGTTTTTTTTTTGTATGCTAACAATTAACAATTCAAGCAATATCGGGCAGCTACCTTACAATTGACAATTCATATACATATCTTAGCTTGTTTACCTTCAGACCTAAAAAGACAGAAACACGAACAGAAAATCACATTATCGTATTCGAGATTACAATAATAATAATCACAAATCTACATGAAAGCATTATATTACAAATATTCAAAAAATTATTCATTACGCATGTACAATATATTTAGTATACAATAAAGATATATTCGAGCCAATCATCACCAGATTGATAAATCTTAGCTTTGACCAAAGAATTGTTCCTTCAAGGCTTAAAAAATCAATCATTAGGCCCATATATAAAGGAAGCACAAAAAATCAGCCAACAGTAGAAAAGATTATGGAACAAATTGTGGTTAATATTTGGAACTTTATTGAAAAGCATAATATTGTAAGTGCAAATCAATATGGTTACCAAAAAAAGAAGAGCACAAACCAACTACTGGGTAACTTTGCAGATTTCTTTAATACAGGTCTCAGTAAACGCCATCATGTCTTATTGCTTTTTTCCTGACTTCAGTAAAGCGTTCGACACTTTAAGTCACCACAAAATCTTAGAAGCACTTCATACGGTAGGGATTCGAGGAAAGTTAGCACTTTGGATTAAAGATTACTTAAGTGCCAGAACACTAAAGGTGCAAATTAGTAAAGCCTGTAGCGATGAGGAATCGATAATATACGGTGTCCCGCAAGGCTCTAAACTTGAACCGCTATTATATGTACTTTGCATCAATAATCTACTAAAAGGGTTGAAGAATAGCTTTCCCTTTGCTTATGCATATGACACGGCAGTTGCCGTCTGTCATCAATCATTAGAGCAAGCAATAATATGGCTTCAATCTGGATACAAAGATAGGTCAATGGTACCACGACAATGAGCTTGTAATTAATACGAAAAAACCGAAAGCCATGCACATCCGCAGCCCACAGTATTCAGCCTCTAACAATCAGATTGATCAGCTTCAACTGTACTGATCCGTTGAATTTCGATGTAATTGAAGTAGTCAATACGTACAAGTTTCTAGGCATTACCATCGACGATCACTTTACTTGGGAGCCACACATAAATGAAATTTGCAAAAAGCTGAAAGGGTCCTTATTCGCGATGGCTTACCTTAAATACAAAGCACCCGTTTGCATACTGAGGCAAATATACCATGCTCTGGTGGAATCACGGTTGCGGTATGGTATTCTCATCATATACCCACATCAACAAACTGCAGAAATTATAAAATGTAGCTACGAAGCTTCTAAGGGAAGGCCTTGCTTACACATTTCTGGCGGTTATGAAAATCTTCCAGCTGACAGCAGTTTTACAGTACTACGATGACCCTAGATTTCGTACTTCCATAAACCACTCTCTGCAGAATAACATGTCATGCATCCTAAACAACATCCCCCAAGGCTTACGGAACCTGAACTACACATTGAGAAGGAAGAGAAAATTAAAGAACTTTTTCCTCGAGGCAATAACTTAATTGTAAGTCTGTAATTTGCGCAAGTTCTTTATATCCGCCTGTTCTCTACACTTACACTTACTTGTGTAAATTTCTATGGATTATTGCTTCATATCACTGTTTTTCATTTCTTTTATTAACTCATTGTGTAAATTCCCATATTTATATTGTAAATTTTTTATCTGCTCAACTTTAAATAATATCAATATTGGTCTTCACTTCAATCATTCTTCTTCTTCTTCTCCTTTTTTTCCGTCGTCGTTATGGTCAGAAGTGTAGGACCATAACCTTCCCACTTAACTGCATTCCTACTGGTCCGCTTGTGGGGTCCGCCGGTTTGACCTCAGAAAGTAGCGGCTGGCTTCCCGGTTTGGGATTACTTCATCGCTGAGGCCAATCAAATGCTGGTGTTTTTGCATTTGTTTGCACCAATTGTTTTTCGGCCTGCCTTTTTTGCGTGTTGAAATTGGAACGTTGATTGATATTGCCTTTTGGACGGGGTTCAAAGGATCTCTCCTTTGAACATGGCAATACCAACTGAGTCGGTCGCGCTCTATCTTTCTTGTGATGGTTTCTTTTACGTGGAGGCTTCCACGGATCTTTGAACTTCTAATTCTGTCACGCTTTGTTACTTCCGCTGTCATGCGAAGCATGTTCATCTCAGCTGCCGTTAATTTGCTTTCATACTTTTTGTGCATTGTCCAGCATTGTGAACCGTATGTGAGCGCCGGACGTACAACTGAAGTGTAGAGCCTTCCTTTCAGCTTAGGGGGCATTTTTCGATCACAGAAGATGCGGAGTTTTCCCGCCACTTCATCCACCCTACGCTTACGCGATGGTTGATGTCGTCATCACAAGTTGCTTCTTTATTAATCCCAGATATTTAAACTTTTCACACTTGGGAAGCACTCTTCCATTCAAATAAATGTATGTAATAGGCTGATGAGGGTCAGAGAACGGGCAGCACAGATACTCTGTCTTCTTTGAACTAATACGATACCCGTGTCCCTCAAAAATGTCCACCCACACATCAAGTGCTCGTTGTAGGGACGCCTGATCATCACTTATAATGGCTCCATCGTCAGCAAAGAATAGCTGGTCCACATTGGGGTCCGTCACTTTTCCTTCAAGCAAGCAATCAAGGACTGCTATAAAGAGCAGTGGGCTGAGGACGCTCCCTTGGTGTACACCGACTTTGATTGCGAACTCTTCGGTGACTCCTGCGGTGCATCTTACTCTTGTCGTTGCTCTATTGTACATGTCCATGATCACTCGCACGTAGGTTTCTGGAACTCCTTTTTGTCTTAGCGCTACCCATAAAAGATCTCTTGGTTGGCGGTCAAAGGCCTTCTCGAAATCAACCAACACCATAAAGTCTTGTTATAACACGATTTGGGAATTTGGTGCGCAAAAAATCGATTGTGGCATAGCGCGCCATCCTGTATGAACCAGAGGTCGTCCAAATCCATGTTTTCAATTTCAGTTAAAAAAAAAAAGTCAGTTAACAAGGCTCTGTAACGCCCATCGTTGACCGAAATGTTGTTCCGAGCCTCATTTTCGAAGAAAAATGGTCCAACGATGTCACTACTCCACAATCCGCACCAAACTGTCACTCTCTGTAGATGCATTGGCTTCTCGACAATAACGTGTGGGTTTTCCGAGCCCCAGATGTTTGTTAACGTAGCCGCCGAGATGAAAATGTGCCTCGTCAGAAAAGATGATTTTTCACCCAAAATCGTTGTCCAATTCAAACTGCTCTAAGGCCCAAACTGCGAAGAGATAACGAAGCGAATGATCGCGCGTCTTCATTGCTGAGTCAATTGGACCTTAAAGCGAATAATCCGAGATCTTTGTGCAGAATCTTTGTTCAGGCTAGTGCGTAAAATGTGGAGCTGTTGAGATCAATGGCGAATTGATGTTCGTGAATTGAGTCTCACACTCTCGGCCACAGCAACCACATACTCATCTGTGCTCACCGTATGACGACGGGGACCGTGAGTATTATCCACAAGCATACCAGTCTCACGAACTTTTTGCACAAACTTGCGTACAGCAGTCGCGGTGGGTGCTTCATTTCGGCTAAAACTGCTTTTTAAAAAACGCACTGTTTGGGCTACGCAGCACTCACTTTGGAAATAAGTTTTCAATATTTCCCAACGTTTTTCAAGCGTAATGCGACTCATTTCGTTTTGTGGAGGTATTATACTGACTTCCTGTCAATATTTCGAGCAAGAAACAGCTGTCAATGTCAAAATAACCTATGATTTAAAAAAAAGCAGAAGGCCCACCCTTTATTATATATACATAGAAGGTTAAAGCCAAATTCATGATATAAGAATAATCTGCACCCCATACAATTGAGTTACTGAAATACCAACTGCTCTATATTTATACTGACTTTATCGTAAATCTAAAGTAAGCTCTGAGGCAGAGAATAGCCCTTTAGGCAGAGCCTAAGATAGGACCTCTTTATAATACTATACTACAACTTTTGTTGGAGTAGGGCAGTGAATGCGGTCAACGAATCCTAGACAACAACCTCTTCCAAGCGCTGTTGATTCGGAGGTGTGGACTGGCATCATACAAATGACAGAAGTTATTCTCGAAAGGACAGTTATTCAAGACAGATAGTTGGCAGTCAGAAACAAAAAATAAACAACAAGACATAAATAGGGGACGGACTAAAAAAGAACGAAATTGCAACGAGGTTTTTCTTTATCTTGCGTTATTTCTACGTCTATCCTCAGTTATTTAAACCGCATTGTTCTTTCAACTATTTAAAGTCCTTGGGCAATATTCATAACGGATCTTAGGAGGCCCGTCTTCCCTTAAAAGTGATCAAGCAATTATGTAAATTCATATTCATCCCATATTTCATATTCCACTCCCATATTCATATTCATTCAATTGAAAAAAAAAGTTGTTTCTTTTCTTACATTTGTAAAGAAAACAAAAAAAAAACTACCTTAATCCTCCGCATACCACGGTTTCAATCCAGCCGACTAGCCGAGTGCGAGGCTAAACGCTAACTTTATTGAAAACGACTTTAGTATGTTTAAAAATTTCTAGACTGATTCCAACACTGTTTGTAAGTCTCGTTGCACTTATGTCCATACTTTTCGCGCTAATTTATTATACCAATTTTCTTAATAATAATTATGAAATAGTACTCGTCCTCATTACTAAAATATTGTATTCACACAAGCTCGCACAAACCATACGCACAGTTCTATTTTTTCCCATCAGCATCACAAATATCATATAAAGACTATACCTGCTGGATTGCATTTTCCTTCTATTTCTGAAACAATGACACCTATCTGAAAACTTAACAATAAACAGGTCAATAGGGTTTCACATTTTTCGCAGTAGTGACATGTTGTTATGCTTCCCAGTCTCCCCTTTCTTATTTTTCTTTGACATCAAGTGGGAGGGAGAATGCTTCATTTTGCAAAAAAAAAACGAATTCTCTTTCCGTTTGTCATGCTATTGTTTAAACTAACCTGACAGTGAAATTGCCCTCTCGGCTCCTTTTGCCTAACATCCACTGAATACAAGTTAAAAAAGGTAATAAAAAAATGGTACACCCTACAACACCCCATTTACCATTGCTGCCCTGTGAAGCCGCGAAAAAAGTTTAAAAATATATGTATGATATATGTACATATGTATGCATATGTATAAGTATACATATCGCTTATTGTAATGATGCGACTACTTGTACATGCAGAGCACTCGTCGCAAAGGAGGCATGCACTCAGCCAAAAGTATCGACCTTGTACGAATCCTGTTCCGTTCCCCTTCGTAACGACCCCGAGTCTGTTGAGCTTTGCTAATGTCTTCTGTATCCTCTCAGTGGAAAGGAAGAATCGGAAAGCATTACATTATTGAATCGCTTACGAAGCGTTACTATCGCATGCCTCTACTCCTCCTATGCATACTGCTTCAAACCGAAAGACAGGCTGAGGCTTACAATGTATTATAGTTTCCTTCCATATACCATGGTAGTCTGTTGTCGGTAGTGTAGTATTGAATTTCGCACTTTATAGAATTGTATTCGGTGCATGCCCGTAGGCCCATGATAATAACATGTAAATATCTAGGGCATGTAGTATGTATACCCTCGGTATGGACGTATGTAAATAGCCGAGAAGGACATTTAGTCGTATCGCAAGTGAAGGTAGAAGAGCATCGAGAAGAATGAACAATGGATGTTTAATCAGTAGGGTTTTATAAGCGGGAGATATGGTAAATGAATTGACAAGAGATTTCCGAGCAATTAAGATAAGTTCCAGATCTTCAAATCGCCAGCAAGTGGGGTTTTGGTTTGAAAGGCAATCAGTTGTGTCTATACAGTGTGTCCCACGAGTAGTGTGCCAAAAAGCTAGAGCGTGTAGGTCGGGTCAAGACAAGAAAAAAAAAAGTATGGGAGGGGGGGTATATTCCCCCCCGTTTAGCCGGGAGGGGCAATTTTCTAAAAAATGTACTTAATTTGGAAAAAAAAATATTAAAAATCAACAGTTACATCCACAATGCCGTGATATACTTTTTTGTAAAGCCAGAAACCTCTTCTTTCATCTTGTTTTTAAACGAAGCTGTTTTAAGAAATAGTTTTTGAGAAATTAATTTTCAAACTCAAAATTTTGAAAAAAAATAAAAAATAAAAATTTCGAACTATTTTTTTTCAAAATTTTATGTAATTAAGTACTATTTTTTTTTTTGAAAAATTCAATTCTCGTATTAGTTTTTAGTTAAAAACAGAAAACCGGATGCAAAAGTGTCTTGCAGTTTTTGAGAAATAAAAAAAAAAACCCGAACTACTTTTTTCTAGGAAAAACCTTTTTTTTTGGTTTTAACGCGGCTGGACTTGTAGGCAAATTAATGTATGAAACATTGACCTCGTTTTTTATTATTTTTAAAAAATTCGAAGTTTTTTATAATAAATTTTCAATATGATCCCCATTTTTTAGAAGGCAAAGATTATATCTCCTTCTAATGGCTGCACTTGTCTATGCTTGACACATTTTCCTGCAATTTGACTCCAGCGACTTCAATCCGTTCTTTCAGTGGTTCCAAAGATACTATTTCCACTTCGTGAACATAATTCTTCATGAATCCCCAGACATATAAATCTAGAGGAGTTAAATCTGGTGATCTAGGTGGCCATTCCGTGGGGCCCCTTCTTCCGATCCAACGGTCACTGAAATGATCATCCAGCCTGTTTCTAACCCGTAAGCTGTAGTGTGCTGGTGCTCCATCTTGCTGGTAGATTAAATTATCTGCTATGGCCAAAGGAACGTTGTCCATCAAATCGGGCAAAAGGTCTCGTAGGAACTGTAGGTATGATTCTCCATTAATAACGGCATTCAAAAACCGGGGCCCGATTACAGTTTGTCCAACAATACCAAGCCAAACATTACAGCTAAAGCGGTGTTGTGATTTATTTTGTTTTTTGTTGTGTGGATTGGTGCTACTCCAATGATGCAAATCGTGGAAGTTAGTAACCCCATTTCTGGTAAACTGTGCTTCATCCATCCAGAATATCCTTGCAAAATAGTTTCGTTCAGTTTAATCTCGAAGCAGTAATGATCGACAAAATTCTGCTCTCAAAAACTTGTCGTTTGAGGTGAGTTCCTGAACTGGCCTAAAATGGTACGGGTGTAAGTTTTCGGTATGAAGCACTCTCCATACGCTAGATTTGGGCACTCCAAGCATAATAGCTATCTTCCTTGTACTAAGGGAGGGATTACGTCGGACCAAATCCAAAATTCTTTAATCTAAGATTCCTGATCCATCTGTAACTGATCTTTCGCTTCTTCGATGCTCTAGCACTTCGTGCTCTCGCAGACGTCGCTGGATTCTTGAAAACATGCTACGACTGGGACACCTCCGATTGGAATATCTTTCAGCGTAGAGTCTTTCGGCTTCACGATCTCGACCATTAGCTAAACCGTAGCAGAAGTGCATGTCCGTTAATTCTTCTCGAGAGTATGAGTTTGACATCGTAATGAGTTGATGAGTTAACATCCAATTTGGAAATGGTTTCTTATTAAAAATGCGACGCCTTTTATTTACATTTGGGTTGCAAATATTTTGTTTTTCAATAAAGAAATATTGCGGTTTTATTGGCTTAAGGTCCCATCGGCGCGGCGGCGGGCGGACCCAGACGAAATTCGCAGGTCAGTTTTCAGGCGTTATCAATGAAAAAAAAAGATTAATCCAGGGTTAGTCCAATGCTGTGTCAGTTTATTGTATCCTCATAAAACTCCGAATTTTTTAAAAATAATAAAAAAGAGGTCAATGTTTCATACATTAATTTGCCTACAAGTCCAGCCGCGTTAAAACCAAAAAAAAAGGTTTTTCCTAGAAAAAAGTAGTTCGGGTTTTTTTTTTATTTCTCAAAAACTACAAGACATTTTTGCATCCGGTTTTCTGTTTTTAACTAAAAACTAATACGAGAATTGAATTTTTGAAAAAATATTATTAGTACTTAATTACATAAAATTTTGAAAAAAAAAATAGTTCGAAATTTTTATTTTTTTTTCAAAATTTTGAGTTTGAAAATTAATTTCTCAAAAACTATTCCTTAAAACAGCTTCGTTTAAAAACAAGATGAAAGAAGAGGTTTCAGGCTTTACAAGAAAGTATATCACGGCATTCTGGATTTAACTGTTGAATTTTAATATTTTTTTTTCCAAATTAAATCAATTTTTTAGAAAATTGCCCCTCCCGGCTAACCGGGGAGGAATAGACCCCCCTCCCATACGAATTTTTTCTTGTCTTGACCAGACCTACACGCTCTATCTTTTTGGCACACTGCTCGTGGGACACCCTGTACAACCAAAAAGAATTGAAGTCTTGCAGGCTGTTGGAAGCCAGGGCTTCGCAAATAAGGCGGGATTTTGAAAATGTGGGACGGTATACTTGTGTGTGAAGCAATATCAAGTCATCTTGAAAGTTTTTCTTATCCAATGAAGAGTTTTAATGCTAGAAGTGAATATAAATGGAAAACTTTCTAATTTAAAAATTCGAATTGAATTGTAATAAATAAAAAGTCTAAATTCGGACGAAATGCCTTGGGGTTTTTTAAACGACGGATAAGCTACATATGTTCCATATAATTAGAAAAAATAACGGTTTTTGGTAAAAGCCTTGTTAACACTGCAATATTTTAAAAATTTCAGAAAAATACTAAATAGTATTAGTATAGGCCATTTGGAATTCGGAAGTTCAGAGCTTCATTGACGACTCTTCGCCAAGCCTCACTGTCATGAGTGTGTTAGTTTTACGTTTTGCTGTTCGATTCCACTCTCTAGGTCTAACCCTTCTACTTTCCTCCCATCTATTGTCATTCTGGAGGTCGTTTTCTCTCAGGTTTTCGACTTATCATTCTTTTGTGTGTTTGTCCGCTGTCCATTTGTTCTACGCGCTGCGCGTTCTTTTCATTTTGGTTTTTCGGGATTTCATTTTACTCGGACTATGTTTGGGATTGAATAAAGTTTCGCGAGTTCTTGATTATGCAGTTTTACCCTTTCACCTGTTTCTTCGCCATGTATTCCACTTTAGATTCTCAATAAGATTCGGCTTTTAAAAACTCGAATTCTATTTCCCCCCTTGTTAGTCAGAGACTAAGAAAAGTGTTTTTATAGATTTTAAAATGTGGATGTTGACATTGCGGAACAAAAGAATTATGTATATAGAATAGTTCCTTCATCTTCATATCCTAGAAGATGTATAAATCCTCTAGTATAAAGTAGAGCGCCTGCGATTGTGCTAATGGCTATTGCCCTATAATCAAATTAAAGAGAAACTTATATCAGTTTCATAAACTTTTCAGGATATCCCACTTTACAAGGAGAGTATAAAATTTTGATTGGTTTATAGAATCTTACATCTTCTCGATCTACGAATCTTTTGTGCACCGTTTCGTAGAATTCCCCTTTCTTTTATAAAACCTGTCGCATAGTGAAAACTTGATCACTCCTCGAGCTTCCATCCGCTCGAGGTTCTGAACCCACACTGGTAACCTCTGATAGCAATGATTTCGGTAATTGTTGCATTGTGTTCAGTCACCTTTTTAAGCATACAGCAATGATGACCGAACTTTTCCATTCGTCGGGGATAATTCTATTCTTCCATGTAGTTTTGATGAGCCCACATAAGTTCTCTGTTAATACATCTCCAGCATTTTATTGGTTCCGATGGCATTAAGTCGACTCCTGCGGTCTAATTATTCTTATTATTACTTATTTATTATTATAACTTATTTCAAAAATAATAATCTGCTTGCGCATTGCAATGTCGATTTTAATCATACATCTGAGAAAACTTAAGGTAAAACTGAAGAAAGAAATCAAAGAGACTGGATGTACGCTCTGCAAGAACAAGGTCACCGTTAATCAAAGCGTTGAAGAACATCTAAGCCTATGGATTTCACGCTATAGACAAATTTCAACAGATTGTTTTTTGGTATCAAATTAAAGTAATGGATGTGGAAGAATGTTCTTTCAATAAGACGGAGCCACATATTACACAGCGCGGGTCGTTTAGGATTTATTGCATTATTGCAAGGACAGGCCACGAGATATGGTTGAGTTATTGCCCGATATGCGTCGGAAAGTTATCGAAAGTTACCTTGTCAGAATAGAGTCGTGCAAAATTTCCACTGGAGGATATTTGAATGACATATTCGATCTCATTTTTTTAGAGTGTGCATGTTATAAGACGGCTTTGATGACCATGCTCAACTGGCATTAGGACAACAATCGAAGGTTTAAAGTGTGATATTCAACACAAATAATGTCTTGGATGAAGATCCGCGAAATTTTCTAGGATATGTAAATGAATTAGCTGATTACAATAGTTGGAGATTGACTCTTTGAAATCATGCTCCGGTTGTTTCCTTTCAAAATTACTGAACTAATGACTAGCTCTCACATACCGTTTGACAAAATCAGTAAATTCCCCCAACTTCACATTCATTACTGTATTTTTTCTACCTCATATGGTATATGTATGTATGTACAATACTTCCATAAGTCTCAATTGTAATATAGTAATTAGTAAGGCATGTAAAATTAAACTTAAATAAAAAAATTAAATTATTTTTCGCACACAGGCAATAATTAAAATAAGGCTTGATGTCATTGCATTCCTAACCGCAATTCGATGCCGACATTCGACACAGAACCGTTGGACCACTCATCCCAAGCGAGCAGTGTATACAAATTCGATGCATAAATACGAGTACATGTAGGTTGGCAAACATGGGGTTAATGGAGAGAAACCGTAGGATAGACGCAGCATGACCCCACATTTCGCAATTCAATCTGTTTTTCATTACCTTTCTGCATGCTAGTTTGATTCGGTGCATCCATGGATTCACACAGTGGCTAGCAGCGTTTAGTCCATATCTAATAATTTTACTAAATATGGTATAGAAATCAGTTATACTATTCAGTGCATTCCTCTCTGGCAAAATCAGTGAACCTGTTCCATGAACAAATCCAGATATAAGAGTTAAACAATGAAGCTAAAGTTTTGCAGTTGTAGGATTTTAATATACGAACATGTGGTCGTAGAACATGTGGTGCACTTTTGTATTTGGTAAATGCGAAGTTTTGCAATTGTTTTCGAATGTTAATAAACATGCAATCTGCTATAAACAAAGGTAAGCCAATTAGATTGTCCAGAGATGTTGTTCACAGATTGCGACTTAATTCCATGTCCCAATAGCCTGAAAACTTTTATGGACTTGGGCTTAGATCTGAGAATCGAATTTCGTAATAAGTCAATGAAGACTTTAGAAAAGAGAGCTAGCACAAACTTATTTCCTTGTTTGGACTTTATGATTGCATCCGTGATAGAGACGGCGGAGCTCATAAACGCAGTGACCACTAATACGGAATAATTTGTTAGATATACATATCTACTAATATAGGCCAAACTTGTGTTTATGTGTCTGATAGAAACGTATATGAAAACGTATAGTGGGGTCCTGAAACTGATGTTGAATACTCTACTCTTAAAAAAACAAGAAACTCGATACTCTGATTTGTCCGAAAGAAGTCGCTCATGACTTCTGCAGGAAAAGAGTAAGTAAGAAATCAAGAAACTGGAGATACCGAAAGGCGAAAAAGCTGCCACATTCCCCTCCTTTTGCGTCCTGTTGTTTTAAAGGCACCCAAAGCACCCTGATAAATTCATGAGTTATTGTTGGAAAGTATAAAAGAAGCAGTAGGTACGAATAAATTCAATCATCTTACTGAGCAAATGGATACCAAAGTCCGTCGACATAAGTAGAGGCACAGCCTTCTTATAATGTTACATCAAAAATACTTGCTCAGATTTGTCATAGGTTCTCAACTCTGCTTTGTCAGTTATAACTTGTCACGAAAACAATATTTAGCAATGCCATTGCAAGGAGAGATTACCTAAAACGCGTATGCTAAGATCACTTGATAACTAGCGTGCACGTTACGGATTGGGCCAAAATTTCTTTCATCAAATATGTATAATATTCACATTTGATTCAAATGAAGAATTTCGTTCGTCATTAACATCCTTTGTTAAGATTGAGTGGTTTTTAAACTGTTTTACTGGACCACAAACTTTTAAATTTATTTTTAAAGAAATAAAAAAAGATGTCAAGGAAGAAATAACGGTAGGGAGATCAAATAATATTTCGGATGGAAACCCAGCGAGTCTAGAAACATAATCGACTTTTGGGTGCCGAAAGATTTACACATTTACAAAAAAAAAAAAAAAACAGAGAGCGCCGCGGCGCAGTGGATGTTTCGTGTGTCGGCCGCGGACGTAAGATGAGCGAGTTCCTATCCCGATAACACCAACGCCATCGAATGATTATTTCGAGGCTTCTCTCCTAGGAGGGGTACTGGCAAAACCCCCCGTTGTAGAATTGCCTTGAAAAATCTTTTCCGTTTCCTTACCCGAAAAAAGTGCCATTCACTTGTGTGAAAAAACAAATCGCACACAACATGAGTGAATAAAAATAAGCTTGGCTCCGGCTCTTCATGAGCTGTAACGCCATCCAAGGTGTCTGTCTGGCAGTACATTGGACCAGTATTTTTTATCTGACTGCTCCAACAGATAGCAGCAGCCTCCAACAAGCAAAAAAAATAAATATGGAAGAAACATTTCTATCGGCTGCTTAATAACAATTAGGGACATACCGGTAATACTACTATCAGAATAGAACATATTTTACCATGAGTTGGTTAAGTGTATACACCAACGCGGCGAATGGAACCTTAGCACTATTTGCCTGGTCGATAACAAAGGAAACCTCCTTGAATACAGCAACTATGGCGGTATAAGTTCCCTTAGCGTTGAGAATAGGAACATAAGTGTCATCCTATGTGAACACTTTAAAGCCTTAAAAAAATTAGTTGAGAAGACATTGACTGGTACATACAGGATAAAGTTGTTTATTGCTCTCAACCTAACGAGATGCAAGCAACGATCCCTGATTCAATATCCAAGTCAAGATGATTCAATATCCCTTCAACAACCGTTGGGAGGTGAACAAATGTATGCAGCTACAAAACTCCGACCAGACTGGCGGTTGTGCGGTGGGTCAACAATCCGCCCACGTAAAAAAAAAGCATGTTATGAATGAGCTAAATGCCTCAGATCAACGGACCGATACGTATGGACAGGTATGCTCCTGGAATGACGGAATTTGTACACCCCCGAAGCTGCTCATAAAGGAAAGAATCCTCACGTAGTACAAGGCGGATATTACTACGGTCCAGGAAATACGATGGATAGGAAACGGTATGATGAGGAAAAAAGACTGCGACATTTATTACAGCTGTCACAAAAGATTGTACAAATTAGTATGCGGATTTTTGGGAAAGCAGTTAAGGTCGATGGCTGTGATGTGCATCAAAGGCAGATTTTATAACATCAGCCTCATGTGTGCACACGCCTCTACCGAAGAGGCTGAAGACCCCATCAAGGAGGCCTTCTATGACCTTCTGGATAACGTCTACGGAGCTTGTCCGGAGTGCGATGTTAAAATCGTTCTCGGGGACTTTAACGCCAAAATAGGTAAGGAGAACACCCTTGGCGGCGCCTACACGATACAACAACAGATAACGGCTTCCGACTCACGGACTTTGCGACAGCTTGTAATGCGGTGATAAGTAGCACAAAATTTCCTCGTAAGCGAATCCACCTAGCAACCTGGCGATCTCCGTATGGTCGAACCGCCAACGAAATCGACCATGTTTTCATTGACACAAGACACTCGTCAAACATTCTGGATGTGTGAACGTTCAGGGGGGCAAATGTCGACTCAGACCATTACCTCGTAGCAGCAAGATTCAGAGCTCGACTGTCCAATGTAGGAAAGCTGCTATTACCATGAGGAGGTTCGACATTGGACGCCTGAGCACTCCAGAGGTTGCCGGAGTCTACAGGGAGTAACTGAACGAAAAACTCTACGGTATGCCTACGTCAAAACCAAAGGCGAACAGTATGTGGCTGCATTACCACTCAGCGATTCAGGAAGTAGCCGCGTGCACCTTAGGCAACCTACCACCCCCGACAAGAAACAGATGGTACGATGGAGAGTGTGAGCAGAAAAAGGCAGCAACCGACGGGGCGTATCAAAAGGCGCTACAGCGGAAAACCAGGGCAGCGCAAGAGGAGTATCAAGCCAGAAAAAGGGAGGAGAAAAAAACTACTGCGACAAAAGAAAAGAATCTTCGCGGCCTCCCAGCTCAAGGATATCGAGGAGTCTAGGGATAAGCACAAAATTCGAGCCTGTTTTAAGAAAGCCAAAGGCCTTGCAGGAGGCTTCAAGAAAGGCACCCAGGCTCTTCGAAACTGCGAGGGTAATCTTGTCACCGACCCGCAGGGAATAGTGGATGTATTTAAGCAGCATTTTCAGAGACTGCTTAACGAGCATGACCAAGAGAGAGTGGAACCGAGGAAATCCCAACTCCAGCCGCTGAAGTAGTCCTCCCACCCAACACCGAAGAAGTCGGCACAGCTATTCACAAGCTGAAGAATAATAAGGCCGCAGGCTCAGATGGCTTGCCATCAGATCTTTTCAAGGGTGGCGGCGATGTTCTGGTAGGGAACATGCACCAGAACATCTGCAGAATTTCGGAAGATGAAAGCATGCCCGACGACTGGAATACCAGCTCTATTTGCCCAATCCACAAAAAAGGCGATCCCACCTCTTGCAAGAACTATAGAGGTATATCCCTGCTCAATGTCGCGTACAATATCCTGTCCAGCGTATTGTGTGAACGTCTAAAGCTCTTTTGCACCGCACTAATCGGCAGTTACCAGTGCGGCTTCCGGCCCGGTAAATCGACTATAGACCAAATAGTCACACTTCACAGGAAAATAACTTTGAAGGCTATGTGCGACATCAACTACAAATAAGAGCTGTAAGCCTCATGTTTTGTTTTCAGATTTCTGGTTCAACACAACATACTATTGTGGGAAACTGAGAAACTTTAAAGATTGCAATACTGTACTAGACTTAGTTCCGACAAATGTTATCTAAGAAAACAAAATGTTGACCATGTTGACCCATTCACAAAAAATAAGTTCAAACTGCTGATTAGGTTCTATACTTCTGCGACAGTAACTAATTGTAGATCGTAATTACATATTAATTTGTACTTGTTCGCCGGTTGTCTTTCCGAACTAAGTAAATAATTTTCAAAAACTTTTTCCGGACCACTAAGTGCTTCCGCAATTAACCCAGAAAAGCATTTTATCCACTTCCCTTCCATTCCACTTCAATTACAATACTTTCAACGTTTTCTCTGGCACCTTTCCCTCGAAAGGTTTATAAATGCGGTTAAACTTGCCCAAGTTTTTCGAAACGAACAGCCATAGTACAATTTATTGAAAGTGTTATTCATGTTTTTTTTATATCGGAACAAGGGATTTCTGTCATCAGGCATGCCCAGGTCACGCCATGAAAAATGTACTCGCATTTCTTATTTTTTGTGAAAAACAGTAAATAATAGATATTTGAAGCAAATTAACCTACTAAAACGCTCTATTATCTGCTCTGGTAATGATTAGATGATTCTGGTAAAACTAAAACTTTCCAAAAGATTTGCTTCACATCCTGGCAATGGGCTTTTGAAGATGGATTCTAATTCCTCTAATTATGAATGAATATAATGGAGGATCTACTAGCTGACCGTAGTAAAGCAGATTTAATAAGGAAGGAAATTGTAGTTTTTAGTCGCAAAGTTAGTGGACATAGAAATTCTGAATAAGCGCCTTCGCCCTTTTCACTGTTGCTTTCAAAGGAATCGGACACCAACATTTAATCTCTGGTTCCAAAACTGCAGATATGACTAAAAGAGTTTCGGGCAGAGAGGATATAATTTAAATTAATTTTCATTTCGATGGCAAATAAAATGGGACCAAGGTATCCTGATAAATTATGAAAAGACTGAGGCATCTTCGCTCTTTTTAACCGTGCGTTTGTATTTTTTATTTTTTTTTTGAGTAATTAATAGTTCTATTTTTGTCATTGCTTCTATTTTCAAAATATATCATTTGGCTCCCTATTTATTGTACTATATTCAACAGTTCCTTCCCCTTCATAGTGGCTACATATTACAAAGAACCGGATCACCTCCATCCTCCTTCTTCACTTGTTTAATCCGTATCTTTTTGTGTTGCTGCGCGGTGATGGGGATAACATAACGTCAGAGGAAGAAAAACAAACCGAATCCTCGTAATAGACAAATGTGACCAAATATTAATAGCCGTCATCCGTCTCCTTCCTGTACTTTTAGCGGCAATGATCGTCTTATTAGACAATGCACTTTAGAATACCCATTATTCGGTATAACGCAGGATAACGGTGATGTAAGCAACTCCCAGAAGCCATTTCCTTCCGTGCACTAAAAAAATATTCCAGTAGGCGACTTATAATACTCTGCTCGAATGGGTGGAGGCTGGTAGAATTATTCCGATTAACCTACTCAGTTTCAAACAAAAAACACGACAGGTAAGTGGGTGGCATAAGTCCCTAACTACTCAACATAGGAACCATTGGTATCAAAGGGGTTGACTCAGATTAACTTAAAATACCCAGATTAAATATAAATTTGTGAATAAAATTGTTTATGAAACTGACGTAGAACAATCAATTATCATTAGCTTTAACTAATTTACATGGATGCTTTGAAATTAATTAGAGAAAATCACAATCCGAAAAAACTTCGCCCAAGGAAAACGACCTAATTAATTCGCTGAGAAAAAAAGAAGTGGAGCCTCGAAAAGGCTACCCGAATACAAATATTAATCTTTTCTCAGTTATAAAAAAGTTTGCCTAGCTTCTTGAGCAGCGCGTCCAAGTAAAGTTTTTGATTTTTACCATCACTTGCAGGACGAAACTTTCCAGTGTTTACCTCCGTTTTCTATTTACTTTTTTTTCCTTTTCAGAAGTAAAATGAAAAAATTCACAACATGGCTTCGTAAAAATAGGACAATCAATTTATAGTGCGATTCAGCTCTGCCCACTGCGTTGAATCTTGTCCTTGTGCATTGTAGTGTTCCTGCGAAAGTTTCCCATCCTAAAAGAAAAAAAAAAAAAAAACAGGAAAATTTCATCTAACCAGTATTTCTTTTCTTCTCAATGTGGCTACTGCAATCCGCATGAAATATGAAATATCAACAGCAATGTATGTATTTCGAGTAAAGTTTCAAGAGGGGAAACCTGGAAGCAAGAATCATGAGTGGGATATTGATTTACTTTTATTTTGTAATAGGAAAAAGTGGAAAAGCCTGGGAATGTGGAAAAGCCTGGTATTATACAATGTTTAACAAGCAGCAAGCAGCAAGATTCGAATAAAATCACTACTAGTTATATATTCTTTAAAGGAAGAAGATTACAGTTTATAAATGACAACATTTTTATTGTAAGTTCTTCCTTCAAAAAAGGACGACGAAATAGTTTCAATCTGAGGCTTCAATCGATGTCAATATATTACCCAACCCATAAAAATACAACAATTTTCTATTACTTTTAAGGAAAGAATCCAATTTGCTATCCTCTTCCTCTTCCTAAAAACTTACTTATTGTAGCCACATATACATGTAGATACACTCAGCTTGTTCACCTGATATTTCCCCTCTGCAATGCTTGCCAAAATTCTGTTAATAGTGGTAATCATCCCTACGCTCATGTACAAAGAGCTGCCAGCTCTTTAGGCAAAGCCAATCTACTAGCCGCACATCTTTCAGCCAGTTGAACGCTCCCAGATTGCACTCTGTCTCCGCGTCCCTAAAAAGGGCCAATCTTCGTCTCCCACCTCCTACTGACCCTCAAACGGCGCTTCTCTCTCAAGTCATGGAAACGCCGATAAATCGTCAGCTTATAAAATATCTTGAATCGCGGAAACTTCTTAATGACCGGCAGTATTATTTCCGCAGCAATAGGTTCACTGGTGATTTGATGGCTTATCTCACCCAAAAGTGAACAAAGAACCAATCTTTGCACCATTTCAGCGAAAGCAAGATTGTTGCGCTCGATATTTCAAAAGCAGAGTTGGCATCAGGCTCTTTTATCGAAAATGCATGCTTATGGTATCGATGAGTCTCTTCTTCGATGGATTAGAAAGTACCGTTCAATGCAAGTTGTTGTGGACAGTTTCAATTTTGATATTCACCAAATAAACGCTGGTGTTCTTCAGGGCTCTGTTCTGTTACCGAGACTCTTCCTCATTTTTATAAATGATCTCTTAACTGCTACTTCCAATCCAATACACTCCTTCGCTGATTAGCTTTTCATATTCGTTCCAGGACTCACGCCCCTGCTCTTCAGCAGCATATGTTAAGAACATTAAATTCCGACCTTGACAGCATAATTAAATGGGGTATGAACAATAGAGTGGAATTTAATGCTTTTCAAAACACAATGCTATCGACTATCACTCAAACCCACCATCAGTAATCAGCCATTATCCTTGAATGGCGCTTGTATCGATGAAAACGAATGACTGTTCATCCTTGGCATGTGTGTTAATAAAACTTTTAGTTGGAATGATCACAAAAACGCCAAACGAGGTTGCCAAAAAACGCTGTGAAACGTCTAGGTTTCCTCAAACAAGGCAAGAAATATTTCACCCCCTCTGATCTGGCTTCAATTTACAAGGCCTACATCCGTCCCAAGCTTGAGTACAACACTCATATCCGGTCTGGTGCTGCCAAGAACTCTCTGAACCTGCTAGATAGAATACAAAAACGGGCGATAAAACTCATAGGAGACATCAATATCACGAAGTCGATCGTCTCTTTCTCTGTTTTATCATTATTTTAACCTCGGGTGAGCTAACCATTTGCATTTCGCCCCTTCAAGAATTTAACCGCAATACGTCTCGCCTCGAATAATCAGTTCACCCTCAAGCCTGTCTTCGGACGCACAGTCAAATTTAGGGACTCGTTTTTTTGCCGAACCACGCGAACGTGGAATGCTCGTCCCAGCTCAACTTCTCTCACTCATTATAACCCACAAAGATTTAAAACCAATGTGCACGGGGACCTCCTTTCTTCTACATATACCTTCGGCCCGTGCTATCATAACCCTTTGTGTACCGTCAATTATAAAAAAAAAAAATAAAAAAAAAAAATCGATTCTTTGGATAAGTGTACTTTCCCAAGTTTCAGTGTAAGTAATTATCGTAACACAAGGTGGCCCAAAATTTATCATCCTATTGGAAGATAATATAATTTTTGCATTTTGATATTTGTGAAGTTAACGATGCAGATTACATGCTCACAAACCATATACATTTGCAATTTCAGCGCAAATTGCCCGTCCGTTGTACGTCAACTGGACAAACACAAATATGTTTAGCCGTTTGCCTCGATGAGACTAAAACTACATGTGATAGAAGAGGTGCCGTGATTGTAGTGCTCATTTCCACCAGAATTTCGCCGCTGTGATTGTGGTGTGAGAAATTAAATTGATGAATGTACATTTCCAGACTCCCGGAAGGCCGGTTTGGCTGGAAGTTTTTTTTCACTTTTATGGATCTATCAAAAGTAGCCACAGACTTTGGAAGCTGTCGAAAAAGTTCTCTCCAAAACGATTGAAAATGCAGTAAGAAGAGGCCAAATGGTCATCAAGAAAGACGCCACTTACTTGTCTGATATCATCTTCGAAAAGTAATGAAAAAAAATCCAAATAAGTAATTTTAAAAATATATTCGAAATTAATATTAAACGTTCTTATGTACTTGATGAATTTTACAAAAAACAAAACATGGGCTCATATGAAACAATTGACACAAGCACAAAACCCCAAAATCACCAAACCCTTCATAGGTTCGAGCAGTTGGAAATGGATCTACATTTTGACAAAAAATTCATCTTCAGGGATATACTGTTTGATGTAGATTTTGTGCAAACGCGTCTTTGGATCATATATCTTCCGAAACGGGAATGGTCAGACGAAAACTATTAATGCCAAATGGTATCGAGCCATGATAACTGAACTTTTCTGGCCTTAAATAGGCGTCGTAGGTGTGGACGATACATGTTTCGAACAAGATTGGAGTTGTTGGAAGAAAAGTCAACAAGACACGTTATTCTCAGCATAAGCGATGTTGAATAAGGATCATGTGGTTTAACGAAATTAGACTTTTTCTTTAGGCCTACATTAAGTCGCTGATGTATGACAACAAACCAATAACAAAGACCATCTGTAGAACAAAATCACTGAAACCAATATTGAGATCTAACATGACTTATCCAACATAGTCATATATAATTGGGCTTCCCGGTTCGACTCCTGTAAAAGACGCAAACCTGCCATGTTCTCCAAATATCTCTCCTTCTACACCGTTTTGATCGATGATATTTGGTTTGGCTATGCCGTACTTCTGATCTTTTACAGAACCCAAAAATTTGGTAAATTCGTGGATCGCCTCAAATGAAGTGTTGTTTTTTCAACGCGGAATTCGCACGCTTTCAGAAATAAGTGTGTAACAAGAAATGAGGCGAGTAACAACAAATGAGTAAAAATTTATTAAAAAAAAATGTAAGTAACAAAAAAGGTTCTTGGGGGCGACTTATCTACCCAAACTATAAGCTAACCAATCGAGCACTATTTTCGACTAGAGGTCAAACTTTACCCAGAGTTTTTTTCTAATTTGTTTGACAGATGTGCGACGCTCTAAAACTGACATACACATATGCAGTCTCTCCAAATACTACAGATTTGGACTTTAGAGGCCATTATAAAAAAAAAACTGAAAATTCACAGTGGTTCCAAGCCAAACTTGCTCATTTGGAAAAAAAAAAGTTCAAAAATAAAAATTTCTGAAATAAAGCAGTAAATGAAAAAAAGAAAGTGTTAAGTATTCCTTTTCACAAGTTTAAGTTTTTACTCAAAACAGAAAACAATCCAACAATCCATAAACAAAAAACAAAAGTTACTACATATGTATATAAACAAAACTTCCGAAACTATGCTAACTTCGTATTTTACCAACTAAACGCATTTGTAATACTCAAACTATGGTAAGTGTGCCACACTGTTGATAATATTTTGTAATTTTTCGGATGAAACCATGATGTCATCGGTGAAGAACTTCTGCAATGTCAAGTTGAAAATTGATTGGATTTTACAAGGCACGTCCAAAAATCAAATCCCGTGAACAAACTTGAAATGAGAATTATATAATTTGCAATTTAGCCCATACTCGGTCAAGGGTTATGCACAAAATATATGTTAAGCACATTCATTAGTATCCCGAACATATTTTCCCAAAATGATGAAGTACAGCTCCCATATTATGGATACCACCGACCAGGTTTTTTGAAAGGGTTAATGATCTTATTAAGCCAGAGAATATGAAAAAGCTCACTCTTGCTACTACCCGATTACGGAAGTGCTAGTTTCAAAACCAACTAAAGTAAGGGGGAAAAAAAAATTCCCGAAGGCAAATTACCTTCCTTTCCCACCACATCTCTTGTGTATCATTAAGATCATTATTAGGCACGAAGCGAGTTTTTATTCCACGACCAATAATATACAAGTTCGAGTTTAATCTTGCTGCCGTTGTAACTGCTGCCGTTCGAAACACACTCCTATCCGCGTGCGTGTTTTGGCGAGTAACAACAATGAAAAGTGGGTTAGTCAGTCGGTAGTTACCAGTCTCCATTCATTCCGCACTATAGAAGGTTGGGAAACAAAAGAGAAGGGAAAAAAATACATCCTTAAACCATGCATACTTCTACCCATTCTGGCGCTCAAAACAGGAAAATTGTTTTGGCCCACTGAACTACACAACAAGGAAGATGTGGCCGCTGACTTGCATTTCACCATACCTTCACCTCAGTCTACTCGGATTGGGGTCAACGATATACGCCATATGACTTAATGTAGCACATAGAGTGTACTAGCTTCGAAATTGCCTTCCTTCCTATCCCTGTCCTTTGTTACTTGAAGTTACGTCCACCAATCTACCCCTCATTACTACAACAGTATGAACGTATCCATGCACAAGACCAGACAATGTAACAATTGCAGCGATCGATAGATAGTTGGGATTAGAACAAGTAAGGGAAAACCGAACATGGGGAACGGTTAGAAGTTCGGTTTATACGAATATGTACGAGTACATACATACATTCTAAATATCCAAATGCCTGATTGTGGGCTATATCCTCGACTGTCCTTTAGTAACTTTGCTCTTTTTTGTACCCATGTATCGAGGTATAAAGCGGGTGGCAAGCAGTTCACAAAAAGTCGATAGTTGACCTGAATTTGCTGTCCCTTTCGATTTTGATTGTCGGCTTTTGTCTTCCCCGAGTCTAAACCGGTGTATTGTAGTCATGCGACTGCATAGTTAGCCTGATTATTGGGAAAATGTTATAAAAGGAAAACTCAAATGTCATGACTTGAATCGAAGAAGCACTGAACCGATGTGGAGGTTAGGACAAATCGCGCATGGTAAACAGAAGAGCGAGAAAGTTCCCCATTACTTCATCTCCACATGTTGAATCGATACTGAGTTCCGCTTCCTTGCTGCAAAATGTGACCGCAATCGCATATGTAAACAAGCGTCGAATTGAGTCGCTTTACGTAATTGCATTCGTCGTATCCCTGAACGACTTAGAACGAATAAGTATAGAAGTACCTTCTGGCATGCATTCTCCCTTATCTTATTTTCCTTTTATCTTAGCAAAATGAGATTTCATCATGCAAATACTTTTTCTGCAGCAAGCCGATTTCCAGTTCGAGCAAATGGAAATAAGAAAAGTGCTAAAATGAGCATGCATCCCCATTGTTGCTGGAAAGTAGTTTATAAAAAATGGGCAAGAAAATATTTTCTGACTACTGCAGATATTAACTTTTGCTTTAAGTGGATTCAGCAACTGTGTAGTGGACAGCCTAGAAACCTGACTAGAATTGAATTGGGAATTCGAGTAGGATTACTGAAGGAACTTTCAATTTTGAAAGCATTTTTTTTGTGATATTCGTAAGAATGAGACGGCTTCAAAGGGGTTCATGTAAGGGAAAGGCAGTTGGTAGTCAGTCCTAAAATTAACTTATAGTCAGAAGATTTTTCGGAAATTGTCCACTATTAAATTGAGTTAGTTAATTTTTTTTATAAAGGTGCTTGAACTCCAACATAAAACTTGAACAGATTGTCCGAATTGTTCGCTTCTAACAACAAGGCAATAGTCATAACAATAATAAAGGGTCCGCCAAATATTTTTTTTTTTTTGAAAATGCTATAAAAAAAACTACTGAATATTTTCTCAAATTTCTTTTTTTATTTGAAAGTACAATCCTTCCGGTTAATAATGGAAAATAATTTCATTCAAATGGCTGCCTCGGCTGGCCATGCAGTAGCCTACACGTATGCTTCACGAATATTGTCCTTTAAAGCGTAAATTGTCTCTGGCTTGTCGGCGTAACACTTATCTTTGACGGCACCCCACAAATAATAGTCCAACGGTGTCAAATCGCAGCTCCGAGGGGGCCAAACGACATCAGCTCTGCGGCTGATAATGCGATCTTCAAAAACAGGGCGCAAAACATCGAGTGTAGCTTCGGCTGTGTGGCACGTAGCGCCTTCCTGTTGAAACCAATTGTTGCCAATATCCTCCTCTTCAATTTTTGTGAACAAAAATTCGTTCAACATGGCCCGATAACGATCGCCATTGACTGTAACGGCCACTCCTTGCTCATTTTCGAAGAAAAATGGCCCAATTATGCCTCTGGACCAAAATCCGCACCAAACAGTGGCTCGTTTTGGGTGCACCGGCTTTTCAATGTATGCGTGCGGGTTTTCTGTGCCCCAAATGCGACAATTTTTGCTTGTTTACACACCCGCCAAGATCAAAATGAGCTTCATCTGAAAAGATGATTTTTTTGGCAAAATCGGCATCTTCTGTAAGTCGATCGCAGGCCCACTTAGCGAAGCGAAAACGCATTGGATGGTCAGTTGGCTTCAACTCCTGAACCAATTGGACTTTGTATGGCGTCATACCAAGGTCTTTATGCAAAATTCCTCTCAATGATGTCTCCGAAATGTTTAATTGTTGAGAACGACGGTGAATTGATGTTGATGGCGCTTCACGCACACTTTCTGCCGTAGCAGCAGTATTCTCGGGTGTACGCACTGTTTTTGGCTTTTCACGCTTTGGTTTATCGATGAGGATGCCAGTTTCTTTCACTTTTTTCGCAAGATAACGAACATACGGAGCTGACTGTGCTTCTCTTCTTTCAAAATCCGTACGCAATTTTCGCACACATTCTGCAACATTACCATGATTTTCAAAGTAATGTCGCAATATTTCCCAGCGTTGTTCAAGCGTATACACAACCATATTCGTTCAGCGGAAGGATAAAACTAATTATCTGTCAAATCAGACATGAGCTAAGTGTTACCATTCACGAAATAAGCACTACTTGAAAAAAAAAAGTTAGATGGCGGATCCTTTACAATAGTCATAAACGGACGGTAATGGAATATGCTCTTGGCGTCGAAGAAAACGATGAGCATGGGTCATCCTTCACTCTCTTTCGAGCATCTTCGTAAAGTTTGTGCATTTATAAACTACAGTTTGTTACATGCTTTTATCCTTGAACCGATTGCACCGAGTTACTCGACAGGAGGCAAAATAAAACTCTATCCAGCCTGAACTCGTAGGCGACTGATGCTGCAAGGTACAGCCACATCAGGAAAGATATGTTCCCGATACTTTTTATATAGGTACAAACCCTGTTTAAGTCAATGACTGTGGATTTGTAGGTATCTGGTAATTGATCCAAACAGAATGACGATCAGTCTTATAGTGTGAATTATTTGAAGTGTGATGATTAATATTACATCAAAGCGAAGGAACAATTATAATAATTGCCGTAATGTCGAAAAAAAACAGAATCGTCTGATACTCAATGCCAGAATAATAATGCAGAAATTATGAATCAGTTAACTGTAAAAATTATTGGATGTAAAGTCGCACATATTAAACAAGGTGGAGCAAAATTAATCATCAAATTTTGTTTTTGAATTATTTCTTTACTAAATAAAAAAAAATTATTTTGAGTGATGGAAATCTTTATTTTGACCTTTGCAATTTTTTTGCGTTAAGTGGAAAAGATGATATCCATCAACAGTGTTGATACACATTTGTACGACCATGACCTTCATACAAATTTTCCGGTGGTAACTGTTCCCATTCCTGTCGACTATTATGCTTGTTGGCATAAACCCGCGACTTCGAACAAGAAACAAGTCTGAGATAGTTAAATCGGGTGATCTTGCTGGCCTTGCCAAATGCCAAAACAGGAGATTACGCAACCAGGAAACGCTTCCTTTACAATACCCATTGGGGCTCGTTCTGTGTGTGCGGTTGAAACCACATGTACGAGTACGAGTTCGCACATCCGATTCCGGCAGTAAGAAGTCTCGTATCATGGCCCTGTAGCCTTTGTCAGTACCAGTGACCGTATTGCCGATAGCGTCCTCAAAAAAATATTTCCAGTTCGGGCAAATGGAAGTACGAAAAGTGCTAAAATGAGCATGCATCCCCATTGTTGCTGGAAAGTAGTTTATAAAAAATGGGCAAGAAAATATTTTATGGCGTCCTCAAAAAAATACGATCCAATAATTTCTCCCTCGTGAACGGCGCGCCACACAGTGTCTTTGGCGGATTATCTGTGCCCCAGAAACGAAGATTTTGCTTATTGACGTAACAGCAATAAGTGGAAATTCGCCTCATCGCTTATGATGATTTTGGACACAAAATCGTCCCCTTCGTTGTTGAAATTAAGGATGACTTGACAGTACTTCACACGCGACTGAAGGTCAGCAAGCATTAACTGATGCACTGTTTGCACTTTGTACGGGAACATGTGTAAGACTTTCACTTAAATTCGCTGTAGGGTCCGTCTGGTGATGCCCAATTGAGTGACCCGTCGTCTGATTGATGTTTCTTCGTTCTCAGCCACATCGGCAGACACAGCCGCAATATTCTTGTCCGAACGACCAGTTCGGTGGCTGCGACGCCCCACATGGTCTCCTGTGGTTCCAGTCTGTTTGAGTCGAATAGCTAAGCGTCGGAATGTTTGCCAAGTTGGCGCGACACGGTTAGGAAATCAATGTCGAAATTCACGCTTCGTCAACACCACCGACCGATTATTGGTCAAAAAAAATCGACATAATTATTCAACGCTCTTGTGGACTATATCGCTCCAATGCTTGTCTATTTTTATACTGCAGTTGTTTGTCAAATATGATTGACGTACGACACAAATTGCAAAAATTATAAAACTTTACGATAACCAGGATTCATGCAGTCATATGGAAGTATTAATTAACTAATTTTCCCAATGAATAAGATTGAAAAACAAAACAAGATGTCCTCACTATGATAATAGGACGCAGATTTAAATACGGAAGATTAAACGTAGGAGAACTATCTATATTGTCAAACAATCTAGCAGCACGTTGTATCAAGTGCCAAATGGTACAAAAGAGAAAATCATATTATTTTACCTCTTTCTAAAATCTTTTAGAAGAGCGTTGACCAACTGACTATGAAAAAGACTGGGCTTTAAAGGAATTATTTACAATGGCTTTGAAACACAATTTCGATATCTTACCGCCAACGGCCGCCGTCTATATTGACAAATGTAGTTTTAAGAATTTCCCACTGGTTACCGATATTTTTTTTTTATAAGTACAAAGCGAATATCAGTCCATAGACTTAGTCGTCGAAAATACTCCGACTAATACGAGTAAGAGGTAGTAGGTTGTATTATAAAAAAGAAGAAACAGCAATTTCAAAAACTAATTCATTCTCACCAAGAAAAATCACACAAAAAAGTTAAATGAGAGAATCAGCCCGCCGTTACTGCACGTTTTTAGGTTAAAAGTCTTCAATTTACGCAGATTGAACACGCATCTTATCTGGTCGTGGGTTCAAGTAATACTTAATATGAAAAGTAATAATGAAAGAATAAATAGAAACAAAGAGAATTATGTTGAAAATAGAAATGAAGCATATATATTTTAATATATACGTATATATATAAATATGAAGCGTATATATTTTAATATACGCGAATATTACCTTAAGAATTTTTCTTTAAAAAACGTGAACTTATACAATATTAAAAGCTCTCCTAAATTGCACGTCATCATAATCATTTTGATAATGAGGACAATGTCAGTCCAGGGATTTCTACAGGTATTATACATTGTATACAGGAAAAGAATGGGTGTGTGTAAATGAGAATCAAGCAAGTTGAAACCTCAAAAAACACCGACACAATCTTTGATATAATGTGACCACTTGAAATTATGAACGTTTTAGATTAATTAGAATTAAATTTCGCAAATTAGAAAATTTGCTTTCAATTTATTCAGAACTTAGGTTAGTTAAAACAAAACTATATCCTATAAGTAAAACAAATAGGTGAAAAAGAATTCTGTTCAATATTGTATGCAGAGCAGAATATTGGTTGTTCGAAACACCAATATTGCAATTAAGAACAATTTAATTCATTCAGGTATGTTTACAATAGACGGGTTAGATAATTATATTATAGATTTTCACAAAGTAAAATTTTTAAAGTCAGAATATAAAAATAATTGTTTGATATTTGCGGTAAAAAATGCTAGTAATGCCAAATTCAAAAAAACACCGAATTGATAAATCAGAAGAATTGATTATTTAAATAAATTAGCAAATGTACTGAATTAATTTCAATAATCTTTAATTTGCTTTATATAATACATTTTATATAAAGCAAAATAAATGTTACGATAGAAAATTTCTACATATTGTATGTATATCTGAAAAATCCTATTATCCATACGGTCAAGAAAATGTTAATTAGACCAATAAAATTTGAGGAAATTTAATGGATAGTGTAGAAAATTTAAAATAAAGTAAGTAATTGCAATATCATAAAAATGTAATGTACAGCACTTATATGTATAGACCTTATGCTTATAATAATTTTGTTCCTTTTCTTTTTTTTCTTCTTATTTTTACATAATAAATAAAACATTTTACAGTTATTTAAGAAAAGGAAGATAGTATCATCCTGTAACCCATAAGGACCAAGAGGCGAATTATTCTACTATTTAATATTATACAGGGTGTCCCACGAGCAGTGTGCCAAAAAGCTAGAGCGTGTAGGTCTGGTCAAGACAAGAAAAAAAAAAGTATGGGAGGGGGGGTCTATTCCCCCCCCCCGTTTAGCCGGGAGGGGCAATTTTCTAAAAAATTGACTTAATTTGGAAAAAAAATATTAAAAATCAACAGTTACATCCACAATGCCGTGATATACTTTTTTGTAAAGCCAGAAACCTCTTCTTTCGTCTTGTTTTTAAACGAAGCTGTTTTAAGGAATAGTTTTTGAGAAATTAATTTTCAAACTCAAAATTTTGAAAAAAAAATTTCGAACTATTTTTTTTCAAAATTGTATGTAATTAGGTACTATTTTTTTTTCAAAAATTCAATTCTCTTATTAGTTTTTAGTTAAAAACAGAAAACCGGATGCAAAAGTGTCTTGTAGTTTTTGAGAAATTAAAAAAAAACCCGAACCACTTTTTTCTAAGAAAAACCTTTTTTTTTGGTTTTAACGCGGCTGGACTTGTAGGCAAATCAATGTATCAAACATTGACCTCTTTTTTATTATTTTTAAAAAATTCTGAGTTTTATTATAATAAATTTTCAATATGATCCCCATTTTTTAGAAGGCAAAGATTATATCTCCTTCTAATGGCTGCACATAAGTCTCTGCTTGACAAATCTTCCTGCAATTTGACTCCAGCGACTTCAATCCGTTCTTTCAGTTGTTCCAAAGATATTATTTCCACTTCGTAAACACATAAACATAATTCTTCATGAATCCCCACACATAAAAATCTAGAGGAGTTAAATCTGGTGATCTAGGTGGCCATTCCGTGGGGCCCATTATTCCGATCCAACGGTCACTAAAATGATCATCCAGCCAGTTTCTAACCCGTAAGCTGTAGTGTGCTGGTGCTCCATCTTGCTGGTAGATTAAATTATCTGCTATGGCCAAAGGAACGTTGTTAAATCGGGCAAAAGGTCTCGTAGGAACTGCAGGTATGATTCTCCATTAATAACGGCATTCAAAAACCGGGGCCCGATTACAGTTTGTCCAACAATACCAAGCCAAACATTACAGCTAAAGCGGTGTTGTGATTTATTTTGTTTTTTGTTGTGTGGATTGGTGCTACTCCAATGATGCAAATTGTGGAAGTTAGTAACCCCATCTCTGGTAAACTGTGCTTCGTTTGAGGTGAGTTCCTGAACTGGCCTAAAATGGTACGGGTGTAAGTTTTCGGTATGAAGCACTCTCCATACTCTAGATTTGGGCACTCCAAACATAATAGCTTTCCTCCTTGTACTAAGGGAAGGATTATGTCGGACCAAATCCAAAATTCTTTCATCTAAGATTCCTGATCCATCTGTAACTGATCTTTCGCTTCTTCGATGCTCTAGCACTCCGTGCTCTCGCAGACGTCGCTGGATTCTTGAAAACATGCTACGACTGGGACACCTCCGATTGGGATATCTTTCAGCGTAGAGTCTTTCGACTTCACGATCTCGACCATTAGCCAAACCGTAGCAGAAGTGCATGTCCGTTAATTCTTCTCGAGAGTATGAGTTTGACATCGTAATGTGTTGATGAGTTAACATGTAATTTGGAAATGGGTTTTTATTAAAAATGCGATGCCTTTTATTTACATTTGGGTTGCAAATATTTTGTTTTTCAATAAAGAAAAATTGCGGTTTTATTGTCTTAAGGTCCTAGCGGGTAGAACTCATCGGCGGCGGGCGGACCCAGACGAAATTGGCAGGTCAGTTTTCAGACGTTATCAATGAAAAAAACGGATTAGTCCAGGGTTATTCCAATACTGTGTCACTTTATTTCCTCATAAAATTCCGAATTTTTTAAAAATAATAAAAAAGAGAGTTTCATACATTAATTTGCCTACAAGTCCAGCCGCGTTAAAACCAAAAAAAGGTTTTTCTTAGAAAAAAGTGGTTCGGGTTTTTTTTTTTAATTTCTCAAAAACTACAAGACAATTTTGCATCCGGTTTTCTGTTTTTAACTAAAAACTAATAAGAGAATTGAATTTTTGAAAAAAAATTAGTACTTAATTACATACAATTTTGAAAAAAAATAGTTCGAATTTTTTTTTTTAAATTTTGAGTTTGAAAATTATTTTCTCAAAAACTATTCCTTAAAACAGCTTCGTTTAAAAACAAGATGAAAGAAGAGGTTTCTGGCTTTACAAAAAAGTATATCACGGCATTGTGGATGTAACTGTTGATTTTTAATAACTTTTTTTTTCAAATTAAGTCAATTTTTTAGAAAATTGCCCCTCCCGGCTAAACGGGGGGGAATAGACCCCCCCTCCCATACGATTTTTTTCTTGTCTTGACCAGACCTACACGCTCTAGCTTTTTGGCACACTGCTCGTGGGACACCCTGTATAATTCAATATCTATGAGAAGAAATGTGGGGTAAAGCCAGAAAGATAGAAATAAATGGAATGATTATTTAACAAAAATTACCAACTTATTTTAAAAATATTTAAACAAAGAGTGAATCTGTTCAAAACAGTCGAAATAGTCATATTGTTAATTCTAAGGTTATGTACAATATATTTGAACTCCTTAGGATCACAGTATATCCGCTTCGAATAAAGAAGATCTTAAGTACCTTAAAGATGTAGAGATGTTGCATTGGAAATATACGTCTTCTTCTTTTCCTTTTTCCGGCGTTGTTATGGTCAGAAGTGTAGGACCATAACCTTCCCACTTAATTGCATTCCTACTGGTCCGCTTGTGGGGTCCGCCGGTTTGACCTCAGAAAGTAGCGGCAGGCTTCCCGGTTTGGGATTACTTCATCGCTGAGGCCAATCAAATGCTGGTGTTTTTGCATTTGTTTGCACCAATTGTTTTTCGGCCTGCCTTTTTTTTTTTTTTTGTGACACGGGCATGCTCCAAATTTTTTTTTTGTTTGATCTTACTCTTACAACACCGGTGATCTCCAGTCGTGTCAACCCACATTGGAAATATACGTAAAGCTAGAAAAAGTGGCCAGCTATGGGAAAATTGGTTTTGCCTGCGAATTAACCTAATCATTTTTTTTTGAGTTACTGCATGGGCTTCAGTCGTGCTGCTGTATGCACTACCCCAACTAGCAATACCATACTGTAGTTTAGAGTGCGCAATGCCGTAGTAGAACACGAGCATTATTTTTTTGGAGCAGTGTTCCCTTAGAAGGTACATTTTACGTGTAACAGATAACATATATACTATTTTAGATCTTCAACGTGAGCTTTCCAGATACTACTACTAATACTACTATTTCCTAAGAAGCCCAGATACTTTTGGTTCTCAACCCCTTGCATCTTAAAGCAGTTTGAATTGCACGGTAAGTTTTCGTGGAAGTTATAGTCACCACACGTATGGACAGATAAAGATAGTTTTGAACAAGAGCTTGCATGGAAAATGGCGTCACAGTCAAGTGGAAAAGGTCCTTTTAAACTAAAAATCATAAGCCTAGTTTTGCTGTTGGTTAATAAGTTCTGTTTGGTGAACCATTGTCGTAAGATATTTAAGTCCATATGTAGCTGTAATGCAGAGTCAATAATACTTTTATTGTCATAAATTAATGCCATATCGTCAGCAAAAGCAGTAATTTTGCCATATATTAAAAACAGTAGTGGCCCCAAAACTGAACCTTGCGGTACACCACTTTTCATCTGTAACTGTTTACTGAAGATTTCACCCATTTTTACTCTCTACAAGATGACGAGAACCATTTGTGAACTGTACCTCCCATCCAAGGCATCCCAGCCTTGTACGAGTATAACTTACTTAGTAGAGTGTCATGATTGACCATATCAAAGGCTTTGCTCATATCTATGAACAGTGTAACACACTACATCAATAATGTACAATGAGATACATTTTAGAAGGCTGTTGGTAATGCCATGCGAGGTACAAGAGCTTTTATTGTCAAGTGACATTATACATGTATGGTTTTCGACAGGTGTAAAAGGTTGGAAAGCAAAACTGTTGCTTATTGAAGTATCTTCAACTAAATCTGGAAACATATTACAACTGTATTGGGCAAGAGACGGTTTTGAATCAGAGGCAATAGAAGTGAAGTAAGTGTTAAACTGATTGGCAATGTCCATTGGATCGGTGATCACAATGCCATTAACTTCAATCTTTGAAATATCTGATATTTCTCTGCCTTTATTTATAATTCTGTTTACCACTCTCCATTCACTTTTTATATTAACCCTACAATTATTTAATTTTGATGCATAATATGTATGCCGACATAGTTTGATTTCCTTCTTTAAATCTTCATTCATTTGCTGGTAAAGTTTTTTCATTGCTTTATTACAGGGATGACGTTTGCATTTCGTTCTCAATGCATTCTTTTATAGCATCTTTATAGCACCTTCTTTTCTATTCTTTTATAGCATCTTTATCTTTCTTAGATAATTAAGAAAATTAAGATAAGTATAATTAATAATATGAAGTTTTTGACTCAAAGCAGGGAGGAGTCAGCAATGAACACTTGAACAACGCCGGAAATACTGACCAATGACCTGTCCGGTGCATATAAAATCAAACCAAAACCGAAACCGCCTGCTTGCTGATTTGGCTAACTGCAATATCGGCCATTTACTTTATTTTTTATTTTATTAAAAGATATAATAAATAAGAGATATACAAGGAATAAAGAAGAGAGTCTGTCTAGGAGTGTCATTAAATAGAGGTGAAAAACGTTCGGCAGTTTTTCGAGTTTTATACATTGTTTGAATAAGCAAACAACTTAACTCGCATTCGTACGTGGTTTTTTCTCCTGCCGTTTGAATACCGACAATGGCAAAGAAAAAAATTGCTAAAATTCAGGAAGAATGTGCGGTAATAAGCACGAGAGCAATATATGCAGGTCTAAACACTGTGCGAAAAGGATACCAGGGTAAATCAAGATTTATACGCAACGATCATAGGGAGCTTCTTTCAGATAATGAAAGAGCAGCAGCCCAATGGAGGAGATAGTTCGATAAACTGCTTAATGTACATACATGCAGAGCAAACAGATATTATCATCGACTTAAGAATAACAAGGCCGCATGAATCAATTTAATACCATCAGAATTAATCCATCAGAATTAATAAAATATGCAGTAGAGGAATTAACAGAGAAGTAACATTGGCTCATCAGAACTATGTATATGGCATCTCCGAAGAATGAAGAAAAATCCGCCATTATTCTGGGTGTTAAAAAGAATGAGCGAACATAATGTAAGAATTGCCGAAAAATTTCATGTTTTTACAAAATGCCAAATATTTAGGTTTTAGAAAAGAAATAGGAATTCCACGAAACGGTGTACGAACTATTCGCTTGTACGAGTAAATAGTAGATTTTAAAGAGGCATTTGACTCTTGAAAATGTATGTACTTGTAGGACTGAAAAGCTCGAAAAAGTTGGTGAAACTGATACAAGTATGCCTAAAGAGAAACAAAGAACAAGTGAAAGGAAACGCCATATCTGATGCATTCAGGATACGTGAAGGATAAAAACAAGGAGACGCCTTGTCACCACTTCTTTTTAATTTGGTGCTGAAAGACGTGATGAGATCCCTTCAGGAAAATGGGTGGGGAATAATCCTTAATGGAATCGCATCACGATCACAATCTGATCCCGCTGGGAGATATTGAAGAAGCAATTGAGGGAAATGCAAAAAGTCTTATTAAGTTGGAAAGGAAGAAGGCTTAGAAATAAATGAAAAGAAAACCAAATATGTGGTAACTGACTCACTTGGATCGATCTAAACCTCGCACCTGACTGTACAAGCTTTGAGAAAGTGGACGAGTTCAAATGTCAGAATCTGTGCTTATAAAACGGATGTGAAACCTGAATTCTGACTAAGAAGAAAAATAGATTCCTGGTCTTTTTAAGATTTTTAACCGAATCTATGGTAGATAACAGGACAAAGAAATGGGCGAATCGAAAAAGCTACACAATCAGGGTCTGGAGGAACTCAATTCAGTCGCAAGCATTGTCCAAGTAATAAAATCGCGAAGTCTAAGATGGGCAGACATCTAGAACGAATCGACAGTGGGCGTACAGTCAATAGAATAATGACCCATAATTTTTCCCATAGGAAAAAGACCCTCAGGAAAGTTGCGCCATAGATCAGTTTACAATATAAGGATGGACCCTGACAGGGAGGGTTGGCGAAGCGAATAATAATGAAAAAACAATTCATTACACTTATAGAGGAGAGGTGGCAGCACTGCGCGAAGAAACCAATCCACTTGCAATTTTTTTTATTGATTGCTGAAACCACAACGAACTTGCTTGCATTCTTTATCAGAGCGGTCAGTTTATTCGTCTTTTTACCTGCTTAATCACGATAAAGTTTAATAAAGTAAAATAACAAACGCCCAAGTAACATTGGCAAGAATTTAAGTAAAACTAGGCCAATGTATGTACGAGTATACATACATATGTTATGTATGTATATCAAAAATAATTTAAGTACTACTATCCAAAAATGTTGAGTCTAAAAAGTTAAGCCATATGCCAGAGAAACTGTTTTGGCACTACTGGGGATCTGCGCATATGTAAACAACGACACAAAAGATGTCCTTGTAAAACAACTACCGACCGTACAAGCTTCGAGTGCTTCACATCGAAATGTCCACAAAATGTTCAGCAATTACAGGCCAATTTCAAGCGCCATTCACCATAAGCGAAGGCTAAACTGGAAAGGAAGAGAAATAAATTCTACCATTTGTCTTCTGCTTAATGTCCTAACATTAATCAGCCGCAATAAATTATTCATGATGTGATTTAAAAAAGCTTTTAAATAAGACTGTACTGCGTGAGTGGCAAACAGCCAATATCCAATATGCGCACCTACAACTAAAACCTTCCACTCCATTAATTCCCAATGGGTACTATATCCGTGCATAGTAGCAAGTAACCGAACTCACACCCCTAAGTGTTTCCAAGAACTTTAACCGTTCGGCTACCTGTGCTTCAAATCCACAATTTCGAAAATTGCAGGATCTACAAGCACTACTGATTTCATATACGGTCCACCCTGATCGCCTCGCGGACTATAGCAGTCGACAATTTGAGATACGGCTGTCTAAGGACTGACCTCCTGCCTATCCGACTGTCAATTTCACTACTCGAATACAAGTATCTTCAACCGCATATAAACGGTGTTCGGATTGGGACAGGTAGATGGACTAAGGAGGATTCAGCCTCATCCTCGTCGTTGGAAAGTATCAATTTACATGAATATAATTCGGATGAAAGTATGAACGGGCTAGACTACTCGAATAGAGCAATTCCCTTCTCGGCAAGGCTCATTTGCATGCCACTCGACCCACACTCGAGGTTTCTGGTTTATTTTTAAAGTTTTTGTTGGCTGGTTGGTGGCTCATAGGACGAGTAATTGATTGACTTTCAATGGGGGGCTAGTCCGAGTATCAAAACGTATGAACGTAGGATTAAAATGCAAATTTTTCAATCGGAATCGAAATATAAAATGAAATAGAAAGAAAAAATTAAATCAGACTATAGGACCAAAGAAAACTGAAAAAGGAAATGATGAGAATTTGATGACGGTGCGGTCTATTAATCGGTCCATTTTCCCACAAGAGTGGGAGAATTTATTGCAGAAGACTTGCGGCTGTCATTACTGGTCATTACACTTTTGCTAACCATCTTTGCGTCCTTGGCGTCGGTGAGACGCCCACCTGTGCTGCATGTTGCGAAGAGGATAGCACAGCTGCGACTGTCCTGCCTTCGCTCGAGAATGACGCAGCCTCGTACCAATGGGGGTTAAAAGCAATAGAAGAACGGAAGAGTCGAACTAGAAAGGGACTTTCCGCAGCCGCTACCACAGCCCCAAAGAAGTGGGTGGACAACAAAAAGGCCTCGATCTCACGATTAAACCCTAACCACCTCAAAGAGATATAGGAACACCGCTACCGCGCCCACTCTCAATGAGGTGCTGAGTGACCATCTAGTTGTAGTAATGTAGTAAAGCCATGAAGAGGGCCACATCACTCATGAGCAATGGAAAATCCTTGAAGGTAAGATTATGTGCAAAAATAGCCCGGAAAAGAAACGTCCTGGTTTCATCGATAGGGGCTGGCTCCATCGGTATTACAAACTTATTGCCTGTGACGACAACAGCGCTGCATTCTCTCTAAGGGCCACTGTCAACGCGGCGAACAATTTGTGGAAAGGTGCCAAGCCGGAGGTCCTAACAGGACATTGCGCTTTAGGAAAACGTGCCGCAAAATGGGACTGCCAGTAGGTGTCATGATGAGGAAGAGGAAGAATATCCATCCCATCTCCTATGTGATTGTTCAGCTCTAGCCGCCTCAAGAAGACGATTTCTTGGAGAATATTTCCTCAACGAACTAACGGATCTATCCGATACGGAGATCTACAAAATATCGAATTTTATTCAGCACTCAAATTGGTTCCAAAAGTAAACCCGACTCAAGTGGTAGCACAATGGGCCGTCCTTGGTCTCCACCGCTTTTACGGGGGGAAGCCACCTAACCTACCCTAACTAACTGAACTCACTTTGCATACCATAATTAAAATAGATACATGTATAGATAAATACATCATTTATATTACACATTCCGATCCTCCAAATCCCAAGGTATTTGACTACACTTTGTTTCACCAGTGGACGCCCGTCTGGTCTAAAAATTAAGAACCTGCGCCAATTGTTTCTAGTGTCCCGAGAGGTCCTAGATTAAGGCGCTCGGAATAAAATAGATTTTGATTTCTGAAAGTTGATTTTCAACAACGACGTAGATATTTGGATCTCATTTTTATGCAATTAAATCGTCCGCGTACGCTATTATGCTGAAGAATAGTTATCAGATCACTGAAATAAACACTGAAAAGGTTTGGCGAGTTCACTGTACCCTGTTGCAGTCCATGGTTAAATTTAAATGTTTGGATTGTAGTCATGTTGGCAATTATCGAAATGAACCCACCCGTACATTGATTCTTGCATTTCTTCCATTTCTTGAGTTTGGACGCGGCATGAATAGTTTTACGCACCGCTCTGAAACCGAATGGGTTATCCGGAATTTTATTATCTTCAACCCATTTGAACAGAGTTCTATGGACCACCATCTCGAAGACCTTCCTGATACTCGGAAGGAGACTTGGGTATTCGCCGGGTAAGAGATGTCTTTACCCCTCTTAGGGATTTGTTAATGATATGCGTTAATAATATGCGTTATTTAGTGCATTGTTGAACAGGATGGTGCACATCTCTACAGCCATTGGTGGAAGCACAACATGGGATATACCGTCTGTTCCTGCAATTTTTTTTCTCTTCAATGACTCGAAGAACATCATAGGGTGTTAGCTCTTCACTGGCGACGCTTTATTTGCAATAAAATTGTCATCGAACCTTGTAAAACCAAGGTTATCTAATCGCCGATGATCGATATCATTTTGAAGGTAGAAATAATGAAGTAGGGCTCTGTCCTCCAGGTCGTGGTTTGGGCGAATGCTATAATTTACCTTATGCACTTTCTAAAAGACAGCTCCCACAGTCGCCACCTGGGGATCCTCGATCACGAAGAAATCGTCATCAAAAGCGGCGCTCTCGGGATCAATGCCGACTGTTCGTAAAAGGCCTCCATTGTCTAATGTCCTCGGACGCCTTAGATCCTAAATGTCATTCTGATTGTTTCTCCGAAATATTCGCGCTATTAGATTTTATATACTGTTGTATATTTTTAGTCAGTGACTTCAGTGTCCTGACTACCGAGTTTTGTCTGTCAGTAAGCCGCTGTACAAAAGTTTGAGTTTTGTCAGGAGTCTACTTTTCTGTCTGTGCTGTGCGTTGATATCTTCAGTTTGTTTCGGTACAAGTTCGTGGTATCGTGATGTCGTTGGTGTGGTATTGTACCGTTCATCGTCTGTTTAATTATATATCGATTTCGTCATTTGACAGGTTCCCATTGAATGATGGGAAGGAGGCCCTCGAGGTGAGCGTTCTCGTCCGGGAATTGGCAGATAGGAGCCACTTCTAGGAAACTTGAGTGTGTACTCTGCAGAACCTACCAATGGATTAGTAGGCTTCCGCTAGTAATGGAAATGTTATTTTCCCAATAACTATATTTGGGATTTAAATTGCTGGCCAGAATGTAGAAGTTATCTACCGAGTTTAAGCGCAAAGATCGAAAGAGTGTCTCAAGCTCTGCGATGAAAATACTCGTATTGGGTTGAGCTGCTTCAGTTGCATAAGCTTCTATACGAATAATGTACATTCTCTTTCCATTTCGGAGAGGAATGCATGCAATGCAGGCCTCCAGCACTTGGAAACTCCCCACCTCACCGCTATATATTTTATGATTAAAAATCTTATTGATGAAGATCACAACTCCCTCGCCTCGAGTGGCATTGGGTCGGTCTCTTCGAATTACTTTATAAGAACTGTGCCGGATTTTGTACATCTGGCTTAGCTTCGGCTCTACTTTGGCCAACCAAAAGTAGAACAGGGCTTTCATCTTGCAAAAGGTTGAAAAGTATGGCTCTTAACTCTTCTCCGATTTTCACTCAGATTAATCTACAGCATTACAAGGCTGCTATCGCTCTTCTTAGTAGCAGAATTGCATGCAGTAGCACAAACCATCTCGTTGTATCCATTCAGGAACCATGGGTGTGAAAGAAATGCCTGTGTGGTCTTGGTGATGATGATTTTTTATGATGAGCGATTCGAAAAGACTTTCGCCGATCAAGTCTCCCTCAAGCTCGCTCAAGCAATGGAGACGTTGTCAGAACGCCATCAGAGAGGCCGCCTCAGATGTATTCGGTTTTAAGCCACCACCTTCGAGAAACACTTGGTTTGATGACGAGTGCAGACAGGCCCATGTAGAGAAACAGAATGCATACATACATGGCTACACTACATCGACGGACGAGAGCTGCCCGCGAGCTCCATGAACAGAAATGGAGGGAGGAGCATGCGTTTTTGAGAAGAAAAGGAGCACGAGAAGCGTGAGATCGAGGAAATGGAGAGATACTATTGCAGGAACGACGTTCGAAAGTTTTACCAAAAAGTAAAACGAACGTGCCAATGCTATAAAGCCAGAGCAGAAGCCTGCAGGGATGAACGCGGACAACTAACAGTGGAGTCACAATAGCTGCTGAGACTGTGGGAAAACCACTTCTGTGGACGTTGTCAGTCAGAACGAACCATTCACAATGGACGAAGATGAAAGAAAATCCCGTCCACCCGATCAAGACGATGCTAAGATAGCGATATCGAAACTTAAGTGTTCTAAAGCTGCTGGAGCAGAGGGACTCCTCGCTGAACTATTTTAAAGCAGCTGGCGATGAGCTGGTCAGGAACATGCACCAACTCATCTGCAAGATAAGGTCGGAAGAAAGCATGCCCGATGAATGGGATCTCAGCATCGTTTGCCCGGTCCATAAGAAAGGAGGTCCCTATGACTGCGCCAATTACAGAGGGATAAGTCTCCTGAACATTGCATACAAGATCCTCTCTGCCGTACTGTGTAAGCGCCTGAAACCGTTCGTGGACAATCTGGTAGGTTCCTGTCAATGTGGTTTCAGGCCAGGAAAATCCACGATAGTCCAAATATTTACACTAAGGCAGATCTTGGAGAATAACCATGAATTTCAGGTCGAATTTCTTTGTCGACTTTAAAGCCGCATAGAATAGTGTTTATAGAGGCGAGCTATACAGAGCCATGCCAAGTTTCAACATCCCTGCCAAACTCGTCAGACTGTGCAGGATGACTATGGAGAATTCTCGCTGCTCCATTAAGGTCGGATGTGAACTAACCGAGACCTTCGATGAGGCATTGTCATGTGATTTCTTTAACATCATACTTGAAAAGATCGTGCGGGACTCTGCGAACAAAACAAGAGGTACGATCTGCTTCAAGTCTACACAGATGACATTGACGTTATTGGACGGACAAAGCGGGACGTCGTGAGGCGTTTGGAAGCATTGAAGCAGAAGCGGTTAAAGTGGGCCTAAGGGTAAATGGGGACAAGACCAAATATTTGCTGTCATCAAAGAAAAACGCGCAACACCGACGTCTCGGTCAGAACGTCACCTTCGGCAGCTATATTTTTGAAGTAGTCAAGGACTTCGTATACCTTGACAAGGAGCAACGACAACAGCCCTGAGATAAAACGCACAATAACTCTTGCAAACCGCTGCTTCTTTGGGCTCAAGGGGCAATTGAGTAGTAGAGCCTTCTCGTGAAAAACTAAGGTATCCCTCTACAAAACCTTAATCATCCCGATCCCCTTCTATGGCGCTGAGGCTTGGACGTTATCAAAAGCGGATGAAGAGGCTCTTGGGCGTTTCGAGAGGAAAATTGTGGGTGCAATCTTTGGTGCTGTTTGTGTAAACGGAGAGTGGAGGAGAAGATTCAACCAAGAACTGTACCGGCTGTACAGCGACATCGGCCTAGTTAGACGTCTACGGATCCAACGTCTAAGATGGCTGGGCCATGTAGAGTGAATGGACATCAACGTTTGGGCCCGAAGAGTCTTCGACTCCAATCCCAAGGGACGACGCAGCAGAGGACGACCGCTGGCGCGCACAGGTGGAAAGGGACCTCAATCAACTGGGCGTGCGGCACTGGAAGCAGCTGGTCACAGATCGTGCCGGCTGGAGAGGCTTGTTGGTTGGGGCCTTGGTTCACCCCGAACTGTAGCGCCATCTAAGTAAGTAAGATCCGAAAGGCCTAGGGTCTGCCTCCTCATCTTCTTCTTTTCCTTTTTATCTCGGCGTCGTTATGGTCAGAAGTGTAGGACCATAACCTTCCCACTTAACTGCATTCCTACTGGTCCGCTTGTGGGGTCCGCCGGTTTGACCTCAGAAAGTAGCGGCAGGCTTCCCGGTTTGGGATTACTTCATCGCTGAGGCCAATCAAATGCTGGTGTTTTTGCATTTGTTTGCACCAATTGTCTGCCTCCTCATACGAAACTCAATATCGGCGACCAAACTTGGACAAATCTGTGGCCATTAAACAAAATTATATTCCCACACTATTTAGAATAGCACATTTATTATTTACTTTCTTAGACATATTCACTTCCCGGTCAAAAAAGGCAACTACTCAACCCAATTGTTGTCTTATGAAGCAAGTTTGTTTGTTTTGCCAATATCCATATTTTACTTTACTTTAATTTTTCCAGTAAAATGCGATCCTTTTGCTTTTTTTGTGGTCAGATAATAAGGAACTTCTAGATAGGCACCATTTAGTAAGATTCTTATGCAATAGTAATGTCAATATGAGATGTAATTGGGCGCCACAACTCTTTGTTTATTATTATGTGTCTGCTTTCGAGGTTCTTTTCTATTTGGACCACTCCAACAGAATCGCTCCAAAAGGAGTGCAAATGATGTAATAATCCTTCCTAAGTGCAATGGAGGACATTTGGGGGTGGGAAAAGACAAGAAAAAATTTTTCAAAAAATTCTGGAAAAAAAATTCTAAAAAAAATATTTTGGATTTTTTATTTTGATGTACGGCTCTAGTATTCTAGTATTCACTCATATCAGTAGGGGCAATTTTCAGATATTGCTGATTTTGATATTAAGGCTTAATTTGGAATTTTCGTTAACGATATTAATAAATTTCTAGTGAAATTTATGTTGGAAAAATTTTTTTGGAAATTTTTTTGGAAATACATATTTCTAAAAAAATGTTGTTTAAAAAATTTTTTTTTGCGTTTCCCCTGGCATAACCCAGCAAAGGTCTCAGCATAGTTCAATCGATTATAGGGTACTGTAGATGAAGGGTATTGTTGACATAGGCGCCTGCCTGACGATCAGCACCTACCCCGAGCGGAGCAACGAAATTGCGTGAGCGGGACCTGCCGCATATGAAAAGGGAGTTTAAATCCCTTAATCCCGCGCAGCGGTCCACCCGGGTACTGTTAATTAAGAAAATTTTTGATATTATTACTATTTTGGTGGAGTGGTCCAAATAGAAAAGACCCGCTTTCGATTCTATTACTTTTCCCAACGCTATATACATATATGTACATATGTACATACATATGTAAACATTAGCTATTTTGTCTAATTCTACGACAATTCAGTCTCATATCATTCAAACAAAATCTGTCATTCTACCTTCAATGAATTAAAAACATCAACAAAGAAAGAAATGACTTAAAAGCAAGGCAGAGGGAGGTGGCACTCCTATTATTTTAAATACAGCTGTATTTCAAGGATGATATTTCCTTCATCATAAATATTTCAAAAATGGAAACAAAAAATCTCATTTCGGTCTTGGATTTTATTCCTCCAGTCACTATTAGGAAAAAGGGGGATATACCCCACCCCTAACAATTATTCACTTCAAAAGAGCAGCCATTAGTAATAACCTCCTAAGTTAATGCTACCATGAAAAAGGGGCTATTCTAATTTCACTTTTCTAGATTGTATTATACAAGTGTAACTAGCGTTACAGCCCATGGAGTACCAGAGTCGAAGTTTCTCTCAAACAATTGTGTGTTGTTAATCCCATAGATAAAAGAGACCTGCTCTTTATTACCGACTCCAAATGGTGAATTTCGAGAAGAGTTTTTAGACAGGTACCCCGCTGAGGTGAAAAGCCTCGAAATAATATTTCGGTATTTTCGCTGTTGCTGGCTTCAAACCCTGTGTTATGGACATCCGCAACTTTACATACCCACAGCTTCGCACATTAACTTTAACACGTTGGCACATCATTCAAGCGCAATGCGACTCCAGCCAAATGTAGGTAGCAACAAGCTGAGTGTACGTCAATCAGCATAAACTTGCTTATTGCCCAAATGTACATGACGACCATATAAAAAAAAAGAACCAAAGAGTACAGAACCCGCTTTGAAATGCTACAAACTTGGGCCCTATTTAGTCTTAAAAGGACATAACATCATAAAACATATTTTCACGTCCCAAGTTGTTATACCACAGCCTCCTTTTTATTTGAATTTCCGTTCCATGGAAGCATTTATTACATGACTACGTATGAACATACTAAATGGCATTTAGGCTTTTATTAAACATAGCGACGCATTTCTGCAATTAAATTTCCCTATCACTGGCATACCAAATTTGCAGTGTGTGCCGCGACTATAAAGCTTACTTCAACTGATGTGCTTGAAAATGTCTATTACCTTGGAATTCTTTGTCCTTCGTTATGAGGTTAAATGTACAGAAGAAACCATTCGATGTCGATATACGAGTATGTCGAATATAATTAAAGTTTAATGAAAAACTTCCGTAATATCCTCTATTTATTATAGCGCTGCAATAAAAGATACATTTTGTGGTCCATGCAAAATGCGAGGTGTGGTAATTTGTGTGAGAGATTCTAAAGGATACGATGTTAAACAATAAGGGAGTATCACTCTAATTGAGCGTGAGACTAAGGAAGAGATACCGTTTTTATGAGCATGGAAATGAACTTTGTCAGCAGCTTTTCTGATTTGTGTTTTAGTGAATGTTGCACGAAGAAAGAACCGCTTAAACTGGAAATAGACCTTGAAAGTTGATTTCGAGAGATTCAGTATTCGGTAATGCAATAAAAGAAGCGAATCTATTGTTCCTATTCAACTACGATGGAATAGAGTACTTTAAGTTGCTAGGTTGCTTAGTTTCTATCGCTGTCAAAGTTATGTATTCCTTCCTGTCGTTTTTGCCAAATGCAATTTCATCTCGGTCATGATAGTTGATGTGAAATGCAAATGTTTGTCTTCTGTTGGTTTCAAGGTGGCCTCACCTATGTACCATCTTCTTTTTTTTTTTGAGGCGTCTGCTATCTGTCGGAACACTCAGACGCAAAAACTGGTCCATTGTAGACATCTTACCTTATTGTATTTTTGGCATTCTCCGGAGAAAGTGATGTAGAGCTAAGAGATTCATCATACACGTCGGCCCCAAGGGTGCGCCATCGTGCGCGAGCAAAGGCGGGACAGTCGCAGAGAAAGTGTTCTGCCGTCATCTTCTGTCATCTTTCTCGCAATATGTAGGCGTAGCCAAGAAGAGATGCTTAGCATTCTTCTTATCTTCTAGATAAGAAGAATGTTGCGGATTTCTTGCTGACATCAGGGTGTACGCACTTAGTCACCCTGCATCCTGGATATTCCCTCCATCTGCGATTGTGTGCGTTTAATACCCAATCGTTGATGTAGGATTTTGACCATGAAAGCAGGTAGACCTAAAACGGGTGCAGGTCCTGAGAAACTCTACTCAGAGCCCCTTCTAGTGAGAAGTCTCATCACCTGGGATCTCAGAGTTGACAAGAACTCATACAAGCCTTAATGAATTTAATCTTCCGACTTTATTCAAAAATGTCTTCAGTTCTTACACTAATTTGGAGCTGGTTAGAGAGTTGGACAAAGCTTTAAGTGCGGCTTGGCTGTCACTACACAACACACGCATATAATATTTCCCTTCCAATTGTGCTTTACAACATAGTAAATTACCATTAAGATTACGTACATCTCTAATTGAACGACAGATGCATATTTTCCTAATGAAAAATGCAGTCGGATGTTTTTGCGTTCAAAGAAAACCCCGACGCCAGGCCCCCGCCCAGACCCTAAGCCAATTATAAAAATGCGAACACAGTCCTTTCCAGGTTTGGTATCTGGCTAGAGCCAGTCCTGACGCCATGAAAATTTGACTGTGAAATTATAGCGCAATAGGATGGCAAGTGTCATTGCGTCGGAAGGCATATCCATGAGACAGAGTCGTAGGATATTCTTCGCGCAAGTACACTGTCACTCCAATACGAGTTGTACTAAAAACCATTACTTTTGAGACGAGACTCTGAAAAATATATCAAGGAGTAAAAGCATCTAGAGCAGCATCTGGCGAGCTGGGGAAAACTCCCGTACAACTGAGACAAACCGCTTTTTGAGGTTTGGTGAAAGAAGCTACAACGTGTTAGCTTATTAGTCTGCCCCACCACCAGACAACCGATGCATATGAAATTATCGGTCTTATCATTGCCGTGTAAATCCAGAGCATCTTTTTCAGCGATTAGACCCATATTTTGCGAAAAATAAAAAATATCAGACATGTTCAAAAAGTAAATCTCAAATAGTTAGTCTCAATATATCCCTTTGCATCAATAAAATGTTGCTAGCATTTAGAGGCCGTTGCAAGTTGATTATTTACATGCCCCAGAAGCCAGCAAAGTATGGTATTAAAATAATGTTATTATTAGATGCCCGCATATACTATATTCACAACGCCTACAACTACCACGGCAAAGATTCTGCCATCCATTCAAGGCCTGATTGAACAAGAAAGAAAAATGACAGTACCTACTCAATCGGTTGTGACACTTACGAAAATTGGCGAGAACGTAAATCGCAACATAACAGTTGATAATTGGTTTAGTTCGATTCCACTTGTGAAAATATTGCTGAAAAGAGGACTCACTTACCTAGGTACGCTGAAGGAGAATAAGGCTGAGATACCACTTTTTGTCGAACAAGAATAGAAAATTGGAGAGTTCCCTGTAGGTTTCACGAAGGACTGTATATTGTACCGGAAAAACAAAGCTGTCCTGTTGATCTCTTCTTCCCACCACAATCAAGACAAAGATACTGATACAAGAAAACCAAATATGATTACAGACTACGAGTATAATCACACTAAAGCAGGAGTTGATGAATATGACAAAAAGTGTTCAATATATTCAACTTTCAATTTTCCAGCAATTTTGCAAAGAATACTACCTATAGCATACATGGCCAAACCGTAGACCGCATTTATAGTCGACCCATGTGCCACAAATTAAATAACAAATACACCATACATGAATATTGTTCAGAAACAAAAGTGAAATCAACAAGCAAACAGAATTGAAATGTGCGTCCACCCCATGTGTACGAGTATCTACATATTTATGTACATATGTCAAATAGTTACGGCATAAGGAGAACAAAATTTTTAGTCAAAACATAACGGGAGTATTACCACCGTTAACCAAACACGCCACATCGACTGCACTCTCCTGCACTAAAAATGAAAAATGTGCGCGCATTTCCTCATGTCAATAAGAAATTCACTGAATGAACTTCAGAGTTCTCGTTAATGTCAAATTACTCGGACGCTGTTCTAGTGCAGTGCATTTACTATTTTCTATTATTTAAAATAAACGTATACCTAACTTCAATATTTTTCACGAAATGAGTCAAGCGGGTACGAGTGTTAAAAAACCCAAGCAATATCATTACCACGATGGGTGGGAGCAAGATTTTTTTTTTTGTCATGAATAAAAACAAGTGTGTGTGTATTATTTGCAACTCAATCATGGCACTGCCGAAAAGATCCAACGTTGAAAGGCATTTTCGATCAGTCCATAAGAAATACGAAAGTGAATATCCGGTAGGTACCGAGCTAAGAAAAGCTAAAGTTCGGCAGTTAAAATCACAATTGTGTATGCAGCAATCACTTATTTCTAAATTAAGCACTACCTCTCAATTAGCTACAATGGCGTCATTTGAAACTACTGAGATTTTAGTTCGTCATAAAAAGCCCTTTGAGGATGGACAAATATGAAAGGAAGCTTTCATCAAGGCCGGACAGGTTCTTTTTCAAGATTTTAAGAATAAATCTGAAATACTGGACTCCATCAATAATATGTCGATGTCGCGTAATACTGTTATGCGCCGAACAGAGGAAATTAGTCAACACTTGGAAGAAATTTTACAAGAAAACATTAGTAAATGCGTATTCCTGTCACTTCAGTTTGACGAATCGACAGATTGTACAGATACTGCACAGCTACATATGTGTTTTTACTCGAATGGTGTTCCTTGATACGACTGCCAAAGAAGAATTGTTGACTATTCTTCCAATGAAGGGACAAACAAGAGGGGAGGATATATACGAACTATTCCAGGCTTTTATTAATCGTACAAAGTTTCCAATCCAGAAGCTTGTATCAATTACAACAGATGGAGCTGCTGCTATGATTGAGAAAAATATCGGATTTGTTACTCTTTGTAAAAAAGATGAAGAAATACCGCCTTTTACTAGTTCTCACTGCGTTATTCATCAGCAGTCTTTATGTGCACAAATATTAAACTCAAGTCAGGTCATGAACGTTGCATTTAAAGTTGTCAACTCTATATATGTATGTAGTACGTGCAAGAAGCTTGCAAAGACGTCAGTTTCGGGCGTTATTAGAAGAATGCGAGGCAGAACATGGCGATCTTTTGTTACACACCGATGTTAGATGGCTAAGCCGTGCTAAAGTTCTAAAGCGATTTAGAGACCTTTTACCCGAGATAAAGCACATTCTAACGACAAAAGGGCAATTAAATCCTCAAGTTGAGGACAAGAACTGGCTTGTTAACCTTGCTTTTATTTGTGACATTACGAAGAAATTGAATGAAGTTAATTTGCAATTACAAGGAAAGGGGAAAACTATAATCGATATGATAAGTGTCGTAAGGACATTCAAGGAAAAACTGTCTACGTGTGTAAACCAGTTAAAACGCGGTGAATTAAAACACTTTAAAAATATGGCAGAAGAATGTGTCGATGCACAAGACACAAAGCATGACCAATATGCCCATCAGATAGCTATGTTGCTTGAAGAGTTTAATAGACGGTTTCAAGATTTTTGCAAGCTAGAAGATATTATCAAGTTTATGTTATTTCCATTTGAGGGTGATATCAGTGTGGAAGACGTAGCAGCAAAGATTGGAAAATTTCTGGATGCAGAACCAGCGCTGCTCGAGGATGAAATTTTGACACTAAAATGCGATATTTTGCTGAAATCAAGAGCTTTAACCGTAAACAGTTTTTGGTGCCTACTTTGTAAGGAAAAATATCCACATATGTGTGTGGAAAGTTGCAACTCATCTCACTTCGTTTTTTGGGTCCACGTACCTGTGTGAATCAGCATTCTCTTCAATGAATGTCATCAAGACAAAATATCGATCTCGTTTAACAGACCAACATTTGGCGGCATGTTTGCGAATTGCAATTAGTGCAAATGAACCACAGTACGAAAAACTTGCTTCAATGTGTCAGTGTCATATTTCAGGAGCATCTTTAAGTAATATTCAGTAATCGTTATTATCAATTTCCTTTAATTTTATGAATTTTCTGATTTTTTTTTTTGTGAATTTCAACTTCTCTTACAATAAAAAGAAAGATATTTAACTTATGTCCACACTCATTTCCTGTGCAGCATATAATTTAAGCTCGAATTAGCACATTTTTGATTAATAAATTTGTTTTGTTTGTTTTGTTAAAACTTGCATCAATAAAAGTATAACAAAAATTACACTTGAATTGTTGGTATATATTTATATTTTTTCCAAGTCAGAACAATGGGTAGCACGCGAAACGAATTTCAGCGAAAAGTCGACCTACAAGTTTGGCCACCCCTGACCTATAGATATGGCAGCCATAAACAGATTTATATTATACCAAATGTGCGCAGGCGATGATAGTAAACTGAGAGGCGGAATACAGTAAAGGAATTGGTGCTAGATCACATGAAATGCCGAGTATATAAGGAATGATTGCCTAAAGAACTGCGGATGACGGTCGGTAGTGTTCTGGGTAAAGATCTCCCCCCTCCACCACTAAGAATTCAACCAATTCCATCAAGTGGAAAAAAACTATGCTCTATTTGTCCATCAAAAATTAAAAGAATAACAAGATATTGTTGCTACGATTGTTTAAAATCAATTTGCACACTTTGTGTACGAGTAGATTGCCAAAAAATTGTGATTTTAATGTAAGACATCTTTCTTTTGAACCAATGAATGGATCTCTGTTTTGTTTCTCTGACTATTATTATCAAAAGTGTTAACTTTACTAAATGAAGAAAGTATTATGTTTATTTTGTTTACCTTTTTCTATATGTACATATATGTACGTTTTTGAAAGATTATTTATATTATATGAATAAGTGTTGTTAAACTTAATATATCTTTTTAATTTTATATATTTTTAATTTTAAATAATAATGCACATCCTTAAGTTTAAAATAAAATAATTAAAAATTGGGATATAAAACAAATTTTGAAAATACAAGCTGTCAAAATGGTGTCTGGTGTACTACCATGTTAATAGGGTTTTAGGGTTAAGGCACGTCAGACGCAGAGGGTTAAAACACCACCTTAATCACCAGATTTGAATGCTTTAGAGCATTTGTGGGATCACCTCGAACGCCAAATAAGAAAACTTGATATTCGAACATAAAATCAACTCAAGGACATTATCCAAGAAGAATGGGACAAAATAGGCCCCGACGTGACCCAAAATATCGTCAATTCAAAGCCATCCAGAATAAGTGCTGTTATCCTACTAGATATTAATTACATTTCTTACAGGCCGCGACAAGAAGATAGCACATTGCCCATTATTTGAATTAAATGCGATCAGGAGATTTCTTTGTTTAGTTTTTAGTTGTTGTTGAATCAGTTTCTTTGAGAGTATTTCCTTGAGTGAAGGGATGAAAAATTCAAAAGGATCTCCCGATATGTAGAAAAACAGATAAGCGATGCGACAAAAAGATAGCACATCGTCGTGGTGCAGTGGTAATCATCACCGACTGTTGAGCCGAAGGTCTGTTGTTCAAGTCCGTCCATAGTCAAGAAAAATTCCTACACGGAAAAACTGTGCAACAACATCAGTTGTAAATGAGAGATGATCAAAAAGTGGTGATGAAGGCATATCACTCGCAGCATAAAATCACTTCAAAAATTCATACTCTGTGTGTGCATTTCCAATATAACACCTTAATGACAAGGAAAACAAAAGAGTTACTGTGAACTACAGCTAACGCAAATTCAGTCGAATCTCTCCAATCCTATCTAGGACAACCACCCCCGGAGAGTGGTGAACGAACATCTTCGACACAAACCTCCAGGTTGTGTGACCAACGCCATAAGAGCGTACACTCTTGAATTGCACGAATTATAAAAAAAAAATTAATTTTCATTTACTTAGATTTTTCTGATAGCAATTGTGAATGATCTTTCAATTTCTTTAAAAAAACAGTTATGCGTCGGTCGTGTAAATTCAAAATGAAACCGATACATTTATCCTTCTTCTTCTTCTTAGATGGCGTTACAGCTCATGAAGAGCCAGAGCCAAGCTTCTTTTTATTCACTTATGTTGTGTGCGATTTGTTCTTTTTTTCACACAAGTGAACGGAACCTAAAACTTAATGCCGATTCCGAACGACGAGAGCCGAGAAGCTTTTTCAAGGCAAGTGTACAACGAAGGGTTTTGCCAATACCCAGCCGAGGAGAGAAGCGAAATAAGATTCGATGGCGTTGGTGTTATCGGGATCCGAACTCGCTCATCACGCGTCAGCGGCCGACACACTACCCCTGCGCCACGGCACTCTTTGCCTATAAAAGTTACTAAAAAATATACCACTTATTTGTTTTAAACTGATTTGAGTGGGTGTTTAAACTTCTTTCGCCGTAAGCATACAGACTTTTGTGATTGTGTGTATAGAACGATCGAAAAAAGTATTCAACAAGGGTACGCTCTGAACTGAAAAATATATTTATTCTCTGTGCAAGTATGTAGTAAAATGATTGCAATAAAAATTCAATTATCAATTATGACTAGTTTACTAATGAATTTAGTTTATTATTATTTAACAAAGAACAATTTAATAAAAAAAATGTTAAAAAACAATTCAAAGGAAACATTAATAAGAAAAAAAAATATTCGACAAGGGGACTGAAGTCTGCGTATGAAGCTTCTTGAAAAAAAAACCGTTAATTTTGCTGATACTTACTCTTGGAAATGTATAGCAATCAAATCGCGATTTCTGCCAAAGTAATAACACTTGTTCTATAAAATGGATCGAAAGGCAACGAAACTACCAATGAAATAAGAAATCTTATAATCCATCATTTTTAAAACAGGCTTATCAGAATGTAATATTGCGGAGATTGTTAAAAGAACAAGAACTACCATTCACTATATGTATAATAAAAAAAATTAAAGCGAAAAATTCGGTTGAAAATAAGAAGAGAACGGGGCTTCCAAAGAACTTGACCGACAGTAATGAGAGATGGATTGTTCGCGAAGTTAAGAAAAAGAAAAGTATCTTGGTGTGAGAGTAACGCCTCATACCATCAGAAACGTTCTCAGAAGTAATGATTTTCTTGTAAGATCACCCAGAAAAAAGCCATTCATCTCAAAGAAAAACAGGTAATAAAGATTGGAGTTTGCGAAATATTACCTCAAGAGTTCTGGTAAAAAGAAATGTTTACAGTTGAGAGCAAGTTCGATCTCTTTGAATCTGAAGATGGCAAGGTTTTGATCTACAGAAAGCTGAATAAGGAGATGCAGGAAAATAATTTAGTGCCTACAGTAAAACACGGTGGAGGAGGAGTGATGGTATGGGGGTGTATGGCGGTAGGATATTTGGCGTTTTTTGATGGGATTATGGACCACGGGCAATACATCACTATACTAAACCTTCCTACGGTCCTCGGGTCATTTTTGACCCATTTTGGGATAGAAATATTTTTTTCTTTACGACTACGTTTTTTAAGGACTTGATGTTTCTTGACTTTTCCTAAAGTATTGAACTGAATATAATTAGCATAAAATTTTATAAAAATATTTTGAACTTTGCGATGGGAAAACTTCTTTACGTCTACGGCCCTCGGGTCAAATTTGACCCAACGTATTGTAAAACTATTGCAAACGAACTACATATGTACATACGTACGAATGAATCGTTTCTCATCTTGCCTTTCTCCTCCACCGGTAGTTCCTACATATTGTTCCTGTTCTCAGAACAATGTTTGAATTCAAAGTAAGCCTACTATGAATCGAACGTTATTTACAGTTTTGGCTGTGCGGTTGCAGTGTTGGACTTACTGCGCTTTTATAGTATTATGATAACCATTTAGTGATTAGCACGTGCCTTTGTTTGAATTGGACTACATATTTGTGATAGTGATAGTGAAATTGAATTCTCTTTGACCGTATTTTCGGATGAAGAAGAATCGTGTTCTGAATCGGATGATCATGTTGAGGCAGCTGAATCATCGGATAATGATTTTAGTGACATTGAAAATACCTTTGTGTCTATTGAAACGATGGTGTCAAAAAATGGTAAAATAACTTATTCAAAAAAATGTGTTGGCAACGGTACTGGAAGAACTTCAAGGGAAAATATTATAAACTTGGTGCCAGGATTGACGCGTTATTCTTGCTCTAGAATCACAGAAGTTGAAATTTCCAGCTTTGAACTATTTTGAACAAACCAATGTTGAGGGCAGAAGTATATATGGTGAAGAATGGACTGATATTGACAATACCGAACTATTTGCATTCATTGGACTGCTTTTATTGGCCGGCGTTTTTCAATCAAACAACGAAAGCTCTGAAAGCTTATGGAACTCTGAAAAAGAAAGACCAATATTTGCTGCAGTCATGTCATTGAAGACTTTCAAAAAAATATCAAGAGTTATAAGGTTCGACAACAGGGAAACTCGAAGTGAAAGACGACTGACAGATAAATTTGCTCCCATACGTGAATTGTGGAATCAGTGGGTTGAGATATTACCAAAGCTTTACAATCCATCTGAAAATGTGACAATAGATGAGCAGTTAGTAGCTTTCAGAGGAAAATGTCCTTTCCGGCAGTACATGCCATCAAAGCCTGCGAAGTACGGAATCAAGTTTTGGGTACTCTGTGATTCTGCAACGAGCTATGCTTGGAATATTAAACCTTATACTGGCAAGGAAATCGGAAGTACTCCAGAAAAAAATCAAGGTATGCGTGTAGTTCTTGATTTGATTGCATGGCTAAAAGGACACAATCTCACAACCGATAACTTTTTCACGTCTCATCAATTGGCACAAAAATTATTGGAGAAACGGATTACACTAGTAGGAACAATACGAAGACCAATATTTTCGTCTAATTTTGCATTTACCGAGGATATTACTCTCGTGTCCTACATACCGAAGAAAAATAAATCTGTAAATCTACTAAGTACCCTACATCATGACTCAATAATAAGCGATAACTCGAATAAAAAACCAGTGATAATCATGGATTATAACAAATGTAAAGGAAGTGTAGACACATGGGACAAAGCAGTAAGCGGCACTTGCAAAAGAATGACAAAACGTTGGCTTCAAGGGGTGTTCCCTAACATGGTCGATATTTCAGCTTATAACGCATTCGTTTTATTCAAATCCGTTAACCATACCTGGAAAGAGGGCTGCCTTGCAAAGCGCCGCTACTTTTTGGAAAATCTTGGTATGCAGTTTGTTACTCCCTACATAAAAAAGCGACAAACATTACCTCGAGCACATTTTTCACTTGAAATTACCAAAAAAATGCAAAGTGATTCTGAAACTGATGCACAGCCATCTTCATCGGCTCAATCGCAAAAGAATTTAGGAAAGAAAACAACAAAATAAAACGGGATTAGTTTGCGACATTTGTATTAAGTATATATGTATATATGTAAACAACATTCGAAAATTATAACTTTGTGTACAAATTGTAATACTTAATTGTTTTTTTCCTTCTGTTATTGAATAAAAAGTTTTATTAAAGTTTGAATAGTAAAAAAATATTTATCAGAAATATGAACTTGCAATAAATTTACTTTAATTTTGATTTAAATAACTTTGTTTTTCATTTTAAATATTTAAATTATTAAACTACAAAACCTCGCAGCAAAAAAATATCAAATATCTAAAATAAATCATGAAAATAGAATACTGGGTCAAATTTGACCCGAAGCCCGTCCGCGTCAGTAAATTTGAGGACCGTAGGAAGGTTAAGCAAAATTTGCGGCCGAAGTCCAGAAAAATTGGGTTTAGGAGAGCATTATCACTTCTATCAAGATAATGACCCCAAACATACTGCGCATAACACAAAGCTTTTGTTATTGTACAACTGTACTAGTGTTCTTAAAACGCCCACACAATCACCAAATCCTAATGCCATTGAGCATATTTGGCACCATTTAGAGACAAGACATTGCGGAACATAGTTTTGCCAAAAAAAAAGCATTGAAGGAGGTATGGTTAAAGATTGATCCTGAGTATACGAAGACTTTACGACGAAAAAGTGCAGCAAACAACATATTAAATTCCGGTTAAATCATCATTCTGGCTAAATTATCGAAAATTTCGAATATAGTGAACATGGGAAAACATGAACCATCCAAATCGTGAACACAGAGATTTTTTACATTGACTGCTCTACAACGTGAATAAATCTAAAAGCTCTAAAACGTGAACAGACATTTTTTCAACATTTCTACAATACATAAAAATGCACTGAATTAATTTTCAAGACTTCGGTGATTTATATTCAAAAATAAAGGAAAATGAAGATTGTTTTATTGGCGAGTGATGGATGGTTAAGTAGTTTTGAAAAACGATACGGCATTCGACTTCTAAAAATAACTGGTAAGAAGGTATCATCACAGCCTCACTTTGTTGATCCGCTTAAATTAAAACTAAAAGAAAAAGTTGAAGAAATGAGACTATGTAAAGATCAGTTATACCATGCAGATGAGTGGGGCTTGTTCTGGAAACTTCTGCCAGCGGAAACCTACGTTTCATCATTAGAGAAATCTGCTCCAGACGTAAAAACAGGGAAGCAGCACACACAGGCTTAAGTTGTTGGTTATAGAAAAGGCGAAGAACCCACGCCGCTTCCAAAATGTTGCTTGTTCGACCGTATTCAAAAGCTTCAAATCGTCTTGGATGACTACTTCAATTTTCATGGAGTGGTTCCACCAGTCCTTTATACCACATACATTTTTTTTTAAATTTTAACATTTTTAGGTTAAAGCTTTTCTAAGTCAAAAAAACTTGCATCATAAGGCTCTTCTATTACTAGATAACGCACCATCTCATTCTAGTGAAATGAACTAAAACTGGAAATGGGAAAATAACCGCCATGCTCATGCCGCCTAATGTAACTCCGCTGATCCAACCTATGGACCAGAATGCCATAAAAATAACGAAACTGTACTACAGAAACAGTGTTGTAGCATCGATTGCAGCAAAGGACTCTGATCTTATTGAGCGCATGAAACGCTTGTCCTTGAAATATCCTGTTATTCTCTTAGCAGACTCATCGAATAGAGTCAGCGGAGAGACTTTAGCTGGGCCGATAATTTTAAATTCTAAATTTATACGTAAATGAGGAGGATGACGAGGACAATATTCCATTAATTGTTTTGAACGAAAAGTGGGACTCAGAGCTTAAGCCATTGATAACCTCTATAATACTACTTCTTCAAAGTTTGAATCCTCAGATTTGTTATAAATCTGATAAAACTTTAATCAAATTACATTCCAACTTCAAATTTAACTGCAGATTGACTATCCGTTGTCGGTTGTTGAGGAATGGAATGAAGACAATTTTAAATTTGATACGTCTCAGAACCATAAACATGAAGAGGAGGAAAACGACGATGCCTATGTTGATAACGAAAATGTTCAAAGAGTTAGCGCAACTGAAGCAATTAAAATATTTATCAAAGCTTTGGAATGGTGTGCAGATGAGGGCGTTGATCAAAGCGACATAAACGCACTTAGACGCCTAAGAGAAAATGTAGTTGTTCAAATGTCGGGAAAACCTTTTATTTTTAAAACGTTCACATATAAAAAATAATTCTAATCAATTTTGTTAATGAGCTTTATGTGTAAATATGTAAAAATATTCATGAATTGAAGCAAAACGGATATAAAATCGAAGAAATTGTGTTATATTTGAAGAGCAATAGTAAGATGATAGCATAGGAATACAATTTAAATTATAAAATGTTACATTCCAAAACATGAACAATCTCAAAAAAATCTCAAGTTCATGTTTTCCAATGTTCACTATACTTTCTTGCTTATTAATTTTTTCTTTGAATTGTTTTCTTTTTTTGTTTAAATTGTTCTTTGTTAAATAATAATAAACAGAATTCATTAGTAAACTAGTCATAATTGATAATTGAATTTTCATTGCAATCATTTTACTACTTGCACAGAGAATAAATATATTTTTCAGTTCAGAGTGTACCCTTGTAGAATACCTACCTTTTATGATCGCTGTATCCTTAAGTAAATAAGGAAACAGTTTAAGGTTTAAGTCTTATATTATGTCGATTAATTTAAGTAACAAGGCTACGTAAAATGGTGGTTTACCTCGAATAGAAGACTTCATCGCTAAAAAAAAATATTCCAAGCTCCTTTGTGATGGAGGATATTCATTGAAACTCATCTGCAGCAGATGAGACAAATATTCCCGAAAAATTTTTTTTTTCGTTAGAAAAAGCATTTTAGCCTTTATGTCCGTGAACAATACAAATTCATCGTATCCTATATTTCAAAGCCCACGAGAATGTAAACTTTGTTTTATTCCCCCTAAAGGGTCTGTAAGCGTACCATAATCAAAGACGACTAACCAGACACGAAAGGAAAAATCCCTCAACCCCACCCATTTGATCAAACACTAGGAAATGCACTCCGAAAATGTTATTTCGATGACTCAAGGCAATTTACAGAAAATGTACATATTTCCATCCCGTCTCCTCCATGTTTTCATCCTTTTGAAAAATCTTTAAATAATTTTTCCTAAATCACTCCGAGATCCATTACATTGAACTAATAACCGTAATACTAAAAATGAAAAGGACAACATACGTCCCCCGTCCGGTTTCATTCAAGCGTGAATCCTGCCCTTTTACATACACAGAAATTCATTGGTGTGGAACTACAAAAAAAAATGTAGTGACCATAATATAATGAAGGAAGAAATCTCCCCGATTGTATAAAGAAGGAAAGTGAGAAAAAAATCAATTACCTTTGCCATAATCGAATCCTAGTAGCAGCGGCTGTAACTTTTCCTCCCTCCACTTCTGATACGGTACCAAACTACCTAGCACACGGCACACAACACACGGCCGGCCCAGCTTTCTTCCTATTGAAGATAATCAATCCAATTGTCCTGTGTCTGTATGCGGATGTGGATTTCAGGAGAACTGAGGATTTTCTTAAAAAATCTGCCAGGAATGAATGTGGTAGGATATGTTGAGTTTATGAGTGAAGTAGGCGGAAAGCTGCAGGACGGTCGGTAGGATAAAGGCGGAGGAATGTCTAAGAAAAATGTTATCCTTTATTTCTTTTGTTGTTTCTATCAGCTGCCGTGTTTCTTTTAATGTCTTTCTTCTTTTATTTTATTGGTTCGAATGATTGGTGCTGTATTTATGAAGCTCTCATCGGAAGTTTATAGATGGAATGAACCAAAAAAAAAAAAAAAACAAAACAAAGGACGAAAAAATAAAGGAAAGGTGTTTGCCGAAAAAAATATTCCCTTTTTGAGCTTTGAAAATTTATTTTGTACAAACAGATGTTAAAGCACACGCTTATCGATGACGACTATGAAACACAAATGTGGGTAGTTCCTTCTCATTATATAAAACCAGCATGCGACTTTATGATGGAGCACAAGCACATTATGTTGGTTAAGCGCATTACTTTTGTTATTTATTTTTTGTAGCTTTTTTTACATTTTCAACTAGCAGGACAAAATTACATTGATTTTTCATTTCGCACAAAAAGCACTTATAACACGGAAAATAATTCAAAACTTATTACAATCGCGGATAATTCGTTTGTTAATATATTACAGTTTTGCAACGATTAACTGTTGTTTCAATTGTTTTCCCACAATATCTGGTAACAACGCGGCTACACTCTACACGTTCTCTACTCCCTTCTAGACTAACCTCATAGACTCAACGGAGCAAGACACCCAACGTGTGGACTGTACATACAACAAACGTAATGAGAATCAAAAACTTAAGTTCCACAAAGGAGCGCTGAGTAGAATGTGCAGAGCAAGTGCGCGGCCAACGATGTGGGGATGTAAGTTGAATGGGAAACGATGAGTAATAGACGAGCAGATGTAAATAATAGTTGAATCGGAGCGGGTGAAATAAAAGCTTAGAACGAATCAAGCCGTCATGTAAAAGGGGGTTGCAGTTGTTGAATTGTGGTGTTTTCCGTTTAATAATAATAATTCGATATGTTCTTATTCTGCCATGTTGTCCTTTTGACTCAATTGACTCAAGGAAAAAGGAAAAAGACGTATTATTACTTTATTTCTATTATTTGTAGACAACTCCAAAAGCTTTTCTAAGCCAAGTATACTAAAAATGAAGTCTTGTTGCAGCTGCAATTTTAAGTACCAACCAGAGTTCTTATTTCCGTTATAAATATACGAAGTTTATATTCTTTTTACTCATATGTACTCGCATCTACGAATATTTCCTTCAAGTTTGAGATTCCCCCGCCGAAAATGTATCCAAGTCCAGCTATGTTTAAATCAGTAAAGTAGTAAGGTTTACAAATAAGTTTTGAGGGTTTTTTTTTGTAATTTCGAAGATTTATTCACAATCATGGGTACAAGGTACGTTATTCAAAATATTACTCATCGTTTTCTACTACATTTAACCATCTTTCAGGCAGCATTCCGCGTTTAAATAATTCCTCATCTTTTGAGGCGATCCAAAAATCGACCCAATTTTAGGCTTCTTCGTAAAAAGTGAAATGCTGCTCGGCCAGGTCATGAGCCATCGACCGGAACAAAAGGTAGTCGGAAGGAGTAATGTCTGGAGAATACGGCGGGTGGGGTAGGACATCCCAGTTAAGTTTCCCGGACGACTTTAGCAACATGTGGCCGAGCGTTGTCGCGCAGAAATCACTTTGTCATGTCTTTTACCATATTGGGGGCGTTTAAGCTTCAAAGCTCGGCTTAATTGCATCTCTTGTTGTTGGAAACGATCTGCGGTGATGGTTTCGTTAATAGGGAGTAGCTCATACATAATAAATCACTCCGAGATGATCCTTCCAGGACATCAGCTTCTTGCTATGAATATTAGGTTTAGCTATTGAAGTAGATGCCAGGCCGGGCTTACCCCATGATTTCCCGCGCTTTGGATTGTCGATTCGTCCCCTGTCACTATTCGATGCACAAAACTTTTCCGATTTTGTCGGATGCCATTCAGCTGCATTTTTCTTCAAATTGAAGCAGAAAGCACCGCTTCCCGCAAATGTTGTTTTGTTGGCACATACTCGTAAGTTGACATGTTTAGAACACAAAATGCAAAATGACACATACTGATTATTAGAGAAAAATTATGCCGCTTTCATGTGAATAGTTAAAAGGTGGTCCGATGCAATTTAATACTAGCGACACCATCTTTTGTAAATCCCTCAAAACTTATTTGTTCACCTAATACTTTTGAAGCAACTTTTCAAATGAGTGTGAAGCCACAAACATATTATGCTTATAACGCATCCTTACTTAGCTCCTCGTTTGTGTGGGAAAACAATAAGCCGCTACCCGCATACAACTGAAAGGAAATTGGAAAGGCCTAGAGTTTTACTTCAATTGACTTGAAACTTTGAGAAAATATTGACATATATTGGATAAAGAAATCGGATGCCCATTAGGATAATGTAGGCAATCCTAGTGATTTAATCCCTAAGTATTTGCAACTATTTCCTCAACCACAATCGATTGGAGATCGAAGAAGGGCCGAAGATCATAGATTGTATTAATTTATTTTCTACCTACATAAAGGGTGTTTTTTATAGAGGTATAGAACTTTGAAATGGAATACAACAAAGATGATTTTTTTTAAATTGACATGGAATTGACTTTATTCGAAAGATAATCTTCTAACATTATAATTTAAATATAATTTCTGGCATATGACCGCCCAAAACAAGATTGCCGTTGATCCCAATTTTCATAAGCGAATTTTGTTTAGCGATGAAGCTCACTTTTGGTTGAATGGATACGTCAATAAACAAAACTGCCGTATTTGGAGTGATGATAATCCTCAAGTGTATGTTGAGGCACCGTTACATCCACAAAAACTGACTATTTGGTGTGCTTTATGGGTTGGTCCGTACTTCTTTAAAAACGATGCTGGTCAGAACGTTACAGTCAATGGTGACCGCTATAGAGCCATGATTACTGACTTTTTCGTTCATCAATTGAACAACCATGAATGTGCAGGAGCTGCGGTTTCAACAAGACGGCGCAACCTTCACACAATTGATTTATTGAAGGAAACGTTTGGTAACCGCATAATTTCACGTTACGGACCCGTGAATTGGCCTCCAAGATAGTGCGATTTAACGCCGCTTGACTATTTTCTGTGGGGATATGTGAAGTCGCTAGTCTATGCCGATAAACCCGAAACGATTGACCATTTGGAGGACAACATTCGCCGCGTTATTGCCGATATACGGCCACAAATGTTGGAAAAAATCATCGAAAATTGGACCTCCAGATTAGACTACGTCCGAGCCAGCCGTGGCGGTCATATGCCAGGAATTATATTTAAATTATAATGTTAGAGGATTACCTTTCGAATAAAGTCAATTTCATGTCAATTTAAAAAAAATCATCTTTGTTCTATTCCATTTCAAAGTTCTATACCTCTCGCAACTATGTACATCGCTCGAAGGTTAACTATATACCTACTACATAAGTATGTACATAATTCGATGGTGTCGTTATCATTAGGTGGGAATCTGAAGTTCAATGGGAGATTCTTTTTGTTTTTTTTTTTAATTGGAGGGCTAGTCCTACCTGCTAGCCGATTAGACGAGGAGTTCCTCTATTTTCTCAATAAAGCTGAGAATGCCCCTCCCTGGATGTGCTGAGCAGATCCTCTCTGGAGCCATAATTTTTTTGAGGAGGTTACGCTTCCTAAGATGACAGGAGGCAGCACACTCGCGTTGTATGTGCGCTTTAATTTTGTTAAGAGGATATCTAGGACTACACCTATAGTGTCCCGAAAGGTAACTAACCAGTCTTATGATATTGACATTATATTTGATAATACTGATAGAGTGTTTGCTCAGGGGCCGTATGAATCTCTTCGATTGTCGGAGTCCTTGGAGGATGTTCCAAAAGTGCAGGTATTGCGATTTTTCCCACTTGTCTAAGAGAAAATTAATCTTCGACTCGGGGATTTCGCAGAATAGTTCGGTGCCTACATATGTATAAGGTGTACAACTTTGCTTCCGCCGTTTGCCGATATGTGGCAATAACTATAAGTAGCGGTCGAAAAAAACAGATCGCAAACGTGAGGCAGTTGGCTTGGACCTCGGTCAACAGAACACCATTCAAACATTAGTCGACTTGTGTCTGCATCATAAAGTTGTTCTCGATTGAAAATGTCACTTTACGAGCCAAATTCTCGTCATTTGCGGGAGGTATTACTGTTTTATTTCAATATGAAGAAAACAGCGGCTGAGTCTCATCGAATGCTCTCAGAGAAGTATGGTGAGGGCGCTTTTAATGAAAGAACGTGTCGTGAGTGGTTTCAACGCTCACTTCAAGAGAAAGTTTTCGAATATATGCAGAATTGGAGACATTGCTGAGTGTAGACTCGCGTCAAACTCAAGAAGAATTGGCACGATCAGTGGGAGTGACACTTTCAAAAAGTCTCAAGGTCATGAGCATGATTCAGAAAGAAGGAACTTGGGTCTCGTATGAGTTGAAACCAAGAGACGTTGAACGGCGTTTGTGTGTTTGTGAACAGTTGCTTCAGAGGCAAAAACGGAAGCGATTTCTGCATCGCATTGTGACCGGGGACGAAAAATGGATTCATTACGATAACCCTAAACGCAAAAAATCATGGGGATATCCCGGCCATGCTTCCACGTCGACGGCCAAACCGAATATCCACGGCTTGAAGATTATGCTCGGCATTTGGTGGGACCAGCTCGGCGTCGTTTACTATGAGGTGTTAAAACCAAGTGAAACAATCACAAGTGCTCGTTATCGAACGCAATTAATGCGTTTGAGCAGGGTATTAACAGACAAACGGCCGCAATACAGCGAGAGGCGCGATAAAGTGATTTTGCAGCACGACAAGGCTCGACCCCACGTTGCAAAAGAGGTCAAGGTTTCGATCAATGGCGCATGACCTGGCTGACCAACACTTCCGATCTCATGAAGAAGTCACAAATTGGATCGATTCGTGGATCACTTCAAAAGATGAACAATTTTTTCGCGGGATTCGTATACTGCCCGAAAGATGGGAGAAAGTAGCGGCCTGCGATGGAAAATACTTTGAATCAGACATGTGTAACCAATTTGTTTCATTAAAGCCTCAAATGTTGGGGAAAAAACGACGGAAGCAAAGTTGTACATAGTACTTTTCGCTGGAATCTTTCGCAGCGAGTTGGTCGGCGTTATCGTTGCCTTTTATGCCTCATTCTTTTGCCTAAGTCTTGTAGGGCATTCTTGACGGATTTTGAGTTCGTACTATACGAGCCCCACGCTTTGAGCACTGCCTCACTGTCTGAGAGTAAATTGATGCTTATTCCTCTTATGGCAGTTTTGGTTGACGCACGCTAAGATGGCGTGGAAGACACTAAATTTGCACCGGAATCCATCTTGGAGCCATCTGTGTACCACTCAATAGGAGATTAGGCGTAGGTATTTAAAGAAAAATGTAATCAATGCATATAAGTGCTAATATACATATACAGTTGTCTATTTAAACAATCATGTCTCCATGAGAAGACAGCTTACACCATAATGAACCCACCGCTATGCTTGACTGCTTCCATTGTAAAGCGTAAAGGAAGGGGTAATTTGGAACCCTACTTTGTTTTTTGAGTGTTTTTACAAAACTATTTGACTAATCCTCTCGAAAAGTGGCTTCATATACTTAAAATCATGTTAACTTTTATAATAGGCACGAATTATAGGAAATAATTTGCTTTATTGGTGCTGGTATTATGGAACTCCAGTTCCAAATTACAAGTATGGAAAAATTTACTTACAAAAATCACAAATGTAATATTCTGCGTCGCATCCTGAGCATTCAATATGTATACAACTCACATGATTGGCACTGAATCCAAGTTTCATCCCGTTGATCATTGGAGTAATTTTCAGAGCATAAAATGCAACAAGCGTATTCTTGGCTTGCGCGGTAGCATTTTCTGACACTACAGTGTCACCTGAAGAAACAAATGATTCAGAAACCGAAGAGATAGATTCCTGGCTGTTCGGAGGAGTTCTACAAGAGTCTGCTATTCTCTGCCTACCACTACGTCCACGAGCTCTTTCCCGGCCTCTTCGTCTCTGCTATAGACTTTATTGACTCCTGAAGTTGCTGAAGTTGGAGATTCGGTTAAGAAAGTAGTGGCAGATGACTTGCGGCCTCTGTTAGATGTTTTATACTTTGGTGTCGGCACCGGTAAGATATGTTCAGAAAGAACAGGATTGCTATCAATCACTTTCGGGGAAGATCTATTTGCCTGCCCACTAGGACTTGTTGAGGTTCTGGCTGTGGCATTTGAACAGCAACATACGTACTGGTATACGGTATATGAGGGTCACATCAGTAGCTTGAGGTTGAAGAGTGGTCCCACCTGAGCTTGCTATGTAGTCGGCTTCAGTAAATACGTTTCTATTCATCGGGTAAATACTAGTTACTCTGAACAGCAATAGCTCCAGTTTGGCACCTGAGAAAAGCACGTCCCAGTAATTCAGCTATTTCTTATGGATTCAATATCCGGTTGGAATTGAGTGACCCCTGCCTAATTTCGTCACAATGGTAGGCTTTTAAGGGACCCACGAAAGACTTGTCAAGAGGTTGCATCTTGTGTGTTGAATGTGGAGGTAAACTAATAATTGTGACATTATTAGTTCTGGCTGCCATCAAAATATCCAAATTGCGTGTGTGTGTGAATAATGGCCATCAAGAATTAATAGAACAGGTGAGGTTTCGGTTGGGTAGTTTGTCAGGTTGGTCTTATCAACGAAATGATTTAACCAATCCGTAAACAGGTTTGCCTGAATCCATCCTGATGGATGGCATCTTCCTATAGAACCTGACGGAGCTCCTTTCATAAACGTTTGCGTCATGTTTTTGCGTGGAAATATCAGCAGCGGTGGAATAAATGTGTCACCTGCGCTCATCGCTGATACCACTGTCACCATTGATCCACGTTCAGCCATAGTTATGCTACCTACTTGTCTTTTCCCTCCAATTTCTTCCTACCAATTACTTTAACCATTTTACTCTGTACGATAGATAGCCCGGTTTTAATCGACATTAAAAATTCTCTCTGGAGGATAATTATGTTTTTGGAATTCTTCTTCAAGGATGTCAAAGAACTTATCCACTGCTTCTTTATTGAAACCTTTAGCCGGAGAATTAGAAGTTCCTGTTGGTGATCAAATGGAAAGTTTATCTTTATGTTATTTCTAAATGGATGTTTGATATTATTTTTGACAGCCAACTGGTAGGCAATTTTACGAACATCCTGACCGGTTAATCCATAGAATTTACTTTCCATAACGAGAAGGTATAACACAAGGCTTTCTTCAAGGTGATATGTCAGAACAGGTCTTCTTCCTACAGTAGTATTTACAACCTCATCGGGAGGCTGGTTACTGTGCACAAACTTTTGCAAATTAGTTTTTGGGACACTATAAAGTTAAACCGCGGACCCCACAAGCGGACCAGTAGGAATGCAGTTAAGTGGGAAGGTTATGGTCCTACACTTCTGACCATAACGACGCCGGGATAAAAAGGAAAAGAAGAAGATAAAGTTAAACCGCTTTTTTCAAACCCGTTCTTCTCTCTTACTGCTTTTACATCTTCAATCATATTATTCCTGGTCCAATTTTTTTCTTTTCGACTTTGGCTTTGGTGGCAATGGTGGCAGGAAAAAAAGTGATGTTAAATGCATTGCGGGTAATTTGGAACCTGGTTCATTATTACCCGCACCTATGTGGTTCCAAATTCAAAACCTTACTATGTTAGCAAATAACCAAGAAAATTAAAGTTAGTTAAAATAAACCTTGAAACACACCTGTGACAATCTGAACTTATGCGTATAGAGTTCCTTTAAAACCCACTGTTTTAGACTAAAATAAAAACGTTTGACAATATTAGCGAATAAAAGAAAAAAAAGTTTGCGGATGAATTGCCGCTAGTGGCGGTGAATACGTTCTATGATATCAGTTCAACGTAATTACATAGTTTTTTTGACAGATGTCGATGTCTGTTTCTGAGATATTAAGGGTTCCAAATTACCACCTCTTCCTCTATATGGTATTAAGCTTGTATGTTTCAATTGTTCTGTTTGTTTTAGAGTGTCCGTATAGGGCCAGTAAGATAGTTAGTTTTGTTAAGATAGTTAAGCTAGTTTTAAACATTTTTGACTAGGGTAAGATAGATATAAGATAATACTGAATAAAAAATGAATTAAAAAAAAAAAAAAAAAAAAAAAAATGGTATTAAGCTCCTACTTCAATGAACGCTGAATATGACGCTTTCAGTCAAAGTAAAACATATCAAATTTGACTCCTTGCTCTATGAAATGTTCTTTCGAACGGTAGAGCCTTGCTGAAGTTTTTTTTTTTTTTTTTTGGGCCACGTATCCAATTAAGGAGTTTTAGCTGAGCTTTGTTCTGTAGAATGAGCAGAATTCACCTCTTGGCGAATCCCCGCTGAAGTATAAATTAATTTATTTTGCCCAAAAGTCCTGTGTAGTCGGTCTGAAGCAATATTTGTCTTTGGTGGAGGAATTACGTCAGCAGTCTTATTTTTTTAAATACTTAATGGTACTAAGCACCATTTTAACGAAAATTCAATGTTCTGAATCATCTCTAATGCTTTCAAATGTTCCCAAACTGTTGTGTCATATACTTGAAATGATTTTGCAAACTCATCCATCTTCTGACCTGAGTCTTCATTAAATAGGGCTTCATCGTCTTCAAACTTTTTCGGTGCACCAAAGCGTTCCTTATCTTGATGTTGAAGTTGTTGTCATTTCCCGTCCAGTAAGTTGTGGTTTCCTACAGAACATGCTCACAATAAATCTCAACAAGAATTCTGTTTAAAAAAAAAAAAACCTTGTTTATACTTCGGCGAACTTATATACCCTGAAGTTCAGTTCGTTATAGATGCATTACCATTTGAAAGCGTAATATAGTTGAAAGAATAATATATTTTTAAAACAAATCCTGTTTAACTGCGGACAGCAAACGGGTATATGCAATCAGCCTGCCACGAAACATCTCCGTCCAGTAGTTGAACTGAAAAACACAATGGGACTGGTCCACTCACTATAAAGCAGCATTTCCAAAAGCCTCTATTGCCATACTATTCATAATCCTGCATCATTGCAATACATTTCAACGTCAGTGGTATTCTCATCCTGCGCAGACGGTAGCCCAAGTAGTCACGTATAGAAGTCTCCTCTGGTCATAACTCTATTACGACATAAGAGATGATGCTTACTCATACTTTGCCGAAGTCTACGTACTATTAAAATTTATTCAGAAAATTAAAGCGTATTTCGCCTTGGTCATGTATGTATAGATGAAAAACGTTAAAGGACTTAGAAATCTGCCCCACCTTCACTATTTCTGTGTTTACATTCTCGCATTCAATCGAACATGCGCTTTGTGCCTTCATCTCATACTCTCTATTTATATCGTATTAGAATCTTTAGCATCCACTTAAGAGAGTACCCAATGGTAGTCAAATCGGGGGTAGCGAGTTTGTGGGTGATATCCGGGAACAATTGAAATCTAAACATAATTTGAATTGGTTCTATAAACTAAAAAGCAAATTTTTTTTGCTGTTGTAAAAAATACAATTGAAACCGTACTTGGTAATTTGATCAAATCCTCACAAAAATGCTTCGCCTCGAGGATGAGACAATTGTTACTCAAAATTATTCCAATCAAGTGGCTTTTGCGAAACTTCAAAACTCCTCTTAATTCATTTGGCAATCACTTCTCAAAACCATTGAGGTTGTCGTTCGAGAGTTTGCAAGTATACTCGAATAGGCTTGATATACACATCTACATACAGCTGTGTTCGATGAAATAGGAGTGCTAGGAAGAAAACGAGAATCTGTTAGCTTTCCATTTTTGGCTATTAAAGTGACTTACTTTATTTGGTGGCATATCGTTTTTTTTTTATGACTGCCCTGCACTGACAAGGCATTGAGTCGATTAAATTTTGGCATCTCTTTACAGGAATGGCCTGCCACGCTTTTTGCACTACTTCCTATAATTCATTTAAAATTTTTGGCTGTACAGCTTTTTTACATCCGTCCAAATATGTTCGATAGGATTTAAATCTAGAGATTGAAGTAACCATGACATGACATCGATTTTGTTGTCGTTAAACCACTCCTACGTTGCTCACACCGTATGCTTTGGATCATTGTCCTGCATAGATACCCATTTTAAGGGCATTTCCTCCTCAGCATACGGCAGCATAACATTTTGGAGGATGTCAATATATACTTGATGAGTCATTTTCTCCTTGATCCAAAATAATAAACCAACACCATTATACGAAAAACTTCCCCAAATCATCATTCGGCCACCTCCATGCTTTACGGTTGGTAACGTGTATCTGGGTTGGTGTTCGGAATTAGGTGGCCTTCTCACATATTTGGTAGTGTCGCTACTGTGGCGGAGGAGGGCTTCTTCCTTGCAGATTGGCCTCTAGAAGCCTCTTACGTACCGTTACAACACTATTCTCCAGATTCTTCTTGAGTCCTTCTAAACGTAATGAAAGGATCCCGTTTTGCCATTCTTACTATTTGGTCATCTTCTCGGCTAGTTGTTCTGCGCCCTTTCCCCTTCTTTCTATCTATGTATTCTTTTATGCCAAGTGATCGCATTCCCGATCATCTTTGCTGAGCAGCCTACTTTCTTTTGAATAAATGAATACGTCTGGCCCTCTTTTCTTAGCTTTTTGCTTAAGTTCCGTGTTTCCTCGGTACAAGCTTTTCCTCGACCCATTTTTCCAACTAAAATCAAGTATTTTTCCTAACTACTGTTCAATTTCATCATAAATGAGCTTACCTTTAATTATTTCAACTAAACAACTAAACAATGAAAATCCAGAAATCGATCACTCAAGCATTCAAAGGCCTTATTACACTGCTATTTCTTAGAACAGCTGACTTGGACTTTGGGAAGTACGATCTTTTTTTCCATTAAAAAAGTGATGCCAAGCCATCAGTTTCTTTGTTCAAATTCAATATTATACACTGGTAAAACTTTTCGTAAAACAAAGATTTACAATACGACGATTATTATTGATAATGCACTGCTATTTGATCGAACACAGCTGTATGTATGTGGAAAATATAAAATGTCTCTATACACTTACATACTGTATATGCAAAACATTTGCAAGTTTTTAATACTTTGATGTTTGGTTTGATCAACTGTATAAAAAAAACATAGTAATACAGTGGATTCCGCTTTATTGGGACAGCCGCTTAATTGGGATAAATGCAAAAGAACGGAAACGAAAAAGAGGTGAATTTGTTCGGTTATTGTGAACAGCAGCCGTTTAATCGGGACAGATTCATCACACGTCTTACACACATTTTGACAAAAAAACACATTGTTACTTGCAATGTATCGAATAACTTACAACAGCAAAATCAAAAAAATCGTTGGTTCATAGTAATTGCTCGCAATGACTACGAAGACGAGAAAAAAAAACCAGTGTGATTCAAATAACGGTATGTCTCGTGCTTTTGCAAATCAATTTCTGAAATGTGTCCAAAGCGGTTTGTTGTTGTGTCATCACTTTGTTATTCGATTTGGTGTTCCTAGTTTAGTTTCAGAAAGTGCTGGGATAAAATTAAATTAATTGTCTAGTCGCGTATGCGTATTGATTGACCAGATTTGTAGTTGTTGTAGTTTGTCAAAATGTCAAGAAAAGACTTAACATTAGACGACAAAATTGCTTTACTTGACAAATTAAAAAGTCAAGCACCGAGCACTTCTTATCGTGATTTGGAAAGGATCACTAATGTGCCTAAGTCCACAATAGCTCGAATCAAAAGTCATGAAATGAAACTGCGAGAAGAATGGGGAAAAGGACAAGACAAATCCAGAAAACGGAAACGAGAAGGAAAGGACCCAGATGTTGATGAGGCGCTGAATCAATGGTTTTCCATTGTAACTGGAAGAGGTGTTCGTGTTAGTGGCCCAATGCTAAAAGCTAAATCAGAGGAGCTTGCGGCAAAGTTGGGTCATACCGACTTTAACGCTATGGATGGTTGGCTATCGCGATGGAAAACCAGACACGAGATCAAATTTAAGAAAGCACATGGGGAGAAAGCTAGTGCAGATTCTTGTAGCGCCGATCAGTGGAAACTGTATAAGGTTCCCGAACTCTTACGGTTATGGAATCCTAATGACATATATAAGGCCGATGAAACAGGGCTATTTTACCATGCCACGCCAGATGGTTCTTTGAGCTATAAACATCATGAGCTTATAGGTTCAAAAAAGGCAATGGATCGCGTTACTGTGTTGTGCTGCTGCAATATGTCGAGAAGTGAAAAACGGAAGCTCTTAGTTGTTGGGAAAGCTGCTAAGCCTAGGTGCTTTAAAGGCATTAGAGTGGAAAGTTTGCCAGTTCTTTATTACGCAATAAGAACACGTGGATGACAGCCAAAATTTTTATCAAATGGGTTTCGGATTGGGATGCGGAGTTGCAACAAAGTTCAAGCAAAATTCTGCTGTTCATTGACAATTCGGCTGCACATCCTCCTTTAATCAATTTAAAAAATATTAAAATAGAATTTCTCCCTCCAAACACCACATCTTTGCTACAACCACTGGACATGGGAATCATAAAAAAATTAAAGACTTTTTATCGAGGAAGATTGGTTCAATTCATCGTTGAGGCAATAAGAGAAAATCTTTTGACAACATCTACAAATGCTAGAGAAGTTGGTGCAAAGGTTAACATTCTACAGGCTATACAATTTGTTGCGGATAGTTGGAGAAAAATAAGATGCTCCACAATTCAAAACTGTTTTTCACACTGCGGTTTCAAAAATTTAAATGATGAAACCATAATAGATCCATCAGATATTGAAAGCTACTATCTGCTGGAGCGCGTTTCAAATCATGAAGAATTTTTATCGATTGATAGTGACCTGCAATGCCACTGCGAATATGAGGACGTCGATGAAGCCATTATCGAAGAACTTACACAAAAAAATAGCGCCGAAGAAGATCCCGGAAGTGATATGGAGATTGATGAACCTGTTCCAGTTCGAGTTACCACTCGGGAGGCGAGGCAGCACTTGCGAGAATTGCGGTGGTACTTCATGCAGGATGGCAGTGAAGGCAGCCCTTTATCAGCATTAGATGTTTGTGATGATTTTATTAATTTACAAAGTAATAAAAACATTCGCCAGGGGACTATCGACAAATACCTATACTTATCTAGGACATTAGATGAGAAATAAGTTCTTGGGTTTTTTTTCTATTCCTTATTTTCATATTTTTTCAATAAATTGTAAACATGTGATGTACATATTTCAAAACAAAGCTATAAAACGTACAAACTCGTAGCTAACATATATTACATTTTTAATTTTGTATTACATATATATTTTGAAAGTTTTTAAGTGAAATATATTTATTTTTTTTTTTCGATATTTACGTTCTTTGATTTGTTTTTCTTAGTACTTCTAGAAAAAAAATGGATTAAAAAATACATTTAAAATATAAATACATATATGTACATATTTATTAGTCGTTTTTTTACTTATCCTTTCACTTCGTTATTTCCTCACTTGGAATAGTCGCCTAATTGGGACAGCCGCTTAATTGGGACAAAAACCTTTAGCCCGAAGTATCCCAAATAAGCGGAATCCACTGTATTATGAGGTTTTTTAATAAAAATCTGTTACTGATAGTACATTTTCATATTGAAGCAAGAAAGCTGCGAAAGGTCCCGTTAGATTTGTTGTATTATGCAGCTGTGCAAAACATTTGCAATTTTTCTTACTTTTTCGTCATTTTCGTTCTGATCGTATCATATCAGGTTAGTTAAAGAATATTTCTGATCACAAAAATTACATTAATAGACAGTTTTTTGGTATTCAGTTTAAGCTTAAAGTGCGCATAAGAAATGGCAGTAAATATGATACCCGGACAAAGGAGCTAGTAATCGATGTTTTTTGAAACGGATCGAAACTAAGGAAGATAGCATTCGTAATTCATGAATCAAGTGTCTCCCGAATAATTTCTAAGTTCCGATAAAATCTTAACATAGCAACACTTCATTCTGGTGGTCGCCCTCGAAAAACCGACCTTAATGCCGGGTACTCGCTTCAGTCGCGGAAACATACGTGCTACTTTGGGACATGGAGGTAGGTCAGTTACGGTTTGGGGGTGTTTCTCGGGTCAAGTATGTGGTCCTTATACCATTTTGTGTATAAGGAGACAGTCGTGCTCCCATATGCTGATGAAGAGATGCCATTATTGTGGAGGCTTCAACAGGAAAACGATCGGAAGCACCTCACCTTTGCCAAAAAGGTGTGTGGAAGTACATATGTGCAATATTACATCAGCCAATTGAATTTCACAGAAACACGTGTTGCTTCGGAGAAGGATAAAAAGAACTGTCAAACCTCATGAACGTTCGTTTGATTGATTAACGGTGCAAACAGTGTTGCCACTAAGTAACTTTTAAGTTTTGTTCCCACCGAAAATGCCAAAGTCAAATGGTCCTCACTTTACCAGAGAGGTACAAAATAGTTTAAGTAATGTATTTAAATACAAAATGCAAATACTTTTCGATTTACTATTTCAAGTGCAAAATAACAAATAGTTTTGTGTTTTTTTATTTTAAATACTAAATGTAAAATAGGAATTTTCAAAATATTTCCTTTAAATACAAATACCTTTTGTTCAATTCAATTCTCTTTATTTATTACACTTTTCAATAATACAAGTTGTTCAAACACATTATCGCTCATTCTGTGAGGTCGCATTATCATACCACCATATGAAAAAAGGCTTTCTACTGGTGCTGAACTTGGTAAGCAGGTGTTGCATTTTAAAAACCCTTTTGTTATTGTAGGATAATAGTTTAATATCGCCAGACTTCTGCACTCTTTCTTTATATATTGAAGGTACAACCACCCTCACTGGTTGTTTAGGAGTCTGAATCCTGGAACATGTAATAAGACTCGTTGTTTTTTTCTTTTTTTGTTTCTGATGTCTGTGACAGGGCTCCACTTTTCAAATCATCATATTTCATTTTCCTGACTTTTGTAATAAACAACACTTTCACTTGCTCCTTTTTATTTTTTGGCACCCGTTTAATTTTTTTTTTTTTTTTTGTTGGAGGTTTCTACTATCTGTTGGAGCACTCAGACACAAATACTGGTCCATTGTACTACCAGACAGACACCATGTCTTTATTGTATTTTCCCCGTTGTCCGGAGAAAAGTGAGGAGTGGCTTCAGTGATGTGGAGCTAAGAGATTCGGCACCCACCATGTCGGCCCCAAGGGTGCGCCACCGTGCGCGAGCAAAGGCGGGACAGTCGCATAGAAAGTGTTCTGCTGTGTCATCCTCCTCGCAACATGCAGCACAGGTAGGCGTCTCACTGATGCCAAGTGTAATGGCCCGTAATGACGCCCGTTAGCCTTCTGCAATCATTTCTCCTTAAGAATAAGAAAAATGTTGCGGACTTTTTGCAGACGTCAGGGCGTACGCGCTTAGTCATCCTGCATCCTGGATATTCCCTCCATCTGCGACTGTATACGTTAAAGACCCAGTCATTGATGTCAGATTTGACCGTGGAAGCAGGTAGACCTAAGGCGGGTTCAGATCCTGAGAAACTCTCCTCTGAGCCTCTTCTAGAGATCGGAGATCTCGTTTCCTGGGATTCCAGAGTGACCTGGGACCCATACAAGCCTAAGGGAATTTAGTCTTCCGACTTTGTTCAAAAAGGTCTTGAGTTCATGCACTAATTTGGAGTTGGATAGAGGGTTGGACACAGCTTTGAGTGCAGTTTGGCTGTCACTGCAGACGCATATGCTTTTTCCCTTCACCTGTGTTTCACAACATAGTGCATGGCCATTAGGATTGCGTAAATCTCCGATTGAAAGACAGACGCATATTTTCCTAACGAGAAGTACAGTCGAATGTTTTCGCGCTCAAAGAAAACTCAAGCGCCGGATCCCTGCCCAGTCCTGGAGCCATCTGTGAAAATGCGGAGACATTCCATTCCAGGTTCAGTGTCTGGCCAAAGCCAGTCCTGATGCCATGGAAATGTAACTGTGTAGTTACAGCGCAGTAGGATGGCAGGTGTCATTGCGTCAGAAGGCATATCCATGAGACAGGGGTCGTAGGATATTTCTCCCGCAAGTACACTTTCACTCCAATGCGAGTTGTACCAAACACCATTCCTCTTTAGGCGAGAAATAGTTTTCAGTGCACACCCTCTGGTATATATGTCAAGGGGTGGAAGATTCATCATAGCATCTAGAGCAGCTCCCGGTGTGCTGGGGAAAGCCCCTATGCAGCTGAGACAGACCGCTCTTTGGAGTTTGATGAGTGAAGCCACAGCGTGTTTGCGTGTTAGCCTGCTCCACCAAACAACCGATGCATATGAGATTATCGGTCTTATCATTGCCGTGTAGATCCAAAGGACGTTTTTCGGCGATAAGCCCCATGTTTTGCCAAAGGCACCTTTGCATTGCCAGAAAGCTGACAGCGCTTTGGTGGTTTTGGACTCAACATGTTTTGACCAAAGAAGTTTGCTATCTAGGATGACTCCCAGATACTTAGCTTCCTTGGATATCGGGATGGGAATGCCTTTTAGTACCTGCTGAGTAATGCCAGTTGTTTTCCTCCTTCTCGTGAAGAGAACGACATCAGCATTAAGAGAATTAACCGACAGCCCATTTCTCGTGCACCAGTCTTCGATCACGTCTAGCGCCACCTGCGCTTTGAGACAGACATTCGCTAAACATGAGCCGACAGAGAGAACAGCAACATCATCCGCATGGGCCTGGGCATAGATTCCAGAGGCATTGAGAGCATCTAGCAGAGAGTCGACCACCATGCACCATAACACGGAGACAAGACGCCACCTTGCGGGCAGCCCCTGTTTACTCCAGACTTGACACATTGTTCGAGGCCTGCATCAGCGATCAATGTCCTGTGCATAAGCATTGTTTTGATCCACAAAACCAGTGCTTCATCTACGCCATGCCATCTAGCAGCGTTACACATGCTGTCGAAAGTAGCGTTATCAAAAGCTTCCTCAATGTCGACGAAAATGCCTAGTACGTACTCTTTCCTTTCGAGAGCGCATTCAATTCTCCCAACTAGTTTTTGAAGCGCAGTCTCGCAGGATTTTCCGCGCTGATAAGCATATTGTACGTCCGAGAGAGGATGCATTCGAAGGGCAACTTTGCGCACGTGCAACTCTACTAATCTTTCCATGCTTTTCAGCGAGAAAAGGATATGATACTACTGCCAGAATGCTGTCCTTACTTTTATTATTTCAATTATCGTGCCACAGCTCCTGATTGCTTCAGCTATGGGTTTGGAAGTTTTAACATATTCAACCAAGAACTGAATTTCAATTTCCTTCAAGACTGCCAATTCCAATTTTCTCAGTGCTTCATTTAAACTTTCAGAGGTTTGTTGGAGATATACTAGCAACTTCCAAGAAAAAAATAGGTATTTGCATTTCAAATACAAGTACTTCAAATAAGTCACATCTCTGCACTTTACCCTATGTGTACTAACACCCATACGGGAGAATATTATCTTACTATTGCCCTAATAAAATCCATCACCCTATTTTCAGGTTTATTTAAATTTTTTCTCTCCTGCCAATTTTTTTATGGCTAGCTACATACATATCTATTGTAGGCATGCTGAATCAGAGCCTTATAATATTCCCAACAATACTCCAAAAAGCAAATTCCAAAGAGACCGAAAATTATGCTAAGTTCATTATGACTACTGATAATTGTCGAACTGTAACCAGCTTTAAAGTGACACACATATGCAAGCGAAACCTAGAGTATATACTCGTTGTGCTTTTGGCAACTAGGTGTCCTGGACTATTATGCGTGGTCTGGATGAGAAGATCCTGATTATTTTCAAAACATGACGGATCTTGTCCAGAGAAACATAATAAAAATTCTAGCTGGGCGAGACTAACAATTTACCCGAGGGAAGTTCTAGACCAGCTTCTGTAACAACAAAAGACTGGGATATAAATATAAACAATATCGATTGCTACCAGAAGGATGAGTTCTATGAACTGTTATAATGAACAATAAACTTAATCCCACTCAGAGATTTTCGAAGTTATCAGCGCTTTCTACGCCTACTAATTATAGCACGAAAGCATGTTCAATGACGCAAGGCAATAAAAATCTATGAATGACTTCTTCATTTCAAAAGACACGGTCCATAAATATTCAGGGTGTCAGATTGCCAAGGCTTGTCCTGATGGGGATGTCCATCTGCTTGGAGTCTCAGAGTGATATTATAGTGTTGACAATACCTGTTGACGTGGGAACAATATTCGAAAATGAACTGTTGGCTTTTAGTAAGGTATCCCCAAATACCTCGCAGCATGCCAGCCATAGCACTCCTACTCCACCAATCATCTCTACAGTCCTAGTGTCCAACAGTCAAGAAAACCTAAGACCCAAAGAGTCCAAGGAGGGATAAATGCAGTAAGGGCACATTTTTTCCTGAAACGGCCAGTATTTTCGATGAGAAAGATTCCGAAACAAAAAAGAGATACCAAGTTGTTTCGAGTAGTTTCAACTAAACAACAAAGGGCATAAAGCACATCGGATCTCAAGAAGAGAAGATTCAAGCTGTCCGAAAAGCAAGGCGGTTTTATTTGAAAAACACTCCCTCCTATTAAGCTGCCTTTCACTGCAGTAGTAACAGAACAACTACAGATTATGCTGGAACGCTGGAGCATTCAATTCAATTCAATTCAATTTATTCGCATTACAAGAAGTTATACAAACATTATTATATACGAGTATAGAGAGAGTGTCTGCAGAAGATTAGATAAAATCGTAGTCTGTTGTTTTTTTTTTTTGTTTTTGCAAATCGAACAAGAATACTTTAAAGTACAAAAATTTATACAGAGTGCAAATATTCTCTTGCTTTTTTAACAATTTCACGTTTGTTTAAATTTTGAATCTGAGAGGGTGCTTCATTTAACAAATTTGGTATTATGACGTCATATCTTCTTCTTCCGTATTCGTTCCATGACTGAATGGTGAATTTTCTCTGCTGCTTCCTTCTTATGTTGTATGTTTGTTGCGTAGGAATCGTATATATTCTTTCACCGTGTTGGTTGGTTGGCTAGCACTTCAAGTTTGAAAGGTTGTGCTATACTTAGCTTCTGTTTATTGGCACCTTGTTGCATGCTCGTAACTTGTGATCGGTTCATCAGCTTCCAAATACGGTTCTGTAATGCTTCTAGTCGTCTCATATTTGGCGCTTTGCCTCAATCCAATATACCATATCTCAAATGTGGCTCAACTAATTCGAAATAGCTTTGTAGGCGTGCTCCATTTCAGATTGTAGTCAATTCAGATTCCTAGGTATTTGTATTTTGAGACGTTTTCGATGTACTTAACGCATTCATCATTATCTCCTAGATACTCATGGTCTTCTACTTTATGTAAGCAAACCATGCTGTTACGGCGGCACCATGCCTCTTCAGCACTTCTATGGCTAACCACGATAGCTGTGTCGTCTGTATACGCATATCCCGTACTTTGTTTTAGCACCTTTAAAAGGTCACTAAATGACCTGGCGAACTTCGTACCGCCTCGGAGTCAATTCAGTTTTTTTACTAAGAGTACTGAAAATGAAATAAGTTCAATAATAGTTAAAAATCAAAAGCATACAGTCTTGTGCAAATTAATTTGAACATATTATATTTTCCTTAAGTTCAATGGTAAATAGGTTAATTTGTGGTCACAACGGTCTTATATTTTCTCAAATTGCGCATATTCTTAAACTAGATTATTATAACCCTGAAGAAATATTGTTTGCCCAGTTTCCCAAAATTTTTTTGAATTTAAATTTTTGAAAATGCTAAGGAGGTTTTGCAATTTATGTAAAGAAGAATTAAATTGCTGTCAAGTTTGTTGCTGTTTAGAAATGCTTGACAATGGATATCTCCGTAGAAATCCGTAGTAAAATAATTAGTTTGTTTGAGCATACATCTAAGACACAGAGGCAGATAGCGGAAGAGTGCAACATATCATTAGGGTCAGTTGACAACATCATTAAACGCCATAAGGAAACCGGGTCGATTTTACCACATCGAGCAGGGAAATGCGTTCGAAAACGGAAAACCACCAAGAAAGGAGACGCTCTTCTTATAAGAAACAGTCGAATTAATCCAAGTAAAAGAAGTAACGACTTACAAAAAGATCTGGCGGGTGCGGGAACAATCGTGGATGCCTCAACAGTTCGGCGACGTCGTCTAGAGGTTGGACGAAAAGCACGGAAACCTCTGAAGAAACAACTCCTGACTCCTGCCATGAAAAAAAAGAGAAAGACTTGGGCTCGAAAATATAAAGATTGGATAGTGAATGAATGGATAAACGTGCTTTTTTCGGACGAGAGTAATTTTTTCGTGCAGGGTACGAGACATCAATACGTTGGAAGAACTGACGGTGAGCCAATTTCAACAGCCCATATTCAGCAGACAGTGAAACATCCTGGAAAGCAAATGTTTTGGGGTTCTTTCTCTTATTTTGGGACAGGATCGCTAGTTCCAATAACAGGGATGATGAACAGTGACAAATATATTGAATTACTGGATACACGTCTGATGCCTGAGCTGTCGAAATTGAATGCAGAAACCCCGATTTTTCAACAAGATTTGGCCCCGTGTCATACGTCAAAAAAAGTCCAACAATTTTTAGCTGAACTTGGTATTACGACTCTGGATTGGCCTGGCAACTCGCCAGACATTAATCCAATTGAAAATGTATGGGCTATATGCAAAGCCAGGCTGAGAAAAATGGATTGTACGACCAAAACCAAGCTGATTGAGTCAGTTATTCAAGTATGGTACCGGGATCCAAAAATCGTTGATAACTGTCAAAAACTCGTGGAATCCATGCCAAAACGAGTTAAAATGGTGCTAAACGCCAAGGGTGGACACATCAAGTATTAATTTTAATAATCTATTACTTGTTTTTACTTTTTAAATAAATAACACTAGTTTTTAATAAAAAGAAGTGTTTGTTCAGATTAATTTGCACAAGACTGTATATGTATGTACCCTTCCAGCAGACCCCGGCGTGCTTCGCTACGCATGAATCTTAACATTGAATCAAATTCATCCAAATCATCCGGTTTTAGTGTAAATTTTACACTATTTTAAGTTTTGAAATGCTTCACTTGCTTTATTTTTCATCAAATCTATTAGAAATTTCGGCTCAACGGGAAAATCGTATGTGCTTTCTCTAAATATAATACCCATTTTCTCGCTAGATGTCTCTGATAAACTCTACAAAAAGTTTCCTTAATTCGTTGCATAGTGTAAATTCTACACTAAAGAAAATAACGGTCATTGAACAGCTATTACTGTTTATTTTGCACGTTTGTCTTTATTAGGGCACTTTTATCTTGTCATTCGTCGTACGTGGAGTGTTCTCGTTATCGTATACATACATACACATATCTCAAAATAAGGAAAAATATGGATTCCTCATGGTTTGATCAATTCGGAAGTGATGAAAGTGATCTATATGAAAGCGATAGAGATGAAGATTATGTACCAGATGAAAGTGAAGCAACAAGTGACAGTTATGTGAGTGATGATTCCGATATTGTTTTTTTTTCGAAGAAAGAATGAGAGAAGAAGCTATATTACAGCCTAATATACTGTTATTGTCAAAAGACAAAGTGATATCGTATTCGGTTGAGCCATTACCTTTGTCGAATAAAATTGCTTCCTCTTCTTCTTCGTTTGCAAGCAGACAAGGTAAAACTGCTTTATTCTATGTATTTGTTTTACAATTACAATATATTTGTTTCTTCAGGCCCAACAACATTTGCCGCTGCTCAGTGCACTGATCCTGTTTCAGTGTTTTTGTTGTATACAAATCCAATTGAACAGACAATTGTCGATATGACTAATTTGTTTGGGGTTCGGCAATACAAAGACGATTGGAACTCTGTTGTCAGAACAACTATGCGGGCATATTATGGCCTACTGGTATTGGCTGGTGTATACCGATCAAATGGTGAATCCCTTGAACAATTGTGGGATAGTAAGAATGGTCGAGCTATTTTCTCTGCAACTATGCCTTTGGCTTCTTTCAAGAGAATAAATCGTTGCCTTCGTTTCGATGATAAAGACCAAAGAGATCGCCAAAGAGATAAGCTCGCACCTATTCGTCTTATTTTTGACAAGTGGGTTCAACATCTAAAGACTTTGTATATACCGGGCGATTTTATTACAGTCGACGAACAACTGCTATCATTTCGTGGTCGTTCACCATTCACCCAATATATTCCGTCGAAACCAGCCAAATATGGCATCAAGTTGTGGATTGCGGCTGATGCTGAGACCTATTATGCCTACAATATACAGGTCTATGTTGGTCGGGATCGAAATTGTAGTCCTGAAACAAATCAAGGAGAAAGAGTAGTTCTTCAATTGACCGAAGGTAGTTTTCTCATTTTATGTTCCTCTTTTTTTGAGTTATTACCTTTTCCTCATTATATTAGGTCTAAATGGTAGAAACGTAACTAGTGATAACTTCTTTACATCTCACAAGCTGGCTAGTGAGCTGAAAAAACGCCAAATGACATTGGTTGGTACACTCCGCAAGAACAGGAAAGAAATACCGCCGAAATTGCTTGATATGAAGAAAAAACCATTGTTTCATACTGAGTTCGTCTTCGATCATAATCTGCGGGCATGCATTCTATCTTATGTCCCCAAAAAACGTCGTTTTGTGACAATGCTCACCACCTACCATTCCAAAGTTCACATTGATACCAGTGAAAAAGAAAAAAAAACAGATATCATAAAGTTTTATAATAAAACTAAGGGTGGTGTTGATGTTTTGGATAAGTTGGTTGGAGCTTATCGCTGTAAGAGAAAAGTAAACAGATGGCCTGTAGCTCTCTTTTGCAACATGCTTGATATTTCTGGCAGCAATGCATTTATTATTTTTAAGACGTTGAACCCTGGATGGAATCTGCAAAAAAAAAACTTGAGAAGAAGATTGTTTTTGGTGGAAGTCGGCCAATCATTGTGTTATCCATACATCGAACAGCGAAAAAATAATCCACGGACTCCAAATGCCATGACAGTGGTTGCAAGTGTTAGAAAAACGCATTCAGAACTTATTTTATTATTTTTATTTATTATTTTCAATGATTTGTACAATCCATTATATCTTTTACATTCATTAGTATCTGCAAAGCTTTATGACAAGCTCAGAAGATTAATTACAAAATATGTACATATTAAAGTTTATCTTAAGTTCCTATTTATACAATTCTTTTCTTTTCTTTTCAACATTATAACATTAACAATTTTAGATTTTAAAGGTTAGAATTCAAGTAAAATTGCGGCTTTTTTTAATAACATTAGCTTTGAAAGGTTTCGAAAATCACTGGGTAGTTCGTTGAATATTGTTGGTACTGCAAAGTTATATTTCCGCCGGCCATATTCACTCCAGTATCTCGGAACGGTGTATCTGTCTTGCCGTCTTCTTCTGGTGTTAAAAGTTTGCAGTGTTGGGATTTTGAAGGTGCTGTCATCTTTGAATTGTTTTAAGATTTCTAGTTTATAGAGTTGCTCAATCGTCAGAAATTTTATGCGGTTATGAGTGGGGTATTCGTCAACTTGTTGCCGTAGAGTCGACGTACAAACAATTTTTTGTATCCGAGCTTGCATCGCTTGAAGCTTTTGTAGTTGTGGGGCATTTCCCCAGGCTAATATACTAAACCTTAGGTGCGATTCAACTAGGCCAAAATAGCATTGTCGTAGAACGTCGTTCGTGTATCTGTAACTTAGATGGTATAGAGCGTATGCGGACTGTCGAAGTTTTTTTGTTAAAGCCTGTATGTGGTAGCTCCATTTCAGATTATAGTCTATGATCACTCCCAGGTATTTGTACGTTGATACGTTATCGATATATATTGAACAACGATCTTCTGTTTGTATCTCTAGGTGATTTCCTGCTGTATGTAAACAGTCCGAGTTGTGTATTTTGATGTTTATTCTGTGCTTCATAATATGTGGTGGTCGGATATGCATAACTTTAGTCTTTTTAGCGTTTATGATAAGCCTGTGGTCATGACACCATGTCATTACTGCGTTAAATTCTAACTGCATGATTGCTTCCGCGGCTTCGATGTTTTTATGGCTGACTACAATGGCTGTGTCATCAGCATATGCATAGCCCGTCCCTTTTTTAAGAACTGATATCAAGTTAATTACATAAATTATAAAGATAAGAGGACCTAATTTCGAGCCTTGTGGAACTCCATATTTAGAATCCTCTTCCTCGCTATATTTATCCATTATTTTTACTTTATATTTTCTGTCTTTCAGATAGTTTTCGGACCACCTCAATATAGGTCCCCGTACACCAATTTTGTCTAGTGTTAGTAAAATATTTTTATGACACAGCGTATTAAAAGCTTTTTTGAAATCAATGAATAAAACTATTACATTGTGGTTCTTGTTGAGGCTATTGTTTATTCTATTCGTAAAGTCTCCAAGTAATCGATTTATGCTTTTATTTTGTCTAAACCCAAACTGATTGTTTTCTAGCATTTTGTATTTTTCGACATATTGGTAGAGCCTCCTAGCCACGATTTCTTCTAACACTTTATCTATTGCCGAAAGGATTGAGATTGGCCTATAGTTTGAGATTTCGTTTTGTTTACCATCCTTATGTATGGGGCGAACAATTGATATTTTTAGCATTTGTGGAACAAAAGATTGCTCTAAGCTCATATTAACTATTTTTGTTATTATTGGAGCCAGTACCTTTGAGTTATATTTAAGATCTTTGGGCCTTATACCATCTAATCCCGCAGATTTACTTTTATTGTTTTTTGTTTAGCTTAAGGAAAAGCTCAACATCGCCGCAACCCTCGCAAAAATCAACAAAGTCTTTGACACATGCACTGCCTACGAAAAAAAGAGCTCGTTGCCATATATGTCCATATCGATCAAATGCAAATAATCATTCAACGCGATGCGATAGATGTATAAAATACATTTGCCCAGAACATCGTTTTTACTTATGTGAAAAATGTGCAGCACCTATCAACTTTCCTTAATTATATCAGGTTTACTTTTCTATTTGTATTTTTTTATGTTAAATTGTTTTAATTATTCATCTTTTCTATGCAATAAAATAATTATAAGTAAAATAAACATAAAGTAAAAATAAAAAAGTAAAATTTCCCGAAGGAATCAAACAGTGTAAAATTTACACTTTGAAAACTTATTTGTTTGAAAAAATAAGATCCGGATGAGGGTTAAATTTAAATTTTATCATTAAATTAGTAAATCAATTCAATACAATAGTGTATAGTGTATAGTGTTTGATTGTGTGGTGCATGAATAAATAAATTTTTGAGTGCTCCCACTCTGGAACATGCTACGTATAATTGTCCGTGAGAAAAGCACGGTTCCTCCAAATTCACAACTTCTCCTTTTGCTTTTCTGGTATTAATTTCCCCGCTTGGACCGTGTATCATATATTTCGTGACAGCTGCGAATAACTGTAGATCGATGGTTTGATCTGGAATTTCGGCCGATATAAACCTATCAATCATATCTGGTGTTATTTTCCGTACCAACCATATCAAAATGTGAGCGTGCGGTAAGCCTCTTTTTTGCCATTCAATTGTATACATTTAGCAACGCACTTCTCCAAATATACGGAGTTTGACAATTAGATCCATCAACTTTTTAAATTTTTCTTGGAATATACGAGCAGTTATATCGTATCGATCTGTTGCCACCTGACCACCAAATAACCAATGATCCACTTCAGTCCAAAGCGGCCATTCTCGGCTCAATCGCATCAACTGAGTTCGATACCGTTCCCCAGTGATGGTTTCGTTTGGTTTCAACATCTGGAGCAGTTGTCCACAGGCCAAAAAACGACGCTCAAAGTCGCTTCAAATCATAAGGAACCCAAGTTCCTTGCTTTTGAATCAGTCTCAACGCATACAATTGCTTGCTCATGCATAGCTTGGCGGGTAACTCCTAACACTGAAGCAAGCTCTTTTTGCATTTGGCATGGATCCTCATCGAGCAATGCCTCCATGCCATGCGAACGGTCGTCAACATCTAAATCACCATTCTTGAAGCGACGGAACCAGTCACAGCACGCTGTTTCAGTTAGAGCAGCATCTCCGTAAACTTTTTGGAGTTCTCGATGCGAAAAAAATACAAAACTTCCCGCAAATGACGATTATATGGCACAAAATCAGACATTTTCACACAACTAAAAGTACTTGTATATGACGCTTGGTCTAAGATTGGTTCATGACGTTTTGGATACCTCACAATCGAGCACTTACTACTGGATCTCTCTTGATCATCTCTTGATAAACAGCGAGAACTTAGTTGCACACCTAATATAAACACTCATTGAATGCATTGACCAATTTCGTTCAAACTTTACATAAACCATCTACACGACCATACAAACAAACCCTGAAAATTTGATCAAATTCAGTTTGACCGTTCATGAGTTATAAAGTCACACCAAAACTTGCAACAATTTTTTATATATGTACTAGCTGACCTGGCGAACTTCGTACCGCCTCAGAATTAATTCAGTTTTTTACTGAGAGTACTGAAAAGAAGTAAGTTCAATAAAAGTTAAAAATCAAAATCATATACCCTAGCGGATCCCGGCGTGCTTCGCTATGCGCGAGTATTAACATTGACTCAAACTCACTGGTTTCTTTTAGTTTTCTTATTTGAAAAAAGAAAATAGTTAATTAATTCAATGCAATTTTATATACAACATTTTTGGTTTGATTGTCTGCTGTATGAATAAATAAATTTTTGGGTGCTCCCACTCTGGAACATGCCACGTATAGTTGTCCATGAGAAAAGCACGGTTCCTCCAAATTCACTCCACACACTTGAAGCGTTTGTCCTTGAGCTTTATTTATGGTCATAGCAAAGGATAAACGTACGGGAAATTGAAGACGTTTGAATTGAAATATCATCTCTGTTGGTATTAATGGGATCCGCGGTATTAGTACAACTTCTCCTTTTGCTTTCCCCGTGAGAATTGTTGCTTGGATCAAATTGGGCATTAATTTTTTGACGGAAAGCCTCGTTCCATTGCAAAGTTTTGGTGCATTAAGGTTTCGGAGAAGTATGATCGATGATCCAACTTTTAAATTCAAACGATGCACACTATGAATAGGGGTGGATCTAGTTTCGGCCCTTGTGGTACACCGTATTCTATATCTTCCTGCCCACTTGTGTACTCTTCTATCTTCACTTTAAAATTCAAAATTCATTAAATAGCTTTTGAACCTAGATACATAGCATATTTCCACGAGCGCCTATATTTTCCAGCTTCTTCAGGATATGGTTATGATTCAAAGTGTCGAAAGCTTTTTTTGAAATGAATGAATAGCACTGCTACGCTGTGGTTTTTGTCAAGACTTGTGTGCAGTCTATTTGCAAAATCTAACCTGTTTATGCTTTTGTTTTTTCAGAAGCCGAATTGGTTATTTCTCAAAAGATTGTATTTTTCTAAGCAACTGTAGATCCTCCTAGTTACCACTTCCTCCAGAACTTTGTCAACGACGGATAGAATTGATATAGTTTTTTATATCATTCCGCTTACCGTTTTTGAAGATAGGACGTACAATTGATGTTTTCAGCCCATATTAACTTTGTTATTACTGGTGCTAGTACTCTTGAGTTCAATCCGAGGTCCATTGGTCTTACTCCATCTATTCCTACAGACTTATTCATTTTCAGGGAATTGAGAATGTTTTCAACTTCGTATATATATATTAAGCGATTTACGCTACTTGCTGGATATTTATATATGCGGTAAGGGCATTCATGATTTCCGAAGTGAGTACTTTTGCGAACTTGGTTGATAATTTATATACAATAGATCTGAGTCATTAGCAAAGTTCTTCCTAAGTGTATCGTCAAGGTTGCTTCTCTTTCTTTCCAATATAGTGTTAACAAGCTGCCATGTTTCTTTCGGGTCTTTTGCAGCATTTTGGAGTTGTTCGATTGTACAATATATAGTACGCTTTTTTTGTGAGCATAATCTTTTTGTTTAGTTCATTTCTGAACTTCTTATATTCATTTTGCGATTTTTCATTTCGATTGTTATTTTTAAATCGACTATACAACCGATCTCTTTCCTTACAAGCTGATTTTAGTTCGGCGTTCATCCAGGTATGCTGGTTCTTCCTTTTTTTCTTTGGAGCCTTTGATTCCGCAATTACATTCTTCATTACTTCTATGAACCGATTATAGTAATCACTGACATCTATATAATGATTAAGCTGTGCCCAATCATATGGCTCCACTTTTCTACTCACAATGTTGTTTAAAATGCAGCAATCTTTTTTCGTTGTTGTAAGCGTTAGTTCACCTTCTGCTTTAATTGCGCAGTATATAGCATAGTGATCTGAGCAGCTTACTTCAACGACTGCCGAATGGATTTCATATTCTTTTACCCGAATGAGACTAAGATTAATTAATGTATTAGTGTTTCTAGATAAATCAACTCTGGCAAAGATTATATTTTGATGCCCCTTTGAGGCAATCATTGCAAGGTAGTTTCTTACACTTAGTTTCCGTTTTTCCTTTATATTTTTTCCTTTTTCGTTTATATTCATGTCGCCAATGACAATCATAACTTTTTTTTGTCAAAAATATCAATATGTTCGTCTAGTTCTTCAATAAAATAATTAATTTTTGTCTTAGCTAGTCTGCATCTGGCAGCATCAAGTTCGGGCTGGGAACCCTGAAGGTAAGGTTCCCCAATGAACGCGACAAGTCAAAGGAGGCTGCTAGTGGTGCAAAAAACACCACTGCAAAGCACCCACCGACGACTTGATGATGTACATGCTGCAGGAAGATGTAGATATAGCCTTAAACTAAGAATCTTGGCTCCTTAGGAACAAAATTCAGGAATTAAGTTCTAATTTATACTATCCACATATTGAAGGTCGCCAAGTAATACTTAAACATTTTTCTCCTAGGTACATACAGCAATGGCGACCTCACGGTGGTAACGTACGAACAACAGGACAAATCAATTTTGGAATAATAACAAATCCAGCTTCAACGAATACAAGAGCAAAACAAGAGCAGCAAAGTGTAAATCCTGGCAGGAGTTCTGCGAATCAATAGAGGATCTCAACGAAGCCGCAAGGCTCAGAAAGATCCTATCCAAGGACCCCTGCGTCCCGGGATTCATCCTTAAACCAGATGGTTCTTGGACAGAATCCAGTCAGGAATCCCTAGAACTGCTGACTGAAACCCACTTCCCAGGTTGTAAAACCCCTGAAATCAGGTAAACCAATCCATACTGCCGCAAAGGACTATAGGCCAATTAGTCTCTCGTCGTTTCTATTAAAATCCTTGGAAAGACTCCTTGACTTATACATCTCATCAACTCATCAACTCACACAACTTATGCAACACTCAACACGCCTACCTTAAAGGCAGATCAGTGGAAAGTGCTCTGCATAGTTTTGTCCGTAAAATTGAGAGCTCGTTGAACTTAAAAGAGTTTACAATGGCAGCCTTCCTCGATAAAGAGGGAGCCTTCAATAATGTAAACACAGAGGCCATAATAACAGCTCTAGAGGACATAAAAGTAGACAAATCTATTGTAATCTGGATTGAAAATATGTTGAAGAACAGAATTATCAATGCAGACATTGGACACAGCTCTATAAGGAAAGTGACAACTAGAGGCACACCACAAGGAGGAGTTCTCTCCCCCGCTACTGTGGCTTCTTACAGTCAACAAGATCCTCAAATTCTTTATGGAAAAAGACACAAAGATAATAGCGTACGCGGATGACCTGGTTATCTTGATAAAAGGTAAATTTCTACCAACTATCAGTGAACTAATGGAATCTGCGCTGAGTGAACTCTCCTCGTGAGCAAGATAGAACGGTCTGAGAATAAACCCCCAGAAAACCGAGCTGGCCTTGTTCACCAGGAAAAGGAAAATTCCGATTTTTGATCCCCCAAAGTTAGAGGCTACTCCACTCAAACTCAAAGCGGAAGTCAAGTATCTAGGCATCATTCTTGACTGGAAAAGGAACCTGGAGGAAAGAGTTTATGCATGCAAAAAGACCTTCCGCAAAAGATGGGGCTTGCAACCGTACATCATTCATTGGATGTACACAGCAATCATCACACCCATTTTAACTTATGGGGCCCTAGTCTGGTGGACTGCTAGCAGCATGAAAAGCTATATGAACATGCTCAACAAAGCGCTCTCAGGCTAAGAGATTCCCATCTGTAGAAGCAAGCCGATTATGGACATGCGGCCGTACTCAGAATAATAGACGACCTGGGAAAGAAATATGGTTTTAGTAGCCTCGCAGCTACGACTGACTATATTTCCCCCAAAATGACTTCTCTCTCAGAATACCAATCCTTTTCCCCGACAGAGAAAAGTGGCTATCAAACGCTGTGATCAACGACCACGAGATCACTCACTTCACCGACGGATCGAAAATGGACCCAGGCACTGGGGCCGGGTTCTACTCTGATACCCTCCACAAACAGGAATAATAAACTCCCTGATCTGTGCAGCGTTTTTCAAGCAGAAATCCTAGCAATCGAGAATGCAGCCAAACATCTACAGTTAACCGATATCCCACCATCGGATATCACTATCTTCGTAGACAGCCAGGCTGCACTGAATTCAATAGAATCATGTATAACGAGATCAAAGGCTGTCATGAAATGTCGCGACTCACTGAAGTCCATCAGACACCATAGAGTCAAACTCTGCTGGGTCCCGGGTCACAGCTTAATCGCAGGGAACGAAAGAGCGGACGAATTGGCCTGGCAAGGATCTGAACTGGACATCAGCGAAGCGGATACGTCATTGCAACCACCGATCAGCACATTATACCGGATCATAAATGACACAATCATAAAAGAAGCCAACTCGTCTTGGCTTACAAGAAACAACAGCTACACGACAAGATCATCGTGGCCAGAGCTCAATATCGGAAAAACAAAGAAGCTCTTGGCACTGTACCGAAACTCGATCCGTATGCTCGTCGGAGTGATCATGGGAAATGGGACTCGGAATCCAGCGATCTCTGCCGGAGCTGCGGCGATGAGGAAGAAACTGAGACGATCCAACATCTGCTTTGCCACTGCCCAGCTCTCCAGAATCGACGACCAGCGTTGCTGGGTAAAAGATTCTTTACAGAGATTGCGGACGTGGCAAATGCAGATATATCGGATCTTCTAAAATTCATAAAGAGCACGGCGTGGTTTCAGCCACCACGTGATAGGACAGGTTAATTATATGCGTACTCCACAAATGAAGGGAATCACAATGGGCCTTTTGGCCTCCGGGTGGAAGTGATGCTTAACCATCACACTCCCCTTCTTGAACCTAACCTAACCCAGCTAGTCTGCATACTGCAATGCTTGTGGCTTCAAATTATTTCGTGTTATCCTCATGGATATATGTATTTTCGTAATTGTTGCTATTTCTTTCAGTTCTTTCATAAGTTATATTATTTTTAAGAAATACAGCTTTTCCTCCGTCTGTGATTTTATTTCTGTTAAGGAACTCGCTGTGCAGAAACCAGAATGAGACGTGCGTCTTTCGTACGTCTTCCCCCGTGGCGCCTGAAATTTTGAAAGAAATTCAGGTTCGTAGCGACAAAACCCGTTACAAACAAACTCTAATCGTGAATACGTGTGAGCTCATTTCATTTTACCGCAGTGTACTCCCGCCACAAACACTCTTGGAATTATAACAATGTGCCTGATTGTTTACAAAATTTTGACAGACGAGATTCCCACGTGCTCGCCCGAGCCTGTAGGCAAACGTCGGCGGCCATTTTAAGTGGTACGTCTCATTGGTGGTTTCTGTCGCTGTGGAATTCATCTATTGAGAACAAATTGTTTCCTTCCGCTTTTATATTTGTCTCTGCTAGAACAATAATATCTGTAGATATAATATGTAGTTTTTTTTTTTGTTGGAGCACTCAGACACAAACACTGGTCCATTGTACTACCAGACAGACACCTTAGATGGCGTTGGAGCTCATGTGGAGCCAGAGCCAAGCTTCTTTTTACTCACTTATGTTGTGTGCGATTTATTTTTCACACAAGTGAACGGAACCTAAAGCTTAATGCCGATTCCGAACGGCGAGAGCCGATACGCCTTTTCATGGCAAGTGGACACCGCGAAATAATCATTCGATGGCGTTGGTGTTATCGATATCCGGAACTCGCTCATCTTGCGTCAGCGGCCGACAACTATCCACTACGCCACGGCGCTCCCTTAATATGTAGATACAATGTCGCTTATATAAAGCGTGAAACTGTCCCAATTTTTCCTCTTATATTAAAAAAAAGCTATACTAACTCATTATTATTTTTACTAAATTCTATTAACTCTTCTTTGATGCTTAATTTTTTAAAGTTTATATTTTTTAATTCTTCCATTTCATACTCCATTTTTTTGTTTTGTTTTATGTTATTTTATTTTCTCGAGATCGCTGAATGTTTCCATTTCAATGACATGATCTCCTTCACTTTTTCTTGCTAGTATTTTGTTGTTTTTGAACCAGACGAATTTCCATCCAACTGATTTTGCCTTTAGTTTTTTGAAGTGTGGGGTTAATTGCACGTTAATGTAAATATTATGATTCGCGTATGCCTGGTTCCCTTTCTTTTGTAATTCTAGGTCGATTTCGGTGTATTTAAGAGTTCTTTTAATTTGTGTGCCTTCTAACTGTGTATTTTAGATTTTTTTTCTGGTAAAGCTCACAATTATGTTTTTTGTTTGTTTATTTTTTCGATCAGTGTATGCATATATGTATATCGTCTATGTGTTCATTTTCAATTTCATGTTTAAAGTTTCTCCAATGGCTTTCACGACATCCATCGCGCTTTCGTTTTTTTCCCCATAGGAACGCTTCTTACTTCATTATTTCTTTGAACATGTATCTGCTCTAAACTGTTTACCTTTTGCTGGAGACTGTTTACAAGCCATTCCTTTGCGTTAATTTGCTGTTGGTATTCCGCAATTTCCTTCATTAGGTTTTCGATAAGAGCGTTGTTTTTTAAAAGGGCAGCATTTAAATCATCATACTTATGTATGCGTCGGGAATTCTACTGCCTTAGATTAATCTTGAATCATTTGTTTAATTTCTTTCAGCTCTTTGTTTATTATTTCATCGGCTCTGAGAGCAGTGCCGTTGATTACTGTTGCCTTTGGGGACTCTGCTGTACGAGATCTCTTTGCCAACTAGGTGTTATCCTCTGCAGGAATTTTAACTTTGCCTCTGCATGCTGTGCACTCCCAGTTGCTTTTGGCTTGGGAAGACATTCTCCGGTAAGAGTTATGGGATATAGTGGAACACTCAACATTCCTTTACACTTTGAGCATGTGACATATTCTCCATCAAGGGGTAACAGATCAGCACATCCCGCACAATTTTTCGTTTTTAAGTGTTTTAAACTATTTTAATAAAGATTGTTCACTTACTTTAATGGGAAGATAAACAGCTCACAATAAAAAGCAAAGATATAATTTAATAGTTTTTGTTTTATTTTTCCTATTACGTTGTTTTTTCTTAATCTTTGGGACTACGATTAATAGCACGTCTTAAAAATGTCAGATGACCTCTCTCTCGATGACCATGAATTAGAAATACATCATCAATAACCAAGGTATCCCTGATTAGAGTGATCAAGTGCTTTGCTTAGTTCTCCAAGGATCCCCTTAGTTCATGTGGCCCTAAAATAAACGAGCCCTAAGAGTGATTTGAACTGAAATGCATTCCCGATTAGAACAAAAATCAAGGTTGACGGCGGAAAGTTTCCATACTTTAAGCGGACTGAGTTGCTAACAAAGCAAAGGATGCACAGAATCCCGTAAAAGAAGAATGCTTGCCAGCTTTTGAGAAACAGTAAACAAAATGCGGTTTGAGTTTAAGTTTGTCAAACCAAAGATCATCCGATCAACAGGTATTGGCGACCATGTCAACCCTGCGGCAGATGTCTAGAAGACTCGTTATCGTAACTTGAAAAACTTCAAAACCAATATTATCGAGCTCCAGTACTCGAAATGTGCATCGAATCTGATAATTTTCCTAAAGGAGAAAAACATCTATATGGGCATGATTTACGAGCCATAAATAAAAGCGCAAATAGCCTTCGCGACAAATAATAAAACTTGCTTTACAACAACTAAAAGGGTAAGCCAAGAACATATATCCTAGTTAAAAAAATATACCAATATAGCCGCTTATTTTGTTCCGATCTCACCAAGGACGACCTTACCATCTTAAAGGTAGAAGGTACGGGTCTTACATTTAGATCGCCTCCGCAAGCCTTGCACATGATCTAGCTTAGACGAGGAGAAAAATCCAAATCCCTGTTAGCGACGTCAATATTATTTGGGGAAATAAAGAAATCAATAAATTAGTTGATTTTTTTAGGATTACTAACTTAAGAAATTCTCCCACCGTTATTTTTCGAAGAGTCTGTCAACGGTTAGGAGGATTTGACTCAGCAAAGCCCGTCTAGAGTAACCTAGATTTAGTGAGAAACCTTTCGACCCTGATTGACCAAAGAACAATCAAAAATTAGAAGAATGACGAGGATCACCGTTCTAGAAGCTATACGTCAACTACCTAAATTCATCACTGGACAGAGTACTGCACATCCATCTATGATTTCAAAGACACCACCAGACCGAGTGAGATACTGAATTTTAAACGAGAGGGTGGAGCTTAGACAGAGTCAGCAATAGAATCTCCTGGGTGCACTGACATTGACATATCTTCGCCCCAAGTATGGTTACACACGAAAGATCTTGGGAACAAATCAAAATAATTGTCACTAAGAAAAGGGACACTGACCTCTTCTCTTCATACAAATCAGGGAATCCGGACGGAATGATCTCCGCCGTGGTTCAAAAGAATTTGTGGCAGATAATACCCCTCATCATGGTGATTTTGGGTTGTGGGTTTCGTCTTAGGCTCTAAACTTAGCTGGAAGTTCAGCATAAAAAAACTGGCTTGAAAAAGCTTTCTACGCCGTTTTCCATGCAGAGAGGAATCGAAGATCCGGGCGATGGTTTCCGATTACCAAGATGGTGCTCGGGGTAAAATAAGGAGTATTTCCAATCTGTAGCGCCTCCCTGATCCCAAATGGAAATGAGACTCCTCACACAATTTTGTTTAAAACATCGTGATTTTGTTCATTCACTTCACAAACCCAATCAGCAAAAATACAAAATACAGATTATGAACAAGAAGTTCTGTATTGAGGGCTCGTTTAACGGGCCCAAACTAGAGGCTATGTTGGATAGGAAACTAAGTGCGTCAAAGGCGACATAGTAATAAGAGGCAATGACATTATTTGGTAGATTTAAAAAAAGAGATAATAGGTATAATGTATTTTTCGGCTTTACTTTACGAGAAATTCACCGTTTCGGACGGGTCCGTGGCAATGTTATCGTTTGTAAAAATATTAGTTTACCACTTGTATCTCTTGTTGATTAAAAAGACGCTCTGGCGGGTACACAAGGAGAACACAACCTTCCAGTTCAGATTTAATCCTATTTATTAATACCAACTAAAACAGCATCGTATAGTCACATGTGGTCAGTGAAAAATACGTTATTAGTTCGTTCAAATTTAACGTATTGGTACCCAGCTCTCTAACACCTCACCGTACTTCTTGCGCTCTGAAATAAAACAAACATACATTCACGTTCCATATAGAGGCGTTCTACAGCTTACCAAATGGTGGAAAATCTTCAGGATGCAACTCAATATAGTGGCGCAGTACAGCATCACGTTCAGCTAAATGTTCGTCGCGTTTCCGATCAAAGTACGCCCCAACAGTGCCACCGATCGCCGTGAAAAGTGCATGCTTCTGAACACCTGAAACCATATTATATTCAATATTATAATCTCGTGATGATACAAACAATACACAAATTCATTTCAGAGAAATAGGTTAAAAACTGTTGTTACGTCATGTCGGTTTTACCTGAAAAGACGGGCTTCTTGAACGCGTAGTTGAGAAAACAAGCAAACCCAAATCCAGCTAACGCACTTGCAAGAGGATTAAAGTATTTTGTAGATAAAGGTGGTATTCTATCTGGACGATTCTCGAGGAGTTCCAAAGGTGTAGATGCCATTTCAACGGAGAATTTATCTGTAGCAAACCGAGAAAACTAATTTAAAGTGTCAACTAAACGTCAAAAGAAATGTTCACTGAACTGTTGTTCCATTGTGACCCATTCACAATTTTAATATGAATGAATGAATGAACTTTATTAACATGTAGTTAAAAAAATAAAAATGCTAAAGTTTATTAGGGCACTAGCTACCAGGGATATCGGCCCGTTCAATTTTAATATAAATATGTATTAGGTTGTATGATATGAACTGATTAGTTTTTTATACATATGTACGTACATACTTACTTAAATGGCGCTACAGTTCGTGGTGAACCAAGGCCTCAACTAACAAGCCTCTCCAGCCGGCACGATCTTTGCCCGGCTGCTTCCAAGCCCGCACGCCCAGTTGGTTAAGGTCCCATTTCCACCTGCGCGCCACCTTAGATGCGGTCGTCCTCTGCTGCGTCATCCCTCCGTACAGTTCTTGGTTAAATCTTCTCCTCCACTCTCCGTTTACATAAACGGGAACAAAGATTGCACGCAGAATTTTCCTCTCGAAACGCCCAAGAGCCTCTTCATCCGCTTTTGATAACGTCCAAGCCTCAGCACCATAGAGGAGGACCGGGATGATTAAGGTTTTATGGAGGGATACCTTCGTTTTCAGAGAGAGGGCTCTACTACTCAATTGCCTCTTGAGCCTAAAAAAGCAACGTTTGGCAAGAGTTATTCTGCGTTTTATCTCAGCGATGGTGTCGTTGCTACTTGTCACTATCGAGCCAAGGTAAACGAAGTCCTTGACTACTTCAAAAATATAGCTGCCGACGGTGACATCGATCGATGTTGTGAGTCTTTCTTTGATGACAGCATATATTTGGTCTTGTCCCCATTTACCTTTAGGCCCACTTTAGCCGCTTCTGCTTCAATGCTTGCAAACGCCTCATTGACGTCTCGCTTTGTCCGTCCAATAACGTCAATGTCATCTGCGTAGGCAAACAATTGTGTAGACTTGAAATAGATCGTACCTCTTGCATTGGCCGCAGAGTCCTGCACCATCCTTTCAAGTATGATGTTAAAGAAATCACATGACAATGTCTCACCCTGTCTAAATCCTTTTTTATCATCGAAGGTCTCGGTTAGTTTACATCCGACCTTAATGGAGCAGCGAGAATTCTCCATAGTCATCCTGCACAGTCGGACGAGTTTGGCAGGGATGTTAAAACATGACATGGCTCTTTATAAACACTGTCATATGCGGCTTTAAAGTCGACAAAGAGGTGGTGCGTGCCAACCTGAAATTCATGGGTCTTCTCCAAGATCTGCCCTAATGTAAATATTTGGTCTATCGTGGATTTTCCTACTAGATTGTCCACGAACGGTTTCAGACGCTTAGACAGTACGGCAGAGGGGATCTTGTATGCAATGTTCAGGAGACTAATCCCTCTGTAATTAGCGCGGTCATAGCCTCTCCTTTCTTATGGACCGGGCAAACGATACTGAGATTCCATTTATAGGGCACGCTTTCTTCCGATCATATCTTGCAGATGAATTTGTGAATGTTCCTGACCAGCTCATCGATCTTAGAACTACTAAATATTTGGTGTGAAACCGTATACTTAGATCTTACGCTTTCGGCATTAATGTGACAAATTCTGATACCTTGATTTGATTCACAGATTGCATTGAGGACAGTCCTTATATTATCAGGATGATTCAAACTTATAGGATGAGGATTTACATATATACCGTCTTCAGAAAGCAAGAGCAAATTAAAATTAGTAAAAATAAAAATTAGCGGACAGTTTTTCATATTATATAAAATAATAAATTAAGCATAGAATCGTCAAAAAATTAAAAATAAATTAAAAATATTAATGAAAAAAATTAAATTAAAGTACAAAGGGTAAATCGGTAACTCTGACAGCTGGAAAATTTTCACCAGAAAGGTCAAGCAACAAATTTGTTTCAGCAACAGAAAGCAGAGACCAGACCTGCCTTCGACATCAGCAACGATTGAATTGTTGGTGGTAGAGCGAATGCGTAGCCGCAGTACTGGTAACAGACACAAGTTAAAATCGCTTTGCTGCTGCAGATCTCAATGGTATTCAATAGTATTTTCAGGCCGACATTCTTGATTTCCTCCTAAGGGATTTAAAGTGCTGTACATATTTCTTACATTCTACATCTAGTGAATGCATGTTAAAATGGTATGTATCCCTAGACATGATGCAAACTTGTATTTACGTATTTAAAAGGAAACATTCCAATTTAAACATTCTTCATCTTATTATATAAGTAAGATTCTTGTTTTTTTTTTACAAATTTGTCCTATTGGGGTTTTATAGTGGAAGACCGAAGTTGAATTTCTATTTCACGGTCGGTTAACTTTAGTTAACTTCAAGAGATGGAATAATATGTATTTAAAAGATTTCACGAGCATCGTGCAAAACTATGATCTTCTTCTTTTCCTTTTTTTCCGGCGTCGTTATGGTCAGAAGTGTAGGACCATAACCTTCCCACTTAACTGCATTCCTACTGGTCCGCTTGTGGGGTCCGCCGGTTTGACCTCAGAAAGTAGCGGCAGGCTTCCCGGTTTGGGATTACTTCATCGCTGAGGCCAATCAAATGCTGGTGTTTTTGCATTTGTTTGCACCAATTGTTTTTCGGCCTGCCTTTTTTGCGTGTTGAAATTGGAATGTTGATTGATAACGCCTTTTGGACGGGGTTCAAAGGATCTCTCCTTTGAACATGGCAATACCAACTGAGTCGGTCGCGCTCTATATTTCTTGTGATGGTTTCTTTTACGTGGAGGCTTCCTCGGATCTTTGAACTTCTAATTCTGTCACGCTTTGTTACTCCCGCTGTCATGCGAAGCATCTTCATCTCAGTTGCCGTTAATTTGCTCTCATACTTTTTGTGCATTGTCCAGCATTGTGAACCGTATGTGAGCGCCGGACGTACAACTGAAGTGTAGAGCCTTCCTTTCAGCTTAGAGGGCATTTTTCGATCACAGAAGATGGGGGAGTTTTCCCGCCACTTCATCCACCCTACGCCTACGCGATGGTTGATGTCGTCATCACAAGTTGCTTCTTTATTAATCATAGATCCCAGATATTTAAACTTTTCACACTTGGGAAGCACTCTTCCATTCAAGTAAATGTCTGGAATAGGCTGATGAGGGTCAGAGAACGGGCAGCACAGATACTCTGTCTTCTTTGAACTAATACGATACCCGTGTCCCTCAAAAATGTCCACCCACACATCAAGTGCTCGTTGTAGGGACGCCTGATCATCACTTATAATGGCCCCATCGTCAGCAAAGAATAGCTGGTGCACATTGGGGTCCGTCACTTTTCCTTCAAGCAAGCAATCGAGGACTGCTATAAAGAGCAGTGGGCTGAGGACGCTCCCTTGGTGTACACCGACTTTGATTGCGAACTCTTCGGTGACTCCTGCGGTGCATCTTACTCTTGTCGTTGCTCTCTCGTACATGTCCATAATCACTCGCACGTAGGTTTCTGGAACTCCTTTTTGTCTTAGCGCTACCCATAAAAGATCTCTTGGTTGCCGGTCAAAGGCCTTCTCGAAATCAACCAACATCATATGCAAGTTCTTTGAAGAATCACGATGCTTTTCCATAATGATCCTTATACTTTGGATTGCATCTGTTGTTGATTTACCCGAGACAAACCCGCACTGGTCATCAGATAGTCGTATTATTTTCCGCAGTCGGCTATCTAATACCCGTTCAACGATCTTCATGGTGTGCGACATCAGCTTGACAGAACGGTAGTTATCACAATTTCGCGTATCACCCTTTCCTTTGTGCAATGGAAGAAAATAGCTTTCCCTCCATTGATTAGGCATAGTGTCGCCTCTCATAAGTTTGGAGATAAGAACCATGAGCCATCTAGACCCGATGTCTCCCATCTTTTTCCATAACTCAGAGGGTATCCCGTCCGGCCCAACAGCTTTTCTTTTCTTGGAGTTTTTAACCGCGTACCGAACTTCTTCGACTGTGATGTCGGATATTTCGGCATGATTCGGGGCGGCTCTTGGAAAGTACACTCGGGGAAACTGTTCGTTCAGAAGTTCCTCGCAATACTGTCGCCATCTGTGGAGAATTTTTTCGTCTTCCACAAGGAGTTGGCCTTCAGCATTGTTAATTAACTTTGGGAAACGAATCTCCTGAGCATTTCTTCTTCTCTGGGCGGCTATCTTAAAGATATTTGCTCCTTTGTTCAAATTGTTTTGTCGAAGCTCCTGGGTAGCCTGGTTCCTGTCAGACGCGGAAGACGATATTTCTTCCAACTCCTGATAGAGGCCTTCCATGCTTTTCGCTTTGAATTCGGCGCATTTTTTCTTCGCGATACCTTTGCAACATCTATATACCTTTTCACGGCGAGCTTTTTCCTCTCTATTAGTAGAAGAGCACTTTGACCAAGCTTGGAAAGCCATTTTCTTTTCGTGTATCACTGCTTTGGCTTCGTCTGTCCACCACCAGGTTTCTTTTGCGTGTTGGCAGGGGCCTTTAGATGTTCCGAGCAGTGATTTGGCTTTCTCCAGGCCAGATTGTTGTAGGGAATCCCACATGTCTTGTGCTCTGCACTCCTCATTACCGACCTCATCGATAATGGAAGAGAGGTAGTTTTCCATGATGGTAATAAAAGCTTCGCCTTTTCCTTTATCCAGCTTATACCACTTGATTCTCTCAGACACCTTCGTTTGCTGCTTTGACTTCTTTCTCGCCTCCATAAAAAATTCAGTCAGGAGGAGACGGTGTTGAGGGGCGATCGCGTCTCCCAGGATCACTTTGCAATCTTTAGCTCGTGGCTTCATGAAACTGGATACCAAATTATAGTCTATTTGAGTTTCATTTCCGCCGCTGCTATAAGTGATCAGGTGCCGGCTTTGTTTGACGAACATGGTATTTAGCACTATAAGACCGTACGACTTGCACATGTTTAGGATATCTTCAGCTGAAGAGTTCCTGGTGCCGTATCCCAGCCCTCCGTGGTAGCCTTCATAGTCTTCGCTTGTCTTCCCGACATGTCCGTTTAAATCTCCCCCAACAAACAAAAGCTCTTCCTTTGGGATGATTTTGACAAGGTTGTGGAAATCTAGCCAGAATGCATCTTTTTCTTTTTGTTCGCATCCTACTTGAGGGGCATATGCGCTTACGATGTTCCACACCTCACCATGCATCACCAATTTGAGAGCCATCAAACGGTCACTGGACTTTGAAATGGTTAAGACGTTGCCAAGTAACTCTGCCGCAAGGATGATGGCGATTCCGTTTTTTCCTTGTTCCAATCCATAGTAAAACATCTTGTAGGCTTTTGTTTTAACGTCCAAGAAACGTGCCCGATTACCGGTGTTTCGCCATTTCGTCTCTTGTACGCACAGGATGTCTACTCGCCTTCTAACCATCATTTCTTCAAGCTCATAGCTGCGCCCACTCATGCTTCCAACGTTCCAACTCGCGACTCTTAAATGTGGCTTACGCCGTTGCATTACTTTGCTATCCCCCGGAAATCCTATAGCTCTGACCCGAGCATTGCTGCTCGTCCCAGGATCACGACCATTAGTAGTGCCTGGCGGGGTAGTGCTTTTCCTTTTAGCGTTCTTTTCCATAATGCTACGGTTTGACCGTTTTCTGTCTTCCCTTCCTTTTTGACACGGGCATGCTCCAGATTTTTTATTTTTTTTTTTGATTGATCTTACTCTTACAACACCGGTGATCTCCAGTCGTGTCAACCCACTGATTTACATGCACACTTGTGGGGCAGTTTAATGGTGGTATATGTGTCCCTAGGCTCACCTTGGTGTTTTCTAAATTGCCTAGATGTGAGTTTTGTTTACCTTTGTTTAGTCGCCTTTTACGACAAGCGATAGGTATCGCTGCAGGGATATTCTTAACCCGTCCCTGCACAGGAAAACATGTTTTCTAACTCTGAAATCAGTAAAACCATCCATACCAGCACGTCTGACGATCACTATACCTAATTTATCTGGTGCAACAGGAAGTGAAGTTACGGGTGGAAGTATATCTTGAGCTACATTGATTACGTTTCCAGAGTAATGATACTGTCCATTTGAACCATAGGTGCGAACTTGATGTATTTTCATTACGGGATGTACTCTAGCTATAAACAATTGCTCAACCATAGTCAGTTCTTTGAGTTCTGATGGAACGTCGCCAGGGTACATTTTATTTACAGGTGTGAATTTAGTTGGATTCTTAACACAAGCATTGCAGATGTAGTTGTCAGTTGTATTCTTGTAGTCTAAACGGTAGCAATTTGAGTCGTACTACAGACTTGTTATCCAGATTTCGTTGGAATTCTTGTACAATTCGTGTGTCCTCACTGTTGCCATTAGATTGATTGGAGGACGATTCGTTGTCGTGTCGTCTGGCATTCACTGTTCGTCTCCCAATGTTAGTTCTTTGACGCAACCTTGGCATGATCTAAGCAATTTATAAGTAAAAAGGTATTCGCTTATAACACAATGTCTTATTTACCTCTTTTTAGCTCAATTGATATATTTAGTTTTTTATGGTATTAATCCTTTAGGGTTATTTTTTCCTATGTATTTATTTTTATAGTAAGTCTATCAGAACGATTTTCGTTAATATCTCAGTTGTTATAACATCAATTTCTAATTACCTTATACGAAAAAGTTGCCCCAATATTTATAATTATTTTTGGAAAATAAAAAGACGAAAAATTTCCAAAAGTTCTGAAAAAAATTGAGTTCCAAGCGAGACGTGCGCAGCGCCAACTGGCAAGGGCTTCGCCGTTTTTAAACAATCCGTAGAATCTTTTTCCCTCCGGGAAATTCGATTTTGCACGTGACATTTTTCCCATAGACATCAATTGAGAATTAGTTTTTCGGTGACTATTTCCCGATAGTGAGTCTGATCTTAACACTCCACATAGGAAAATCAGGTTTTTGGTGATTATTCCTCAATAATAAGTCGGATTTGAAAAAACAAAACGTACGGACACTCAGCGATGTCCACATGATCACCTTGGTAAGTTTAGTCAAAATCAGTTGAATGGCTCCGGAGGAGTATTTGTAGGAAGAAACGGCTGTCATAGGAAGAAACGGCGGGTATACAATTAAACTTCGTAAGGCAAACTAATTTACAACCGACTTTTTTTCCACTTAAAGCCGTAAGAGTGCCTTGAGACACTTAATTACATGTTCTCACCTCACAGGTAGATAGACAGATAGATATTTATTTCGTATAATAAATGTTTACATAAGTAGGTTTGTTACCGCACGTTTTACAGTACAGGGATTTGATAAACTTATCTTTCCACTGAATTTTTTGTTCATATACCTAGCAAAAGATTTCAAAGAATTTATATTTAGTAAATCTTTGGTGTTAACAGAAGGAAAAATACGACAAAAAACCTTCTATGTGAGAAAAGGAAGAAAATAACCACAATAGTAAAAAAAAAAAAAACAAATTGAACAAAATAAAAATTAAAAATAAATAAATAAGTAAACAAGAAAATAAATAAATAGAATAATAAATAAATAAATATATAAATAATAAATAAATAAGTATATAAATAATAAATAAATAAATATATAAATAATAAAAAAATAAATAAGTAAATAGATAAATACATAATTGGATATATAGTGAGCGTCAAAAGTGAGTAAACAGTATTCTTCCTAAAGCTCATCCCCTTATTAAAATGTACCCACGTGAGGTACTGCAAATACTTATACATCAAATTAAAGCCCTCAAATCATACTTTAAAATGCACTATATTCCATTTCATAAAACATAAACCGAAAGTAACAAAACAAGCGTCAAAAGTGCAAGCATGCAACTACCTCATGTTTAGGTGAATCAGTTATGTTTTACAGTTAGAATTGCTCAAAGATTTGATCGCGAATACTAAAAGCTGCTCCTAATTTAGTGCAGTGTGTACTTTGGTTGCATTTAAAGCGTTAATTCTTCGGTATATTGATTTCCATAATGAGATGTGAAATTTAGTTGGAATCTCGGAAAATTATAGAGTATAGAAATTGGTGAAATTGTTAAGAGAAACCATGTTTCTGTAAAAAAAATCATAGACAAATATGATCAATTTAAAGTGCTGGGAAATTTCAAAGTACGTTTAGACCAAAAAAGCTAAATTCAAGAGACGAAAGGCGAACTGTGGTTGAAGTAAAGAAAAATCCCAGTTCAAGTGCAGCGAAAATTGCAAAAACAATTTCAACGACATTAGAAAAAACAGTTAGCGCTAGTACCGTACGAGGAACACTGCACAAATCGGGATTGCATGGCAGAATAGGTGGAAAAAAGCCTTTTATTTCAAAAGTGAATAAAGTGAAACGTTTGAATATCGCTAAAAAATATGAAAACTACGGGATTTCGAGCAAAAAATTTGGAGGGAAAAGAACAAAGAGTTCAGTGAACAGAACATAAGGAGTACTGTAAAGCATGGCGGAGGTTCGGTGATGGTGTGGGGGTGTATGGCAGCCTCTGGGGTCGGAAATCTTGAAAGCACAATGAAGAAAGAAGATTATCTGAACATTCTCAATACAAATTTGCAGCCGAGTGTAGATAAATTAAATTTGCCTAGGAATTGGATCTTTCAGCAAGACAAGGATCCTAAGCATAAGCATTAAGGAATGGCTTCTTTATAGAACGCCAAAACAACTCGATCACCCTCCCCAATCACCGGACTTAAATCCAATTGAGCATTTACGGGATCATTTGGACCGCCAAATTCAGAAAATAGATATAAAGAGCAAGGAAGACCTAAAAGTGGCTTTGACTGAAGAGTGGTCCAAGATATCATCCGATGTGACACGTAAACTCGTAGCCTCTATGCCACGTAGAATTAAAGAAGTCATAAAATCGAAAGGTGGACAAACAAAGTACTGATTTCTTGTTTTCACGTTGTTTTGACTAAATTAATCTTGTGCTTACTCACTTTTGACGCTTGTTTTTAACCCTTTTTCTTATAAATTGAATTTGTTACTTTATGTTTATGTTTTATGAAATGGAATATAGTGCATTTTAAAGTATGATTTGAGGGCTTTAATTTGATGTATAAGTATTTGCAGTACCTCACGTGGGTACATTTTAATAAGGGGATGAACTTTAGGAAGAATACTGTTTACTCACTTTTGACGCTCACTGTATGTATACTCGTATTTCAATGAGTGTTCAATACGTTTATAAGTGGGTTGTCAGCAAAACTACATCGGTCTACAAATTTAGATTTAAGTTTTTCAATTCTTACACAAATCAGTTCAACATTCGCTTAGATCTAGTGTGGAATAATGCCAACAAAAATTGAGCATAATTCTTAGAACTTTATTTTGACATACATATCTGCTGTTTTTTAATATGGCATCTTGCACAGTCGCCTCAGACTTGGCAACCATATAATAGAATGACTGTATATTACAATCTTATTTTCTGTAGACAATAGTGATTTTCGGTTTATACAGGGGTTCAACATTTTGATGGCAATATCTGCTTTTTTAATCGGCCTTTTTATGTGTCAATTGAATATCAATTTTAAGTCAAGGTGTATTCCTAGATATCTAACACAGTACTCCCAGGGTATGGTTCTTCCATTAACCTGAAGCTGAGTGGAGAGCTGGAAGCACCTTTTTCTTTTTCAGATGAAAAATATACCTCACAGGTAAACAAAAGCTTCGACACCCCTTTAGAGCTGATTTTCAAATTCAGAGTCCCCAATTTACCTTAGAAAAAATTATCTTATTTTCTTCCATTATTTTCAAAAGTAGTCTTACAGGGTTAATTAAAATTTTGGAATCAGACTTTTCTTACCTACCACTATGGACGCTGACAAACATGAATGTGATATCCTTCTTTACACTTATCTATTCAAAACCCCAAATTAAATGATTACTCTTTAAGTTATCCCAAGCTGATTTTGAAACTATTTACAAATTACAAAACCCAGAAGTAATTACACCTTTAAAAGCACAACTCACTTCTTACCTCATTAATTATTCCAAATTAATTCGCAACACGTCTTTTCCTTTGATTTATGTAGGTGTTCTTAAACTTATTTATTTATTATCAAACTTAAGCAATTTAATTCACAAAAAGCAAAGTATCATAAAATTATCTTTTCTCTAAAACATTAAACTAAGAAACAGGTTAGAAATCAGAGTGAAGTATCAAATTTAACTCATAAGTGATTATGTATGGTAGTGGTTTTAAACATAACACATATTTATCATTAACAATAACACGAGTAAAATGTAACTTTCTCAAGAGTTAGGAAAACATTTAATTGTATAAATACTTGGGTATGATCATATCGTACTCGAAAGAGACTTTGTATAGTTTAGCGATTAACTTTTTATGCTATGAATTTTTTTTTAGTTTTAGTCGGAATAAAGAATTGAGAACAACTAAAACCAGGTTTGGAATGTCTCTTTGAAATATAAAAAAAAAAGTAGAGAATATAAGCAGTTTGAGAATATCGCTGTTTAACATTGGAACCATGATACTCTATGAAGTCTTGTGTGTGAGTTTTCGGGTAATGTTCTTTATCTTCTTCTATCAACTTACTCTTGCATTATTAGATAAGTTACATTTTGTGCGCCTAAGATCATATCGAGTTGTTTATGAGAAAGTTTTGTTCTTTTTTTACATGAATTAATATTAAGAAATTTATTGGAAAATCTGACTACTAATTTTCGGCCTTTTGATTTCTCCTACGCACCTGTGACGGACTAGATTTAGATTTTTTTAAAACGTCCGATTTTGATTCGACTGAAGCCTTGTTATCATCGGACGCACTATCGGCGTCCTCTTCTTCTTTATTTTCTTCATAATCGTTTTCTACATTTTCCTCATCATCGATTTCGTCATTCTCCTCATCGTTCTCGTCATCGTCATCTTCGCCGTCTTCATTTTCATTTTCTACGTCATCGACTATCTCATCATCAACTGCATTGTACGACTCCTCGCCATTTAAAGAGAAACCTTGACGTTGTACTTTCTTGGCCGGATACAAAAAGTCGACAATGCAAACGAAGGTCAATCCTAATGCAGCACCAGCAATGATAGTTGCAGTGGCGAGGAACATGTATGCGCCCCAAGTCGGCAGACCATATTCTTCACGAAGGTTTGTATTAAAGTCCTTGAAACAGAAATTTGAATTACCTTGGTTTTTGCAAAATTATAATTAATAAACTAAAAGTGTCTAAATAATAACCGAAAGAGGGTAGACAAGATCAAAGATATCTTTTCAAAACTACAATTAAAAATGAGTCCAATGCATTTACCTACATATGTATATACGAGTCAGACAAATTGAATATTACGACATATTTGTTTATCACATGTACTGACAGTATATACCTCAGGGATTACATGGTAAATAAAATCATCACGTTTGTCGGGAGACCGTATGACCCACCTTGAACTTCAAGGGCCATAAAACAATTAAACTTAAATGCAAAAAACATTTTCATTTCGTCCTCTCCATATTCCTACATTTCACCAAGGTAAACTGCTACTGTTTACTGTTTGTTTGTTATGATACTCAGACCAAGTAATAAGAGCATAAGAGTCAATAAGGTCATAAATTACATTACAGCAATAATTAAATAGGCTGTCGCTACGATTTGCCTCCCATGAGTCGAAAAGTTCGGTTTGGATCATTGTATGGACAGTATCAATGATAATATATGTATTAATTTGGGGGATAAACATGTCAATTAAATCCAGCACGTCATAAATTGTGATTATACACATCACTTTTTGTTTTTGTCACCTTTAAAATGTCGACTTTTGTGTCAGAAAAGAAAAACGCTGTAATCGATTTGGGCGAACATGCTACGACTGTTGTTCGTTTCAAAAGACCTAGGAAGCCCAGGGAACAAAAATCAAAAGATGTAGTCGAGGCAAATATGAGAACATCTCGCAAAAGCATTGAAAGTTAATAGTCAACTGTTGCAAAAGTGTAAGAAAAGATCCATAAATAAAATGGATTGTATACCCATGAAATAAAGGAAACATCGAAAGGAGAAGAACATTTCGACAGAAGAGCTTCAGCTGACCTTCGAGTTAAAGAAAAAGAGATCTGCGGGTAACGACGGCATACCCAATGTTGTGCTTAGACACCTCCCATCAGTAGTTGGTATACCATCCTGTTCAACAATGGACTGAATAATGCATATTATCCGGTGCATTGGAAGACAGCAGTGGTACAGCCAATCCCCAAGAAGGGCAAAGAACCTTCTAACCCGGCGAATCTCCGGTCAATAAGTCTTCTCCCGAGCATAAGCAAAGTGTTCGAGAAGGTAATACATAGAGCTCTAGCCAAATGGGTTGAGTACAAACATATAATTTCGGATAACCAACTCGGTTTCAGGGCGGGGCATGATACCATCCATGCCACGTTGAAACTCGTCTCGGATATTCAATGGAATAAATGCAAGAACCAATGCACGGGTACCTGTCTGATTGACTTGGAAAAAGCCTTCGACACCGTATGGTTAGGCTTGGCGTAAGTAAACCACTTCTATATATAATCCATGGTACGTTAACTGGTAGAAAGTTCGTTGTGAAAACTGCCAACGTGACTTCTACTCAAACATTCGAAATTAAAAACGGATTGCAACAAGGCACGGTAAATTCACCGATCCTATTCAGCATTTACCTAAGTGATCTGCTAGTATCTCTTCATCAGGCTATAGCGTCTGCAGATGAATTGATCGCGTACAGATCAGGTCCGTCAATCGATGTCATTGCAACTCTCTTGAGAAGATTCAGCGGTACTGTGATGACTGGAAGTTGAAAATCAACTTCCAGAAATCAGAATCCATTTTATTTAGAACGCCGTTGTCTAGGGGCTCTAGGGATACTCGACAAAACTGACGCAAGTTCTGTCGTTTGACCGGATGGGCGTCAACTGGCGGTAAAAAGTGTAGTCAGATACCTTGGGATCTGGCTGGATCAGTATCTGTATTTTAACAAACATATAGATGCTGCTCTGGCCCGGGCTAGGGGCGCTTTCGCCCTGAGAAGTCGGTTGTTTCACAGCAGCCAACTTGACTGCAGGTTGAAGGTAATCTGCTACATAGCCTTAATCAGGGCCATGATTGCCTATGCATGATGAAAAAGATTCGGGTGTTTGAAAGACAGTGCCTGTGGAAAAGCCTCGGCCTGCTCAGAACGCCCGAGTCTGAGTACATAAAATATTATCCCAACGAGGTCTTATACAACAAGGCCCGGGCGATTCGAGTCGATAATTTCATCATCAAGCTGATTCGAGGTCATGTTGCAAGAGCAATGACTTTGATTAATAGTCTGATCTTTGGCGCCTACTACGCTAATGATTTATTTCACGAGAGGGTGCGCCGTAATGGCTTCATCTCTCCAGAAGTGTTCCTCTACTTGGACAAGTGCGGACTAGTGCAAGATAGATCGGCGGTTCCGCTGATCTTCCACATAGCCCGAAAATTTGTGGAACGGCGGCTCCTATACGAAGCTGAAGTCGCGCTCCGTGAGTTCAGTATAGCGGTGTCGCTCTAAAAAAAAACAAAGGTACATAGTAATATGTATTTTAGTTAAGTTACTTTAAGTTAGCTTGTATATAGTGTAAGAGTTTTTTAGAGTAGTTTTAAATATAAACTAACTTAAGCTGAGTTTTTCTAAACTTTCTTAGCGTAAGTTATTCTGGTTGTTAATTTAAAATTATTATGGGGCTGAAAGCAATTCAATTGTATTGTGGTATAGCTCAGAGTGTCCGTGTGGGGCCAGTAAGCTAGTTTTAATCGTTCTGTCAATAGATTTAAGCATTTTTGTCTATTTTAAGGTAGTTCTAAGTAAAGGTGAAAATAAAAATGTAAAGAAAAAGTCATAAAAGAAAAGGTTTTTTGCAACAAATTGTTACTGGTGATTTAAAAATTTGCATCGCAATCGGAGAATACGCCGCTTTTTAAGCGGCAATATGATAGGGTAAATTTGTACCGACCCAAAATGTACGAATCTATGGAAAGTCGCTGCTTCAGAGGTATCCACGTTAAGCATTTCGATAGAAGCTACGACATACGTTGTGCAATATAATATTGTATAGCGAAGCATAGAAGAAATGTCCTTATTAGCCAATATACTAATCGTCTATCAGGAAAGTCTTCGAATTATCAGTGATCTCTGTTACTGAGTTACCGTTTCGACTACACCCAGCCACGAATTACCTAACATGGATATCAAAAACGCCCCTTATTGGTGACCACGATTGGCATTGAGGCTTTCTTCCAATATGACGTCATCACAATAAAAATATCTGCTCGCACATCAATGCATCAAAATATTGAATTACCGAATATAAAAAAGGAATAAGAATACTGAGATCAAGCGACATCGAAAAGCAATCCCAAAATGCTCATGTTAAGTTAATTGACGCCAACGTATGGAACCATATGCGGAAATACCTACATATGTATGTATATCACAAGTGAACTCACATTAAAAGAATGTCGAAACGATAAGTTCGATAGAAATCACCATAAATAAATTGCTGCTAAGTGCTTGAAACAATAATTTTACCTTCAATAAGTGTGATACTTTAAAGAAGTACGACAATATTGTCATGTGGATAGTGTCTGGATTTTTCCAAGATGAAATCGGTTCCACCTTCTTCCATTCCTTTTGTTTAACGAAGAACATGAAAGCGTCACCATCACGGGATCCACGATATTGTCTGAATTCTCCATCTTTAATGCTATAAATATCGACTATTAGGAAATAAACACTTAAAGCATATTTTTGATTTCTATAACATACTGGTAAATAGTAGGTAGAGCAGTGACCAAGAAGCGACCGCTTAAGGACGGCGAGTTTGTGACGTCAACCTGAGCAACACTAAAGCCGGCATTATCCGCAACTTGTGCAAAGTTCTTCCAGATGGGCGCTAGACTTTTACATGCCGGGCACCAAGGGGCGAAGCTGAAAATATACATTTGCAAAGTAAAAACGCGTCACATGATAGAAGATGTCACAAGATGGCTTTGACTTCCTCAGGATTTTTCCACGACCGTCGAAGACTAATTAACATGCCATTGACCGACTCGCACTTACAATTTAACCATCCACTCGCCCTTAAGCATCAGTCTCCAATTGTCCTCATTGAGTTCAATTAGTTCGAAATTAGCAGAACTAGCACACAAAATCACAAAAACCGTGATTAGTTTTATTCGATTTGTCATATTCAGATCTCTATTTGGAGAAAGACCAAAGCATCGAATTCCTTAGTCTTCGAAAGAAATAAAAATTAGTATTATTTTCTCAGTTGGTGAATTGTCATACACCCAAAACCGATTCGCGTGACAATGTAAGCGCAGACGCTATTGTTCGGCAGTTGATGGATGCGTATCCTAAGGGCGCGTTCAGTGGTGACTTATAAGTGCAGACGAGAATCCATTGACACGCGGGTTAATCAATGGATTTGCTCTCTTACACGAAGCCTAAAACACTCAGACACAATCTAGAACGGAAACGTAAAAATTATATAAATGACATGAGTATTTATACATTATTATTACAAATTTATTAACAAGTAAATTAATTAACGCTAGCTGCCAGGGCTTCCGTCTGGTTGCAAAAATTAAATGTCTAGCTTAGCGGCTAGTGTTAGTCTGCATACATCTTCTGTTTTTTTTTTTTTGGTAATATTGGTTAGGAGTTCTATGATGTGTTTTATGAGATTCATTTAGTCTGTTCAGTGACGCTGTTCTGGACTGTTCTGGACAGAAAAGTACAACTTTTGCTGTTCAGTGACAAAAATGTCTGTCCGAAAGTGTTCTGATTTGTGTTCAGTGACGGTTTTCCCGACACTTCAGAACACGATTTTCTGCACCTACTCTGGAGTCAGAACAGATTCGTGAAAAGTGTCAAAAGCAGCTGTCAGCTAAAGTTCACGCTAAAACATACATATCATCACAGAAAAATGTTGTTGACGAGCCACTAATCACAGTAATTTCACTATCAGTGCCCACAACATGTGGCTGTACTTTTCTGTTCTAACTTGATCTGACACTTTTCACGAATCTGTGCTGTCCTGTCCTGTTCTGATCTGATCTTTTCGTCATTGAACAAAGCTATTCTGTTGGATAAAAGGTTAATGGTAGGTTGGTTGTCGCGACACACGTGACACATGTCTTCTTTTGTTTTTATATACATACATATAAACTCATGAATTTAGACGATTTTGAGGAATCGAATTAAGAAAAACTTCGTCTCTGACCCTTGCAATCTCATTTTAGTTTGCTCAGAGTAGTGCACATGGCGTTGATTGGCGATATGATTGCGATATCTGACAATACTAACGTCCATCCCACGCAACGGTGGTGTGTGCACATCATTCTGTTAAAAACTGAAAGTCATGATTTGGTCCTCACTCGTTATCTTGTACAGTTGAAGAATTCAGCAGCGATGCCAAAATTAATTAGCTATACAACTAGAATTGTATAGGCCCTCTATATACACATGTGTCATATGTAAACAGTCGTCAGGTAAGTAATCCCTGTCTTGTCTCACATACATGTAATGTGAATGCTTTACATTAGGCATTTTTTTGTGGGTTCATTGCGTAAAAGAGCTTAGAGTCGATCAGCAGATCGGAAGTCAGTTTAAAGAAATACAAAAAGAGCTAAACGGAGCAAAAACTTCATGTAAGTGCAATTTAAGCCTCAAAAAGAAACATAATGCAGGCCTCTGTATTCGATGGTTAAGTGTCACGGAGTATATACTTCGAAGGCGCCGGCAGGCCAGCAGTTGGAACCAGAAACCATCGATGAGAAGTACCACTTAAATGGCCGCCGAGGTTGGCCTACAAGCTGTGGCGAGCAGGTGGGCACCCGGGGTTTTGTCAAAATTAAAATGAAATGAGCTTACACGTACTACGGATAGAGTTCTTTTGTAACGGTTTTGTCGCTACGAACCTATACTTCTATCAAAATTTCAGGGTGTCACATGTGAAAGACGAACGTCTCGTTCTGGTTTCTGGTAGTAACCCTCAGAGATGATAAACAGCGCGACTACCGCTTCGGTATTAAAGACCACTGGGATCCAATTCGGCTACGATCACATATGTATGTATGGTTCAACTACGCCGCAGGGTCCAACTGAAAGGAGAAACTAGACGTGAAACGTATAGCATATCTATCCTACCCCAATGCCGATGAATGGTAACCGAAACGTTCATTCCACTCTTTTGTACAACCATTTGTAGTTTGCCATTGTTACTGCATACTATTGTTATTTATTTAGTCTTGCAATCACCGTTTATCCATAGTTTGTAGGGCTTTGGAATTTATACAACAATAATTCAATACATTCGGGAGAAAACTCGCACTTTGTTTATCACTTGGAGTCAATGTTTGTATAGGTATATATCCGAGACCCTGGTATAAACCTTCGTCAATAGGATCCTATACAACGAGATCAAAGGCTGTCAAACTTTGCTGGGTCCAGGGCCACAGCTCAATCGCAGGGAACGAAAGAGCGGACGAATTGGTTAGGCAGGGGTCTGAAATGGACATCAGCGAAGCGGACACGTCATTGCAACCACCGTTCAGCGCATTATACCGGATTATAAATGACACAATTATAAAAGAAGCCAACGCGTCTTGGCTTACAAGAAACGATAGCCACACGACAAGATCATCGTGGCCAGAGCTCAATATCGGAAAAACAAAGAAGCTCTTGGCGCTCGACTGAAACTCGATCCGTATGCTCGTCGGAGTGATCACAGGACACTATCCCATCGGAGCAATATTCCGGAAATGGAACTCGGGATCCAGCGATCATTGATGGAGCTGCGGCGATGAGGAAGAAACCGAGACGATCCAGCATCTGCTTTGCCACTGCCCAGCTCTCCAGAATCGGCGCCTAGCTTCGCTGGGCCAAAGATTCTTTATAGAGATTATATATTAGATGTTTTGTTAATGATGCAATAGTGGCGTTGGGGTCATAACAGGACAAGAAAGCCCGCAAACTTCTTGGCTGGACTTCTCTGGATGAAGCACGGTGAACCACTTCTCTCGACCCATAATATATGTATTTATTGTGTATATCGCTATATTTCACTATACTCCACTATAAGTCACTGGTACCAAGGATGTCGCATGATATGTGTAAATTGAACTAACTTGGATGTTGGCTTCCAATAAGCTTACTTCGACTGTTTAGGCGCACTGAGCACTTTATTTTATGGGTATCGAATAAGACTGAGTCGTCACGCTCGGCTATGTAACGCTCGTTCGGGTCGGGTTCAGGTAAAGTCGGCTCGAGTGGACTAAAAGAACGAGAGAGGGGAAATTTATTGTATTTAAATACTGAGCGATCGGTAATATGGCGATAATATTAATATTCACCATGAAAATAAGGGAAAACGCAATAACAAACAAGATGGGATCAGCTCGCCAGGAGCCAAGCAAGAATCCAAGGTCTTCTACCTAGATATTTGCAAACTTATGCAAAGGCTTCCCTGTGCGTCCATCTTCCGCCTCAGAAACCAGAATGAGACGTACGCCTTTCTCCGCGACACCCTGAAATTTTCAATGAAGTTCAAGCTGATAGTGATAAAACCCGTTACAAACGGACACTAACCGTAAATACGTGTGACGGATAAACCCAATTCACCAACCGCCTACAACATTTGTTGTTGAATGGGTTCGTTAAAACTCTAAAAACGTATAACATTCATGAAGTTTATTGGCACTGTTGTCAGCGTTGGTGGTGCATGTATTTGATTTTATAATTTATATTTCATTCACAGTTTATAGTTCACATTCACTTCGGTATATGCGTACAGATAGACAGGAAGGCCTTTGCATAATTTTTCCCTGCCTCAGCTTCGCAAGGTAGAGGACTAAAACCCCGTTCAAAAGTTGCATATATTAAGCACATGTTGTTGCGTTGTTAAAGAAGATGGATGAAGAAAATCAAATCGATGAGAAATTGAATTGAAATGTCGTAGAAAGGAACGTACTGAATCTCAGCTACTGAATTCTTTGATGCAGGATGATCCTACCGAGTAAATGAAAAACCAAAAATTTAAGAAAATAATGCCGAACGAAAGAGAGCAACAGCAAAGGAACGTTCGAGATGGTTTCGTGAGAAGAAACGTCTTAATGCCTTAAAATCTGTTAATCATATGGTTTATGATTCACAAATTCCTGGACCTTCGCATAGAAATCCACCACTTGTGTTAAGAAATCAACGAACTACGATACATGACTCTAATTGCCGGAATATCCACAAATATGAGTATTCCACTTGTTGTACGCGATGATTCAGAAAATTTAAATCGCATTGGAGAAAACCTTTTGTCACCACAAAATGAAAGAAATCATACCATAGCAAGATCAAGTGCGCGCATCACCTATTCTCAATATATAATTCAAGAGATCATCGGCAACTCACAGTACCTATGCAAGCCACAGCAGTGCCCATGTACAATTTCATAAACAGTTTATTTGCTTGCAAAATTTACGATAGATTATGGCTTGAAGGGGACTTGAAAAATCTAATTGACGATAGTGTAGAGTTTGTACGAACATTGACATTACTACATATATAACGGTCCTACAATTCCCAATAATTTGCGGAATTGTTCATATGATTTACAGTCTGAGAAATTGATTTCCCCCAGAGTTCCTTTTATTTAAATCAGGAGACTGCGTCATGTTCATGGCCAATACGGAATTTATGGACAAGTTATTAATGTTCTAGTGCAAGTCAATACGTTACCGAGAAATATCATTTTATCTACGTACACTATTGTAGTGTACCTACCCACCAAAACAATAACATACACTTCATGCGTCATGCGATACCAAAAAGCTAAACACTGGACGACACACGACAAAATGCTGACACCAGAAGGATACAGGTAGACAGAATGGGAATACATATAAACATTACAAAGTTCACTGCCACAGTATTCCAATAAATGTGTGTCATGACTGGCATTTAACCTCACAGAGCATACATTTTAATGTGTCATTTGAGAAGTGATTCTTTGTGGGAACACAATAGAGTGTAGTTGAAATATGATGGCACGCGACCTACTTGAGATCGATATGCGTTAGAAAATGGCGCAATTACTTCAAATTACCACTCACCTAAGTGCGGAATATTTTAATTAGGGCCCCTTTAACATTTTTGAATTCCCACTTACCTCAGTGCAGAACACATAGGCTAAGGTAGGGTAAGGTAGGTTTGGGTAGGTTAGGACAAAACACAAAAAAAAAAAAAAAAATAAATAAATAAAAATACAAAACAAAATCAAAAAATTGGACGGGACGCCCGGCAGATGTGAAACATCTATTTTAATATTAGAATTCATAATTAATAAAAATCTATAACGAAAGTTGAAATAAAACAAAGACAAAATAGAATTGCCTTAATAAAATCAATTTATTTTTCATATTATTTTAATTATAATAATTACAGAATATATATATGTATATGCATGAATAGAATATAAAATATATTTTCCAATACAGCTACGGGATATTATTTAACGTATCTTCCCTGATTTCTGTAAAAGTAGCTGTTGGAGGCATATTGGACGGTATTAAAGAAATTATTGGTCGGTGATAACTGAAATAGGTTACAAAAGTGTTAGACGTTGACTATGGAAAAACTTTATACTTTCTTTGCCTTTTTGATTTTGGTGAAATATACACAATGAGATCGATATGCGTTAGAAATGCTAGTGGAGGAAATAGTATATAAAGACCGATAAATCGAAAATAACTATAGATTCAATTTGACCACCATCAACATTGTTTCTCTCTTTGGCAGATCTTTATGGCACGAAAAGGCTAATCCTTCTTTGGCAGATTCCAATGGCATTCGTGCCCTGCCGGATAGCTTGTTAGATAGTCCTAGAAGTTCCAACCTCTTTGAATTTACATGGCGATCCTTAACATTACACTATGCCATCAAATCACCAGTGGACCTGTTGCTGCGGAAACCGTACTGCCGGTCATTAAAAAATGTCCGCGATTCAAGATATTTCATAAGCTGGCGATTTATCAGCGTTCCCATGACCTTAGAAAGAAGGGATGTGGGAGGGTCAGTAGGAGGTGGGAGACGAAGATTCACCCTTTTTAGGGACGGGTTGGAAAAATGCTGTTTTTCATCTACTCGAACAGAGACCAAACAAATAGGAAAGATGTACAAGCTTACACAGTGATTTTGCCAGCGTGGAAGAATACCTCTTCAGAAGTATTGGGGAAATAACATCAGGGCCAGCGAATTTTTGCACGTTGAGATCCTTAAGTACTCTTGCAACTTTACGACTACGAAAGTGGATTTTTCCCATGGAAGATTCTACGCCCTTAAGTGCAGGTGGAGACAAAGTGCAATCTGAGAGCATTGAGCTTGCTGCAAAATGTGAGGCCAGCATATTGGCGTTGTCTAAAGAACTGACGGCTGGGATATCATTGTAAATGAGCGCAGGGATTGAGGACGAGGCAGCATTCTTTGTGTTTTTCACAAGTGACCAAAAGTTTTTGCTGCCTTTGGAACAATTTAGAACTTTTTGCCTCAACTTTTCGTCATGGGAAAATTTGACATGTCGAATCAATGCGTTACAGTCATGTCGGGCTCGTTTAAATTTATTCCGGTTTTTTTCAGAGGGATCGGCTTTGTAAGTTCGGAAACTGAGCCTTCTTAATATGATAGCCTCTTTACAGCTCGAGTCATATGACACATTGACTTTAGGTTTGATACTCTTCACTCTATGTGGAATGAAGATGGTGGTCGTGGTGCAATGGTAATCATCACCGAGTCTATAGTTCAAGTCTGCCCATAGTCAAGAAGAATTCCTATACGAAAAAAAAAACTGTGCAACAAAAATGTTGACGAAGACATAAAACTCACAGCATAAGAGCACTTCAAAATTCATACTCTGTGTGTGCATTTCCAACATAACACCTTAATGACATGGAAACAATAACAAAAGTTACTGTGAACTACAACCAACGTGATGAATTCAGTCAAATCTCTCGAACCCTATCTAGGACAACCACCTCCGGAGAGTAGTGAACGAACATCTGCACCCAGTCCAGGTTGTGTGACAAATACCATAAGAGCGTAACTCTTGAACCTGCCCGAACCCTATAAAAAAAAAAAACCCAGCAGAAGTATGTACGTGATCGTTCAGCAGCGGCATCTACGACACTATCGGGGATGTATAGTAACCGGTTAAAATTTCTAAAGAGGTTGTTGAGTCCGCTCCAATTGGCTTTCTCTCTCTTTTAGCGATTCGCTCTCTACCTGTGTGGTTTGAATACGAGAAATGAGCTGAAACGAGACAGAGACTTGACGAGCATAGAGGCGACAATATATCAGCTTAATACTTATCAGGATGAGAGGTGAGGAACAAGTCCAGGGTGTTGGCCGATCTGTGAATGTCAGGTATTCGTGTTGGCTTATTTAGTAGCTGGGTTAGATTGTTAACTACATACCTTCCTAGGGGTATTTTTTAACCCGAATGTTGAAGCGAATTAGAATTGTCTACATTGAAATATTTTGGTAATGTCGTATTCATCTATGTATGTATCTATTGTACCTAGATTCCTAATATAAATACAAACCCTCATTGAACTGCAAGTTCTTGTTTGATCTGATTTGTTGACAATCCGAACAAACTGACTATTAAATATTTGGATACTGCCACTACACTGGCGTGCTTCAAACATATGGGCCTGAATCAAGCATACCGAATGTATTACTTCCAATTTGCCAACAAAATGTTTTTAGTTTTCTTTAAGTTTAATTCCTGTATGTGTGATATAGTTTGAACTTGTAAAAATGCTGTTTTCTTGCGACGAGAACTGATAATGCCCGAACATAAGTATTTCTATGACGATTGCAGCCAGAAGCTAGACAATTTTCATTGCATTCATCATGTACTATATTCTAGACTTAGGACCTTTCCGGTCTCTGTGGAACTGCCTCAGTAGAATTTATGATTCAGCCCTTCTATTAAAAAGGCAGTCATTATGAAATTATTTTAATAATGAAAAAACATTATTAATAATAGTTGAGAATGAATTAATTCATAGATTCTGAGAAAAGCAGTTTAATTTTTTTAAAAACATAATTATAGGCTGCTGCATATTACCTTTTTGATTATACCAATTACCACTTTTTCGCCACATTTAAATGGGAAGTTCATGCAACCCCCGTGTAATAATTTATCTTTGGTTTTTTTTTTATATTTGAAAAACGTCAGAAAGCGCAATCATGATCCTGCTCCCTCTTTCGTACAAGCTTAAAAGTTTCGCTGTGCGTGAGTGAGAAGAGGAAAAGCAAATAATGAATTTCAACTTGTATTGACGATTACCAGAAATCGGAACCTGTCCACCCGTCATTTGTTTCCTAAACTGTATTCAATTGATCCGCCACATCATCCCGCTGCTAAGTTTGTGCAGTATGGATAGTTTAGTCGTTAGTTATGTTTTAGATCAATTAGGGCAATTGGCCAACGGTAACAAATGTTGCATTCATTGGTTTGGACCGTTTTCCAATATAGAACCGAACTTCATACCTCATGTTGTGCTTTTCGGCTTTCAATATAAAGTGCAGATTATAAATGGACATACCGTGACCAAGATATATAAAGCGTATTGTAATCACGTTATAGAACATGCAACTACCTTTCATCTCTCCAATCAATCGCAAAAAGACATTCTGTACTACTTGAAGAAATGTGACTATGAGGGGTTCCAACAGGATGTGTACGTATTACCGCAAGCGTTTAGGCTGCCGCGTCAAAAACCCATCCTGCCGCCAAATAGGTTTACTATAGGACCGATTCGCCAGGCGGTATATCACTGCAATTCCATAGCCAAACAGATGTCCGAACAGTACTGGAAAATATTTCCATTCAAGTCGGAAATATTACAGACAGTCAGAAAGAACCGCATTGTTGTGATTAACGGTGACATGAGTTTGGAAAAATCGACAGCTGTTCCCATGTTCCTGGTAGACGAGTCAACCGAGGCTTGGGAATATTGTAAGATCCTATGTGTCGAATTTGATAACCTGTCGGCGATAACTAATGCATCGTTGTTGACCAAATACATAAAAGAACGTATCGGCAGCAGAGTCGGTTTTCAGGTGAATATTTACTAATGTTTTTCGCATGTTGGTAGTCTCTTAGAAATCGGAACAATACATGCTACAAAATCGCCTTTATCACACAAATTTCACCACCTGTCTGTTGTTAATACGCTGAATTGTGTATATGTATTATATATAAATTCATATGTACGAGTATATTAAAATGACGCATCGGACTGAATATTAAGAATTCCTCGCGTGTACAATTATAGTTGTTGTGAGAACTTTAAGTTTAACTATAAAAAACGGTAAAGTACTGTAAAAATATGATATGTCTTTATCTGCTATAGGACTAAAGCGTACTTCATTACTTATAACGAAAACTTTTTCAAGTCGATTATTTTTTGAATATGTTAAGATTTGTCTATCCCACTTTCCATTTGTTCCATTTGTTTTTTTTTTCCAAATAAAGAACTAGTTGGTTCGGGTGTCCTTTCATTCATTCTCCTTACTTTCACCTCCTTTTATTAGTCAATGAAACCCGAATTCAAAACATGTATATACAAAAATTATAAACATTATAGCTTAGTCCAAAGTTGAATTTAAGAAAAATAAAAAAACACGATCTCAAAGCCATATACGCATCCTCGAGTTAGGAATGGAATCGTGAGTATAACAGTTTGATGGTTATTCAAAGTACTATCTGAACATTGGCATGCATCAAGCTATTAACCTTTGTGTCAACACCCACATACCCGGGTGTGTTTTTCATTTTCAAATTGATATATTTTGAGTTCTAGGTTCCGTATCGACTTGAAATTACAAGAAGTTTTTCCGATTTACCCCTTCTATCTACAGCCAAGGGGCCGTTCAAATATTACGTAAGCATATTTATTACAATTATTTATCTATCAGTGTGCGTGTTTACTTTTTTATGGATCGTCTCGATGTGACGATTTAGTGACTTGACGGAAGCATGATAAAAACCACACGTTTTGCATGTTCGACTTGATAGCCTCAATTTTACCGTCGGACAAAAATAATCGTAGGGCATTTGCAGGAAATCTTTGAGTGAAGCACTTAAGCGTAGAGCTAAATTGACTGTAAGATCAAGAAATTGCCCTCCTTCATCGAAAACCAAGTCATCAACTGTTTGTTTTACTTTTACAGGTGGTGGAAGAAACCTGTTGTCTAGTAATCTGAATAGGCCACTTCTTGGACGACAGCATTCTGTATTTCTACATTTTACAATTTGAAGCAAGTATTTCACGCACATGTTCTGAATACCATTTAATGTCTGGAAAATCAGGAACATCTTGTTCACCAGCCCCAACATATTTTGCAGTAACATTATAGCCATCAATTTCCATTGAACTCCATACTTCAGCTAATACGTTTCCTGCAAATTCGAAATTAGATCTTTCTAAATGTTCATCAATTGTAACGCCACGTTCATCCAAATGAGACCCAAAATGGTCATGAGGCAATATTAAACCAGCCAGCGACTAAGAGGAGCCATTCTGCGCTCTACTTTGTTATACGCACTTCTTCCAGGAGCATTGGTAGCTAAAAACAATGCATCGAAATCATGTCGCTTAAAGTGTTTTATAGCAAACCCTATGACTTTTTGATAACGCGGATTTTCATCTGGCCCTCCATCAACCGTCATGATTACCACTGGTTTTATTAGTCCATGGTCAGTTTTAGCTAATTTTCAAAACTCTTCAAGTTCGAGAAGCGTCTCGAAATCCTGAGCATGAGTATTAGCAGTAGATGAACTATGCTTTCCACTTCGAATAGCGATGTATGTTGGTCCAGAATATCCAACGGCTTGCGGTTGTCCTAGCATACTGGAAGTGATTTTGATACCAGCATAAACAGATGGTATTAATTTATGACGCTCAGCTATTACCCAATCGTGGTCAGGCAATTTGATTCTATATTCCATGTGCATTAGAATAGGTGCTTGCTTATTTGCCGCAGTTACGCCAATAGGGACTCGAGCTCTATCATCTTGAGATATGAAAAATACTTGATCTGGTCCAAGTATGGATGCTATGTTCTCTAAATAATGGATTGATGTTTCAGCGAACTTGCTATCTAAGTGGCTCTTGTGGTGATCAGTTTGAGCCCGAATGAGCTAAACAGGGACTGTCGATACATGTCTTCATCTCTCTGCAGAATTAGATTTTCTGGGAATCAAACGAAGATATGTCCCACTGCGACTAATGTCAAATCCTTCTTCTTCTTTTCCTTTTTATCCCGGCGTCGTTATGGTCAGAAGTGTAGGACCATAACCTTCCCACTTAACTGCATTCCTACTGGTCCGCTTGTGGGGTCCGCCGGTTTGACCTCAGAAAGTAGCGGCGGGCTTCCCGGTTTGGGATTACTTCATCGCTGAGGCCAATCAAATGCTGGTGTTTTTGCATTTGTTTGCACCAATTGTTTTTCGGCCTGCCTTTTTTGCGTGTTGAAATTGGAATGTTGATTGATAACGCCTTTTGGACGGGGTTCAAAGGATCTCTCCTTTGAACATGGCAATACCAACTGAGTCTGTCGCGCTCTATCTTTCTTGTGATGGTTTCTTCTACGTGGAGGCTTCCTCGGATCTTTGAACTTCTAATTCTGTCACGCTTTGTTATTCCCGCTGTCGTGCGAAGCATCTTCATCTCAGCTGCCGTTAATTTGCTCTCATACTTTTTGTGGATTGTCCAGCATTGTGAACCGTATGTGAGCGCCGGACGTACAACTGAAGTGTAGAGCCTTCCTTTCAGCTTAAGGGGCATTTTTCGATCACAGAAGATGGCGGAGTTTTTCCGCCACTTCATCCACCCTACGCTTACGCGACGGGTGATGTCGTCATCACAAGTTGCTTCTTTATTAATCATAGATCCCAGATATTTAAACTTTTCACACTTGGGAAGCACTCTTCCATTCATGTAAATGTCTGGAATAGGCTGATGAAGGTCAGAGAACGGGCAGCACAGATACTCTGTCTTCTTTGAACTAATACGATACCCGTGCCCCTCAAAAATGTCCACCCACACATCAAGTGCTCGTTGTAGGGACGCCTGATCATCACTTATAATGGCCCCATCGTCAGCAAAGAATAGCTGGTGCACATTGGGGTCCGTCACCTTTCCTTCAAGCAAGCAATCAAGGACTGCTATAAAAAGCAGTGGGCTGAGGACGCTCCCTTGGTGTACACCGACTTTGATTGCGAACTCTTCGGTGACTCCTGCGGTGCATCTTACTCTTGTCGTTGCTCTCTCGTACATGTCCATAATCACTCGCACGTAGGTTTCTGGAACTCCTTTTTGTCTTAGCGCTACCCATAAAAGATCTCTTGGTTGCCGGTCAAAGGCCTTCTCGAAATCAACCAACATCATATGCAAGTTCTTTGAAGAATCACGATGCTTTTCCATAATGATCCTTATACTTTGGATTGCATCTGTTGTTGATTTACCCGAGACAAACCCGCACTGGTCATCAGATAGTCGTATTATTTTCCGCAGTCGGCTATCTAATACCCGTTCAACGATCTTCATGGTGTGCGACATCAGCTTGACAGAACGGTAGTTATCACAATTTCGCGTATCACCCTTTCCTTTGTGCAATGGAAGAAGATAGCTTTCCCTCCATTGATTAGGCATAGTGTCGCCTCTCATAAGTTTGGAGATAAGAACCATGAGCCATCTAGACCCGATGTCTTCCATCTTTTTCCAGAACTCAGAGGGTATCCCGTCCGGCCCAACAGCTTTTCTTTTCTTGGAGTTTTTAACCGCGGACCGAACTTCTTCGACTGTGATGTCGGATATTTCGGCATGATTCGGGGCGGCTCTTGGAAAGTACACTCGGGGAAACTGTTCGTTCAGAAGTTCCTCGCAATACTGTCGCCATCTGTGGAGAATTTTTTCGTCTTCCACAAGGAGTTGGCCTTCAGCATTGTTAATAAACTTTGGGAAACGAATCTCCTGAGCATTTCTTCTTCTCTGGGCGGCTATCTTAAAGATATTTGCTCCTTTGTTCAAATTGTTTTGTCGAAGCTCCTGGGTAGCCTGGTTCCTGTCAGACGCGGAAGACGATATTTCTTCCAACTCCTGATAGAGGCCTTCCATGCTTTTCGCTTTGAATTCGGCGCATTTTTTCTTCGCGATACCTTTGCAACATCTATATACCTTTTCACGGCGAGCTTTTTCCTCTCTATTAGTAGAAGAGCACTTTGACCAAGCTTGGAAAGCCATTTTCTTTTCGTGTATCACTGCTTTGGCTTCGTCTGTCCACCACCAGGTTTCTTTTGCGTGTTGGCAGAGGCCTTTAGATGTTCCGAGCAGTGATTTGGCTTTCTCCAGGCCAGATTGTTGTAGGGAATCCCACATGTCTTGTGCTCTGCACTCCTCATTACCGACCTCATCGATAATGGAAGAGAGGTAGTTTTCCATGTTGGCGATAAAAGCTTCGCCTTTTCCTTTATCCAGCTTATACCACTTGATTCTCTCAGACACCTTCGTTTGCTGCTTTGACTTCTTTCTCGCATCCATAAAAAATTCAGTCAGGAGGAGACGGTGTTGAGGGGCGATCACTAATGTCAAATCCTATTTTACGTAATTCTTGTGTGAGTTCATCAAGAGTTTTTACGCTGCGAATAGATTCCGTTCGTCTTCTATCATCTGCTGCTCTCCCAAATAAAGCTATATCCGCAATTGTTTTCAATAGTGATGGTTGATTGCTTCCAAGATTAGGACGTCCCACTGAATCCCTCAGAGATAGTCTTTTTTTTATTTCTGGATTTTCATGACAAATATCTTCTAACTTTCTTTTCATACCATCCCTGTGTTTCTTCTGGGCAACTGCGTTTTGAATCTTCCTGTTTAAAGACTGTTTTGCTGTTTTTATTTCCTCGCGCAACTTAATGATCTGTTTATCAACTTCAGCACGGCTTGGCATAGTATCTCTGGCAGAATACAAGGCATTCAGATTTTTTTCGAGTAGAGCAATCTTATTTTTCATAGCTTCTTGAGAAGGTTTTGCTCTCTGTTTATCTGCATTATCATTATTTTCGCATTGCTGTTGTGATTCATTACCGGGTTTTATTTTATCTTCTTCCTGTTTTTTAATATTTGAAGCTGGCTGTATAATTTGTGTTTTTTTCTGCAGGTTTACAGGTAGTCGTTGCCTAAAAATAAAAACTTTCTATGGGTTCTGCTGAAGATTCTCTTATTAAGCTACATAAATACAAAGTACATATTAAAGATTATTTAAAGTCCTATGGCTTTAAATAATCTTTAAAGCCGGGAATCGAACCAATCACATACAGAAAACTAACACCCTGTATTTTGTGACCAATTGACGGAGTCAATCTTAAGAAATAAATCTATATGATGAATATTACCTCTATACTTTGAGATAGGCCATAATATTTTCTAATCATAAAACGTCTAAATTATTGTTACAAAATGTAAAAAGAAACTTTTTGGCGATTTCTAATATTTCTAGTACTCATAGGTACCTAAAATGATTTCGTCACTCACCTTGGAAAAAAATGTAGTAGATTGGATTTATTCTTAGTCGCCGCTTGTAATTCTTCTTCAATTCTCTTAGATACAATAATATCTAGTTCCTTGTCGGACTTTGCTTGTAATTTATAATTTGGCCACACTTCGTTAACTAACTTTTGTACATTTTGTACTTTCGTACTTGTATGAGATTTTTTAAAACTTTCAAATATTTTTTTGGTATAACTTGGATTTGTCTATTTGAAATGACATCTTATTTAAACGTTAAACTTTGGCTAATGGAATCAACGGTAACACAAATGTTAACTTGGTTTGCTATGCTTACAATACGTCTACTCGCTATAGTATCCAAACGAAACAATACACTGACAGAGGAAATTTAGACAAGTGAATAGCGCGCGGTAATTCCCCTAATCGGTTCTAAAGCGAGTGCCTAAACGTATGCATTATTTGCGGGAATCCCCGAAAATGCGTTTCGTTTTCAGGCATAGACAATGTGCCATTCGTGTAAAAAAGTAAATAACTACCGATGACGTAATCATCATCATTTGACATTATTTTTTTATTTTGTTTGGAAAAAACAAGGAAAATATTAAATTTTTGGGTTACATCTACTGAATGTTCGGCACAAACTGACTTTTTGCATTTTTTGCAGGCTTTTCGTGTTGGTCTTTTCCTGAGACATAGGTAACAATTTCCCTTCTGCTTGATTCTGCCAGAATTGTCACGTTCTTCTTGAGCCCTTACTGGAAGATTTTCAACAGTCGGTGTTACTGGGTGGCCCAACATACTTTCAATTCCACTACGTGATGGAAAATTTCACATGACTTGTGCATTTTGTGAACGATGCTGGATTTCTGCCATGGATAATTGTTCATTCAACTGTTGTAGAAACAACCTTCTGCGGTTTGTAGATGTCTTCAAGTGTGGATTATTTTCCATTTAGATCACGAATGTTGCAAATGCAGCCACATCCACAATGTTATAAAAAAAAGCCAGAGGCCATCTCTCTGTTCTTCTCTTCGTTGTATAGATATTCACCAAGGCATTTGTCCATATTATCAACACCTCCTTTGCTTCTGTTGTAGTCAATTATCATTTTTGGCTTTCTTTTAGGACCTTCAATTTCGATGTTATAATGGGAAGTAGAAAGAAGCACAACCGATTTGTTACACATACTTATGTTGTTGCTGAATCTAAAGATTGATGATTCTCTCTTCCTTTTGGATTAGAAAATTCGGCTGGTACAAATGTACGTCTTTTGTTTACAGTGCCCAATACTGACAAATTGTAGTCTACCATCAAAGTAGAAGCCACATTATAGCTTGTAAAAAAGTTGTCACACACGATGTTCCGACCACTTCCACGGAACAGATTGCAACACAAATCTTTGACCACACGTTCACCTTGATTTTTTTCTCTTTCTCCAGAAGGTGCCCTACCAGTATAGATTTGTCCTTTGACTGGGTAAGATGTAATAGCATCACATAGCCACAACATTCTATACTTGGCCGGTTTTGAAGGTATGTATATATGTATTGAGTGAATCCGGTGCCGCCACGATAAGGGTAAAGTTGTTCATCAACAGTGATGTTGGCTCCTGCTGTATAGTTATCCTGGAGGTTTCTATTGAACATAAGGAAAATGTCAGATATGACTGCTGCTTTGTCAGTTTGTTTACGTTGCTGGCGCGTATTTCCACTATCAAATCTGATAAAACGACTGATAGCCCAAAAACGTCGGAGACCCATTGAAGCACGATACAACGGATGTGAGTTAGTTTTCCATAGATCAGTTGTATGTACATAATTAGAATGTGTGACACCAGCTAACAAAAGTATACCCAGATAAGCGTCAAATTCAGTTGTAGTAATGGGTTTCCATATATGAAGTGGTCTTGCTGGATTTTCTTCGTGTTCACGTTCGTAGCACTGGGTTGCTTTTCTGTTGGTTTCGCGAATTATTATATCACACATTTCTGCTGACATCAACATTTTGAATGTTTGTATAATGCTAAGATCTTTTGTTCTCCGTGCTGCTCCAGTGTTCGAGCTTCTAAGAATATTATGCGACAAAAATCGGCTAGGTTGTGGTGGTTGGTCTGACCAAATTGTACCATCTCTAGCTGTATAGTTATTTGTAGAAGATTCAATTGGAGCTACTTCCAATTCTTTGTCCGAATGAGTCTCACTAACAGGATCATATTCTGGTAATTGCAATCCCTCTGCATGTGAATCTTCTACATTCACATTACTGTGTTCACCATCGCCCTCTTCGTCTGGCAATGAACGTCCATAAGTGTCTTGCTCATCTTCACTATCAGCTTCCAAAAGTTCATCCAACCTTTGGCTTATGTACTATTCTCTCTCTTCAAAACTAAGTCCATGCAATTCCCGGGGAGTTAACCATTGATCATCAGCCATAATAATCTATAATTTTATTTTATTTTTATTAATATGTAGTTACTTTAAAAACCTATAAATAACTAAAAAAAATATATGCTCCTCCAAATATTTTTTCTCAAATGCGTTGCGTGGAAATTAAAAGCGTCTTTGTATCCAAATGCCGTAACAAATGTTGTAACAATTGGCAGAAACACAACCAACTCCTTGCGACGTCCTTGTATTAATGAATGATCAGCCTTACTCGTCTCTGCAAATTTATATGTACATACCACTCCCTACCACTGTTTCCAATATATCACAACATTACTTTCATCACATTGCTTATCGCTAATCCCACTAAATAACTAGATTCTCGTGTGAAGAATCTCAATATCTAAAATAAAGCAATAATGACACAGTCATAAATCTATTTGGTGCATTTATGAATGCGGAAGTTCGAATATTTGCGTATTTTTCCTGTCATAAACTATTGCGCATTTTTTTAAGGATGGCTTACTTGACTTATTATACTTTTATATGTACTTAAAAATGACCCTACGGAATGAGTTACAATACAAATAGTAGCTGTTATTTGTAGAGGTTTTCCCAGCATCAACCATCGGAAGGAGAAGATCAGCATCTGGGTCTTATTAGGTCATATTTTTCTGCCTGTATATTGACGACCGGGATTTTGTCGACATTATACTGTATGCATAAATAGCTGGTTGCAATATAAGAAATAGAAAAAAGCGAACAAAGTGCAAAATTTATTCATACACATACAAAAATGTATGGAACACCCGGGTATGTTGGGTGTATATTTATGTATAATTTTTTGGCTGTTGACATAAGGGTTAATGGTAGTAGTAGTAGTAGTAATAGAAGTCAGCGGAAAAATGATTGAATGTGAAAACCCTCTTGGCCGGACAGCGACCGTCGGGCAATTTTTGGCCGCTCAAGGGGAGTGAAAAATACATTTACAAATGTATTGAGTTTTTATACGAGTATGTACATATTTGATAAACGAAAATATTGTTTCATATTTATTGTTACAAGTTTTACATAGTAAAATACATAAAATAACACAAGATACGTATAAAATTAAGGCCCCTGTTAACATATTTCAAAAGATAGGAACCATATCTTCTGTACACATTTCTTTAAAAGCGTTGAAATTCATACATAGCTTAAAAAAATCCGAAATGGTCGATTGACGTACATTTTTTTGTATCTCCTCCAAAAGTCTAAGAAAGCCATATGGAAAGGCTTTTTTAAATTTTTCAAATGTTCGAACGCATTGTAATCGTCTTTTAAAAATTGCTTTAAATTTGCAATGCATATTAACGCGGTTTTGTTTGAGGGTACCTCATAAGAACCATCAGATATATGTTGGTTCAGTAACTGTATCATCGTTGTCGTCAATTACGTCTGCTGATTCGCTACTCGTACAATCAATGTCAATTTCATGCTCTGGATTTTCTGTCGCTATATCATTGCCTACTGCGAGAAATTCTTCGCAATTGGAATAAGACTTCCCAAATGTTTTAGCCAGTAGAAAAATGGAAAAAAGCATTACTAGAGCTAAGTCGTCTTCAGGCTCGAATTCCATTAAACCATCTCGATTTTTGTCGAACCCAGCTTTTTTAAAACAATTTATTATTGTTTCCGGCTGCACCTTAAGCCAGGCTGCTTTTATGAAATGTATAGCCTCCAAAACGTTAATTGATTTATTTGCCGAACATCTATCAATATTTGCCAAGATATGTTTAACAAACCGGCTTCGATAGTGAATTTTAAAATTTTGAATGACACCCTGATCTAAGCTGATTTCGCGTTGCATGGACGAAAAATAGTTTCAATATTTTTTGATTTTAAGTCTCGAGGGTGCGTTGTTGCGTTGTCTAGGAATAGTAGGATTTTTCTATTTTGCATGCCGAAGAATATTAAATAAACACATGGTTAAGAGAAAATGTCCGCACAAAAGAGTTGTCCGCCTAATAGAAGTGTCCGTTAGGAGAGTTTTCACTGTATTTATTTTTTTGGTTCTATTTAAACGAGGCCTCTCGTCCTTTACGCCAAAGTCGTATGCCTCTGGAACCATTTCCATCTAAAAGTCCCCACAACATTCCACATCTGCGAAAAAAGTTTTTCAAGATCAAAGGTTAAAAAAAAACGGCTTTTCAAAATTTTCTGCCAATGGTAAGTTTTATCAAAAAATTGATCAGACAAAAGTTGTAGATCATAAAATTATTACAAAAATTGTTCCTATACTTTTTTAAACCCCTTGTTGACCAAACAATTAAAAAAGCAGTGTTAGATTTTTTTTTTTTTGATAATTTTTGATTTAAGAGTGTTACTAGAAGGAAAATTCATGTTTTGATTTCTCAAAGACTCTCAAGGGCGAACACTGATGGTGGTACTCAAAAGTACCGTTGGGCTGTCGGAACATTTTGAAATTTTTTTGAAAAAATATATTTATATTCTCTTTGCTGACGAAGTTGTTATTCATTTAAAAAAAATAGTTTTATTTGTTTATTATTTTTAAGTTTTAGGTGTCTTATAAAAGGTACCTAATTGTAGATTTTCAAAGCACATCATAAGATGAAAAGAAAAAGTACTGTTTGTCCTAGGGATAAAAAAATTTCAAGTTAACAAATTAAGGTTAGGACCAAAATTCCAGAAAAGGGTCATAATTGTTGTGTATTCATGTGTGTATAAGTATGTATTAAAAATGTATTCCGTGATACAAAAAAAGTAGTTTTTTTGTAATTGCAACAGAGGTATATATTGCAATGACTATATTTTTGTTGATGCTGCATAGTTCGCACCTTCCGCGTGACTCAACAAATTTTGCCCAGTGAACTCCCAGTCGAACGTCCTTCGAAACGGACTCTCTTTTTCCCTTTGTTTTTTTTTGATGCATTGTGGGGATGTCGTAAGAGGCGACTAAAACAAAGGTAAACAAAAATCACATCTAGGCAATTTATAAAACACCAAAGTGAGCCTAGGGACACATATACCACCATTAAACTGCCCCACAAGTGTACATGCAAGTCAGTGGGTTGACACGACTGGAGATCACCGGTGTTGTAAAAGTAAGATCAAACAAAAAAATCTGGAGCATGCCCGTGTCAAAAAAAATAAAAAAAAGGCAGGCCGAAAAACAATTGGTGCAAACAAATGCAAAAACACCAGCATTTGATTGGCCTCAGCGATGAAGTAATCCCAAACCGGGAAGCCTGCCGCTACTTTCTGAGGTCAAACCGGCGGACCCCACAAGCGGACCAGTAGGAATGCAGTTAAGTGGGAAGGTTATGGTCCTACACTTCTGACCATAACAACGCCGGAAAAAGGAAAAGAAGAAGAAGAAGATGCATTGTGGGGATTCACTCAGTGATGTCCTTTTAAGGCTTCGTCTGTCAGGAGCCAAATACTTTTGTGATAAAAGTCCTAAAGTTACACGTTTAGAAAAGAAAGGGAAAGATAAAAACAGCGGTGCACCAAAGAGTGAGGGAGATGAAAACATTTAAGTAAGAGGCACTAGAAAAAAAAATTGGCTAACAAGGAAGTCATACGACGTTGAAACCTCAACCGGTTTATCATTCAACGGAGCCTAAGTATTGTCTAGCAGATTCACAAAATAAAGGAAGCCCTTACTACTGTGTCGTTTACAGGGAGATAAGTTTCCTTAATATCACGTAAAAGATATTTTATGTTGTATTAAGCGAACGCATTATTTCATGTTGTATGAAAATAAATTGATAGATCGATATCAGTGCGGTTTTGAGCCAGGAAAGTCCACCACCAATCCAGTGTTTTCTCTACGGCATCTCCTTAAAAAAAAACAATAAATTTAATCTCTGTCTAGCTCCATCTACTTTAATCCATCTGCTTTCAAAAAATCCCACAGGCAATCCATCTTTTAAATAGTCGTTATAAAGTCTTTAGAAGTTTTTTATTTTCAAACCTAATATTCAATTATTACGCCATTGCCAACCGCATTCCCATTCTGCTTTGTTTTAACCTGGTTTCATGCTTTTTATGTCCGTCCTTTTTCGTGAACACAAATTAGACTGTTTTTATTGTATTTTGGCTAAACACGTGAGGCACCTACCCACATGCCGAGAACTTACCTTTTTTTTTTGGCTAAGCTCGCTTTAAATTTTTTGCATGGCGGTAATATCTACATTATAGGAATCGAATGCTTCTGCAAATTTTTCGACCGCATGTGAGTCTGGCAATGAATGGCAGTGGCAATGATACAGTAATCTAGGATATGTGTGACCATGGTTTTTTAAATTGTTAGTATGGCATTCACTGCGAAATATTTAAAATGAGTGAACAGGCACTCATGTTTGCTGTCGATCTTTTTTCCAGATTTCCCTTTAATTTAATTTTCTACCACTTTACAAAAAGCGAAATGTCGAATTCATTACCTTCCATATGGGCTTTCATTTTGCAGGCGATTTGGCCATTGGCATTGCTACATACTCGTACAAAATTCAGGCAAAGACAATATAGAAGGTGGTAAATCGTCCCGTAAATTGCCAATATAAGTATAGTAGATATGTATATTACTTAATTCCAATTCAATGTGTCTGGGCATTGAAGCTGCTCCAATTTTGTTATTGATATGTATTTCCCTTTAATAAAATTTAATCATTTTTATTTGTATTCCCAGGTATACCTGCAGAGCCGGGTCTGTGACAACACCAATCTAATTTATACAACTGCAATTTTCTTCTTGCGTGTTCTGATGGGACAAAATCCCAAAGACAGTTTCCGGCATATATCACACATCGTTTTGTCAGATGTCAATCTTCACAATGCGTATACAGATATTTTGTTGCACGAAATTAAAAACATACTACCTTTCTATAATAATATCAAGGTGATATTGCTGTCGGATAGCAATGACAACAGTAAATTTCTTTCTTATTTCGAGGAAGGAGTCGAATTGAGACTGGATCAAAAAATGTTCGACGTCAAACTATACTATTTGGAAGATGTTAATGCTGTGATACAGGATTATCAAAAGCCTGGCGAATTTTTAAATTACTTGAAAATTTTACCAATAGTTGAACCTGGAGACGATGCCGATAAAGTTTGGGTGGATACAATTCTAAAAGAGTATGAGACTACTGGAAGTGACATTGCGTTGAGTCGTTTTTTGTACTTGGTTCGTGCTGAAAAAGTATCTGTAAACTATGCACATTCAAAGGATAGTTTCACAGCGCTGATAGTAGCAGCACAGCATGGCAACCTAGTCCATTTGCAACGATTATTAGATTTCCCGGGTACGAACCCATTGATGCAAGATAAACAACATTTCACAGCGATAGATTATGCAGTGTCTCGTAATAATATCGATTGTATCACAATACTGCAGCAATTTACAAAGCAAGACTATTATGAATACAACAACCGTACAGTGAATTTCGCGTTAATAGAAAATCTTATTGAAGTAATAACGAAAAATTTGAAGTTTGGACATATTATTGTCTTTCTTCCATCGTTCGAAGACTTATTGAAACTAAAGTATAAAATCCTCAAACTTAAGTTCATAGGAAAACTGCCACTGGAAACTTCAGCCTATTTGCTACACCCGAACATGCAATCCGATCAATTGCAGCAGATTATGACAAGCTCGACTTTGACAAAAATCATTTTAAGCACTAGAAAAGCAGAGTCTTTAAGCTATTTGAATGACATTACGTATGTTATAGACACTTGCCTTGACTGCGTGGACATATATGACCCCGATGCCAAATGTCGAAAAGTGACAAACGAATGGTCGTCGCAAGAACGACTTCAAGCTAGACTGAAAATTGCAGGTCGATCTACAACTGGCCATTGTTTTCGGCTGATATCGAAAACTATTTACAATCATCTGCCATTGAAATCTACACCTGAGCTATGCAACATGTCTTTGAATCGAATATGTTTGATGGCGAAGTTGCTCTGCCCTTATAAACAAATTACAGACTATTTTGAGGATACTATTATTAAACCTCCTCGATTGCACGTCCTGCATGGAATTGATTTTTTAAAGACGATTGAAGTTCTCGATTGTATGGAGGACGTAACCTGGCTTGGTTGTCGTCTAATTGATGTTCCTGTCGAATTAGAACTCGGAAAATCTCTAGTGCTATCAATTTTATTCAAGTGCTTGGATCCAGTTTTAACTATAGTTAGTTTTTTGACCTGCACCACCTACGAGGAAGCAGACAGAGTTAAAAATAGTTTTGCGATTGAAACCGTCTTTAAAAAAGACAGTGCATTTTACTCCTCGGAGGATTTATTTTCTGATCATCTGATCTTCCTGCGGGTCTACCAAACATGGCAAAACGAGAAACGTGAGAACATTGTCAACGAAGTTTTAGCCGACGAAAATAACTACATAATTAATGGTATTCTGGACACAGTTTGCGGGGTGCGAACACATTTAGTCGGTGCTCTACGATCATGTCAATTGATACACAATCAGGGGCAGCTAAGCATGCATTCAATAAATTTGAAAGCAGGTAACTGGGCGATCATTAAAGCAGCTCTAACCGGTGGGCTGTACCCCAAGATCTGCGTAATAGATAGAAACGAGTGTCAATTAAAGTCTAGATCGCGCCAATTATGCGTTCATCGAAACTCGACGTTACGTTATTCAAAACATTCCGAAAGGCCATTGGAAGAGCTTCATCATCGTCCGTCTGATTGGCTGGTGTACTTTAAAGAAACTGATAGTATCATAGTAAACAGTATTTCGGAATGCTCTATCATAAGTCCATTATCTGTTGCCCTTTTCGGAGGAAAACTGGAACCAATCTCAGAGAATGTTGAATTCTGTCAAAATGGATATGCAAACTACTATGTGGACGATTGGATACGTCTGCAAACTGATACGAACAGCGCGTTATTGCTTTATAAACTACGGCAGAGATTACATTTTGCTTATATGGACTTTTTGCAGGTATGTGGGAATAATGATAAGTGGAAAAAGTCGAGTGTGGCTGTAACTGAAATATCTCGATTTGTTGAACTTATCAATAAAGTCGTTTTGTACGAGGATTTAAACTTGGAATTTGCTCAGCCTGTTCGCGTTGGCAACCGTCCTAAAGCCGTCGCAAGTAGATTTATATCTGATTTCGAGATTGATGGGAGGGAGTTATTAGTACCAATATGTTTCGCCAATGTAATGTCACCTGAAGGGAAACGGTCTCAATTCTATCAGAGAGAATTTTTTTTAATAAATATTTTCGATTCCCACACGTTAACGAAATCTTTGGACAAACTCTCGACGATTGATATTTCAGGATGCACATTTTTCAAGACAATCAGCTGTAGTATCTCGGTACAGAAATTGACCTATATTATTCTGTGCAGTGCTGATCAGAAACGAATAACGAATATTGCAATTGCAAAGATCAACGAAAATAGTTGTTTTGTAAAAAATAGTTTTCAAGCTAGCATCCCAATATATGATGTGATGTAAGTATGTGTGTTTTGGTACTTTTCTAGAATTGTAAATATATTATATTATTATTTGAATGATTCTAATTGATTTTTTCCAAGAATTTTGATTAGTTGTAAAGATGAAAAATCTTCCATGGGTCGCAGCGATAGCTATATACATGCTGTGATCAATTTGATATGTAACCGTTTATTAAATTTACAATTTTAATAATTCTTCCAAATCTATTTCGTCCGCTGAAATATAATCCTCTTCCGGCAGAGTATACAGTGAGAGACAAAAATTTGTATACAGCCAGAGCTTACTAGTGCAGAACTTAAGATACGCTATGTTGCAAGTAAGTAGAAAAACAATTCAACACGAAATAAAGCTTACAGCTCACTTTTTTATTTTTCATTTGAAAAATGCAGTCAAAAATTAGTATACACTTTAGAAATAAAAACTTCTTGTCTTATATAGGCTTAAAAAGCTGGGTGTTAATACCTCATACTCCATGAGTTGTGATAACTGAAGCCAATCTTCTAGGAACCGATGTAACCAATTTTTTTGTAACTACAGGAGAGATTTTTGCTCATTTTTGCACTGCATTGGACGTTGGAGTTTTCCTTAAAGCCTCACTAGAGATTATAATGCCCCGTAAAGCGCTCTATGTCATCTGCTTTTATATCATGCCATCTCAGCCTATTGAATCCTGTGACAGACGGTCAATCATTTTACATTGCCACTAATCCCTCTGTTGCCAAAGAATGTCTTTTCTTAGATCGTCTAGCTGATTCAAACCTTAGGCTAAGGCCACGTGCAGAGCGACAGAGCGGCAAAAAAAAATTCAAACATATGAAATTGTATGGCTGTGGCCACACAGTCTCTGAGCGGCAAGCGACGTTTTTGAGCGGCAGAGTGGCGTCGCTCAGCTTTCAATTATGTTCTATTATTTTAGGGTAGTGCTGAGCGGCAAGAAGGAATAATGGCAAATTTAAGAAATATTAACAGCAAATCAAATGATTGTATTGACATACGTAGGTATTGTCTGAACCGGTCTTCGTGTTGTCGAAGATTATTATACAAATGGTGAAATTCGCCAAACCTGATCTTTTTTCGGTTTATTGGATGAACTCCAAATCTTCTTTTTTTAAGCTTAAGATAACTCTGTAAATGTTAAAACGAGTTTCTTGTAGAACACTGCGGCGAACAACGCTCGATAACGACATTTTCACAAATAATCATTAAGAATTGCCGCTCAAGAAATGGCCACTTGCCGCTTAAGTTTGCCGCTCTGTCGCTCTGCCGCTTGCCGCTCAGCGCGTGGCCTTAGCCTTAGCCAAGTTGGTGGCATCACAAATTACATGAGTAGACAGCTAGACCTGATCTTCACTACAGACCCCCTTAGTTCCTCTGTTTCAATTTGTCCCCTTTCCTTATCAACCATCGACAACTACCATCCTTCCCTTCTTTAATTTTTTCAAGACTCTCCACCACTGAATACTTCCCCTCCGCTTAAGTCCTACGACTTCCACAAAGCAAATTTCAACCTAATCAATGAATATCTCAATAACGCCCCCTTCAATTTTGACAGCCTTACAATAAACGACGCCATATCTATTTTCTACAGAGAAATATTTAATTCTATTTCTCTTTGCGTTCCCCTTTCCCGATCCAAACATTTATCTACCTCCCCACCTTGGTATAATCGCAGGCTGCGTTCACTAAGAAACACAAGAAACAAACTGTGAGCAAACTTCCTTCGTACTCAATCCCCCAATGACTTTTCTAACTACATTGGTGTTTATCCGAAATTCACCGAGCTGCCTGAGTCCCTCTATAAACGCCATTTAATCGAAATGCAAGCCAATCTTATTAACGATCCTAAGTCCTTCTTTCAGTTTGTCAACAACTTCACTCTCCTTCAATGGCGAAACCTCGAATGATCCCAAAAATATCGCCAAACTTTTTGCCAACTTTTTCAAAGAATCTTTCGCCGATGACTCCTTTTTACCGGATACTACTTACTTCGACTACTTACCAAATTTCTCCCTTGGAAAATTTCTCCCACGTACTATTGACCTCCATATCATTGAAAATAAATAGAATCAACTGCATGACGAATTTATTCCTGGGCCCGATGGTCCTCCATTATTTTTGTCCCGCTCTCAAAAATATTCAATTTATCCCTGTCCCTTGGAGAATTTCCCCAGATATTGAGAACCGCTTTTATAACTCCTGTTCACAAAAAAGGTTCGAAGAATGTTGTCAACAACTACCGGCCCATCGCCAAACTGTCCCACATACCCAAACTTTTCGAAAGTATCTTGTATGACCCTCTAAGTTTCCACTGCAAACCTCTAATCTCCTCTAAACAACATGGCTTCCTCAAATGCAGGTCTACAACCACAAACCTTGTCGAATTTGTGTCCTTCACACCTTCAGCATTAGATAATGATTTCAGTAAGGCTTTCGAGAAAATCTTCCACAAACTACAATACAATAATACTTTTCAAAATGTCTTCCCTTGTCTTTGAACCCACTGCGTTGAAGTGGATATGTTCTTATTTAAAAAACACTTATTACCGTGTTCCGTTTTAGATATGCCTTTTCCTTCTTAGTTTCTTCCGGCGTTCCCCAAGGCAGCCATCTAGGTCCACTTCTTTTTATTCTCACCATAAACGACATTGAGTTTGTCATCAAACATTCCCACCCCTCACTGTACGCCGACGACACCAAGTTCTTCAAGACCATTTCCTCGCAACAAGACTCTTCCCTTATTCAATCGAATCTCAACAGCTTTTCCGTTTGGTGCTACAAAAATTGTTTGGAACTTAACATTTCCAAATGCCAATCAATTACCTTCTCACGTAAACAAATCAAACCTCCCCCTCGTCTTTACTTCCTCAATAATCAGCCCATCTCTAGGGGGATGGGTTATTGGCATACTATGTGACCAAGAGCTCAATTTTCGCGCACATATCAACGATATAATTCATAAAGCCAACTCTGCACTCGGTTTTGTGAAACGTTGGTTAGAAGAATTCTCCAATCCCTACGTGACTCGATCCCTCTATATTACCTTTGACCTCCCAAGTGTGGTCTCCTTAACAAACCCACATATCTAGAATCGAAAGCATCCAACATTGGTTCCTAAGTTTCGCTCTTGAAGTCTGCCCTGGAACAATTCCTTGTTCTTACCGCACTATCAAAAAAGTCTTAAACTAGTCAACTTGAGTACTTTGGAGGAACGAAGAAGAGTATCTGACATCATCTTCATTCATAGACTTCTTACAGGTACCATTGACTGCGCCACCCTTTATAACTCCATATCTCTTAACACTAACCCTCGTAATACACGCAATCCTCGTCTCCTCTATCCACCCCCCGCACCTCATACGGGTCCAATGAATCCATTCCCCGTATGCTGGCAAGTGTTAATTCGAATATTTCCTTCGACTTCAACCTTAACACTCCATGCCTAAAACTCCATCTTCTCAATAACTTTCCCTCCTTCCAGTCTTGGTTTCTAAGGATCGCGCCCCCTCACCCATTCTCATTAGTTATTAAGTTTAGCTTGAATTAAGCTCAATAATTGGGGGTGTTTGCCCCCACGAAAATTCTAAATTCGAAAATACTATTTTCCGCACTTCTGTTTCGGTAAGAACGTGAGGGCGACCAGTACGCTGCACCGTATCCGTATTTCTTCGCAAGTTGTATCTTTCTATAATTTTTTATACAGTTGCACGATTTTTTTTAACGATACATATTAACAATTTCTGCCAAGGATTTTTCTTCTCTCCGATGCTGAACGATTAAATTTCGCATTTCTTCTAGTAAATCCTTTCCTTGCGCCATTAGGACTATAAAACTTTACTTTTTATTTGTTATTTAATTCTAACTCTTATCAACTCATGAATTGTGAAATAAATTTCGCTGTATACTAATTTTTGATTGCCTTTTTCGGATGATTTTTGCTTTTATCGTGAATAAATTCTAAATTATTTTTTTAAAACTATTTCTTAGTGAAAAATAAAAAAAAGTGAGTTGTAAGCTTTATTTGGTGTTTGTATTACTCACTGTAACATGGACTATCTTAAGTTCCACACTAACACTAGTAGGCGCTGGCTGTATACACATTTTTTGACTCTCACTTTACTTAAGCCAAGATTTTTTACAATTTTCTAAAATGTTGTATAAAATATAAATAAATAAATCTCAATTCGCGTTGAATTTCTACTATGAACTCGAAACATGTAGCTAAATCGGGCGAATCATCTTGAGTTATGGTGTGGTGTGTTTCATAGTCAGAATTATGTTAACAATATGAACAAGAGCACAAGAAAATCTCGGATTTCCTCTACATATTCTTGCTTAAAAATTTCTTTTTTTTTACTTTCTCAACCTTCTGGGAATTGTTTGTATCACCTCTAAAGGTTTGTCGTACAAAACCCGTTGCTGAAGGTCTTCTGCAACACCTTCTACGTTTCTGGAGCAGAAGCTTCATTCCGCAAACAAAAATTTAATGCGACTTATTTTCTTAATAATATCATAATTTTTTATTAGGTATAACTATGCAATTTGAAACAGACTTTAATGACCATAAAAATATATTTTAATATATTTATCCGCAAGGCTTAAATTGGAAAGTCACCATACGAATTTTATGTAATGGAGTATTATACAGTCGATGCTCTTTTTATGCGGTACTCAACAAAAAACAGTGTTTTGAAATAATTTTCATTTGAATTTCTTCTTTCTCCATTTTTTAATCCATTTTTATTCATTTTATACTTAGAGCTACCTTAAGTTAGACAAAAATACTTAAAACCAGTTTGAATAACTTAACTAACTTAAAATACCTTACTGGCCCTATACAGAAATTCTAAAGTAGACAGAACAACCTTAACTATACCTTTCCGACATATAAAAACAGTTATAATAAAAATAAATAAATTTATAAAACAAACTTAGCGTCAGATTACTCTTTCTAAAATTTAAAAAAACTTGCTTAAACTACCTTAATTAAAGTATACATAATATGCACGTCTTATTTCCGATTATAATATTTTATTGTTTTTTTCTTTTGTTTTGGATTTTGATTTTTTATATATTTTTTTATTTGCTTATATTTTGCATGTACTAAAATTAAACTAAAACTACCCAATACCCACCCCAACCTATCCTAACCTGCCATAACCTACTCTAGCCTATGTGAGCCTGCTATTGGTGTTTGCAGACTTTGCCTTAAAGAGGCCTACCTAGGAAAATTGATCACTGACGCCGTCCGCTTCAGCCACCAAAATCGTTGATGCTGTCGGACGACGTCTTCCCGATCTCTGCGTGATACCGATCTACTGAACCTGGGGCGGTCGGACTCACGGAGCGCGGCAACATGTTCGTAGGGGAACCGCCGCAGAGTGGGCAAAACGACCAAAAAGCGGAGAAAAACTCTATTTCTCGAGAATAATGTGCTCTATCAAATTGCGGGTAGTTTCATTCGATTCAGAATGGAAAAATACAATAGGGCTGAAATTATAAAATTTAAAAATTATTGAATTAAAAATTATTTTTTAGTGAAATTGAGTAAAAAAGAGAAATGGAATATCTTACATTACCAATTGGAGTGCTTCATCACTGATGGGAAGGTGTTTCTTTTTGGGTTCATGGACGCTAGCAACTTATGAAAGACATCCTCGTGTTCCTTGTGAAGTGAAGTCGATAGTATTTCTAATTTTTTTCCAGCTTTCTTGTGCCTCTTTCGAAAGTAACCCAATTGGTAATGTTGCTGTTTCTATAAGCTCAGTATAAGGCATGTAATACCACGGGTACATTTCTATTGCCAACGTTGCCGTGTCTGTCGCATACGATTTAAATATCTATTACTACTATTAATCAAGTCGGCGAATCAGGTTTTCGTTAACTTGAGTTATTTCAGCTGCAAAGAAGGATTTCGGAAGAATGCTCTCGATTATTTCCGCTATTACTGGAACCGTATCCCTCTTTTCGAAATCAACTTTTATCCAGTTCAGTAACGATATATGTTCCTTTGCTGCTTCTTTTATTGGGTGAGTAGTTTTCGTTGTCCTCCTTCTAGATTATAGCCAAGGTGAAGAATATACTACATATATTTTATTCTATCATGAAGTCGGGAAATACCCAACTGATTTGCTTCTTTATTGCGAAGTAGTTGATTGATGCAGTTGTGTTGGTAACATGTTGAGCTACTTTTCCGTACAACAAACCCCACCGTGATGGTATTATGTATTCTCGTACTGTAGGATTGTTGGTCACAAGTTATGTATTCCATTTGGAACACGATCTTTTTCAGATATTATCAATTCAGCAGTGTTTCTGTTAGAAATTGAAATCTAACGCAGATGTTTTCGTCTGGTTTTGCGGCAAGAATAAATTTCGTTACCAATTCACTGTTTTCCAATGTATCCAATTCATCGTCTTGTTTGGTTTTGGAAATTATTTCTACTGTGTGGTCAACAAAACTCTGTAAATGAATTTCGAGTAAAGTGAGAATAAACTCACATTTCATCCACTCAAAAAACTTATTTTTAATTTTACGAGTATTCCTATTAAAATTAACAGTTTTTAGTTATTGTTTATTATGAGGCAAAAAAGGCCTTATAATTGCCCTATTGATTGAAGTAAGTAGATCCTCATTTTTCAAACAAAACTTCTCGCTAACGTAAGTTTCTACTGATCCTTTATTAAATAATACCCGGCAGAGATCGGCATATATTATTGTTATGGTCTCCATAGTGAAAGTATTGATGGTTACTTTCTTTAATATACCACGTTAATACCAGTGGTGTGAAAAATCTTTGTTTTTATGGCTTTATTTTATCAGTTTTCTTTAGTTGTCAATGGGAGTTTTAGGAATGTTAGGTATTAGTATAAGCTTTGACAAAATGGCAAGCTTTAACCGGAGCTCAGCGGAACTTTTTTTGAGAGGTTAGATAAATTCATATGGTGTAGTTACTCTTCCCACTCGCTCTATTATATTCCTTTATGTGATATTTATAAACTGGCTTTTTTTTCTTTTCTTTAAAACATGAAAATGAAAAAAAAAGAGGCAGAATTGTTTTCTCCCACTAATAATGAAAACAATAGCCCATCAAACACAGTAAAAATAAGAATGCCCCACTGTGCGCCGCTTGACGGAATTGCGGGCAACGAAAAGGTTGGCGCTACTGCAAAATTAGATCAGCCCACATTTATCCAAATTGAGAAATGCCTCCGATGGGACAAAGCCGTTAAGGCGAACCCTCTCTTAGTACAAGTAGTTGGGGTAGTAAGCCCCGGAGAACAGGTTATTGACCGTAATCGTTGTTCTTGCAACGTGACTTTTAATTAGTTTTATCAGAAAGTTGTCCACTGATCCACCCGTACATTACTGACGGTATAAAATAGAGGTAAAATTTCGTGTGTTCGGATTCGAGAACCTATGTAACCTGAGACATGTCCAATGTGTTGGCGCTCACGTTGAACCAGGGATATCCATAAGCAAGTTGGCTTCTATGAAACAGCCATCTGGTCAGAGCGATAGCGCCCCGGGCCGTTGCCAGAGCAACATATATATGTTTGGCAAAATATAGATCCTGGTCTAGCCAGATCCCAAGGTACAATACCTGACTACACTTTGTTTCGCAAATGGATGCCCGTCCGGTACAAAAATTGAAAACCTGCGCCCATTTTCTGAATAAAATAGATTCTGATTTCTGGAAGTTGATTTTCAACATTCCTTTAGATATCCGATACGAGCTTCGACGCGCCATGAGTAGTATAATGCCCTGTTGGCAAACGAAACTGGTTATCCGCAATGATTTTATTAGCCTCAACCCATTTAGTCAGGGCTCTATGAACCACCTTCACGAAGACCTTTCTGGTTCTCGGAAGGAGGCTTATTGACCGGATATTTGCCGGGTTGAAGGTGTCTTTACCCTTCTTGGGAATTGGTCGCACCATCGCTGTATTCCAGTGCACTGGGTAATATGCATAATTCAGTGCTGGTATACAATACATCTCTACAACTACTGGTGGGAGGTGCCTAACCACAACATTAGATATTCCATTGGTTCCCGCAGACATTTTTTTTTAATAACTCGAAGATTAATTATTGGGAGATCCTCCGTCGAAATGAGCAGGGTTTTAATCCCTTCACTGACGACGGCATTGTTTGCCATGGAATCATCATTGAAGCTGGTAAAACTAAGGTTCTCTGATCGCCAATGATGATTATCATTTTGAAGGTAGAAGTAATGAAGTAGGACTCTGCTTTACAGGTCGCGGTTTTGGCGAACGCTGTCTTCATTGTCTATCATTGTCATTGTCACGGAAGCTTCAGGTCTTGAATGTCATTCTGATTGTTTCCCCGAAATATTTTATTTATTTGCGAGAACATACTCGCATTGTTGGATTTTACAGCACGAAGTCTTCGCGAATTTTAGAAAAAAGGAAAAAGAGCAATATCGGTCGGTGATTCGATTCTTGTTTTTGGAAGGGAAATCGCGCAGCGAAATCAAAGAGCGTTTGGATGCTGTGTACGGTGACTTTTCTCCTTCGATGGCGACCATCAAAAATTGGTTTAACGAGTTTCAACGTGGTCGCACGTCGGTTTTTGATGAGCCACGTCCAGGTGCCCCGAAAACTGCTACCACGGAGGATAACGTGACAAAAATCCACGATCTCGTATTGGCAGACCGCCGATTGAAGGTGCGCGAGATAGCTGAGACAGTAAGCATTTCCAAAAGTCGCGTGGGTCAAATCCTGCATGAACATTTTGGGCATGAGAAAGCTGTCGGCGCGATGGGTACCGCGTTTGCTCACTCCGGACAACAAGCGCAACCGTGAGACCACTCCAGAGCAGTGTTTGACGCTGTTTAAGCGCAATCCGAAGGAGTTTCTGCGTCGTTTCGTGACAGTCGACGAAATATGGATCCACTGGTACACACCAGAGACCAGGGAACAGTCGAAACAGTGGACTTCACCCGGCGAACGTGCTCCGAAGAAGGCGAAGACTTTCCCATCGGCCGGAAAGGTGATGGCCACCGTTTTCTGGGATTCACAAGGTGTGATCCACATCCACATCGAGAAGGGCAAAACGGTCACAGGGCTGTACTATGCCAAATTATTGGGCCGAATTGAAGAAAAAACGGCCCCACTTGTCAAGTATTTAGGCATTATTCTTGACTCCAAACTTTGCTGGAAAAGGAACTTGGAGGAAAGGAAGAAAAAAAAAGATTGAATGCTTTTTATGCATGCAAAAAGACCTTTGGCAAAAGGTCTACACAGCAATCATCAGACCCTAGTCTGGTGGACTGCTAGCAGCATGAAAAGCTATATGAGAATGCTCAACAAAGTACAAAGTTCAGCCGCTGTTTGTAAAACAGGAGCTATGAGAAGCACGCCGCAAGCAGGGTTGGACACGATACTTCATCTCCTTCCTCAAGATTTATTCATAAGAGGCTGCGCTGCAAAAAGCGCTTTCAGACTAAGAGAGTCCTTTTTGTGGAAACAAGCCAACTATGGACATGCGGCCATACTCAGAATAATAGATGACCAGGGAAAGATACATAGTTTTAGTAGCCTCGCAGCTACGATCGAGATCAACGCCTACGAGATTACCCTCTTCACCGACGCATCGAAAATGGATACAGGCACTCTGATACCCTGCACAAACAGGAATCATTTAGACTCCATGATTTGTGCAGCGTCTTTCAAGCAGAAATCCTAGCAATAGAGAAAGAAGCCAAACACCTACAAGTAACCGATATCTCACCATCGGATATCACTATCTTCGTAGACAGCGAGATCAAAAGCTGTCATGAAATGTCACGGCTCACCAAAGTCCATCAGACACCAAAAAGTCAAACTCTGCTTGGTCCCGGGTCACAGCTAATTCACAGGGAACGAAAGAGCGGACGAATTGGCCAGGCAAGGGTCTGAAATGGATATCAGCGAAGCGGACACGTCATTGCAACCATCGATCTGCGCATTATACCGGATCATAAATGACAGAATTATAAAAGAAACCAACTCGTCTCGGCTTACAAGAAACAACAGCCACGCGACAAGATCATCGTGACCAGAGCTCAATATCGGAAAAACAAAGAAGCTCTTGGCGCTGGACCGAAACTCGATCCGTAGGCTCGTCGGAGTGATCACAGGACTGTCCCATCGGAGCAATGCTCCGAAAAAGGAACTCAGGATCCAGCGATCTCTGCCGGAGTTGCGGCGATGAGGAAGAAACCGAGACGATCCAACATCTGCTTTGCCACTGTCCAGCACTCCAGAATCGACGCCTAGCTTCGCTGGGCCAAAGATTCTTCACAGAGGTTGCGGACGTAGCAAATGCAGATATATCGGATCTTCTAAAATTCATAAAGAGCACCGGGTGGTTTCAGCCACCACGTGATAGGACAGGTTAATTATATGTGTACTCCACAAATGAAGGGAATCACATTGGGCTCTTTGGCCTCCGAGTGGAAGTGATGCTCAACCATCACACTCCCCTTCTTTAACCTAACCTAACTTTAAGAACATCTTTGTAGCTACACGACCAACTAGTTCATTTGTTATTCGCTTTCTTATTTATTCGACATGAATTTGGCCGTTGTTCCGCTTTCCTTCTGTCACCAAGATAATACACTGAAACAAAGTGTCATTGCTTGATTCTGCATAGTTAATTTCCCTGTGTCGTTCCAATTTCCAATAGTAATATTGTAGTTAGTGGACTTATGTTACTAGGGTATTTTAAAGCACGCCATATATCTATTTTTGTTTTAGAATTCTTTGTACAACTTTAAAGCTACCTTTGCCACCATTTAAACTAAGCCGCATGCCATTTAAATTGGACAATAGCACAGGTGAAGCTATTCTAACATTATTGTAATCAGCACGTGTACGTGGTATGTATAAGTTAAGGATTTAAATATATGCTATTAATTTTTTTTTCTATTTTGTAGACCCACCATTTTTCTGTCATTTGTTTATTTTATATTAGACTTTACTTTGTATGCGTCCACTTGGAATTATGCGACCTTATTCAGATGAATAAACAAGATTTTGTTTCAACTATTTTGATCAATTTACACCAGAGTTTGATTGTGGTTCTTAAAGCCTATAAACATGTTTATGTGTACCCAAAGTGTAAAGAAATTTATTTAGATTTCTATAGAATTCTGTTATTCATACATGTTTTTTTCAATGGGTTTTTAATTTTCTTAACATTTATTTATTGAAAAAAAAACCAAAACGTTTGTCTTTTTTTCGGATAATTCGAATAGTTTCGATGTATTATTGTTAAAAAACAACATTCAAATAAAATATAAATAATGTATGTATACCCGCTTTTGTATGTACATGTCCGGCATGAAATTGAAAATATCATTGGATGGTAAGTGTTTGAAATTTAAATCATGGTCTGACAGGACATTTTCCCTTCCCATCTTGGTGCAGATTGAGTTATTAACATAGTTTTTACAAATTATGATACAAAAATATCTACTCATATGATACTAACAAATCCGATGCTACGTGATCTGCAGTGCACCTTTAGTTGTAGCCGATCTGTTAAGTAGAGCAAACGTTTATCTGATTTCTTCTTTATTTAAATTATTATTATAGTATACCTTATACATTGGACAAAATTAGGACAGCTTTAAAAATGTCCGTTACTCTGTTTTGTTTATAGTTTTTTGGTGTTTCCTGTTTGGTGAAAATTAACTGAAGATTCGTGTATTCATAATTTAAATTTAATATCATAGTTTTGCACGAGTGAGATCAAACAAAAAAAAAATCTGGAGCATGCCCGTGTCATAAAAACGAGGGAGAAGAAAGAAAACGGTCAAACCGTAGCATTATGGAAAAGAACGCTAAAAGGAAAAGCACTACCCCGCCAGGCACTACTAATGGTCGTGATCCTGGGACGAGCAGCAATGCTCGGGTCAGAGCTATAGGATTTCCGGGGGATAGCAAAGTAATGCAACGGTGTAAGCCACACTTAAGAGTCGCGAGTTGGAACGTTGGAAGCATGAGTGGTCGCACCTATGAGCTTGAAGAAATGATGGTTAGAAGGCGAGTAGACATCCTGTGCGTACAAGAGACGAAATGGCGAAACACCGGTAATCGGGCACGTTTCTTGGACGTTAAAACAAAAGCCTACAAGATGTTTTACTATGGATTGGAACAAGGAAAAAACGGAATCGCCATCATCCTTGCGGCAGAGCTACTTGGCAATGTCTTAACCATTTCAAAGTCCAGTGACCGTTTGATGGCTCTCAAATTGGTGATGCATGGTGAGGTGTGGAACATCGTAAGCGCATATGTCCCTCAAGTAGGATGCGAACAAAAAGAAAAAGATGCATTCTGGCTAGATTTCCACAACCTTGTCAAAATCATCCCAAAGGAAGAGCTTTTGTTTGTTGGGGGAGATTTAAACGGACATGTCGGGAAGACAAGCGAAGACTATGAAGACTACCACGGAGAGCTGAGATACGGCACCAGGAACTTTTCAGGTGAAGATATCCTAAACATGTGCAAGTCGTACGGTCTTATAGTGCTAAATACCATGTTCGTCAAACAAAGCCGGCACCTGATCACTTATAGCAGCGGCGGAAATGAAACTCAAATAGACTATCATTTGGTATCCAGTTTCATGAAGCCACGAGTTAAAGATTGCAAAGTGATCCTGGGAGACGCGATCGCCCCTCAACACCGTCTCCTCCTGACTGAATATTTTATGGAGGCGAGTAAGAAGTCAAAGCAGCAAACGAAGGTGTCTGAGAGAATCAAGTGGTATAAGCTGGATAAAGGAAAAGGCGAAGCTTTTATGCTTTTATTATCAACATGAAAAACTACCTCTTTTCCATTATCGATGAGATCGGTAATGAGGAGTGCAGAGCACAAGACATTTGGGATTCCCTACAACAATCTGGCCTGGAGAAAGCCAAATCACTGCTCGGAACACCTAAAGGCCCCTGCCAACACGCAAAAGAAACGTGGTGGTGGACAGACGAAGCCAAGACAGTGATACACGAAAAGAAAATGGCTTTCCAAGCTTGGTCAAAGTGCTCTTCTACTAATAGAGAGGAAAAAGCTCGCCGTGAAAGGTATATAGATATTGCAAAGGTATCGCGAAGAAAAAGTGCGCCGAATTCAAAGCGAAAAGCATGGAAGGCCTCTATCAGGAGTTGAAAGAAATATCGTCTTCCGCGTCTGACAGGAACCAGGCTACCCAAGAGCTTCGACAAAGCAATTTGAACAAAGGAGCAAATATCTTTAAGATAGCCGCCCAGCGAAGAAGAAATGCTCAGGAGATTCGTTTCCCAAAGTTTATTAACAATGCTGAAGGCCAACTTCTTGTGGAAGACAAAAAAATTCTCCACAGATGGCGACAGTATTGCGAGGAACTTCTGAACGAACAGTTTCCCCGAGTGTACTTTCCAAGACCCGCCCCGAATCATGCCGAAATATCCGACATCACAGTCGAAGAAGTTCGGTACGCGGTTAAAAACTCCAAGAAAAGAAAAGCTGTTGGGCCGGACGGGATACCCTCTGAGTTCTGGAAAAAGATGGGTGACATCGGGTCTAGATGGCTCATGGTTCTTATCTCCAAACTTATGAAAGGCGACACTATGCCTAATCAATGGAGAGAAAGCTATCTTCTTCCTTTGCACAAAGGACAGGGTGATATGCGAAATTGTGATAACTACCGTTCTGTCAAGCTGATGTCGCACACCATGAAGATCGTTGAACGGGTATTAGATAGCCGACTGCGGAAAATAATACGACTATCTGATGACCAGTGCGGGTTTGTCTCGGGTAAATCAACGACAGATGCAATCCAAAGTATAAGGGTCATGATGGAAAAGCATGGTGATTCTTCAAAGGATTGCATATGGTGTTGGTTGATTTCGAGAAGGCCTTTGACCGGCAACCAAGAGATCGTTTAGGGGTAGCGCTAAGACAAAAAGGAGTTCCAGAAACCTACGTGCGAGTGATCATGGACATGTACAAGAGAGCAACGACAAGAGTAAGATGCACCGCAGGAGTCACCGAAGAGTTCGCAGTCAAAGTCGGTGTACACCAAGGGAGCGTCCTCAGCCCACTGCTCTTTATAGCAGTCCTTGATTGCTTGCTTGAAGGAAAAGTGACGGACTCCAATGTGCACCAGCTATTCTTTGCTGATGATGGAGCCATTATAAGTGATGATCAGGCGTCCCTACAACGAGCACTTGATGTGTGGGTGGACATTTTTGAGGGACACGGGTATCGTATTAGTTCAAAGAAGACAGAGTATCTGTGCTGCCCGTTCTCTGACCCTCATCAGCCTATTCCAGACATTTACTTGAATGGAAGAGTGCTTCCCAAGTGTGAAAAGTTTAAATATCTGGGATCTATGATTAATAAAGAAGCAACTTGTGATGACGACATCAACCATCGCGTAGGCGTAGGGTGGATGAAGTGGCGGGAAAACTCCCCCATCTTCTGTGATCGAAAAATGCCCTCTAAGCTGAAAGGAAGGCTCTACACTGCAGTTGTACGTCCGGCGCTCGCATACGGTTCACAATACTGGACAATGCATAAAAAGTATGAGAGCAAATTAACGGCAGCTGAGATGAAGATGCTTCGCATGACAGCGGGAGTAACAAAGCGTGACAGAATTAGAAGTTCAAAGATCCGAGGAAGCCTCCACGTAAAAGAAACCATCAGAATTAAGATAGAGCGCGACCGACTCAGTTGGTATTGCCATGTTCAAAGGAGAGATCCTTTGAACCCCGTCCAAAAGGCGATATCAATCAACGTTCCAATTTCAACACAGAAAAAAGGCAGGGCGAAAAACAATTGGTGCAAACAAATGCAAAAACACCAGCATTTGATTGGCCTCAGCGATGAAGTAATCCCAAACCGGGAAGCCTGCCGCTACTTTCTGAGGTCAAACCGGCGGACCAGTAGGAATGCAGTTAAGTGGGAAGGTTATGGTCCTACACTTCTGACCATAACGACGACGGAAAAAAAGGAAAAGAAGAAGATCATAGTTTTGCACGATGCTCGTGAAATCTTTTAAATACATATTATTAAATCCCTTGAAGTTAACTAAAGTTAACCGACCGTGAAATAGAAATTCAACTTCGGTCTTCCACCATAAACCCCCAATAGGACAAATTTGTAAAAATAACAAGAATCTTACTTATATAGGGTCCGCCAAATAACTTTTTTTTTTTTTGAAAATGCTATAAAAAAACTACTGAATATTTTCTCAAATTTCTTTTTTTTATTTGAAAGTACAATCCTTCCCGTTAATAATGGAAAATAATTTCATTCAAATGGCTGCCTCGGCTGGCCATGCAGTAGCCTACACGGTCGGTCCAATTTTTAAGCACATTATCGATTGTGTGCAGCTGTATTTCACCAATGGCTTCACGAATTTTGTCCTTTAAAGCGTCAATTGTCTCTGGCTTGTCGGCGTAACACTTATCTTTGACGGCACCCCACAAATAATAGTCCAACGGTGTCAAATCGCAGCTCCGGGGTGGCCAAACGACATCAGCTCTGCGGCTGATAATGCGATCTTCAAAAACAGGGCGCAAAACATCGAGTGTAGCTTCGGCTGTGTGGCACGTAGCGCCGTCCTGTTGAAACCAAATGTTGCCAATATCCTCCTCTTCAATTTTTGTGAACAAAAATTCGTTCAACATGGCCCGATAACGATCGCCATTGACTGTAACGGCCACTCCTTGCTCATTTTCGAAGAAAAATGGCCCAATTATGCCTCTGGACCAAAATCCGCACCAAACAGTGGCTCGTTTTGGGTGCACCGCAGGCCCACTTAGCGAAGCGTTGTTCAAGCGTATACACAACCATATTCGTTCAGCGGAAGGATAAAACTAATTATCTGTCAAATCAGACATGAGCTAAGTGTTACCATTCACGAAATAAGCACTACTTGAAAAAAAAAACGTTAGATGGCGGACCCTGTATAATAAGATGAAGAATGTTTAAATTGGAATGTTTCCTTTTAAATACGTAAATACAAGTTTGCATCATGTCTAGGGATACATACCATTTTAACATGCATTCACTAGATGTAGAATGTAAGAAATATGTACAGCACTTTAAATCCCTTAGGAGTAAATCAAGAATGTCGGCCTGAAAATACTATTGAATACCATTGAGATCTGCAGCAGCAAAGCGATTTTAACTTGTGTCTGTTACCAGTACTGCGGCTACGCATTCGCTCTACCACCAACAATTCAATCGTTGCTGATGTCGAATGCAGGTCTGGTCTCTGGTTTCTGTTGCTGAAACAAATTTGTTGCTTGACCTTTCTGGTGAAAATCTTCCAGCTGTCAGAGTTAATTTATTAATTTTATTTAATTGTATTTAATTTTTTTCATTAATATTTTTAATTTATTTTTAATTTCTTGACGAAATATTCTATGCTTAATTTATTATTTTATATAATATGAAAAACTGTCCGCTAATTTTTATTTTTACTAATTTTAATTTACTCTTGCTTTCTGAAGACGGTATATAGTATACATATATGTAAATCCTCATCCTATGAGTTTGAATCATCCTGATAATATAAGGACTGTCCTCAATGCAATCTGTGAATCAAATCAAGGTATCAGAATTTGTCACATTAATGCCGAAAGCGTAAGATCTAAGTATACGGTTTCACACCAAATATTTAGTACTTCTAAGATCGATGAGCTGGTCAGGAACATTCACAAATTCATCTGCAAGATATGATCGGAAGAAAGCGTGCCCTATAAATGGAATCTCAGTATCGTTTGCCCGGTCCATAAGAAAGGAGACGTCTATGACCGCGCTAATTACAGAGGGATTAGTCCCCTGAACATTGCATACAAGATCCTCTCTGCCGTACTGTCTAAGCGTCTGAAACCGTTCGTGGACAATCTAGTAGGTACCTGCCAGTGTGGTTTCAGGCCAGGAAAATCCACGATAGACCAAATATTTACATTAGGGCAGATCTTGGAGAAGACCCATGAATTTCAGGTTGGCACGCACCACCTCTGTCGACTTTAAAGCCGCATATGACAGTGTTTATAGAGACGAGCTATAAAGAGCCATGTAATGTTTTAACATCCCTGCCAAACTCGTCAGACTGTGCAGGATGACTATGGAGAATTCTCGCTGCTCCATTAAGGTCGGATGTGAACTAACCGAGACCTTCGATGATAAAAAAGGATTTAGACAGGGTGAGGCATTGTCATGTGATTTCTTTAACATCATACTTGAAAAGATCGTGCGGGACTCTGCGAACAAAACAAGAGATACGATCTGCTTCAAATCTACACAATTGCTTGCCTACGCAGATGACATTGACGTTATTGGACGGACAAAGCGAGACGTCAATGAGGCGTTTGCAAGCATTGAAGCAGAAGCGGCTAAAGTGGGCCTAAAGGTAAATGGGGACAAGACCAAATATATGCTGTCATCAAAGAAAGACTCACAACATCGATCGATGTCACCGTCGGCAGCTATATTTTTGAAGTAGTTAAGGACTTCGTTTACCTTGGCTCGATAGTGACAAGTAGCAACGACACCATCGCTGAGATAAAACGCAGAATAACTCTTGCCAAACGTTGCTGTTTTAGGCTCAAGAGGCAATTGAGTAGTATAGCCCTCTCTCTGAAAACGAAGGCATCCCTCTAAAAAACCTTAATCATCCCGGTCCTCCTCTAAGGTGCTGAGGCTTGGACGTTATCAAAAGCGGATGAAGAGGCTCTTGGGCGTTTCGAGAGGAAAATTCTGCGTGCAATCTTTGGTCCCGTTTGTGTAAACGGAGAGTGGAGGAGAAGATTTAACCAAGAACTGTACGGAGGGACGACGCAGCAGAGGATGACCGCATCTAAGGTGGCGCGCATGTGGAAATGGGACCTTAACCAACTGGGTGTGCGGCGCTGGAAGCAGCCGGACAAAGATCGTGCCGGCTGGAGAGGCTTGTTAGTTGAGGCCTTGGTTCACCCCGAACTGTGGCGCCATTTAAGTAAGTAAGTAAGATTCTAATGGTTTCTGAATCTTGGTTTGAATGTGATATACTATCAGAAGTGGTAAAAATTCCTAATTTTAATTTATTTAGAAAATACCGTATTAATAGGGTAGATGGTGGTGTGTGTATTTATACCAAAACCAACTTTAAACCGAAGTTTGTGTATTCGTCCTTTAAGTCTGTTATACAATTTTGTTATTTAGAAAGGTTGAACATTTTAATAATCTAATCAATTTCTTGTTATATAAATGTTAGATCTTGTTCTTGTCCCTGTTGCAGTACCATATTTTAACGTAAAATTACTGAGCGTGAGTGTCTTTTTAATAAATTGAAACGTAATCCCACAACAGAAAATATAATAAAATATTGTATTTTACGTAACAAAGTTACTGCTCTTATTCGTAACTCCAAAAGGATTTATTTTTTACAAAAGCTTCTCAAAGGGCTTGTTGTAGTTTCTTATAGTAAAATGTCCAAGTGTTCCTTGTCTCCGGAAGGAATGAGTGAGGCTTTTTCTCTGGATCTTCCTCACCCCTCATTTTAAAACCTTGATTTGAGTTCTCCTTAATTGTCTTGAAATTTCTATTGTCAATGTATTGATGCATTTAATGTTTTCAAAGCTATTTTATCGAGTGCCATAGGACCTGGTCTCACCTTGATTTCCTAAACTTATACTGCCTCATATCATTTGCGCTATACATCATATATTTAATTACTGTATCTAGCTCCCAGTTTCCGGATAGTTTGAAAATGGTCAAAATTATTTCTATACCCAAAAAGCTTAGTCCTAATTGCCCTGTGTTATTATTTTATGTTTTTTTGTCCAAAGATTTTGAAAAAGTATTATCTCTCCAAATGCGGACATTCTTAGATGATAATAATAAGCTCTCAAAATGGCCCGGTTTTCGAAACAAGCACAGCTGTGAATCTGCTGTATATCTGTTAGCTGTTCTTCTAGACCAAAGTCTTCGACTGCATTGACATTACTTTCAGTTTAAAAGTGTCTTTAATTTTCAAACTTTTCCACCAAACTATTAAGCTGTTTCTTAAGAGATAGAGTACAGTCTTGGTTGCTCATATTCTAAAGTTATTTATGCAAGGGTTCCGCAAGGCTCAGTAGTAGCCCCTACTGTTCTCTTTTTTTAACAATGAAATCCCAGGTATTGTTGAAAATTGCAAAATACACATGTACGCTGATGATGTGATTATTTATTTTACGCGTCCTATTGGTCTTAAAGAAGAAACTGAAGTTGAACCCTGTCAAGACAGTTTGCATCATTCTTTTTAAGTAATGAGGTCTGTTCAGATGATTATTCACCTGTTGTTCTTGATGGCAATCCCGTTGCCGTTGTAAATTCTGTTAAATATCTTGGTTTCCACATTATCACTTCATGGTCTCGTTGTGACGCTGTAAGGGATACCCTGAAAAAAGTTTATTGTAGATTGCGTAAATTACGATACTCGCTGAACTCGACTTGTAATGCCTAAAATTTGATTTAATTGTTCTGTCTTTCCTTGTCTTGACTCGGTTTTTAAGCCTAGGTTGCGTTTCAGGACTGTGTCCGTTTTATGTATAATATACCAAGATCCAATAGTGTGTCCAGTTTTACATCCTCAATGTACGGTCTGAAGCTGAATCTGTATTTAAACTTACGCAATGTATTATAATTATTTAAAATCATACAAACTAAGTCTCCTAGTTACCCTTTTTTCAATTTTCAGAATTTATTTATTTTCGTATCAAAATTTACATTTGGTGAGCCATCGCGCAGTTTACGCACAGAGATCTGATATTTTGATTATATCTTTCTACTGACTACTTTCTATGATAACAAATCTTTTTGAATTATTACATTTCGATCAATCTAATAGAGGAAAGAAACTTATTATTTCTTCATTCACACGTTGCACCGGAGACGCCTGGAACCATATTCCACATATGCCGTCTTCCAGAAAAAAGTTTTTTCGATAACCGTTTTATTTTTTATTTTTTTTTATCTTGATTTTGACTAGCTTAATTGTTAATTTAACGTATAATTTGTAACGTCTCGAAAACTATATTTTTAAAAGATATCCAATCTAGTAGCATAAATGTAAATATAAATCAATAAATATCAATATCAACCACTCAACGCTCTAAAGTGTAAGGAACACAAACTATCTGGCCTTACTCAAGAACATAGCAAGAAGCAAACCATCTCAATTACTCGGATACTGGCTAATGTACTGCCATGGCCAATGAAATAGGTGTATGAGCAATTTAAGCAGAAATTGCACAAAACAATAACTCAAACCGGAAATAATGAAAATAGTTTTTAATAAAACAATGAAGTGCTTCATTTTAGAAAAATAATACATAATAATAAAACAAAGTTCAAAGACAAACAAAGGATCTATTATAAAAAAACAAGGGCTTTAAGAAAAATTAGTTGGTCAAAGAAATAGGTGGAAATTCAGAAATGGGGATGCAATTAAAAAGTATCAAAAGAAAAAAATAATTTTTTTTAATGAAATTCATACTTTTTGTCTAATACTTGGTAGCGTAACCCTTATTTTTAAGTTCTATATCACACCGACGTGGTATTGACTCTACAAGTTTTCGGCATTTTTCGACTGGTATGTTTTTCCAGGCCTCCAGCACTTCATTCCATAATTCCCCCAGATTTCGTATTTTTTTGTGTGCGATGATGCCTTTAACTTCATTCCATAAGTTTTAAATTGGATTTAGGTCCGGCGATTGAGCCAGCCACGACATAACCGAAACACCATTATCTTGGAACCATTTCCCAGCTTTTCTTAAGGTATGTTTTGGATCATTGTCTTGTTGCAATGTCCAAATTATCAAATATCAAGTATCTGCTCTCATTCACTCATGTCACTTTATGCGACATAAAGGCCCTACTCCATGCCATGAGAAACATCCCCATATCATTAGACTACCCCCGCCACGTTTGACGGTTTTTCTTGTGTGTCGAGGGAGCAAATCTGTCTTATATGGCCGTCTAACAAATGTCTTACCATCGGGACCTTTTGAATTTATCTTGGTTTCGTCTGTCCAAAGGATGTTTCTGCATTGCTTAACGCCCAGTGTACCAGTCCATTCTGCGTGGTTTTTAGCAAAGTCAAGCCTTTGTTCTTCCAAACAAATTTGCTTCATTTAGCCTACTCCGAACAGCATTTTCTGCAATTTTTGAAGATTTAAAAGGGTCAGCCTTAGAAATCTGAATAATACGTCGGTCCGTTCTTGTGGACGTTTTACCTCGTTTATCCTCACATTTTCCGGCTTGAAAGCATTTGTGACCATGTTCTGAGAGCATCTCATTAATTTTGCAATTAATTTGTATGTTTTGCTTTCACTTCTTAATTGCCGAATTAGTTTTCTTTCATCATTAGAGCAATGTGGTCTTCGTCCCATTTCTACTACGAATTACTTAAATGGTATACTGTAAATATGAATCAAACTCACTTATTTTAACAAAAAGAAAATTGTCTGTATCTCAATAAAATTGCTGTTAACTAAAACAAGCAAAATTATTTCAATGTCCAACTCCTAAAGCTTACGCAAAAGTGGCAAATATTCCTTTTAACGTCGTCTGTATATCTGCCTTGCATAACGGGAGAATGAAACTAACGGTTTGACAAACATCATGATATAAGAACAGATGTGATGTGCGTGAGGAAAAATTAAGAAATATGGCAAATATGGAATTTCAAGTTTCTGGTAAAGTACACATTCAGTGTCGTTTCTACTATGAATAACATATACTGCCCTCATGAGTAGATTTAAGCAAATGGATTTTAAGAAAGAGACACAAACGCTACCCACATACTTTTCATTGTCATATCGCCTTGACTACTTTATTAACATGTTTATTATTGATCCATACAAATAAATAATAAAAAATAAAAAAGTATCTAATTTTTACTATATTCTGGACCCATCCAAGACACATTCATAAATTTACTAATATTTACATTGCGATCAGTATAAACGTACTTAAAAGCGCAATTCATTTAAGTCTTCGATATTTTTCTTAAGCTACATCCAGTAATGTTCAACACTTGTAACATCCGGACTAAATAGTAAACATGTTGTTTTTATTTTATTTTTACATATTTACAAGAAATCGCATTTGGATAAAGTCGAATTATGTCTATATAATTTTTATACTTATTTTAATTCTACGATTTTTAGATTTAATAAAGCATTACTGATTGAATGTGTTTTTCGTTTCACAAGATAGAACTAAAGTTTAGTGCCATTGTTTATCAAAAAAATTACTTAACCGTAAGTGTGCAAATGTATGCGATTTAAGTAAGGCTAGTACAAATTGACTACATTGCAGATCCGGTCTAGCGCTAGCCAAGTAAGTAAAGGAACAATCCGTATCATACCACGTAATATCTGTGTTTTAGAAACACTATTCGTTTTAACAGCGGGTGATTTGGAATGTACACATGTTGCAGTGCCATAAGTGGCCTTAGTCTCCATCTCCACTCTCGGAGGGATCGTCGTCATGGTAAGCGATTGATTTTTGTCGTTGACTATCCAATGCATTGAGGTTTAGTCTTTGGTGCTGTTTTACCGAACAGTTAGCTGAAGTTGCAGAGTTCGAAAAAAGAATTGGTTTTTGCTTGGGGAATGGCTGCTGTTTACTCTTAATGGAATTAGTGTGCTCAATACTATCTTCACTTATACCTTGGCGAGAGATGGAAAGAATTTTGAATATGAAATTTTCAAAATTGAAAAAAAAAAAAACTTACCACATGATCCTAAATATTCAATCTCATTCAATATGGCCTGACAATCACAACGTAATTTTTCTATTTCACTATCCAGTCTTTCTGATAATGCATCGGTGTCTACCGATTGCATAAAGCACTTTACTTCCTTTTGAATAAGTCCAAGCTTGTTTTTGTTTCTTTGAACAACCGCTGACAGCTTTTCCATTTGGTTGTGCTGGCGCATTATAATTCTATATGCTACAAAATTAAAACATTTCAATATTGTAATTTAATTAAAAAGCGATTCTGTATAGTATTGAATAATTATACTGAAATTTATAATAACACTAGTCAACAACGGTTCTCCCACCTAAGCGATTTATATTGTTTTTGTTAGGTATCCTAGGTATCCTAACCACAAAAATAATAATATTTACGTTTGTTTAGCTCCCGTTATCAAAATACATAAATGACTCTCGGGAATTCTCCATATTTACATTTTGTTCATTGCGATAGTTTATAAGTTGTGTTCGAAACGCAATACCATAAGCTACAGAAATGTCACTAATTCTAATGCTAATTCTTCCGATCAGTTTTGTTACGTGTATGGAAAGTTTACAACAGATAGCCAAAAAAAGTCTTTTACTCCCTATATTGAAGACTATTTTTAACTAATTTAATTAATTTTATTTATTTATTAATTTTATTAATTTTACTATTTCAAAATTAGAGTTGCAAATCGGTCTCATAAAAAAATAGTGACGCTGCTCTTTAAGAAACCTGTCATTTGGCGTGAACAAAAAGATCACATTACTGACTGCTATTTTTTCTCACGGATCTCAAAGGGCAAACAGGAAGGAGAAACATACTTTGAAGAAACATATTCATCACTAGACAATCAGACATCATCATACAGTGCGGAAGCTTCGCCCTCTGATCCAGAGTTTCATGAGCCTTCTACTAGCAATGCTTCAATGTTAGTTAACCAAGAACGACTCAATGATCTATCCAGGGATCTAAATATGTATATCGAAAAAAAAGCCAAACTTTTAGAATCACGACTTAAACAGAACAACTTGCTCGAACAGGGAGTCGTTATATATACTCGTAAATATCGAAAACGTCGAAGTTTTGTTTTCGATTGTTTTTCGAAAGAGATATGATGATGTTAACGGCCTCTTGGTTAAATTGGACCATGAGCATGTCCCTTCCGAATGGCGACTTTCAGTTTAAAAATCGTGCTTCTAAATAATGGTTACAAGCTTCCATCCATTCCTGTATGGTACAGTGCCAATTTAAAAGAAACACATGAATCGATGAGACAAAATAAACTGCAAAGTGAATATATGTACAGCTGCGGTAAAAAAAATAGCACCAGCGAAAAATTCTTTTGAGGTAAATTTAGTCGTTGTAAGCACGATACTCCAGAAAAGAGAAATTCTATCAAAAAATTAATTTCTGATGACTCAGAAGTCAGAGAGTTTCTTGGATGCTCTAACAAAATGATTCGAAACGCGGTAAAATACTAGCCAAAAGCAGAAAGCCGTAGAAGAAAAGCAGCAATATCACAACATCTGATCAAGCGTATTGTAAGACTTTCGAAAAAGGATCAATTCAAGTCAGCCGTCGAAATAAAAACAGAGCTGAATGTTTCGGCAAGTGTCGGAATATTCGTCAAAGATTGAGTGGGGTAATTTGAAGGCCTGTAGTCCAAGAAAAGTTCCGCTTCTCAGACTATGTTTCGTTACTAAGAGGTTGAAGTTTGTTCGAAACCAAATCGATTGGCCAATTCAAAAGTGGTGGAACATTCTATGGTCAGATGAAAGCAATGTTTTTGGGAATGCTTGGATCTCGTTGTTTTGTTCGAAGACCTCCAAACATGGCATTTAAACAGTCTTATACCATTAAAACGGTGGAACATGGTAGTTGCAGCATAATATTATATTATAGGGATGTTTTTCATACCATGGTGTTGGTTCAATTTATTGAATAAAATCTGTAGCGGACCAACACCAACTATATTCAAATAATGAATGAATTCATGCTGCAATTTGCTTCGACGAAATGCGGTTGGTTGGGGTCTTTCAACAAGACAAAGACCACAAACACACCAGCAAAAAAGCAAAACAATGGTTTCGAGAATGAATATCATGGAATCGCCACCTCAATCACCAGACTTTAACCCTATCAGAAATTTATGGGTCGAGGTAAAAAACAAAGTGTTCCAACGCCGCACGATTAATGACACAGTGTTGCATGACAATAATTTCCAACAAAGGTCATGCAACAAAATATTAATTATGTCCTACATGACCTATTTAATTAAATAGAAGAACATTTTGCAATCAAAATTTTTATTTTGACTCAGTAATTCCATAATTTACCGGCAAAAAAATGAACTATGTGAAGTAAATATTTTTTCGAAAATTATGTTTGTAGATATACTTGGTTAATTCTTCTCAAAATAAAAGTTAATAAGATTTGCTATAGGTTTTTGCAACAGTAGTTAGTTTTATGCCGCGTAATTGACGTTATTTTTGTCATTACATTGGGTAGTGCTACTTTTTTTACCGTAGCTGTATACAACATTGCCACCTTTACGTATAAAGCTCAAACTAATAAAAAAAAATTTCTTTAAGGCCATGGATAAAAATAGTCCTTGATTTCAATATTTGAAAAAAAAACTTCCCTCTCTTAGCTGTGTCAAAATGAAATATGGCATGTTTGGAAACTCATGAAAAATCCAGAGTTTCTGGCAGCAATAAACGACGTTAAAAAAGAAGCCTGTTGTCCTTTGTAGAAGTGAAAAAATATTTTTCTCAGCATTCGTAAATCTCAGCAGTACGTGAGTATTGTCAAAACAATGTTACAAGCTTATCAAAAAATTGGGTGCAACATGTCCTTAAAAATATACTTTTTGCAATCACAACTTTTTTTCCATAGAATATGGGAGTCTTACGTGACGGAAAGCGACTCCATCAAAACATCGCATCATTTGAAGAACGCTACATACCAAGACCAATGGGAACCCTCTATGCTTGCAGATTATTGTTATAGAGAGACAGGAGTCGTCCTAAACCAGAAAAGCCAAAATTATTTACTATGCAATCGAAACCTTTTAAACCATCATAAATGTTATAATTTATTAATATTCATTAGTTTTGTTAAATATCTTAATATAAATAATAAAAAAAAAACAAGCGCTAACTCCGGCTTTTTCTACCGTGCGTTTATACCTTGGCTACGAAGATTAAAAAATATATATAATTTTCTTAGGTGCGAGAAGAGAGCTATTTTCTGCTACTTATCTCAAATTCTAATAAAAAGCCACCAAATCTTTCGACATCAGTTGCATAAATTGAAAGAGACTTTTAATGCATCTAGGCTTTATAAAGGCACTATTCAAAAGTTATTGATCAGTGATGAAATTAGTCCCTGCTCTTGATCGTGTGATGATCGATCGAAATTCGTTAGTTTCATAATTCTATGATTGCCAATCGAGTATTAGATAGAAACCTTAAACTTGTTTTTGATTTCGTAGTTCGAGTGGGAGTAGGTAAAACATACATTTTATAGCCAATTGGTAATGAGCAGATGATTTACATTTTTAAGGGCGTGAGATAGAGCGGAAGGAAGCTCTCGCTTTTGTATATCTTTTGTCGTCATTCAAAATCTTAATTAGGACCATAATTCCTCGAAAGGTATAATCTTTGGCCACAGGCTTTAACAGCCAAAACAAATCTTCTTTATTCTATAATGTTCTGTTATAAGATTTTATTATAAAAAAAATCATTTTGTATCTACTTACTACGGAAATGAAACGTTAAAGCAATGCTTTGGAAATAAGAGTTATTTAGATCTATGGTCGCAGAAATAATCAAAAATTATAAAATGTCGAAGGTGCTTTCAGAGCTTTGATATATTTTGATATTCAGACGGTCCATCGTCATACATTCAATCTGCGAAATATGTCTGCATCGGACATTGAAAAATACCTTGCTCTAATGTGGCTGATGCAACAAAAATATTTTATACTAAGACAAACTTTTAATGCTTTTCACTCGAGGCAAATGATTTCACTGTCTAATTTGGTCTGACTATAAAATTCTGCAGGTGCTATATGAACCAAAAGGAACAGCATACCCAATTTATGGAAGACTACATCACAAAGCTGATTTCTTTGACAAGATTGAGTCAATATATACCGGTCAGATATATACCGGTCTTCTTGAAAACTAGTGCCTATACTAGTCTTCCCCATAACTAGAAACTCAACTTTAGCTGTGTTGAATGAGGAAGAAACCAGAACATAAGCTGTCAGATCAAGTTTTGATCAAATTTGTTCTGACTCAAGAGTAGGTGCAGAAAATCGAGTTCTGAACTGTTCGGACCAGCCTCATTGAATACAACTTTTATGTGTTTTGATCCAAAAAACAGTTACTGAACTCTTCTGAAGGAAAGCCTTTGCAGGTTTTAAATAGTATTCGCACCGTCAAATAAATACTCGTTCTTGTTCCAAATTTATCATAATAACAAGGAGACTATAAAACATTGCTCTGACTGCTGAGAAATTATTTAACTCTCATATGGTAATTGGTTTTTTTCATTGTTTATAACGAGATAGAGCCTTGACTAAAAATATTTACTATCAAATTTAAAGGTTACTAATGTTGAATGAATATGTAACTAGGTTATTGATTATCTTACTAGCTTCAATGCGTCTATGGCAACATGATTTATATGTAACTTACCTTCCTTCTGTCCACTTAAATGCGTGTTTCTGGCAATTGGGTTGTACGAGCTGGAACTCGTTTGAGACTCATTGTTTAAATTGTTTCCAGCAGGTTCCTTGAAATTTTTATCGATATTCTTAACCGCTTGGTTAGAATAATTTACGGGTTGAATTCGGAAAGCGCTAAAAACTCCGCCATCATCCGTGACCGTAATATGATAGTTGTTCTGGTAGCCCAGTCGTGCATCATACGATGAACTGGAGTATGTCAGGTTGGGCCCAACTGTAATATCTATCGGAGATTGTGGGTTGGAGGTTGGTTGCCGTAAGACCAAGTTGACGGATGTATAACTCTTTTGATTGTTCCCAGGCGATTCGAAGTTCCGTGTAAATGGTAATTCGGGACACACGTGTATCGTTGATTGATGACGCTGAGGCGGACCTGTCCGCTGACGATACGAGCTTGGGGATAGGGATACGTTCACCGATATTTCAGTCTTCCTTGAGTCGGGATAAACTGATGGACTTTGTATCGAAACTGTACTACTTCGGCTAGTGTTGAAGTTCGGTGAAGAAAGTGTGGATGGAGTCGTAGTGGTTGAGCCTTGCGATTGGTTAGGCGATGGCAATGGTGAGCACCAGTTCCTAAGAGATTTTCGTTCATTATTCTGATGGTTTGATTGTTCCCGCTTATGAAAATGTTGACTGTAGGTTTGTTGCTTCGAATAGGGCTCATTTTGAAGGCTTAAGGTTGTCGGTCGTTGTGGTGGCGATGGTGGCAACTGTGGCACCTCGTTGTTCAATACGTTGACGAGCTTATTTTGATCGATCAGATATGTTTTTATTTGAATATTACACAATCCAGAACGCATATCTTTTAGATCTGGCGCTAAATGTTGTGCACCTTTAGAAGAATTCGAAGCAATTTTTCGTGTCGGACTTGCAGCCTCATTAAGAAAATAGGCCTTACAACTATTCTTTGATGAGTCCCGGTTGTTTTCAATAGTCTCCGGGCAGTCGGTTTTACAGGATTCGGGATTCTTCGATTGCGTTCGGGATTTTGTATGGTTTTTGCACATCGAGCTCTTGTTTAAAATGCTAATTAATTGTGCTGGATAGGCTTGCAGCGGTACAAGTTGGCAGTGCAGTTCGCTTTGTAGTTGTACTTTACAATTCTCACGGTTGTGACAATTGTCTAAAACGTGCTGATTTATAACGTAGTCTGGTATAGTCGGAAATTCTTGTTTCATTTCATGGAAAAGTTGCATAACCTTTATGTTAGAACAAGTGCAGTTGGGTGCTTCAGCCTCTGCATGCTGCGAAACTTCAGACGAATACTGGACAGTTTGGTCGCGGGATGAAGTAGCTTGTTTACTGTGTCCTCGATTCTGCGATTGCGTTGGGCTTGATCTTTTCAATAGTTTTTCTTCGGACATTGGAAATCTAATCGCCATTTTTGGCCATCCTTAACACGATAAAAAGTCCTTTAAAAAAAACCAAAATATTATTAGGAAACACAGTAGGTATTTTGTTTTAAAATATTTCTGTATAAGATATAAATTGTAGGACAAACAAAACAAAGTAAACGACACCGTTTTAATAAAATTCAGTTTGAACTGCACGCATGCACAAAACAATGTGATTCTATATACACAATTGACAATTTAGGTCTCCCCTTTAGAAAGCAAATAAAGGAAAGGATAATAGATTTATTTTGGTGCTTATGTTTTCATTTTCAATACAGAAATTGTATTCGTCGTGGAGTTTCTTAAAAAGCATTTTATGCAGACACAAGCGCCGGTGCTTTGGAAACCTTTATTTCACCTTCACCCCTTTGAACTTGGCTACTTAGTACTCCTTGTAATATGGAATGGTAACATCGCCTAATTTGAGCTACTTTACTCATCATTACATGTGAGTCCTTCAGATGAGAGGGGCAAACACCCCAATTTATTCAAGCTAACTTAATCTAACTTTAAGAAAAACGGGTGAGGGGCAATCTTTGGAAACAATGATTGGGAGAAGGGGAGGCTATTGAGAAGACGGAGTTTTAGGCATCGAAGTTAATTAACAATTAATTCGAATTAACACTTGCCAGCATACAATGATAACATATGATCATTTCTCCTTTATTCAGATGGAGTTAGCAAAATCCGCGCAGGAATTGGGCGTGGTCTCTATGGATCTAGTTAGGTTTAGCTTGTTAGTGGGATGGAAAAACCGAGGGAAACTACTTCTTTCTACAAAAAAAAACAACAGCGTTAATTTGCAGCAAGACTACATTCATTACGTTAAAGACGCAATGTATTTCCGAAGATTTGAACGCAGATTGGATTAAGGTATGGGCCTCGCACGATTATTACGTAAAGCCGATATGCGATCACTTGCAGGCAATAACCCCTAGTATCCAGTAAATAACTCTTACATTTCAATGTTTACAAATGAGTTTGTCCATCCCGTGATCAATTAACGGTCAACTAATCTAATCAACGTCGACGTATTATAACCTGCATTTAGATAAGAGAGAGTTAAAGATTGCAAATGTAGACTCATTGTAAAATTCTTGGTCTAAAAGACAAGGTGCTAATGAAAGTATTAGTACAAAACAATAAACATCTCTTTATCTGTGAGAGGAATGTTGTTTTCGCGTTACGACAAATATTACGTTCATACACTCCGCGATAACTGGTATGACAGGGCATGAATATTTTGGAATTTATCAGTTATTTCATTTCGGACATTATTTGCAGTGTAACTTTATGGTAAGTTTTAGTGAGTTAAGTATTAAACAATTTATTAAAATTATTATTGATAGTAAAATACACCAAAATGGGATCTGGAAAGATGTTGAACCCGACTGAAATGCAAAGCATTCAACAAATGCGACAAGACGGCTTTTCAGTCAATAAATTCGCAAAACTGTTGAGTCGAAGTCGAACAGTGATTACAAATTACCTAAAGGATCCAGAAAATTATGGCAAAAAATACGTTCCCAAAAAAAATATAGCCTGACACTAAGAGAACGGCGAATCCGTCTGCATCACATTCCAAAGCGACAACAAGGGAAATAGCGACATCAGCAGGCATTTTGGATGTGACTGAGGTCTTGCCGGCGTTTGTTAGCCGAAGCAGAACATCTTCAGAGAAAGCGTCTAAAAATAAAACCTGCTCTAACTCAACGTCATCGAGAAGACCGTTTAAGATTCGCCAAAGATCATCTTAAGTGGAAGAAAGTAATCTTTACAGACGAAAAGCGTTTTTATTTACATAGATGGTCCAGACGGATTTCGCCATTATTTTTATGATTTGCGAAAAGAAGAGCTCTTTTTAAGACGACGGCAACAAGGCGCTGGTGGAATCATGATTTGGGCAGGAATATCCTACAAAAACAAAACAAAAATTTGTTTTATAAATAGAAAGATGAAAAGTGAGGACTATAGTACATCAGAATCTTAGACGACAAATTCGTATGTCAAACAGAAAAGTTCGGCACTGACTTTATTTTCAACAACATACGAGGGTGGTCCGATAAGTACTTAGAATACAAAAGAAAAACAAACATTTTGGAGAAATGGAGAAATTTATTTTTCAATATAGTCTCCTTTTAGCTCGATACACTTGACCCAGCGATGCTCCAACTTCTTTAACCCGTCTGAAAAATACGTATTCTCGAGGTCTGCAAAGTAGGCCTCCGTCGCCTCGTAATGCGGCAATCCATTCAACCCGAAAAGTGAAAGACTTTTTCGAACGCAATAAGCTTTGTTCTTGGCCTGCATTGTCCCCAGACTTGAACATTATTGAAAATGCATGGGGACAACTTTCTAGAACAGTTTACAAAGAAGGTCGTCAGTTTAATACGGTGAAAGAACTTCAAAATGCCATTAAGTACGAATGGCAAAATCTGTCGCGAAAGATGGTAAAAAGGTTGTTTAAATCCCTTCCGTCAAGAATGTTCGAGGTTATAAGCAGTAATGGAGGAAGTACTCATTACTAGAAATATAAATCTCTTTAAAAAAAATCAAAATTTCGTTTTAATTTATAAAATTTACAAAACTGTTTCAACCAGTTGTCGCGGTGAATTGAGGAAAAAATTGTAAATTTACACGAGATAACGGAAAGCAGACGACTTGCAGCGATAAGAATTAGTAATAATTATTTAACAGTAACATACATTGCAGTTGCTGGACAAAATCGTTACCTCAAAATTGAGGGGATGTCTCAACCAGTTGTCGCGGTGTGTACATAGTACATACTAATGGAGTTATATCCCATGTGAGGTCAGAGACGAAGTTTCTTTCAATCACTCATGCTGTAGATATGTGAACTTCAAATTGAAAGTAATTTTGGCGACTGCGAATGGCGAATTTGAAGAGTGTTTTATTAAAAGTAATCTGTTTGTTAATAGTTCTTTCAAGAAAACATTAAAAAACAATTCCGATAACTTAGTTGTTATGAGGATACGAGTAGTGAGTACTACGGTTAGGCTTTGGTGCTTCCCCACATAATATCCCTAAATATGAATTGCCAAATTCGATTCCTAAAATCCATATTGTTCTATTTATGAATCTAAAAAACATATACAAGTATAATAGTACATTTTAGAGGATGGAGCCCATTGTACCACTTGCTAGACATATTTCAGTGCATTTGTTCGTAACGTAAATAAATATACAGGGTGTCCCACGAGCAGTGTGCCAAAAAGCTAGAGCGTGTAGGTCTGGTCAAGACAAGAAAAAAATCGTATGGAAGGGGGGGGGGGGGGTTCTATTCCTCCCGGTTTATTCGGGAGGGGCAATTTTCTAAAAAAATTACTTAATTTAGAAAAAACTTAATTTAGGACCTTAAGACAATAAAACCGCAATAAATATTTGCAACCCAAATGTAAATAAAAGGCATCGCATTTTTAATAAAAACCCATTTCCAAATTACATGTAAACTCATCAACACATTACGATGTCAAACTCATACTCTCGAGAAGAATTAACGGACATGCACTTCTGCTACGGTTTAGCTAATGGTCGAGATCGTGAAGCCGAAATACTCTACGCTGAAATATATCCCAATCGGAGGTGTCCCAGTCGTAGCATGTTTGCAAGAATCCACCGACGTTTGCGAGAGCACAGAGTGCTAGAGCATCGAAGAAGCGAAAGATCAGTTACAGATGGATCAGGAATCTTAGATGAAAGAATTTTGGATTTGGTCCGACGTAATCCCTCCCTTAGTACAAGGAGGATAGCTATTATGCTTGGAGTGCCCAAATCTAGAGTATGGAGAGTGCTTCATACCGAAAACTAACACCCGTACCATTTTAGGCCAGTTCAGGAATTCACCTCAAACGACAAGTTTTTGAGAGCAGAATTTTGTCGATCATTACTGCTTCGAAATGAAACTGAACGAAACTATTTTGCAAGGATATTCTGGACGGATGAAGCACAGTTTGCCCGAGATGGGGTTACTAACTTCCACAATTTGCATCATTGGAGTAGCACCAATCCACACAACAAAAAACAAAATAAATCACAATATCGCTTTAGCTGTAATGTTTGGCTTGGTAATGTTGGACAAAAAAACTGTAATCGGGCCCCGGTTTTTGAATGCCTTTATTAATGGAGAGTCATACCTGCAGTTCCTACGAGACCTTTTGCCCGATTTGATGGACAACGTTCCTTTGGCCATAGCAGATAATTTAATCTACCAGCAAGATGGAGCACCAGCACACGGGTTAGAAACTGACTGGATGATCATTTTAGTGACCGTTGGATCGGAAGAAGGGGCCCCACGGAATGGCCACCTAGATCACCAGATTTAATTCCTCTAGATTTTTATGTGTGGGGATTCATGAAGAATTGTGTTTACGAAGTGGAAATAGTATTTTGGGAACAACTGAAAGAACGGATTGAAGTCGCTGGAGTCAAATTGCAGGAAAATTTGTCAAGCATAGACTTATGTGCAGCCATTAGAAGGAGATATAATCTTTGCCTTCTAAAAAATTGGGATCATATTGAAAATTTATTATAATAAAACTCCGAATTTTTTAAAAATAATAAAAAAGAGGTCAATGTTTCATACATTAATTTGGCGACAAGTTCAGCCGCGTTAAAACCAAAAAAAAGGTTTTTCTTAGAAAAAAGTGGTTCCGGGTTTTTTTTTTAATTTCACAAAAACTACAAAACATTTTTGCATCCGGTTTTCTGTTTTTAACTAAAAACTAATAAGAGAATTGAATTTTTGAAAAAAAATTAATACTTAATTACGTACAATTTTGAAAAAAAAAGTTCAAAATTTTTTTTTTCATTTTTTGTTTCAAAATTTTGAGTTTGAAAATTAATTTCTCAAAAACTATTCCTTAATACAGCTTCGTTTAAAAACAAGATGAAAGAAGAGGTTTCTTGCTTTACAAAAAAGTACATCACGGCATTGTGGATGTAACTGTTGATTTTTAATAATTTTTTTTCCAAATTAAGTCAATTTTTAAGAAAATTGCCCCTAAACGGCTAAACGGGGGATAATAGACTCCCCCCTCCATACGATTTTTTTCTTGTCTTGACCAGACCTACACGCTCTAGCTTTTTGGAACACTGCTCGTGGGACACCCTGTATACTTTGCCATATACACGTGAACATTGTTTCAAGGCCTGCTGTGTTGATTTTCAGAAAATTGAAAATTGATGTCTTAGACCACGAGTCTCTGGTGAAAGTATACCGGCCTTTACTACGATTAATAGCCCTATGAATATTAAAACGAGAAAGCATATACGCGTGCGATATTGACGTTAGATATAAAAACACCATCAGTTGAGCAAAATATTCCTCACGAAACCGGATGTTTATCTTCAATCCTGTGTAACCGATAAAAGCTTCCTTTGGCGATATAATATATATTAAATATTACATGCGTTTTATGGAGAAAATGCTAGTTGTTTAAAACACACTGCTCTTATATGTTGGAGGTTTCGTGGAACCAAAACAAGAAGACGTTTGCCAAAACGGTGAGTTTTTTTTCAAAAATATTGTACATATACATAAATAATATATTTTAGTAAATAAATATAAGGAAATTTCCGACAAATTCTAAAAAAAATCTTAGATTTTATTTTTTGTAAATAGTATTTTCATTAGCGTTTTGTAGGAGCGCTTGTTTTTGGTAAAAATGGGATTAAAGGTATAGAGTATTTATATAAGTAAGTTTTCTCAGATACATTTTAACATACATATAAAAAAGAAATCCTGTTTAACAGGTGAGATTTATGTAGATATATTTATTTAATTTTTTTGTCTCTATTAATATTCAAAAATAAAAATGCGCACGCAATAATAAATAATAATAAATTGCATCTACGATGCAATATATCAGAGGATAATAGTTAACCCTTTGTGTAATCCTTTACTGATGTAGATTAGAACGAGATTTTCAATAGGGCTCTCTTAACGGTTCAACTGGATCTCAAATAATATTTTGATTAAGCAGCACATAACTAATTCATTGCTATTTTAAGCACATGATTCTGAACAACACAACGAATACATAAGCGCAGAGAGGCAGATATCCTAAAATAATTGAAATGTGTTGTGTGGGTTTCAAAACATGAGGATTTGACGTAAATTCAGATTTTTTTCCTCTTCTGCGAAAGTGATTGGAAAACGTTCTTACTTTTCAGTAAAGCATTTTGATGAGTCTTAATAATTTAATCATTTTGGTCTTCACTTCAATACAGTCGTATTGTCCACCTTTGGTTTGCGATTTTTTTTTTTCTTTCAAAAACCATTACTATAATTATCCAAATTACGTCATCTTTACCTCACTAGCATTTTGAAAGATTTTTTAAAAATTTCTCAACACACTATTCGAATTAAAAATTAATAACTTTTCAATAGAACAGTTACAGACTTACATTTTTCTTATTTTATTTTTCTCTTTTAATATTGAAGCAAGGAAATCTATTGTTGCAAATGCAGTTAGAGCGATCTTTTCTCTATAGCCACTTCTTATCAGTGTATTTTTCGAACAATGTACAGAAGTTGTGAAGGGGGAGAGCAATTTAACGTGGCTCTTATTGCATTAACTCTATATGCATTGCTTTTTAAACATTTCTAAGCCGTTTGCACCCACATCCGTCTTATGATTAATCAAAATATATGATGATTTTATTTTTTTTTAAATTGCATTAATCCACTAGTCGTCCTTCCGAGAGCGTAAATCACAAGAAAACAAATGTATGTACAAAAAAATACCAAATTAGTTGAAAACGCACATATTTTCGAACAGCTGCCTATAATTCAATAAACCAACAGAACACTTTAAATATACAAAGTACGCATGAACATCCGAATGTATCTATTAAAAATAAAAAGAAAATAAAATAAAACACTCCGTTATAGAATCCCTGGTCCACGTATTTTCGTCGGTGCGATTTAGCATGAGACGCAAGCGGCCGAGCGAATAAGACTGAGAGTGCCGTGGGAAAAAATATATTTTTCCTCGAGACAATAAAAAAAAAACAGAAATAAATAATTCAATGCTCAATGGAAATATTATTTTCTATATGAGTATAGCGAAAACACAACGACCGATGCGGATTTTTACATTGAATCTAAAGATTTTCGGGAAAATACTCCTATATGTTCGGCAGTTGCTACGACAGAGCCACATGCGTTTCAGTACGTTTTCGAAAAACAAGAGGAATTTGTGTTTATTACAGAAGTCTTTTACGTACGAAGAATGGTGTTTTCGACGTAGTGACATCACGAAATTGTCATTACCGTCATATTGGAAACAAGGATTAAAGTCGCACAAGCACGAGATATTCTTAAACAAAAAATGGAAATACGTAAAAACTATTTTTTTTTTAACCTTGCTTTTGATTGCTTTGATAGATTAGTTGCATATAAAAATGACCTTGCCCTTAACTCAAGTGCGTAGGGATGAGTAAATCAATTAAATCCGATTCTAATTAAAAGAATTTTAGAAGCTATGTATATTATAAACATCTGTAACAGACGTATTTGAATAGTGAAAGTTCGCCAATTTTTTTTTTTATGTCGCCGCAAACCTGAACGAAAGCACATGCATAACAAACGTATCCACCTATCCCATTCGATATGTACATTTGTATGTTTCGAAAGCAGAAATTATACATTTTCGACAGACTTATAGCCACTGGCAACAATAAACATTCAAAATAAAACTAATCCATCGCGTCAATATTTCTTAACGTTATAAACTGAATTTTGAAATGAATTTACCCTATTCGGTTAATTATAATTAGATTTGAGTTGTTTGCTTTTGATTTTTTATAGGTACGGATTTTATTTTTTGCACAAAAAATAGAATACGTAAATTATAAAATTAATTAGTTGGCTTATTCGCATAGAAATGAGTTTTGCATGGACATCTGGTGTGATGGAAAATCAGAATGGTCTTACATTAATATAAACATGTTTACAATTAGAAATAGGAGACATAAGAATAAATAAAAATTATATCATTATATTGTATACCAATTAAACAATAATTATTTCGAACAAGCTATTTTTGTTATCTTATTTGCAAAACTCTTCTTCAGCCATTATTTTTCGCCTTATACATGTAAAGTGATTTATTCCATGTGCATCAGCTAGCTTGAGATCAGTAAGCTTCACACAAATTATATCTCTAGTAATGTTTAATTTAGCTTGTACTCGTATATGTATAGGTAGTATTGCCTGATGGTTACCGTAGGATTATTCCTTTATACAACTGACCACTGACCTAGTAAAGCATTCTATAACTTTGATAAGAACAGCGAGACAAGATATTTTGAAGGTACTATTTAATTTCTATACTTAACATTAACTTGTGGAACCATCGCTTTCCCAAGAAGTCGCCAAAACAAAGGATAGGATGCAGAGGATGCTTTATCTAGACTGTAAGGTGTGTGCATCAAAATTTAACAAACAAACTCTCGCAATTTTTAATGGGTCATCAAAGAAAGTTCTCATTGTTTCCCATGATCATGCTTCGCCAAGCCTCCCTTCCATGTTTCGCTGTTCTGTCCCATCTCTTCTTGGCCCATTTTTATATTATCCTCCTATCTATGGCGCGGCCTTCCTGATTGCAATTTTCCTACAGGTTTTCCACTCATTATTCGTTTGACTGTTCGTCCATTGTCTATTCGTTCTACGTGTCCTGCCCATCTTAGTCTTCGCGATTCATTTACTCAACCTGGGGCTGAATAGAGTTCGTCGAGTTCTTGACTGTGTAATTTTATCCATTTGTCTGTCTTTTTTATCCTGTTTTCCGCCATAGATTCTCCTTAAGACCTTGTTTTCAAAGACCCGAAATCTATTTTCTTACTTTTTAGTTAGATACCAGGTTTCACATCTGTAAATTGTCACTGGCATTATTATGGTTTTACAAATAGGGATTTTAACATTGCGAGACAAAAGAGTTGTTTTGAATTATTCTTTGCAATTCAACTTCAGTTTTAAATTGAATTGAAATTAAAAATCTTTGCTTTTAACTATCTTTCGATAGATAAAAGGTCTTAAACTAACTTAAATATTTTAAAGGCCCATGCAGGCACTCTAAAATAAATAATATAACTTAAACCTATGTCTTTCGACTTCTGATTATAAACTTAGAATTTACCTTATAATATAACATTTTAAGCTAAGAAAATTTGTTTATTTAAAAACTTAGCTAACGATCAATTTTTAATTTTAAAATAAAACTTAACCTAAAACTTATTCCTAACTTCTTTTATAATAACTAAAATATGTATATATACGAGGGTTGCTATTTATATTTTGAGCCTAATAATGAAAATACAGTAAATTATTATCAAAAATGGCTTTATTGTTTTTTAAAGTATTCTCCATGATGATCAATATACTTTTGCATTTGCTCGCACCAATTTTCCTAACAATTTTTCCACTCCGATTGAGGTACCTCCAAAACATGGGTTTTACATGCATCAACAGGCGCTAAAAACGTTGGCCAGGCAATTTATTCTTGATATGCGAGAATAAAAAGTCATTTGGTGCCAAATGAGGGCTATATGGAGGATGACCCATCAATTCGACGTTTTGGCCAGTCAAATAGGTGGTTGTTTCAGTCGATGTATGAGAGCTTGTATTGTCATGATGAAGGATGATCCTCCGCTGCCGCTTCTTTTCTCGTATTTCACCGAACACTTCTGGCAAACAAATGGTTGTGTACCATTCAGAATTCGACGTTCTACGTTGCTATGACGGCTCGGTTGCCACATGTCTAGTTATTCCGAAGAAACAGGCGATCAATTGTTTCGAAGTGCTTCGCGCACGAATCACTTTCGTCGGATTTGGCTCATCTTGGAAGACCCATAAAGTGGATTGCAATTTTGTTTCGGTCTCATGCGCATCGATTCAAGATTCGTATATGTATATGTTATACACAGCTTTTTATGCGCCGCGATTGTATTTCTTGAGCATTTCTTTGGACCAATTAACACGAGCATCTTTTTGAGCTTTTGTCAAATTATGCGAGATCCAACGCGAACAGATCTTTTTCACAGCTAAATGTTCATGTAATATCTTATTGATGGCTGCCTGCCCAAGGATCCCTCAATCTCACGTATTGTCACATGACGATCTTGCAATATCAGTTCGCGCTGATATTGTTTTCTGGCACAACAATTGATTTTGGACGACCTTCACGACTTTCATCCCTGATCGAACTGCGACCACGTTATAACGTGCGTTTGACAGTGGCCAAGCATGGGGCTTCATCGCCAAAAGTCGAAGTAAGTTGATTTATGCACTCCTGTCTTGATAATCCATGTCGAAAGTCGTAAAAAATCACCGCACGAAAATGTTCACAAGTTAATTCCATTTTTTCGCTGAGACAAAATTTGCAAATCACTGTACACAACACAAATTGTGCTGAAATGATAAAATTTTTTGAAGAAAATTATTGTTAAAAAGGTCAAACTTTCAATTGGAAACGTCAGTTGGCGTTATTAAACACTTAGTGTTGCCAAGGCTCAAAGTATAAATAGTAACCTATGTAATACATATATATAAAAATATATACCTTATATATATATGTACATATATACCTTCTTTTTGCATTTAATACACAATCTATCCTAACCTATCTTAACCTACCCTAGCCTATGTAAGACTGCTATTAGTGCTAGACAGGCTTTGCCTTGAAAAGGCTGCACCTATTGAATTTCCATTGACGAAGTCCTCCCCAGCCACCAAAAGCGTTGATACTGACGGACTACGTCCCTCGATCCCGGCGTGAAGTGAAACCGATCTACAGAACCTGAGTTGCTCGAGGTCACGGAGCGCGACATCGGGTCCGTAGAGGAATCGCCGTTCTACAGAACTGCGACCCATGTGGAAGATTAACGGTATCGCCAATCTATCTTGGATCAGCCTACATCGATCTAGATAGAGGAATGTTTCTGGCGGGACAAGGCCGTTGAGGCGCACTCTATCGTGGTATAAATCATTTGGGTAGTAGATCGTAGATTCCGTAGATCCGTACAACCCTGGCCCTAATGTATAGGACCTCGTTCGGGTAAAATCTCGTATACCCAGAAATTCGGGTGTCCTATGTAACCTGAGACAAGTCCTGGGACATTGTCTCATAAACACCCGAATCCCTTCCAAAAAGCTGGCTCTCATATTGAACCATCTATAGGCAACCATGAGCCTGATAAAGGCCTTCATCCTTGAATAAAGTTGGCTGCTATGAAACAGCCATCTTATCAGAGCATAAGCGCCCCGCGCCCTTGCCAAAGCAACATCTACATACATGTTTGTCAAAATATAAATACGGGCACAGCAAGATATCTGACTACACTTTGTCTCGCCAGTAGACGCCCGTTCGGTCGCAAAATTAAGAACCTGCGACAATTTTTTCTACTGTCCCGAGAGGCCCTATACAAAGGCTTCCAGTTATCACAATAGTGCAGAATTTTTTCGAAGTTACGCTGGAGAAGAGTAACAATGACGTCGATCGTTGGTCCTAATCTGTACACGATTAATTAGTCTGCGTACGCTATAGAATGATGAAGGGAAACTAGCAGATTGATTTACCTAATGCTAAAAAGATCGGCGAGTTGACCGTGTCCTGTTGCAGTCCATTTTTAATTTCAAATATTTGAGCAGAAATCACGTTGGCAATTTTCACAACGAACTTTAACATGTCAAAAATCATATACGAGTATAGCAGTGGTTTACTTATGTCCAACCGACTGAGGGACCTTCTAACCATACGTTGTCAAAAGCTTTTTCCAATTCTGTCATTTTAAAGAAACACACGTTACCCATATGCAGCCTTTTATATATTCCGATCATTATGTCATTTTTGGTAGTCAATATGGTACCCATATATTTGAACTCGTCCACTATCTCAAAGCGTTTGTCGAGTACCATCAGGTGCGAAGTTTGGATCGATCAAAGTCGGTGACCGTATATCTGGTTTTCTCTTCATTTACTTTTAAGCCTGCTTCCTTTTCTGCTATTGTTATAATGCTTTCAAACATTTCTTTTGACTGTTTCCTCACTATCGCAAGCTCAGGAATCGAAGGGTTCAGGGATCAATTGAAGGGATCTCACCAAGAATTCCAGCATCAAATTAAGCTTGCAAAATCAAGGTAGAAGTTATATAACTCTAGCTTGAATCCTGGCGAGCTGATCGCATCTTGTTTAATTTCACGACTGGAACATCAAGTGTAGATTCTATGTGAGAGGTTGTTGGTAATAGTCTCTCTCTCTCTCTCTGTATGCACATATTAAGCTTATCTTTCCGAGGTTAGTTGTGATATGGCTTATTATGAGGTGCTCACTCACATGCCGGAAGTTCATGATTTTTTGCCTATGTGATCCGAAATTTTCGTCAAATCCACATCTAAATAGGTGTGTAATTGGATTAAAGTAATACCTGCTGTAAGGGATCTTACGTTCGAGACGCAGAACCGAAACTGCGGGTAAGTGTTGATAGAGACAGAATTGTAGAGGATTGCGCAGTCGATGGTACCTGAAAGGAGCCGATGGATGAAAAGAATGTCAGGTATAATTCTTCTTTCCTCCAACGTGTTCATGTTGATTGGTTTAAGAAGGTCTTAGTAGGGTGGTAAAATCAAAGAATTGTACCAGGGGAGACTTCGAAGAGCAAAACGTAGGAACCGGCGTTGGATGCTCTTGACTCTAGAAATGTGGGTTTGTTGGTAAGGAGACCACACTTTGGAGGCGTATTCAAGAAGGGGCCGGACAAAGGTTATGTAGACCATCGCTTCATGAAAGCGAGTGCAGACTTAGCTTTAAGGATTATCTCATGGATGTTTGTGCGAAAACCTAGCTCCTTTGGAAGTTTTTCCAGATGGACAAACTATTGAGATCAGATGAATAAGGGCAGAGTCATGACTGGAGGAAATGGTCTTGCAGAACTTGGTGTCGTCGGCTTTTAGTGAGATGTGGGAATATTTGATCACCATTTCAATATCGTTTATGGTAGTACGAAAAGAAGTAGACTTAAGTGGCTGCCTTGGGGGACGCCGGAGGAAGCTAAAAAGAGTGAGAAAAGGCATATAATATCAACACTGTAAAAGCGATTTTCCAAGTATGAAGATACCCACTTCAAAGACAATTTGAAGAGTATTACGAGTAAGCTTTGGGAGATTTTATCAAAAGCTTTCCTAAAACCGCTTGAAATAACGTCGACTTCTTTGCCGTTCTCTAAGGCTGATAGGGTAAAGGACACAAATTCAACAAGGTTAGTGGTTGTAGATCTGCATTTGAGGAAACCGTGTTGTCTAGGGGAGATAGAAGACTTGCAGTGAAAAGTTAGAATTTCGTACACAATACTCTCGAAGAGTTTGGATATATGTGACAGTTTGGCAATAAGACGATAGTTGTTATCAACGTTCTTCGGACCTTTTTTGTGTTTAGGGGTGATAAATGAGGTTTTCCATAAGCGGGGGGATTCACCTAGGGATAGGGATAGACTAAAGGTTTTCGAGAGAGGGAGAGAGAGGGTTGAGGAGCATTTTTTTTAAAGAAATATGGCAGGGAGACCATCAGGTCTAGAAGTGACTTCATCATTAAGTAGATTTAATTTGTTTTCGATGATCTGGGAATCGACTGTGCGAGGAAATGACGGTCCAATGAGAAATTCGGTAAATAGTCGGTCCAGAGCAAAGGAGTCGTTGCCAAACGATTGTTTAAAAAAAGTGGCGATAATATTGGGGTCATTCGAGTTTGATCATGGAGGGAGAGTGAGGTAGGGTAGCCATCAGATTTTCTTTTGTAGTTAACAAACTTAAAGAAGGAATTAGGATCACTTATAAGATTGGCTTCCGTTTCAGTTAAATAGCATTGATAGAGGGAGTTGTGAAGGACGGTAAAGTAGAGAGCTGCCCAAGTTTTTTTTTTATTTTTTTTTTGTTGGAGGCTTCTACTATCTGTTGGAGCACATAGACACAAATACTAGTCCATTGTCTGTTTGTCTGTCTGATAGTAAAGACAGACAGACAGCTGCCCAGCTAGTTAGAAAAATCATTAGGGGACTTAGTACGAAGGAAGATTGTCCGCTGCTTATTTCTTCTGTTTCTTAGAGAACGGATCCTGCGATTGTACCAGGGTTGGGAGGTGGACAAAGTTTTGCGTTGTGAAATGGGAACGTAAAGAGAGATAGAATTAAATATTTCTCTGTAGAATATGGATATTGCATCGTTTACGGTTAGGATATCAAAATTGGCAGGGGCTTTTTAAAAGTATTTATTGATTAGGTGAAATTTTGCTCTGTGGAAATCGTAAGAGACCAGAACTGTAGGGGGATTGTCCTGTAATGGAGAATCGTGAAAAAAAGAAAGAAGGGGAGGAAGGAAGTTATCGATGGTTGAAATGGAAAGGGGACAGAGTGAAATAGAAGAGTTGAAGGATCAGTTGTGAATATGAGCTCTAGTTGTCTACCCATGCAGCTTAAGACACCAATAACTTGGCTAAGTTTTGAATCTGTTAGGCGATCCAAGAAGAGACATTCTTTGGCAGTAGTGGGATTGGTGGCAATGTAAAACGATTGATCGTCTGATTGAGCCCATTTAAGATGAGGAAGGTTGAAGTCGCCGAAAAGATTTCATCCTAACTTGTGTTAATTGTGCGGACAAGATGTAGAAACAAATGAGGTATAATGTCTTCTGGGGTAGAATAATTTTAATTGAAACAAAGTTGAGAAATGGGGAGGATGATATTGCAATAAGGGAAGAGTCAATTGTATTAAGGACGGCTAGTAGGACGCCTCGACCAGGGCATCCATCAGTGGGTCGGCTGAGTTCGTCATTGCGATAAACATTAAAATTTGATGGGAATAGTTCGAGGTTATTTATGCTGGGGATCAGATTAATTTCGGTCAAAGCAAAGATTTCAAAGGGTAGACCTTATGACTGTTGGAAAACAGCTTGGGTTTTTGAGCGAAGACCTCTTACATTCTGATAATAGAAGGTAAGAGGGACATTTTGGCAGAGTGAAGGCCTTGTTGGAAGGGACGAAAAAAACTTGTGGTCAGCTCTATTACGTCGAAGGTGCGATATACGTTTTGAACGAATATATTAGCAGAAGGTCACAAGATGCTTTGACACTTTTTGGGGTGAAATATTGAAGAATTCATTGTATTTGACGAAGAGGCTCTTGAGGTTAGCGAAATACGCGGGGAGAACTTCCTGTCGAATGGAGACTATGGGGATTTATCGATGAGGTAGGTCAGAAAGAGACGAACATTCGTAACTAACATTCATACGTTTTTTTATCTCTTAGTCGAGAAAGAGCATAGCGAGGGTAGGGTCAGAAGTTAGCCGAGTAAGTTTAACTGTAGGGGGCAAAAGAGGATCAACGAAAGATTGAGGGGTTGCAGAGGATTGGGTAAATGGAGCAGAAGTTGTTGGTATTGGGATACACGAAAAGTTGGGCGAAAGAGTGGGATTTGGGTTGGAGATGTTGGAGGGATAGGATTGTGAGGGGTTAAGTATATGGGAGCTACGGAAATTAGGATATTTGGCTTTAGAGGTGAGGTTAAAGTTAGGAAACGCATTCGGCGCAGGTGATTAGGATGGGGGCTTGGGTATAGTTATTGGAGTTAGATCAAACGAAACTCATTGATGTTGGGATTTAGGCGGAGCTGTGGGAGACGGATAAAGGTGAGAAATGGATGGGTGTGTAAAAGTTAGAACGAGATTTGTTTTAAAACTCCAGTTATGGTGGGATTTGGGGGAAACTTTGGGATACTTATTGAAATTAGGTTGAAAATTGTTAGGTTGCTTGCTGTAAAAGGAGGGCGGGATATTGGAGATGATAGACTTACGGCTAAAGATATTATTTGTTTATCTTAGCCCCAGTCTTAGCTATGTTGTTATTCTTATTTGTCACTTCTCGATCAGGTAACAACCATTTAGATATTTTAAGGTTACCGATGATGAGAACAGTGTCGAAGGGGTTACAGAAAAGACATGCATACGTCGATGGGATGACAAATTTAAAGGGGAGTAGGCTATACGGTTTATTATGCTGAAGTTCGACGCACTGCACATCGGCTATTGAATAGTGTTAACGGAAGTAATTCCAAGAGACGTTGGCGTGCGGAGGAGCTCCCTTTAGGTAGAACTCGGAGACGTTAGTATTTTTGAGCTTGTCCCGGCGACTAACTCTTTGGTGTTCAGTGTATGAAGTTCCAGAGTTCACTAACGGTAGGCGGCAAAAACACCGCCGCTGAAATCGAAAGCAGAACAACTCTTGCCAACGGCGTTTCTTTTCGGCGCGAAGCCTTTGGGAGTAATGCCTAAAGGTAGCATACACAGATGGTAGGAGAGCTCCACTAACGGGGGCGCGGCACTGGAATTAGCTGGCTAAGGATCATCCCGGTCGTGGAAGCCTATTGATACTTACCCTGAACTGCAGCGCCTTATAAATAAGTAAAATAAACTAAAACAATTTAACTAAAAAAGTTTATTTTGAAAGTAATAAAACACTTAAATACTGTAATTCGTGTTTAAAATACATACAATATATTGTTTCGTACGAATAAGAATCGTTAAGATGTTTGTTATTTATATATGTATAAATATATATTTATATATAAACTTTATAATGTGTAGTAATGATGAGAATGATGATGGTGAGAGCATGCGAATAAAAGAAAACGACATAACTACTCCACAGCAAACCCACAGGTTTCTTCTACGGCTTGCGTTAATTTGTCACATAGTTGTTGATAATTTTCATAAGGCGGCAAATCGATACGATTAAAGCAGGTATGTGCTTTGGGAAGATTTTGCGTTGGTACATCAGCGGTTAAATGAATAGTAAATAATCGAGGACCTGCAGCTCCGGTAGAACCTTGCAGAGCCCGAAACCCTTGCAATGGCACTCTCGACGATCCTGTGACAAACTGCAAAAGACGAGCTCGCATTTCTGATGAATACGATTCGACTACCTACAACAAATTAAAAAATAATTAATTCAAATTGAGTTATTAACACGAGTAAATATTAAATTTGCATGATAAACAGTAAACTCAAATAGGTCGACAATTGCAAGACCTGTTCTAACTCTTCTGGACCACAATACGATTTTAATTAATTTTTGTTGTTTTAATTATTTGCCATTTCAGACAATTTTAAACTCCCAATGTAATCTATCAGTATTGGAACAGAAAATAGTCTTAGCATGTCAAGAAAATTGTATTGCAGTTTTATTAACAACAAAAAACAAAAACTGCAGTTGGAGTACAGAATTCTTGTTGAGAGGGTTAGGGTGAGCATGCCCGGTCGAAACGCTTTAAATATTTGTATTTGATGTTCAAGATAAAGAACGCGCTGGCGCACCAAAAAAGTTTAAAGACGAAAAATTGGAGGCACTACATCATGACTCCATGAGTCATGTCAGACGCTGAATTCGGAATTTATTTTTATAATTGACACGTGTACAAGGGGTTATGACTATGCTTAAGTGTCAAGAAGTCAAGACACAGCACTGGCCGACGGTATAGAGGGGGAGAGGTAAATGAGGTACCGGTGCACATTGGTTTGGATTGTAATGAGTGGGAAAAGTTGACCTAGGAAGAGCATTCTCTACATTCGTGTGGTTCGGCAAAAGAAAAAAAGTTAAATTCTTGAAGGGGAGGAATGCAATTGGCTAACTCACTTTAGCATTGTTTGTGAAAATAATGATAAAACAGAGGAGACATTACGTAGTTGTTCGAGTGAGTCGATCGACTTTGTTGTCTCCTACGAGTTTTATCGCTCGCTTTTATATCTATCTAGCAAGTGCAAAAAGGTCTTTGGCGCATCAGATCAGATATGAGCGTTGTACTCAAGCTTGGGGCGGATGTAGGCCTTGTAAATTGAAACCAGAGCAGGGGGTAAAATATTTTTTGCATCTTTTAAGGAAACCAAACTTTAAGGAAACCTAGACATGTACGTACCTCGAAGTGTATTTGGCGACCTCGAATATGTGGTCATTCCAACTAAAATTTTTATTAACACACATACCAAGGATGGAAAGTTTTTCGGTTTCATCGACACAAAGGCCATTCAAAGACAATGGTTGATTATTGATGGTTAGCTTGAGTGACAGTAGACAGCATTAAACTCCATTCTATTGTGTATGCCCCATTTAATTATGCTGTCAAGATTGGAATAAAATGTGCTTTACATACGCTGCCGTTCCAGTTCTACGGCCGAAGAGCAGGAATATGAAAAGCTAAGAGTACGTCATCAGCGAAGGAATGTATTGGATTAGAAGTAGCAATTAAGAGATCATTTATAAAAATGAGGAAAGTGACAGAACAGAGTCCTGGGGAACACCAGCATTTATTTGGAGAATATCAGACTTGAAACCGTCTAAAACAACTTGAATTGAACGGCCCGAAAGGTAATTTCTAATCCATAAAAGAAGAGACTCAATGATACCATAAGCACGAATTTTTGACAAAAGAGCCTAATGTCAAACTCTGTGAAATGCTTTTGAAATATCGAGCGCAACAATCTTGCTTTCGTCGAAATGGCGCAAAGATTAGTTCCAAGTTTTATGGGTCGTCAGGAAGACGGAGATTCGCCCTTTTTAGGGACGGGCCGGACAAATGCTGTTTTCCATCTACTCGAAAAGAGACCAGAAGAGTAGGAAAGATGAAAAACTTACGCAGTGGTTTTGCCAGCGTGGAAGAACACCTTTTCAGAAGTATTAGGGGAATACCATCGGGGCCAGCGAATTTCTGTACGTTGAAATCCTTAAGTACTCTTGAAACTGTACGAGTGCGAAAGTGGATTTGTCTCAAGTACTGATTGAGCTGGCTGCAAAATGTGCGTCTAGCAGATTGGCTTTGTCTAAAGAGCTGACAGCTGGGATGTCATTGTAAATGAGCGTAAGGATCGAGTACGAGGCAGAATTTTTTATGTTTTTCACAAATGACAAAAGTTTTTGTTGCTTTTGGGACAATTTAGCAATTTTTGCCCTAACTTTTGGTCATGGGAGAATTTGACACGTCGAATCGAATCAGTGCATTACAATCATTTCTGGCTCGTTTAAGCTTATTCCGGTTTTCCTCAGAGGAGTTAGCTTTACAAGGAAACTTATTATCTCTACTTATGTCAGGTAGTCGTGTTGGCTCATTTACTAGCTGGATTAGATTGTTTACCGCAGCAAAGATATCTACATACCTTCCTACGGGTGTTGTCTGAACCGAATGCTGAAGCCAATTAGTATTGTGTACATTGAAATAGTACAGTGCGAGGAAACAGGCGTACAATTCTTGTAATGAAGTCGGACAGCGCACCGAATTCGGTAAAATTCCAGTTACCAGTTTCAGTTTTGGACTTCTGTAAATGAAACCGTAATGAATTCAATGCTTACGGACATGGAATTTTAACCACATGAAATTGAATTCTGGATTGAAACAGTGGCCATATTGTGGTTGAAATTAGTAAGCTACATCACTACGGACATAAATGGCAAGACCACAAGAATAATGACTCCAAGTTGTATTCAGGCAAATCCGAAAAGTCGGTATTTTCGCCCACCTGTGTTTCAGTTAGTGCCAAAACAACTGGGCATGTGCGATTCGTTAAATGTGCAAAGAACCACAAGAACGGGGAATGTGACCTGACTCAAGTCAAGGTTGTGGATAATAAGTAACTCGAATGGATGAACCGAGCATAAGACTCGTAAGAAAAAGTCTCTTACAAACACAAGCCGGCACATCCCAAATGGCCGCAGGTCGTTAGCAGACGTTGGGCCTGTAGCTGCTTCCGAAGCTCCAGTGCCTGTTAACAAGGCAATCAATCCTGCTCGCCATCGAATGTGAATTCACTAATTAGGAGTGAGCGAATAGCCGTGCTTTTCAACCTCTTACAGGACGAAAGCCCCAATATACTTTTGGTTAGCGAAATAAAGTTAAACGAGAAGCACAAAATCCGACATAGTTCTTATAGAGTAATGCGATGAGACCAACCCAATGCCACACTCAGCGAGATACTTGCGAGATTCATTAGAAAGAATTTTGAACATAAAATTATATATAGCGGTGAAGTGCAGTGGTTCCAGGTGCTAGAGGCCTGTGTTGTGTGCATTCCTCTCGGAAATGTAAAGAGAATGTACATTGCAGCCTGTGAAGAACCTTAACCCAATATTTTCATTGCAAAACTCCCTCTTCTTCGATCTCTGCGCTTCATTTCAGTAGAAAATTTCTACATTTTGGCCGGCGATTTAAAACACAGTGATTGGGGAAAGAACATGCCCAACAATAGGGGGAGCCTTTGGTGGATTCTGCAGAGCATAGATTACAAAGTCATGTTACTCGTAACCGATAGAGACTGTCGTATCCTAGGAGCGGCTCCTATCCTGATCTCTTGATACTTGATTCTCGACTGAGACTTGCTGACACAAACGAATGGTCTACTAACTACCTACGCATCTTCGTATACGAAAGAAAATTCAAATTCAAAATTCAACGTACCCTACGAACTCACGGAGATGGCAGAGTATGTCCAAGCATGGCATGATACTATTTATGCCGCGTCAAAACTCGTATCGGATGAAACAAATGCACGTCTTTATTACAAGCTCAGCCGGTGGGGCATAGGTAAGCTACATAAGTAAGTTGTGAAAATTGCCAACGTGACTTCTACTCAAATATTTGAAATGAACAATGGACTGCAACGAGGTGCGGTGAATTCGCCGATCCTTTTTAGCATTTACCCCAGTAATCTGATAGCTTCCCTTTACCATACAATAGCGTACACGGACGATTTAATCGCCTACATATCAGGTCCATCAATCGATGTCATTGTCATTATTTTGCACCGTGACTTCGAGAAAATTCAGCATTGTTGTGATGACTGAAAACTGTAAATCATGAAACCAGCATCTATTTTATTCAGATCGCCTTTGTCTAGGGCCCCTTGGGACACTAGAAAAAAATTGTGCTAGTTCCCAATTATTGGACCGGACGGGCGTCCACTGACGAAGCAAAGTGTAGTCAGATACTTTGATATCTGGCTAGAGCAGTATCTCTATTTTGACAACCATATACATATGTTAGCATCTAATCTGGCAAAAGGCCCGGGGCGCTTTCGCTCTGCCAAGATAAGTGTTCCTTACAGGCCAACTTTATTGCAGGGAGGATTCGGGTGTTGGAGAGACAATGTCTCAGGACTTGTCTTAATTTACATATGACACTCTAATTCAACAAGCCCTATATAATAAGGCTAGAATTTTATAGGTGGACAATTTCGTAATAAAACTAATTCGAATTCACGTTGTCGGGGCAATGTAATGATTTAGTCAATAACCCGATCTCCGGGGCGAGAGGTTGTACCTTAATGGCTTTGTCCCATCAGAGGCATTCCTCTATTTAGATCAATGTGGGCTGATCCACAATAAATTAGCAGAACCGCTAATTTTCCAGATGGCGTGCAATTCCGTGGAGCGGTGGATTTTCTGCAAACATAATATTGCGCTCCTCGAGCCACAGGTGGTGCAGAAGGTCGGTTTCACGCCGAGATGTAAGTTTTTATTATTATTATTTTATAAATTGTGTTACAGCTCATGGAGAGCCAGAGCAAAGCTTGTCTCATTCACGTATGTTGTGTACGATTTGTTTTTCACACAAGTGAACCGGGCCTACTATTAAATGCCGATTCCGAACAGCGAGAGCCGAGAAGCTTTTTCAAGACAAGGCCGAGGAGAGAAGCCGCGAAATAAGCATTCGATGGCGTTGGTGTTATCAGGATCCGAAAACGCTCATCGCATACCACCCACTGCGCACTCATAAGTTTTACAAAAATAAAAATAAAAACTCTGATACCTTGTTTTTTTTACATAATTTACATATTTCCTGTTGTTTAACTTTAGAGTGTCCGTATAGGACCAGTAAGGTATTTTAAGATACTTACCTTATTTGTTAAGCTAGTTTTAAGCATTTTCTAAAATAAAATAGTTTTAGGAAGCATGGAAAATGGATTTTAAACTAAAAAAAAAAGAATCATTATACTATTACGCTAAGCGCAATTGTTCATATGAAATTAATTATTTCTCAAAATTTGCTAAATAAAATTGGGAAATTGAGGGGAGACAAACTCAATAATATTGTACATTTTTATCGATGTTTGCCCTCATACTTGTATGTCTTGTATATTAATCTATATCTATTCTGAAAGCCAGGTGGCAATAAGTAAAAACCTTTGGTAACGCTTATCACATGTTTGAGAGGTAAGAGGTTCGCTCGTCATGAATAATATGTTAGTCATAATGGTAACTAATATGTAATCCGTCTCATCCGGTCCAGTTGTTACATATCTAATCGTTATTTATATCGCCGTATATGTATGTTTGGTTGTATGATTAATTTGCATTCTTCTCATAACTTCATTACTGCTAACAAAACACAGGTCTTAAATTCGTTGGAAGATAAAAAGTAGACTACTTTCATCTACAATTATGTGAACGACATACTCAATATACAGGGTGGCCTAAATGATTGAACTTTTTACAACGTTGTGTTATTTTTAGTTTGTTTAAATGCAAATTTAATTGAAGTATAAGAGTATAGACATATGTTTTGAGAGATTGTTGTGAATTAAGGATATAACCACCTTTAGCGCGAATTATGGTCTTGAATCGGTCAACAAATGAGTTAAATTTTCAAAGGGCGCTTGACCCCATCCACACTTCGATATTTTTATTTTCGTATTGGTCCTGGCCTGGAAATGCCACATAGGAGCGCAGTCTTGTTGGAACCTCCATTCTCTCTTAACGAAGTGTTTGGTTATCGAATACTTGAAAGCACCTTCAAAAACAATTTCACGATAACATTCGCCTTGATCTTGGCGTCACGGTTCATATTATAAATATTTTTCTGGCCAATGTTCGGATTTTTGCATTTCCTTTCCATAAACATGATCGTTTTGTTTGTCTTGCTCTATTGAACTACACTTTTTTGAACATCGATAAAATGACGTCGACAAGCTCTGCAGACATTTTGCTGCCACGCCGTTAAGGATTTCGTTCAATTCAGGCCTTTACTTTCTGAACTACTTCTGACGCTGATGTAGTTATTTCCTACCACCACCATAAAGATTTGCAACCCCGTCACTATAACTCTATGCTATAGATGAGACATGAAAGATTTATTAACATCGAGCTGTTGGTCGGTCCTAAGGATAGCGCTACCACACTATTATGATTGAACTATAGGATAAAAAAATTCCACGAATCTGAGACACAAACAAGACACTCTTGTAAACAATAAACCAAACTGTCATTGTACGAAATATTAACGCAGTTTTATCAACTGCTTTGGAAGTTACGGTTTTCTAAATTTCGTTATAATTCGAAACGCCGCAAGGTACTTGATTGAGAGCGCTTGCCTTCTAGCCCTTAACAGGCTGAAAAGCAATATATATTGTATATGTATGCAGTAAATCTATTATCAGTATTCCAAGATCTAAGAACAGATCCCCAACTTGTGCTTTTAAAGCTTGGACACAGTATTTGGGCGGCGGGCAACAGTGTCCAACCGAAACTGTCAGGCGGTCGAGTTTTGTTACACAATGTTGCACCATCTACGTCAAACAGAACACGGTCTACTCCACTGCCTTGAAAAATATGATAATGCATTAATATGGACCAAGCTATGGACCGCTCACACATTGCGTCCTATGTTATGTTCCCATGTCGCAGGTGGCTGTATCGCTACCCGATACGACGAATCACCTTCTGTGTGCTTAAGCCTTGCAAAGAAACAATTTTGTTTGAGGATCTATATAAAAACTAGCGACATTTTTCGAATCAACAAGAGGGAAAAAAATCGTAATCGGATAACAGGAAGGGAAATTTTGGTACAGCTCGGATACTATTATATTTTCGCATTCTTTTTAAAATAATCAGGATAAATAGATTTCGGGAATGCATAAAATAAGAGCTCTTTGGAAGAATTTGATCAGTCGGGATTGATAGAAGGTTCATATTTTTGCAATACCCCCATTTATTGCGGTTAATTCAAGCTACATACTTAATTTATCTTACAATTTAGGAAACTAAGAAAGAGAGCGATTGAGACGGAGTTTTAGACAAGGAGTGCTGATGTTGAAGTCGTATATTGAGAGGATTAGTGTTGAAAAAGATAGAGCTGTATAGGGTCGCGTAGTCAATGGTACCTGAGAGGAGTCGAGTTCAAGTTAATAAGTTTTAGGCGGTCTTGATAGGGAGGTAGGATCAGAAGATTGTCCCAGGATAAGCCACGAAGAGCAAAACGGAGAAAACGACGTTGGATACTCTCGATTCTGGAAATGTGTGTATGATGGTAAGGAGACCACAATTAAGAGGCGTATTCGAGAATAGGGCGAACAAAGTTTATGTAGAGAGCCCGAGCGACGTAGGGATTGGAAAACTCGGCGAGTGCTGAATTGGCCTTAAGAATTATATCGCTGATGTGCAAGGAAATTGAGCTCCTGGTCGCATAATATGCCAATATCGCGGATCACCTGAACGGTAGAAAGGAGTTGATTATGAAGAAAGTAGCGGCGGTTAGGAGGTTTAATACGTTTGCGGGAGAAAGTAATATATTGACACTTGGAAATGTTAAGGTCCAGGCAGTTCTTGGAGCAACAGAACTTGGAAAAACTATTGAGGTCCGATTGAATAAGGGAAAAGTCATGTTCGGAGTAAATGATCTTAAAGATCTTAGCGTCGTCGGCGTATAGAGAGATGTGAGAATGTTTGATAACCATTTCAATATCATTAATGGCAAGGATAAAAAGAAGCGAACCTAAATGACTGCCTTGAGGGACACCGGATGAAGGGGTAAGAGAGGGCAGATCTAAAACGAACGCTGTAATAGCGATTTTGCAGGTAAGAGAATATCCACTTTAATCAGATGGGTTCAAAGCCAAAGGAAGACAATTTGAAGAGTATTAATCTGTGTGAAATTTTATCAACGGCCTTACTGAAGTCAGTTGAGATAGCATCGAATTCCTTGCTATTTTCTAAGGCTGAAAGGGTGAAGGATACGAATTCAATAAGGCTGTAGACCTACCTTTGAGAAAACTGTGTTGTTTGGGGGAGATTAAAGACTCGCATTGAAAAATTAAATTATCATACAAAATACTTCCAAAGATGTTGGGTATATGAGACAGTTTGGCAATGGGGCGGTAGTTGTTATTGTCGTTCTTCGGACCCTTTTTGTATATAGGTGATATAAAATCGGTTTTCCATATCCTGGGAAATTCACTTTGAGAAAGGGATAGGCTGAAGATTTTTAAGAGAGGTAGAGAAAGGGGGAGGAACTTCTTTTTTTTTTAAATATAGCAGTTGGGGCCAGGAGTGAATTCATCATAAAGTTGTTTTAATCTTTTTCGATGATATCCGGTCGACAAATTTAGGATGCTTGAAATGTTTTATGCTTACCTGCCAAAACCAAACCACTTGCGGTGCGTCTGGTGTACAGTGTTTTAAGCGAGTGTTTTTCTTCCAATCATTAACATCTATACTACTTATACCGCCAATAACTAGTTCAAGCTCACGTTCATCAAATGGACGCAAAAGTTGACTCGGTATTAGCTCACAGAAACCTAAATAAAAACATACTCAATTACAATCAAAAATTACTATTTATATCATTTTTCCAGTTCACCTTTTTGTAAAGCCAAAAATTGTTGCTCAATGCCACGCATAAACCTGTAATTCACATACAACTTCACATACTCTCGTTTGTTTTCTTCCGTAACTGATATGCTAGCTCCAGATGGTTTAAGCTCATGAACTTTTAAGACACCAAAACTATTATTTTCTACACTAAACGTTGACTCAATAATTCCATCAATATTATTTTCCCTGAAAAGTAATTTATCAGATAAAAATATAGATTCTTTGCTTAGTCCACTGATTTACAGCATCCATGTAAGACTCCGATGCAGTTCGGGATCGACTCCTTCGATATCATTCAAAGTAATGGGCTTATTGAGTAACTGCTTATAAAATGGTGTAGTGAAACCTCCATCCAAGCAATGACCATGAAATACGGCAATTCCAAGAATACGACCCACGAAATGAAAATATGATAGATGATCGGGATTGACACCTGTAAAGAGAAGAAAAACGGTCTTTAAAAATGTATTTTATGTTGGACCATCAGATATTTGAACCTGAATCTGGATTGATTTGTAACGTATAGTGATCATCGCGACTATACTGAAAGAGTCCGTATTGAGGGTTAAGCATTTCTCTAGATAGAAGGTATAGCCATTCACGAGCCACACCACCGTAGTCAAGGCCTTCTTCGCCTTTAAATTTTACCATGAGTCTTTTTCGCATGTCTTTCGGTCGCATTTTCATAATCAGTCTATAGCTCTCTTCAAAAATTTCTGTGCGAGTTATTTCAAGACGACAGTGACCCGATTGTGGTTGAAGAGCTTGCAATTCATTTCGTAAAGCTCGCATTTTACCAACTAAGTCACGACGATATTTTGGAAGAAGATCGGCTCCTTCCAATAATCCTTGCGGCAGATCGGGAACTGTTTGAAGCTGATGCAATCGGTGTTCAGAAGCTGATGCAGCTACGCTCCGATGGTTCGAACTTGATACTGATGCACTGGGAGCATTAGATGCACTTGTATTCGATGTGCCATTAGACAATGTCTCCAGTGGGCTGTGATTCGTCACAGGCACCGATGCTTCACCTGTAATGGTATAAAAAAAAAAATTAGTTTATTCTTAAGAGGCTAGTTTGTTAGTAGCATCACCATGTGTCCTTGCTGGCGTTTCATACTGTTGGTTAGACGTCCGACGAATCATCTGAAGTATCTGCCCATTCAATCGAGGATCAGTGAACTGCGTTGTACGATTGTTGTGATCGACGAAATACACCCTTCCGGATGCAGTTTTCCTTTGTTCCCATCCACTCGGCAATGCCCCTAATACATCCAACGGAAAATTTTGTGTGTCAAAGTCGCGTGGGATTCTCGGATCATGCCAGGTTGATACACCGGTAGGAATGTGATAGAAATACACTTGACCCTGTTGGGTTGTGCGCATCTCATAGCCAGAAGGCAGGTCCATAAAAGGCCTTGTGCTGACGTTATTACGCATGTGAGTATTTGGTCGATTGCCACGCGATCTCCGTCTTCCCGATTCTTCCGAGTTTCGCGCAGATCTACGCACCCGCTGTAGACCTGTATTTGCACCTGCTTCTTCAGTTCCGTTGTTTGTGTTCGTAGTTGAATTGCTACCTGGTCTTGTGTCCCCGACTGTGTTATTAGGACCTGAGTCATTGGTAATTTCATTGGCAATCACAGACGTATTTGCAGTTGAGTTTTGAGAATTGCCATTGATATTTGGCGCATCCCCTTGCTGCGTTTGATTTGTATTAGATGTTTCTCTGCTACTAACAGAAATTATTGCGTGCGTTTGATTCGTATTTCCGTTTTCAATATTCGGCGAACTTTGTCCCAGGCGCTGAGGCGAGATCACATTCGGTAAAATGATATGTCCGTGAGTTGCAGAGATGGATGAATGCTTTTGCTTCTTGCCATTATGATTGTCGACTTTGTCTTGGGTTTCGTCTATGGTTGAATGGTGGTTGTTGGGTTGCTGCTGGTGCAACTGAACTATGACCTGGGGATTTCTAGCTGTTGATGGTGTCTCACCAATCGACCGAGATGAAAGCGCATTTCCCCCTGTATTTGATGAGCTCGGCGTGCATGAGTTGTTAATGGGCGAGGCTAACTGACTAAACGTTAAGTCACTTCGCGGCGGACTATCCACGGGTTCAGAGTGATTGGCTTGGTTTTGGGAATTACTCTTGTTAGTTGATGTCTCACCATTTGGGGATTCCACGTCTATGAGTCGGGCGGGGCTGCAATTTTCTTTCCCTATTGGACTGGTAACAGTTTCACCACAATAACGATGCGACGACTGCTGCTGCTGTTCATTTCCATGTGCACCACGATTATTTATTAGATTATTACACGTGGAAGATATTGACGGCCCCGAATGGAGAACTTTGACTCTCTCGCCGTTGGAATTGATATGGGGATGGTGATAGGCATGATGGTGATGATGGTTGCCATTTAACTGAGTTACCCCAGAATTGGTTGGCCGATCCCATTGTGTTGATTTCGTAGTGTGATTGACGTAATAAATCCGACCATTTGCTGTGCGTCGTTCTTCCCAAGCCTCGGGTAGGCTATTTTCTACGGAATTTTCATCGGCCGGTCCGCGGACATCACCACCGGGACCAACTATAGCTAATGGATTGCCTCCGCATGGACCATCTTTTGAGAGAAGGGCAATGATTATTTGACCGCGTACCAAATCATAGTCGTCTGGCGATTGTTTGCATAAATCCAGACGTTTAACTGTAATATTAAGAGTGGATGGGTAGAGAAGTTATTTGTAGCAGCCATACGAGATACTTACAGCCCGCTCCCTTGAGGTCCTGTACTACTTGAGCAGGAATCCGAACACATCCTAAAAAGCCACCTCCTTTTCGAACCTTACGATCATTCCATACTGTTATTGTTATTACATCGTCTCTGCCGATAAATAAGTCGTAGTTTGCATTCCACTTGGGATCCAACGAGGATTTACTAATATCTGTTGTGTAAATTTGGCTAGTACCATCGACGGAAACTTTGGCAAAAGCATCGGGCAAACCTGAAATGCAATATCAGACATATAAGACAGGTAAGTGAAATGTATTTAAAAATGATTCCAAGTATTTATGTATTAGATTAAAAAAAAAGCGAAAACAAAAACGGACAAAAAAAACCGTCATTGACAATGAATCATTAATTAGTTGTTACTGACTTATTTCAACCAAGATAACATGCAAGCATTATTATATATACAGAGGCAACAATGAATTCCAAATGTCCAAATCGAATTAACAATTGCCTATGAAAGTAATTTATTTTAATTATTTAGTTTCGAAAGCACCGTATATTTGTTTGTTTTATATTGTTTTCAACGGGGAAAAGTCGAATGAGGGTTATAGGTTCAGATTTTAAGTTTCTCACTAACTATCTGGGCCAAATGACCTTTACAGCAAGACAATCAACGACAACAGACCCGCAGTCAAGGTGTACAGAATAGATACGAAATGGCACGTATGTACATGCATGCATATTTATATAGTCTGCTTATGGCATTCACTAAACATAATAGACAATCCCGATTACGAAAAGAGTTGAGCAATTTCGAAGAGGTACAAATTAGAAGTAACTCAGCCGTTCAACTATTTTTCTCATTGACTTTTCCCAGATTTACACCGACTACACTGACCTTCGCATGGCGAATAGTCAATCAAAACCCTACGTGGCTCCAGTTATGGTGAACGTCAATAAACCGTTTAAACAGTGCCCGGGCACTTGAGCAGGTACAAGTTTGGTAAATGTAAAGCCACAGGGTATCTATGTTACTAAGCTCCCAACGCCCAATTTGTTTCGTAGTTAGTGCGTTTAATTGAATTAGGATTTAATAAGTAATAATTATACTTACGGAATAGATCTTTCCGAGCCAAGTTTCTCGCACACAAAACTAAAATAAACAATAAGATTATAGAATAGTAATTAGACTATCAAGTCCCACACATAATATGTAATAGTTTAATTGAAGGGGAAAAAATAGAAATTCGATCACACTACACTTAATTACTGGAATTGTTTCAGTTAACAGCACTTACTTGTTATACGAACTTTGTGTGTCCCATTTTTGCGTTGATTATCTAATTTATTCATAACTAAAGAATCAAGCAATAGTTTCGATTCGCACAAAACAACATGAACGACCACCGATAACACACATTAAAACATTAACAATTCTCCACCTAAATTGGAATACTAAAATTATCACTCGCTCTGCTCTCCACTCTCGCAGCAAGGTAGTAGGGTGCTGTTGTAAGAAGTGTTCCAACGTCGTATTGTATCTTATCTAGTATGTACAATTTCTTCCTATGGATATTCTAAATATTTTATCTTGAAACTTCACTGTCACATTAATCACTGTTATACGGGCAGATTTTTCGCAAATTTTCGATACTCCATATTTCTAATATATCTAATATACTGTCGCAGCATGGATGTCGCAATTGACTTCTGCCGTAGGTACTTGTCTTTTCAGTGTTTGCATTCAGCGTGGTTCACGTTAAATAACTGCATGAATATAACTGAATATCACTTTTTTGGCAATATGCAAATGAATATTGTAAAACTTCACTTCGGGTTGATTCACATATCCAATAATTTTCACTAGGATTAAAGCTTTTCAACAAAGAAAACAGATAACTAGAAGTAAGGCCCGAAGTGAAGATTTAGAGCACTAGATTGATGAAAAATATGTCATTGTCGGCCTTTTTTTACTTCAAGTTGTCGATCCCGATTGTCGGAGGAGTGATTAGATGCTTCCCAAACTTAAATGCTAACGAGTGACAAGGCCCGATATATAGTACATGCGGTGGTATGCAATGCAACTGGAAGTAAGAAGATTCTCTTCTTCCCGTAGTTTACATGTTTCGTGGGAAGGCATATCAATTTTAATTCATTCAGAATATGAAGCAAACGTCGCCAGATGGTATGTTTTAGCATTTCAACAAAAAGCATTTAAAATATTCAATCAAACTACTATTTTCGGTCTTAATACATTTTTAATAATGTTCTTTTGTTATAGGAAAGACCGGGTGCAATTCTGAATAGTACTCATCTCTGATTTTTTTCAAATTTTTCTTACGTATAGTCTAATATGTCAAAAGGAAAAATCTAAACTGTTTTTTGGCGCCAAATTGTTAGAAAGAATTAAAAGGATGTGCTAAGTTTGAATATCCTGCAGAAAATAAACTCAAATATCTTTAAAATTACAACAGCTATATACACTTAGTAGAAAAAGTCTGCGTACAGTATAGAATAGGAGTTTATTTTATGAAAAAAATCGATGCACACACTATTAACGTAAGAACATTGTATGCCAGTTTTATGACTTCAATCTAATCTGAAAAAATTATAACGGTACATGCAAAAAACACACAAAAAGAGAAAAGGAACAGAAAATTACGCAGAAAAGGTCTGCGTACAGTTGTCTTTGGCGTCGGAATTTACCTTATCTTTTGAATATTTGTATGCAAAGATCAGCTAATGGTTTTCCGTAATGATCAGGAGTATCTTTTTGAGCGAAGTTATATTTCATTTATTCTGTTAGGTAGTTGAGGTGTGCATTTTTTTGAAATGGTTGGGCAGAGAAAAGAAATTTGTTCAAGTGAAAGGGAAATAATTATTAAGTTGTGGAAAGAGAGAAAAAGTTTAAGATAAATCGGCAGAACACTAAATAAAACACATTCATCTGTACAAAGAGTGGTTTATACGTTCAAATCAACGGGAAGTTATGTTTCAAAGTCGCGTTCTGGTCGCCCTTCTAAATTATCCGCAAGCGCAGTCTGATCGGATTAGTTAACAAAAAATCCATAAATAACGGCATCGAAAATTGCAAAAAATATTGAGAAACCATTTAACAAAAAGATCTGTGCAGATACTGCAAGAAAATTTTTAAAAATAAGCTGGGTATAAAGGTCCTGTTGCTCGTAGAAAGCTGTTCATATCAAGAGTTAATCGGCAAAAAAGACTCAAAGACTCAAAGACTGCACACGAACATCTCAATAAGCCATTGGACTTCTGGCAGAGAGTAATATGTATTTACAGAAAAAAGCAAGTTCTGTATTTTTGGTATAAAAGGCCGAAAAAAGCCTCGTACTGCTTTTAGCAAAGAAAACATACTGCCAACTGTTAAGCATGGTGGTGGTAGAGTAATGGTTTGGGGGTGTATGCATTGACCTGGCATTGGAAGATTGAGTTTCATAGAATCTACAATGAACAAGTATGGATACCTGGAGATATTAAAAACAAATATCAATCAGAGTGCGGATAAATTGGGTCTTAGTCGTCAATATTATTTCATGCACGATAATGACCCTCAACATACGACCGAAATTGTGAAACTTTGGCTGCTCTACAACGTCCCGAAACAATTGCATTCACCACCCCAGTTACCAGACTTAAATCGTATAGAGTATTTATGGGATTTACTCGAAAGGAGGATTCGGCAGAGGTCAATTACATTAAAGAAAATGCTCAAAACGGTTATAATGGAAGAACGGGCTAAGATCACACCTGAGGATACTTTGAACCTGGCTAATTCAATGCCAAACAGACTCAGGGAAGTCATAAGCAGAAAGGCTACCCCACATGATATTAAGTTTTATTTGTATTGTTAATATTCTAAATTTTTTTCGAAGTGCTTTTAAAAATGTATCAAATAATGATTTGAAGTCGGATTATATTAATGTGAAATAAATATTTTGTTTAAAAAGTTTAATCACTCTATTTGAATCAAATATAATTCATTTTAATAGCTGTACGCAGACTTTTTCTACTAAGTGTATATAAATGATGAATTAAAATTATAGCAACAATTAAGTACTTTTAACTGACATAAAAAGCATTGATCTATGTACATACGAACGGTTTTCTTTTAAATATATGTCCATATTTTCAAGAAAAAAAAGGCTAGAATGAAGTTATCTTTTTTTAGGAAATTATAAAACTACATTCGAAGACCTTTTTAATGATACTAAATATGTCATACTTACTAAAGGGTCCGCCATCTAACTTTTTTTTTTCAAGTAGTGCTTATTTCGTGAATGGTAACACTTAGCTCATGTCTGATTTGACAGATAATTAGTTTTATCCAGAAACCAGAATGAGACGTGCGTCTTTCGTAAGTCTTCCCCCGTGACACCGTGAAATTTTAAAAGAAGTTCAGGTTCGTAGCGACAAAACCCGTTACAAACGAGCTTCTATCCGTGAATACGTATGAGCTCATTTCATTTTAAGTCAGTGTACTCCCGCCACACACTATCTTGGAATTATAACAATGTGCGTGATTGTTTACAAAATTTTGACAGCACTTGAGGTACCCACGTGCTCGCCCGAGCTTGTAGGCAAACGTCGGCAGCCATTTTAAGTGGTACGTCTCATTGGTGGTTTCTGGTTTTATCCTTCCGCTGAACGAATATGGTTGTGTATACGCTTGAACAACGCTTCGCTAAGTGGGCCTGCGATCGACTTACAGAAGATGCCGATTTTGCCAAAAAAATCATCTTTTCAGATGAAGCTCATTTTGATCTTGGCGGGTATGTAAACAAGCAAAATTGTCGCATTTGGGGCACAGAAAACCCGCACGCATACATTGAAAAGCCGGTGCACCCAAAACGAGCCACTGTTTGGTGCGGATTTTGGTCCAGAACCATAATTGGGCCATTTTTCTTCGAAAATGAGCAAGGAGTGGCCGTTACAGTCAATGGCGATCGTTATCGGGCCATGTTGAACGAATTTGGAGGATATTGGCAACATTTGGTTTCAACAGGACGGCGCTACGTGCCACACAGCCGAAGCTACACTCGATGTTTTGCGCCCTGTTTTTGAAGATCGCATTATCAGCCCCAGAGCTGATGTCGTTTGGCCACCTCGGAGCTGCGATTTGACACCGTTGGACTATTATTTGTGGGTGCCGTCAAAGATAAGTGTTACGCCGACAAGCCAGAGACAATTAACGCTTTAAAGGACAATATTCGTGAAGCCATTGGTGAAATACAGCTGCACACAATCGATAATGTGCTTAAAAATTGGACCGATCGTGTAGGCTACTTCATGGCCAGCCGAGGCAGCCATTTGAATGAAATTATTTTCCATTATTAACCGGAAGGATTGTACTTTCAAATAAAAAAAGAAATTTGAGAAAATATTCAGTAGTTTTTTTTATAGCATTTTCAAAAAAAAAAAAAATTATTTGGCGGACCCTTTACATAAAAGTTTTTTTCAGCCAAATCAAAAGCTTAAATAACTTATAACTACTTTACTGGCCCTATACGGACACTCTAAAGTAAGAAGAACTGACTAAATTATACCTTTCGGTCTTATGAAAAATAAACAATTATAACAATTAAGATAATTTCAAACTTAAGCTAAGAAAAGATTTGTTAAGAAAAACTTAGCATCTGAAACATTTACATATGCGAATTCTCGTGGCGTCACGGTGTAATAAAGTTGAACCAAGATCCTTTTAGACAGCTGCTGAAAGATATCAAGCGCTGTTACGCCGGTCAGTCACAGTCCAGTCAAATTGGAGTAAACTAAATATTATATTTACATATATATACCTATACAATAAATTATTTTATTGTGTATATATGTATGTACGAGTATATTAAAGTGAATAAACTGTACAAAAGTAATAAAATGGGAAATAAATGTTAATTTGAATTCCGATATAAAAATTTTATTTTTGAAAGTTGTTATTCAGGCCTAAATTTATAGAGATGATGGAAAATTGAAAAATGTTAACAAAAGATTACTTCCTTCTGATTTTGATAAAATTTGAGTATGAGGTGGAGGGCATTCTGAGCAGTTTGATATACATATGTACATACATACATCTACACATATATGTACATACATATGTAAGAGTCATAAGCGATGTTCCTTTTTATATTTCTCGAGGAAATATTCGCTTATATTTTGTATATACCCAACATTGTACCTACTCCAAGTATTATTGTGAACCCAAGCAGGTTGCAGGGGGCCAGCATACCCCCCATACATATTTCATTGCGATTCATTTGTAAAAACGGCGACCTACATATGGGTTCATGGTATGGAAAAGAGCATTTTTTACTCCTTTTAGCCTATATATGTTGTAAACTATATTTTAATGAATGTCACTTTCAAGAAATAAACTATTCGCATAAGATAATATTTTGCCAAAAATTAATAACAAGCCATAGAGCATGAAGGACCCGGTCTACCGTGGCAAATATATGAGTGGACTGTGTTTACTACAGGGTAACCTGCACTATGCCAAAGTTGCCTCGGACACGTTTAGCCTGCGTTTCTACAGCGACAAAATTTCTCTCGGACACATACAAGAACCCTGGGTTCAAAGAGGTATTTAAGATTATGGGTCTATGAACCTGGAGTAAGTGAGATCATGTGCGCCTCCGCTTACTTCCCCAGAGACGACGACCAAATTTCATCAGGATATATTGTCACCGGCCAAACGGCATCTGGTCATTGGAGCAGCAACAACACAAACACACGAGGTGAATTAGTTATTGAATATTTACTTAATAATAACCTCACCGTTTCCAATGGAGGCGACAAACCCATCTTACAATCTCTGGCCCTTTTGTCTCAAACAGCTGGAGAAGCTAACCATAGGTTATCACTCAGCCCAAAAGAACCAACTGAGTTCATATCCATGCTCAACTTGCCGCCAAAAAAGACGGATGACACTGAAGAAGCGGCTTACCAACTAAACGAAGCACTCATCTCATCTTTTAAAAACAGCTGTGCACCCAAGATAGATTCACACAAGTGGTGCGTACCTTAGTGGAATGCACATTTTTTAAAGAAACAAGTGAGATCCCTGTTCAACAGAGTTAGCGAAGAGTTGGAATGATAATAGATCTTCTCTAACAAAATACAACCTAGAATTGAGCAAATTCAAGAAAACTGAGAACGCGTTGAATCATTTAGTAGCGCTAAACAAAAAAAGTAGCGCAAGTGGAAAATTGTTTCACACACAAGGAGATCGTAATTTGCAAAATCGCAAAATTGCGGTTTTTGATAATACTGGCTGCAACTCAATCACCAATGCACTGTCCCGGAAAGGTGTAGACCACCCAATTAACCACTGGTAGAGCAATTACATAGACTCGTTCGCTCATAAACAGATCATCCATGTAGATCAGAGGTTCCCAAACTTTTTTTTTTCTCATAGACCAATTTCAAAATTAACCTGATTTCGGTGGACCCCCTGCTGCTACATTTTTACCATATTCCCACGTACATTTTTACCATTTTACCATATTCTCAAAAAATGTGAAGATTAGATCTGAGTTCCAACCCTAAATTCGGAGTGGTAAAAATAAGAAGAAAACTATTATATATTCTTAGAACATAAAAAGTTATTGACATAATACGATTACAGACTTCATAGAGCTAAAATGGATTGATAGCAAATTATCAATACATATTTGGCTTCAGATTTGAAAGGAATATCCGCAAATCTCCCCGTTCTGTGATGTTCATTCTGATCCTTTTATTTGTTAATAAGTTTGTAACGACACTAAATTTTTTTTCAACAAGGTATGACGAGGGAATCGCTATCAAAAATTTTCTCGCAATATCCCACAGCCCAGTATATTTTTCGGGTGCCTGCAGACAAAATGTTTTATTGCCTTTTTTAAATTTCACCTTCAGCTCCTCATTGGTGCTAAGCTCGAGTAGCTCCTCTTGTATGTCTGAATATCCACAAAAGACATTCTGCCTGTGATAAGTTTGGAAACTGGGAGAATTCGCGCCGACTAATATTTTGCTTCATAAATTTCAATTTTCCAAGAAAAGCTGAAATTACACCCTTTGTTTTTATCAAATTAAGACTGATTCAAAAAGTGAGTAAACTCTTGTTAAGCATGCCCCTTTCGACAACCAGCGTACTTCAGTATGTAAGAGTAATCGTTGGATGTCTTCATCATTTTCGTCGCACAATTGTGCAAACAATCGGGTATTCAACGCATTGCTTCTTATTTTATTAACTGTTTTAATCACGAATTGAAGCGACTGGTGCAATCTTTCACTTGCTACTAGGTGTTGTCGAGTGAATTGCAGTTACTTCTGGTATAATTCTTTTAAGCTGGCTTATAAACCCACGATATCGCCCGAACAAGGCAGGAGCTCCATCTGCTGCTACCGAAATAATGTTTGTAAATGGAATCGATTTTTCCTTTAAAAAATAGATAGATAGATAGATAGATAGATATAATTTTTATTCATTCCAACTTACAACAAGATCAACAACAATAGTAGTAGCTAATATTAATTGGAACAGAATAATAGTGGTCATTCTATAACTATTAGAACATTATGTTCTGAGTTAGTGTTGAATGATACTTCAATTTTATTTAAATAATATAATACGATTCTGATGTGGGGTGACAATCAGTACTACTTAAAGAAATGTATAAAAGTGAATAAATGATACAAAGAGATAAAATCCAAATTACAAATGATATAATTAATAATATAAAGAAATTTAGAGAATAAAGAAAACAGTTTATGCAGAAAAAAAAAAAAACAATTCAAAACTATAAGCCTCATAAGATATTATTTAACTTAAACAGTATGATTCGTGCCGAAGATTAAGATATGATTCTTAAGAGAGATTCACTGCTTGCATAGTTAATGGTAAATAGCCAATCTTTTACTTTTATTAAGAATAAGCGAAAGTTATAAGTAATTCTAATAGAAAATGGTAGTTTATTGAAATAAGTTGGGGCTGTAACGGAGTAAAAATGAGTAAAATGAGTTCTATGCGCAGCTGGTATGTTGACAAGAGCCAAGTTATTTACGCGTAAGCTATAAATTTGAGAATTTCGACTGGGAATGTTACCACTTCGTTTGAAAAACTCCTTAAGTACTTTAAAAACGTACAGGTGCCGCAGTGGTAAAATTCTAAGTTTTTTGAATAAGGGCCAGCTATTAGTGAAACGATTACAATTAGAAATGATCCGAATTAAGTGTTTTTGTGCCACCAATAAAGGTCCCAACGCAGCTGAGTACGAACCTCCCCAGCAGGTGATTCCATACTGCAATTTTGAGTGTGCGAGGCCATAGTAGATTTGAGACAAAACTTTCTCAGAACAATATGGTTTGATGAGATATAGTTTGCGAGTCACCAGCATCATATGAGATTTAACAGCTCGAATATGCTCCTTCCAGTTCAAGTTATGATCTATTATGACTCCAAGATACTTAACATTTTTCACAGACTCGATCACAAAGCAGCCAGTAGAGCATTGACTGAAATCGGAAAAATTGTTAATACCGCATTTGTGTATAGGTAATCTAAACTTTCCACAGTCATATGCATGAAAACATAGATTGAAATCATTTAACGCATTTCCCGATATTTTTATAGAAATCAGTTTAGTTTTCTCACTGATGACTAATTTGTGAACAGCGAACCAAAGTCTCAATCTTTCTAAGTCTGCTCCGATCTTTACTATGCATTCAAAGGTTGTTCGATATTGATATGTAAAAGCTATGTCATCGGCAAATGCAGTAGGTATACCATTAAATTCCTGAGCGAATAGAGAATTGATGTAGATTAGGAAAAGAACAGGCCCAAGTACCGAACCCTGGGGGACTCCATTTCTTAACACTCGAGAATTACTGAAGGTTCCATTGATTTTAACTATTTGTGTTCTATCTTTTAAATACGTTTTAAACCATTCAAATATTACTCCTCTAAGACCGGCATTATACAGCTTGTCTAGTAACAACTCATGATCAACCATGTCAAATGCTTTCGTCATGTCAATAAGCAGGGCCATAGTTGAATTTTTATTGTTTGTACCTTCATACAACTGACTACACAATCTAAGGATAGCATCTTCTGTTGACATACCACTCCTAAAGCCAAACTGATTATCTGAAAAGAAGTGATTATGATCCAAAAACGATAAGATGCGGACTTTAACCAGTTTCTCAAACAGTTTAGCGAAAATTGGAAGCAGAGATATAGGTCTATAACTAGATAAGTTTTTCCTATTGCCTTTTTTAAAGAGAGGGATTACTTCCGCACATTTAAGGGAACGTGGAAAACAGCCATTAATCACACTTAGGTTAAACAAATAACTTAGTATGTCCACTACATACCAAGCAATTTTTTTAAGGAAAATGCTTGTTATGCCGTCGCTAGTGCACGAAGTTTTGTTTTTTAATGACATTATTAGTTTGTAAAGCTCAACCGGTGTAATCGCATTAAAGACAAAACTATTCGCTTGCATGTTATCAGAGATTACATCTGAGGATAGTGAACAGCTACAATATTTAGAAGGTTCAACTGAAGGTTTTAGTTTTTGTGCGATTTCAGTGAAGTATTCATTGAATTTATTAGAGATACTAGTGGCATCGGAAAGGTGTACTCCATTAACTTCTAGTTCATCAATTTCTGTAAGTTGATTATGCTTCCCCAAAATGCTATCAACAACTCTCCACTGTTCTTTACTATTACCTTTAGCCTTTTGAAACATATTAAAGTAATAGTTATTACGCGTTTCTGTAATCTTTTTATGGATGTTTTTACATAAGATTGCTCTCCGAATAGACCCGTTCCCAATGTTCATTTTTCAAACACTCTACTAACATTGTATAGTCTATTTGGTGTTTCTTCCTAAGCGGATTAAAATTATTGTTAGGGTCAGAAATCCTGAATGAATTGAGGACAACCATATGATGATCTGTGATCTTGAAATCATAGACTGCACCACTAAAATGAGTTCTATTATTTTTCTGTACTCTAATAAAAATATGATCAATGCAACTCGAAGAGAAATCTGTTACACGGCTTGGAACATCTATAATACTCTTTAAACCATATGATGACATGAGAAATAAATAATTTTCTGTGAGTTTTTCAGAATCATTTAAAATGTCAATGTTTATGTCGCCCAAAACAATTAAATTTTTCCCCCTCAACATACCAAGAACATCATTTAACTCTTTAATAAAAATAATTTTTGCAATGCCATGGAGTCTGTATATGCACAACATTGTATAGTTCTCATTTAGATAGCCAAACGACAGTTTCACAACGTCGGCGCTTGACATATTAATTTTAGAGAAATTGCATATCAACCCATTCTTTACATACACTGCTACACCCCCTGCTGCGTATGGGGTCACTCAGGACATTAAATATTGATTCGCCCTTAGTATCCGCATCTAAAGTTTACGCGGATAGCAGCTCTTCATTGATTTCTTGGTCCATAACAAATCGAACATATGCCAGTATTAATGCTTCATTACGAGGTAAAGTTGACTCGTCCAGTTGAATATAAAAATGAGTTGTTTGCAGATAATTACACAAGAAGCTTTCAATATCAGAGCTCATTTCATCAATGCGTCGTTGCACAGTGTTGTTACTCAAAGGAATTATTTCAGTACGTTAAATGGAGGTTTGTGCGGAACAGTTTTTAAAACCTCTTCAACTGCGGGTAAAATTAACTGTTCTCCGATGGTGTGCGGTTTTCCAAATTTCGCTATAAGCAATGAGATGTTGTAAGATGCCCGCAAGCCTTCATCGTTACTTTGAAACGTTGAAGCGAACATACTGTGCAAGGTGGGGTTTTGTTCATATTTTTCCTTCAATGTTTGAAAATATTTTAAGTCTTTGCCTATTTTATCAGAATGATATCTTCTTAAATGATCTTCGAGCTTCGATGGTTTCATAGTCATTGCTCAAAATTTTGTTACATAAAAGGCATATGAGCAATCGTTTGTCTGTCTTTGATGGGAGAAAACCAAATTTCAAATAATCACACTGTACTGTCGACATTTTTTCTAAGATTCAACCATGATTCATATAAGTTACCTACCCGTAAAGAATAAAAATGTTTGTTTTAGTAATCATAAGGCGATTTTAACAGGATATGGCTTTTTTAACAGAATAGAATAGGAGCAATAAGCCGTAAAGACCCATAAAGAGGCTATCACCAAACAGCTGGAGCTATTTTAATGTAATATAAAACATTTTTTGATTAATTATTATATATTTTGACATATTTCCGTTAATTCAAGAGCAAATACCTACATATATACTCGTACTTTTAAAGAATTTTTCGACATCATAACTGTACGATTTCAATAATTTATTTATTACTTTGATCATCAAAGTTTGATGTACGTTAAGAGTGGTACCTGCATACATGAAGAAACGTACAATTTATGAAAATATTTTCAGTCATCTAGTATTAGCAACTACGAGGGCTATATGTATCTCTCCCTTAGTGAATCGCCACAGTTGGGCAAACAAATAATTTTTAATAAAAAGTATAATACTAAAATTTAAATTTTTCTCGGCTTTCTCTTATTTTAAAGAAGTATCGAACAATGGTCCTGTTCAGTATTTAATTTTTATTACGTACATACTACACGCAAACATAACAAATATAATATTATTACAGTTAAGGACTCTTGGTCCTTTTAAAATAAAAAAATAAATTTTCAAAGAGCCCGCGACTGGCTCTTAACGCAAACACAAGGTTATGTTACGTTATAAACTTTAGACTTTATTAGGAATGACCGGTCTTAGTCCCGTCCCAAAGCGAATTAACTTATTCTATCCTAACAAACGAAATCATAACTTAATATTAAACTGCCGAGTTACAGTTCCCAGGTTCACATACGAAATCATGCAGCGCGGGGATCCAATTTCGTCGGCCGGTGGGACAGTTGTTTGTGTTGACTGCGTGGATCTAATTTCGTCGGCAGGTGGGACAGTCGATCGTGTTAACTTTACAATATAAAATAGAAGTATACATAACAAATGTACAAATAGGCAGGTACTTACCTTTTCCGGCACTGGCAAACACTGATATCGATTTACTCACACTTTTCTTGTCAAAGTTCAGGAAACAAATGAGCGTTTGCCCTTGGCAGCATTCGTATTTATATTGGTGAGGAATCAAACAAGTTCATGCAAGATTGCAAGCACAGCACAAGTCGTATTTCGTCCCTTTGCACGTCTGAACATGCGTTGCGGGCGGGATGGCGGCGCTTTGCAAGTCTTGACACGCGTTGCACTTATCAAATGCACTGGTTGTCAAATATACAAGTTTCTACAAGTAACAGTCGCTGATCTCCTTAAAAAAGGGTATTCATGCTAAATAAACAGGATATCTGATCAATATACCAGCTCAACCGAAAAAATTGTTCTTTACTACCAAAACCAGATAAATTATCGTTGATCCCCACTTTGAGAATGGCTGATGTAGATCATTGGGTCACATGTTCATCCTATAAAACCTTACTGAGCTTACGAGTACAGTTTCCGACGCACGACCACACACATCCAACTTTGACAAAAGATTTGAGGTACTGATCGGTTTGGGATCAATTTGGGAAAGCGTCGATCCCTTGCTAAATGTCGAATAGCTCAGGTGATACACACATGGTTCCAAGATGGATTCCGGTGTTGGCGCTGGCATCTTTGGACCAAATCGAAAATATCGAAGGCCCTGGAAACGAGTCCTAGTGTCTTCAAAGCCGAACCCAAATTTAGAGACTGGCATAAGAGATATTACCATCAATAAATTCTCAGATAGTCAAGCAATAATTTTTTTTTTGAGGCTTCTACTATCTGTTGGAGCACTCAGACACCAATAGTGATCCATTGTACTACCAGACAGAAACTATGTATTTTTTGGATTTTACCCGTTGTCTGGAGAAAAATGAGGAGGGGCTTCACTAATGTAGAGCTGAGATTCGGCATACACCACGTCGTTCCCAAGGTGCGCCACCGTGCACGAGTGAAGGCGGGACAGACGCAGAGAAAGTGTTCTGCTGTGTCATCCTCCTCGTAACATGCAGCACAGGTAGGCGTCTTACTTAGCCAAGCACGTAGAAATGCTTGGCAAAAGTGTAATGGCTCTTAATGACGCCCGTAAGCCTTCTGCAATCAATTCTCCTTAAGGATAAGAAAAATGTTGCGGACTTCTTGCAGACATCAGGGTGTACGCGCTTAGTCATTCTGCATCCTGGATATTCCCACCATCTACGACTGTGTGCATTTAAGGCCCTTGATGTCAGATTTGACCGTGGAAGTAGGTAGGCCTAAGGCGGGTTCAGGTCCTGAGAAGTTCATCGGAGATCTCGTTTCTTGGGATCTCAGAGTGACATAGGACCCATACAAGCCTAAGTGAATTTAGTCTTCCCACTTTGTTCAAAAAGGTCTTGAATTCATGCACTAATTTGGAGTTGGATAGAGGGTTGGACACAGCTTTGAGTGCAGTTTGGCTGTCACTGCAGACGCATATGCTTTTTCCTTCACCTGTGTTTCACAACATAGTGCATGGCCATAAGGATTGCGTAAATCTCCGATTGAAAGACAGACGCATATTTTCCTAACGAGAAGTGCAGTCCTGGAGCCATCTGTGAAAATGCGAAGACATTCCATTCTAGGTTCAGTGTCTGGCCAAAACCAGTCCTGACGCCATGGAAATGTGACGGTGAAATTACAGCGCAGTTGGATGGCAGGTGTCATTGCGTCAGAAGGCATATCCATCGTACTCGTAGGATATTTCTCGCGCAAGTACACTTTCACTCCAATGCGTGTTGTACCAAAGAACATTTCTCTTATGGGCGAGACATGGCTTTCAGTGCGCACCCTCTGATATATGTATATGTCAAGAAGTGGAAGTTTCATCATAGCATCTAGAACAACTCCATGTGTGCTGGGGAAAGCCCCCGTGCAGCTGCGACACACCGCTCTTTGGAGTTTGGTGAAAGAGGCCACAACGTGTTTGAGTGTTACCCTGTTCCACCAAATAACCGATGCATATGAGATTATCGGTCTTATCATTGCCGTGTAGATCCAAAGGACGTTTTTCGGCGATAAGCCCCATGTTTTGCCAAAGGCACCTTTGCATAGCCAAAAAGCTGACAGCGCTTTGGTGATTTTGGACTCAACATGCTTTGACCAAGAAGCTTGCAATCTAGGATGAATCCCAGGTACTTACCTTCCTTGGATATCGGGATGGGAATGCCTTTAAGCACTAGCTGAGTAATGCCAGTATTATTCCTCCTTCTCGTGAAGAGAACGACATCAGTCTTAAGAGGATTAACCGACAGCCCATTACTCGTGCACCAGTCTTCGATCACATCTAGCGCCGCCTGCGCTTTGAGATAGATAGTCGCTAAACATGAGCCGACAGAGAGAACAGCAACATCATCCGCATAGGCCTGAGCATAGATTCCAGAGGCATTGAGAGCATCGAGCAGAGAGTCGACCAAGATGCACCATAACAGCGGATACAAGACGCCATCTTGCGGGTAGCCCCTGTTTACTCCAGACTTGACACATTGTTGGAGGCCTGCATCAGCTATCAATGTCCTGTACACAAGCATTGCTTTAATCCACCAGTGCTTCATCTACGCCATGCCGTCTAGCAGCGTTACACAATGCTCGTGTTTTTGCATTTGTTTGCACCAATTGTTTTTGGCCTGCCTTTTTTTTTTTTTTGTGACACGGGCATGCTCCAGATTTTTTTGTTTGATCTTACTCTTACAGCACCGGTGATCTCCAGTCGTGTCAACCCACTGATTTGCATGTACACTTGTGGGGCATTAATGGTGGTATATGTGTCCCTAGGCTCACCTTGGTGTTTTCTAAATTGCCTAGATGTGATTTTTGTTTACCTTTGTTTTAGTCGCCTTTTACGACAAGCGAGAGGTACCCCGGCAGGGATATTTTTAACCCGTCCCTGCACAGCTATTTCGAGAGCGCATTCAATTCTCCCAACTAGGTTTTGAAGCGCAATCTCGCAGAATTTTCCGCGCTGATAAGCATGTTGCATGTTCGAGAGAGGATGCATTCGAAGGACAACTTTGCGCACGTGCAACTCTACTAATCTTTCCATGCTTTTCAGCAAGAAGTATGTTAGACTGATTGGTCTAAGACTCTTGGCGAGTGAGTGAGTAATCTTCTTTATCTATTTTGAGGATAAAGACCATTTTCACCGCACGCCAAGGAATAGGTATGTAGGCATGTGCTAGGCTAGCAGTGAAAATTCTTTTCAGGGTAGGAAGCAGCTGTCTTATACCTTTTTGCAGCATAACGAGCTATATCCCATCAGTGCCCGGCGACTTGAAGCCATCGAAAGATGCCACAGCAAACGATTCCAAGGGGACTAAATGGCGAATAAGATGCGTGAAGAAGGAATATGAATTTAATTCATTGATTTTGCCCACCACCATGACGGATATGTGAACTGGTGCTGCCTTCCAATACTTTCCTTTTCAATAAAAGCATAATACTCGCCTTACGCTAACGAGCATATGGATCTGTCGTCATCGACTTTCGTCGGACTCGATTGTCTTCTCTCATTACGGCACCCATCTTTCATGTTGAAATTTGTAAGTGACTTAGCGCTAATTGCACCTGGCGTACCTGCAGTTGAAATTTCCAAGCATATGAATTTAATTTCAAATAAAAAGCGCCATGACATGTCAGTCCGAATAATTCTGAGACTATCCTTATATTGAGAGATATTTTGCTGACCGGTTTATTATCATTTAAGCATTTTGATACTTCTTTCCCCATCCAATATAACGCCACATTTTAGTTGATGATATTTTTCAATTCTTCATATATTTCTGGAAACTAATCCACATTGATAGCCGAATGGCTTCGCTGCTGTTGGCTAATGCAGCTAGCTTATAATTTTAATTATATTGTTAGCTTAGCAAAAAATAAATAAATAAATAAGAAAATCCACACAGAACTGAAAATAATTAGCACGTACAACAGTGGATCAGATATACTTTATTTAAATATTTTAACTTATGTATTCTCTAAGTAGTTAATATAAGTATTATGCGTATTATACTATAAGTATTTATATTGTTTTTATTTAGTTTGCTTTTGGCAAATAAACAAAATTAAATATATTAATTTCGTTTACAATTATTAAACAGTTCTTGGAAAACAAAAATTATCTATTCATAACCTTAACATAATAAAACAGCCATAATCAATAAAGGACAGACAGTGACGATGCATGAGTCTACATGGTATAGTATATATGTGCTCTCTTGGAGTCGAGTGTTATTGAATGCCTCGTGTTGATTCATATAAATCGGGAATAATTCCTTGTTCGTTAAGTTACTCGTAACAACGCTTGCAGATAGCACCAAAATGAAGTAATATTTTTATTGCAATAAAAGTGATAAGAGAGCAATAGAACCAGTTAAGTAACGTAGATAGTAAATTACTATGTATCCTACAAGAACAATATAAGTCGTGGCGAGACAAAAAAGTCTAAACATAGTACCTACTTGACATTCGATGCTTATTGATTGTTTAAGCGTGAGACCGGGGGCGGGCCTGTGGTCCGTTTGGGAATTGGAGGAGGACTGCCTCGATTTGGCAAGGGAGGCAACGGTCGTGTACCTGTTTTTATTGTAGCTTCAGTTGGAGTGCTTAGCTCCTTGAAACCCTCTGGGCAAGGGGGTGGACTAAAATGTGGCATCGGTGTCGTATAAGCGTCATCTTCTTTTATTTCTTCATAAATTTCATTTGAATCGTCAATGGTATCCTGTTTAGCAATCAAGTTACTATTAGACAATGGTGCTCTAGATTCTTGTTGGATCGGAGTGGTCGGTTGTGATGACTGGATGGGCGAGCTTTTGTTGCTTACATTCTCACGGGGTTCTTCGTTTGTAGGTATGAGAAAAACTGGTCTGACCGGACGTTGAGGTTGTGGCGGCACAGCAGGCTGTTGACGTAACATTTGTGAATTTACACTTATAACTCCGGCATGGGGTAAATGGTGTGGTGAGTTCTTAGGTGAATTTTTTGGCGACAATGGTAAAGGAGGACGATTCGGTGGTCGTACTGGTTGTTGTTTCGGTCTTTGTGGTATTTCTGGGACAAAAGTGGCATCAGCCTGTTCGATTGAAGGATTTGCGCAAAGAGGAATAGTATTTGAAGTGCATAAAGCGATCTCTTGATCTACGAGATGTATCCAATTTGCCGACTTCAATTCAAACTTTAATTCTAAATTGCAAATAGTTGCGGTACGTTGAGCAACTGCTTTTAGAGCAGACTCTCCTTCTCGAAAAGTCACCCACATTGTATCCTCCACGTACCGTACCAGCGTAACTTCTCCGATTTTTGATAAATACTGAATTAATATATTCATTACATTTTCATCGTAAATGGAAGGCTCATCATCACCCATCTCTTTGTTTTTCTGATTAACATGGATTATGATCGTGGAGTCAGGAGGACCAAGATCTGTGATGACTTGTTGGAATACTTGCTTTCGCCTGCTTGGGTCAATCATTACAACCTCTGCATCGATTACAGCTAAAATGGGACGATGATCACTCAGCTTCAGCTCCGTGCGGCCATAATATATTAATTTGCCCGGATTCCATACCGTATTCAAATCAGACTCGGCTAGAGCTTTTCTTCGACGCCACAAAACCCTGTCAGTCCATGCTGGAGCTCGCAATTTCTCACTGGTGTCATACTCGTCGCTAAACATATCATACTTGTAGGTTGGATCGAAATTAATCTCTCCTTCTAGAAAATCATTAAACACGTTGCCGGCTTCTTGCTCTTTTCGTAACTGGTCATTTTCAAGCACCCGCTCCAATTCGCCATTCTTGATCGCTTCCTTCAATTCGTCCTTGTCCATGTCTATGCGATAATTGAAGTCACCACACCAAAATACATAATCATGCGATTTAAGAGTTCTACCCATAGGGAATGCGAGTTTTCGAGTGACTTCAGCATAATCAGCATTACGTTCATTTACTTGCGACTGACCAGCGGCAAAGTGGGCGCATACAAAACATATTGAGGTGCCGTGCAGCACAAAACGAATGGCGGAAGCTCCTTTGTTACCTGTTGCGCCGCCCAATCCGGTTTTAACGCAATCAATAGCTAGGTCTCGAATATACGGTGCTAACTCCGGTCGGATGTAAATATATAAACAAACTCCCACTAATTGTTGGTAAGTAAGCAAAACATAGTAATTGTCACATGATATAGCTTTTTGTAACTCCTCGGCCCACATTTTAGCATTATCCGAGCTTGCGGCCATAATGTTACTTGCATTCAAATCTACTATTTCCTGGAAACCTATTGCATAGATATCGACGGGCTGAGAAGCAATTTCTGATGCGTTCTGAACATTGACAAGATTCTTCGAGCAGGCACCAACGTAAGATTCAAGTAGCCATTCTCTGAGGGGGCCCGTCATGTCTACAGTGCGGAAATGTTTGCCTCCGTTCACGTTATAAGTACCGATAGCTACACGGACTGTTTTTAAGTTAACATACTCATTGTAACGTTTGCACATTTCCCTTAAAACCGTTGTAGGCGCATGCAACATATTAGAAGGCAAAAGAATCCTGGCACGGTCGGCCAGCTCGGAACTTAGTGTTGAACCCAAGAGAAGAATGTCGATTGCCTCTTGCTTCGAATTATCGAGTAAGTTATTTTGGATAGTTCGAGCTGCAGATCGAGCGCCGTCTATCAATTTTGATCCGCCCTGAATTGCCCCTGTGCCGGCATATATTTTACTCACTTCATTGCCATTGTTTACCCACATCTGACGGAAAATCTCTTCGAATCGCGATAAATTTTGCTTTTTCTCTCCCAGCCTCATAGTTTCTATTTGCGTGTTGAGCATTTCTAATCCCAAATACGTTTGAACGCAGTTTGTGCGATCCAAGCAATCCAAGCAGTTTGTTCGAATCACACCTATTTGCTCTCTAATGATATTATTGTTCGAAGCGCAGAAGAATCCAAAGTTGGTCCCGAAAGATTCGATTCTCGCCTTAAGCTTAGATAATGCTGAAGCGTTGTTTCCTCGGCATTCTTGGTGATAATCAAATATTATGTGGGGCACATCCTTGTGGTTTGACATCGTATGATGTCGTTGGAATTCTGCACTGAGCATAGCCTCTCCCTCCTTACTACCGAATTGACTTGTTCCCAGTAGGTTGACAATCATTTGTCTTCCATAGCGTTCTTTCATAATTTGCATGTGACGATCAAAAGCCGATGCCGACGCTTCGAATCCTCTTGACAGTTTTACTTTATGAGAACCTACTTGTACACCTGGTTGCTCCCAGAAAAGTGGAACTGAACCCCTTGTTTGCAAATAACTCGTTACGTCGTTGTCAACATATATCACTTGTTCTGTTTCGACAAAATTCGCAACGTGTCCTTCGTCGTTCGTACCGCGTGTATTGAAACGCGTACCAGCGCGTTCACAACTGAGCCGAGAAATAATAGCTGCTTTTGCTTGTTTCGCCCCAATATAAACCGTACGGACTTCCACCGAACCACACATAATCTTTAATAACCAAGCGGAACAGTCGATGCCGTATCGCAGCATATGGATATGCATCATACGATTCCAAAAGAATCGGTTATCTGTGTCTGGTACCTGTTGACGTCTCTGAGCACATAACGTTATATCGAACTTGATGTTTTGTTTGGTAATGCCTTGGGAATGTGAGAAATAGAATGTTCCGGAATTTAAGAGCTTTCGCACTTCACTGATCTTATCTTCATTAGGTACGGGTGTTTGTAGCGAAACGAATTGCGTTTGGGTTATGCGGAATACCTCTATGTCTCCAATCTTGCCAGTGGATACACAGCCTGTTACCAGCACTAAGAACAAAACCGTGCTCTCGCCAGCATTTAACTGTAAGACCCCTAAACAGCCATATGCATCACAAACTTTGGTATATTGCTTGCGAACGATTTCACATTCTTGAGAAGTGAGTTGGGCAACGGCGTGGGACTCGAATAGAATGCTGTCGGGCTTGTTTCGATGCTCCAGTAAGATGCTATGTGGAGTTGGTGGAATAGATTTTTCCCAAACTCGGAATACTTTTGACATGGCCATTTTGGAGGTTTGGTTTTATTGACTGTTGGCGGAGAATATGGTTGTTGACCTAAACTTGTTGTTTTTTACCCAGTCATTTAAACCCTGTTGAACTCTTAATATGTGCTCTGAAAAATAATTAGAAAAAAGGAATAAAGTGAATAAATAATAAGCATAGTAGCAGTGAAAGGCTTATCGACTTTTAGTTTATTAGTATCGTTACAACTTAATTAAAAGGTAAATAAATCATAAAAAAATATATTTACTTGGACTTGTGTTGGATGTCATATCAACTAGATATGTATACCTAGTCCTGCCATAAGTTCTGTTACACAATTTCCAGCACTTATCGTTCAAAACTTTTTCCGGGAATAGAACTGCTAACTTTTTTTTCAAAACACATGCACTGATCAGTGAGGAATACTAGTCGGTTTGGTTTCAGTTTGCGAACTATTAACATGGAGTGGGGCGTAAAAGATAATCGAGTCACGGTAATAGCGTTGCATAAGTGCGGAAAGAGTGCTGGCCAAATTTTCGAGTTGCTAAAACCACTCGGAGTATCAAGAATATTCGTTTATCGGGCTATTGCTCGTTTTGGCGAATTGTCTGGAGTAGAGGACAGGCCAAGAGTGGTCGCCCACGCGTAGTAAAGGCAGTACGTGAACGAATTCGGAGAAATCCCCTTACGAAACAGATCATGTCGAAGGAATTGGATATATCAACCAGATAAATCCTGTCCTTTGCAACGTGCTCGCAAGAAAGACCAGCGCAGTCTGGAGGACCACAGAGCTAAAGCAACTCAAGACCAGGATCTGAACTCTATTCAATAGAGCAAAGATCTCTAAAAGAACCGAAGATTGGAATAACTACAAATCCAGCTTCAACGAATACAAGAGCAAAACAAGAGCAGCGAAGTCTAAATCCTGGCGGGAGTTTTGCGAATCAATAGAGGATCTCAACGAAGCGGGATTCATCCTTAAGCCAGATGGTTCTTGGACAGAATTCAGTCAGGAATCCCTAGAACTGCTGACTGAAAACCTCTTCCCAGGTTGTAAAACCCCTGAAACCACAGTCCCCTTCGATCCTAGCAATAGAGAAAGCAGCCAATCACCTACAGGTAACCGATATCCCACCATCGGATATCACCATCTTCGTAGACAGCCAGGCTGCACTGAAGTCAATAGAATCCTGTATAACGAGATCAGGGTCTGAACTGGACATCAGCGAAGCGGATACGTTATTGCAACCACCGATCAGTGCATTATACCGGATCATAAATGACACAATCATAAAAGAAGCCAACTCGTCTTAGCTTACAAGAAATGACAGCTACACGACAAGATCATCGTGGCCAGAGCTCAATATCGGAAAAACAAAGAAGCTCTTGGCGCTGGACCGAAACGCGATCCGTATGCTCGTCGGAGTGATCACAGGACACTGTCCCATTGGAGCAATGCTCCGGAAATGGGACTCGGGATCCAGCGATCTCTGCCGGAGCTGCGGCGATGAGGAAGAAACTGAGACGAAACAACATCTGCTTTGCCACTGCCCAGCTCTCCAGAATCGACGCCTAGCGTCGCTGAGCCAAAGATTCTTTACACAGAGTGCGGACGTGGCAAATGCAGATATATCGCATCTTCTAAAATTCATAAAGAGCACGGGGTGGCCACCCGTGATAGGACAGGTTAATTATATGTGTACTCCACAAATGAAGGGAATCACAATGGGCCTTTTGGCCTGCGAGTGGAAGTGATGCTTAACCATCACACTCCCCTTCTTTAACCTAATCTAACCTAACCTATATCAACCAGATCCATGTCTAGGCTGATTCGGGATGATCTGCATATGAAAGCCTAAAAAAAATTGAGCTGGTAAGATCCAAGCGACTTTTGCAGTAGCACGCTGACAATGACCATGAAAACATTCTGTTTACGGACGAGAAAATTTTTACCGTGGAAGAAGTTTTCAACAAACAAAATGAAAAGATTTATGCCACTTCATCCATGGAAGCGAAAAAAATGTGCTAACGTGGCCATCATTCTGTTTCCGTAATGGTTTGGTGGGGGGTCTCTCACCATGTTGTCACATCCCTCCATTTCTGTGTAAAGGGCGTAAAAACTGGTGCAAAGGTTTACCAAGAAGATGTGCTAGAGGGTGTTGTGAAGGGTTTGACCAATACCCCTTTCAATGGACACAGATGGATCTTCCAACAGGACTCTGCTCCAGGGCACAAAGCCAAAACCACACAGGAGTGGCTCAGGGTCAATATTCCTGGCTTTATAGCAGCAGAAGATTGTCCGTCGGGGAGTCCAGAACTGAATCCACTGGATTATGGTTTGTGGTCAGAATTGGAGAACATGGAACAGAAATTTGGAAGAGCAGCGTCCACGATCTCCATAGAAACCGTAAGTGTCGCTATAGCCCAATGGCCAAACCGTTTAAAAGCTTGTGTTAAAGCAAAAGGCGGTCATTTCGAATGAACCCAACTTTTTTTAATAACCAATATTGTGGTCTAAGTAATGAAATAATTTTGAATAGAATATGTTTAGTGCTTTTATTGTAGCGTTTTATATTTGTATGGCAGGACTAGGTAGTAAGCACGGAAAACAAGAGAAATTCGAAGTGAAATTTGTTATATTAAATCAAGGTTTTGAGTTTGAAGGCGACTATAACTTTAAGTCCCTGTATAATATAACTAATACTGAAATCTGAGAGAAGATCAGCGAGCGACGAAGAATTATCGAAGATTTATCACAACCTTGTAATGAATCATATAAATTGGGGTAAAGAGAAAGGCTTATAACGTTAAAAAAACTATATGAGCAATATTAAATTCTTAACTGTGGCTTTGGAATTGTGCGATATTTTGTAAGTCAGTGTAAAACCGGTATCAATTACATTCAAGAGTACGATAACACAAATAAGATAAGAACCAAGAAGAAAGTGCAACCTAATGCGGAAATATTATTACAGTAGTGTCTGGGTAGCGTGAGCCCCTGATTACGTGAACACCCATTTCTTTATAACGAGTACTCAATAGCGTGAACAAAAGACACCTCGATAACGTGAACCAAAAATGTATGCACACGTTTGAACATGTTCATTCGTTCGTTTGCTGGGTTGTTAGTTTTTGCATACAATTAAAACACTGCAGTGTAGATAAATGTTTATTTGCAAAAATGTCTTTTAAAAAGCCGAAATTCTTATCATTGAAACAAAAAAGTGAAATTATTGAGAAATTGGAAAGAGGTGAAGGCGCGTCGAGTTTGTCTCGGTAGTACGGTGTAGCCAAATCCACAATTTCAGCGATAACAAAAAATAAGGACAAAGTCTTTAAAGTAGTGACCACTAGCCAAAAAAGTTGGTTGAAAAGAAAAACCTTAAAGCAAGGCGAGTATCCTCGTATGGAGCGAGCATTATATAAATGGTTTTTGAGGCAACGTGGTAAAAATCTACCAGTTGGCGGAGAAATGTTAAGGAAAAAGCGATTGCATACTCAACTAAAGGAGAAAGAAGGGGCCTTTAATGAAAGTTCTGGTTGGCTTAGTGGGTTCAATTCACGTTATGGTTAACGTGTGGAGAAAAACTTTCATCCGATCGTGGCGCATTTGCGCCATTCAATAATTTGGAGAAAGTAATACATGAGCTTCATCTGTCGAAAAACCAAATTTATAATGCCGATGAATCGTGTTTGTTTTGCAAAATGTTGCCTGAGAAAACATATGTTGCCGGTGGTGAAAAAACGGCTCCAGGCCGAAAAGTAGAGAAGGCCAAGATTACGTTCTTAGTGTGTACAAACGCTACTGGCCTTCACAAACTAAAGCCGCTGATTATTGGTAAGGCAAAAAACTCGTTCCTTCCGAAGCTTTGATATTCTGGTTGTTTACCGTAGCTCGAAGAACGCTTGAATGACTACAGATATTTTCAAGGAGTGGTTTCACAGGAATAGAATAAGAAATTGTTGATGGTGGTAGGCTCATACATTTCTTTCAGGTACAAGATTTTTTATGAAAGGAAGGTTTGTCAATAAAAGCTGTTCTACTCCTGGATAACGCACCATGTCATCCGTCCTAGCTTCTATTTAAAACAGATGATGGTTCTATTTTCACACTATACATGCCACCAAACGTGATACCATTAATTCAGCCAATGGATCAGAACGCGATTACAAAGCTCTATTACAGAAAAAGTCTGTTAAGATTAGCTTTTGGAAAATGAAATGTTTTGGATTTTTTAAAGTCTTTAACAATAAAAGGCGCAGTTTCTTTATTCGCAATAGCATGGAATCAATTAAAACCAGGATTTGAAGACACTAATGAATCGCAGGATTTGCTACAAATTATTATCCCAGAAGTAAGTCTTACGTGATTACGAATATCATACAAACTATAGCTAGATACCACTTGATTTTGTTTAGGTAACATACTCTGCAGCAGACATTAACATATGGAATGCAATTGAAGACACGGTACTACAAATGCCAGAGGAAGCTGAATGCGAAGAGATTATTTCTGATGAAGATGAATTGTTGGAAGAATCGGCCGATCAACGATAATAGCGGCTGAAGCTGTTCAAATTTTTGATAAAGCAATATAATCGGCTGAAGCTAATACCACGGAGTATTCCAACATACTAGTTTTGAAATAAGATCGCGAAAAAGCTGTCCACAAAGTACTGCAAGCTAAAACAAAAACAGACTAGTATTAAGGATTTTTTTTTCACTAAATTAGAGTATGGAAATTAAATCTCAATAAATATTAATAAAACTACTGTCGAAGTGTAATTTAAGAGTAAGAAAACACTATTGGATAATGTGACCAATCTTATTTGCGTGAACGGCCTGTGCAATAATTACTTCACGCTATCCAGATTCCAGACAGCACTGTAGTTTCTTAGACATTTCTCATTTAAGGGCGGTAATCACAGACTAGAGTATTTCGAAAAGAAAGCAACGTTTAATCACAGCCGACCAATATATACCTTCTTACAACGTATTTAGTATGTTGCTTCCAACAATCAACTTAGATGTCGTCGTCCATCAACATTGTAATCAAAAACTCTTGGGGCCTGAAGACCAACTTTTACCGCTTATTCTGTCAAATGCTTTACAGACATCTCGCTGTGTTAGGATCCCATCCCATCATTCAGGAATGTTTCAAGCGTTCGCGTAACACGGTAGAGGAGAAGAAGACTTTCCCACTCTTCAGCATCTACTCTGATTCCACTACTAGTTGTCCGCGTTCATCCCTTCTGTCCTGGCTTTAAAACCTTGACATGTTATATGTATGTCAGAAACCAAAGATCACATTGTGTTTCTTCATGGTGATTTCAAACGGTAGGTTTGGAAGGCGGCTATTATATGCGCATTGCATAACAAATTAAAGTTGCCTCAATTTGAGCTATTTGAATCTGCCTCTGGAGCGGTGCGGTTTACCATAGGTAAGATAATTTTATATTTGGATTGTATTAAAACATTCTTGAGTAGGAGGAAGATATGAGATGTGTTTGCGAGTGCATGTTCCGATTCTTTTTTAAACATAATTTGTTTTAAAAAAATCGAGACATACGCGCTTATACTTGTAATGTTTATTAACTATTTGCAGTTACTTGCATGTTAATGGTGCAACGATTAAGCCCAGGGACCACTTCTACATGTACTACATCAATGAAGTTTACTCTTTGCCGGAAAGCCAGTCCGATTTAAAGGGGTGTCTTCCCCCATTACGAATGTCTGTAAGTAGATTGTTGTGCTCTGGTTATATAATCTTCACGCCTCTTCTTTTGGCATAACAAGCAATACTTAAATCTTAACACACATCGAATTCCTACGAGTGCATCTTAAGTTACATCTGAAAAGTGCACCCTTAGCAGTTTTTTTATGCATTTATAGGTACTCGTGTATGTACTCAAACATTGTGACCTTAAAGGAATTTTGTTTTTTACTACTATCAGTACATATTCCTACACCAACACGTTCCTGGAACAAACACAATTTAAATCAGCTGTATTTAGCAATAACAACAAAGGTATTTTGTATCATTTTTTTTTCATGACTGATTGGATTTCTCTTTATTAAAAACAAAAACGACTTACATCGACACAGAAACACACCTCCAGCTCAAATTAAATTTATAATCAACTTTTTACATTCGTTCTCAATTTCAGTTCCAACTTTTTCTGGAAAATCAATACCGAATTCCGAAACTTAATAAGTACGTAACTCTAAATGGATTTCAAAAGAATTTACGCCCTTTACTGCAATAGGGTTAATGCATTCTTCTTAACTAAATCGAAATTCGGTACTAGAATGTCAGGGTTAGGTATTATTGCACCCTTGCTTCTTAAATTTTGAATTAATCACAAAATGGCAAGATTGAATACAACTCGGGAAAATGTTTCTCAACGGATGGGTGAAAAGTGACAGAGGTGTCTATTGCAAATGAAAAGTTTGTGAACTGTCATGAACGTCATTTTTGTACGCATCCATTACACAGCTCAACTTTAACATTAGTTTTCATTCTCTTATTCATGGAATGAAGAGGTTTTGTTGGTTTTACGGTCATGTATCTTATGTTTTTCTTTCCAGTTTGGATTGGTTTAGGATTGCCAAACAAATTGCTCTAACAATCCAATTGAATGCAAATGTTGTTACCAAATATTATCATCATTATGAAATATGGAAAAAGTATTTCAGTGTAAAACTGAGAAGACCATGTGTATATCGTGGTTAAATGCTTCTCTGACCCAGCCAACTGAATGATACCATGAAGTGTTGTCATTCCAATAAAGTGAATTGTGTACACACGGTACGTGCATTCCGCTGCACTTCAGTAATTTTGTTTTCAATTAAAAATTTATCTATAAGTGAACTATAAAATACGTGTTAAGCCCTGACTTTCATGCAACAATCGAAGACTTAAACTCCACATAATGGCCAAGTAAGCATTTTTCGATTAGATTAATGGTTTCGTATAACTGGAGCACAGTGGTTGTTGACTTGTCGCGTTTATACAATTGGGAAGTCGATAATTATAGCGTTCAGAGCCACCGGGAATGTATGAGTTGGTTCTACACCATGGTTTTTGCATTTTACATTTGTAAGCGATGTATAATTGGTCTAAAAAGAGTGACAATTTCTTAATGGTTCAACCACATTGATTGCTCTTCGAAGGTTTTTGTTTTTTTTTTTCAATTGTAGTAGTAGCGAATTCAATATCTGCCTTTTCGGAGCATGACTTGATATTTGTAACGCTTAAGTACAATAGAATTTAGGTAGAACTAGCAACAATCAAGGCAGTTAAAGAAGTAATCAATCGGCTAATGAATAACATGGCCGTAATCGTTCTAATACTATCGGAAATTATAAAATATTCTGGCGAGGAACACGCAACATCACTATTTCCGAGGAATAAATACAAAATCCTTCATAATTTAAGTGTTTAAAATGGATGAACGAACACAATGCAACAATTGTCGAAGACTATACCCTTAATAAGACTGACTAAGGAAATAATAAGAGATTATCCTTATGGCGGCAGCAGAAAGCGTTCAACGAGTGACAGATTTTCACCGTACGACAGCTTCAAAAAATAAATAGGAATTGCACGAAACGGCCAACCAACTATCTGTAGATTTTAAAATGACTTGTGACTCTAAAAGCCGATCCAAAATGTATCAAGTTCTTGCAAGGCTGGAAATCCCTAAAAATGTGATGAAACTGATACAAATATGCCTAAGGCTGAAAACACACTGGATCGAACAAAACGTTTTTGATTCGATAGTCAAAAAACCTTTCTTTATTTGAACACACACCGAGCGAAACAGAATATAACGAAACAAAACGTTTTGTTTTCTTGTTTGGTGGCCGTTGAAATAAAACAAATTGGAATTTGCGACTTGCTTTTCAACATGTAGTCGAACTCAGACAATGAAGTTGTGCAAATCTTACATGAAGGGTGGGCCATCTTTTTTTTTTTTTTTTTTTGAATCATAAGTTATTTTGACACTGACAGCTGTTTCCTGCTCGAAATCCTGACAGAAAGTCAGTATCATACCCCCGCGGAACGAAATGGATCTCTATACTGTATCGGACAAAACATTTGCAACTCGAACAGAAACTCGGAAATTTCATAAAATTCATAACTTTTTTATTCGAAATCATAACAATTTTCACATATTTTTTAAAGCTCTATATTTAAGGAAAATAAAAATATCTGATTCATAAAAATCCAATCAATATTTCTTAAGTTACGATGAATTATGATTGGGTACTTAAAATTTTCTCGCGACAAAACAATTGCAACTCAAGTGTCTGCAACGCTCAACAGTATATTTACCGTTACATCGCAATTGTTTTCCACTATTTCTGAGTTGTACCGTATTGAGCAAATGTCTGAGGTTCGTTGCCTGAAGGCTCACTTGCGTAAATATTTTTACACAGCAGATCTCGAGTGATCTTGAAAAAGGGTAATAATGGCACCTTGTACATTTTGTGATGCGTTAAGGCAACGTATTGTAGGTGATTTCACATCAGGCTTTTCACAAGAGGAAATAGCTATGAAATACAAAATAAATAAATCGTTGGTTTCCCGAATTATAGGCCGATATAAAAAACCATAAGAAGTAGCTTTTGTGCATCGTGGCGGCCAACCACGTAAAACAAGCTCCCGAACGGACGCTTTGTTGGCTCAAAAAGTTAAAATCAATCCCTTCATATCTGCACGGAAATTGGTTCAAGATTTCCTGTTGACAGTAAGTGCTAGAACAGTATCTCGTCGGTTGACCGAAGTTAATATATCACTTATCGACCTGCCAAAAAACCATTGATTTCGATCCGAAACCAGAAAAAGCGAATTCGATTTGCAAAAGAACATCTATGTTGGGACATTGAGAAGAGGAGCTCTGTCCTTTTAAGTGATGAGTCAAAATCCAATTTCATGGGCAGCGATAGAATTACGTACGTTAGGAGACCACTTCAAACTCGCTTTTGCTTAAAAACTGATGGTGTGGGGTTGTTTTTCTGCTGCTGGTTTGGGCCCATTGCATGGCATTAATGGTATAATGGACCAACACCCATATAAAAACATCTTAAACGATGTTGTGCTATTATATGCGGAATGGGAAATGCCGTTGCTTTGGGTCTTCCAGCAGGAAACTGACCCAAAACACACATCAAAGCTTGTCAAATCGTGGCTCAGTGACCAAAAGAACACTGTTATGAATTGGCCAACCCAGTCGCCTGATTTAAACCCAATTAGGAAATTGTGAAACAATGAATAAATCGGGTTAATTTTCGAAATGTGAACGATATTTTCTAAAGAATAGAGAAAGCCCGGAATGAAATTACCTTTAATATTTGAAAGTATTATTTTAATCCACGCCACTACGATGCACGACAGTGATTAAAAATAAAGGATTTGCCACGAAATATTAAATATTTTTGATTTGAAAAAGAAGTTGCAATTGTTTTGTCGCGAGAAGATTTTAAGTACCCAATCATAATTCATCGTAACTTAAGAAATATTGATTGGATTTTTATGAATCAGATATTTTTATTTTCCTTAAAAATAGAGCTTTAAAAATTATGTGAAAATTGTAATGATTTCGAATAAAAAAGTTATGAATTTTATGAAATTTCCGAGTTTCTGTTCGAATTGCAAATGTTTTGTCCGATACTGTACGTTTGAACAACGTTGAGAAATATCGAAAACTTATTTCCAAAGTGAGTGCTGTGTAGCCCAAACAGTGTTTTTTTTTTAAAGGAAGTTTTGGCCGAAATGAAGCACCCACCGCGATTGCTGTACGCAAGTTTGTGCAAAAAGTTCGGGAGACTGGTATGCTAGAGGACAACACTCATGGTCAGAAACCAGGATGAGACGTGCGTCTCTCGTACGTCTTCCCCCGCGACACCTTGAAATTTTGAATGAAATCCAGGTTCGTAGCGACAAAACCCGTTACAAGCAAACTGTATTCGTGAATACGTGTGAGCTCATTTCATTTTACCGCAGTGTACTTCCGCCACACACACTCTTGGAATTATAACAATGTGCGTGATTGTTTACATAATTTTGACAGAACAACGGGTTCCTACGTGCTCGCCGCAGCTTGTAGGCAAACGTCGGCGGCCATTTTAAGTGGCACGTCTCATTGGTGGTTTCTGCTCATGGTCCTCGTCATCGTACGGTGCACACAGATGAAAATGTGGCTGCTGTGGTCAAGAGTATGGGACTCAATTCACGAACATCAACTCGCCATCGATCTCAACAGCTCAACATTTTACGTACTAGCCTGAGGAGAATTCTGCACAAAGATCTTGGATTATTCGCTTGTAAGCTCCAATTGACTTACCATATGAAGGCGCGCGACCATCCGCTTTGTTATCGCTACGCAGTTTGGGCCTTAGAGAAGCTTGAACTAGACAACGATTTTGGGCGAAAAATAATCTTTGCTGACGAGGTTCATTTTCATCTCGGCGGCTACATTAACAAACTCAGAAAACCCGCACGTTATTGTCGAGAGGCCAATGTATTTTATTTTATTTTTTTTTATTTGTTATGTTAACGGTTTTTTTTGTTTTTACTGAAATTGAAGACACTGATTTGGATGACCTCTGGTTCATGTCACACAGCCCATGCCACAATCGATCTTTTGAGCACCAAATTCCCAAATCGTGTTATCAGCCGTCTTGGTGATGCCAATTGGTCGCCTCGGAGCTGCTATTTGACCTCTTTTGACTTTTTCTTGTCGTTCGTTTCAACAATCCGGAAACGATTCAAGCACTTAAGGCCAATAACATCCAAGCAATCCGTGAGCTACAGCCCGAAACAAGTTCTTGCGACCAATGTGGAAGATTAGCCTTAACGCCAATCTGTCCTGGATCAGCAGACATCTATCTAGAGGAATGCTTTTGGTGGGACAAAGCCGTTAAGTCGCAGTCTCTCGGCATATAAAAGTTTTTCAAAATATAGATACTGGTCTAGCAAAATTCCAAGGTATCTGACTACATTTTGTCTCGCTAGAGAGAACGTGCGCCAATCACAATACTGCTGAATTTTTCCAAGTCACGCTGCAGAAGAGTAACAATTGTGTCGATCGTTGGATCTGATCTGTACGCTATTAAGTCGCTGGCGTACAGAAACGTAGAGAAACTAGCAGATCGCTTAGGTAAATGCTGAAAAGGATCACCAAATTTACCGTGCCCGGTTGCTGAAGTCACGTTAGCAATTTTCACAACGAACTTTCTACGTGTTATCATGTCAAAAATCATATACTTATAGCAGTGGTTTACTTATGCCCAGGCGACTAAGTTTGCAATAAAAACCTAACCATAAGGTGTCGAAAGCTCTTCCAAGTCAATTAGGCAGGCACCCGTGCCATTTGATATTCGATACGAGTTTCGACAGGGCATGGATACATAGTGTCATGCCCTGCTCTGAAAGTGAATTGGTTATCCGGGACGATTTTATTGTGCTCAACAACAATTTTTTTCTCTGTGCAGTGCGTCGATTGTCGCGTTTCGGTACACGTTTGTGGTATTGTTATGTCGTTGGCGTGATATTGTACTGTCCATCGTCTGCTTTATTACATATATCGTCCATTTGTTTGAGTTACTTGTCAATCTCGACCACTCCTCGACCTTCTGCTTACGAGTCAAGTTTTTTTTCTTTATGTACTGGAACTTAGGACGTCCCCGATAGTTTGCAGGGTGTCCACGGTTCCTACACAAGACACACTCGTGCTGCTCTCTGTCCGCCAGCTTGTCTTTTCCAAGGTCGCATTCCTCGTTCTTGTGGTTCTTCGCACATTTAACGCATCGAGACTGCATCTCAGTTCGACGCGACGTGCCCCAACCTTTGGCAGCGGATACATTGCAAAATGTGTCCGCTCCTCTTTAATTTTTCCCATGTGGCAGACTGTCACTGACGCCAAGGAAGTGATAGTCCTTATCATCTCCAGCTTACTGCTGAGTGTGAGCCGCATCAGGAAGAAGGGTATTACTCGCTTCTCCCGTCGGGAGCTCACCGTGGAGAATGGCTTAACCTCCATGAATTTGAGGTCGTCGCTTTCGAACTCTCCGAGCTCTGAGAGCATTTCCTCGGGGTCTGTTATTGACTCCACGTCTTTGAGGAGCATCGTCTGCAACCTCATTTTTCATTTCAATTGAAAATTACCTACACCAATAACATACATACTTACAGAGATCGATGGTCTCTCGTAAGGCCGTGGTATAGGTAAAGACGGGTGGCCCCTTCTCATTTTTATGCTGCTTCTTTTGTTGCGGCTGTTATTGTTGCTGCTGCTTCTGCTGCTGCAGCTGTTGTTGTTGCTGTCGCTTTTGCTGCTGCGGATGTTGCTGCTTTTGTTGCTGCGGTTGTTGTTGTTGCTGCTGTTTCTACTGCGGCGACTGTTGTTGTTGCTGTTGTTTCTTCTGTGGCTACTGTGGCTGCTGTTACCTCCTCTCTCTCCTTTTGTTGCATCTTCATAAGCTTTTCGTAGGATGCGTTCTTCCCCCTCAATTGCGCTACGCTCCTCCTCCGTAGCCCGACTTGAAAGGGCGGCGAAGGGGTTGTTGTCCTCCGTGGAGCGGCCTTCCTTACCATCGGTGAGGTAGGCATTATCCGCTTCCACGGGGATCACTGGTTTTGGTTGTTGTAGTTGTCCAGCTGCTTTGGACGTCGATGTTGATGGTATTGGTGATGACGCTCCTTTCCTCGCTTCGACCTGCAGCTTTTCGGTCGAAGTACACTTTACCACTATGCTAATTCGGGTTCCACGAAGACTTCGCTAAACGCGCACTTACTCGTATAGTTTTTATTGTTTATTTTTCTTTGCGGCTTGTTTGGCCGAAACACTCCCTGCACTGCCTTCGACAATGACTTTTTCTGACAGTTTATAAAAGTTTCTCTTTATTTTAAGAGTTCAATTCATTTAAGTATGTTTGGACCGGTAAGTTAATCGCCCCAGAATTTCTCTAAATTGGCCTACCAACTTGTATTGTAACATATATTCCGCAACCGTGCCTTCCCGATTAAAATTTTTATTACGTTTTTTATTGATTTGCGTTTGTTGTGTATTTTAGAGAAACTATGATAGTGTTCGTTTATGACACGGAATATTGCAAAGATGAAACCCATGACCCAATAAACGCAGTTCTATACTTTCATCCCAGTTGGGTATCAGACGTGCAAAAAGTAGCTCTATGCGGACAACTTATGGGGACGTCACACTTTTTAAAATACTGCTTTTTCAGACCAAAAATTATTGCACTACAAAATGGTAAATTTGTTTTTAAAGAGTTCGGGCGATTTATTGTGGTAAATACTGCGTGCGTACGAACAAAAGCCTTGAAACTAATTAAATTCCTTTAACAGGCTATTGGGACCGATCGAAACATATCGGATTCTTTGCTTGAACACCGTGCAGATCTTCTTGCTTCGTTGATCGAGTTTTTCCATCGTGATTTACAAACAATATTCGATCAATTCACTTCAAATAAATATAGAAATGTTTCAGAGAAGTTATACCACATATTTGGAACTTTCCTTCCAATCCTCCAATTTAACGGAAATATTTTCCAAAATGTACCAAAGCTTCGTATTCCAAAGGTAAGTCATGTGTTGTTACTTACTCGAGGTAAATGTTAATTTATTTTTATTTTTACAAGATTGCCAGTAATATATACCTGGATGCTATGCAAACATTACAAAGCTGTCAGCAAACCAAAGGAGTTCTAGGAGGAGCTATTCTATATCACAACAAGTAAGTCAAAGGTCTCAAAAAAAATTAATTAAATCCTTATACATAATCTGAATCTAGTGTCATTCTGTATAAGAATTTAAAAATCCGAATGCCACTCATGATCATTTTGAAATGAACTTGCATATAATGCCAGGTATAAGAGTCGGAACGGGTTTAATTTTCTTTTTTTGGATGCCACATTAAAGCCAATTTAAATGCCATGTGATCTCTATTATACAGTTAATGTTTTCAATCTTTTTTTGATGAACAATATATCCGGAAGTGAGTTATTCTACATATGAGTTTGTCCTGGACAAATATCAATGGTCATAATCAAACACATATTTTCTACAACTTAAAAAGAAGCACAATAGTTTTACTCCATAAATAATGCTCTAAATCGTATTTTGAATCCAATGACTGTCTTTGAAATTTCCAAGTTATTTTCTACTGTCTTTAAACGTCTTCCCTAGGTTTTTATTCTAAGGTTGTTTTTGGCAGACTTTTTGCTACTTCCAGTCCCGTCACTCAAAATAACAAACAACCCGCAAACTGATCCTTTTACTGATAAATTTTTTGTAACACCGTTAGATGAACAAAAAGAACGTTGAAGATTTTTTTAACTGCTTTAATCGGCCTTAACTTTGATCGCCCTAATGAAAAGAAATTCCTCTTCTGTTTCTTGTTTTTTTTTTTCTTCTTAAGAATCGTTGCCTCTCAGTTGTCCGAAGTTGTGACTAAAAATATAGTTTTTACTGATCCCCACCGTATCAAGTCAACAGCTGAGACCATAAATGTAAATTTCCACGTTCCTGTTGGTGTGCAGATGATTGCCGTTTATATCCCCACTAATCAATACTGGACGTTATCCTCTGATGCCCACCGCTCGCAGAATTTACAAACGCAAAATCTATCCAATAACGCTCCCATCGCTTATTTCCAAAAGAGAAAAATGAAAAGGGACAGGAGTATCATATTCACAAATATTCCCGAAGAAAACAACTGCGATCACGCAGAATCAATTGACGAGATAGTAAAACGTAACAAGGTAATTGCACGGCCCACGTATTTGCAACTGAAAGAGGTTGCGCCAAGGCAATTGCCCGAGCCCAAGGCTGTGGTGAAGACATCTGACGAGTTCAATATTCATCCAGAGTTTACAGGTCGGATAAGCGTTTGCTCCACCCCAATGACTGAAAATAAAGTTCTACATGGCAGTGGAATAATGTCGATCTGTGCAAACCCTAGTGAAGGCGTAGCCGCCTCAAAGATCAAGTCGATTAAGCTCAACAAATTGAACAAAATCGACTTTGATAAAATGTTCAATAACTTTACAAGCAGCACTAAGACGATGGAACGAAGAAACTCTTTTACCGACTTGCAAGATTCTCTGAAAAAGATTTCAAAAAAGTTCTCCTTAAAGAAAAACTTTAGCTTTGGTAAGTCGGACATTACCGGCTCTGACGAACTAATCGAACATGATACAGTACACTCGGCAAATGGCGGAAGCCCTGACGGTGTAAAAATCTTCCGAGCAACGAGTGATCCAGTACATCCCATGCCGAATAGTTCTAGCAACCCTACTTGCAGTACTTCATTTGATCAATTGATTGAAGAGTACCAGAATCAAGCTGACTGCGAAGCCGCGACTGAATGTGTCATTGATGAACAGACCACAGACTCTAACGTGCCAGTAGTAGTGAATAAGGTTGTCGACCTAGCTGAATCTTCAAACAGAGAAATCACGGAGGAACTACCAAAGAAACTTGAATCAAAAACATTGATTGATAAAAAAATGTTAAGTCTACCCCTGAAAACACATTGTGAAGTACAAAGTGAGGGCGTTACAAACGGACTTGCTTTTGAGAGAAGGCGATTGTCAGGAATACAATTGACGCCACTAATGGCCAAGCTATCCATTCTGGCTTTCAGTGAAGAAAGAAATAGTAGATTTTGCAACCGTGACAGTAATGCTTGCGCTGATATTACAACTCCAATGACAGATGATAAATTGAAAACTGGTCGAAGACCTCTCTTGCCGGACGATGGTACGCTGGAAGGGTCGGTTCAACCCCAGGGGGCATTTCAAAAGCTTGAGTTGTACATTTGCGGTCAGCACAATATGACGATGTTTTTGCTGTTAGAACAAGGTTCTGGCAATAAACAGGAAATTGTTCAGGCAATGGTGAGTGTAAAGTTAAACTGTGACTTGATCTGATGACCAATCTTTTTTTTATATCTTTTCAAGTTTGATAAATGTGTGGCTAAGCTTTCTAAAATGGAATCTCACCTGTATCAAACCTTAAACGTAAATATGATGGAAGGCGTAAGTGAGGGTGTCTACAGTCTTATTTGCCTGGACTCGAAATGGGACACCTTATTGAATAATGGACCTTGGTCGCCACTCGACCAATCTTTCCTTGAGCATGTGCATACTGATCTGGAAAAGAATCAGACGCTTACCGATATTCTACTGAGGTTAGTACAAATTTTGTTGGGGTTAGAAAATATTTATTTTTTTCTTTTTCTGAAGAACTAACGATTGCACTTTGTATGGCTATAAATCCGGCCGGACCGAGTTCTACTTTAAAGAAAGTGCCCATTACTTTACTGGAATTCCTCCGCCATCAGACTCAATGGGTACAATAGCCACCAGGGCCAAATCTCGCTTAGAAGAGGACTTTTCTATTGTTCTTTTTTAATCGCTTAGACCTATGCATGTAGTGATTGTATTTTTAATTTTGTGATAAACAAATAAATTTTTTGTCGTTTTTATTCTTGACCCATACATCTATTGGATATCAACTCCAAAACAGTATCTTTATGAAGTAGTAAAGTCAGTCTCTTTTTTGTTTATTTTTTTATAGAAAATTCTTAACTAATTAGATCATATTATGAAATACACACATTCTTAGTTACAAATGTATGTTTTATTTACCACTGCAATAAGATTGTCAATATCCTTATCATAAATTATTTTGTGCAATAAAAATAAGTCCTATTTATGTATTTGTGTATATATGTTTGAACTTAATAAAGACATTTTCAAGTTTCAAATTCATTTTCCTAGTTTTAAATTGTTTTTAATGATTTCATAACCAATCATGTGATTAGAAGCATTGTGGCCCATATAGCGATATACATAAGAGCCCGGATGAGGGTGCCTGACAGTGTATAATTTAATAAAATTCTAAAAAGTAATCACATGAAAGATAGTTTGTGCTCAAAAATTATACAGGATGAAGACGGTAAAAATCGGTAAAAATTCCACGAACAATGTTTTTTGTTACAGATGTGAGAAAAAGGCTCTTATCGCTGCTTCCTCGCTATCCTTATGTGTTGCGGTTCCGAACGTTCATTGTCCTTCAAGCTCTCACGGCCACGTTTAAATTCAGCTGCCCAAAATTTCACTGTGTTAAATGTGCAGAGTTCCCATACACAGAGTCCAACTCATTTTTGATTTGGGTAAGCGTATTGCCTTTAAAAAAAAATGAACAGCCTTTGCGATAAATCGCGAACGAACGGTATCATTGAAAATGACCTACAAAATTTTACGCTGGAATGAAAATAAAAAAAACCTATAAATTATTTTAAATGCGTGTATTTGATATTACATTTTTCCTTTTTTTTTTACATTACATTAATTTTTTTATTACATTCTTTTCCTGCTCAGCCAATACTAAACAGAATTAGGAATATCTTAAAAAATCTTTTTTAGCAAATCTTTCACAAATTCATGATTATTTATATCAGATCTAGTAATATTTTTTACACCTAATGAATTACTAGGTGTACAACTTTGCTTCTGCCGTTTTTTCCCCAACTACTTTCTCCCATCTTTCGGGCAGTGTACGAATCCCGCGTTGAAAATATTGTTCATCTTTTGAAACGACCCACGTATCGATCCAATTTGTGACTTCTTCATGAAATCGGAAGTGTTGTTCAGCCAGGCCATGCGCGATTGATCGAAACAGGTGATAGTCAGAGGGAGCGATTTCTGGAGAATACGGCGGGTGGAGTAGGACTTCATATTTTAACGTTTCCAAGTACGTTTTGACCTCTTTTGCAACGTGGGGTCGAGCGTTATCGCGCTGCAAAATCACTATATCGTGCCTCTCACTGTATTGCGGCCGTTTGTCTTTTAATGCTCTGCTCAAACGCATTAATTGCGTTCGATAACGAGCACCTGTGATTGTTTCACATGGTTTTAACACCGAGCTGGTCCCCACAAATGCAGAGCATGATCTTGGAGCCGTGGATATTCGGTTTGGCCGTCGACGTGGAAGCATGGCCGGGATATCCCTATGAATTTTTGCGTTTAGGGTTATCGTAATGAACCCATTTTTTCGTCCTCGGCCACAATCCTTGAGACGTTTTAAAATGGCTTGCTGTGTCACTCCCACTGATCGTGCCAATTCTTCTTGAGTTTGACGCGAGTCTTCACTCAGCAACGTCTCCGATTCTCCAAATCTTCGAAAACTTTCTCTCTTCCACCACAATGCCGGTCTTCGACGTTAAGATCACCGTTCTTGAAGCGTTGAAATCACTCACGACACGTTCTTTCACTAATAGCGTCCCCACCATACATATCTGAGAGCATTCGATGAGACTCAGCCGCTGTTTTCTTCATATTGAAACAAAAGAGTAACACCTCCCGCAAATGACGAGAATTTGGCTCGTAAACTGACATTTTCAATCGAGAACAACTTTATGATGCAGACACAAATCGACTAATGTTTGAATGGTGTTTTGTTGACGAAGGTCGAAGCCAACTGTCTGACGTCTGCGATCTGTTTTTTTCGACCGCTACTTACCGTTATCGCCACATATCGGCAAACGGCGGAAGCAAAGTTGTACACCTTATATTATTTCTAAACATTAACCAATAACCATCAATTAGCAGCTATATACTGATGAGGTTTTTTCAGGCGTATTTCACTTAAAGCAACAGAGTAGATCGTAGCACGGGTTCACCCCCGATTCGCCGAATCCCGATTCACCGAAAGTTTTTTCGCCTAATCCCATCTCGCCGAATCCCATTAGAACGGATTAGAAATAATAATGAAGATTGAAATTTTAAAGAATCAAATTTATTTATTCAATCAAATCAATGCAATGTGGTAAATAATTGAATCAATGAAATGAAGTGGAGTTACTCACCGTTATCTAATTGATATTTCAAATGTTTGTAGCAATTCTCTAAGACTTTCTTTGTTTTAACCGATGTTTCACCTCGAATCAAGGCGCGAATTTCATTTTCATTGTTGTGTTCCTCATTTCAAAGGAAGTGTTTGAATCAGTTCAAAAAGATTTGAACGAATCTAAAAAAGTTTTTTTAATACTAACCACTATACTACCGAAGATTACCTTGTTTACGTAACGATTGAGTTTATTATGCCAGCCTTCGACATCATTATTTGTCCGAGATGAAGGGTTATCACTATGATTCCATATGCTTCTATGAAAAAGCGAAGAATCATCGAGCCAAGTATCAACAAAATAGTCTACAAATCCAGTCAATTTTTGATTCAATAAATCGTCTTCAAATGAAGGGACTGCGTCTTGAAATTCTAGCCAAAGGTTATCAATTTCATCATAAGGCGCAAGTCCTAGAGCAATTATTCTTCGAACAATTTTTTTGAATGATTGGTTGTCTTTATATTGAGTGGAGAGTCCCACAGATTGAACCTGAAATGTAAGAATTTAATACTAACCACTATACTACGGAGGAATACCTTTCGCCAAATGCTTTGAGCGAAGTGGAAATAGCATTCACGAATACGAGTAACTTGCCGGAACTCAGCTTCAATTGCATTCTTTACTGCAATTTCAAAATCGATGAGCACTTCTTGAGGTAAGAAAACCATACTCATATTTGAAGAAATTGTTTTGACTCCTCTAATAAGTTTTCTATAGGTTTCTGTTGTTTTTGATGGCAAAAGTGCGAATATTGCTGGAAAGGATTTCTCACAAATTTTCGTATGGAAAGTATACAATTGTGAGAACAGAACAGGTGATGACTTGAATGTACCATCAAGATATACTTTATCATCCTCGCACAATCTTTTAATTGTGGCATTCGTTGCAAAAATCAAAATTAAAACAATCTAAAGAAAATCCGCGGTAGTATAGTGGTTAGTATTTGTATAAAATACTTACCTCCTGACGATTCATATAATAAAAAGTTCTGCCGATTATCTAATGTGAGGCGGTTCGATTTTTATTTCATTTCGATTGTTTGGGTTCTTCGGGAAGACATTAGCTTTCGTTCTATAAAGAGAAGACTTTATACTTCCATAAGAAGGAACTGCTTGTTCGACGATGTCATTCTCTTCAGTTCTTTGATTCAATGTGACTTGTCTTCCCATATCGCGGTGAAGCTGATAAAAAATATTTTAATACTAACCACTATACTACCGAGGAATACCTTTGGGATCGCTTCCAATGAATTTGTCATCACCTTTTCTTTCATTTGATTCACTATTTTTCTTCTTTCAATTTCAAAATCTTGTGGCGGGTGATGATGGACTCCTTTCGTTGACCAGAAGCTTTCATCATTTGTTAGTAAAGTCACTGAACATTTTGGATAATAAGAACATTTCCAATAACTTCTACCATTATTGGCTCTTTTGTCGATTCGGAAAGAAAATCCTTCAAAGATTGGTATTCTTTTTCCTCGAGAAGATGTGATCCATTCAATGGCTCTCGTAGCCATTTTGTGATACGAACCACTATACTGCCGAGGACTTACTGACAACTAATCTTTTTGTTTTTACAATTTTCTTTAACCACTAATCTGTTTGTTTACTTCAATTTCGGCAAAATGGGATATAAACATTTTTGAGGATTAAATCTTGATATTTCTTTCGGTCAAATGGGACTTGGAAAATTTTCGGCGAAACGGGACATAAAAATTTCGGCGAAATGGGATTCGGCGAATCGGGGGGACACCGTAGTACGTACCTTAAAATTCCTCTCTTCCCCGTAATAAATTCCTGGGAATGATAGTTCCTCTGTAAGCTCATCGAACGAAAGTGCTAGTGCTTGTTTACCCATTGTTGGAAATAAAATCAGCATCATCTCTTCTCTCCAAATCGTCGTGTGTTGATGCATGCTAAGTATTTTTTCTGCTTCTGATGTTTCTTCAATAGCGGAAAATGTTCTTTATATTCTTCTTCGATATCGACATATTTATCATTATTGCCATTTTGTAAAAAATCATCATCAATTTGGATATTATATTTTTCATATAAAGGCGACTGTGTCAGTTATTTTAACCACGGTAAACCAGTTATCTGCCCCACTAACTTGTTCGTCCCAGGAAACCAACGTATTTGACGCGTTGTTGAAAAAGGCAACCGGTTCGAAATCTATCTTTCGCTAATTGGATCGAGCAATGGTAAATCTTTGGCATCGGCAGATTGGTGAATTGGCCATTAGTGAAATTTTGTGCAATTTACATGCGGCATAACATGTTTTACACACGATGTAAAGTTCGTTCACGGTCTCAACTAGTACATTTAAGAAGATCATAATTTTCTTTTGGACAAGTCACTTGAACGACATCGGATTTCCACCACAATCGGTGACAAAAATCATAAACAAGTTTAACTTATTGCCGTAAAATTTTGCAACCAAGTTTTGCGATTTTGTGACAATAATTGTTACCGATATTGTTTTTTTTTTCGGCATTTGATATTTGATGGTTTCGATTGAATTGATTCAGTATCTTGTTGTGCTTAATTTTTTTCAAGTTTGCTCACTCTCTGCATAAACGACTTCTTTCGGCAACCCGTTTGCGTCTTTCCATAATGACCGACCAATTTGCACTAATTTCGCGGTTCCAAATACCCCAGCCACCATCGCCTCTTTTCACAATTCACAACAAAATATTTTTAAACATAAATTTTTTATCCATTTATACCATGTAAATATTTGCCCGATTGTTTACGAATAAATCAAATAACTGGCAAAGTCGACTTTGATCGTTGCAAATTTTCATTTTTAATTTTTGTTGCGAATTGTCGTTGCAAATTTTCGTTACAAATTTTTTGGACACATTTTCAGTTTTACAATCCTATAATCATTTTCAATGATAAAAAATTATTGACACCTCGATGCTCAATTTTTTCAATTTTCACAAACACTCCTTATTATCTATACTAGCTGACCTGGCGAACTTCGTATCTGTTGCCACCTGACCATCAAATAACCAATGATCCACTTCAGTCCATAGCGGCCATGCTCGGCTCAATTGCATCAATTGAGTTCGATACCGTTCCCCAGTGATGACTTCGTTTGGTTTCGACAGCTCATAATAACTAAAACCGCCCTTATCCCACCATACATAGCATAACCTTTGCAGGGTGAATATTCGGCCCCATGATTTTTTCCTCTTTGGGTTGCTGTAATGAATCCATTTTTCGTCACTCGTAATACTGCGATTGTAGAAAACCCTTTCTTTTTTACAGCTGGAGCAGTTGTTCACAGGCGAAAAAACGACGCTCAACGTCTCTTGGCTTAAAATCATAAGGAACCCAAGTTTCTTGCTTTTGAATCATTCCCAACGCATGCAATCGCTTGGAACTATCTTGGCGGGTAACTCCCAATGCTGAAGCAAGCTCTTTTTGCGTTTGGCATGGGTCCTCATCGAGCAATGCCTCAAATTCAGCGTCTTCGAAAGTTTTTGACCTTCCTTCACGCGAATGATCGTCAACATCGAAATCACCGTCTTTGCACTCTTGCACAATTTGCACTCAAGCTTCTCTTTACTCTCATACCGATAGATATTGTCTCGTGTGCATGCACAACTTGGAATGAGCAGTTCCGACTGAACCACCGTCGGGATTGATTTTGATTGATTGATTTTATTAAGAAAACTCTCTTTTGTCTTTATTTTATTCCATCTTTCGTTAAACATTTTTATTATTTATGAATTCTAATATTAAAATAGATTTTCACATCTGTCGGGCGTCCCGTGACGGCCAACTTTTTTTTATTGCGTTTATTATTGGTTAACGTTAGTGGTCCAACCTTATTTCAAAGTCTTAAAACAGTTGATGGATTATTTTGTGCAACATATCGTGAGGCGTGTCAAGGATTACATCTGCTAGAAAAAGACTCATACTGGGAGGCTACCCTTGCCGATGCTGCAATTTCATATACTCCTCACCAAATAAGGACACCATTTGCAATAATTGTATCTTCATGTTTCCTATCAAATCCACTTGAACTGTTGAAAAATTATCAAGTTTCATGGCGGAAGACATTTTGTAGCGACTTCGCCGTAATACATCACTTGTTATACATACCGGAAATGTATAATGAAACATTGATTATTAAGACATTTGCTTAACAATTGCAATAGCAAAGCCTTGCCACAACTTGACATGGTGTCACCAAATCGCTCAATGCATGATCCGTGACCGAGATTTGCCACGTGAATGAGATGACGATTGCCATGTATTGGATGCAGTTACTCAAGCAAATATTCTAGAAATGAACAATGACATGATTGTGCATGATGTTATCAGTAAAAGTGTTGGAATGTACTTTTTAGACACGCCCGGACGAACTGGTAAAACATTCTTGATTTCGTTGCATCTAGCAACGATCACAAAGTAAAATAGCACTGGCAACAATACACTCTGCACTTAAGCTGTCCTTAAATATGCAGGGAAATGAAAATCCTATTATCCATGTAACATCACTAAAACATCCGGAATGGCAAAATTCTAGCAACAATGTGCGACAATCATTTGGAATTGAAAATAAGAGATGGTACAATGTCAGTTGACAAAGATACAGGAATGATAACACTATCAAACGATTTTTGCCGCTTTACTCAATCAAAAGAAGAACTGATTCATAGCACGTTCCCAAACTCAGCACAATAGTATAAAAACCATGCTTGGCTTAGCGAGCGAGCAATATTGGCAGGAAAGAGCAAAAATGTCAGCGATCGTAACGAGGCTATATTAAAAGAAATACCGGGCCCATTATCAATATTCAAATGGACACCATTATGAACCAGGATGAGGTGTCGAATTATCCTACAGAATTCTAAATTCACTTGATTTGTCTGAAATACCACCACGGCTGATTCGTATGCTTTGCAACATCAACCAACCTCATCTTTGTAAAGGCACCAGGATTGCCGTCAAAAAAATATTGAGAAATGTTTAGCAACAATTTCAAATGGAAAATTTTAAGGAGAAGATGTTTTGATTCCCCGCATCCCAATAATTCCATCTGATATTCCCTATTCGCCTTACATTCGCCGTTACCACCAAGGACAAGCCTTTGAAGCGTGCGGCATGAATTTGGAAAATTCAGTATTCTCGCATGGCCAGCTTTATCTACGCTATATGCTCAAGAGTCGGACAACCATCTGCATTATTTGTTTACACGAGTGATAATAAAAAAACAAACAAGAATGTTGTTTACCAAAAAGCATTGGAATACATTTTTAATTTTACCCAAATTGTTATTTTTTTTTTAAAGCCTGGCGAAGCGAGCGATGTTTAAGCTAGTTTAACATATTACTGTTTGTTGTCATTACATATCTCTTTTTATCATGAGAAAGTAAATCACCTCTATACAATTTAAAACTGATACACCGAAAAAGAGTCCAGCTATCCCAGCTATAGAAACTGAAAATGTATGTTTACAATTGAATTATTAAATACTTGCTTTCAGCGAACTACTTACCTGCTAGATCCATATTGGTTTGCGCAACCGTACGTACATAGCGTAAAGCGGGAAAATCCACTACCTCTACTGATACATTGGTGTAACTACTATTTACTTCGAAACTCATTTCACTTTGGCTACAAATTAAAACAACAGAAATAATATGGTTTGATTTTAATTTGTTTATTTTCGCTAGAACTGTGGGAAAGGGAAAAGCGATATATATGACTTACCCGGCATAAGATATAATTTGCTCAATACAAGAGGGTAAGCAGACAGAATTTTTCACAGCCAAATTTCGTGCTTTATTATTGATGTTGCCTATTATATAAAAATACAAATTTAGTTCAATGTGTTTAACTTTCGTTCCTGAAGATTTAATTATTGAATATTAAATATTTTAGAAAAGCTAGATACTTTATAAATTTGTCAAAACGACAAGTGAAAGCTTTCCTTGTGCTCTTTTCCCTTGTTTGAAAAGAACTATTCAACAATTTCAAACGACTTGTCAGCTACCTATCGGGCACTATGATATGAGACATCGCCTTGATAAAATGAGCCTCTTCCCTTGGGTTATATCAAACCTAAAAGCTTAATCATTTAGCCCTATATGTGCATGATTCATGGATAATGCCCGAAGTTGTGTCAAAATATTTGGGCAAGTGAATGCAGTGCATTGCCATATTTAATCAAAAATTAGTCGCCCCAAAGCAAGCTAAAAGGACGTAATAAATGGTTTTATAACTTTATATTTGATGTACTTACTATTAGCAGGGATTCAGTCGCTTTTGGGAGTTCTTCAGGAGCGACCCGCGCGAGTTAACTAATTTGATATTCTTCGGAATATCAAAGAAAAAAACAAAAACCCAGAAATATAAAAAATATATACTCGTATAAAAAATAAAAAACAACCATCCGGTCTGAAGTGAACCCCTCAATTCACCTCATACAAAATGCAATTCTTCGAAATTGCCATCTCAGGTGTTTCCCACATTGAGTTGTCTGCGTCAACCAGACTGAGTCGCGTGACTCAATTCGAAAGCAGTCATGTTCCTTAAATATAGATTATACCGCTCAACATTTTTTATAAACACTGTACTGCCACTAAATCAAATGAATGCAAGAATTAAAGCCTAACCCCTTAGCTTCGTAAATCAGGCAATTGATCGCTTTTCAACGTTTCATCTTGTTTTTGGAGAAAATTCATTTCCTTTTTTTTTTTTTGTTGGAGGCTTCTACTATCTGTTAAAGCACTCAGGCACAAATATTGGTCCATTGTACTCCCAGACAGACACCTTTCTTTCTTGTATTTTACCCGTTGTACGGAAAAAAGTGAGGAGGGGGTTCAGTGATATAGAGCTAGGAGATTCGGCACACACCACATCGGTCCCAAGAGTGCGCCACCGTGCGCGAGCGAAGGCGGGACAGTCGCAGAGAAAGTGTTATCCTGTGTTATCCTCCTCGCAACATGCAGCACAGGTAGGCGTCTCACTGTTGTCAAGCACGTCGAGATGCTTGGCAAAACTGTAATGGCTCATAATGACGCCCGTAAGTCTTCTGCAATCATTTCTTCTTAAGGGTAAGAAGAATGTTGCGGACTTCTTGCAGACATCAGGGCGTACGCGCTTAGTCATCCTGCATCCTGGATATTCTCTCCATCTGCGACTGTGTGCATTAAAGACCCAGTCGTTGATGTCAGATTTGACCGTGGAAGCAGGTAGATCTAAGGCGGGTTCAGGTCCTGAGAAACTCTCCTCTGAACTCCTTCTCTCGTTTCCTGGGATCCCAGAGTGACCTAAGACCCATACAAGCCTAAGTGAATCTAATCTTCTCACTTTGTTCAAAAAGGTCTTGAGTTCTTGGAGATGGATAGAGGGTTGGACACAGCTTTGAGTGTAGCTTGGCTGTTACTGCAGACGCATATGCTTTTTCCTTTCCACCTGTGTTTCAGAACATAGTGCGTGGCCATTAGGATTGCGTAAATCTCCGATTGAAAGACAGACGCATATTTTCCTAACGAGAAGTGCAGTCGAATGTTTTCGCGCTCGAAGAAAACTCCAGCGCCGGATCCCTGCCCAGTCCTGGAGCCATCTGTGAAAATGCGAAGACATTCCACTCAGTATCTGGCCAAAGCCAGTCCTGACGCCATGGAAATGTGACTATGAAATTACAGCGCAGTAGGATAGCAGATGGTGTCATTGCGTCAGAAGGCATATCCATTAGACAAGGGTCGTAGGATATTTCTCGCGTAAGTACACTTTCACTCCAATGCAAGTTGTACCAAAGGCCATTTATCTTTAGGCGAGAAATGGCTTGCAGTGCGCACCCTCTGATATATGTGGAAAATTCATCATAGCATCTAGAGCAGCTCCCGGTGTGCTGGGGAAGCCCCCGTGCAGCTGAGGCAGACCGCTCTTTGGAGTTTGGTGAGAGATGCCACAACGTGTTTGCGTGTTAGCCTGTTCCACCGAACAACCGATGCATAGTCAGACATAAGTCCCATGTTTTGCCAAAGGCACCTTTGAATTGCCAAAAAGCTGACAGCGCCTTGGTCGTTTTGGACTCAACATGCTTTGACCAAAGAAGCTTGCTATCTAGGATGACTCCCAGGTACTTAGATTTCTTGGATATTGGGATGGGAATGCCTTTTAGCACCAGCTGAGTAATGCCAGTATTTTTCCTCCTTCTCGTGAAGAGAACGACATCAGTGTTAAGAGGATTAACCGACAGTTCATTACTCGTGCACCAGTCCTGGATCACATTTAGTGCCGCCTGCGCTTTGAGACAGACAGTTGCTAAACATGAGCCGACAGAGAGGACAGCAACATCATCCGCATAGGCCTGGGCATAGATTCCAGAGGCATTGAGTCCACCACCATGCACCATAACAGCGGAGACAAGACGCCACCTTGCGGGCAGCCCCTGTTTACTCCAGACTTGACACATTGTTCGATGCCTTCATCAGTGATCAATGTTCTGCGCACAAGCATTGCTTTGATCCACAAAACCAGTGCTTCATCTACGCCATGCCGTCTAGCAGCGTTACATATGTTGTCGAAAGTAGCTATCTCAATGTCGACGAAAATGCCTCTCTTTCCTTTCGAGAGCGCATTCAATTCTCCCAACTAGGTCTTGAAGTGTAGTCTCACAGGATTTTCCGCACTGATAAGCATGTTGCATGTCCGAGAGAGGATGCATTCGAAGGACAACTTTGCGCACGTGCAACTCTACTAATCTCTAGTAATCTTCTTTCTCTATTTTGGAGATAAAGACCACTATAGGTATGTAGGCAAGTGCCCGGCTAACAGTGAAAATTCTTTTCAGAGTAGGAAGCAGCTGTCTTATACCTTTTTGCAGCATAACAGTATATATCCCATCAGTGCCGGCGACTTGAAGCCATCGAAAGATGCCACAGGAAATTCAATGACCTCAGTAGTTGCCACGCATGACGCAATATACCAGCTACGCCGAGTTGTTGTCATCGTTTCAGTCGCAGTTTCCAATGAGGGAGTATGCAACGATGACAGTCTGATTTCCCGGGAAATGGGTTTGAAGCAGTAAACCAAGAGTTTCTGCTTTATACTCGGTGAAGGTACCATCAGACTTTTCCTCGCTTGAGACCAACTTGCTGGTCGCGCTCAGGGATTCGAAGATTAAATTATTCTTCGATTTACGAATAAGCTTCTTATATTCCTTTTGCTTCAACCGATATTTATTCCATTATAGTTCAATAGTCAATACCTTTTGTACCTAAATATACCTAAAATTGGAGTTGAAGGCGGCTTTAGCGCTTGTAAAGGTTAGTTAACTGCTCATCTAATGATGATAATCCTCGCATCCTACTTACTTTTTCAAAAGTCTGGAAGAGAAGATTATTGTCGGAGGAACCGACATTCCCCTCTATCCCTTATGTTATGTGTAATAATTTTCTCTAAAATAAAATAGACACCTTTTTTTTTTAATGCGGATTCCAAACTACAAACTTTTCGAAACTAGCTATTGAGGATTTGGTCAGAACCAGGCTGAGCGGAAACATCGAAAAATATATATTCAAAGACCTAATCGTAGCCGACTTACGATTTCGTGTCATTGGTGCCTATTTCCAAGACGTCGCGAGTAAGGATGAATTTGTTGAAATTTAAAACCAAATAAAAAAAATTCAATTGGCGCGGGTAAATTTTGGCGACCTTGTGGCACCCATGTTATTTTGGCGTTTGTCAAATCTGTTGTTTATTATTCTGTACAAGTTACTGATGCCAAATCACCATGGTACTGTTGAAAAGCACATCAAAATGATAAGGCTTTATTATCAAAATGAGTGTCCGTTAGTGCAAACGTTGCGCCCCTTTCGCGGTAGATGTGTGGTCCTTCACAGTCGTCTCTTCAACGTTTAGTGGCCAAATTTGAGACGACCCGTTCGGCAATCAATCAGCCAACATTTGAAGTCAAAGGAAGGCAAAATCGGCCGAGAACATCGCTGCGGTCCGTGTAAGTGTACAACAGATTTCGAGGCAGTCGTTCCCACGACGTGCACAGGAACAACTTGGCGAATTTTACGTCAGACCTTAGGCCTACTCCCGTACAAGAGCCAACAGATCCAGTAGCTCAAAGTTCATGACCATAGGCAACGTCGCTTGTTCGCATTTCGAAACTTTTGCAAGGGGACCCCAATCTTGGCGGAAAAATAATCTTTTGCTGTCTTAACAAGCAAAATTGCCGTATATGGGACGACATCAATCCACACGTGGTTCACTGGTGACAATGCTTCCTCGAAAAGTTATCGTTTGTTGTGGAACTTGGGCCGGCGTCGAAATCGACACTAGTGAGGCAGCTGCCGTCAATAGCGAGCGCTACAGAATGATAACCAATTTCTTATGAACGACATGTGATTCCAGCAGGACGGCGCTACTTGCCACACAGCAGCCGCCACGATTGAATTCTGCATGAACAATTTGAGGGTAAGATTATCTCTCGCAGAGGTGACGTGAATTGACCACCAAGATCATGCGATTTGACCCCTCTAGACATTTTTTTCTTGGGTTTTCTTGAAGTTGCAGATCTATGCGAAGAAACCACAATCGACCGATGCCCTTAAGGTGAACATAACACAGGCCATCGCGCAAATTCAGCCGGATCTATGCGGAAGAGTCATTTAAAACTGGACCACTCGGATCCGTGCCACCGTTAGAAGCCGAGGCGTGCATTTGAACGATACTTCATACATAATGGACCTCTCAAATAAAAACAGAATTTTCTTAATAGCTCGTACACAGCTTGTTTTATTCCATTTCAACATCTACCCGTCCTTATTAAAAAACCCTTTATATAAAATATAACTTACCTGTTGAAAGACATGTTATTCCGGTTGAGTTACAATAAAATGGACTATCTTTCATGCGAAAAACGATTAGTTTCATGTTTATTAGTTGCGAAATTTAATCAAAGGCACTTACATATTTCTGGTGACGTTGAGAATGTACAGTTACACTCCTCTAATTCCAATTGTATACGTAGGAAACTCATGCAGGTTGAAAAGCTACTAAATAACATTTTATAAATTTCATAGTACAAAAACATACCTGTAATGAAATGGTGACCCATGCAACGTTTCACGAGGAAAGCGACAACCTCTTTCTTGAACAGACTGTTCTGCAGCCGCCAAATCTGTTGTTATTGTAGTAACCACAAAACTGTATAAGGTCTCGGTCAAAAATATTTCATTTGAAATCGAATTAAAATATGGAATATCTTCAGGGCTGAGAGCATGAAACTAAAGAGAAGTTAGATTATCAATTATAAAGGGTCATATTTCTGATTCTTTAGTTTTTGTTAAGCATTTTTACCACATATTGCCAAAGCTTGAAGACCTTCAACCGCATCGATATTCTTCTGTTTGCGCTTGTAAGTGCGTACTGCAATTTTAGCTTTTTAAACGATAATCCGCTAGAGCAAATTTAAATTTATACGAAAATGTTTAAAATCGAATGTAAAAGGGAATGTATTCAAAAACAAATAAATTGGACTTACTAATCAACAATGCTGTTAGCAATAAAACAGATTCCAACCTCAGTCTTGTGGAATTTAAAAATATCCGTGCAATTTTTAAATGATTCGCCACTATATTTAAGATTTTCCATGAATACGTTGCAGTCCTTGGGTAAAAACTTTGATACATGAAAATAAAATGCGCTTAAAAATGTGTTGTATTTCCAAGGTGTAAGTTCACTAAAGAAATTTATTATAAAATTATAACCCCCAAGAAGGTTGTGGGTGGGGAGATTGAGAGAGGAATCATTTCACTCTACTGTGCCATAAACTTATGTGGCGGATACTTAGTCTTTTTGTAAAGAGTTAAAGAATCTTACAATGGCTTTGCGCACATCAGATAAAGATTTTTTTTCAAATAGATAAATTGGAGACTTTGTGGAATGTCATGAAATCGCTATGAGAGGTTTTTGAAAAAAATTAAGTTCGGTGGGCAGTACAGAAAGACAACTTGCGAGCGGCTTAATAAAAAAAATATCACGGCAAGGTCGGATTTTGGAAGGCATATCACTAAAAAACTGGTAGGCGTTAGTTGCGTAATTAAAAAAAATGTTGATCTCTTTTAACAGATAAAATGCAAGGTATGTAGATACATTTGCCCGGAAATATAATAGAGAGTTTGTGATCAATTATGAATCTGAAAGCGTTCAACAGGTCACTTAAAACAATGGGCCTAAGATGTAACAACAGAAGAAATCTAAAAACTCTATAACTATAACTATGCCACGAAGTCATGAAGGCTAAAAGCCGTGCTTCAAAGTATTGAGGAAAATTAAAAAGGGGACTTTCTTTAAAAATTATTAAATAAATAAAAAAACTTTCCCAATATACAATAATCACTTTTTTAGATAAAGGTATAAACTAGAAATATGTATGTAAGAAAGACCATGCCATTTTATACGTCATTTCCTCTATATTATTGAACAGTAAGTAAAAACAAACAAGTTGGGATCAACTCGCAGGAAGCCAAGCTACAATTCCAGATCTTCTGCCTTGAATTTTGCGAACTTTTACCTGGATCTGTCCAGACGGACAGACAGGAAAGCCTTTGCATAAGTCTTCCCTATCCTAGCTTTGTAAGGTAGAATATTGAAAAGAAATTCAGATGTACATATGATTAACTTCACTACAAACCAAAGTCACGCACAAACAAGTATCATGTGTTTTATCTTTCTGAATATATTGCTTTCACTCAGTACCAAAGGCTTTACGAAATATTGTAGAAAGTGTCAAAATAACTCCGGGAGTTTTTGAAATAAAAAGACATACAAAAATTGAAATTGAATTATGCGGATTTCGCAGGATCGCACACGTCCGTCCCTTCCAGGATAAGTTTTCGTAACGAGTGTCAACTTCCATAGTTGATTACCATCGAGGACAATCGATGTTTCTGAAATTTCTCGAGTCGAAGCGTTCTTCAACTGATGAGCATTTGCAGGTACTCAGACTTCCAGCGTTTCCAAAAGGTTCTCATGTGCTTCAATCTACCTTGCCAACCACGTCTCAACTGCTCAGGATCATTGCTTCTACCGTCTTTTGTCAAACCAACAAATGAGGAAGATTTAAGGAAATAGGCAGGACTTAACGGATTCAAATCAAGAGGATCGGAACTGACATAGGTTAAGGATCTGTCATTTATGATTGCTTCTACTTCAGTTAAAAACGTTGTTCCTCTGATGGAATGATATCTTTGCCAATAGTCGTCTTCAACAAGTTCTTAACGATTCGGATGAGCCGCTCCCAGTAACCTCCCCATCAAGGCGCTCTCTCAACAATAACTTTCCAAACGATTTGGAACTCGGCAATCTCATGTTGAAAATGTTCGTAACAGATGACCTTTCGCAGTGTTCGCATCTCTTTGCCTGCTCTCTTGAAACTTCATGCGTTGTCGGACATGATTACTCGTGGATCACCTCTTCTTGCGAAAAACCTCCGCAACGCTAACAGACAGCTCTTCGTAGACATGTCAGGAACCAGCCCTATATGAATCGCTCTGACTGCTGCACAAATCATGATCATCAAATAAACTTTCGTTGTCTTAGTAGTGTCCGCATCTGTGGAAACGAAAAGTGGACCTGCGAAATCTATCCCGGTAGTCTCGAATGGCTTCGATGAGACAAGCCGTTCCACAGGCATTGGACCGAAGGGTTGACTTCCAGGCTTTACTAGCAATCGTTTACATACAAAGCAGTTGCCGATTACATTATTCACTAGTTGGCGAGCTCGAGGAATCCTAATTTCCTCTCTTAGACAACACAACACCATTGAAACTCCCTAATGCATCAACTTCTTGTGAACATCTTTCACCCACAAATTGGTGAAGTGAGACTCCAATGGCAAAATCACCGTTAATGGCTCGCAGTCACCACTTGCAGCTTTCATCATCTTCAATCGGCTCCCAAGGCGAACAACTCCATCGCTGTCCAACACAGGATTCAGCATCGAGATCTCGGATCTTACTGGAACGAATTTACTTTTCTTCAGGAAGGCGATTTCTTCGGCGTAAAAATTATGCTGCACGGCATTGATCCAAACTAATTTTGCTGACTTCAGCTCATCTCCAGAGAGAACTCTTCGCTCATTGACAACTTCTTTCTTCCTAGTCAAAAAACGCTTCGCATATGGTGTTAATCGCAACAGCTCCAAGAAATTATCAAATTTGTTAATGTCAAAAAAATACTTATCGTCAGCTCTACTCGAAATGCATTTGGGTTCCGACGAATCCACCATAAACGCCACCGGATCGTAGTCACCATGTTTCAGCTTGTTGTCGTCTCCAGTGGGCCAATTATTTTTATCCAACAGCCAAGTTGGACCATTAAACCAGATGCTTGATGTCGCTAAGTGTTTTCCCAAAGCGACCTTTTGTAGGAAAGTCAGCCGGATTCAAAGCACTACTACAATGCTGCCACTCGTCAACTTCAGAATTTCACTTGATTTCTTCAACTCGCTTTGCTATGAAAGGCTTCAACTATCACTCGTTTCCTCTTATCCAAAACAACGCGATGTTCGAGTCAGTCCACAGGTGCACTTTATGAATTTTAATTCTGACGCTCTCGATGAAATACTTGCGAAATCTCGCCGCTAAAGATGCTGCAGTTAATTCAAGCTTGGGGATCGTAATTCCCCTTTCATTTTTCTCGATCATTTTCAATTCCTTCAGCGGAGAAATTTTGTTTCGCGAACGGCAAAACTTTATGGTAACACCTTGTGCGTTGTTTACTCGTAGATATACGACCGCTCCATATGCCGCTGGACTGGCGTCTGCAAAGATGTGTAATTCAACAGACGACTCGTCCGATGCTCCAAACCACCTTGGCACTGAGACATCCCTTAACTCATGAAACTCTTTCAGGCACGCTTTCCATTTTTTGGCAGCTTCTACAGGCTACGGGTCTCCAAGTAGCTTTTGCCGAACAGGACATGAATCTCCCAACAGATCTCGTTGAAGAGTTCCACTGTTCGAGTTCCATTTGTGCAGATTCATTGAGATCTCTTTCAGGCATGATGTTCCAACCTCAAAAACCTTTTTCGCGATCTCTTCACTGTCGACAATAAGCACCAAATCGTCCATGTAAAAGGACTGCTTCAGCAGTTCAATAATATCATGATCGCCTTTGAAACGGTTAAACTGCGATTGCAATGTAGCTCCTAGAAGAAAAAGACTACATTTTACTCCAAATTTAACTCGTGTCATTCTACATTCTTGCAATGCAGGAAGAGAATCGAAAATCATCAATCGATTTCTTAAACCAGAAGAATCTGTGCACATCTCGATCCTTTTTGTTCAAAACAATCTGCAGAAACGCTTTCTCAATATCTGCCACCAAAGCGATTAATACGAAAATTCAAGATCTCCTGCAGAATATCAGGCAGGAAGTTGGTACCTGCACCAACACCTGACTTTGCTGAGGCGTCGAAGACAATGCGCGTTTTTGTGGTTTTTTTTTATCCTCTCGATATGCGGGAAGATGTGGCATGTAATATACTGGTTAGTCCTTTGATACAGGCGGTGAGGGTTCGGCAATTCCGTCCGAAATCAGCCGATTCATTTCAAGCTCGTACGATGCAAATTTGGCTCGATCGCTCTTCAATCTTTGAATCAACAAATGAAATCGTTTCATTGCACTGCGGTAATCGTCCAATGACTGATTCGCAGCAGCCACAACAGAGAGGCCTCATATCTTTTTCGATCGCTTTATCTCGCCAGTAACAAATTTCCAGTACAGATCCATACCAATGAGTAAAGAAATTCCCTCGGCCGGTTCGCCAACATATAGAGTGTCAGCTATGTTCATTTGAGAAAACTCAGCAACATGAGTATCAGGAACAGGCAGCGAAAAATACTGTCACGTGCCTTTCTCGTAGCTTTTAAAGCCCTTATAGAATTAATAAAATTGATTAAAATGAGTAATGAGAGCTTCTCGTTCTTCAAAACAGTATAAGAAAAGATATTAAATGGAAAAAAATTATCGCGAGTATAGATTTCTGAGATGTTACCCAATAGATGGTGTTGTGCAGAGTGATAACTTAGCTATTTTTGGCTACCGAACCCTGATGCAATTAAATTTTCTAGGAGCACTCACCATTATAAATTGCACTCCTATAAATTTTTGAATCTATTAAAAGTTAGTATATTAGACAGATTTATTGGTTTGTCTATAATATAATTCTTGTAAATTAATATATTCTTACCTGTTCTTTTAAATCCTCGACATCAATTCCATAATCACGGCGTAATTCCTCACACCAGGCTAACGATATATCTACTTGATTCGCACTTGCGAACATGCACATATGAATGCTTCGCATAAAGTACGTATCACTTCCACTGTACGAAACGTTTAACGATTTAATATATTTCTGCAAGGGTGTTGAACTTTTTCCTTTAGCCAAACAAATACTTATTGCAGGAAATTGTAAATTCCAAAGAACATAGTCTGTATCAATGGTCATGCTAACGGGTTCGTTGTAATGCCTTGAGAGGGTATAATACGAAAAGGTGGTCATTCCATATAACGATATTATAATGGTTACTGCCCAAAATATTCTGAAAAACGTAAATATAACATATAATCACTTCTTTTCAAACAAATCCAGAGTGTCTACGATTTTTTACCTTCCGAATACATCGTAGCTTCGCCAAAGTTGTGCAATTTTTCGAAACATTATAGAATTATTGTTTTCACTCGTATATGCAATTGAAAAAGAAGTCTGTCCGACTGCCAAGTGAAGAAGATTTAAAGTGCATTCTGTGTATGACTACATTGAACATGTATTTCGCGTGATGACTTGATGTATGTTCTGATTAAGGACAGAGCTGAACATCAATTTATCGTGCATCGTTATATTCGTTGGAAAATAATAAAAAATTAATATTCTATTGATAATCTTTAAATTTCTTATCCAGATTATCTTACATTTGCCTTTGTCCAACCAAAACAATATAAAGGAGCTCTAAAGTGACTACTTTGCATAGACATATTTTCATATACAGCTATGGCCAAAATAATGGCAACACCTCTCGCGTTTCATTAACCCTTAAGTTCATACCCAACTTTACCAACACTATTTAGCACCCGGGGTACCCGGGTACCCATGCTCGGTACTATTGATTTTTTTTATATTTTAGTAAAAAAAAATAATGTAAAATAAATATTTTTTCTTGTAATACATATATTGTACAGTAATATTAAATATTAAAGTAAGTTTAGGACAGAAAATGCTACAGAAATGAGAATTCCGTTATAAATTGACATGTGTAACCTCAGGTAGCAGATGCGATTTCTATTGTTCGGGGTGGAGCAGCTGCTGTCTAAGTCAGAAGGAATGTCAAGGTTATCTCTAACATTTCTACAGTGTATTAGAGGCAAATACAGTTTAGTATGCTTTGAGTTTCCGGCTGATTCAGACGTGTTGGTCAAATTCTGAGTGAAGTGAAAGAAAAATAATATGGAAGAAGTATCTCAAGCAGATTTTGCTAAGTCAGTAAACTTCACATATGTGAAATATTTGTACATTTTTTAACTCTAATTTTGTGTAATTTTGATATACAATAATTTAAAATAATCTAATTTTTAACCTATAAAATAATATAATACTTGTATCTTTAGAATGAGTGCCGCAGAGAAAGATGCTTATTTGAAAACGATGTTCAATGAAGACGAAAGTGATTCAAACGGACTGTCTGATAGTGATGACGAAGACTGTGTTCCGCAGTCCATTTCAAATCTTCCAGTTTCGGACAATGATTCAGATAATGAATGTGCACAATTTGCTGATGATACAGAAGAAAATGTCCTCGAGCATGCAGAAGACGAGAAAGAGGATGAATGTGAAAATAGTGAGAGTGAGGATGATGATGAAGTAGAAAGCGCAGAGCCAACAGGTAGTACTTATTTTTTTGCTGATTATAATGGAAATAATAATTTTTGTCTGCAAATATTAAATTTATATTATAATAATTACAAATTCTAGGATCGGCAACTAGCAGTTTTATTGCGAAGGATGGAACTGAGTGGAAAGAGAAAGCACCACATCAAGATCAGGCTAGCGTTCAAAATGTTTTACGTCAACGAAGTGGGCCTCATCGCAGTACAGAAACACTGTCGATAAGTGGCACGTTCAAAAAAATATTCACAGAAAACATGTTGAATATTATTGTCCGGCACACAAACAAAAAAGCATTGGCTGCCTATGCAGATTACAATGAAACTCACCCGAATGCTTAACGTCAATGGAAGCCTGTAACGATACCGGAAATTTACTCATTCTTCGCCGTTTTCATTTGTGCTGGTGCCAATAAATCCAATATAGACCATACTTCCGACATGTGGCATTCCAACTCATATCCATTATATCGCGCGACAATTGGACTTAACAGATTCCACAACATTATGAGATTCCTAAGATTTGATGATAATAATACTCGCAGTCAACGCAAGAAAGAAGATAAGGCAGCGATTATGGACAATGTTGAATGCAAATTTATCTGAAATGTATAGGTAAGCCTTCAGCAAATTTGACCATTGGCGAACAGTTATAACCTTTTCGCTGAAAACGCGTATCATTTACATGGTATTATTTACTCCGGTAAAACGAATGATACTCGTGAAAAAAACCAAGGAGAGAGAGTAGTAAAAGAACTAGCATCTCTGTACCGAGGAAGTGGAAGAAATATCGCAATGGATAATTTTTTTACGACTCTACCCATTGCAAAGGACTTGCTATCGTGGAATGTAACCATTGTTGGTACAATAAAAAAATAATAAACCATACATACCTAGTATCATAGCAGCAACTAAATTGAGAGAACAATATTTTACAGTTTTTGGTTTTCATGAGAAAGTTACGATGTGCTCTTATGTACCAAAAAAAAAACAGAGCGGTAATTTTAATATCAACCATGCATTCGGATACAGCTGTGAGTGACAATACAAAAAAAAAAACCGGACATGATTAATTATTATAATAAATATAAAACTGGCGTGGACACCATGGATCAAATGGTTAGGAGATATACAACCCAACGTCGATGTTCAAGATGGCCAGTAGCAATGTTCTTCAACATGTTGGACATCGCTTCACTCCCGACATATTTAATTTATTATAAAAATAATAAAATGCTCATAAAGAAAACAACGGAACGACGTCTTTTTTTGCGCAAACTAAGTGAGGAACTTGCTAAGCCAATGATTGAAGCACGCATGACAAATAATCAAGTAATGCACAACTACACCACAAGAATTGCTGTTGAAAGCATTATATGCCGTCAAGTAGCAGTTATCGCAGAAAATCCTGAACCATCGGTTGAGCGAGAATCAACGGGAAGGAAGAAAATCACGGGATCCTGTCATATTTGTTATAAAATGACGATCAAAAGACGAAAGAAAACGCGCAAGAACTGCAGTGAATGCGAATTGCCAGTTTGCGATGAGCATTCAAAAAATATTATTAAATGTCCATGACATTATTTATAAACATATATTATTGCTGTATCATATCTTTTTCAGTAAATAAATATTTTAATGCCTTAAAAAAAAATGTTGCATGTATTCTGCTTCATTATTGACGTGGGTACCCGGGTACGCGGGTGCGAATGCAACGATGACTCCAGTTAAAACTCAATTTTTGGTTTAAAAAAAAAAAAAAAAAAATCATCATTCTGTTGCTAAATATCTAAAGACGACGATCCGGGAGATTAAAATGAAATTTTAATTTTTTCTCACCTTTTTTAATGAAAATATAGCTCGGTGGGCACTCGGGTACCCGGGTATGAACATAAGGGTTAAAAGGATTTCTAACTCAAATATGTTTGCAATACGTTTTTTAAGTGATTACTAATCCGCTATTTTTTGCAAAATTGGTTGGACAAAATAATAGCAACATCCAGCAAAAGTAAAGAAAACTCTTCAGTAATATATTTATAGTTTAGAAGTATGCATCATATTTAATAATATACTTTTTTTGGAATCCCCCAGTTTTTGACATTTTTCGATAGGTATTGAATACATTCCTGGGCGATTCTCAACAATTCATTGACATTTGCAGGGCGAGACTTGGCAACTTGTATCTTCAACTCATTCCAAAGGTTCTCAATTGGATTTAAATCTAGCCACTGGATGAGAAAGCCACTGCAAAACATTAAGATGGTTTACTTTGTATGTTTCGTCGAATGCAGGATAATGACCCGAAATCCTGCTGAAAACGTAACTGATAAATTTTCGTTTCCTTTTTCATTCTGTTTCTTCTCCGAATATGTTGACAATGTATTTACCGTTAATTCTGCAAATAATTTTTTTTCTCATTCGCACAAAGCAACCATTTCACAAGTTGTTTTTGAAACCTTGTAAGAGTTACCATTATTTTGGTTTGTAGTCTCGCTCTTCTCTTCTTCTTCTCTAATAATCACTCTCTCTCTCAGAATTTAGGGGAACGTGAAACAGATCTCTTGGTTGAACAAAGAATACAGTCTTTTGACAATTATAATTGTATCACTCCATTAAGTGCTTTTGTTTCGGAAAGCACTATTGAACAAATTATTAAGTCCCTCAGAGCCAATAAAACGGGAGGTTTAGATGGTATCAGAAATGACTACCTGAAACATTTACCTTCATCGGGTTTAAGATATCTAACCTTTTTAATCAATGCATGTTTGAAAACCCAATACTTTCCGGATAATTGGAAGAGGGCCAAAGTTGTACCGATTTTAAAACCGCGAAAACCTGCCGAGTCTCCCACTAGTTATAGACCAATTAGTCTACTCAACAGTTTAAGCAAAATCTTAGAAAAGGTCATTAAAATTCATCTTCTAGAGTACACTAATGAAAATAACATTTTGCCTAACATTCAATTTGGATTTAGACAATTTCACAATACCTCCCATCAATGTGTTAGAATATGTAACCATGTCAAATCCAATCGTTCTGTAGGTAAATCAACTGGTATGATCCTGCTCGATGTCGAAAAGGCATTTGACACAGTTTGGCATAATGGCCTAATTTATAAAATGATTACCTTTAACTACCCCATCTATATAATTCAAATCGTTCAAAGTTTTCTATCTAACCGTAGTTTTCTAGTGCACATTAATACCTGTATTTCCAAAATTACTTATTTCAACATGGGAGTCCCACAAGGATCAGTATTGGGACCCACTCTTTATAATATATTTATCACTGATTTTCCCACTTTACCGTATTGTCATGCGGCTATCTTTGCGGATGACACCTGTATTTATACCTCACATGAGCTCGCTCTCAATATTGAGAGGACACTTATAAATGCGAGTAAGATTATAAGTACGTTTTACAATAGGTGGAAAATAAGGATCAATTGTGACAAAACCCAAGCTATCTTTTTTAGTAGAAAAAGAAAACCTTGCTTTCTGCCCCAGGGTCCAATCATTATCTACGGTAATGAAATAAATTGGGATCGTTCTGTTAAGTACCTAGGTATACACCTGGACTCAAAATTGACTTTTAGTGACCATGTCACTCAAACTTTGAAAAAAGTAAGGGTAGCGACTGCTCTATTATACCCTATTATTTGCAGGAAATCGAAGCTTTCTGCCGATAATAAGATAATTATTTTTAAAGTTATTTTCCAAGCGATTTTGACGTATGGCTGTCCTGTTTGGGGTGGTATGGCTAAATGTCATCTAAAAAGGCTACAAGTGGCACAAAACAAAACCCTAAAAATGATGCTAGACCTACCCTGGCGGTTTTCAACAAGAGAATTACATTCAAGAGCGGGAGTTGAACTGATCTGCGAACGTATTGTAAGGCTTAACGAAAAATTTCATATTCGCTGTTCCCTTGCCGATAATCCTCTCGTTATCAGTCTTAGTTCTTGATGTTTATTTAATTATCAATTAATTAAATTAATTTAATATTTTGTTATTCATGTATCTATTTATTTAATTATATATTTATTTATTTTGTTTATTTATTTGTTATTATTTATTTATTTATTTTTGTTCTTATTTATTTAATCAATTTATTTATTTATTTATTTATATATTCATATATTCACTTATTCATTAATTTATCTATACACTTTGTTAATAACTCCCATCCTTGTATTATACATTTCTATTTTAGTTCTTCGTTTTTGTAGTTCGTCTAAAGTAATTTTTTTTTTGTCTGATATGGAGGTTTTTCTTGCAATTTTTCCTCCTCTTATATTTCTTGTTTCTTAGCTATTTCGTTTTCTGTTCATTATACACTTCTTTTTAGTAGTAAGGTAATAATTCTTTTTTACCAAATCTCTATATACAATTTGTGCAATAACATTCCTGTAATTATTAAACTGCAAATAAACAAACAAACAAGCATTCTGGAAAAAAAAAATAGTCTCGCTCTAACCTAACCCTGTCTAATAGGCATGTGAAGGCCATCACCAGTCTTACCAGATATTACGCTGTCGGACCATAGATATGTATATCGAATTCCAATTGAAGTGTGGGATCTCCCCCTCGCAGCCCAAGAGGAATCCGAGAAAGACGGGTGCAATTCAGAGAGGAGCTTGAGAAATCCACTCAAGCCCTGCCTAAACTCAAAACAAAGCAATTGGGGGAAGATGCCGTTCATAACCTGAGCAGTGCCATCACCAACTGTTTCGAACTCGCATATCCTGTCAAAAAACCTCCCAGCGGGAAACCGGTTCCCTGGTGGAACGCTGAGCTCCAATGTCTTCGCAGGGAAGCCAGAAGTCTCCTGAATAAATCGCTTAAATCGAACTCGGAAGATGACTGGAACAAATATCGATCGAAGCAGAAGGAATATAAGAAGTTAATTGTAAATCGAGGAATGATTCCTATAACTCCTTCTACGAAGAGATCAACCCCCGAGCGCGACCAGCAAGTTGGTTAATGTTCTCAAACGAGGAAAATCGACAAAGCAGGATGTACTCAGAAAGTCTGATGGTACCTTCACCGAGTCTAAAACAGAAACTCTTAGTTTACTGTTTCCATTTCCCGGGAAATCAGACTGTCATCCGCTCGTTGCACACTCATTGGAAACTGCGACTGAAACGATGAGAACAACTCGGCGTAGCTGGTATGTTGCGTAACGCGTGGCAACTACTGAGGCCATTGAATTTGCTGTGGCATCTTTCGATCCACACCAGAAAATTAGGACAGATGCAAAAGTTTATGCAGTGATTTTGCCACCGTGGAAGAACCCGTCTTCAAAAGTATATGGGAAATACCAGCGTATTTGTGCACGTGGAGATATTTAGGTACTCTTATATTTGTATGAGTGCGAAAATGGATTTGTCCCATAGAAGATTCGATACCCTCGAGTACAAGCGGAGTCAGAGTACAACCTGTTGCGCTCGCTACAAAATGCGCAGCAAGCAGATGGGCTTTGTCTTAAGAACTGACAGTTGGGACGTCGTTCTAAATAAGCATGTGGATTAAAGACGAGATGTACGCTTGACTTTACCAGAAGCTGTAATGCAATACACTTAATATTGTTTTTTATTTATATTAGTTTATTCTGTTCAAGGGCCTACAAGTTTTGCGGAGGTTCGTATACTTCAAAGTGAACAATCATTTAAATGCAGCATTCTTTGTCTTTGATAAATTATTTTTTTTTTCTTGTTATTTTTTTTTTTTTGGCAGGACGCAATTTTATAAGTATTTATGTATTTGAGACATCGACAAATCACATTCCACTTTCTAACAATTAAATAAAGGGATTCTACAGACTGTGCACAAAAAAATAAAAATTTTAAACTTCTGAGGAGGCTGCCAAGAACCGGTTTAGTTGTAGACAAATTAGAGATTTTCTGTTTTTTTTTATAAAATTAGATTTTAACAAAGTGTGTTACATATTTTAAAACAAATATATTTTATTTCAACTTGATTTACTTACGATAATAAACGGACTATTTCCAATAATGAAAATTGGATTTTCCTGAGAGTTAAGTACACTGAGGTTCGAAGAATCAAACGAAAGTTTGTTTGTGTAAATACGAAGAGTACATTAATTTTTAGAGTATAGCTATGGAATCTTCGTAACGATCCAAGGCAAATGGCCATAATTCTTGTAGTGATAATAGTCATATGCCAGTTTGACGAGGACGAGTAAAATCAAAGTAGCTAAAATGCCATTAAGGAGATCAAGTGGAAAAATACTGTTGTCGGTCGGCAATTTGCAAACATCAGTACGCTGAATGGAGAGGACCTTCGCCTGAATTATTTGGCCATCATCGTTTGTGTAGCTACACGTCACGTTCCATGAATCTTGTATAATTGTGTGATATTTCATGAGAATCTCCTGAAAACGCATCGAAAATTTACAATCGCAGATCCACGGATTCTGACTTAGTCGGAGGTTTATGGCGTTAAAGTTCTTCTCAAGCGCGTTATCAAGTGCATAAACGGGGAGCTGGAAAATAGCTTCAAATAAGTAAGTAATATGCACTTCATACAATTGCAATAAGTAATGTTTACCTTATGCATTTGATTTCTTCTTAAGCTCAGGACCCTAAAATGCCATAACCAATACCCAGCATCCAGCACATCAATATTGCGGATTTTATTGTTGTCCAAATAAACATCCATCACGTTTCGGAATCTCACATTGTTCCTCAGGGGTCTTATGTCTGAAATCTTACAATTGGCTTCGTCCCATTATGTCCCTTACAACCTAGTCTTTACATACCTGATTGTCATTTGCGTAGAAAATACTTGTATTCTGAGGAATGTGAGCGGGAAAACTATAAAAATTTAAATTCGAGCAATTTACAGCATAAAGTGGTGTTAGCGACTTTCCGTCTTCGCTTTTCATGATATAGTGGACAGTACAACTGCAGTTTCTCAATTCAGGATAAGATTGGCATTCTATTTTTGTTTGCTATTATTTATGTAAAATTGTTATTTAGGAAAACGCTTTTGTCATTGTCAGCAAGTACAATACATACTCTTTTGTAATATGCCACGGTTGGGAGATTCCGTCCCAGATACTTTAAGTCGGAGCAATTCATTATATTGCGATCAGCTATTATGTTGGCTTTTTCTAAATTCACAATCCATCTTGTACTACGGGAGCAGTTCCAGGCATTTCCTGTTAATTCGATACAAGTCTTCATCAGGGCAATATTTAATATATAATATTCTCAGACTTACCGCTTAAATAAAGATGTCGCAATTCTGGAGGTATAACAAATGATGTTTCTATATATTTTAGCTTATTGAAACGTAGGTCTAACACTATTAGATTCCGAAGTAATTTAAAGGTATTGGCTTTAACGATAGACAGATTGGTAAAAGATACGTTTATGGTCTGAAAAATACAAGCAGATGATTATCGAAGACCCATATGTTCTGAGAACTTTACCTGTAAGTGATATAAGTCTGGAAAATTGGTGCTAAAATCAATGATATTGCCGTAAAATATACTCAGCTGTTGGACCTTTGGAAAATATTTCATCACGGCTGCTGTATCGAATTTTGTGCTCTCCCACCCGCACAAATCGACACGTTTCACATATCTAAATGTATTCGAGCTTAAAAAGAGGTCCATAACGTTGAAGGATAGACATTTTGAGTAAACTGTTTGTGATTACCTTGATAAAAGTGTCGCATTAACTTTTCCGATACATTTTATTTTTGTGTTCTTGCTGTACAGTACACAATCTTGGATTTGTTCTCGATTTTCATCTATTGTCGCCAAATTGGTGCATGCCTGCTCCTCGTCGTTTATATATTCTATGCAATCAACACTAAAATGCAATAAAAAAAATTAAACAATGCGAGTATTAGCGTTCTTAATTTGAGTTTTTAAAATGCACTGCATCGATCATCGATCATCGATCGATCGCCGTTAACAGCGGACATGTTTTTTTTTATTAAAGTCGTGGAGTGCGAGCTTTTATAAAATCTCGTTTGTGTTTTTTTTTTTACTTCAATTGAAAATAATGCAATGAAAAATTAATATGCATTGAAAAAATAGAGCGGAGTAGTAAATCCAAAATTACTAGCGCGGATTTTTCACTGCTCCTGTGTGAATATTATGACGTCAAACATTGAATTTATGAAGTCAAACAATATAAAATACCGATTTGACAAGTGTTCTGTTCTTCGACGCAAGTCTCAACACCAACAAAATATATTGCCGGTTAGAACGGTAGCACTACAACAACAACAACCAAACAAAGAGTGTCAAACATCCACGGAACAACTCCAATAATCCGGTCAGAATAGTCGCAAAAATAGTGGTAAGTTTGCAATAATTCGCATAGAGCTGTAGATTGGTACAGGCCTTGTGGATATTATTACAAATCTGCAAAAAAAGTTATTCAGGGTCAAAGGTAAAAAAAAATAGTTTTTCCGGTAAACGGTAAATTTTATTATTAAAATATTTCAGACACAAGTTGTGGATCATAAAATTATGTATCTATAATTATTCTGAGATATTCCTGAGATATTGCGATTCTAGATCATCGAAAACAATAATATATACGCGAGATGATGATGATTGAATTAACAACCAAGAACCATTCCAGCGGGAAAACTGTTGTTGCTCACTACTTCTTTACAAGTCGAAGGTGTGGAATAACTTCGATAATCTGGACTGGCTTTTGTTGGAACTATTCGACGGAATAACAAGTGCATTCCTAAAAGAAAGGTAGTCATTTTACTGTCCACAGTTCAGTATGGCACCAAATTGGTTGGAATAGCAAAAAAGTTGGCGTCAACGTCATGGATTAAATGTTGGAAGAATATATGTACATGTAAATGACAGACGAAGCGATGGCCATTAGCTTTTTTCTACAGCATGTTAGATGTCACAGCATAAGCATCTTTCATAATTTTCAAAAAAGTAAATGATATGAGAGCAACGAACAAAACCAATGCCATCAAAAACATAACTTGTAAAAAAAACCAAGTCTCGCAACTCAGTTCTTCTACCGTAAAAAGTTGTGAGATCTATGTAATACCAAGTCGGTTAATTTATTCAGCCCCTACTTAAGGGACCTTCTGTCTTAAGTTATTACGTAATTAGCTAATCTAACAACATCTTATATTGACCATATTAATATTAAAAATCTTTTATGTTTTAAATAAATAGATTGACTTGTCCATCGCATGCATCTCACAAGTAATACATATTATATTAAATTAGATTGTTTAGTGCGATTGCCAAGTCAATCTATTTATTTAAAACATAAAAGATTTTTAATATTAATATGGTCAATATAAGATGTTGTTAGATTAGCTAATTACGTAATAACTTAAGACAGAAGGTCCCTTAAGTAGGGGCTGAATAAATTAACCGACTTGGTATTACATAGATCTCACAACTTTTTACGGTAGAAGAACTGAGTTGCGAGACTTGGTTTTTTTTACAAGTTATGTTTTTGATGGCATCTCATTTCTTTTTGTAGATAGTCCTACTTTTCTTCCTTTCCGGTACCTTCTACTTTTTGAATACCAACAACAGATTTTCTTAAAGCCCACTCTGTGTCTTATGAGCTTTTCTTATTTTTGTAGGTTGTCTTCCTCTTTTTCTTTTCCGGTACTACTTCTTGAGCTTCAGCTGCAGTTTTTCTCAAAGCCCACTCCCTGTCTCTATGGGTTTTTCTCGGAGGCTTTGATGTTACAATTTTTATCAAGTCTGGACGGTAAATGCTTCTTAATCTATTGTATTCACAAATTGAGGATTCCTGCGCTTTAATATTTCCAAAGTCGACATTAATTAGATGTAAGCCGCCCAGACTTGTAAATCTCGAAAGTGCCACGTAAGCTTGACCGGATGTGAATACTGCAGAACCGATATCCATCAGCGCATTATTTAGACTTAGGCCCTGACTTTTGTGTATAGTTATAGCATAGGCTATACATATAGGAAACTGTTCGCGATGAACATAAGCTCTATTAATAATTTCAAATTTAGTTTTGACCGGACCAAGCTCGTAAACATGTTCTTTATCAAATGTAATGTATATTTTCTTAATTATTTTTGTATTTTCCGGATCAACCTTTACTCTTTGCACTATACCGATAGAACCATTAACTAAACCAAGACTCACGTCAATATTTCGCCTTAACATGACTCTTGCTCCTATTTTTATAATTATGTTCTCTTCTAGGCCCGCAGTCATAGAAGCATCGTCTTCATAATTTTTTATGCATTCACGAGCTCTTTTTGTTAGGTATCTGGGGCAATCTATGCTATCTACAGCTGTAAGTTTTATTTCGGGATGTGGAAGAGATCTAAGCATTGCAGTATTTAATTGTTGACACATGTTTTTTGTAGGTAATAAGCACACGGTATCATCAGGAAGTTTCGAGAAGTGTTCAATTATTTCAATCAATCTGTTTTCATTTGAATTGGTTTTTAGAGTTATTAATCTAGTCGAGAGTAAGTCGCAGTCTTTTTGTGTAGTCACACCTAATCTTATTCTATTTAGCATTTCAACAAAGTTAGAATCATTGAGCTGTCGCATGTTAATAGTAAGTTCATCGTATACGAACAGTTCAATCCACAGATTCGGCATACTGAGGGAACCTAACAACTTGTTAGTTTCAGCAGTTGAGAGTTTTTCAAAAGGTGACTTTTCTCTTACCGGCGGAAGCTGTAAAAGATCCCCGAAAAGTACAAGATGTTTTTTTTCCAAACCACCAATTCTGATCATCGCTTGTGTCAAATATCTCAGACAAGCGTAAATGAATATATGTTAAAGTAACATTGGATATCATCGACACTTCGTCTATGATAAACAACACTACTTCTTTCAAATCTGATCTCAGAACTTGGAGCACTTCATCGGAAAGTGGCTTGTACCTCGGTGTTTGCTTGTGTTCCACCGGCAACTGCAATAGTCTGTGTATAGTCAATCCATTCACATTGAATGCAGCTATGCCTGTTGGATCACTAACTGCCACTTTTTTGTTTAAATACATCTTAACCCAAACTTTCAGAGTTTTTATTAAAAAGCTCTTTCAGTGCCACCAGTTCCACTCACAAAAGAGCGTAAAACGTCAGCGTTATTATTAGTTGTGTCCATTTTATGTGTGATCATATCGAAGACTCTTTTTTGATCAGCATTAAGTTTTGCGATCATACTTTGAAGATCAGTCTGCTCTTCTTCTACCAGATTGATTCTGTGAAAGTCATCCATTGCGTTTGCAGCTTCAAAGTCTAAAGGGTTTTCAGGACCATCGTCATCATCAACATTTTCCCTTTCTTCGTTTATCTCAGCAACTTTAGATTCTATCATTTCACATGCTTTTTGTATCTTATATCTTGACTCTATCATTGAATTACCATAATCGACTCCTTTTAAATCTTCTTTCGCCAAATTAAAGGCCTCCGTGTAAGTATCACTCCCCATTTTGAGTTCATCTAAGGAACGCCATGGCTTGAATAAAAGAAGTAAAGAGAAGAAATATTTCTCTGGTACTTGTTCTCCGTCGTAGAAATAGTGATTGATCAAATATGGGTTATCTCTTCTTTTCAGGAACTTTTTACCGTCATTTATCTCGTAGCACTAGACTTTAGAGGAGACTGGGCGTGTTTTAACAATATCGTAATTTTGAGCGAAACTGTACAAGTTAGTAGTCTCCAACTCTGACACCGGATATACAATTTGTTTTAAAATTGATTTAATTATAAGTTCATCAAATGGTTATTAAATAGATGTACATAATAAAGATATTTATTTTATATTCCGTCAAATACATGAACCACATTGACCACTAAACCCAATTCCCCAACCGCCCATTGATTGGGTTGCATTGCATATTTTTAGGAGTTAATCGCCATCTAGATAAATTGAAAAAGGATACATACAGACACTATCCTATTAGTAATAATATTTGGTGTATCTAGAAAACTGGACCAAAATTGCAAAATATTTTAGTTTTTCCTTGATTTATACACTAAACACTAAGTGTATTCTAAATTTCAAGCTTCTATGTCTGCTAGAAGTGCCCTAGAGTTTTGATGATCGGTCAGTGAGTGAGTGAGTGAGTGAGTGACAGAATTAAGAAACTTTGACTAGTTATAATTCTTAAACTACTGGTTCAAATTTAATGAAATTTGAAATATACCGTGTCTATGCGATGCCTGCTTGGTTACTGAAAATTCAGGCTTCTAGCTTTATCCACAACGAAGTTATAGAGGGTTGAAAATGGCCCGAACTGCTTCGAGAAAAGGATGGTACGGCCGTGCCGCTTTTTTGCTCGACTTGGCGGGGGCACTGCCGTGCCCCCAGATGCATGTCGACAATTTTTGCATTCTTTGATTGGGCAGTTAGTAACCCCTCAGGTTGAAGCAAGGATGAACAATCCAAGGATAATAGAAGTGTTTTCCGTTCGAATTGGCATCGAATCTTTCTTCCGAGCACCATTGCAAAGGAGAATTCCACAGCCTAGCGGTAGCCAGACACCAACGGACCAGAAAAAGTCTTGTAGAATTTGCAGAATAAATACAAGAAAATACAAAGAAAAACCAGATTTGCAGAGAGCCTGTCTGTTTACAACACAGTATTCAGTTACATACATAAATGCCATAAATGTGTAAAGCAAGAAAATACTTCGTAATATCAAAGTTATGTAAAAAAAAAATTTAAATTAAAAATAAAAATAATAACGTCCAAAATAACAAAACTTTTTTTCAATTATTTCATTGAGTTCCATCAATTTTAATACAAAATGTATGAAGGTCCAGCCAGACCTCTTACATTGATGGGAAGGTTTTAAAACAGAAGGGTTGATATGAGTAAAAATATAATATTAAAATATTAAACATATTGGTGTATGCAACTTATGGGGGTAGTCTCATGTGACCACTTCGAAAAATCGATTTTTTAAGTACAACCTATCGAAAATATGCTGTGAAAAAATTCTGAGCGAAATTCCTAGTATTAAATAAGTTACAACTCATAGTCGCCGACGCGTCGTAAGCGAATTGTCTGCCGCCCGCCAGGTTTGCAGCTGCTACCTTTCTATTGTTGTTACCGGTCAACTATGCCATGATGGTTAAGCTAAGAACATACTATGGTTTGGCTATTTTGAAAAATTCAGATTCTCAAGAAGAAATGAAGAAAGCAGTGTGGGCTACATACCATCATTACATTTCAACCGATGAAAACCCCCAGTACTGTTCAATTGCATAGTGCAAGTATGTATTTACAACATACAGCAGAGAATACAGAGGAAATTTACACACATCCTCCAGGTTTTGATGAAGAAACAGCAAGTTTTTTGAAGCCAATTTACGAAGAATTATCATCTGATGATCTGATACAAAGGTGCTTGGGAAAAACACACAGAACAACAACGAGTCGTTTAATAGTTGCATCTGGAACTTGGCTCCAAAGCATCATTTTATTGGAAAAAAGACGCTTTAAATTGCTTCATGGCCAGCTGCGCGTATGTTTAATGAAGTATTTTCACCCATCCTTAAAATAATGGAGATTTTTGATATGCAAATTGGCCGAAACGCCTACTCGTATGCTGAGGAGTACGATGAACGACGAATAACCCGTGTAGAGCGATCCACGTCCGAGGCATCCAAAAAGGCAAGGGCTTCTTTCAGGTCACAAAAACTGGCAGAAAATTATGCGTATGAAGCCACCGAATGGTTATTGTATGGTCCAGGCATAGCAGATTAGTGTAAATATAAATTTTCCACGAACATTTTGCTCTTGAAACTTTTAACGTATTTTTCTCGAAACATCATTTTCTAAAATATTTTTTTGTTCAATGAAATTGATTAATTTTGGTAGGGCCGATAGCGACAGACCTACAGAACAATAATCCATTCGATTTTTTTTTATTTCAGACAACATGAACAGCCGCTATTACCATGACCAGTGACCTGCTTTTTTTTTTTTAACCCTTTCGAACCGAAAATGCCCCGAAAGAAATTTGAATTTGTTGTCGAGGAAATATTAAATGTAAGGGAAGAATAAAAAATTTCATCGTTCGTTTTTATTTTTTTTCCCACTAGGGGCGCTGTAATCGCTTGGGACATATGATCCCATCCGTTTTTTTTTAGATTGAAATTGGGATGTATTGTCCCAACCGTATCTAAGGGAAATAAAGAAATCAATTTGTAAATAATGAACGGTTTAAAAAAATTTATTTAGACATTGTTTTTTACATGGTAAGGAGTGAAACAACTAAAGCACAATGGAACATCACAAGCCTTGCAAGTAAATAGTGTTCTTTTATCATTTTTTCCACCTTTCTTGTCTTTGTAGCACTTTACACATCTCCTGCGTGTTGTTCCTTCTATAGGCATATGATCGCCTAAAACTCCATACTGTACAGTGCTACGCTTCTGATATCGCCCAGTTTTCTTCTTTTTCGGTGTTTTAGTTTTCTGTAGACCATCGTTTATCATTTGCTCTGCCAGTGTCGACACATAATCAATGTATGGTAACTTCGGTAGGTGATGAGTTTCTTTATAAATAATCCATGCGTTTACGCAAGTTGATTGAACTAATTTATAAAAAACTTTCTTCCACCATTTGCCGGACTTTCGATTTATGTCATAGAGTTGTGCCATTTGGTCGGATAAGTCGACTCCACCCATATATTTGTTGTAAAAAATGATAGACTCTGGACAATTAGTTTCTACCTTCTCACCATTCTTTTTTTTGCGTCGAATAGTTCCTAACTTAGATTCGTGGCAGTTACTCATTACAGTTACCAATTTTGTGTCTTGCCAAAAAGCGCATGATGTTCCAAACTGGTTCATATAAATTAAACTGTCCCCTCTCTTCAGCTTAGTCGGGCAGGATGGAACTTGTTTTCGGTTCGATATAATGGTGCCAACAGCAGGAAATGATAAAGTGTTAAAAAGATGAACTGAAGAAAAGAAGCGGTCAAAGCAAAGACAAACATTTGAACTTTTGATCGTTTTCGCCAAATTCAATACAACACGTTCTCCCAACGTACCTTCCAGTATTTGCGACTCTTTTCCACAGTAAATATTAAAATCATAAATGTATCCTGTATTGGAATCCGATCGTTCCCAAATCTTTATCCCCCTTTTTATAGGTTTCAATGGCAGATATTGTTTCAGGGTGGATCTACCCTTGAATTTGACCATGGATTCATCTAAGGCCTGGAAAGAACTATCTTCTCTGCTTTGATTGAATGTTTTTTTCAGGCAACTGGCAACTTGTTCAATATAATATGTCTTAGAAGATTCAGTTGGTTTATTGGGGTCGTTGAAATATAATTTCGAGTGCAACAGAAGAAATCTATCACGAGATATGCTATTTCTGATTAGTAAGTTACCAACCGATTTCTTTTTGGACCAATACATGGGCATTTTTGGCAACCGATTATATGAAGTTATGAGCATTATACCCAAAACCACAAGAACTTCGTATTGATCTGTTTGCACTATATCACGCACTGTTTTTCGGAACTTACCCTCTTGGGAGCTTTTGAGGATTGCAATTCTTTCATTTGTACATTGGCTAATCCATACAAAGAGGCTGCGTGGAAATAATTTCAAAAACGTGTCCAATTCACTCGAACCCCTATCCACATTACACAGCACAGAGGGAATAGTTTCAGGTGGAACAATCATTCTTGGAACTGTGGTAAAGGCAGACCAAATATTTTCTGTTTCCGCTGTGAGCGGCCCAACATCTTCTATGGTTTCCCTACCGATAGTCTCGTCTTTTTGTGATTGATCCATTTGTTCAGTCGAATTGACACTTTCTTCCATATCCGCATCTACTTGGTCTTCATCTTCAGAGCTCGAGTAATTTGACTGAGATTCTTCGTCTTCATACTCCGAACCACTTTCCTCGAAATCCTCTGACTCGTCCGAGGTTGCATATAGGACGTCCTCTATTTCGCTTTTTCTCAAACCTCGACTGGAAGACATACTTTCCTACATAAAGAAATTATCGTATAGCAAAAAAAAGTACATTGCATACTGCAGGGACATATAATCCCAACAGACGAAACTACTGGGATATATTGTCCCAAAAATTAAAATGTACGAAAATGACAATTAATATTAATTTTTTAGGATCAATATAAGCCAATATTTATTTATAATAAATTACTTCTTATTAAATCCTTCAAAAAAGTGTAAATTATAAAACTTACATCAATTTATAGCCAAAAAACAATGAATTTACACACCAATTATGGAGACAGGTGCTTACTAACCCACAATTACCAAGAACTAATGTTTCAAAACACCTCATGGGTAACGTGATATTAAAGTTTCAGTCAAAAACACCGAAAAAAAGTTAACTGCATGTAATTTCCCGTCTAAATTATCCCAGTAGGATTTTTCAAATTTTTTTGGGATGTATTTTCCCAATCGGTTCGAAAGGGTTAAATTGATTGAATTTTATTGTCTTATAAAAAAAAATCCCTAAAAAGAGATAAAATTTATGCGTTCGTCTCATGTGAATCCCCTTATACATACAAATTATACGATTGTGAGAAAATCGTCATAAAACAAACTTAGTTTCTCATTTTATTAAGAATATCCCTGCAGCGATACCTCTTGCTTGTCGTAAAAGGCGACTAAAACAAAGGTAAACAAAAATCACATCTAGGCAATTTAGAAAACACCAAGGTGAGCCTAGGGACACATATACCACCATTAAACTGCCCCACAAGTGTACATGCAAATCAGTGGGTTGACACGACTGGAGATCACCGGTGTTGTGTGCCCGTGTCACAAAAAAAAAAAAAAAAAGGCAGAAAAACAATTGGTGCAAACTAATGCAAAAACACCAGCATTTGATTGGCCTCAGCGATGAAGTAATCCCAAACCGGAAAGCCTGCCGCTACTTTCTGAGGTCAAACCGGCGGACCCCGCTAGCGGACCAGTAGGAATGCAGTTAAATGGGAAGGTTATGGTCCTACACTTCTAACCATAACAACGCCGGAAAAAGGAAAAGAAGAAGTTTCTCATTTTATTGGCCCGCATGGCCTTGAGCGACATCTGTCTACGACTCCATTGTCCGAGTGGCGAGTGAAACTGTTGTTGTTGATCGTGGAAGGAAGACTCTGATCGATTCGAGTGTTGAAAAAAATGAAGGGTTCCTTGAATACCTAAAAGACCAGAAGTCTTCAACAATTCAGCCCTAAAATTTATACTCGGAAGGGTACTACTGCTGCAGCACGAAATGGAGCCAATACATCCAAAATTTGTCCACCTCGTTTTTTTTGTTTTAGAAATCATTGCTTATTTTGCGGCAATGAAGCGTATGAAGAAACAAAAAAGAAGAAAGCGCAGAATGTTCGGCGTAAAATTTGTAAAGTTGCTATTCTTGCATTCAAAGAATCTATTCTGAAGGTAGCTCGGGCTCGTTCTGATGACGTAGCAAAAAGTGTTACTGCACGCGTTGTGTACGAATATGATTTGGTTGCTGCTGGGGCTAAGTACTATAATAATTGTTATAATTCTTTCTTGAAACCAACAACTGGGGGTAAAATCGATTGTCCTCAATATGTTTCTATGAATGTTGCGTATGGTATGGTTGAAGTATGGTATTAAAATTATTATTACTGAAAAACCGGGAATTTAATGTTTACTAATAGATTTATTGACAATGGTCACGACACACTTAACCAAGCATGGTATGAAAAAATAGTCAAAATGAAGAAGAAAAACGATTTCGAGTCTTAAAAGTTGCGGCAGCAATCATTCGCTCCAAAAAAAAATTGATTGTTTAGACAAGTATAGATATTTAAGTTTTATAAAAAATACGCGGAACATTAGAAGAGTGCAATCATCTGGTCTTTCTCCAACATCCGCTTCTGCTAATCAACACATGTCGGGTATACTATTAACTTCAAGTATGACTCTGCAATCAAATGGACCCGGAAGAGTGGAGTTGGAAATTAGTAGATAATACTTTGGAGCCAATTCAAACTTTACTTCCACCTGCTTCGGAAAGACTTCTCAATATCATCTTTAGCAATTGCAAAAGAGGTTGTAGTGCAAAATATAAATGTAAAAAAGTCGGCTCTTTATGTTTACCAGTATATACTAATGCCAAGGGCATTTTAGCTCCAATGTTGAACCAACTTCAACAGATGAACAATTTTATGATATCAATGAGGATACAACTGATGCGTCTTTTCCACATATTCAGCTAGAAGAACAAGAAGAAGAAGAAAGCGAAGAAGATATAGCTATTGAGGTGGAATTTGAAGATCATCAGTCAGAATAACATTTTCCAAACCAACAATAATTCTTGCGATTTAAATCATTTTCAATAGTACCACTTTTCAAAATATGTACCAATTTACAGCTCTATGCGAATTATTGTATATTGAAATGTCTACTTTGACGCGACTACAACCTCTAGATAGACAACACAAAGCCACAAAACGATCGGAGGACAAGAGGAAACACCAGTTAATACCACCTCGAGTCGAAAGTCGGTGTTCGAAACAAACTCAATGGCCAATCGAACCTTCTTCAAACTCATTACCGCAACCACATACCAACGGTTCGCCTACACTTCAATTACTCTACGAGGAAATTATTAATCTACAGAAAGTTAACAACGAATTTCTGCCGACATTACAAGAGTTAAGAGAGGAAAATGTTGTACTGAGGCTAAAGGTGATCGATCTTGGGAACAAACTATGTACTCGTAAACTGAAGGGAGCAAAAGCTTCTGGTGAATGCAGTTGAGGTTGCTGGTATTCCAAATATAAAAACCAACAACGCGGCTACTCGTGTGAAAAAAACGTTTGAATAAAGCGTTGAATGTGAATGTCTCCGCCAAGGAAATTCAAAAAATATAAAAACAACAAAAAAATTATCATTACTGACGGTAACATTGTATGCATTCATCTCTCTCCGTATGATGTTGGGGAAAAAAACAGAGAAGAAAAAACCAAATGCATCCATATTTGCCGGTAATAAAAAATAGAATTTATGTAAATGACTAATTTACTGATTTGCATTTTAACATCAGATCATTATTCAAAACTCTGCTAAATTAACTTTCAAATCAACGTAATTAACTTAGATTGATAATTTCAACGCGGATGAAGTCGCGGGTATAAGCTGGTTAGTACATAATAGTGTTCCAAAACATGAAATCCTTGAAAAAAAAAGATAAAAGGACAATGATAAAGAATGCATCTAAAAAGTGAAGCGACGGATGGCTGTAGTTGAGCTCGCAGAACTTAAAACATATGTAAGTAGCACACGTATTATTGACAAGAATATTGACACTATTACCATCAGGATATGTAGTCATAATATAACACAAAAGTGTGATGATCACACTGATGTTGGCAACAACGCCAACAGCAGAAACAACAACAACTGAAGCAACAACAGCCCTTAAAACGTCCCACTAAGGAAAAGGTGTCATCATTAAAAGTGTAGACGAGAATCGCTATGCTTTCTGGAATGCCCTAAGTTCTAAGACATAAAAAAATCAAATCTGGCTCGTAAGCAAAAGCCCGAGGAGAAACGTCCCTCAGTTGGCTTACAAATACCAGCCGTCACACCTCAAATGACCTATTACTAAGGCACTGGAGGCCGAGGGGAACCAGCGTTCGATCCTGCTCGCCATCCAAAGGCAGCTCCAACAGCAGATCCATGAGCAGGCGACCCGAGTGGACAGAATCTTCTCACTTCCGACGGGCGCATCCACAATCGTAATGGGTACGTCGGTAGAGAGTTCCTTAAGGATCTTGTCGTTGAATGTGAATTCAATGATGAGGATTGAAAGAAGAGCTGTACTTTTCAACTTGTTGCAGGACGAAAGTCCTTAGTTAGCGAAACAAAGCTCCGGCACAGTTCTTATAAAGGTGATTAGAAGAGACCGACCCACCGCCACACGAGGCGGAGGAGTTGCGAATCAATTAGAAATAACTTTAAACATAAACTTATATACAGTGGTGAAGTGCGGAAATACCAGGAGCTAAAGGCCTGTATTGTATGCATTCCTCTCCGAAATGGAAAGAGAATGTACATTATAACAGCCAATATTTTCATCGCAGACCTCGAGACACTTTTTGGATTTCTGCGCTTACACTTGGTAGAAAACTTCTATATTCTGACCCGGGATTTAAATTCCAAGCATAGTGATTGGGAAAATTGGGGACACAAGGGGGAGCCTACTTAGCCATTGGTGGGTTCTACAGAGCATAGAGTACAGAGTCAACATACTCGCAACGGATAGTCCGTCGTATCCTAGGGGCGGCACCTATCTGGATCTCATGCTGCTTGACTTTCGATTCAGACTGGCTGACACGAACGAATGGTCTACTAACTTTCTACGGACCTTCGGATACGACATGACCATTGCGGCTTAGTACCTTAATCAAAGTACCAGACGAATTCGCGGAAATGATAGAGTAAATACGTCCAAACGTATCCCTATGATCACAATAGCGCGCGTTGGTCACGGCTTGGCAGTTCACAGATGAGAACACTAACTTCGAGTACCTCCTTTCCACCGTCCAATAGCAACCTGTGAGACTACCAGATTGACAGGAAACTTAAACTAATGCACGATATAATTTAGCACACGATGGACAGTGCAATACCACCTCATCGACAGCACGATACCATGAACGTGTACCGAAACGCGACAATCGGCGCAATGCACAGACAGAAGAGCAGACTCCTGACGAGATTCAAACTCTTGTACAGGCGGTTTACTGACAGACAAAATTCGGAGGTTAGAACACTGAAGTCACTGATTAAAAATCTCCAACAGTTCATCAAGGAAAATAACAGAATATCTGTAAATTTGTATTGGAGCAACAGAATTCGTGCCGTAAATCTTAACAGTGCGAGTATGTTACCGCAAATAAATAAAATTTTTCGGAGAAACAATCAGAATGACATTCAGGATCTGAAGCTTTCGAGAACGTAAGACAATGAACGCTTGCTACGAGCAGTTAGCATCGATCCAGAGAGCGCCATCTTGTATGATGATTTCTTCGACGGAGGATCTCCAGATGATCTTGGAGTCATTCAAGAGAAAAAAATTTACCGGAACCGAGGGTATATCCAACGTTGTGCTCAGGCATCTCCCACCAGTGGCTGTAGAGATGTATACCAACCTATTCATCAACGCACTGATTAATGCATATTATCCAGTGCACTGGAATATTCCGTGCAGGAATGGGTTAAGAATATCCCTGCAGCGATACCTCTTGCTTGTCGTAAGAGGCGACTAAAACAAAGGTAAACAAAAATCACATCTAGGCAATTTAGAAAACACCAAGGTGAGCCTAGGGACACATATAACACCATTAAACTGCCCCACAAGTGTACATGCAAATCAGTGGGCTGACACGACTGGAGATCACCGGTGTTGTAAGAGTAAGATCAAACAAAAAAATCTGGAGCATGCCCGTGTCATAAAAAAAAAGGCAGGCCGAAAAACAATTGGTGCAAACAAATGCAAAAACACCAGCATTTGATTGGCCTCAGCGATGAAGTAATCCCAAACCGGAAGACTGCCGCTACTTTCTGAGGTCAAACCGGCGGACCCCACAAGCGGACCAGCAGGAATGCAGTTAAATGAGAAGGTTATGGTCCTACACTTCTGACCATAACAACGCCGGAAAAAGGAAAAGAAGGAAAAGAAGAAGATCCAGTGCACTGGAAGACAGCGGTGGCGCTAACAATCCCCAAGAGGAGGAACATCTACGGTCGATAAGCCTCCTTCCGAGTATCAATAAATCTTCGAGAAGGTCCAAATAATAAAAAATAAAATAATTCCGGATAACCAATTCGGTTTCAGAGCGGAACACAACACTATTCATGCCGCGTCGAAACTCGTATCGGATATCCAATGAAATACGAGGGTGGTCCGATAAGTACTTAGCCTCACCGCCAGATGGCGCCAGTATCGCAAGAGCAACTTACTATCGTGTAGTACATCTTAGTAGACGGCTACTGTCGAAATTTCAGCCGGATCGGACTCGTAGTTTTGTTTTGACCGCGTGTGGAAGTGGGAATGTCCGCGGATTTTAGAAAAATGGAAAAAGACCAATATCGGTCGGTGATTCGATTCTTGTTTTTGGAAGGGAAATCGTGCTGCGAAATCAAAGAGCGTTTGGATGCTGTGTACGGTGACTCTTCTCCTTCTATGGCGACTATCAAAAATTGGTTTAACGAGTTTCAACGTTAAACGTCGGTTGCACGTCGGTTTTTGATGAGCCACGTCCAGGTGCCCCGAAAACGGCTACCGCGGAGGATAACGTGACAAAAATCCACGATCTCGTATTGGCAGACCGCCGATTGAAGGTGCGCGAGATAGCTGAGACAGTAGGCATTTCAAACGATCGCGTGGGTCATATCCTGAATGAAATTTTGGGCATGAGAAAGCTGTCGGCGTGATGGGTGCCGCGTTTGTTCACTCCGGACAACAAACGCAACCGTGAGACCACTTCAGAGCAGTGTTTGACGCTGTTTAAGCGCAATCCGAAGGAGTTTCTGCGTCGTTTCGTGTCGACGAAACATGTTTCCACTGGTACACACCAGAGACCAAGGAACAGTCGAAACAGTGGACCTCACCCGGCGAACGTGCTCCGAAGAAGGCGAAGACTGTCGCATCGGCCGGAAAGGTGATGGCCACCGTTTTCTGGGATTCACAAGGTGTGATCCACATCGACTACCTGGTGAAGGGAACCGATGCGACGCCGAATTAAAGAAAAAACGGCCCCACTTGGCGAAGAAAAAAGTGTTTTTCCGCACCGGCTCACACCTCCGCCCTCGCCACGGCTAAATTGGTCGAATTGGGCTACGAACTGCTGCCCCATCCACCGTATTCTCCAGATTTGGCCCCGTGCGACTACTTTTTGTTTCCAAACTTGAAAGTCACACTACTTTGCAGACCTCGAGAAAACGTATTTTTCAGACGGGTTAAAGAAGTTGGAGCATCACTGGGTCAAGTGTATCGAGCTAAAAGGAGACTATATTGAAAAATAAATCACCATTTCTCCAAATTTTTGTTTTTCTTTTGTAGGCTAAGTACTTATCCGACCACCCTCGTAAATGCAAGAACCAATGCACGGGTGCCTGTCAGATTGACTTTACTACAAACTCAGTCGGCTGGGCAAACCACTGTTATATACTCTTATGTATGATTTTTGACATATTAGCCGGTAAAAAGTTAAGTTTGTTGTGAAAATTGCCAACATGACCCAAACATTTGAAATTAATAATGGACTGCAACAGGGTACGGTGAACTCGCCGATCCTTTTAAGCATTCACTTCAGTGATCTGATACCACGATTTAATTGCATACAGGTCAGACCCAACGATAGACATCAGTTTTGTACTTATTAAATATTAAGTACAATATGAATTTTTCGAAGGACGGATGCACTTATTGGTTTTACCACGCAAGTCTTTTTATTTATAGTATAGTAAATGACTCTAAAACATTCCAATTATTTTTTAATTTTTTTTTTTTTAAGGTCTGAATCCACGTTACAGTAATTAGAGATTATTTAGAATGAATAGATAATGCCGTGGGTACAAGAAACGGCGTTATGTGTTATTATTATAAGATGACATTACAGCTCATGAAGAGTCAGATTAAAGCTTCTCTCATTCACTTAAGCTGTGTGCGATTTATTTTTCACATAAGTGAAATGGACCCACAATTTAATGCCGATTCCAAACGACAGGAAGCTTTTTAAAGGCAAGTGTACAATGGGGGTTTTGCCAGTACTCCGCCGAGGATAGAAGCCGCGAAATAAACATTCGATGACGTTGGTGTTATCGGGATCCAAAGTCGCTCACCGTGCGTCAGAGGTCGATGCACTACCCACTGAGCCACGGCGTTCTCAGACAAGATGGCTCAAATTCAAAATTAAGAAGTCCTCTTCAGTCGTTTTAGCTTATTAGCTTATTTGCACTTATGTTATTTTGTAAATAATGCAGCTAATGTGTACATTGATGAATGTGTATGAATCTCTCCTTTAGCTTTGATCGATTTTTCTTTTTTTGATAGATTTACTTATAACTAAACCTAACTACAATGGACTTCGGGGCAGGAGCTCAGTTAAGTTATGGCACGGACACACGCATGGCATGGAGGAACACAACAACGAACCCATTGACTCGGCTACAATGAGCAAACATAAAATGATACAATATTTTGTAGTATACGCATAGCACTGAAAGACAAACAAAAACGCGAAAATTACAAATAAAAAACATCCGGAAGATGCGAGTAAATAGAAAATCCAAACTCTTTGGTATGATGCCTTCTTGTACACCATAAATATCGGAAAAAAATTGTTAGATAATTAAGTTCAGCTTGAGCATATTTAATTATAACTTTTATCTAAAAAAAGGTCAGTCATACATTTTATCGCAGATTAGATAAAAACATGAGAACAAATTTATCCAGTTTTTTCTTTTTTGCTGTTAAGTTAAAATGCTTCTTCAATTCTGTTTTCCTTTCGCAAATCAGGTAATCAAATTTAACAATCAATCAAAAGCGCCAATCAAGTGCACTGTACAAAAAAATGTAACGACAATAAACTACAGATTTATATTAAAACTCAAATCAAACGGTATTAGTCCACAACTCTAGTTGAAGGAATCATATTATTAGTCATTCATTATTCGAACATATATTAGTGCAAATAAAAACTTTTTATGAACTTTGTATTAAATCTTTTGTGTGAATGAATAATTGTTCTTTTTGTTTATGTTGTTTTTCCAGCGAAACCTAACCAAAACTGATCTACTGATAAATATGTAAAGACGACAGGTTACATCGTTTAATTACGAATTGCACGTGTGGAATGATTTCCTCCTTTATTCAAATACTTTGATCGTCTGGAAACTATTAATCACCAACATAATTGCTTCAAAATATTCTTGTTTTCTACAGCACTGTGTAAAATCGTTTGCAAAAATAGATTTTAGCCAACAGTCTCTCACTAATCATTGACTTTAAAAATTAGGATGATTCAAACCAGTTTTGTTTACGCTGAACTACGTATTTTGAAAAACTCAAAAAGATAAAAAAGACAGTTTACTTTTCTCAAGCAGTCATCCGCATTTAATTCACACATGCAGTATAATAAAAAAATTAAGTTGTACTGTATATGTAGATATGATCTCAACGTATTTTTGCACGAATAACCACAGTTACACAATTTTTTATTAAAAAAAAAAAAAATTATATAGTAAAATCGTACCTCAAAACGGCGAAGATGCAGACGATACAATACAAAAAGCAAATTAAATTAACTCCATTAATTGTTATCATTTTTTTGATAAAGCAAACACCGGTCTTTATATACCAATAGATCAGTTGTAACGAGAAGTGGCAAACAGTAGCACCCCAGATCGAATACTGAATTTATTTCTCAAATGTTTGGAGATTGGTATCAGAGAAAGCTTGCGAGAAAAACAATCGATGCTGAACAGCAATAAAATCATCACGAAAATCACTTGTTGCATGTTGTTATACTTGCTTTTAACTTCATTAGACATAATCAAAAAAATGTGAGCCTCGTTTGAATTTATGATAAAGGCGGTATAATATTCATATAAGTGCCCTAAACAAATGTATGTAATATTGCCGAATATTTATGATACCGGTAATTATTTTATTCATTTATTCATAAACCTACGAGTACGTTAAAAAATAATTGGCTAGTTCTGATGAAATTCTCAGTTATGAAGGAAAAATGGTCGGACCAGAATACATTTGGAAAGAAGTTCTATGAATATGTCAGATTGACTGGCACAGTTTCTGATTGTTATGCTTACAATTTTAAGACAATACCACTAACTTCTGACCCTCATTGTCCTTCAATCTTTAATTTGCATTAGTGTTGCTCTCCATCGACTGTTTGCCGCCGATAACGAAGTGACCACAATATGTATATTTCACCGCCTTTTGCCTAGAAGTATACTGACAAAACTAGTATACAATATACGAGTATACTTGTAAGGTAAAGAGTTTTCAAATATCGGTGTTCGGAGTTAAAAATAAACAACATGTCCCTTTCACTTATAAAAGATAGGCCAAATACAAGTTCCTTTTTAAAAGTGAAATAAAATGAACGAAATTATTTTTTTTGCATGTATTGAGGCTTTATTAGTAAGAACAAAAATTCCCATTAATTACGAAATACAACTTCGTTCAAGTGGCTGCCTCAGCTAGCTTCGCAGTACTCGTAGCACATTCTGTCACCCCAATTTTCCAAGACCTTGTTGATGGTTTCGGGGTGTAGCTCACGGACTGCTTGGATGATATTGGCCTAAGTGCTTGAATCGTTTCCGGATTATTGGCATAACATCGGTCCTTCACGGTTTCCCACAAAAAAAAGTCAAAAGGGGTAGCTCTGAGGTGGCCAATTGACATCGCCAAGGCGGCTAATTACACGATTTGGGAATTTGGTGCGCAAAAGATCGATTGTGGCATAGGCTGTGTGGAAAGGCGCGCCATCCAGCATGAAACAGAGGTCGTCCAAATCCATGTCTTCAATTTCAGTAAAAAAAAAAGTCGGTTGACATGGCTCTGTAACGCCTACCGTTGACCGAAACGCTGTTCCCACCCTCATTTTCGAAGAAAAATGATGCAATGATGCCACTAATAGACAATCCGCACCAAACTGTCACTCTCTGTGAATGCATTGGCTTCTCGACAATAACTGCGTGTTTTCCGAGCCGCAATTTTTGTTTGTTAACGTAGCCGGCGAGATGGAAATGCGCCTCGTCATAAAAGATGATTTCTCGCCCAAAATCGTTGTCCAATTTAGGCTGCTCTAAGGCCCAAACTCCGAAGCGATAACGAAGCGGATGGTCGCGCTGAGTCAATTGGACCTTGTAAGCGAATAATCCGAGATCTTTGTGCAGAATTCTCCTCAGGCTAGTACGTGAAATGTTGAGCTGTTTAAATCGATTGCGAGTTGATGTTCTTGAATTGAGTCTCACACTCTCGGCCACAACAGCCATATTCTCATCTGTGCGCACCGTTCGACGACGGGAACCATGAGTGTTTTCCACTAGCATACCAGTCTCACGAACTTTTTGCGCACAAACTTGCGTACAGCAGTCGCGGTGGGTGCTTTATTTCGGCCAAAACCTGTTTTTAAAAAATGAACTGTTTTGGCCACACAGCACTATGTTGTAGTTGAGGTAGGTGCTCGAGCTCTCGTATGTGTAGGCAATGAAGTCAACCACGTGAGATGGCATTCCTTTTGCAAGAAGGACCTTCGTAATCGTTTGGTGTTACACCGTGTCAAACGCTTTCGCGATATCCATTGATGCCGCATACAATGAAGGCCTTCCGAACCGTTTTCGTTGGTGCCGTCGCACACTTGGAATGCCCTCTGCCTCTCATCCAGGTTGGCAATCTTCAGCAATCTCGATACTAGGACCTTGTGGTACAGACGGAGCATCACCGAAGACACTGTGATAGGGCGGAGATCGCCTGGTCCATCGAGTTAGACTTTCTTCGGAATGAGTGTATTCCCTGCAGGAATCTTCTGGGACTTACCCGCACCAGAAAAAAAGGTTTAGGATTGCCACCAGAACTTGGGGTCCCAGCTTTTTGAGGTTCACTGCCTAAATTCCATCCGGACCAGCAGCAGTGTCACTCAAAACGCTCGTATCTCGCCGTGTGGTGTAAGTCGGGAGAACTAACGTCTTCCTGTGTCATTGTCTGTTTCCAGAACGTGAAGACGTTTTCGTGAGGAAGGTCTGTGATGGTTTCAACGTCCTTGAGTAGCCACCGTAGGCATCTGTTAGGGTTTTTCCGCTATAGATCTTAGGTTCTGGCGTATTCGGCACATCGCCGTAGCCGTCTAGTTTGGGGTGCTGCAGACACGTCTGTCTGTGTTTGCCCGCTTTGCCTACGCCCCTCAAGGTGAAGAGTTTCCTCAAGAAAGAGGTTAATTCCATCACATACGTCTGTAGCTGCCACGTCTTCAAGATGGTTTATGAGGGGGAAGTGCCAATTCCTTAAGAAACCGCAGAAGATTCCCGATTATGTTGTCAGACCAAGCCTAGTGTTTGGCATTTTCGTGGAAGCCGCGACCTCTTTTTGTGCCGAAAGACAACTGACACCCCTCGAAACGGCATTTCCATCGCACGTCGTCAGCGGATACTTCCTCGGGTCTTTCGGTTGGGATGGTGCGACCAGTGGATCGTCCGATCTGAGCTTGTATATCCGAGGCATTTATTAAATTATGATCAACCGAAATTCACCACTGTTGTGCTGGTAACCTGTACCAGTAGCGCCAGATGTGCCTTAACTTTCTAGTACAGGTACTGGAAGACGAATCCAACTCCGTAGAGAGCAAATTCTTGGATTACTAGGAACGCCGAATGGTTGTGAGGCCAGCAAGAGACCAGACTCACATTCATTTTTGTTGCCATGCAACTGTTAGTCCACCTCGCCCGTGCAGGGCTTAGCTTGATCAGCGGTACCACGAAAAGGTAGTGCATGACTTGGTGCAGAGAGGCTGTATATTGCCCTGTAGTAACCTGACTCTCTGTATACCTAAGGGACATTAAAAGGCGTAAGAAGACTTACGATACCTAAGAGACCTAAGAGACCCAAGAGACCTAAGAGACCCAAGAGACCTAAGAGACCCAAGAGACCTAAGAGACCCAAGATACGTAAGAGAGTCATAGTCTTTGGAAATAAGTTTTCAATATTTTCCAACGTTGTTCAAGCGTAAAGCGACCTATTTTGTTCCGTGAAGGTATGATACTGACTTTCTGTCAAGATTTTGAGCGGGAAACAGTTGTCAGTGTCAAAAAGCCTATGGTTAAAAAAACCCACTAGATGCTCCACCCTTTACAAAGAAATACATTACGGGTGATTGAGAAAAGCGGTGGCTCCGGCCCTGTTTGACCGTTTAAAACTTAAGCAAGTCTGAAAGAATTATTTTAAGCTTTAAACAATTTATAACCCTAATTTGGCTTAAGCTAAATCTAAGTTGATTTAAGGTAAGTTCTGTACCAATATCGTTGATGGCTATTATTAAGCAAATACAGATACCTAGTTTCCGTATATATGGCGACTGCTTTCGACTAATCATTGCATTTGAACAAGAAGTTGCTTAAACTTTACCAAATCGATTTTTGACCTCTTCTGGACGACACTGCGGGTTTTGCTTATGTTAGAGGAAGTCTCTAACATCTGTCATGTCATAGAATTATCTGTTATTTTTAAATCCAGAATACACTTTTCTAAAATTAGATCACAAAGATTTAGACTTTGCTGCTCTTGTTTTGCTCTTGTATTCATTGAAGCTGGATTTGTAGTTATTCCAGTCTTCGGGTCTTTTGGTGATCTTTGCTCTATTGAATAGAGTTCGGGTCCTGGTCTTGAGTTGCTTTAGCTCTGTGGTCGACCAGACTGCGCTGGTCTTCTTGCGAGCACGTTACAAAGGGCAGGATTTGTTGAAAGTCGCTTTCAGAATTTTGACAAGGTTTTCAACTGAATTCTCAATGTAAGTTGGATAGGAGTTAGTGATGGCTCGTGGCGATACTAACCTGCTGGCAACTAGGTTTGGGAAAAGATTCCACAGTCTGTCTTCTGAGAGTTTCTGAAAGGTTTTGGTTTTCTTTACTGCCATTAAAGTTGAAGAGATATTCGGCTGTGGTCCGAAAAGGAACAGCTAGTGGACACTCTCCAATTCTCTACTCGGATAGAGTTAGACTCACTTAATAGAGTAAGGTCAATTACCTCCTCTCTAACCCGGTTACAAAAAGTTGGTGTATTACCTTTGTTGCATATGTTGAGGTTGGTGGAGACTATGAAATCGAAAATCGACTCACTCCTTTTATTAATGTCGCTGCTTCCCCATTGAGTGTGGTGATCATTGGCATCGCAGACTAGTAATAGACACAATCCGCGTGTCGCACAAGTGTTCGGACTGCGTCTGGAGGTGGGTTCTCTTCACCGTATGGCAAGTATGCGGACGATAGGAGCAAAATTGATTTGTCCTCTTGTTCGTATGTTACCACAGTAAGGTCTCCATTGCTTTATGTATCTAGGAGAAAAATATTGAGGTATTTTTTGGCGACTATAAGGCTCGTCGCTTCAGGTTCGTAGCTTACACTGAGTGTGTGGATAGTAGAAATTGTAGACCTTAGACCTTAATCCCTGAACTTTGTTCCTGAGCAGCCAATGTTCTTGGATTAAGGCTATATCCACATCTTCCTGCAGCATGTACATCATCAAGTCGTCGCACAGTGGTTCCTTTCAATGGAGCAAGCGGAAAAAACTCTATAAAAAGGGAATGGACGGACCGATAATGTTGAAATTTCATACGTGAAATTAATGAGATAAAGTATCATTATGGTAAGAAAATGATGACTCTAGTCCAACAATTAAGGGTACTTCCCATACAACAGTTATTGAAAAAAAATATTTTTTCACATTGCTCTTACCGATTCTGTTCCCGTTCTTATTTTAAGATTCCGTGCTAAATTTTTTTGTCAAAAGATGTCAAAAGATGTGCTTTCATAGCTAAAAACCGAAAATTTAATACAATAAATTTGTGCCTCTCCGGTAAGTGGAATACAATTTTTTGTTTTCGGTTCAGGCCTTAGACGTGTGATTTTGGGATCCGATGATACAAGCATAAGATGAACAACATCCTCGTTAGTTGCCAAACGTGAACACTTCCTAGTATTGTGAAGTCTATAGTACCTGTAATCTTTATTTCTGCTCTCTTGAGCTTCTTCTGAAAGTGATCCTACAGGGAGTGCTGCCGATTGTATTATTTCAGCTCCGTGCATTAAGACCTTATGAACTGTTGCTGGCATATAATACCAAGGATATAATTTAAGGGCCAACATAGCTGTTTCCTCTGTATAAACTCCAAATTTATCGGGGTCAATAGGAAAATTACTACAGATAGTTTCCAAAATAACGCTGAATTTATTTATTAATGTTAAATCTATTTTGGTAATTTCTGCTGTTACAGTAGGGTTCTCAAAAAATCTTCGTGAGGTGTTACCATCATTGGTAGTACCCGCTCCTTGCTTAACAATATCAACTTTTATACCGAGCTTTTTAATGAATTCTTTTTGAATGCGTTGTTTTTCTTCTTGTTTAATAGTACGAGTAGATTTTGTTGTTCTCCAAGCTTTACAACTTAAATTATAACTTAAATGTAATATATATTCCATAAAACGAATACGAGCATGCAATGGAGACATTCCGAATTGAAGAGCATCTTCATTTGATGGCTTTGCACGAAGTGCCGATAAGTTGTTCATGTCCGTCGGCTTAGCGCCACAAATAAAGCAATTACTTGAGGAAGATGTGTTCGTCACAGCCTGTGCTACCTTTCCACCTATCATAGTGAAGTATAATTGATGCTTAACTCTTATTACATGCGATTCAAAATGTATTATAGTTTCATGCAAATTTTTAATTTCATTTTCAACTCGTTTTTTTTCTTCCCGTATTAGTTCCTGGTTTTCTTTTTTAAATTGAAATTTTAGTGGCCTACAATATCGTGTGGAGGAGGGGCGAGGATTTTTCCAAATTTTTCTATTTGAATCAAATATGTTTAGCTGCAGTGGCACAATAGATGTCATAAACAAATTTGAGTCCGACGAATACGAATCACCATCTGAAAATTTTTGCATAAACTCATTCTGACCCGAGGATCCATCACAACCCCATTTCGTTAAAAGTATCAGATTAAAGCTGTTTTGTGATATTAATTCATTAGTCACTTTTGGGTTTATAATTCTTTTAGCTGTATGGTTAAGCAAGTCTTGCAATGGGATTTGGGCATACGTTTCTTCTATTTCAATTTTCTCAGGATAACACTGCATTTTAGATTGTAAAATTTGTTTATATGTCGGAAATACATTATGGCCTATATCATCAGTCGCTTTTTTAATTACTTCATATTGATACTTTGACATTTTTGTTTGAATCATCAGGGCTAATGCTTCGTCGGCACTAAAAGCTGAGGGGAGTGTTGAGGACGACGAAGTAGCGGCAGCGTTTATTAAATTTTGGGAAGTAGTTGCTTTTAGTTCCTGGACTTTGTATCTTTTTGCCCGAGCACTGCAATTTTCAAATACTTTATTCGGTCTTCCACTTGTACCTCCACCTGACTCATTTAAGCGAGAGTCCACAACACCTTGACAAAAACTAACAAGAAACTTTCCATTAAGCCATTCTTTATATTTTAGAAGAAATTTCGCTTTTATGTTACGAGTGAACTTATATCTTTGTTTAAAATGCGGTAAGAATCTTTTCTTAATTTCTAGAACAACTTTTGTAATTTGACGTGGTTCCAAATGTTGGTAACTTTCTTGTACAAAGTCTCCTAGTGAGTTAATATTCCTGCTAAAAAGGAAATCGCACAACACTTTATATTCTATGACAAGATTAGTCATTTTAACACTCCTTAACTTAAACGTTATTCAACAAAAGCTCAAACGCAACTGCAACGATACCTTTGTTGATCTTTAATAATGTAAACAACAAATTCCACCGAAATAGCTGTGCAATTTCGAACGGTAACAACAGAAGTTGATTTAAAGTGCTGTTTGTCCAACACGCATTGTTAGACTTAGAAGCCTTTCACAGGCAAAGTGATCAAAAGTGTCATTTAATTTTTACATAATAAGAAGAATATTACATCAGCTTTAAAAAAAGGTCGGAGTCAGAGTGGAGCAACGTGGAGCTCTTTTTTTATGAACCAACAAAAATTGTAAAAGATTCGTTTCGGAGATAGCTCTGGATAAGGGCCTTTATTTCTAGGTTGATAGAGAAATTTGATTAACGGTAGTTGTATTTTTAAAATTAAATATTCAATTAAAAAAAAAAGTTTTTGTTTTGACAACATGAGTGCTGCAAAGGGAAAAAATAAGGGTTTCAAAACTGGTAATAAAAACCTTTAAATTTCGGAAATCTTGGAAGAACCACTTTGTATTAACTGTACCCCATACTCCAATAATTAAACAAAAAAAACACTGAGTGTATTTTGTTTCCATATATATGCAGAATCTAAAAATCATATTAACGGTACTATGCACCTTATTTCATTTTCGGGCTTTTTTTCCGCCTGGGAACCACTGTGCGGCGGACCCCGCTAGCGGACCAGTAGGAATGCAGTTAAATGGGAAGGTTATGGTCCTACACTTCTAACCATAACAACGCCGGAAAAAGGAAAAGAAGAAGTTTCTCATTTTATTGGCCCGCATGGCCTTGAGCGACATCTGTCTACGACTCCATTGTCCGAGTGGCGAGTGAAACTGTTGTTGTTGATCGTGGAAGGAAGACTCTGATCGATTCGAGTGTTGAAAAAAATGAAGGGTTCCTTGAATACCTAAAAGACCAGAAGTCTTCAACAATTCAGCCCTAAAATTTATACTCGGAAGGGTACTACTGCTGCAGCACGAAATGGAGCCAATACATCCAAAATTTGTCCACCTCGTTTTTTTTGTTTTAGAAATCATTGCTTATTTTGCGGCAATGAAGCGTATGAAGAAACAAAAAAGAAGAAAGCGCAGAATGTTCGGCGTAAAATTTGTAAAGTTGCTATTCTTGCATTCAAAGAATCTATTCTGAAGGTAGCTCGGGCTCGTTCTGATGACGTAGCAAAAAGTGTTACTGCACGCGTTGTGTACGAATATGATTTGGTTGCTGCTGGGGCTAAGTACTATAATAATTGTTATAATTCTTTCTTGAAACCAACAACTGGGGGTAAAATCGATTGTCCTCAATATGTTTCTATGAATGTTGCGTATGGTATGGTTGAAGTATGGTATTAAAATTATTATTACTGAAAAACCGGGAATTTAATGTTTACTAATAGATTTATTGACAATGGTCACGACACACTTAACCAAGCATGGTATGAAAAAATAGTCAAAATGAAGAAGAAAAACGATTTCGAGTCTTAAAAGTTGCGGCAGCAATCATTCGCTCCAAAAAAAAATTGATTGTTTAGACAAGTATAGATATTTAAGTTTTATAAAAAATACGCGGAACATTAGAAGAGTGCAATCATCTGGTCTTTCTCCAACATCCGCTTCTGCTAATCAACACATGTCGGGTATACTATTAACTTCAAGTATGACTCTGCAATCAAATGGACCCGGAAGAGTGGAGTTGGAAATTAGTAGATAATACTTTGGAGCCAATTCAAACTTTACTTCCACCTGCTTCGGAAAGACTTCTCAATATCATCTTTAGCAATTGCAAAAGAGGTTGTAGTGCAAAATATAAATGTAAAAAAGTCGGCTCTTTATGTTTACCAGTATATACTAATGCCAAGGGCATTTTAGCTCCAATGTTGAACCAACTTCAACAGATGAACAATTTTATGATATCAATGAGGATACAACTGATGCGTCTTTTCCACATATTCAGCTAGAAGAACAAGAAGAAGAAGAAAGCGAAGAAGATATAGCTATTGAGGTGGAATTTGAAGATCATCAGTCAGAATAACATTTTCCAAACCAACAATAATTCTTGCGATTTAAATCATTTTCAATAGTACCACTTTTCAAAATATGTACCAATTTACAGCTCTATGCGAATTATTGTATATTGAAATGTCTACTTTGACGCGACTACAACCTCTAGATAGACAACACAAAGCCACAAAACGATCGGAGGACAAGAGGAAACACCAGTTAATACCACCTCGAGTCGAAAGTCGGTGTTCGAAACAAACTCAATGGCCAATCGAACCTTCTTCAAACTCATTACCGCAACCACATACCAACGGTTCGACTACACTTCAATTACTCTACGAGGAAATTATTAATCTACAGAAAGTTAACAACGAATTTCTGCCGACATTACAAGAGTTAAGAGAGGAAAATGTTGTACTGAGGCTAAAGGTGATCGGTCTTGGGAACAAACTATGTACTCGTAAACTGAAGGGAGCAAAAGCTTCTGGTGAATGCAGTTGAGGTTGCTGGTATTCCAAATATAAAAACCAACAACGCGGCTACTCGTGTGAAAAAAACGTTTGAATAAAGCGTTGAATGTGAATGTCTCCGCCAAGGAAATTCAAAAAATATAAAAACAACAAAAAAATTATCATTACTGACGGTAACATTGTATGCATTCATCTCTCTCCGTATGATGTTGGGGAAAAAAACAGAGAAGAAAAAACCAAATGCATCCATATTTGCCGGTAATAAAAAATAGAATTTATGTAAATGACTAATTTACTGATTTGCATTTTAACATCAGATCATTATTCAAAACTCTGCTAAATTAACTTTCAAATCAACGTAATTAACTTAGATTGATAATTTCAACGCGGATGAAGTCGCGGGTATAAGCTGGTTAGTACATAATAGTGTTCCAAAACATGAAATCCTTGAAAAAAAAAGATAAAAGGACAATGATAAAGAATGCATCTAAAAAGTGAAGCGACGGATGGCTGTAGTTGAGCTCGCAGAACTTAAAACATATGTAAGTAGCACACGTATTATTGACAAGAATATTGACACTATTACCATCAGGATATGTAGTCATAATATAACACAAAAGTGTGATGATCACACTGATGTTGGCAACAACGCCAACAGCAGAAACAACAACAACTGAAGCAACAACAGCCCTTAAAACGTCCCACTAAGGAAAAGGTGTCATCATTAAAAGTGTAGACGAGAATCGCTATGCTTTCTGGAATGCCCTAAGTTCTAAGACATAAAAAAATCAAATCTGGCTCGTAAGCAAAAGCCCGAGGAGAAACGTCCCTCAGTTGGCTTACAAATACCAGCCGTCACACCTCAAATGACCTATTACTAAGGCACTGGAGGCCGAGGGGAACCAGCGTTCGATCCTGCTCGCCATCCAAAGGCAGCTCCAACAGCAGATCCATGAGCAGGCGACCCGAGTGGACAGAATCTTCTCACTTCCGACGGGCGCATCCACAATCGTAATGGGTACGTCGGTAGAGAGTTCCTTAAGGATCTTGTCGTTGAATGTGAATTCAATGATGAGGATTGAAAGAAGAGCTGTACTTTTCAACTTGTTGCAGGACGAAAGTCCTTAGTTAGCGAAACAAAGCTCCGGCACAGTTCTTATAAAGGTGATTAGAAGAGACCGACCCACCGCCACACGAGGCGGAGGAGTTGCGAATCAATTAGAAATAACTTTAAACATAAACTTATATACAGTGGTGAAGTGCGGAAATACCAGGAGCTAAAGGCCTGTATTGTATGCATTCCTCTCCGAAATGGAAAGAGAATGTACATTATAACAGCCAATATTTTCATCGCAGACCTCGAGACACTTTTTGGATTTCTGCGCTTACACTTGGTAGAAAACTTCTATATTCTGACCCGGGATTTAAATTCCAAGCATAGTGATTGGGAAAATTGGGGACACAAGGGGGAGCCTACTTAGCCATTGGTGGGTTCTACAGAGCATAGAGTACAGAGTCAACATACTCGCAACGGATAGTCCGTCGTATCCTAGGGGCGGCACCTATCTGGATCTCATGCTGCTTGACTTTCGATTCAGACTGGCTGACACGAACGAATGGTCTACTAACTTTCTACGGACCTTCGGATACGACATGACCATTGCGGCTTAGTACCTTAATCAAAGTACCAGACGAATTCGCGGAAATGATAGAGTAAATACGTCCAAACGTATCCCTATGATCACAATAGCGCGCGTTGGTCACGGCTTGGCAGTTCACAGATGAGAACACTAACTTCGAGTACCTCCTTTCCACCGTCCAATAGCAACCTGTGAGACTACCAGATTGACAGGAAACTTAAACTAATGCACGATATAATTTAGCACACGATGGACAGTGCAATACCACCTCATCGACAGCACGATACCATGAACGTGTACCGAAACGCGACAATCGGCGCAATGCACAGACAGAAGAGCAGACTCCTGACGAGATTCAAACTCTTGTACAGGCGGTTTACTGACAGACAAAATTCGGAGGTTAGAACACTGAAGTCACTGATTAAAAATCTCCAACAGTTCATCAAGGAAAATAACAGAATATCTGTAAATTTGTATTGGAGCAACAGAATTCGTGCCGTAAATCTTAACAGTGCGAGTATGTTACCGCAAATAAATAAAATTTTTCGGAGAAACAATCAGAATGACATTCAGGATCTGAAGCTTTCGAGAACGTAAGACAATGAACGCTTGCTACGAGCAGTTAGCATCGATCCAGAGAGCGCCATCTTGTATGATGATTTCTTCGACGGAGGATCTCCAGATGATCTTGGAGTCATTCAAGAGAAAAAAATTTACCGGAACCGAGGGTATATCCAACGTTGTGCTCAGGCATCTCCCACCAGTGGCTGTAGAGATGTATACCAACCTATTCATCAACGCACTGATTAATGCATATTATCCAGTGCACTGGAATATTCCGTGCAGGAATGGGTTAAGAATATCCCTGCAGCGATACCTCTTGCTTGTCGTAAGAGGCGACTAAAACAAAGGTAAACAAAAATCACATCTAGGCAATTTAGAAAACACCAAGGTGAGCCTAGGGACACATATAACACCATTAAACTGCCCCACAAGTGTACATGCAAATCAGTGGGCTGACACGACTGGAGATCACCGGTGTTGTAAGAGTAAGATCAAACAAAAAAATCTGGAGCATGCCCGTGTCATAAAAAAAAAGGCAGGCCGAAAAACAATTGGTGCAAACAAATGCAAAAACACCAGCATTTGATTGGCCTCAGCGATGAAGTAATCCCAAACCGGAAGACTGCCGCTACTTTCTGAGGTCAAACCGGCGGACCCCACAAGCGGACCAGCAGGAATGCAGTTAAATGAGAAGGTTATGGTCCTACACTTCTGACCATAACAACGCCGGAAAAAGGAAAAGAAGGAAAAGAAGAAGATCCAGTGCACTGGAAGACAGCGGTGGCGCTAACAATCCCCAAGAGGAGGAACATCTACGGTCGATAAGCCTCCTTCCGAGTATCAATAAATCTTCGAGAAGGTCCAAATAATAAAAAATAAAATAATTCCGGATAACCAATTCGGTTTCAGAGCGGAACACAACACTATTCATGCCGCGTCGAAACTCGTATCGGATATCCAATGAAATACGAGGGTGGTCCGATAAGTACTTAGCCTCACCGCCAGATGGCGCCAGTATCGCAAGAGCAACTTACTATCGTGTAGTACATCTTAGTAGACGGCTACTGTCGAAATTTCAGCCGGATCGGACTCGTAGTTTTGTTTTGACCGCGTGTGGAAGTGGGAATGTCCGCGGATTTTAGAAAAATGGAAAAAGACCAATATCGGTCGGTGATTCGATTCTTGTTTTTGGAAGGGAAATCGTGCTGCGAAATCAAAGAGCGTTTGGATGCTGTGTACGGTGACTCTTCTCCTTCTATGGCGACTATCAAAAATTGGTTTAACGAGTTTCAACGTTAAACGTCGGTTGCACGTCGGTTTTTGATGAGCCACGTCCAGGTGCCCCGAAAACGGCTACCGCGGAGGATAACGTGACAAAAATCCACGATCTCGTATTGGCAGACCGCCGATTGAAGGTGCGCGAGATAGCTGAGACAGTAGGCATTTCAAACGATCGCGTGGGTCATATCCTGAATGAAATTTTGGGCATGAGAAAGCTGTCGGCGTGATGGGTGCCGCGTTTGTTCACTCCGGACAACAAACGCAACCGTGAGACCACTTCAGAGCAGTGTTTGACGCTGTTTAAGCGCAATCCGAAGGAGTTTCTGCGTCGTTTCGTGTCGACGAAACATGTTTCCACTGGTACACACCAGAGACCAAGGAACAGTCGAAACAGTGGACCTCACCCGGCGAACGTGCTCCGAAGAAGGCGAAGACTGTCGCATCGGCCGGAAAGGTGATGGCCACCGTTTTCTGGGATTCACAAGGTGTGATCCACATCGACTACCTGGTGAAGGGAACCGATGCGACGCCGAATTAAAGAAAAAACGGCCCCACTTGGCGAAGAAAAAAGTGTTTTTCCGCACCGGCTCACACCTCCGCCCTCGCCACGGCTAAATTGGTCGAATTGGGCTACGAACTGCTGCCCCATCCACCGTATTCTCCAGATTTGGCCCCGTGCGACTACTTTTTGTTTCCAAACTTGAAAGTCACACTACTTTGCAGACCTCGAGAAAACGTATTTTTCAGACGGGTTAAAGAAGTTGGAGCATCACTGGGTCAAGTGTATCGAGCTAAAAGGAGACTATATTGAAAAATAAATCACCATTTCTCCAAATTTTTGTTTTTCTTTTGTAGGCTAAGTACTTATCCGACCACCCTCGTAAATGCAAGAACCAATGCACGGGTGCCTGTCAGATTGACTTTACTACAAACTCAGTCGGCTGGGCAAACCACTGTTATATACTCTTATGTATGATTTTTGACATATTAGCCGGTAAAAAGTTAAGTTTGTTGTGAAAATTGCCAACATGACCCAAACATTTGAAATTAATAATGGACTGCAACAGGGTACGGTGAACTCGCCGATCCTTTTAAGCATTCACTTCAGTGATCTGATACCACGATTTAATTGCATACAGGTCAGACCCAACGATAGACATCAGTTTTGTACTTATTAAATATTAAGTACAATATGAATTTTTCGAAGGACGGATGCACTTATTGGTTTTACCACGCAAGTCTTTTTATTTATAGTATAGTAAATGACTCTAAAACATTCCAATTATTTTTTAATTTTTTTTTTTTTAAGGTCTGAATCCACGTTACAGTAATTAGAGATTATTTAGAATGAATAGATAATGCCGCGGGTACAAGAAACGGCGTTATGTGTTATTATTATAAGATGACATTACAGCTCATGAAGAGTCAGATTAAAGCTTCTCTCATTCACTTAAGCTGTGTGCGATTTATTTTTCACATAAGTGAAATGGACCCACAATTTAATGCCGATTCCAAACGACAGGAAGCTTTTTAAAGGCAAGTGTACAATGGGGGTTTTGCCAGTACTCCGCCGAGGATAGAAGCCGCGAAATAAACATTCGATGGCGTTGGTGTTATCGGGATCCAAAGTCGCTCACCGTGCGTCAGAGGTCGATGCACTACCCACTGAGCCACGGCGTTCTCAGACAAGATGGCTCAAATTCAAAATTAAGAAGTCCTCTTCAGTCGTTTTAGCTTATTAGCTTATTTGCACTTATGTTATTTTGTAAATAATGCAGCTAATGTGTACATTGATGAATGTGTATGAATCTCTCCTTTAGCTTTGATCGATTTTTCTTTTTTTGAGAGATTTACTTATAACTAAACCTAACTACAATGGACTTCGGGTCAGGAGCTCAGTTAAGTTATGACACGGACACACGCATGGCATGGAGGAGCACAACAACGAACCCATTGACTCGGCTACAATGAGCAAACATAAAATGATACAATATTTTGTAGTATACGCATAGCACTGAAAGACAAACAAAAACGCGAAAATTACAAATAAATAACATCCGGAAGATGCGAGTAAATAGAAAATCCAAACTCTTTTGTATGATGCCTTCTTGTACACCATAAATATCGGAAAAAATTTGTTAGATAATTAAGTTCAGCTTGAGCATATTTAATTATAACTTTTATCTAAAAAAAGGTCAGTCATACATTTTATCGCAGATTAGATAAAAACATGAGAACAAATTTACCCATTTTTTCCTTTTTTATTGTTAATTTAAAATGCTTCTTCAATTCTGTTTTCCTTTCGCAAATCAATCAAAAGCAAGGTAATCAAATTTAACAATCAATCAAAAGCGCCAATATGTATCAAGTGCACTGTACAAAAAAATGTAACGACAATAAACTACAGATTTATATTAAAACTCAAATCAAACGGTATTAGTCCACAACTCTAGTTGAAGGAATCATATTATTAGTCATTCATTATTCGAACATATATTAGTGCAAATAAAAACTTTTTATGAACTTTGTATTAAATCTTTTGTGTGAATGAATAATTGTTCTTTTTGTTTATGTTGTTTTTCCAGCGAAACCTAACCAAAACTGATCTACTGATAAATATGTAAAGACGACAGGTTACATCGTTTAATTACGAATTGCACGTGTGGAATGATTTCCTCCTTTATTCAAATACTTTGATCGTCTGGAAACTATTAATCACCAACATAATTGCTTCAAAATATTCTTGTTTTCTACAGCACTGTGTAAAACCGTTTGCAAAAATAGATTTTAGCCAACAGTCTCTCACTAATCATTGACTTTAAAAATTAGGATGATTCAAACCAGTTTTGTTTACGCTGAACTACGTATTTTGAAAAACTCAAAAAGATAAAAAAGACAGTTTACTTTTCTCAAGCAGTCATCCGCATTTAATTCACACATGCAGTATAATAAAAAAATTAAGTTGTACTGTATATGTAGATATGATCTCAACGTATTTTTGCACGAATAACCACAGTTACAGAATTTTTTATTAAAAAAAAAAAAAATTATATAGTAAAATCGTACCTCAAAACGGCGAAGATGCAGACGATACAATACAAAAAGCAAATTAAATTAACTCCATTAATTGTTATCATTTTTTTGATAAAGCAAACACCGGTCTTTATATACCAATAGATCAGTTGTAACGAGAAGTGGCAAACAGTAGCACCCCAGATCGAATACTGAATTTATTTCTCAAATGTTTGGAGATTGGTATCAGAGAAAGCTTGCGAGAAAAACAATCGATGCTGAACAGCAATAAAATCATCACGAAAATCACTTGTTGCATGTTGTTATACTTGCTTTTAACTTCATTAGACATAATCAAAAAAATGTGAGCCTCGTTTGAATTTATGATAAAGGCGGTATAATATTCATATAAGTGCCCTAAACAAATGTATGTAATATTGCCGAATAATTATGATAGCGGTAATTATTTTATTCATTTATTCATGAACCTACGTTACGAGTACGTTAAAAAATAATTGGCTAGTTCTGATGAAATTCTCAGTTACGAAGGAAAAATGGTCGGACTAGAATACATTTGGAAAGAAGTTCTATGAATATGTCAGATTGACTGGCACAGTTTCTGATTGTTATGCTTACAATTTTAAGACAATACCACTAACTTCTGACCCTCATTGTCCTTCAATCTTTAATTTGCATTAGTGTTGCTCTCCATCGACTGTTTGCCGCCGATAACGAAGTGACCACAATATGTATATTTCACCGCCTTTTGCCTAGAAGTATACTGACAAAACTAGTATACAATATACGAGTATACTTGTAAGGTAAAGAGTTTTCAAATATCGGTGTTCGGAGTTAAAAATAAACAACATGTCCCTTTCACTTATAAAAGATAGGCCAAATACAAGTTCCTTTTTAAAAGTGAAATAAAATGAACGAAATTATTTTTTTTGCATGTATTGTGGCTTTATTAGTAAGAACAAAAATTCCCATTAATTACGAAATACAACTTCGTTCAAGTGGCTGCCTCAGCTAGCTTCGCAGTAGCACATTCTGTCACCCGAATTTTCCAAGACCTTGTTGATGGTTTCGGGCTGTAGCTCACGGACTGCTTGGATGATATTGGCCTAAGTGCTTGAATCGTTTCCGGATTATTGGCATAACATCGGTCCTTCACGGTTTCCCACAAAAAAAAAGTCAAAAGGGGTAGCTCTGAGGTGGCCAATTGACATCGCCAAGGCGGCTAATTACACGATTTGGGAATTTGGTGCGCAAAAGATCGATTGTGGCATAGGCTGTGTGGAAAGGCGCGCCATCCAGCATGAAACAGAGGTCGTCCAAATCCATGTCTTCAATTTCAGTAAAAATAAAAGTCGGTTGACATGGCTCTGTAACGCATACCGTTGACCGAAACGTTGTTCCCACCCTCATTTTCGAAGAAAAATGATGCAATGATGCCACTAATAGACAATCCGCACCAAACTGTCACTCTCTGTGAATGCATTGGCTTCTCGACAATAACTGCGTGTTTTCCGAGCCGCAATTTTTGTTTGTTAACGTAGCCGGCGAGATGAAAATGCGCCTCGTCATAAAAGATGATTTTTCGCCCAAAATCGTTGTCCAATTTAGGCTGCTCTAAGGCCTAAACTCCGAAGCGATAACGGAGCGGATGGTCGCGCTGAATCAATTGGACCTTGTAAGCGAATAATCCGAGATATTTGTGCAGAATTCTCCTCAGGCTAGTACGTGAAATGTTGAGCTGTTTAAATCGATTGCGAGTTGATGTTCTTGAATTGAGTCTCACATTCTCGGCCACAACAGCCATATTCTCATCTGTGCGCACCGTTCGACGACGGGAACCATGAGTGTTTTCCACTAGCTTACCAGTCTCAAGAACTTTTTGCGCACAAACTTGCGTACAGCAGTCGCGGTGGGTGCTTTATTTCGGCCAAAACTTGTTTTTAAAAAATGCACTGTTTTGGCCACACAGCACTATGTTGTAGTTGAGGTAGGTGCTCGAGCTCTCGTATGTGTAGGCAGTGAAGTCAACCACGTGAGATGGCATTCCTTTTGCAAGAAGGACCTTCGTAATCGTTTGGTGTTACACCGTGTCAAACGCTTTCGCGATATCCATTGATGCCACATACAATGAAGGCCTTCCGAACCGTTTTTAGTACCAAGTCCAACAGGAAGATGTTTTCGTTGGTGCCGTCGCACACTTGGAATGCCCTCTGCCTCTCATCCAGGTTGGCAATCTTCAGCAATCTCGATGCTAGGACCTTGTGGTACAGACGGAGCATCACCGAAGACACTGTGATAGGGCGGAGATCGCCTGGTCCATCGAGTTAGACTTTCTTCGGAATGAGTGTGTTCCTCGCCTGCAGGAATCTTTCTGGGACTTACCCGCACCATAAAAAAAGGTTTAGGATTGCCACCAGAACTTGGGGTTCCAGCTTTTTGAGGTTCACTGCCTAAATTCCATCCGGACCAGCAGCAATGTCACTCGGTAGTTTTGCTGATGTTGTCAGATGTTATGATATCGAGGATTTCCTCAAAACGCTCGTATCTCGCCGTGTGGTGTAGGTCGGGAGAACTAACGTCTTCCTGCGTCATTGTCTGTTTCCAGAACGTGAAGACGTTTTCGTGAGAAAGGTCTGTGATGGTTTCAACGTCCTTGAGTAGCTGCCTACGATCTGTTAGGGTTTTTCCACCATAGGTCTTAGGTTCTGGCGTATTCGGCACGTCGCCGTAGCCGTCTAGTTTGGGGTGCTGCAGACACGTCTGTCTGTGTTTGCCCCCTTTGCCTACGCCCCTCAAGGTGAAGAGTTTCCTCAAGAAAGAGGTTAATTCCATCACATACATCTGTAGCTGCCACGTCTTCAAGATGGTTTATGAGGGGGAAGTGCCAATTCCTTAAGAAACCGCAGAAGATTCCCGATTATGTTGTCAGACCAAGCCTAGTGTTTGGCATTTTCGTGGAAGCCGCGACATCTTTTTGTGTCGAAAGACAACTGACACCCCTCGAAACGGCATTTCCATCGCACGTCGTAAGCGGATACTTCCTCGGGTCTTTCGGTTGGGATGGTGCGACCAGTGGATCGTCCGATCTGAGCTTGTATATCCGAGGCATTTATTAAATTATGATCAACCGAAATTCACCACTGTTGTGCTGGTAACCTGTACCAGTAGCGCCAGATGTGCCTTAACTTTCTAGTACAGGTACTGGAAGACGAATCCAACTCCGTAGAGAGCAAATTCTTGGATTACTAGGAACGCCGAATGGTTGTGAGGCCAGCAAGAGACCAGACTCACATTCATTTTTGTTGCCATGCAACTGTTAGTCCACCTCGCCCGTGCAGGGCTTAGCTTGATCAGCGGTACCACGAAAAGGTAGTGCATGACTTGGTGCAGAGAGGCTGTATATTGCCCTGTAGTAACCTGACTCTCTGTATACCTAAGGGACATTAAAAGGCGTAAGAAGACTTACGATACCTAAGAGACCTAAGAGACCCAAGAGACCTAAGAGACCCAAGAGACCTAAGAGACCCAAGAGACCTAAGAGACCCAAGATACGTAAGAGAGTCATAGTCTTTGGAAATAAGTTTTCAATATTTTCCAACGTTGTTCAAGCGTAAAGCGACTTATTTTGTTCCGTGAAGGTATGATACTGACTTTCTGTCAAGATTTTGAGCGGGAAACAGTTGTCAGTGTCAAAAAGCCTATGGTTAAAAAAACCCACTAGATGCTCCACCCTTTACAAAGAAATACATTACGGGTGATTGAGAAAAGCGGTGGCTCCGGCCCTGTTTGACCGTTTAAAACTTAAGCAAGTCTGAAAGAATTATTTTAAGCTTTAAACAATTTATAACCCTAATTTGGCTTAAGCTAAATCTAAGTTGATTTAAGGTAAGTTCTGTACCAATATCGTTGACGGCTATTATTAAGCAAATACAGATACCTAGTTTCCGTATATATGGCGACTGCTTTCGACTAATCGTTGCATTTGAACAAGAAGTTGCTTAAACATTACCAAATCGATTTTTGACCTCTTCTGGACGACACTGCGGGTTTTGCTTATGTTAGAGGAAGTCTCTAACATCTGTCATGTCATAGAATTATCTGTTATTTTTAAATCCAGAATACACTTTTCTAAAATTAGATCACAAAGATTTAGACTTTGCTGCTCTTGTTTTGCTCTTGTATTCATTGAAGCTGGATTTGTAGTTATTCCAGTCTTCGGGTCTTTTGGTGATCTTTACTCTATTGAATAGAGTTCGGGTCCTGGTCTTGAGTTGCTTTAGCTCTGTGGTCGACCAGACTGCGCTGGTCTTCTTGCGAGCACGTTACAAAGGGCAGGATTTGTTGAAAGTCGCTTTTTGACAAGGTTTTCAACTGAATTCTCAATGTAAGTTGGATAGGAGTTAGTGATGGCTCGTGGCGATACTAACCTGTTGGCAACTAGGTTTGGGAAAAGATTCCAGTCTGTCTTCTCAGAGTTTCTGAAAGGTTTTGGTTTTTCTTTACTGCCATTAAAGTTGAAGAGTTATTCGGCTGTGGTCCGAAAAGGAACAGCTAGTGGACACTCTCCAATTCTCTACTCGGATAGAGTTAGATTCACTTAATAGATTTTTTTGATTTTGATTTTTGATTTTGGTGGGGTCTCGGTTGGTGTATTACCTTTGTTGCATATGTTGAGGTTGGTGGAGACTATGAAATCGAAAATGGACTCACTCCTTTTATTAATGTCGCTGCTTCCCCATTGAGTGTGGTGATCATTGGCATCGCAGACTAGTAATAGACACAATCCGCGTGACATGGCATGTCGCACAAGTGTTCGGACTGCGTCTGGAGGTGGGTTCTCCTCACCGTATGGCAAGTATGCGAACGATAGGAGCAAAATTGATTTGTCCTCTTGTTCGTATGTTACCACAGTAAGGTCTCCATTGCTGTATGTATCTAGGAGAAAATTATTGAGGTATTTTTTGGCAACTATTAAGCTCGTAGCTTCAGGTTCGTAGCTTACACTGAGTGTGTGGATAGTAGAAATTGTAGACCTTAGACCTTAATTCCTGAACTTTGTTCCTGAGCAGCCAATGTTCTTGGATTAAGGCTATATCCACATCTTCCTGCAGCATGTACATCATCAAGTCGTCGGTGGCTGCTTTACAGTGGTGTAAATTAATTTGCACCACTAGCAGCCTCCTGGTTAACTGTAACTTTGAAATTAAATAGCAAACATTTTTAAATGAGGAAACTTAATAATAATCATTACACAAATTGCGTAAGCAACAACCATCATTGTTATCCCAGAAAATATATATTTTGTACCTTATGAAATAAAAATTTCAACAACTAAAAGAAAAAAAACGTTCCGTATTATTTAGTCTGTTCAGTGAGAAAAATGTTTGTCCGAAAGTGTTCTGCTATGTTCAGTGAGGGTGTTTCGGACCTTTCAGAACACGATTTTCTGCACCTACTCTTGAGTCAGAACAGATTCGTGAAAAGTACCAAAACCAGCTGTCATTGAAAAAACACTAAAGTCCTAACTAAAAGATACATATCATCACTAGAGGTATGTCAATCGTTTAAATTCAATGATCGAATCGTTCAAGTATTGGTTTCCAAAATGATTCGGTCATTACAATCAATCATTCGTCTATTTAAAGACATAGACCGATATATTGTACTGGTTCAATGCGATCGATCTGAAAATACAAATATGCTGAAACATTGTTGTATTGGGTTGGATAACTAACGGTTATCTTTCATTTCTTAGATTTTCGTGATTGTGTACCTTGTTTTGAATAAAACTTGCAATTTCGCCATAATTGTCTTTTTTATTGAAAAATAATATTATTTGATCTCATTGGCATTGATCTCAACCAAAAAAGACAAAGCAGAAATATTAGCCACAAAATTCCTAGGAAATCATACCACGACAAATAATTATTTATCTGTTTTTGAAAATGAGGTTGAAAACAAAATAACTCTTTTAAACAACTCTACAACTTCCCTACCCTCTAACGAGTTCACAACTATTGAGGATATAAAATTCATAGTTTCGGACCTAAAAAATCATAAGTCTCCTGGCCTGGACCGCATAAGTAATCAAGTGATAAAGCAGTTGCCATTAAGTGCCTTGATATATTTAACATTTATAATTAACGCCTGTCTAAAAACTTTATATTTCCCAGTTAAATGGAAGAAAGCCAAGGTAGTACCTCTATTAAAACCCGGAAAAAAATCCGTCCAACCCAAACAGTTACAGACCCATCAGCCTTTTAAATGCCTTTAGCAAAATCTTCGAAAAGTCATAAAAATCAAGATTGATGCCTTTCTTAGTGCCACTAACATTCTTCCTGCTGAACAATTCGGTTTCAGGAAAAATCACAGCACTTCGCATCAAATACTTAGGATTTGTAGGACTGTTAAGCGACAGCTTAGCCTCAAAAAGTCAACTGGCTTAGTTCTCCTGGACATTGAAAAGGCTTTTGATTCAGTGTGGCACAATGGCCTAATATATAAATTGATTAAATTTAATTTTCCTAGGTATCTTATAAAAATCCTACAAAGCTTTTTATTTAATCGATCCTTTAAAGTCAATCTTCATGGAGTCTACTCTTCAACAAAAACAGTGCCAGCCGGAGTTCCGCAAGGTTCAGTTCTGGCCCCAGTTCTCTTTAACATTTTTCTAGCTGATATACCCAACGTTCCCAGCTGTGAGATTGCACTCTACGCAGATGATTTGGCCTTATACTCTTCCCACGACTATGGTACAACAATAGAAAGTAACCTTCAAATTGGGATTCAATCTTTCTTTGAATATTATAAGCATTGGAAAATAAAAATTAATGTTCTTCACGAGAAGAAGACTAAGCTGTTTCTTGCCTTCTAGAAATTTAAACCTAGAAAACATCAATATCCCGTGGGTCAGTTCTGTTAAGTACCTAGGAGTGTACTTAGACCAGAAATTGACCTTCGGACATCAGATCCAACAGACTATAGCAAAGATTGATGTCCTTATAAAAATGCTCTACCCTCTCATCAACCGCAAATCACATCTTAACAAAAAGAACAAAATAATTATTTTTAAGGTTATTTTTCAAGCACTGATGACTTACGGGTCTCCAGTTTGGTGTAACTGCGCGGAAACCCACATTAAACGCCTTCAAGTTGCTCAAAATAAACTATTAAAAATGATGCTTAACCTACCACGAGATTATCCAACCCTTACACTGCATGAAAGAGCGGGTGTTATCCAGATTGGTAGAAGAAACGAAAATCTCAATGAAAAATTCATGTCCAGATGTTCTGATGTAGATAACCCACTTATTAGGGATTTACGGCTGTTATAACTTTTTGTCTTATTTACTTATTCAGTCATTACAATTTATTTATTTATTTATTTATTTTTACTTATTTATTTATTTACTATTTATTTATTTATTTTTATTAATTGATTTATTTATTTATTCTTACTTATTTATTTATTTATTTATATATTATCCATTATCTATAAACTTACCTACTAATTTTTTATTTATTTATTTTTGTTTTTTCTCTATACATATATATTTATATATCTCCATTTTAACATCTGTGATATCTGCAATTATTTTGCTTTTGCTTTTGTTGTTTTGTTCTCATTATTAAATGGAGGTTTTTTCCATAGTTTTCCTCCAACTCCACATTTAAAATATTATATATGTGCTGCATATCCTAATCCACACACCGATTGTATTTTTAGCAGTAAGGTTTAATAAAACCATATCTCTATACAAGCCAATGAAAATGAAAACACTATTGTAAAACACTGTTATACTATGCAAGAAATAAATATCTATCTATCTATGTTATTTGTCTGGTATTTTATCAATTATTTAGAAGCTTAGTTAAGGGTTATATTTTGTAGAATTGTCCGTTATGTCCGAATTAAGGAACAAATTTGGAAGCATTTTTCAGTTGCCCTAAGATTATCTGTTGTTCTTAGAAAATCTTCCTTTCCTACTAATAGTATAGAAAATAATGCGATTCTTACTCTGTTAATGTTCAAATTCAAATTAAACGATTGTATCTCAGCTGTTATCCCTTTCACCTATGCGAAAGTATAATCACACACATGGGTGATTGAGAGAACTCAGCTGATTGAAAAGGATGACTGACACATGACATATTTGCTTGGGGTGAAAAAATCTATTCGAATACCACTTATGTTAACTCACTCATCGGCTATTTCATTGTTTAGAATGAATGAAACGATAAAGAATTAAACGAACGAAGAGAGTGCGAAAGCTATAACGAAACAAGAGCATAAGGAATTAATAATTCGCTCTTCTTTGAATACTACTTTCTTTCGTTCCATATTTCATATCGTTCAAATGACCGAGACAACTAAATCTACTAAACAAAAGTATTGACTTTGTTATCGATTGGTTTGGTATTGTGTGATTGCAATCACCAATACTTTTCGGTGATTCGATTCGAAAACGAACGAATCAATCACGATCGACCCATCTGGGACATGTCGATGACGAATCACTAATCACACTAATTTCACCATCAGTACCCACCACAACTCATCCAAAGCAATTTTACTTGAATTCATTTTAGTTTATTATTTAATGCTCTAAAACATATTTAATTTTTTCGTTTTTTGACAACTGACTGAGCTTTTCTGTTCTAACTTGATCTGACAGTTTTCAGAAATCTGTGCTGCCCTATCCTGTTCTGTTTTGGCTTTCAACTAATTTCCACGAAACTATTTGACATTTGGATTAGTGTCACCTAAAGAAAATTTAAAGAGCTCAGCGCTAGTGAGCGCTACCTAATGCGTCACCCTGACAGCACAAACACGTGCTGGCCACAGTGTCTATCCGCTGGTATTGATGTGTGTGAACACGAATATCATATTCGTATAATAAAACCGCGAATTTGACAATTTTACAAGTTGGGATACCATTGATACCCTATTATTTGCAATCTAATATTAAAAGTGTAGTTGTAGATACAAAGGTAAGGTGAGCAACATAGAAATTTCATGAAAACTCGTCATTTTATCGCTACATTGTTTTTATTTATATTTCGATTATATTCTGATAACTAAAGAAACATTATAAAGCAGAAGGCAAAGAATCGTACGGAGATCTTGAGAAATGTCGTCGCCACAGCCACCGGTTGAGGAGATAGCTGATATGGAAGCTGAAGAAATTGCACCCGATGCACCAGAAGAAGCACCACCAGCAGTAGTGGCACCAAATGCTGAAGAGACTGAAACGACATATGATGATAAAGACATGGCTGGCGTATTTGCGATTTGGGAAAGTAAACATACAGAAACTGGATTCGATCCTGTCCCGGCACTTAGAAGGTGATTTGGTTACGAGTGTACTTACCTTGAGTTCGATTAAATGTTATTTGTTTTGAATTTACAGACTTTCGGAGATATTTGAACGAGAACGAGAAATTTATATGCGTAAAGACCAGGATCCATTTGATGAACGACATCCGCATCGCACTGATCCGAGCTGTCAGTTTGGTTCCCTGCTGAAGCAACTGTTCCGAAAAGATCATTTCATGAACAAGGTTAGTGCTGAAACGATTGATAATATTCGCAAAGTTATAGTGAAATGTGTGTTTTCATCATGCATAATGCTGTTAAGATTACGCAGTTTCACCATGGGCAAACATAGAGTTCATGATCCATTCATTGCATTCGCCCTATATAACAAATGCAAATCGTAATCGGAGAAGCATTTAGTATGTAATGCTATTAGTTTTATCAAAATTATGTGGCTATATAACCTAAAAGGAGATTTTATACCTAAATCCAATAATTTTTTTTACAGCTAGTCAACGACTATCTCCGAGACAACTATTTTACCCGACAAAATATTCAGAAGAGTTCTTTGGAACTGAACATCATCACTTGCCGTTTGATTTTAGTCATTATTCCCGGATTGGAGACGTCGGCGGTTTTCCAAGTCGACAACGACAGTTTGGTGAATAGAATCTACGCATGGGCCGAAGAGAGCGCGGAACCCTTGCAAAGCTACGCGACCGGCTTACTGGCTGCTGCAATGGATGTCACCGATATTGCTGTTACATACCGCGAGTTGAATACACGTCTCGTGCCAAAGCTTATAAAGCGACTTCATGCATTCCAAGCCGGCAATATGAACACAGATAATCCTACAAGTGAGGCAAGAAATCCACCTGCAGAAGACGAAGAGCACATCGAGAGAATACTACCCTCTTGGATGGCTGATTCGGCACCAGTTAGTCCGGTGCAAGTCGAGGACGAGAATGCTTCGGCTTCGAGGAACCATAATGGAACACTTGATAGCTTCCCAAACACTTCCAACATGTCAGTGCACCTGGAAACTTCCCGAGATGCCGGTGGCATATCACAACGGAATATTAAACGTAATTATATTCCGATTCATCCGCTAACACCGGAAGCGAGCCAGATGCTGATCATAAGATACTTGACGTCCGTGGGCGAATATCAAGAATTTCTCGGTTTGGTATTTGAGCATAAAGCCATGCAATTGATTTGCAATTATATCAAGAATCTTGAACGACGCGATACTTGTCTGGCATTTGAGGCTTTAAAATATTTAGCATCTTTGCTATGCCATAAAAAGTTTGCTTTGGAGTTCATCACCAATGGAGGATTAAATGTTTGTAGACATCTTGTAGTAATAATTTGAAATTTCCTATAATTTTTTTCCTTTAATAGCTTCTCTTGAAAGTTCCCCGGCCTAGCTTAGCAGCAACTGGTGTTTCTATAACACTTTTTTACTTAGCTTACTGTGAAGATGCCATGGAAAGGATATGTACGATGCCCCGTGACATAATAACTGACTTGGTTAGATATGCTCTTTGGTTACTTGGGCGCTCGTATGACTCCGGCAAATGTCACGCAACAATGTTCTTTGGCCTTAGTTTCCAGTTCAAAGTCATCTTGGATGAGTTCGACGCGCAAGACGGTCTGAGGAAGCTTTATAATGTGGTAAGAAATCAAGCTAGTTGTATAATTTTATACCCTTTGTGTAATATAATACCTTTTTTGAAGATTTCTGTATTGAAAATCCTTAACCCACCAAATGATGACGATGACTCCGAAATGCCAGTTAACGAAGACCTGGAATGCGCTTCGCGACAATTGGTGCGGCATGTTTGTGTCGCGATGAAGCGCTACATGGAAAGCCATTTATTTTACAAATACCATGCATATATGAGGGAACAATGTCCAACGTTAACAGAATTTTCGAATCCAGTAACAAAGGCGGCAAAGGCTAATTTAGAACAAATTAGCGAACAGGTCAGAATACTTCAGGAAAACACACCGATTCGTGGGCATTGGGCACCGGTGGATCAACTTCTTAGACTGGGTGGTATTCAGCTTTTATTAAAGGTTATTGCATTTTCATATGAATGGAACAATGCAGGAAGGTAAGATTTCAATTAATATACATACTATATATGGATAATGAGAGATAAAGGATACAAATACCTCCAGTAAACAACTTCTAGCTCTTCTATTATATTTATAATTACCTTAGTATCGGGAACAGTTTTTTTCTGATGTGACGCCGCAGCGCGTTCTCACCGAACTCAACGGTGGGGTCTTCAAAACTCGCCAAACAATCGTTTGCGAGCTCATTTCAATTTTTGTGATGAGCTGCGGAAATCGGGTACAGAGACGTTTGGCATAATTCGCCAAGTAAGTAAAGATGTACTTCGGTTTTTAAACCGCACAAGCTCGTCAAAAATGATCGAGAGAGCTGAGGAGTTAAAACAAGTCCCGTGCAGAACGGCCGTCGAAAACGTGAAGTGCTGAAATTAGACTGTCGGTTAAGTATGCGCATGGTCCTATTACGAATTGACATTAATAAGATGACAGTGCACACCAGAAAATCGTCAATGCATGTCAATGTCACAGAAAATCGTCAATGCACCCAGCTGCTCCGACTACCTGAGGCAAAACGTCGTCGCGGCGATTCCCGAATCCCCTCTATTTCCGACTGGGTTTGGATTGATCCACGTCGATCAGTGACCATGTACCGCTACCATATTTGGTTTCTCTTTATATACTTCTTAACCTATGTACTGTTATTATTAGACTTGCATGTCTGCCAGAAGGTCCTAATCACCAACCTAAGCTAGCGAATCTCATTACGAATTACAGCACCAAACTAAAAGAAGTGGTGACTAGCCGTTTCCTTGTTTTTATCCTTCACGTATCTTGAATTTTTCAGAAAAGGCGTTTCGTACCATTCGTCCTTTGTTTCCCTTTAGACATACTCGTAGACGTTCCACTCCCTTTTTCGGCATTCCCAGCCTTACAAGGATATTTTCAATTGGTTTATAGGGTCATACCTCGATAAATCCACAAACAGTGGGTGGACCTTTTCATTTAATATCCATTTCTCTTCTAAAAGGTGTCGTATAGTGAAGATCCGGTTACACGTTGAGCGGTTCCTCCCGAAGCCACACTGGTAGTTTCGACTTGAAAGCAGTGCTAATAGTCTTCGCGAATTATTGCATTGAGTTCGGTCACCCTCTTTTTTTTTTTGTAATTCATTTTTATTTATAGTTTCTTAGATCTATCTTATCCTAGACAAAAATGCTTAAAACTAGCTTAACTATCCTTACAAATTTAGGAATCTTACTGGCCCTCTTTCTTCTTTTCCTTTTTTTTTTTTTTTTTTATCCCGGCGTCGTTATGGTCAGAAGTGTAGGACCATAACCTTCCCACTTAACTGCATTCCTACTGGTCCGCTTGTGGGGTCCGCCGTGGCCCTTACTGGCCCTCTTTAAATACAGAAATGATAACCGAGTTTTTGGGAATGTGTAACTTCTCTGTTTTTCCCCAGCATATTTAAGAAATTCCAGTGGTATCAGGTCCTCTCTTGCGCCCTTTTTATTTTTAAGGCAATGGATTGCTTACTCTGTTTCCTCGATGGTTGGCACTGCTACCTGAATTTCCGCTGTGTGGATAACAGCTGCTTGCTCTTCATGTATGTTAAGCAGTTTATCGAAATATCTCCGTCATTACGAGGGTGGTCCGATAAGTACTTAGCCTCACTGCCAGATAGCGCCAGTATCGTAAGAACTTACTATCGTGTAGTACATTCTAGTAGACGGCTACTGTCGAAATTTCAGCCGGATCGGACTCATAGTTTTGTTTTGACCGCGTTTGGAAGCGGGAGTGTCCGCGGATTTTAAAAAATGGAAAAAGAGCAATATCGGTCGGTGATTCGATTCTTGTTTTTGGAAGGGAAATCGCGCAGCGAAATCAAAGAGCGTTTGGATGCTGTGTACGGCGACTCTTCTCCTTCGATGGCGACCATCAAAAATTGGTTTAACGAGTTTCAACGTGGTCGCACGTCGGTTTTTGATGAGCCACGTTCATGTGCCCCGAAAACGGCTACCACGGAGGATAACGTGACAAAAATCCACGATCTCGTATTGGCAGACCGCCGATTGAAGGTGCGTGAGATAGCTGAGACAGTAGGCATTTCAAAAGATCGCATGGGTCATATCCTGCATGAAATTTTGGGCATAAGAAAGCTGTCGGCGCAATGGGTGCCGCGTTTGCTCACTCCGGACAACAAGCGCAACCGTGAGACCTCTTCAGAGCAATGTTTGATGCTGTTTAAGCGCTTACCGAAGGAGTTTCTGCGTCGTTTCGTGTCGACGAAACATGTTTCCACTGGTACACACCAGAGACCAAGGAACAGTCGAAACAGTGGACTTCACCCGGCGAACGTGCGTGAAGACGGCGAAGACTGTCCCATCGGCCGGAAAGATGATAACCACCGTTTTCTGCGATTCACAAGGTGTGATCCACATCGACTACCTGGAGATGGGCAAAACGGTCACAGGGCTGTACTATGCCAAATTATTGGTCCGATTCGACGCCGAATTGAAGAAAAAACGGCTCCACTTGGCGAAGAAAAAAGTGCTCTTCCACCATGATAACGCACCGGCTCACACCTCCGCCCTCGCCACGAACAAATTGGTCGAATTGGGCTACGAACTACTGCCCCATCCACCGTAATCTCCAGATTTGGCCCCGTGCGACTTATTTTTGTTTCCAAACTTGAAAAAGTCACCCGCCGGGCAAATATTTCAGTCGAATGAGGAGGTCATCGCCGCCACGGAGGCCTCCTTTGCAGATCTCGAGAAAACGTATTTTTCAGACGGGTTAAAGGGTGCTAAAAGGAGACTATGTATATTGAAAATCGCCATTTCTCCAAAAATTTTGTTTTTCTTTCGTAGGCTAAGTACTTATCGGACCACCCTCTTAGGTAGCTACCTGTCGTTGTCCTAAGCGTTATCGCTTCAGAATTTTCCAGGCTTGAAGTCAGTGTATTACGGGCTTTTATTTTCTCCTCGGATTCTTCGTCGAACCAAGGCTTTCCTTTAAAGGCTTTGCAATAGCCTACTTCGTTTTTCGCTGTCTCCTTTACAACATTTTTTGTTGTTAACAACACTGCTTCTATCTGTCTTTGTCGTTAGTTTTTAGGGTTTTAGACTTTTATTTACATTCATCCATTTCGTTCTGATATGCCTACAAAAATCAAAGCAGAAAGTTAATCCCGTCACTGGGTTTTAAGGCAACTTAACGACTTCTCTTTGTCTAATTGTCCACCGTAATTGTACAATCCTTTAGGAAATATTACTCAATGCGGGATTGTTCAATGTCTTTATAATTATATTCATCCCTCGGTTGTATTCATACTCCTTCCATTATCATTTTAAACAATTAAATGCCTCTGCGGGTTATTAATGCGGGTAAAATAATCTTATATTATTCTGATTTTATTTTGACAGAGCTGAGACAGTGCGGTCTGCATTAGATGTGCTCTCCATTTGCTGTGTAGTGCCGAAGGTCTTTTTAGCGTTTTGTGAACGACTCGAATTACCGGAAAACTCATCATCTTCAGGCATATATGCGATTTTAGGGGCAGCTGTTGGCGACATTACAACCGACGCAGATGTACAGAAGTCTGCTCTGGTCGTTGTTTGTCATTGCGTCTGTTCACCTATCACCAGGGTAACTATTGAGTTCTATTTATTTTTGTAGCGATCATATAAATTAAATTTGTTTTTCAGGGCCAATCGCCGAATCCTATGCAACTTCGACCATATGGCACGTCGAAAAGAAAGCTTCACAACAATAAATTCTCTGAAGATCTCATTGAAAAGGTTTGGGAATCAGTGTGTTCCAATAATGGAATCATTGTACTACTTCAACTGATGCAAACCAAAACACCAATCACCGATGCCGATTGTATTCGTGGTATGGCGTGTCGTGCCTTAGCTGGACTTGCTCGTTCCGAGCGTGTTCGACAAATAGTTGGAAAACTGCCATTATTTGCCAACGGACAGTTACAACACTTGATGCGTGATCCCATATTGCAAGAGAAACGAACAGAACACGTCATCTTCCAGAAATATGCTCTTGAATTGCTAGAATTGGTTTCGGGCAAAACGAAACCCATTAACAACCAACTCGATCCATCACTGGCTAATATTCACAAAGCAAACGTTGTAGCACAAACCAAAATACAATATAACGAACAGCAATTGTTCCAATTAATATATGATCATTTAGAATCAAAAGGTATGCACGAATCGGCGCAGATATTACAAAAAGAAGCTGGTCTCTCAACAGCTACAACGCTCACGAAGAATTTCCATCAGTCACCGTTCGATTATAAAGTAATGCCCACAAATGTCATAGTCAGAAATCGACTCAGAAACCGAATGCAAGATGTAAATTCAGCCATAAATGGAATTGTCAGATCAGGAGGAAATGGAAATGGCAACGGAAATGGCAGTGAATCAAATTCAAATAATAACAGTTCCTTAAAAACTTGTACGCCAATCAAATTAGTTAAAAAACAAAATACCAACACAAACATGACTGAATACTGCATTGTTAATGCTTTCAGTTCAACATCAACCTCAGCACAGAAATCCTTGCAGAAACAAATAACATCTGTTCCGTTTACAGAGCCGATATCGGACGAACTACAACCGCCAACGATCACACTAAGTACAATCGTAACAGAGTATTTAACAAACCAACACGCGTTGTGTAACAATCCGATGACCACATGCCCACAGTTCGATCTCTTTACACCACACAAGTGTCCCGATCCAAAACCAAATCGAGTGTTCGGTCCGAATCAGAACTTGACAAGTCGCTGGATTCGATCGCAGGCTGGTTTTCGAACTACCCGACTCGACCGACGGTATGTTCATTCAAATTTCGCTACCTATCGTACAATTCGTTCAAACGACTATAATGATATTCAGTTTACATGTTGCAAAATACTTCCAACAAATAATTTGATCATTGTTGGTACGCAACAGGGCGAAGCAAAGGCATTCAGCTTAAATGAGGGTACTGAACAATTTTCATCCATGTGTCACAATTACCTCATTGACAATATTCAATCGAACAGAAAAGGCGACTTGGTCTTAACATCGTGCTCGTGGAGATCATTGCTATGGTCCATCGAACGTTATGAGTTCGTGAATACTTTGCAGTTTCACGATGAGTTCTATTGTGAATTTAGTAACGTGACCCAGGATAAAATCTTGGGAACTCAGTCCTATGTCAGTACTTTTACAGCAATTAAGCCGTTTCTATGATCTAATTTTGTTTATAATTTTCAGGCCGCTATCATTTATGACCTTAATACGGGGAATAAAATTTCAACGTTTACGCCGACTATTGCTAATCAATATACTAAGAATCGTGCAACATTTTGTCCAACCGATGAACTGATTCTGTCAGGTATTAACGCCTACATTTTTTACACCTTCCTTTTGAATTTAAAAATCGCTTTGCTTGTTTGCATTAACTAGGCAGGATATTTCGCGCTATCATAGTTAACATAATATTTTCGTTCACTTTTTATTTATTAGTCGTTTTCATAGAAATATATATTAAGTAATAAGAGTTCTTCGAAGGACAAATACTACTAAAAAGTATGTGATCGAATAATATTCAAAGTCAAATGATCGAATAATATTCAAAGTCAAATTAATAGTTTATTTAAAAAAAAATGTATTTTTTTCATTTCCTTCCTTTATATATTGTTAGTTTATGACTTCCAACTTTCGACATTTCAATGTCATACTATTGATCTGTTTGAGAATCTTTCATAAGCGACAAGACGGTGCCGATATCGTGACACAAAAATGACATCTTCCAAACCTGTAAACTCTAAAGATTAAGATGCACAATGAATATTATTCGTATGGTATTAAAGCCAATGGGTGACCAAAGCTGAAACTTCTCTTCATCACTTAAATCGAGTATAATCTATTTTTCTCATAGATGAAATGGAACTACTGTTTATTGCGTTAATGCACTTTGTACGTAAAATATTCATTTTAAGAATAATTTAAGGATTTCGTCTTTCTTTTGATCCAGCTGAACTTTTACTTCTTCTTTTAGTTTTTTCCGGCGTCGTTATGGTCAGAAGTGTAGGACCATAACCTTCCCACTTAACTGCATTCCTACTGGTCCGCTTGTGGGGTCCGCCGGTTTGACCTCAGAAAGTAGCGGCAGGCTTCCCGGTTTGGGATTACTTCATCGCTGAGGCCAATCAAATGCTGGTTTTTTTGCATTTGTTTGCACCAATTGTTTTTCGGCCTGCCTTTTTTGCGTGTTGAAATTGGAACGTTGATTGATAACTCCTTTTCGACGGGGTTCAAAGGATCTCTCCTTTGAACATGGCAATACCAACTGAGTCGGTCGCGCTCTATCTTTCTTGTGATGGTTTCTTTTACGTGGAGGCTTCCTCGGATCTTTGAACTTCTAATTCTGTCACGCTTTGTTACTCCCGCTGTCATGCGAAGCATCTTCATCTCAGCTGCCGTTAATTTGCTCTCATACTTTTTGTGCATTGTTCAGCATTGTGAACCGTATGTGAGCGCCGGACGTACAACTGAAGTGTAGAGCCTTCCTTTCAGCTTAGGGGGCATTTTTCGATCACAGAAGATGGCGGAATTTTCCCGCCACTTCATCCACCCTACGCTTACGCGATGGTTGATGTCATCACAAGTTGCTTCTTTATTAATCATAGATCCCAGATATTTAAACTTTTCACACTTGGGAAGCACTCTTCCATTCAAGTAAATGTCTGGAATAGGCTGATGAGGGTCAGACAACGGGCAGCGCAGATACTCTGTCTTCTTTGAACTAATACGATACCCGTGTCCCTCAAAAATGTCCACCCACACATCAAGTGCTCGTTGTAGGGACGCCTGATCATCACTTATAATGGCTCCATCGTCAGCAAAGAATAGCTGGTGCACATTGGGGTCCGTCACTTTTCCTTCAAGCAAGCAATCAAGGACTGCTATAAAGAGCAGTGGGCTGAGGACGCTCCCTTGGTGTACACCGACTTTGATTGCGAACTCTTCGGTGACTCCTGCGGTGCATCTTACTCTTGTCGTTGCTCTCTTGTACATGTCCATGATCACTCGCACGTAGGTTTCTGGAACTCCTTTTTGTCTTAGCGCTACCCATAAAAGATCTCTTGGTTGCCGGTCAAAGGCCTTCTCGAAATCAACCAACACCATATGCAAGTCCTTTGAACAATCACGATGCTTTTCCATCATGACCCTTATACTTTGGATTGCATCTGTCGTTGATTTACCCGAGACAAATCCGCACTGGTCACCAGATAGTCGTATTATTTTCCGCAGTCGGCTATCTAATACCCGTTCAACGATCTTCATGGTGTGCGACATCAGCTTGACAGAACGGTAGTTATCACAATTTCGCGTATCACCCTTTCCTTTGTGCAAAGGAAGAAGATAGCTTTCCCTCCATTGATTAGGCATAGTGTTGCCTCTCATAAGATTGGATCCAGCTGAACTTTTACACTGTAAATAAATTGATTTAATTGGGTAAGAACGTCCTTGTGCCATTGATAAGACCCTTAGTGCTCGGTTATCTAACAGTGTTTATATACCTATACCAAATGTTAAAGATGGGATCATAATTTGTCCCTAAATTTTGAGTACATTTTTGCTAATGGAGCTGTCGGCAATGGTCGTTCTGTCGCACTGTCTTCATGTCATTGTTTCATCTTCGTCGAAGAATTGTTTCTCTTCCATATGGAGATGTGTTGTTTCAGACTTCATTTAACGGATGATAACTTATGTTTAAGGCATCTTAAGGTACTATTTTCGTCCCGAACAATTAGAAGGGGAATAATGTCCGGTGCTAAAAATGGCATTGGCAATTTGTAGAGTGAATGAATTGTCTTGCCATCTTTTAACAAACTTGTAGCAAAACCCGTTCGGTCAAAATTTCATCAGTAAATTGCTGAGCTCAATTATAATTGTTAATGGTGTTAGGCCACTCTAGAGGCCGAAAAAGGTTTTTAGGATTTTTTTTTTTCAGAAATACATACTATAAAGTGTGCAGCGTTTATGCGATGATGTGTCTATTTTTTCACGATCGGACAAACAGTTCCTGTAATTTTTTAATTATAATAAGCCATTTATTTTTGAGTACGTTGATTTTTTTCAATATATTAATTTTTGGCCAAATGGGGCACTTCCAAAGTGGAAAATGAAACATTTGTCTAAAACATCATAAGATAATTGTTAATAACAAATTAACTATGAAAAAGACAATTTATTTTTCAAGATTTCAAGTAAATCGGTCGAAAATTTTCTGAGTTATGTATGTTTCCGACCAACTTAAAAAATGCAGTTTTGAGATACACACGTTTGAAGTTTTGAGTAGTAGAAAATCATGAATAATTTTGAAATACCTTTAATCTGCGATGCCTGCACCATACAATTGGCTTGATCTTAAAGCGATCCTTGCCTCTTTTACCCATTCAGACAGCGATCTCTCTGCATGCTTTATGCGCTCTTTGTCGATTTCCAGGCACATTTCGTAGCTGTTCGGACCGATTTCCAAGTCTATTGCCTCCATTATTTGAAAACCCGTCATTGTACACACAAATTGCAATATCCGTAACCACATCCAAGACTGTTTTACCACTCGACTTGGATTTCGGGGCCAATGCCCACATAGTCAAGTTGAAGCTTTCGTTACTATCAGTTAGAAGATTTTCACTAGTCAGTTCATCATAGACTGATTTGATAGCTTCATAGACTTCAATTGGAAGAGTTGGTTTATACTCAGCCAAAGTAATTGTAGTTTTTGCCCGTTGTCATGAGCACCATGAATCCTCTCCAATCCGAGCGCTCACAAAAGAAGACAAGGGGCCTATACCACGAAACAATTTAACATAGAAACCCACAATAGTTTTAACAAGTAAAGTTTATTAGTGTAGCACAAAACAAACATCCATTGTATTTGTTAAAATAAAAATTTCCCCAGATTTGTTAATTCAGTTTAACAAGTGATTGTGACACAGCTGCGGAGGAAAATAAGTGCCACAGGCAAATTATTCGTCTTGGTTAAAATACGTGATAAAAGATTCTTTGGCCACTATTATCACAAAAGAAAACAAAATTGAAACTTGGACAAATATTTTAAAAATGTGTCTCTCTCTAATATGCGAGTGCATTTATATACAATATGAAAGCCTAGCTTAAAGTTCTTGTGCAAATATTGGACGTCTGTTCCTAAAATAGAAAATTCGAAATTTTTAATCAGATCTCATTAAAATGCAATATTATGTCATTTAACAATATCGAATTCGTTCGTTATATTTTGCCAACAATTTAACAATTATTTTCTAAAACATGTCCATAATTGTTATTCTGAGTTACAGAAAGATATTTGTTAAAGACTGTTTTAACAATAATTGTTATCTTGCATGTTCATTTTATTGTTTTGAGGTACAGAAACTCTAGTTATAAGTTAAAAATGATTTCTTGTATAATGCTTGTTGTTTCGTGGTACAGGCCCCAAGGGGCCTAGTACTAAAATTCGAAAACTGAGTACTTACAGATTTTTCCCGACCATCATCTTTTGGGATATCATTTTTAAGATCTTAGGGGACAATTAAAAAAAAAACGATTTTTCGAAAAGTCTAAAGCGGCCTAACCCCTTAATCTTGTATTCCTTGAATTGTTCATTTAATTCGGCAATTTCACATATCGCATAAGGAGCACCATGACTTATAGGTCTGTGTGTGTGCCTCTGACTCCGATGACACGCAACAACCAAGTCATTTTTGCATCCCCCTTGCTACTTGTCTGGACTGGCCTCTCGAAATTCGTTATCCGTAGTCGGCAATTAATTCCTATGGGAATATTTTAGGTCGAATAGAAAAATGTTCCCACTATTTTTATAAAATTTTGCACGTGTTCACTAATTTAGTCTAATACTTACAATATTGGCAACTTCTACTTTACACCTAAATATAATTCTTTCTGGTTTAATACGAGTATATTCTGAAAGCGTTGAGTATATTTTGCATGTATTTATTGCTTAAAATGTGGGTATAATTATTTCTATACAGCTGTGAATTAAAAAAAATAATTATTGTTTCAAAAGTTGTATCACTGTGTTTCTCCCCACTGGATAATGTTTTTCTAATGTGTCGTAAAATATTTTTTTTTATTTTAACATCTTCAAATACAATCGAAACAATTTTTTGATTTATGTTAAGATGGTTTAATCATCTTGCTTCAAGCATATAAGCAATTCTCGTATATCTAAAACATTTTCAATTTTTATAGCTTATCTTTAACATTCACTCGACTTAAAAAATATAATAGTTGAACAAAATTCAAAAGAAGGCTGTTAGACTGGGGACATTAATTTTTACATTACATATACATTTTTCTAAAAATGTTAAATAAAAGTTAATTAATAATAAATTGTTGTCCCTGAATCCAAAAACATTACCAATAAGCTTAGGGCGTTTAGAAACCACATTTTTATTTACTGAACATTAAGTTTTAATCTGTTCATCTTTAAAACAAGTCTTAATTTCATTTATGTTTTTCGATATTTTTATTTAACAAATTTTAAATTTTTTTGCCGTTAAAAACAGCACACCATTCTTTGCAAATAATTTGAGTTTTTTGCCTCTGTTTGCCACCTGTAGTTTTAGTTCTTCTTCTTAAAGTTACTCTCCGTTGCGGAGGTTGGAAATCATCGTTTCTAGAATATGTTTGTTTGTGACTGCTCTTCTGATTTCCAACCTGAGAAGATCCAGCCACTCTCGCAGGTTAGACATCCATGCCAGCCTTTGTCCTCCCACCGTTCTTCTTCCCTCTATTTTACCTTGCAGGATATGTTGAGGGAGTCTGTATTTATCGTTGCGTAGGATATGACCCAGGTAACATAATCTCCTTATTTTAATTGAGTATAACAGTTCCCTGTTTCAGCCCATCCGTCGCAGCACTTCCTCGTTTGGTACTCTGTCAACCCAGGAAATTTTAAGTATTCTTCAGGATACCCACATTTCGAACGCTTTTATTTTTCGTAGCATTACTCTTTTTAACGTCCAGGTTTCTTCATATTCTTGCTTTCATATTTAAGTCTATCTCTCCGCTGCAAAATCCTTTTTTCAATTTGCAGAAGACCGTCCTAACTTGCTCTATCCTGCATTCTATTTCTTTATAAGAATTGGCGTTGCTTTCAATTATTGTTACCAAATACCTGAAACTGCTGACTCTTTCAATGATTTTATTGTCTACGTTAAGCTCTAGATTCTGTGCTTCTTGTCTTTTTGTTAAAACCATTAACTTTTTTTAGCGGTGTTTATACATATACCATAGTTATTGCGCACATTGTTGAGCTTGTTCATCATGATGCTTAAATTGCTTATGTCGCTTGCTATTATGATATAATAGCATCATCCGCGTATCTTAAGTTGTTGATGTAGACTCCGTTTACCTTTAAACCACCGTCACTCTCTTCAATTGCTTCTTTAAAAATTTCTTCGGAGTACATATTGGAGAGTAAATGTGAGAGAATACAGCCTTGTCCTACTCCTTTTTTAATCTCAATTTCTTCTAATTCTTCTTCTTCCATTAATATTTTCGCTTTCTGACCCCGGTATAGGTTTCTAATCACTCTCATGTGGTTCATGTCAATACCCTTACTTTCGAGGATCTCCATCATTTTCTTGTGTTGTACTCTATCGAAGGCCTTTTCGTAGTGGACGAAGCACATATAAACGTCTTTGTTCATTTCCAAGCATCGTTGGACTAGTACGTTGAAAGTGAACAGTGCTTCGCGGGTGCCAAAGCCATTTCTGAAACCAAATTGAGAGGCGCTTACATCATATTCAAGTTTGGTGTATGTTCTCTTGTGAATTATTTTTAGGAAGATCTTTAGCGCATGGCCCATTAGGCTGATCATTCTGTAGTCACTGCATTGTACAGCTTTACTTTTGATCGGAAGTGTTATGAAGGTAGTTTTTAACCAATCATTTGGGATCTTGCCATACCTATAAATTGCGTTGAATAGGTTGACTAGTATCGGGATACTCTTACCGTCGATAAGCTTCAGGAGTTTATTAGTCAATCCATCGGGACCTGTTGCTTTTTTATTTTTGACCTCCTTTAGCACTTTTACGATCTCCTCTTTCATTATTTCCGGATCTTTTTATGTACGTTAAGGCTGTCGTGATTAATCTCATGTGCCTCTAGTTCTTCACACGGCTCTTGTAAATGTATATTCTTTGTCTCTCTAATCTTATTACTCTTTGTATTTCTTTGTATTTGCTTTTATAAGCTTTATTTTTCCTCCTTTCTTCCATTAGCTCCGGAAGTTCATTTGACATCCATGCCTGCCTCGGCCTTTGTTCTCTGCTGTTCAAATGTCTTTTTCCCGTCTCCAGTAGACTTTGTTTAAGCTCACTTCATCTCGATTCTATATTTTCTTCATCAATTTGGCCTATGCCCATATCTAAACATTTTTCTTTTACTTCCTTTTTAGCTTTAGTTCAGATAGGTATGACTTAAATCATTCGCAATCTGTAACTCTTATCCCAGAGTTTTCCAATTTCTTTAGTAGCTTTAGTAGGAGGTTCGCTGAGGGGGAATGGCTGTAGCTGATTGTAGATGTCCTAACAGTTTACTGTAGATGACTGACAGTTTACTTCTGTCGTCGCCAGCTGGCCAGCTTTCTTTGATATGCATCCACAATTCTTGTCAGCGACGTATCTCAATAATAGTACTTAAAGGTATATTCTAGTAATGAGGTAAACTGTTCAGTACTGCACACACCTAGTCCTTTTTGCCTCGAAATAGCGGTTGCATAGCATCTGATACAAAAATACATTGCTGCTTGTCACAAACACAACTACATATACGCAACAATAATGTCATGCATCTATGATATATACACATACCATATGTGTTTAGGCAGTAAAATTGCAATTCATCCCTTCTCGGGGAAATTCTTATTTACCTGGTACCGCCTTTGTCAAGATTAGTTGGATTTGGGTGACTGATTTGTCATATGATGACAAACCATGTAAATCGCTGTCCTTAATTTTTAGAATTGTGGTAATGAAACCTATCCTGAATTTTAAGGTCATTTGCTTCTCCCACCAACCACAACCCAAATGTTTTCCCTCATTTTTAAATTCAGTTTATTTGATTTTGGAATGGTTGCCTTTAATCAATGGTCCTCAGAGTATGGTCACTTAAAAAAATGAAATATATGAAATTTATCCGGATTTTTTTCTTATTTTATTATTAAAAAAAACTAAGAATTGCGTAAATACAATAGCTGAAATAAAAGAAAAAAAATAGGAGCCTCTGAGAATTTAATTTGGTCCGCTTTATTTTTTTTTTTTCTATTTCTTTAAACGTACTAAAGAGGTCGAAGTTTGGCGTATTTGATATATTTCATCATTCGAATTGTGACATTATATTGTTGAGCTGATTTCAGAGACTTTGTAGTTGAAAAAAATAGCGCTTTTCGACAAAATAAAAAGGCCAAACTTAAGTTCTGCAAAGAAGAAACGAATTGGAACTGATTTATAAATGAGCACAGAGGAAGGCGGGAGAGTTCGAATAAATATTCAGACTATAAACGGAATGTTTAAAAATTCCAAACAGAATGTCTATTAAAAAACAGTTTACTTGCTGACTTAAAAAAAATCAATACATGCAGCAATTGTTTAATTCCAGCCATTGTATTTATGCGGTTGTTTTCGTTGTACCTATTTTTTTTTTTTAGTAATTCCACATAATAAAAAAAAAACTTTAGGAAAATCAGTGGTCGGATACAAATTAATTTACAAAAGACAGAAAACTTCAAATTATTTGTTATCTATACAAGTTTTCAGTTGCACCAAGTAATTGTTTTAGTTGTTTTCCATAATTATTTTGAGAAGTGGTATTAGGCAATCGACAAAAGTAACAAAATCTTCATATTTTTTAAGCCTCCCTTGAGTAATGCACTTAAGAGAAAATTGTTTACTGAAATTCTTAAATAAAAATTCGTGTTATCGTGAGAGGAATAAGAATCTGTAACTGTCACTAAAACTACAATATAAAATTTATTTAAACAAATTTTTTATAATTTAAGATGGTGTGCTGTGGGATGTAAAGTCTGGCAAAGAAATACACAAATTCGATAAACTTAATCAAACCCTCTCAGGTGTGTTCCATCCGAATGGGCTTGAGGTATTAAGACTTTTCTAACATTTATACAGACCTTATAAATGTGAAATTCGTAGATAATTTCCAACACAGAAGTTTGGGATCTTCGAACATTTCACCTCCTGCAAACAGTTCCTGTCTTGGACCAATGTCTTATAAAGTTTTCTCCCATGAACGTGCTCTACGGGATCAGTTTAGATGTTGATAACCGGGTGGATTTCGATAATACCACACACGACACCAGCTTCAAGGTGCTTGATAGTTACGATTATTCAAGCATAACAACAGTTGATGTGAAGAAACATATCTACGATCTCAGCATAAATAGCAATGGAAGCATCATCGCTCTTGTTGAGAATCAGCCCGCCTATGACTCTAAAGATGAAACGTTTGTCAGGATGTATGCAGTTGGTATGAAAAAGAATGATCAACAAGAAGAAGTGCGTTTCCGTTTATTAATTTTATATACATTTTCTTTTGCCCTAGACAACATATTGTTTTGTATTTTTTTTATTATATATTTACAGGAAGAGGAGGAAGAACCGGAATCTGACGAAGGTTCAGACAGCGAATCCGCGCGAAGTAAGGAGGTCACTAAACAGTTCCATTATTATGTATTAAAACCTCGTATTGCTTGTTATTTTTTTCTTTTAGTCTTCGAATATGGAAACGACTTGCACGGTCAAGGTCGTCGCAGACGCCGCAATAATGATGATGATGACGACGACGATGATGATGATGATAGGTGGATAGACCTCGACTCTTCGTCAGGAAGCGAAGACGATGCTGATGATAACGAGCAAAATAATGAAAACGACGATGATGCGGATCATAATGACGACAGATCGTCGGGATCAAGTTCAGAGATGTTTGAAATCGAGTTAAATTTTTGATATGTAATGCTTTTCTCACACGATATCATACCATACAAAAAGATACATACATAGATATGTGTACGCAAGTACACTCGACAATGTGCTAAGAAGAGAGGATACACCGCCTAAATCTCGTGTATACTTCACATAGTTAATAAATAAGCAAAATAAATTTGAGATTGTCTATGTCACTGTCCGAAATGGAAGCAAAGAATAAAGAAAACACGTTGAATGTAAAAGCATTTAATCCCAATATTTCTATAATATAATTTTGTTAGCTGTTAGTTTTACAATTACTTATGTTTGATTGTTTAAAGTTATATTTTTTTATAAATAGAAGTAAAACTGTAAATAGGATTTATACATTTAATTTATTTTAAATAATCATTTACAAAAAAGAACCAAAAAATTGCAAGGCCTTTAATTAGTATGGTTGACGCGCCGTCATAAGGAGCGAACATGCGTTTATTGTAAAATTCTCTCATTTAATATGGTGTGCAGACAGGCTGACCGACACAGGTTCTGAGGTTCTTTTGTGCAATCGGTTTAGGTAAGTAGTAAAAATAACAAACCGCCTCAAATCCTAGCTATTGAAATGATCAGTAGTTTTTTAACTTTTTTTTGTCTGAGGCGTCTACTATCGACTGGATTCAGGTCCTGAAAGGTAGGGTCGATTAATTTAGACTCACGATTTGGTTCATAAAGTCGCGCAATATTTTGGAAGTGCTAGTACGGTTAAGCTCAGCCTGGCTATTACTTTATATACAAATGCTATACTATGCCATACCGTACTATAAAAGTAAGGTCAATAGGCATGAGGCATTCCTAACATAAATGGCCCATCCCGTGGTTAGGGGATAAAACCACTCGCTCTACTTAAATAATTTAGGACTCTAATCCCGGAATAATGCTATCGTAGATGAAACAAAACTTTGAATCGACATGATCATCGGAAAATTACCTACTTTCTCAACCGACGCTTTTAAGCCCGCTGTATAGTTTCACAGAGAATATTTTGAATGAAGTATATATGTACACCCAATTCTGGGTGTATCACGGTTCACAAATTAGACAAATACAACTTTTTTACACGAATTTTTTGTTCAAGCATGAATTAAAAAACAATTAACGGAAGTTATGACGGTTGACGATAATAGAGACATCAGTAATGACGAAGTTGGAGATAAAGTTCAGTAATTAAGGGCTGATTTAATTCGTGAAGGCTTGAAATTTGCTAAGAGTAGGGAACAAGATTTTTACGCTCATGATCCTGACATAAAGCGTGCAGTAAAATTTCAACGTAATCTTAGGTTTTTTGTAACTGAATATTAATAATTAATTAAGCAACTTGAGAAATAAAAAACCTACTGAGGCTAGTAAAGACGAACGAAATTCTTCATTTGAATCAAATCTGAATATTGTGCTAGGCGGATCTGATAAAAGCAATTTTAGTCCAGTCCGTAATAAAACGTGCACGCTGAATATTTGCGAAATAAATTTTATTTTTAATTTCAATTTCATTTTTTATATCATGTACTCATGGACTGAAACTTCACAATAAAGTAATAAAAATTAATTCTTTTTTTGTTTTTAAATAATACCCATTTCATTACACGTAGACAAATTCAACATTATAAGCTGGAAAGCATAATCTTTTATTTCATTATACATTTACAATTGCGGTCAAAATAATAACAGTGCAGCCTCTCCAACGAAATAATATAGGATAGATTAAGGTATGAATAATCTATTACTTTCTTTAACTAATTTTTCGGTAATAGAACAATATGTCTTACGTTTCCAAGAAAAAAAATATTGGTTGCCATAACGGTTTCTTTCCAAATGTCATTTCAAACCATTCAATGTGTGTTTCTTGGCGGTCAATATAATATCAGTGCGCGCTAGTTTGAAGCAATTTATTTTCTCTTTTGATTTTGTGTGTATTCAGGTTAAATCAATTTCAAGGTTTAAGGTAAACTTTCGAATCATCTCAGCATTTATACAAATATTACTAATATGTATTTACCAAAAATATGGGTCGCGGTAAACACTGCACTCCGAGGCAACAAGGTCTTATCCGTCGCCTTCTCCTGATTTACGCGAAAATGATTTTAAATGCAAAAAATTACAGAAAAATGGTTTTTGTCAGAAAAATCGTAAGACAAGTGCAAGGTGATCGAAGGCTTCACCGTATATGGCTGCCACAGAAATAAATAAGGAACTAAATTTAAATGCAAGTGTGGAAACAATTAGGAGAACATTAAGACAAAATATTTTTTTATGCCAGAAGTCCACAAATTCCCATTTTTAGCAAAAAGGCATATTTCCAAAAGAATTCAGTTTTCCAAGGTTCATGTTGGCGGAACATCCTGTGGACAGATGACAGTAAAATCGTCCTGTATGGCGGCTCTGGTTCCCGGGAATATGTGCAACGTCCACCAAACGCAGAATACATGCCTAGATATACGCGTAAGAATGTGAAACATGGTGTCAGGCTTTGGTGGATTCCATGAAGCGCAGATGTGAAGCCGTATTAAAGAACAAGGGGTCTTCTACCAAATATTAACTAATTTCAGTACACGCCGTGGCGCAGTGGGTAGCGTGTCGGCCGCTGACGCAAGATGAGCGAGTTCGGATCCCGATAACACCAACGCCATCGAATGATTATTCCGCGCCTTCTCTCCTCGGTGGGGTACTAGCAAAACCACCCGTTGTACACTTGCCTTGAAAAAGCTTCTCGGCTCCCGTCGTTCGGGATCGGCATTAAGCTATAGGTTCCATTCACATGTGTGAAAAACAAATCGCACACAACGTGAGTGAATAAAAGAAAGCTTGGCTCTTCATGGGCTGTAACGCCATCTAAGGTGTCTGTCTGGCAGTACAATGGCAGCCAGTATTTGTATCTGAGTGCTCCAACAGATAGCAGCAGCCTCCAGCAAGAAAAAAAAAAGCAATTTTCATTCAAAATTTTTATCTATTACTCCATTTTATTTAATAGACTTAAATACTGCTCTTTTTTTACTGTCCTTAATTCTTACTATGGAGACTCTTTCAGTATTATTCTTTTTTCTTGTGAATTTAACAAATATTTTACCCAGAATCTAAATTAATATTAATGTGACTTAATCAATATTTATAAAAAATTGTTGCAAGTTTTGGTGTGACTTAATCACTCACAAACGGTCAAACCGAATTTCATCGAATTTCCAGGGTTTGTTTATATGGTCGTGTAGATGGTTTATGTAAAGTTTGAACGAAATCGGTCAACGCATTCGCTATGACTATTTATATCAACATCAGATTTTACCGTGGAAATCAACAGTTGTTCGGCGATGCATTAATATTGGCATCTGGTGATTTTCGGCAAACGTTACCCATCATTCCCAGATCAACTCCAGCTGATTGGATTAATGAAGAGTTTGAAGAGTTCGTTTCTTTGGGGAAATGTACAGAAGTTATCGCTTGACATAAATTGTGTGTGCGTCTTCAAAACCATCCATCAGAACGTGAGTTTTCAAAACAATTGCTGCAGATTGGCTATGGCAAAATTGCAAGTGATTTAAATGGCCTTACCACGTTACCAAATAACTTATGCACAATTTCAACATCAAAAGAAGAATTAATTGATGGCGTTTTTCCAAACCTTGTTCGAAACTATTGGGTTGGCAAGAAAGTCATTTCGGTTTTGTAGTGTGAAATAAAACTCAATTTTTTTATAGAAACAACAAGTTTTAATCAATTATATATTTTCCATTTTGTTCGATGATCTTTTGCCATCTTTCTGGTAACTTTATGATTCCGCGCTCATAGAACTTCTGGTCCTTATCATCAAAAAACTGAACGACGTGTGATTTCAGATCGTCATCATTACTGAAAGTTGTACCATTCAAAGAATTTTGTAAAGCTCGAAATAAATGGTAATCAGATGGCGCCAGGTCAGGGCTGTATGGGGGATGCAACATTACTTCCCAACCAAGCTCCAATAATTTCTTACGAGTTACCAAAGATGTGTGAGGCCTTGCATTATCATGGTGGAACACAATTCCTTTGCGATTTGCCAATTCTGGCCGTTTTTCTTTGATTGCTTCATCCAGTTTCATCAGCTGTTGACAGTAAACATCCAAATTGATCGTCTGATTTCTTGGAAGCAGCTCAAAATACACAACACCTTTGTAGTCCCACCAAACTGACAGCATGACCTTTTTTTGATGCAAGTCAGCTTTTGATGTGGTTTGTGCTGGTTCATCACGCTTGGACCATGATCGTTTTTTAACAATGTTACTGTATAAGACCCATTTTTCGTCACTAGTGATGATTCGCTTCAAAAAAGGGTCGAGTTCATTGCGCTTGAGATGAATATCGCAAATATTAATGCGTTGTGTTAATTGAATCTCTTTCAATTCATGCGGCACCCAAATATCGAGCTTCTTAACGAACCCATGACATTTTAAATGATTTTCAATTGTTGTGTGCGATACATTTAACCTCTCTGTCATCTCACGAACTGTTACATGACAATCCTCTTCAATTATGGCTTTGATTTGGTCATCATCAACCTCAGTTGGTCGACCAGAACGTTGGTCATCCTTAAGTGAAAAATCCCCAGAACGGAATTTTTTAAACCAATTCTGACACGTGCGCTCTGTTATGCAATCAACATCATAAACTTCACATATCTCTTTGTGAGCCTCAGCAGCTTTCTTTCCTTTACGGAAATAAAAAAGTAAAATATGCCGAAAATGTTCGTTTTTGCACTCCATGTTAAAATTCACCTTAAAATGACAGCTACACACAAAATTACGCACAACTTGCTTGTAAGCTAACTTCACTGTGAATGATATCAAATGTCAAAAGGAAAAAATCATGACACTGACAGAAGTCCTTTAAAACGATCACAACACGATCCATGGGTAAGCACCGAAAATACTTTCTTGCCAACCCAATATTAAAATCATATTTGGTTAAGAGAACGCGGAATTTTAGCACCAAAAAGTGCAAATATTTATGACATCAATTTTCAGATTCAACAGGAATTGCAAGGTGACTACGAATAAAGGAGACGCGGTAAATTATCTGATTGAATTTTTGAAGTCTTTCGATCGATAATACGTCTTCGAAATCTCAATTCACCAAAACTTTGCAATGGAATGAGACTTTCCGTGAAAAAATTAATGCCCAATATGATCGAAGCAACAGTTCTCACCGGGAAAGCAAAAGGAGAAGTTGTACTGATACCGCGGATTTCATTAATACCAACAGACATGACATTTCAATTCACCGTGCATTTCTCCTTTGCTATGACCGTTAATAATACTCGAGGACAAACGTTTCAAGTGTGTGGATTGAATTCGGAGAAACCGTGCTTTTCTCACGGACAATTATACGTAGCATGTTCCAGAGTGGGAGCACCTAAAAATTTATAAATGCACCACACAATTAAGAAAAAAACCTTGTATACACTGTATTGAACTGATTAATTTTTTTTTTTTTCATTTTTTCCAAATAAAAAAAATAAAAGAAAGCAATGAATTTGACTCAATGTTAATATTCATGCTTAGCGAAGCACGTCGGGGCACGTTAGAAGGGTATATGATTTTGTTTTTTTAACTATAATTGAACTTATTTCATTTACAGTACTATTAGTAAAAAACTGAATTGATTCTGAGGCGGTACGAAGTTCGCCAGGTTAGCTAGTCTTCTTCTTCTTTTCCTTTTTATCCCGGCGTCGTTATGGTCAGAAGTGTAGGACCATAACCTTCCCACTTAACTGCATTCCTACTGGTCCGTTTGTGGGGTCCGCCGGTTTGACCTCAGAAAGTACCGGCAGGCCTTCATCGCTGAGGCCAATCAAATGCTGGTGTTTTTGCATTTGTTTGCACCAATTGTTTTTCGGCCTGCCTTTTTTGCGTGTTGAAATTGGAACGTTGATTGATATCGCCTTTTGGAGGGGGTTCAAAGGATCTCTCCTTTGAACATGGCAATACCAACTGAGTCGGTCGCGCTCTATCTTTCTTGTGACTGTTTCTTTTACGTGGAGGCTTCCTCGGATCTTTGAACTTCTAATTCTGTCACGCTTTGTTACTCCCGCTGTCATGCGAAGCATCTTCATCTCAGCTGCGGTTAATTTGCTCTCATACTTTTTGTGCATTGTCCAGCATTGTGAACCGTATGTGAGCGCCGGACGTACAACTGAAGTGTAGAGCCTTGCTTTCAGCTTAGGGGGCATTTTTCGATCACAGAAGATGGCGGAGTTTTCCCGCCACTTCATCCACCCTACGCTTACGCGATGTTTGATGTCATCATCACAAGTTGCTTCTCTATTAATCATAGATCCCAGATATTTAAACTTTTCACACTTGGGAAACACTCTTCCATTCAAGTAAATGTCTGGAATAGGCTGATGAGGGTCAGAGAACGGGCAGCACACATACTCTGTCTTCTTTGAACTAATACGATACCCGTGTCCCTCAAAAATGTCCACCCACACATCAAGTGCTCGTTGTAGGGACGCCTGATCATCACTTATAATGGCTCCATCGTCAGCAAAGAATAGCTGGTGCACATTGGGGTCCGTCACTTTTCCTTCAAGCAAGCAATCAAGGACTGCTATAAAGAGCAGTGGGCTGAGGACGCTCCCTTGGTGTACACCGACTTTGATTGCGAACTCTTCGGTGACTCCTGCGGTGCATCTTACTCTTGTCGTTGCTCTCTCGTACATGTCCATAATCACTCGCACGTAGGTTTCTGGAACTCCTTTTTGTCTTAGCGCTACCCATAAAAGATCTCTTGGTTGCCGGTCAAAGGCCTCCTCGAAATCAACCAACACCATATGCAAGTCCTTTGAAGAATCGCGATGCTTTTCCATCATGACCCTTATACTTTGGAATGCATCTGTTGTTGATTTACCCGAGACAAACCCGCACTGGTCATCAGATAGTCGTATTATTTTCCGCAGTCGGCTATCTAATACCCGTTCAACGATCTTCATGGTGTGCGACATCAGCTTGACAGAACGGTAGTTATCACAATTTCGCGTATCACCCTTTCCTTTGTACAAAGGAAGAAGATAGCTTTCCCTCCATTGATTAGGCATAGTGTCGCCTCTCATAAGTTTGGAGATAAGACCCATGAGCCATCTAGACCCGATGTCTCCCATCTTTTTCCAGAACTCAGAGGGTATCCCGTCCGGCCCAACAGCTTTTCTTTTCTTGGAGTTTTTAACCGCGTACCGAACTTCTTCGACTGTGATGTCGGATATTTCGGCATGATTCTGGGCGGCTCTTGGAAAGTACACTCGGGGAAACTGTTCGTTCAGAAGTTCCTCGCAATACTGTCGCCATCTGTGGAGAATTTTTTCGTCTTCCACAAGGAGTTGGCCTTCAGCATTGTTAATAAACTTTGGGAAACGAATCTCCTGAGCATTTCTTCTTCTCTGGGCGGCTATCTTAAAGATATTTGCTCCTTTGTTCAAATTGCTTTGTCGAAGGTCTTGGGTAGCCTGGTTCCAGTCAGACGCGGAAGACGATATTTCTTCCAACTCCTGATAGAGGCCTTCCATGCTTTTCGCTTTGAATTCGGCGCACTTTTTCTTCGCGATACCTTTGCAATATCTATATACCTTTTCACGGCGAGCTTTTTCCTCTCTATTAGTAGAAGAGCACTTTGACCAAGCTTGGAAAGCCATTTTCTTTTCGTGTATCACTGCTTTGGCTTCGTCTGTCCACCACCAGGTTTCTTTTGCGTGTTGGCAGGGGCCTTTAGACGTTCCCAGCAGTGATTTGGCTTTCTCCAGGCCAGATAGTTGTAGGGAATCCCACATGCCTTGTGCTCTGCACTCCTCATTACCGACCTCATCGATAATGGAAGAGAGGTAGTTTTCCATGTTGGCGATAAAAGCTTCGCATTTTCCTTTATCAAGCTTATACCACTTGATTCTCTCAGACACCTTCGTTTTGACTTCTTTCTCGCATCCATAAAAAATTCAGTCAGGAGGAGACGGTGTTAAGGGGCGATCGCGTCTCCCAGGATCACTTTGCAATCTTTAGCTCGTGGCTTCATGAAACTGGATACCAAATGATAGTCTATTTGAGTTTCATTTCCGCCGCTGCTATAAGTGATCAGGTGCCGGCCTTGTTTGACGAACATGGTATTTAGCACTATAAGACCGTACGACTTGCACATGTTTAGGATATCTTCACCTGAAGCGTTCCTGGTGCCGTATCCCAGCCCTCCGTGGTAGTCTTCATAGTCTTCGCTTGTCTTCCCGACATGTCCGTTTGAATCTCCCCCAACAAACAAAAGCTCTTCCTTTGGGGTGATTTTGACAAGGTTTTGGAAATCTAGCCAGAATGCATCTTTTTCTTTTTGTTCGCATCCTACTTGAGGGGCATATGCGCTTACGATGTTCCACACCTCACCATGCATCACCAATTTGAGAGCCATCAAACGGTCACTAGACTTTGAAATGGTTAAGACGTTGCCAAGTAACTCTGCCGCAAGGATGATGGCGATTCCGTTTTTTCCTTGTTCCAATCCATAGTAAAACATCTTGTAGGCTTTTGTTTTAACGTCCAAGAAACGTGCCCGATTACCGGTGTTTCGCCATTTCGTCTCTTGTACGCACAGGATGTCTACTCGCCTTCTAACCATCATTTCTTCAAGCTCACAGCTGCGCCCACTCATGCTTCCAACGTTCCAACTCGCGACTCTTAAATGTGGCTTACGCCGTTGCATTACTTTGCTATCCCCCGGAAATCCTATAGCTCTGACCCGATCATTGCTGCTCGTCCCAGGATCACGACCATTAGTAGTGCCTGGCGGGGTAGTGCTTTTCCTTTTAGCGTTCTTTTCCATAATGCTACGGTTTGACCGTTTTCATTCTCCCCTTCCTTTTTGACACGGGCATGCTCCAGATTTTTTATTTTTTTTTTGATTGATCTTACTCTTACAACACCGGTGATCTCCAGTCGTGTCAACCCACTGATTTGCATGCACACTTGTGGGGCAGTTTAATGGTGGTATATGTGTCCCTAGGCTCACCTCGGTGTTTTCTAAATTGCCTAGATGTGATTTTTGTTTACCTTTGTTTAGTCGCCTTTTACGACAAGCGGTAGGTATTCGCCAGGTTAGCTAGTAAATAATAATATTGTATAACGTTTTGTAAATAATATGTATTCATTTTGATTAGTTGTTTCGTTTTTGGTTTCTCGCTGCTTTTATTTTGACCGCAGCTGTATACATTTTTTGGATTCATTATAATTACATACTGTACATACAACATTCAAAAGAAAAAAAACTAAGTTCAGTGAAAAACAAAAAGATACATAAATGCAACAAATCAAATACAATTCAATTCTTTTCAAGTGAAGTAACAAATGATAAAATGTACATACGTACATACATATGTATATGCTTATGTTAAATGAAATAATTTGAAAATGAATTTCAATAGCACCCTTTGCTTCTAGCACGCATTGTAACCGGTTTTTCATGGAGTGAACCAATTTTTTTAGTTCATAATTATTCTGTATTTTTTGCCACTATTCTATTTGTTGCTTGTCGTTTGGCGACATTTTTCTTCAAATGGACCCACAAGTTTTCGATAGGGTTGAGGTCCGGACTTTGAGGAGGTGTATCAATAACATTGCCGCAATTATAAAGCAACTAAACCCGCACCGTATGTGACTAAGTAAAATTTGAATTGTTTTTTGTTGTCTCTGATGAATCCAAATTTTTTAGCACTATTTACCAAATGATTATTTAGAAGATTTAAATATTTTTCTGCTCCCATGGTGGTCTCTATAAATGCTAACTCCCCCACCCTTTTGCTTGAGATGCACCCCCAGATCATAATATTTTCATTCGAATTTGACTGTTGGAATAATGTTACGATTTTCTCGTGATGTTAGAGGCTTTCGTCACACTCTGGTCGGTCCATCATTGTAATACAACATCACTTTGACCTCATCACAGAATATGACATCGTCCCAATAATCAAGCGGTTGTAAAATATTCATTATGGCGAAGGAATAAAAACGCTTCTCCATATTTACTGTAGAAAGCATTGGTTTTTTAAGTGCTACTCTTGATGAGTATTTGTTTTTTTTTATTATGGTCCGCCGAACTGTTTCGTGGAAAACAGCAATAACACACTCTACCTCGAGCTTCCTCGCAAGTTTTCTAGTTTGAGGATTTTTATTAACTTTTTTTAAGAATTAAGCGCTCAACACGTTTACTTATTTTTGGCCTAGGGCCACCGCCGCGATTTAGCTCTAATCTACCCTCGTTTTCAGCTCGATTAATAACATTATAAATTTTCTTACATATCACTGACAATATTTCCGACAGCTCCTGCACACTTCTTCTCAATTTGGGATTGTAGTAGATCAGCTGATTCACATCATACGATAAACGTTTGCCTGGAATCTCCAAACACAATATTTTACTTAATGATGCGTACCCGAAAAACAAAAAACATGTCACCAACTAAATAACCACGCATATCACAGATAACGGTAAAATAACGTAGCGTAAACATGTACACATGTACTAAAAAAATTGAGTTTTATTTGTTTTTGTTACAATTTTCCTTTTTTTTAAGTGAACTTAGTTTTTTTTCTTTTAAATGTTGTATATATTGTAAGTAATTATAATAAATACAATAAATATATATAATAAAAGATTATATTTTCTAGCTTATAAAGTGGCATTTGTTTATTTATTTTCAATGTGTAACGTCAAGTTTATACAAAGTATAAAAACAGAGTTGGGTGTACATCAATTTCTTAAGAACAAAAATTTAGTCTATTTACTATATATGAAAGAGCTAAGTACACCTATCGAGATTCGATTGAAAGCCTTCAGCGCTTAAAGCAGACCGTTAAAAAAGCTATTTAAAAAAATAAGTATGTCTATGTACTAACATCGCCTGAATTTACATTTTTTGAACGACTTTTAGTTAACCCGTCATATTTCGTAAGGTTCCGATAACAGTGGGGCCGGCTTTTGAAGGTGTTTTCCGATAGAACTCGGCGAGCTCAACAAAAAAAAATTAAATTTGCTTAATTATAATAAATAAATACAAAATTGATTAATTTTTATGTTTTTTCAATGGAATTTAGATATAATTTTGTCAAATGTGTGGTATACTTTTGGGCCTGCGTATTCATCAGGGGGAAAAAATGTTATGAATGTTGTCTAATTTCTGGCTACATAGCAAGATACCTGCATCGCATTCAATCCAGGAATCGAATTAGCAAATTTTACTGCTCTGAAAAATGTAAATTAATTACTCAATGAATGATTATCTACACGCGTATGGAAATTGGATTTGTAGGATTTGGACTAGGTGCGAGTTTGGGTGTATCCAACATTTCTTTATACCCATCTTTCGTATCGATGTAAAGAAATTACTTACATTTGAAGCTACATGAAAATTCGATCAAAATTCCAGTGAAAAAACATAAAAATTAAACATTTTAAACCTCATTATCTGGAACACTAAACAAAATATAAAAAATAATTATTTTTGTGTTCAGAGCCACCTGTACGATGGCCGAACTAAACGCACTGAATGCTACTGTCGATGTTCCTTTCCAACGTTCCCTTTCCATTTTTATTTATATTTTCTTTCGAATTGCATTACGTTTGTTCCATTAGCATTCAGAAAATAAGTATTTCATCTCGTGAGTTGTACGTTATTTGACTTATAAGTTGTATACATATTTAGACATATTTGTAAATAAATATTTGTGGAATTAATGGTAGTTTTGTGATCTTGAACACGCAATCTACTGTCTAGTTTTACAAATTTAGTTGTGCATACTGCATATAGTCATATACATTGTGGACGTGATCTCGTGTTTTCTGTGTTAATCGTGTATATGTATATTTTTTAGGTGAGGAATTGTTGTAAATTACACACGAATTGTTTATTGCGGACGAAATGTTGCGGATTCGACTCAAGAGGGGCCCAGCCCGGAGGAAAGAATGGACATGTTGTTTCGGGTTGCATGTACACACCGTCACAATAATTATTGGACTTTGGCATTTGGTATGTACATATATTACTTAAACTTTAATATTAACTTTGTTGGGAACCACAACTTATAGTGTGGTTTGGGTCAGGTGGAAATACGACTTATTTATAGGGAAATCTGTAGTACCATTACGTGAGAATGTTTGGATCATTTCGGCCCATATTGCTTTTGTGTGAAGGTGTAAGATAAACAATGAAAAATGCGAGTGATAAACGTTCCGATATTAGACTGTTTTTGTTCTTAATTCTTCTTAAGTGAATAGCATGCATACGTCAATTATAGCGAACTGTAAGGACAGGATTTTAATTACCTACAATCTAGGCAGCATTACTTACCAAATAATATATTCATATATGAACATATCAGCAATCATTACCATCAAAGAATATATTAAGATATGATTTGGTTCGGAATTCAGTCGATTTTCACCAAACCACAGTTCTTGTGTATTTCTCGTCGTCGTGCCATTTAAACTGAGAAGTCATATAAAGTATTATACAAATTTTCATTATAATACTTCATCACTTCACTTTAATGAAGCGTTTCATGACACTCATCATTCGAAATACATTTTTCCATGTGAATAACAAAAAAAAATTTCTCTTAAAACAATCACTGCTTGTTGACAATTTGTTGTATTTATATCACATATCACTAAATATGTTCGCAGTATGGCCAACAACAACTTTTTTTGGCCAAACTCGACATTATTTATCAATGTGGTCTCCCTCAAGAGTGATACACTCAATTCAACGCTTTAAAACTTCGTTGCCTTTATTGTATTACGATTTATCCTTCGCCTCAAAATACCCTTCAGTTTCGGTTATAATTTTTTTATGTAAGCCTTTCTCTGGAGCATTATTATTATAGGTCTACAATCGCTTGTAGGCAAATTCGGAGATTATGGTGAAACAGGAGGCAATTGAAAGTACAATTCGTGCAGTTTCGCCATTTTTTCGATTGACTTGTGATACCGTGCATTGTCTGTTAAAGAGCACTTTTTCTTCTTCATTTGGGATTCGTTTTTTCGCAATTTCTCCCCTCAAAAGCATCAATAACTCCATTTAGACCTCAAAAAGTAGCGTCAGTTAAAGCAATATAACTTGTGAACTAAACGCTAAATTGTAGTAAAATTTTAACACGTATCCTTTATCCTGAAAATTATACAAGTTTGACAATATAGCCATGACATATTCATACATCCTACGAACTTCTTCAAGGATGTGTTTAATATTTCTTTTTTGTTGGACGCTTCTACTATCTGTTGCAGCACTAGGACACAAATACTGGTCCATTGTACTACCAGACAGATACCTTTCTTAATTGTATTTTACCCGTTGTCCGGAGAAAAGTGAGGAGGGGTTTCAGCTTCGGCGGACTTGCGGACTTCTTGCCGACGTACTCGCTTAGTCATCCTGCATCCTGGATATTCCCTCCATCTACGAATGTGTGCATTAAAGACCCAGTCGTTGATGTCAGATTTGACCGTGGAAGCAGGAAGACCTAAAGCGGGTTCAGGTCCTGAGAAACTCTCCTCTGGGCCCCAGAGTGACCTGGGACTCATACATACAAGCCTTCTTCTTCTTCTTATTTTCCTTTTTATCCCGGCGTCGTTATGGTCAGAAGTGTAGGACCATAACCTTCCCACTTAACTGCATTCCTACTGGTCCGCTTGTGGGGTCCGCCGGTTTGACCTCAGAAAGTAGCGGCAGGCTTCCCGGTTTGGGATTACTTCATCGCTGAGGCCAATCAAATGCTGGTGTTTTTGCATTTGTTTGCACCAATTGTTTTTTGGCCTGCCTTTTTTGCGTGTTGAAATTGGAACGTTGATTGATATCGCCTTTTGGACGGGGTTCAAAGGATCTCTCCTTTGAACATGGCAATACCAACTGAGTCGGTCGCGCTCTATCTTTCTTTTGATGGTTTCTTTTACGTGGAGGCTTCCTCGGATCTTTGAACTTCTAATTCTGTCACGCTTTGTTACTCCCGCTGTCATGCGAAGCATTTTCATCTCAGCTGCCGTTAATTTGCTCTCATACTTTTTGTGCATTGTCCAGCATTGCGAACCGTATTTGAGCGCCGGACGTACAACTGAAGTGTAGAGCCTTCCTTTCAGCTTAGGGGGCATTTTTCGATCACAGAAGATGGCGGAGTTTTCCCGCCACTTCATCCACCCTACGCTTACGCGATGGTTGATGTCGTCATCACAAGTTGCTTCTTTATTAATCATAGATCCCAGATATTTAAACTTTTCACACTTGGGAAGCACTCTTCCATTCAAGTAAATGTCTGGAATAGGCTGATGAGGGTCAGAGAACGGGCAGCACAGATACTCTGTCTTCTTTGAACTAATACGATACCCGTGTCCCTCAAAAATGTCCACCCACACATCAAGTGCTCGTTGTAGGGACGCGTGATCATCACTTATAATGGCTCCATCGTCAGCAAAGAATAGCTGGTGCACATTGGGGTCCGTCACTTTTCCTTCAAGCAAGCAATCAAGGACTGCTATAAAGAGCAGTGGGCTGAGGACGCTCCCTTGGTGTACACCGACTTTGATTGCGAACTCTTCGGTGACTCCTGCGATGCATCTTACTCTTGTCGTTGCTCTCTTGTACATGTCCATGATCACTCGCACGTAGGTTTCTGGAACTCCATTTTGTCTTAGCGCTACCCATAAAACATCTCTTGGTTGCCGGTCAAAGGCCTTCTCGAAATCAACCAACACCATATGCAAGTCCTTTGACGAATCACGGGGCTTTTCCATCATGACCCTTATACTTTGGATTGCATCTGTTGTTGATTTACCCGAGACAAACCCGCACTGGTCATCAGATAGTCGTATTATTTTCCGCAGTCGGCTATCTAATACCCGTTCAACGATCTTCATGGTGTGCGACATCAGCTTGACAGAACGGTAGTTATCACAATCTCGCGTATCACCCTTTCCTTTGTGCAAAGGAAGAAGATAGCTTTCCCTCCATTGGTTAGGCATAGTGTCGCCTCTCATAAGTTTGGAGATAAGAACCATGAGCCATCTAGACCCCATGTCTCCCATCTTTTTCCAGAACTCAGAGGGTATCCCGTCCGGCTTTTCTTTTCTTGGAGTTTTTAACCGCGTACCGAACTTCTTCGACTGTGATGTCGGATATTTCGGCATGATTCGGGGCGGCTCTTGGAAAGTACACTCGGGGAAACTGTTCGTTCAGAAGTTCCTCGCAATACTGTCGCCATCTGTGGAGAATTTTTTCGTCTTCCTTGGAGTTGGCCTTCAGCATTGTTAATAAACTTTGGGAAAGGAATCTCCTGAGCATTTCTTCTTCTCTGGGCGGCTATCTTAAAGATATTTGCTCCTTTATACAAATTGCTTTGTCGAAGCTGCTGGGTAGTCTGGTTCCTGTCAGACGCAGAAGACGATATTTCTTCCAACTCCTGATAGAGGCCTTCCATGCTTTTCGCTTTGAATTCGGCGCACTTTTTCTTCGCGATACCTTTGCAATATCTATATACCTTTTCACGGCGAGCTTTTTCCTCTCTATTAGTAGAAGAGCACTTTGACCAAGCTTGGAAAGCCATTTTCTTTTCGTGTATCACTGCTTTGGCTTCGTCTGTCCACCACCAGGTTTCTTTTGCGTGTTGGCAGGGGCCTTTAGATGTTCCAAGCAGTGATTTGGCTTTCTCCAGGCCAGATTGTTGTAGGGAATCCCACATGTCTTGTGCTCTGCACTCCTCATTACCGACCTCATCGATAATGGAAAAGAGGTAGTTTTTCATGGTGGTAATAAAAGCTTCGCCTTTTCTTTTATCCAGCTTATACCACTTGATTCTCTCAGATACCTTCGTTTGCTGCTTTGACTTCTTACTCGCCTCCATAAAAAATTCAGTCAGGAGGAGACGGTGTTGAGGGGCGATCGCGTCTCCCAGGATCACTTTGCAATCTTTAACTCGTGGCTTCATGAAACTGGATACCAAATGATAGTCTATTTGAGTTTGGTATTTAGCACTATAAGACCGTACGACTTGCACATGTTTAGGATATCTTCACCTGAAGCGTTCCTGGTGCCGTATTCCAACCCTCCGTGGTAGTCTTCATAGTCTTCGCTTGTCTTCCCGACATGTCCGTTTAAATCTCCCCCAACAAACAAAAGCTCTTCCTTTGGGGTGATTTTGACAAGGTTTTGGAAATCTAGCCAGAATGCATCTTTTTCTTTTTGTTCGCATCCTACTTGAGGGGCATATGCGCTTACGATGTTCCACACCTCACCATACATCACCAATTTGAGAGCCATCAAACGGTCACTGGACTTTGAAATGGTTAAGACGTTGCCAAGTAGCTCTGCCGCAAGGATGATGGCGATTCCGTTTTTTCCTAGTAAAACATCTTGTAAGCTTTTGTTTTAACGTCCAAGAAACGTGCCCGATTACCGGTGTTTCGCCATTTCGTCTCTTGTACGCACAGGATGTCTACTCGCCTTCTAACCATCATTTCTTCAAGCTCATAGCTGCGACCACTCATGCTTCCAACGTTCCAACTCGCCACTCTAAAGTGTGGCTTACGCCGTTGCATTACTTTGCTATCCCCCGGAAATCCTATAGCTCTGACTCGAGCATTGCTGCTCGTCCCAGGATCACGACCATTAGTAGTGCCTGGCGGGGTAGTGCTTTTCCTTTTAGCGTTCTCCATAATGCTACGGTTTGACCGTTTTCTTTCTTCTCCTCCTTTTTTTTTGACACGGGCATGCTCCAGATCTTTTTTTTTTTTTTTTTTTGTTTGATCTTACTCTTACAACACCGGTGATCTCCAGTCGTGTCAACCCACTGATTTGCATGCACACTTGTGGGGCAGTTTAATGGTGGTATATGTGTCCCTAGGCTCACCTTGGTGTTTTCTAAATTGCCTAGATGTGATTTTTGTTTATCTTTGTTTTAGTCGCCTTTTACGACAAGCGAGAGGTATCGCTGCAGGGATATTCTTAACCCGTCCCTGCACGGTAAGGGACTCATACAAGCCTTAGTGAATTTAATCTTCCAACTTTGTTCAAAAAGGTCTTGAGTTCATGCACTAGTTTGGATAGAGGGTTGGACACAGCTTTGAGTGCAGCTTGGCTGTCACTGCAGATGCATATGCTTTTTCCTGTCCACCTGTGCTTCACATCATAGGGCATGGCCATTAGGATTGCGTATATCTCTGATTGAAAGACAGACGCATATTTTCCTAACGAGAAGTGCAGTCGAATGTTTTCGCGCTCAAAGAAAGCTCCAGCGCTGGACCCCTGCCCAGTCCTGGAGCCATCTGTAAAAATGCGAAGACAGTCCATTTCCAGTCAATCTTGGAAATTTGAGTGTGAAATAAGAGCGCAGTAGGATGTAAGGTTTCATTGCGTCGGAAAGCATATGCATGAGACAGGGGTCGTAGGATGTTTCTCGTGCAAGTACCCTGGGACTCCGGTGCGAGTTGTACCAAAAACCCATTTTTCTTGAAGGGAGACATGGCTTTCAGTGCCCACCCTCTGATATATATGTCAAGGTGTGGCAGATTCATCATCATAGCATCTAGAGCAGCTACCTGTGTGCTTGGGAAAGCCACCGTGCAGCTGAGACAGACCGCTCATTGGAGTTTGGTGAGTGAAGCCACAACGTGTTTGCGTGTTAGCCTGTTCCACCAAATAACCGATGCATATGAGATTATCGGTTTTATCATTGCTAAATGACCTTTTTCGGCGATAAAACCCTTTTTTTCGAAAGGCACCTTTGCATTGCCAAAAAGCTGACAGCGCTTTGGTGGTTTTGGACTCACCGTGCTTTGACCAAAGAAGCTTGCTTTCTAAGATGACTCCCAGGTACTTAGCTTCCTTGGACATTGGGATGGGAATGCCTTTAAAACCAGCTGAGTAATGCCAATATTATTCCTCCTTCTCGTGAAGAGAACGACGTCAGTCTTAAGAGGATTAACCGACAGCCCATTACTCGTGCACCAGTCTTCGATCACATCTAGCGCCGCCTGCGCTTTGAGATAGATAGTCGCTAAACATGAGCCGACAGAGAGAACAGCAACATCATCCGCATAGGCCTGAGCATAGATTCCAAAGGCATTGAGAGCATCGAGCAGAGAGTCGACCAAGATGCACCATAACAGCGGATACAAGACGCCATCTTGCGGGTAGCCCCTGGATACTCCAGACTTGACACATTGTTGGAGGCCTGCATCAGCGATCAATGTCCTGTACACAAGCATTGCTTTGATCCACCAGTGCTTCATCTACGCCATGCTGTCTAGCAGCGTTACACAATGCTCGTGTTTTTGCATTTGTTTGCACCAATTGTTTTTGGCCTGCCTTTTTTTTTTTTTGTGACACGGGCATGCTCCAGATTTTTTTGTTTGATCTTACTCTTACAGCACCGGTGATCTCCAGTCGTGTCAACCCACTGATTTGCATGTACACTTGTGGGGCAGTTTAATGGTGGTATATGTGTCCCTAGGCTCACCTTAGTGTTTTCTAAATTGCCTAGATTTGATTTTTGTTTACCTTTGTTTTATTCGCGTTTTACGACAAGCGAGAGGTATCGCTGCAGGGATATTTTTAACCCGTCCCTGCACAGCTATTTCGAGAGCGCATTCAATTCTCCCAACTAGGTTTTGAAGCGCAATCTCGCAGGATTTTCCGCGCTGATAAGCATGTTGCATGTCCGAGAGAGGATGCATTCGAAGGACAACTTTGCGCACGTGCAACTCTACTAATCTTTCCATGCTTTTCAGCAAGAAGTATGTTAGACTGATTGGTCTAAGACTCTTGGCGAGTGAGTGAGTAATCTTCTTTATCTATTTTGGGGATAAAGACCATTTTCACCGCACGCCAAGGAATAGGTATGTAGGCAAGTGCTAGGCTAGCAGTGAAAATTCTTTTCAGAGTAGGAAGCAGCTGTCTTATACCTTTTTGCAGCATAACGGGGTATATCCCATCAGTACCCGGCGACCTGAAGCCATCGAAAGATGCCACAGCAAATTCAATGGCTTCAGTAGTCGCCACTCGTCACGTAATATACCGTTTCAGTCGCAGTTAAGAATGAAGGAGTGTGCAACGAGCCGATGGCAGTCTGATTTCCCGGGAAATGGGTCGGAAGCAGTAAACTAAGAATTTCCGCTTGTAAATTGATAAGTAAGACGGTTATGGTCCAAACGAAGACGGACGAAATTGGTAATTATCTTCGTTTTAGTTGCGTATTCGGATTGGACTTTGTTAGTGATGGTTAGTGATTTCGTGATTAGGTTAGGTTAGGTTAAAGAAGGGGAGTGTGATGGTTGGACATCACTTCCACTCGGAGGCCAAGAGGCCCATTGTGACTCCCTTCGTTTGTGTGGGTACACATAAATTTAACCTGTCCTATCACGTGGTGGCTGAAACCACCCCGTGCTCTTGATGAATCTTAGAAGATCCGATATATCTGCGTTAGCCACGTCCGCAATCTCTATAAAGAATCTTTGGCCCAGCGATACTAGGCGTCGATTCTGGAGAGCTGGACAGTGGCAGAGCAGATGTTGGATCGTCTCAGTTTCTTCCTCATCGCCGCAGCTCCGGCAGAGATCGCTGGATCCCGAGTCCCATTTCCGGAGCATTGCTCCAATGGGACAGTGTCCTCTGATCACTCCGACGAGCATACGGATCGAGTTACGGTCCAGCGCCAGGAGCTTCTTTGTTTTTCCGACGTTGAGCTCTGGCCACGATGATCTTGTCGTGTAGCTGTCGTTTCTTGAAAGCCAAGACGAGTTGGCCTCTTTGATGATTGTGTCGTTTATGATCCTGTATAATGCGCTGATCGGTGGTTGCAGTGACATGTCCGCTTCGCTGATGTCCAATTCAGAACCTTGCCTGGCCAGCTCGTCTGCTCTTTCGTTCCCTGCGATTGAGCTGTGGCCCGGTACCCAGCAGAGTTTAACTTTATGGTGTCTGATGGACTTCAGTGAGGGTATCAGAGTAAAACCCGGCCCCAGTGCCTGTGTCCATTTTCGATCCGTCGGTGAAGAGGGTGATCTCATGGTCGTTGATTTCATGATTACAAAATTACAGTTTTCGAATTTCTATCCGTTTACTATAGTATCGAAGATTAAGCGACATATTGCTAATTCGAAGGACGTCCGCATAGCCAAATTGGTTGTGCTAAGAAATTTGAACTTTTTGATGTAACTATGTACACCAGATAGCTTGTTGAGCGATTGGCAATGATAGTCGTTTTGTTCATAATTTTTGGAGCTGGTTTCAATATGATTTCGTCGTACCTTTTATCCAGCGATGGCAACCAATATAATTTTATTTACGGAGCTAGGAAATTGTTATTTTTTTAGTTCAATACAATGATTATTCAATATAAATTACAGTCTTATACAGTCTTATTATACTTTAATCAGACTGTGCATCAACATCAGTTGTGAATGAGAGATGATCAAAAAATGACGAAGACATAACACTCGCTGTATAGGATCACTTCTAAATTCATACTCTGTGTGTGCATTTCTAATATAAGACCTTAACGACATGGAAACAAAAAAACTGTAAATTACAACCAGTGCGACAAATTCAGTCGAATCTCTCGAATCATATCCAGGACAACCACCCCCGCAGAGTAGTGAGCGAACATTTTCTTCAGAAACAATCTACACACCGTCCAGGTGGTGTGACAAACACCATAAAAGCGTAACTTTTGAACCTACGCGAACCCTATAAAAAAATACAATTAAATGTTAATATGCGTTTTTTTTTATTAGGAGTACAAAATAATTTGGACCATTTCAAAATATGTCTTTTGGCTTTTAAAATGTTTCATAGCTACAGCTGAACTCGATGTCTTAGAGTGGTTACAGATCTGTCAATTTTAATACACATTACTTTATTTAAAAAAATTGTTTTTTAAATGTTCAGTCTGTCAAATATCGTGTGAAGATTTTACTTTCTTTCAAATGCTTGTAAAAGTTGGTAAGCATTGCCCTGACTGATAAATCGTTTAATGATTTCGAAGTTTTAAGAATAGTGATTTAGCGTTTAAGATAAACCTCGCTCTGGGTAAATAAAAAAAATCGAAGAAAAATAATTGGGGGCATTACTCGATAGGGATCCGAATCAAACGCAAATAAAGCTTGTAAATTCATTGGTGGTAAATCAGCAAGCAGTTTCTGTACGATTTATGTTCATGGTAATAATTCAGAAGCAAGGCAATTGGGTTTCTCATGAATTGAAATCAAGAGACGTTTAAAGGCGAATTCTTACTTGCAAGCAACCGATTCAAACTCAAAAAGAAAGGGGTTTTTGTTATTAATTGGATTGTAACTGAGGATGAGAGATGTAAATTCTACGATAAACCCAAGAAGAAAAAAACATTACGCTAACCGTAGTGATTTGTTACCACCGGCCTCAACATCAATACCAAAGCAAAATTTGATTTCGAAGTTCGTAGTGTGTATCTAGGGGGACCTAAAGGGTGTTGTATACTATGAGCTGCTACAATCTAACCAATCCATTACGGGTAAAGATTACAACTGATTGGTTTGCACTGTGCATTACGAGGAAAATAATCGAAATACGAACAAAGACAAAATAAAACGTCGAATTAATTTGTACTTCCAACATATACACACACTTTTCAAGAAGGCAGATTTTTATCGCCTTAATTGTTTTTGTGATCGTTAGATTTCAAACCTTTAGGCTTAGTAAATGACTTTGAATGACAATTCAGAGAAAAAAATAAACATACCTATACAGCCGCGGCTCAGTAGTGTATTTTCTTGCCTCTAACGCCGATGACACAAGGTACCCTTTTTCATATAAGTGAACCTCTGAATTGAAAACCTCCAAATTGAGACAAAAGGCAAAAAGAGGTAGAAATTACAAGCGTCAGGGCAGATTGTGCGGATGTGTACATCTACATGCTATGATGCAAAAAAAATAATAGGGGATTCACCCAGAATGTCGAAATGCATTTGTAAAACAATCCTTGCTTTTGTTCTGTTGTTGTCACAAATCACTCATTCATTTTAGTAGTATTTATAATATAGGTAGTAGTTGCATTGGATATTTTAATCTAGTTTCAGTTTTGTCCCTGGTGAGTGAAGTCAATTTATTAATTGTATTGGTTTGCCTCATCATCATTGATTTCTATGAAAAAAAAAACAAAATCGGTAACAAAAAAATTGCAAAAAAATTCGGAATTAGTAAGAGTGAAGGTCAGCGAATTATAAAATCAAATAATCTTTGAACAATTATGGACTCTTAACCCGAAAAAGATCCAAATCATCGCGTTCGCTGGAGCTAAATAAGGAAGTTTATCAAAGGTTTCAGTTAACAAGGTCAAAAAACATCCCAATTTCAGGACCAATTTTGCGAACGAAGGCATCTTGGATCGCTGGAATTTTGGCAGTTAATGATTTTAAGTTCTCAAACGGATGGCTTGAAGAATTCCGGAAAAAAATATCGTTTTTTATTTTAAGCGTGTCAATACGGAGACTGTTGAAAACTACAGAAAACTACAATTATATGCCTAAAAACATCTATAATCTAGACAAAACTGGTTTATTCTTTAGTATACCACCATCTAAATCTTTGGCATTCAATTCTGAAAAGTGCTTTGGAGGTAAACATTCAACGGAAAGATTTACGGTCACACTCCTTTGCAACGCTTTGGGAAAAAGGGAAATATTGCTAGTGCTACGAAAATCTGCTAAGCTGAAGGCATTTAAAAATGTTGACATTCAGCAGCTTCTAAACATCAATTGGAGAAATAATCAAAAATCATGGATGACATTGCGCATATTTTCCAGTGAGATTCATGCGTTTGATCAACATTTACAAAAAGTAAAACTCTTCTCTTCTTGGATAACGCACCATGCCATCAAAAGTTCAGCGAACATTCTCTCCAGATCATATAGCTGAAGTCTCTAACTCCTAATTACTGCTAATTACACTTCAACAGGATCTGAAGGTACACTACAGAAAGCTTATGTTGGATCATCTAACATCCACAATTGATAAGTCAGAAAATATACCAGATCTTCAAAAATAAATATACTCGACGGTCGCCGGTGGCTAAAGAAATCTTGGGATAACGTTAGTGAGAAAACCATTTCCTATTGTTTCTGATCGTGTGGTTTTCCAGTGTCAACTGAGGTCGTTACTGAAACAGCAGTTGAAGACATCACCTTACCCGATATTCCGTCAGAATTCGTTAATTTCGATCAAGAAGTTCAGGTTCGTGAGCAATAATCATTAAATTGGGAAGAAGAATTTTTTTTGCATCCATTGCAAACCCAGTAACTAAAGATGGCTCCGAAATTGAAATTGAGTCCGACGACGAATATCCCACAGTGTCTTCTGCTCGAGCCCTTGAATGTTTAAATGACATAGCTTCATATGCTATTCAGAACAATTTGCCCAAATTATACGAAATGATTGGAGAGAGTGAAAAAATGCTGAAAAGTTATTTGGCTCAATATAAAACGCAGACGCAAAAGAAACTTACTGATTAAAAAAAAAATAAGTTCCAATATGCATACATATGATATAAAGGGTCCGCCATCTAACTTTTTTTTTTCAAGTAGTGCTTATTTCGTGAATGGTAACACTTAGCTCATGTCTGATTTGACAGATAATTAGTTTTATCCTTCCGCTGAACGAATATGGTTGTGTATACGCTTGAACAACGCTTCGCTAAGTGGGCCTGCGATCGACTTACAGAAGATGCCGATTTTGCCAAAAAAAATCATCTTTTCAGATGAAGCTCATTTTGATCTTGGCGGGTATGTAAACAAGCAAAATTGTCGCATTTGGGGCACAGAAAACCCGCACGCATACATTGAAAAACCGGTGCACCCAAAACGAGCCATTGTTTGGTGCGGATTTTGGTCCAGAGGCATAATTGGGCCATTTTTCTTAGAAAATGAGCAAGGAGTGGCCGTTACAGTCAATGGCGATCGTTTTCGGGCCATGTTGAACGAATTTTTGTTCACGAAAATTGAAGAGGAGGATATTGGCAACATTTGGTTTCAACAGGAAGGCGCTACGTGCCACACAGCCGAAGCTCAACTCGATGTTTTGCGCCCTGTTTTTGAAGATCGCATTATCAGCCGCAGAGCTGATGTCGTTTGGCCACCTCGGAGCTGCGATTTGACACCGTTGGACTATTATTTGTGGGGTGCCGTCAAAGATAAGTGTTACGCCGATAAGCCAGAGACAATTGACGCTTTAAAGGACAATATTCGTGAAGCCATTGGTGAAATACAGCTGCACACAATCGATAATGTGCTTAAAAATTGGACCGATCGTGTAGGCTACTGCATGGCCAGCCGAGGCAGCTGAAATTATTTTCCATTATTAACCGGAAGGATTGTACTTTCAAATAAAAAAAGAAATTTGAGAAAATATTCAGTAGTTTTTTTTTATAGCATTTTCAAAAAAAAAAGTTATTTGGCGGACCCTATATATACATATATATATATATATATATATACATATATAGTATATGCAATTAAGATAAACCTACAATAAATACATTTACTTACATATGTAAAGCAGCGATACCTCTCGCTTGTCGTAAAAGGCGACTAAAACAAAGGTAATCAAAAATCACATCTAGGCAATTTAGAAAACACCAAGGTGAGCCTAGGGACACATATACCACCATTAAACTGATCCACAAGTGTGCATGCAAATCATTGGGTTGACACGACTGGAGATCACCGGTGTTGTAAGAGTAAGATCAAACAAAAAAAATAAAAATCTGGAGCATGCCCGTGTCAAAAAAAGGAGGGAAAGAAAACGGTCAAACCGTAGCATTATGGAAAAGAACGCTAAAAGGAAGTGAGTGAATATCCGTACAATACAGTGATTTTTTTCTATAAGATAAAGTGGTATGTGTGTTTGATGTGTGCGATTTTTAGGGTCTGTTGCAAGTACAGTTATTTTTTTTCTAGAAATGTTTATATCATGCTGTCGACGGTTCAAATTCGTTCTCTTTTCCTTTACGAGTTCAAACTGAGATGTAATGCTAATAGCGTTGAACGAACGCACCATTCGGTGTTGGTTTGGTAAGTTCCGGTCGGGAGATCTAAGCCTCGAAAATGGACCGCGTGGGAAACCGGAAACGGTAATTGACGACGCCATTTTACGAGAAATTGTTGATGCAGACCCAACAAAAACAGAGCGGGCCATTGCACACAACATGGGGTATCCACCATAGCAATAAGTCGGTACCTATCTCAAATAGAAAAAGTGGAAAAACTCGACAAGTGGGTACCCCATGAATTGAACGAGGCCCAGAAACTAAGCACTACCCCGCCAGGCACTACTAATGGTCGTGATCCTGGGACGAGCAGCAATGCTTTTATTACAAACATGAAAAACTACCTCTTTTCCATTATCGATGAGGTCGGTAATGAGGAGTGCAGAGCATAAGACATGTGGGATTCCCTACAACAATCTGGCCTGGAGAAAGCCAAATCACTGCTCGGAACATCTAAAGGCCCCTGCCAACACGCAAAAGAAACCTGGTGGTGGACAGACGAAGCCAAAGCAGTGATACACGAAAAGAAAATGGCTTTCCAAGCTTGGTCAAAGTGCTCTTCTACTAATAGAGAGGAAAAAGCTCGCCGTGAAAGGTATATAGATATTGCAAAGGTATCGCGAAGAAAAAGTGCGCCGAATTCAAAGCGAAAGGCATGGAAGGCCTCTATCAGGAGTTGGAAGAAATATTGTCTTCCGCGTCTGACAGGAATCAGGCTACCCAGGAGCTTCGACAAAGCAATTTGAACAAAGGAGCAAATATCTTTAAGATAACCGCCCAGAGAAGAAGAAATGCTCAGGAGATTCGTTTTCCAAAGTTTATTAACAATGCTGAAGGCCAACTCCTTATGGAAGACGAAAAAATTCTCCACAGTAGGCGACAGTATTGCGAGGAACTTCTGAACGAACAGTTTCCCCGAGTGTACTTTCCAAGAGCTGCCCCGAATCATGCCGAAATATCCGACATTACAGTGGAAGAAGTTCGATACGCGGTTAAAAACTCCAAGAAAAGAAAAGCTGTTGGGCCGGACGGGATACCCTCTGGGTTCTGGAAAAAGATGGGAGACATCGGGTCTAGATGGCTCATGGTTCTTATCTCCAAACTTATGAGAGGCGACACTATGCCTAACCAATGGAGGGAAAGCTATCTTCTTCCTTTGCACAAAGGAAAGGGTGATACGCGAAATTGTGATAACTACCGTTCTGTCAAGCTGATGTCGCACACCATGAAGATCGTTGAACGGGTATTAGATAGCCGACTGCGGAAAATAATACGACTATCTGATGACCAGTGCGGTTTTGTCTCGGGTAAATCATCAACAGATGCAATCCAAAGTATAAGGGTCATGATGGAAAAGCATCGTGATTCGTCAAAGGACTTGCATATGGCGTTGGTTGATTTCGAGAAGGCCTTTGACCGGCAACCAAGAGATGTTTTATGGGTAGCGCTAAGACAAAAAGGAGTTCCAGAAACCTACGTGCGAGTGATCATGGACATGTACAAGAGAGCAACGACAAGAGTAAGATGCATCGCAGGAGTCACCGAAGAGTTCGCAATCAAAGTCGGTGTACACCAAGGGAGCGTCCTCAGCCCACTGCTCTTTATAGCAGTCCTTGATTGCTTGCTTGAAGGAAAAGTGACGGACCCCAATGTGCACCAGCTATTCTTTGCTGACGATGGAGCCATTATAAGTGATGATCAGGCGTCCCTACAACGAGCACTTGATGTGTGGGTGGACATTTTTGAGGGACTGTGCTGCCTGTTCTCTGACCCTCATCAGCCTATTCCAGACATTTACTTGAATGGAAGAGTGCTTCCCAAGTGTGAAAAGTTTAAATATCTGGGATCTATGATTAATAAAAAAGCAACTTGTGATGACGACATCAACCATCGCGTAAGCGTAGGGTGGATGAAGTGGCGGGAAAACTCCGCCATCTTCTGTGATCGAAAAATGCCCCCTAAGCTGAAAGGAAGGCTCTACACTTCAGTTGTACGTCCGGCGCTCACATACGGTTCACAATGCTGGACAATGCACAAAAAGTATGAGAGCAAATTAACGGCAGCTGAGATGAAGATGCTTCGCATGACAGCGGGAGTAACAAAGCGTGACAGAATTAGAAGTTCAAAGATCCGATGAAGCCTCCACGTAAAAGAAACCATCACAAGAAAGATAGAGCGCGACCGGACTCAGTCGGTATTGCCATGCCGTCCAAAAGGCGATATCAATCAACGTTCCAATTTCAACACGCAAAAAAGGCAGGCCGAAAAACAATTTGTGCAAACAAATGCAAAAACACCAGCATTTGATTGGCCTCAGCGATGAAGTAATCCCAAACCGGGAAGCCTGCCGCTACTTTCTGAGGTCAAACCGGCGGACCCCACAAGCGGACCAGTAGAAATGCAGTTAAGTGGGAAGGTTATGGTCCTACACTTCTGACCCTAACGACGCGGGAAAAAAAGGAAAAGAAGAAGAAGAAATACATTTACTTATGTATGCGGTATATACATATGTTGTGTAATAAATAATAATTATCTAAAAACTGAACAGTGTGTTCTTATTTAATAATTTATAATGGAGAGTTAATACTTCAGGAACATTTTATTTCATAATTATGTATAATTGGGACAGAATGATATTTGGCCCAATTCCGAGGTCCTCTCATATCGGGGCACCTCCAATTTGGTTCGCATTTTCTTAGTCGCTTGGAGTGCCCCATTTAGGAGGTTTCATTTCATTTCATTTTGGCAAAACTTGAATTGTAGTAAAAGCCCCAAATAAGTCTGTTCTATATAGCAATTAATTTCCGTTTTTCTTTTCAGTTTCTCAATTTCCTTGCTCTTAGCCTGTTGGCTGTTATCTGGCATAACCCCCAAATGGTTGAAGAGTTGGAAAATAGTTATGATTACGCTGTGGACTTAAATGCGCCGGCATTACCAACGCCTTTGAGTAAGATTGATACACCGTATGCCTATCGTGACCATTCACTTCATTATCGTAAGTGTCAGCGATGTCTTAAATTCTAATAATTATTCTCTAACAATTCGTTTTGATTTCCCCAGAAAATTTTGACATGGGTGGCTTAGTTTGCCTTTGCATGATAACAATAACACTAATGATGATCTATGGCACCATCAAAAGTAAACCGTCGCACATTTTGCCATTCTTTTGCTTACAATTGTTTGACTTTGCTATAACTACGTGAGTATGATGTACAACTGAAATACTCTTTTTGTATAAATCTTGTGTTTTGTTATAATTAATCTTATATTTTATGTATATATATTTAGAGCTTTCTCCTTTGATTATATCAGTAAAAGCAATAGTCATCAATCCGGCCTTTAATGATCGTCTCATAATGAATCATCTTTGCCATGATTTTTAATGAGTAAAAAATACGAGAGAAATGAATATAGATCGGTACATACACTGTGCGAAATAATTATAAGACCAAATTAATTTTACGGCATATTTATTTAAAAAGATATATAGAGAGAAAGAATTGTTCATAATATTATTTGCGTATCTAAATTAAAAAAAAAAAAATTATTAAAATTTTATTTAAAAACGAAGTAACAAAACAAAGCTAATGATAGGACCAAACGACATGAAATAATAATACATATAAGAAAATACAACACAAAACCATTAACAATTCGTCGATGAACCTCTGTTTGCAATTACTTGTTGCAACCCCCTTGGCATTGAATTAATTAGGTCTTTGACCACATTTTGGTCAATATTAACCCACTCAACCTGGATTGCCTGCTTTAATTCAAGAACACTATCGAATTGTCGCCCATTTTGGATAACCCGTTGGGACAAAATGCTCCAAAGATTTTCAATTAGGTTTAGGTCCGGGCTACAACCAGGTCAGTCCAGCAAAGGAATACCTCGTGAGTTAAAAAATTCCTTTGTGAATTTGTATGAAGGGATTGCGGCGTTATCTTGTTGGAATATCCAGTCATTTCCAGCAACCTCTTCACCAAAATCAATAAGTAGCGGGTCCAACAGTTCTACATACTTGGAAGAGTTCATTTTTGTTGAAATAAAGCAGATTGGACTCTTTGCAACGCATGTTATAGCGGCCCAAATCATAACTGTTTCTCCACCAAAGTTTCGGGACATCCGCGTCTCTTTTTCTCTGCGCTTATATCTGCCAATATCTTTGACATCCATCAGGACCGTCTAGATTGAACTTCTTTTCGTCGGAAAATATGATTTTATTCCATTCTTCATTCCAAAATTGGTACTTTTCCGCGAACTCTAATCTAGCCCTTTTGTGACGTATTGTTAGCTTAGGTTTTGGGATACGTTTAACATATTCTAAGTTGGTATCAGCTTTTAAAATTTGTTGGATGCGTCTCACTGATGTGTTGAGATCAAGAGAACGTCGGATATCTGAAGCGCTGTTTGACTTGTTCGTAGCTAATCTCTTCATTTCCCGAATAGTCCTTGTGGAAATAACTGCTTTTCTTCTAGTACTTTTTTTCTTTCCATAATTTTCCCCTAATTTTAAGAAGTTAATAATAACTGTCTTGCTTCTGTTCACTCGCGCAGCAATATCTCTGGTTGTCATTTCAGATTGGCGATGCATGAGAATTTCGACTCTCTCTTTTTCTGTAAGCTGCTTACCACGACCCCTTTTTAATAAATTTTTATAAATCTATCAAACTAAATAACACAAATTAAAGCAAAATTTTCGCAGTTTACTTACACATTTACCTCTTTTAAAAAAAATCACGAATGTATTATTTTTTTAAGAACTTTAACGAAAAACACTTGTAGTCTTGTCTATATTTTGCACTAGAATGCTGTTTCGATTCTCGGGTGCACCTGAAAACAATCCTAAGTAAATAATAGTTATCGCTACAAAATAAAAATGTTATCAACACTCCTGCAATAGTATGAGTGAAAAGGTTCGTGTAGTGTACAGTCACGTCATTGAGTGAACTCGCCTTAATAATAAACTAATTGGACACCGAGCAAACACAATGCGTCACACACGTATCCGGTATGTTCCGTTAGGAATAAAATACACACAAAGGTTACATGGTCAAGAGCTTGACTCGGATCATTTGACACTTGCACAAACAAGTTCCTCATGTAAATAATTCGATACTTATACGAACAAGCTGCATTCCATCACACCTAAAACCACGCAATTCCAAAAATTCATAATATAGGGTCCGCCAAATAACTTTTTTTTTTTGAAAATGCTATAAAAAAACTACTGAATATTTTCTCAAATTTCTTTTTTTATTTGAAAGTACAATCCTTCCGGTTAATAATGGAAAATAATTTCATTCAAATGGCTGCCTCGGCTGGCCATGCAGTAGCGATCGGTCCAATTTTTAAGCACATTATCGATTGTGTGCAGCTGTATTTCACCAATGGCTTCACGAATATTGTCCTTTAAAGCGTCAATTGTCTCTGGCTTATCGGCGTAACACTTATCTTTGACGGCACCCCACAAATAATAGTCCAACGGTGTCAAATCGCAGCTCCGAGGTGGCCAAACGACATCAGCTCTGGGGCTGATAATGCGATCTTCAAAAACAGGGCGCAAAACATCGAGTGTAGCTTCGGCCGTGTGGCACGTAGTGCCTTCCTGTTGAAACCAAATGTTGCCAATATCCTCCTCTTCAATTTTTGTGAACAAAAATTCGTTCAACATGGCCCGATAACGATCGCCATTGAATGTAACGGCCACTCCTTGCTCATTTTCGAAGAAAAATGGCCCAATTATGCCTCTGGACCAAAATCCGCACCAAACAGTGGCTCGTTTTGGGTGCACCGGCTTTTCAATGTATGCGTGTGGGTTTTCTGTGCCCCAAATGCGACAATTTTGCTTGTTTACATACCCGCCAAGATCAAAATGAGCTTCATCTGAAAAGATGATTTTTTTTTGGTAAAATCGGCATCTTCTGTAAGTCGATCGCAGGCCCACTTAGCGAAGCGTTGTTCAAGCGTAAACACAACCATATTCGTTCAGCGGAAGGATAAAACTAATTATCTGGCGGACCCTTTACATGCATATATAGAACAGCGTGAAGTTGTCGAACCTTAGAAATGAAAAATTAATTAACTACATAATTGTTCTTGCGTACTAAAATAGCAAACATTCTTCCCAAAAATAATGCACCGCTCTTGAACTTCATTATGAGCTTTCTCGCATGGCTATACTGAATTTAAACGCTCGGATGGGCTACTGACACCCAGTCAATTGGGTCCAGTATACTTTTGAAAATTATGCTGTGCTGAGCTACCACCGTTTAAGTAAACGGTTCAATCAATTTACTACCGACCGATGTTGACCGCCTTTTTTTGCCCGAAATGTATGCTTTTGACCTGTATGTTATATTTATTGGCTGCCGAAATTTAACACCATTAGACTTTCTCCTTTGGAGGTACACTAAAAAATTGGAGACCAGTTATGATAAGAAATTCATCAAACTGATTACTATTTGCAAGAAAAGCCCAGGCAAACATTTGGCGTACATCGTATTGCATTATCCTCATTTATCCCTATACTCGTATATTCCCATCCGGACCTATCTTTTTATCTTGATATCGATGACTTTTCTTTTCTTTAATTCAATTTTTTTTACATAATATACTTCCGTACATTTCATTTCAGATTTTTTCTGTTTTCTTTAAATGTAAAACCCTTGTTTTCTGGCAAATTCGATCTTTCTCTTTAATAGTACTACCAGTATTATTTTATAATATTGAACGAATTATACTGTGTGGTTATCCTTTTAATTTCTTGCTGTTATTATTGTATATTAACTAGTTTTAGATTGTGATGTCATATTCAACACATGATGAATGAATATTGATTGTAATCAATTGTTTCCCTTATATTAACAGGTTGACTGCAGCTGGTTATCTGTGTTACTTACAGTCGGTGCACCGCCTTATTGCTGAGAGCCATCGACTTCCATGGAGAGAGAAGCTATTAGAACTATCCCCGAATGCTTTGGTATTGCTAGTGGTCATGACATTCGTCAGTATAGTTTTTCTGAAAGCGTACGCCATCGGAGTGGTATGGCGTTGTTACAAATATCTAACCTTACGCCAGCACAATATACGCTCATTGATGCCATGCGTCATACACGACATGAGCTCGAATATAGCAGCCGGCGAGAGTGCTTATTCAACAATTTTGCCAAACTACGAAGAGGCAATTGCTCAATATATGAAACAGGTCCCGCCGCCATCCTATCAAGTTGCCATGTCAAACATCAACGGGGAAAATAACTTCGAAACCGAAAACAATAATAATATTACAAACAATAATAATGCTGTGCATATTAATGCAAACAGTACTCTTGCACAAGACGCACAAGAGCCGCCACCTTATCATGAAGATATGACAGCCAATGATTCGGAAGCTCTAACAACGCCCTCAAATCAAACATTATCCGATCATTCGTCTTGAAATATTTGACAAGATACTTTTTTAATATCACATCCAAAACATCTTACTTACAGAACTTACCTAAGTATATTCCATGATGATATAACAATTATTCGCGCTAAAAGTAGCAATTAAGGAAATTCTCTTAATATATATACTACCGTCAGAATGTGTAACTTGGTTGTTATTCAACAATTATATTATTTTGTTGTAGTGTTAGTTCGTACAAATTAAGACGCACTTGCCAGAAAGTGTCCATTCTTCGAAATCTTGATGATCTTTTGTTTATTTATTCTTTTTAATTTTTCTTTTAATATTCGTGTTGATATATGAATGAATAAAGACGGACGTTAATAAAACATCCACAACTCCAAAGTTATTTCGCATTCGTTGTTTTTGTACGCTATAACCTCATCATATTTCATAGGGTCCAGGTTTATGCCAGAATTCCACAAATCGTCATCCGAAACCAAATAAGCATCCCAACCCTCTCCCTAACCCCGGTGACAACTGGAGCTTCAAGACGAATCTCTTTCCTAATTTCACACACCCCTCCATTTCTAATGTACAACCTTCTTACTCTGCTTCTCCCAAACCCCAACGTCAAAAGGTTTCCTTCAAACCGACCCCAAACCCGACCCAGACCCCGAACCAAATACCCCCACCGAGTTCATTTCCCAATTTCGACCTCAGATCAGGTGCAAAATATCCAAATTTCCGCAGTTCCCATATTCTCTACCCCACACCATGCTCCATCTCCTCTGCCCCCAAATCGAATTCCATCTCCTACAACACAACCAATTCCTCACCAATCCCTACATCAACAGGTCCATCCATAACAAATCCTTCTTCTGTCTCCTCTCAATCTTTTATCGACCCCCTTCTGCCCCCCACAGTCAAACTTACCCAGCAAACCGCTAACCCCGTCGAATGTCGTTATGCTCTCTCTCGGTTAAGGGATAAAAAAACATACGAAAACATCCGACTCTTCCTAGCTTATCTCCATGATAAGTCAGACTCCGTTTGCTACGAAGGAAAAACTAACACAAGCGTAAGGGTATCAATCGAACAGGAAGGTCTTCCTGCTGACTTCGCTAGCCTCAAAAACCTCTTCGTAAAATACCACGAATTCTTCAATATTTCCCCTCAAAAAGTCAACGAACTCGCCATCAACACAATCGACCAATTAACCGATTTAAGAAACCCTCAAGATGAAATCCTTGTTTTCGGTGACTTCAACCTTCCTCATCTTAAATGAATCCAATTAGACGATCAATCGTCTTACACTGCCACCAATCCCACTACTGCCAAAGAATGTCTCTTCTTGGATCGCCTAACAGATTCCAACCTCAGCCAAGTTAGTGGCGTACTAAACTACATGGGTAGACAACTCGACCTCATATTCACAACCGATCCTCTCAACTCTTCTGTTTCACTTAGTCCCCTTTCCCTTTCAACCATCGATAACTTCCATCCTCCCCTCCTCCTTTCCTTCTTTCACGATTCTCCATCACAGAATAAACCTCCTACAGTTCTGGCCTCTTACGATTTCCACAAAGCAAAATTTCATCTAATAAATGAATACCTTAAAAATGCCCCTCTCAATTTTGAAAACCTAACCGTAAATGATGCTATATCCATATTCTACAGGGAAATATTTTACTCTATCTCTCTTTACGTTCCCGTTTCACAACGCAAAACTTCGTCCACCTCCCCACCCTGGTATAATCGCAGGCTCCGTTCTCTAAGAAACAAAAGAAATAAGCAATGGACAATCTTCCTTCGTACTCAATCATCCAATGACTTTTCTAACTACCTGGGCAGCTATCTCCACTTTATCGCCCTACACAACTTCCTCTATCAACGGTATTTAACAGAAACGCAAGCCAATCTTATAAACGATCCAAAGTCCTTCTTTAAGTTTGTTAACTATAAAAGAAAATCCGATGGCTACCCTACCTCCCTCTCCTTCCACGATCAAACCTCGAATGATCCCAATATTATCGCCAACTTTTTCGCCACCTTCTTTAAACAGTCTTTCGCCGACGACTCGTTTGCTCCAGACTTCTCATACTTTCATTATCTACCGAATTTTTCTCTTGGACCATTTCTCCCACACACAGTTGATTCTCATGTCATCGAAAACAAATTAAATCTACTTAATGATGAATTCACTCCTGGACCCGACGGCCTCCCTGCCATATTTCTAAAAAAATGCTCCTCAACCATCTCTCGCCCTCTCTCGAAAATCTTCACTCTATCCCTATCCCAAGGTGAATTCCCCCGCTTATGGAAAAACTCATTTATCATCCCTATCCATAAAAAAGGTCCGAAGAACGTTGTTAACAACTATCGTCCCATTGCCAAACTATCACATATACCTAAACTCTTCGAGAGTGTTTTGTACGAAACACTAAGTTTTCGCTGCAAGTCATTAATCTCCCCTAGACAACACGGTTTCCTCAAATGCAGAACCACAACCACAAACCTTGTTGAATTTGTGTCCTTTACCCTATCAGCCTTAGAGAATGGCAAAGAAGTCGACGTTATCTCAACCGATTTCAGTAAAGCCTTCGATAAAATCTCCCACAGACTGATACTCTTCAAATTGTCCTCCCTTGGCTTCGACCCCATCTCTTTGAAGTGGATATCTTCTTACCTGGAAAATCGCTATTATAATGTTCGTTTTAGATCTGCCTTCTCTAACCCCTTTTTAGCCTCCTCCGGCGTCCCCCAAGGCAGCCACTTAGGTCCACTTCTTTTCGTTCTTTCCATAAACGATCTTGAATTGGTGATCAAACACTCCCACATCTCATTATACGCCGACGACACCAAGTTCTTCAAGACCATTTCCTCCAGTCATGACTCTTCCCTTATTCAATCTGATCTCAATAGCTTTTCCATCTGGTGCTCCAAAAATTGCTTAGAGCTTAATATTTCCAAATGCCAATCAATTACCTTTTCACGTAAACGAATCAAACCTCCTCCTCGTCTCTACTTCCTCAATAATCAACCCATCTCCACGGTTCAAGTCATTCGCGATCTTGGCATATTATGTGACCAAGAGCTTAATTTTCGGGCACACATCGATGAAATAATCCTTAAAGCTAATTCTGCACTCGGTTTCGTGAAGCGATGGTCTAAAGAATTCTCGGACCCTTACGTTACCCGATCTCTTTACATAACCTTTGTCCAGCCCCTTCTTGAATACGCCTCCCAGGTGTGGTCTCCCTACCAACAAACCCACATTTCTAGAATCGAGAGCATCCAACGCCGATTCCTACGTTTTGCTCTTCGAGGTCTCCCCTGGGGCAATCCTTTGATTTTACCACCCTACCAAGACCGCCTTAAACTAATCAACATGAACACGTTGGAAGAAAGAAGAGTTGTATCTGACATTCTTTTTATCCATCGTCTCCTTTCAGGTACCATTGACTGCGCGACTCTCTATAACTCTGTCTCTATCAACACTAACCCCCGCAACGTACGAAATCCCCGTCTCTTCTATCTACCCACCCCCCGTACTGCCTATGGCTCCAATGAACCTATTTCTCGTATGCTGGGAATTGTTAATTCGAATCCTTACTTCGATTTCAACCTCAGCACTCGATGCCTAAAAATCCGCCTTCTTAACCACCCTCCCCTTCTCCCTACCTAGTAAGTGAGATTAGGTTAAGATTAGATTAAGCTAGCTTGAATTAAGCCCAATAAATGGGGGCGTTCGCCCCCACGAAAATTAAATTAAATATTTTGGTACATTACTTTAATCGCCGAGGTATAGGGTCATCCAATCTGTGGTTCTCCAAGTACGAGGGGCGATCAAAAAGTAACGATAAACGGGTATTATTGCAGGGCCTAATTACGTGAAATCTATTGTTTTCACTCACGTATACCCTCACTAGTAGCGAGCAAAAAAATCATATAAATAGTTCACCTTTTCTGGAAGATACATTCATTCAAACACGAACAGTGATCACATCAAAATGGAGAAAAATGAAGTAAGAGCCGTCATTAAGTACCTCTGCCAGCAAGAGCCATCATTAAGTACCTTAGCCTGAAAAAAATCTGGAGCCTGACTTAGTGGAAACATTGGGGGACTCTGCTCCTCCATATTCCACAGTTGCAAGGTGGAGTAAGGAGTTCAAACTGGGCGGAACGTCGACTGAAGACGAACATCGCTTCGGGCGTCCATCCACATCCTGCACCGAGGATAATATCCAAAAAATCGAAGACGTGCTAGATGACCGACGAGTGGCCATCCAACATTTAGTTAAGATCACAGGGCTCTCATTTGGAAGCATTCAAAGTATCCTGACAGATGATTTGAACATGACGAAGGTCTCCGAAAGATGGGTCCCAAGAATGTTGACCGACTAACAAAAAGAGAATCTTGAAAAATATCAGAAGGATCCGGCGGCTTTTTGCACTCGTTTTGTAACGATGGACGAAACCTGGGTACATCACTTCGACGCTGAGACTAAACAACAATCACTAATCATCTCTTGCAGTGAGCAGTCGACTTTGTGCAATACAGTACAAAGACTTTGTGTATACTGAAATTCGAAAACGAAGAAACAAAAGGCGGGTTGGCCTAGTGGAAGAGTACTGGGAATCAGACGCGCGAGTTAGGCGGTTCAACGCCCCTTGGGGGAAAAAGATTTTTTTCGTTCTTTCTTTCCCCATCTAACAAAGAACAACAAATAAAGAAAGGAGAAATTCAAGTGGCGGGGTCGATGGACTCCAATCGAAAAACGGTGTTTACGATACCCGATGACGTAAGCAAACGCAAAGCACGACCGAAACTCACAGTGAAACTAAAAGCCCGCAAAACGGCAGATAATGGAAGCGTAACTCCCGCGATGACAACAGATGAGGGAGGAGTTAGTAGTGATGACTATGACACCCGATACAATTAGCATGGCCAACAGTGCTACGAAATTGTAAAGGGGCAAGAGGAAGAAAACCTTGCTAAAGAAGAAGCCGAGCTTGATCGACTAATCAAGGAGTTGATAGCCAAGCGCAACAAAGCGCGACAACAAAAACTACATCAACAACAACAACAGCAATTACAGCAGCAACAACAACAAGCAAGTGAGATATCTTGGAATTTGGCTTGATCAATATTTATATTTCAATAGACATATATGTAGATGCTGCTCTTGCCAAAGCCTTACGAGAAGATTGTTTCAAAGCAGTCTACTTGACGCTAGAGTAAAAGTCATATGCTACATGGCTCTCATAAGGCCAATTGTCGCCTATGGCTATCAGGTTCAATGGCTCCATTTGATATGGAAAAGTTTCGCTTATACGAAAGGCAGTGTCTTCGATGTTGCCTGGGTTTATATCGAACACCAGAGTCACAGTATGTCAAATATTATCCTAACAAGGTTCTGTACGATAAGGCTGGGTTGATTAGAATTGATAATTATCTTATTAAACTGTCTCGGAGTCATATTGCAAGAGCAATTATGAGCGATAATAGCCTGATCTTTGGGGCTTATTACCCCAATCAGTTATACCACGAAAAGACAAGACTGTCTGGCTTTATCCCACCCGAAGCATTTATCTATCTAGATACTAAGGGCTACATACAGGATGATAATGGTATCCCTCTGATATACCACTTCCGACGCCATGCGAGGGACAGGCGACTCTTGTACGACCCGGATGTCGTCGCTCGGTCTGAGTACTTTCGGTACAGCACCCCGGCTTCAATTCGGGATAAAGAAGACGCGATCAGACAAAAAAGTTTGTTCTGGTGGTTGCACTCACAATCCACTCATGAAAGTGAGATCAACCCATAGGCGGCACGTAAAAAATAGCGCGATGCGACTTACACACCGGACATGTGTTAATCGCATTAATTATAGATTAAGAATATTTTAGGCTTAGGTTAAGTTTATTTATCTAGTTAAGGTAGGTTTAAGTTTAAATTTAAGAAATGAAGTGTCTACGTTTTTTATTAATAGTTTCTTAGAAATAAGACATATGCAAGCCAGCCGGCAATAAATATAAATGAAGTCAAAAGATGTTAAAATTAAGATTTAGATTAGCTTAGAGTGCTCGTTAAGAGCCAGTAAGAATATGAATTATAATGTTAAATTAGATTTAAGCATTTTGTCTAGTAAGTAAGAATACGAATTCGTGCAAGGACGGGTTAAGAATATCACTGCAGCGATACCTCTCGCTTGTCGTAAAAGGCGATTAAAACAAAGGTAAACAAAAATCACATCTAGGCAATTTAGAAAACACCAAGGTGAGCCTAGGGACACATATACCACCATTAAACTGCCCCACAAGTGTACATGCAAATCAGTGGGTTGACACGACTGGAGATCACCGGTGTTGTAAGAGTAAGATCAAACAAAAAAATCTGGAGCATGCCCGTGTCATAAAAAAAAAGGCAGGCCGAAAAACAATTCGTGCAAACAAATGCAAAAACACCAGCATTTGATTGGCCTCAGCGATAAAGTAATCCCAAACCAGGAAGCCTGCCGCTACTTTCTGAGGCCAAACCGGCGGACCCCACAAGCGGACCAGTAGGAATGCAGTTAAGTGGGAAGATTATGGTCCTACACTTCTGACCATAACAACGCCGGAAAAAGGAAAAGAAGAAGAAGAAGAAGTAAGAATACGAATAATATAATAAAATGCGATTAGAAAGAAAGAAAGAAGAGACTAAACAACAGTCTATGGCCTGGAAAAGACCTTCTTTACCGACCCCTAAGAAGTTCAATGTTTCAAGCTCGGCAGGCAAGATGATGGCGTCGGTTTTTTGGGATGCCGAGGGAATTATCATGATTGATTATTTGGAGAAGGGAGCTAGTGCTACAGGCTCCTACTATGCAGAACAAATAAGAAAGTTGCGGGAAGCCATTAAGGAAAAAAGGCTTGGCAAACTGTGTGCGAAGGTGTTGTTTCACCAAGAAAACGCACCCTCTCACAAAGCTCAAGTTGCGTTGAATGCCATACGGAAAGCAGGCTTCGAATTGGTTGAGCACGCTCCCTATTCTCCAGACCTAGCCCCCAGCGACTTCTATCTCTTTCCTCGCCTCAAGGAACACCTCAGAGGCCAGAAATTTGCCGATGATAGTGAAGTGATGGCTGCCGTACAAGCGTTTTTCGAGGAGCAAGATAAAGATTTTTTTTTTAAATGGAATACAAGCTTTAGAGAAGAGATGGACTAAATGAATAAACTTATTAGGAGATTATGTAGAAAAGTAAATTTAATTTGAAAGAATAAATGTTGTATTATACATACATTGATTATCATTTACCTCGTAAATTTAAAGAACACAAATTAATGATTTAAAGCTAATCTTTATTTCAATATATGGCTTGGATCTTGCTATTATGAATGGAATAAAATATCATTTAAATGTCCTCCACGTGTATTTCGCCATAACTACTGGAAAACAATGTGGTTGCAATCGTTGCTGTTGTCGCATCACGGTCGCGCTCGCCATCGCAAGGATTGCCAAATGTTCGCCCATAATGAGGTCGCTCTGTTATGTCAAATTTTAAACAGCTTTTTTAATTTATGCATTGGGAAATTGAAAGTGTAAAAAATTAAATGGATAAGCGCAAAAAAAAATCATTTCATTACAAATGCTGTCCAAATATGATACTTGACACATAAATTGTTAAAAACAAAAAACGCCGGTTGTGGGTCCGTCCTTTGTAAAAAAACATTAAAGTTGAAAATTTTTTTTGAAACAGTATTTAATTTCATAAAACAAAACGATGCCGAAACTTCAATACTTTTAGATTTATTAAAACCATCTTTGCTAAAAACATCAATAACGAAAGCAATTAGTACCGAATGCCGGTTGGTAGTCACTTTAATGTAAGTGTTTCATTAGAGTGATTGGTTGGACTATATAATTGTTACTTTCAATTGCTACTAGATTCCACAGAATTTTCCTCTCCTTTACAAGCTCAATTAATTGTTCTTCCATTTTTCCCGTTTTAATTAAGAATAAATATTACTAAAATATAACGAATTTCTCAAAATACCACTTTTGTCCATATACTTACAATGAACCGTCAACCGACCGATTTGAAAATTTCCTTGTGTTTTGTTTTCGTTTTTTGACAGCTGTCACAATCTCGTACGAGCGAGCTAAAAGTTAGCCAGCTCTAGCGACACAGCTTACGACCGCGACATCATTGTGTTTACGTTATGGGATATACATTCAATTTTTGACATGCGACGGCGACAGCGACTTGTGTAATAGTCAGACTCTTGTATTTTTTTATAATTTATGATAAGCATAGAAGGACGATTATGGATCCAAAATATAAGCATAGGGTTTTCCAAAAAGGACTTGACAACTTTTTTTTTAAATAAAACCATTTGAGATATTTCAAAAACTTTATTATCGGCTTGAAGTACAATCAAAACATTTATGAATGGAACTCGACTTCGTTCATATGGCCACCGCGAGCACGTTTGCAGTGGTCGATTCGTTGGACCCAATTTTCGATGACTCGGCCACACATTTTTCGGCCGAAACGGCCGCTATTTCGCGTTCAATGTTGGCTCTGAGCTCTTCCAGCGTCGTCGGCTTGTTGGCATAAACCAATGACTTAACGTAGCCCCAAAGAGAATAGTCTAGAGGCGTTAAATCGCACGAACGAGGCGGAGAAAAAATATGGCCCAATAACGCCGCCGGCATGCAAACCTCACCAAACAGTTATTTTTTGTGGATGGAGTGGTGATTCATGTAGCACATGTGGATTTTCATCCGACCAATGACGCATATTTTGCTTATTGACGAACCCATCGAGCCAAAAATGAGCTTCGCCACTGAAGATGATTTTGTAATGAAATTCATCATCTTGGCGCATCTTCTCCAGAGCCCAATCGGAGAACGTACGTCGCTTCAAATGGTCCATCGGCTTCAATTCTTGAGTCAGCTTGATCTTGTATGGGTGTAAACCAAGATCCTTACGCAAAATATGTACGCCATAATGTGGTCTGAGCGATGCCCATTTCTTGAGAACGCCGTGGAATTGACTGATTTGGATCGTTTGCTACGGACGCCTGAACGGTAGCGATATTTTCGACACTTGACCAACCCGTTTTCTCACTGACACGGCAACATCACACAACGAATATGTAGACTCAAATGTTTGCACTAAGCTTGTTTATTGCCTGTCTACTAGGGCGAGAATTACGACCGAAAATTGGAGTTAACGCTCTTAAAGTTGCGGTCACCGACTCGGAATTTCGGTAGAAAATTTTTATAATTTGCAGACGTTGCTCGTTCGTGTACTTTACCATGATGAAAATGTTGAGTTTACTGAATAAATTGACAATGACAGTTCGATGATTAGTGAAAGGGTGCGTTCACAAATTAAATTCAAAGCTGTCAAGTCTCCATTGGAAAACCCTTTATTAGAAGATCATACGCAACACTAAGCTCCCGGATGACAGTTCGGTTTGACGTGATTGAAACAGGGATGTCAAACTCAGACCACATGCTGGATTAACCTGAAGAGTTGTGGTAGGCCCTAAAGCGAAATTAGTATGATTAGTGACTCGTCAACAACATATTTCAGTGGCGATTTGTATGTTTTAGCGAGGACTTTAGTGTTTTTTCAAGCTAAAGCTGCTGTTTTATAATGTTCGAAACAAGAAAGGAAAAAAAAAATCAAACAAAAGTATTTTTTTGGATTCGAAAAGGATTTAACAATTTATTTTAAGTGATGTTACCCGTGCAGCGATCGTCATCCAAGTGACCAGAAAATCACTCAGCAACATCCCATCAATCCATGCTCACGAAAATCAATGCCAATGCATAACGAGAGATGGGAACGACAAATACGAGAGTGGTTCAATGGGAGGCACTTTGAGAATATTTTGGGCCTCTGCATATGCATCGGCAGATATTGAAACGAGAAACGAAAATGTAGCTGATGCATGTACAGAGAGTCACAATGTACTTTTACAATAAACTCAGTATAGAAAACTGAAATATTCCTAAACAGCTGCTTTTGACACTTTTGACGAATCTGTTTGGCTCCAGAGTAGGTGCAGAAAATCATGTTCTGAAGTGTCCGAAACACCGTCACTGAACACAAAGCGGAACACTTTCGGACAGAAACTAGACTAAAAGCCTTTTAAAAAGCCCGAAACAGATGCAAATCGGAAGGGGTTTTCGTAATTTGTTGGGTACTGACGGATCTAGCATAGCATAACGTCTTCAACTTTGCTGCGCTTTTTGAATGACAACTAGCCTGGTATAAACATAGTAGATGATGTCCCCTTTTCGATTAGCGAATGTCTTAAATTTTCTCATAGTATGTAGAGATTCAGAAGCTCGAGAAAAATTACAACCCTAGCATCCTACCAAGCAGATAGCAACACTTTATGCAGACCTTTTCCATTTAGGTTAGAGACCTTCACTTCTTGTTAACAACTCTTTCTTTCATTGTACATTGTTGTTCGGGATCCATATTCCGTCAGTTATCTGTTGCGACTTGACCCAAAATATGTACAGAGCGTGACAAAAATATAGCACATTTTAATTTTGTGTGTTTTCATTGTTTGTTCCAAATAAAATGATTTTTTTTTCTCGGATATTTTACAATTAGAAGATAATATACTTAAAAACTTAAATAACAAGAAAGATAACGTAAACAATTCAATTCAAACATTCATTACAAGGATTAAGCACTGTAAGTGGTATGACATAAAGATAGTATATTTTTAAAAAAATGAGATAATAGTAAAATATAACAAAAATTAACTTGAAAATTTATTTTTTTAATAATGCGTTGACCCTCCTTGATTTTTTATAACCTCCGTCATACGCGTTGGAAGCGATTTAAATAACTTTTTGGTATTGCTTCCCACTTCCCTGCAGTGCTCCTTTTGAGATCATCAACTGCGTCGTACTGCCTATTTTCCGCATAGACTTCTCTTGCCAGATATCTCCAACAGTTTTCAATAATGTTAAGGTCAGGTGAGCGTGCTGGCTATTCTAGAATTTTAGTTTCAATTTCTTGGAAATATTGTTTTACTACTTTGGAACGGAGGCATCATCGTGCTGGAAAATCATCTGGCGTTTGTTAATTCTTGCTCGGGATTAGTAACAATATTCTCAACCAAATTCAGGTATCCTTGGCTGTTCATTCTTGTTGGAACGTATTTTATTTATGTTTTTCTGTAGTACCCAATTCCGGCCCATATCATCACGCTTCCTCCTCCATGCTGTCGACGACTAAGAACTTTCTGGTCATTTCGTAAATCATGTTAATAATAAGACCAACCATCTGGGCTATCCAGGTTAAATTTCTTTTCGTCTGAGAAGAGGACATGGCGCCATCGTTTTGTCCATTTAATATGTCGTTCAGCAAACTTTAGTCTTTCTTCCTTATGTTTTTTAGTAAGTGGAGGCTTCCTCTGTAACTTTTTCCGTTTTATAATATTTGGATTCTTTAAGATTCTCTGTACGTTACGGACATTGGTCTTAACTCCTGTTTTTTCTGCAATTTTTTTTGCAGTGAGGTCACCATTAGATGCCATACGCAAGATGGCTCGTTTTTCCCTAGCCGATACGGCTTTTGGTCGACCACTACTTTTAGCTTTCCCATAATTTTCAGGATCTTTTAACAAATTCATAATAACTTTCGGGCTTCTGCATAAATATTTTGCAATATCATCAACTTTCATATTTTCTTTTTTAAGATTAAGGGCTACTTGGATTTCACTACTATTTAGTCGTTTACCTCTACCCATTTCTAACGAAACAAAACTGTGTGCGTTCTTAGAATGAAAAACAAATAATTTTCATACTAAAAACCACAATATAAATGCTTTGGCGATCACTCACAATCGACTGAAATTTCTCGCACCACAATTTTGTTTTTTTTTTCGAATAACGGTAAATCTCTTTGAGTGCTTTCACCTCTACATATGTACTGAACAAAAAAGAAAAGGACAAAACTCATGTTTTACTATATTTTTCGGAAATATTATTATTGTGCTATCTTTTTGTCGCGCTCTGTATATGTAGGTTCGTTTTTATGGCCTCTAAGCGGAGATATGACCAATGGATTTGAGTTTCTTTAAGTGGCGAAATGCTGACAAATGTGAATATAGACCTTCTCAGTTGAAATCTTTCGATTGAAGGGCACACAATGAACGTCATCCCTGCTGGAGGGCCATTCGCTGTGCATGGGATTGACTCGAATGACCGCTCTGAACGTACAACGAACGCTGGTACAACTCCAGCGATGGATTCAGCGATAACTTCTGATATCACGACCTATCCACTGCTATACGTAAAACAAGCACTAGGCCCGTCATACAGAAAACTTATTGTCACATATTAAGATCAGACCTTTGACAATGACCACACAATACACTGACTGAACTTTTGTTTACTAGAACCTGTTGAATATTTACAACAAACTGACTTGATATATGTTTCTCATCCGCCAATACATCTTGTGGCCTTATGTTATCAACCTAAGTCCACAAATATTTCATAAGCTATTTTGAAAAAGGAAACGGCATCGTTACCAGTCTCTCTCTCAATTATATATTGTTTTTAAATAATTTTATGTAGAAATACATATAAATGTACAAGTCTAGAAGAAAGAAAACAAAATTTGATCCAACGTTGAAAGCATTGATTTTAATTTCTCTTCTCTCGTCCAGATAATAACTCCTTAACAGAGACAAATAGAGAGAGTAAGCCTTGTTTCTTCGGTCTTCTAGAAAAGTAATTCGACACTACATCTGGATTACCTGCAAGAGGAAAAAAGTGATATATCAACTAGCGATCGATTTACCATTCTCGATTACCACTATGCAGAATATTGTCATTCACCGTAGGCAATACATTATCATTGGCACTTAATGACACGAATAAGGCAAACGGCACCAGCCATAAACAAAGAATAAAGTATCCCAGCACCTGCAAAACCAAGCGACAAAATCAATTTCGTTCCATCATATGGATATACCCATTCTTATACCTCGGAGAAGGGATAATAATTGCTTGAAAAATACTGAAAAGCCAAAAGATGATTTATAATCAGGAAAGTCAATGCTCCACAAAACGGCACTGAGAGGAAGGTTATGGATGGGAAGCTTTTCATGATCGAGCCATGAAACACCTGAGCACCAAGTCCACACAGGACCATAATCCAAGTAAGATCGTCAAAGAAGACGAACAAAATATAAATAAGAGTTGTTGCAGCTATCATCGTTGAAATCACTTTCTTTGCAATCACAGAGTATTCTTCCACCAGTTCAGCGAGGTAATAAAGTCCAGCCGCTAAAAGAAAAAAATCACAGTGTCATGCGATATCTTAATAACAAGCCTTACCAATAGCCACAGTTATAAAGCAGATTTGTACGGCAAAGGATGCATAACTTAACAGATACAATAACGACATATTGCTTTGATTGCGATTCCTGTAACTCGAATTAACTAATTAAACATTTTAACTACTACGATGTCTAAAGTTGTGATGTCGCGTTTTTACTTTCAGCAGATTTTGCGAAAACGCATATTTGGATAAGCCAACAAGATGTGCTTGACAGCCGAGTTAAGTGCAGTACAAAAACATAACAAAATTGATAGCTGACCACTGTCACTTGGTATGTCAAATAAATGCCGTTGTAAGTCATGCACTTGTAAACCAAACTTTAGTAGAAATTCTCTCGAGTGCTGAATGCCTATTAGTGCCTGTTCACATTAATGGAAAAATGCTACATTGCATAAGAGAGGTGAACGATTTTTAACAGGTGAAACGAGAGAGAGTTGCTTGCACCGAAAATCCATCTTGAGTCTGAATTCTTGAGTCATTCGATTTTTGGCATTTTATCCTCATCTCTAGGTAAACTTGGAAGTTTAAGCATGCACATTTCATTATCAGCATGTGTTTATCTGGTCCCTTTGCTTGTTGGTAATGAATGATAAGGGCCTGAAAAAATCTTGTATGCCACTACTAATGTGAACACGACGTTCATGCCCATCCTTGTCTTTCTCAGTGCTAAGTTTTTTTTTAAAATATCACTTTTCTTGGCCTAAATTGTTTATTTATTTTAATTGTTTTAATTATTACAAGTTAATCATAAAGCCGAAAGGCATAGCCTTAAGTAGTTCTATTTGCTTTAGAGTGACCGTATAGGGCCAGTAAGGTATTCTAAGTTGAATATGTTATATAAGCCAGTTTTAAGCATTTTTGTATAGGGTAAGTTATTTTTTTATGTGATTTTATTAAAAATAACATGATTTCGCGTACATATGTATTAGCATTTGATAAATAATACGAATAGTTTAAGAAAATATCAAATTTTTTAAAATATCGGTTCGGTTCAAGATTATTTTGTTTTAAACTGTTCTACCCGGTCTTAACTTGTAACCTATTCGTAAAACAAATGAATTTATTATTAACCCATTTTCAACAGATATTTTATTTACTTTTTCAAAATATTTACTATGAATACCCGGTTAACCTTTGAAATTCAAATCTTTTTTTTAGGCACATCTGTTGTTATTTGACAGCTTAGAATTTATTCTGTCATGTCCAAATAGTGCTGCAACTTTTCTAAAATTTTTTGTCGTCACATTACCCACAGCCAACAGTTAGAGATTGTCACCTATGACAATCATAAATTTAATTACCACATATGTATCTCCTTAGTCAATATCGGCCTAGTTCTGATATAAGTTTAATTATATATAAAAAATACAAAAATCAGTATTTATAACAGGTTTTTAGCTTTGAACGCTGAAAAAAATTCAGTTTTTACAAAATCAAATCTCTACAGCTTTTTTTCATGCTACCAAATCAACTTCTTATATTTTTTTTTTGTAATCTACACAAAAAAAAAAAAGAAAAAAAATTAGAAAAAAGTATTTTTTTTGATTTTTTATTACTAACAACATGATTTTTCTTTGCAGTAAAAACTAAAAAACAATTTCAAATCCGTGATTGAGATTTTTTCAATATTTTTTATATAAAATCCGCCGAAAACGAACATTTAAAAAGAAAATCATGAAGATCGGTTGAATTTTGAATTTTTTTAATATTCGTTTTAATTAATATTCGCTTAGAGGTTAGGGATGGCTTTTTAGAATCAGATTCGAATATGAATTTATATTTTTCCTTGTTCTGATGTGCAGGAAGATGACAACTCGTCGTTTCTCTTCCTTCTCTATTGGAATCAGCAGATACCTTGTCTCTTGTGTTCTTGTCTTTTTTTTTTTGTTTATATTGTTGGCACGTCGTGATTACTTGAATTACGATACTACAGCTTAAGGTCGTCATGTAGAATATCACGCTCCTCAGGGATACTGGTCCTCCAATTTTCCTCTCTAAGATGTTTCTGGAATATGTGAAACTTAGTCATTTCAATAGTTAGCTCCGAGGTTTGTTGTGGAACGCCCTCAACTTTTTCATTCCTATATCCATTTGCATTTGACGTGACACTGAAGGTCCAGTATGACCTAAGGGGAGCAATAAAAGGGAATATATTAAATATTTCAAAAATATCATCCAATATTCCAATGTGTTCCAATATATTAACCGAAACAATAATTTTGTAATCCTTCGTAGAGGCCACTTGGCACTGCTTCTGATGAATCAGCTGACTTTTTACTGTACCGCTGTCCACATTACTTGCATATGAAACAACAACTTTTAGGTTGTGTCAACGGTTTTGTAGGGGATTGAGATCAGGGGACCCTAGTAGCCACTCGATGCACTCAACCTCATTTAACCTAGACCATTCTTCTACGCATTTGGCGGTATGCTTTGGTTTACCATATTCTCTCGCACAAAAACCTACGAGTACATATATAAGTGGAATATTCTCTCGGAATATTTGACTCCGTTTCATACTTCACACTTCAGCTCCCTCTCCCATAAAATCAATTTTCAGCCGGTTGGATTACTCCCGTGTGCGCAGGCCCATTCAAAGTGATCATTAACTGCAGAAACCATCAAAACTAATGAGACGTACCAAATTTGCTGCGACGAGCAAATGGGAACCAGGGGTTCTGTCAAAATTATGTAAACAATCGCGCACATTGTTATAATTCCAAGAGTGTGTGTGGCGGGAGTACACTGCGGTAAAATGAAATGAACTCGCGCGTATTCACGAATAGTGTTTGTTTGTAACGGGTTTTGTCGCTACGAACCTGGACTTCATTCAAAATTTCGGGGTATCGCGGGGGAAGACGTACGAAAGACGCACGTCTCATTCTGGTTTCTGCACCGGCGTTAGTATGATTTTATAAATGCGGATTTTAACATTGCGAGGCAAAAGACTTGTTTTGAATAATTTCTTCAAGCACACGTTGCCTATATGCAGTATTTAATTTATTTCAAACTTCATGTCGTTTTTGACAGTCAATATGGTAACCAGATATTTGAATTTGTTCACTTTCGTCTATCAAGACCAGTCAGGTGTGAGATTTGGATCGATCCAAGTCGGTCGCTGACCATATGTTTGGTTTTCTCTTCTATAAATCTGGTCTTTGATCGATTGTTAGAAAATCACACAACGTCTGTACCTATCACATACCGTATTCAAACCAATTGATATCAAAACTAAGCAGAAGAAAGAGTTACCCACATAAATTTCTTGGGCTAAAATTCGCAGTATGGGGACATTTTTTACTCTCTCGAGAGCGCTCTCTTTTGTCCAAAAGTGTGAATTTTTCGAGTACGGGAACAGACTTTCGTAGTTTTTCGTTAATTTGGACTGTTTATGTCAGGTACGGGAACAGACTTATTATTGTTACATTTTTTTGAGGTATGACCAAGAAGCTGACAATTCCGGCAAAGATTGGACAGATTTTTTGTCGCGATGAATCTGTTAGCGACAGTTTGATTTTTTGTTAGAATAAGAATTCTGCCATCTCTAAGTTGAGAGATTTGCTCATACTCAGTGCTTATTACATCCATAGCCTTTCGTAATGCAAAAATGCTAATGGATGAGAGGGGTTTTGATTCACTTTGGGGGGCTATTACGATAAATCTTGGATTTTTGTAATTAATGTTGTTAGGTAGATGGGGGAATTCGTGGACAATGTTCACAGATGTTTTATTTCTTTTGGCGCGGGGTTCGGAATGCGCGACATCGGAAAGCGCGCTAAATCTATTTCCCGGTTTCATTTTTGGCCCTGAGGCCATGCGATTGGGTTTTGCAAAACTATGCGCCGGGGAAAATGGGACCGGCGTGCTTGAAAAAAAAAATGCACTTGTATGGAAGAAAAGAAGTAACTGTTGTCGAAGGCGAGGGAAAACAAGGAAAAGTAACCGATAGAGGGTGATGCGTACCGCACGAAAGCTAGTCGGTGACTGAGCCTTAAAACTAGATTCACCACTTCCGGTTTGGTGGAGTTGTAGTTAACGATTCAAAATGAATATTCAAATAAAAGTTTTAAGAATTTTCATTCCGCTTGCAACGTCATATTTGTGTGAACCTGCATTTTCAGCAGTAGCTGTAATCAAGAGCAAATAACGCTCAAGGATCAATGTGGGGCAAGAAATGAGAGTAGCAGTTTAAGGCCTATTCCCTGCTTTGAAAACTGTGTTGAGGTCACCAGGCTCACTCGTCACATTGATTTGACTGAATAGCTATTGTATATTATTTTTGTTTTTCTTGTCTTTCTTGTTGTTTTCTGTTTTAACTCTGAATTCTTAAAAATATAATAAAAAAAACTCAGTTTCATATTGTGGATGTTTTAATTTCTGTGCCTATCTATCTATTATTTCATTCGACCGTATTTTTTTTTCAAAAAGCTAGGGTAGGGCGTCGTGACACAATACTAAACTTGTGAGTGTGCCGCGGGCTGAAAAAGATTGGGAACCACTGTCCTAGTAACCACAAGATAAATATAGAAATGACAAACAAATTCTTCTTTTAATAGATTTCCGTTTTATTTTCTTAAAATTTAAGGTAAAATTTTGTGTTACGGAGATGTTTTTACATGATTAAATACAAAAAACAAAATGTGTCGAACTGAAATAGTTTACGTTTATATGTACATACATATGCTCGTACAAATTCTTAATCTATCATTGATCAACTTTCACACATCATACTGGGTTTGATAACGGCTTCACGACATTTCGTTGTACAGAGAATAGTATTAAAAATAATAACGGAAATTATCAACTGATGTGAATATTATCTTGGAATAAATGGAAAGTACAGAAATGTTAGAGCCCCAGTGTAGATATGATCCGTTAACTTACATTACATGTACGATTGAACTCAAAACACATTTTAGAATAGTTACATAGAAAAACTATAAGACTAATGGCGAGTGTATATTTTATAAAACATAATTTTTTGCGATTTTCCCCAAAGAAATAATAAATAAATAAATGCGTAAAAAAGAAATATGTGTGCGATTGTTATAAGAAAATTTACAAATTCGTGCGTTAATTTTTATTGTTGATATGTTGAAGGAGATGCTTAGATTGAGTTTATGGAGCTAGGAGTTTGTTTCCCAAATGCACGACGGTAAATGATGCTGATATGCGTTGAGTTAAATTGATGTGCGAAAATTTGGCTGCAATAATGACGATGAAAATATATGCGAACGTGATTGAATACAATACGTAGTAAATCCAGAAATCTTGAAGCTATCTATGGTTGCATTTATCTATCTATCGTATTATCATACACATAATATTTTATATCATGTGTTCTTATCACTGTACACATTTATCCAAGAAGATATACATACACATATGAGTACATTGTCTATAATTTATTACAATTGGTGCGAAAGATTTCATAGCTCTTGATGTTTTCGTTTCGTTTATTTGAAAGTTTCATATGAAATGAAGAGTTTAAGTTCGTTAGAGATACCATTTTAAAGCCGTTCAGATAGAATGTACCTACAAACGTTACGTTTATTATAAATTGAGTCTTATATCTTAAATTACTTGTATTCGTAATTGGAGTTAGTTCGCTAAACAATTGTCGTTCTCTCCGCGGAGCTTGTACATGTTATACTCTCTCCGATGCGTACAACTTGGTTTTTGATGGTATCATTAAGTAACTCTCAGGAAGGCATATTATATGTACAATAAATCGCATTGTCGTTTATCATAAGATGTTGCTGCGGTGTCTGCTGATGAAGCTGATGTGGTTTCGGTTGTACTTGCAGGGACTGTATATGAGTGGGTTGACGTTGGCTTAGTAATGGCATTGTGCAAATGGTAGATGAACCGTATGGCGATGTTGGTGGCGATCGCGACTCGTATGTTGGGACAAAAGTTCGTCCAGGGATCCGCGTGTATATGTTGGAAGGACTTTTGGTAGACAACAGGGTTGGAGGAGCTGTATAAGTTGGTTTTCTTACCCGTTGTGGTGTATTGCAAATATTGTACGCTGGGTTTGTCGTAAGAGATATTTCCCCATTCTAAAAACAGAATTAGTTAAGATAAGTTGTGACAACGGAGAGTATATACTTTACTTGTCTAGGCGACAGGGATGGCAATAGGGGTGGCGAAGGCGAATTTGAACTTCGTCTCAGAGGCTGTGTGCATAAAACTCTATATGATTCAACATTTAAGCGTTCAAATGCATCCTCCTCAGCTTGGTATTCATCCTCGCTGTTTTCTAATGGCACAACGTCAGGATTCTTATCGTCTAAACTCGAGCGACTGCCTAAAGCGCGACTTAGTAACTCTACACTTCCTTTGTCTGCTGTTTCAGTCGTGTTACCATTCGATCCGTATATGTTTTTCTTTCGGAATTTGATGAATATCACAATGCAGATCACTACCAAAATGAGGGTAACTATTAACCCGACAAGAGCACCAAATAATGGGGTTAACTGCACTAAAACTGCAGTAGACGATGCTAAAATATAAAAGATTTACATCTGTTTTTGCTTGTTTTGTTTCATGAGTAGATTAGAAACGTACCAGTTCGTAAAAGAGGCACAGACAAGGTTCTTGCTCTCAGTCGGTACACTGTCTTGCTAGATCCCTGTAAATTAATAGAGGTTATCCGTATAACAAACACCGAATCACTGGGCAAACTCTTCAGTTTAAAGTCGGAATGTCGATATGTTACGTTGTAGAGAATCTGACGATTAAGTTCATCATACACTTGAACGTGGAAATGTTGTTGGATGCCTCCATCATAGCCAGGCACACACAATACATGTACCGAACTCGATGTCGCATTGGCTGTTGTACAATTCTTGACTGGATCAGGAAGATCTGAGAGAACAAATTTATATTAAAATAGACAAAGAAAAATAATTATGGCCGCATAGTCATACCTGCGGGCTGTATGTGATACCAACACGGTTGGCTTTGGCCCATTTGATTACTAGCAACACACGATATTGCTCCAAAACTTTCATATGACTCAATACTGTATTGATATACATTGTATAATGGCGGTTTAATATTATGATTGTGAACGTGAAATGGTGACCTTGATGTGTTACTAATTTTTCTCTCGTTTTCCATTCGCAAACGTTTCGAATGCTCGTTGTAAGCTCGATGTGTTTTGTCCAATTGATTCGTGTAAACCATATTCGAGTAGAGCATTTCCGCAAGAGGCATCTCTTCATGATTTCGAATCAAGTTATAATCGTTATGCTTTATGTTATGCAGGTTGTTATCTTCAGAAATGTTTTCCGCTATAACAGTGGCGTAGGTTAAATGCCCATTTTTCGTCAAACTCTCTCTTGGGTGAAGTGGGGAATGAACAGATTCTGAGGTCAAATGAAGTTTACCATGAAGTTCCACTGGAATAATTGACGATTGTTTATGATGCTTTTGAAGTATAATTTTCGGTAGCAATTTTTTATGATGATGATTGTGTTTCTGATATTCCTGATGATAATTGTAATGGTTGTGGTGATGCCCAGATGTGGATTGGGTGGATTTAAGTGGCAGTGACGATGGCGAGAGATCCTGTAGCATTTGTGCTTCGCTTGGTACCAATGGCAGTTCTATAAGATTATCTAATGAATTGTTGAAATGCCATTTGTAGTTGAGATTATGTATGGGATTAGAATCTACATGACATGTTATGTTGATGGTTTGTTTAATGGCTGCTCGTATTATTGTGGATTCTGTTTCACAGATTGGTGGATCTAGAAATGAAAATAACATATAAGTATTCTCTGTTCTTCTTTTTCAATAAGCCTTGATCATATAACGGTCATCATTCTTCAAAACTTACATTTAACGTCCAAATAGACTTCGTTACTAGAAACGCTGCCTTGCATATTTATTGCGAGACAGAAATATTTTCCATGTGAAACCTTTGATATGCCTTGAAGAACCAGCGTTTGATTTGTTATTAAAACACCCCGTGAGGAATGGAGTTTTTTATCCTGTATTAGCATTTTTTTATTGAATATTTGTTTTGCTTAATTCGAGAAGGGGAAAATCTAGATCGTATAATCGAGAACACTTACATTATGATACCATTCAATTCGAGTTATTGCCGGATTAGCTATAATATTACATTCCAGGTAAACGTCCGACCCGCTCATAAGATTGTTGCCATCGAGTTGGGCGCCGAGGTTTAATGAAACTATTGGGGCATCTGCAAAGAGTGTCACATATGACTTTAAGGTCAATTTGTTTAATTTTGTTCGCTTGCGTACGAGTAACGTTAAGTATTCGCGAGTCTTTTAAGAACATTTCGTTTCCACCGAATACATGATCACCCGAATACGAGAGAGATGTAGATCTTAATCCCATTTCTTCTTGCTGTTGCAGCGTTCTTGATACAAAACAAGCGACTTCCTTTTCATTATCTTCAGGCACTGGAATCAACACTAATTCCGATATCGTAGAATTTCCATCGGATGATGTCTATTAAATAGTGTTTCGTTAGTGATAAATCATATATTTTGAAATAACAGAAACTTACAGATTGCGTTGCGCCTCGCATAGTTATTCCGCCCTTTTTCCATATAATCTCTGGAGGTGGTCGGGCTCCTATGGACGTGCAGGTAACGTGAGTACTTACTCCAGCTACGAGTGGATGGTTTAAACCCTGGAGGAGAATACTTAATGGTGGCACTAAATACAAACGAATATATAAAAGAATTAAGTTGTAAATTTGGAATACCTCTTTTTAGAAAATAATGAATTTAAAAGCAAATCAATAATAACATCATTGTGTACAAAGTACTGCCATGAAATATTAATTTGCCAGCACCACAATGGAGAACTATTTCACTAGATAATGTTTCATAAAAATGCATTTACAATAACCAGTTATAGCCACAAAAAGCAATAGAACAACTTAGATATGGTAGTTAACGAAACACTCTGAAAAAGTTTAATATAGATACTAGGGAATGTACTTACATTTCATCTCTATTTTAACCTTTCCTGATAAGGCTGCAACTATATGGCCATTACTGGCTTGACAGGTGTAGACCTAAAAGTATTTTTTTATGAGCCAAATAATGAAATAAAAATACCAACAAATTAGTATTCAACAATAAGAATTTGATTTTGGTGGGGGCTATACCCTCATTTTATTGTGCTTAATTCAAGCTACACACTTAATTTAACTTACAATCTATGAAACTAAGAAAGAGGGCGATTGAGATTGAGGAGTTTTAGACAAGGAGTGCTGATGTTAAAGACGAAACAGTTTTTCGCATTAACATTCTGCAGCATACGGGTTCATCGGAGCAATATGAGGGTCTATAACTTAATTCGTGCGGTTTGCTAAGAGATAGCGTAACTTGTATTATTCCATTGGAACATGCGTTGGAAAGCTACTGTCATTGTACGTCATTTCAGTATATGTCATTCATTTGAAGCGTAAAGAACAATAATTTTTTTTCACTCAAATATGTCGAACTTTGTGCCTGACAAAGTGTTTTTGCGGGGAGTTCTTCTTCATTACTTTAATATGAAGAAAACTGCTGCCGAAAGTCATCGTATTTTGGTGGAAGTTTATGGTGAACATGCGCTAGCTAAGCGAACGTGCCAGAAGTGGTTTGCACGATTTAAAAGTGGTGATTTTGGCTTGGAAGACGGTGAACGTCCTGGGCAGCCAAAAAAGTTTGAAGATGAAGAATTGGAAGCATTACTCTATGAAGATTGTTGCCAAACACAGGAAGAGCTCGCAGAATCTTTGGGTGTCACTCAAGCAGCCATTTCAAAACGTTTAAAAGCAGCTGGATATATTCAAAAGCAAGGAAATTGGGTTCAGCCTGAACTCAAGCCGAGAGACGTCGAAAGGCGGTTTTGCATGTCCGAAATGCTGCTGGAACGCCACAAAAGGAAGTCATTTTTGCATCGGATTGTTACTGGTGATGAAAAATGGATCCATTACGACAACTCCAAGCGCAAAAAATCATATGTGAAAGCCGGCCAACCAGCCAAATCAACGGCAAAGCCGAATATCCATGGCGCGAAGATTATGCTCTGTATTTGGTGGGATCAGAAGGGTGTGCTGTATTATGAGCTGCTAAAACCGGGTGAAACCATCAATGGACAACGCTACCGAACACAATTAATCCGTTTGAAGAGAGCAGTAGCCGAAAAACGCCCGGAATATGCGACCAGACACGAGGCAATAATTTTCCATCATGACAACGCTCGGCCCCACGTTGCTATTCCGGTTAAGAACTATTTGGAAAACAGTGGATGGGAAGTTTTACCCCACCCGCCTTATAGCCCAGACCTTGCCCCTTCTGACTACCATTTGTTCCGGTCGATGCAGAACGCCCTCACTGAAATACGGTTCACATCAGAGCAGAATATCAAAAATTGGCTTGATTCATTCTTGGCTGCCAAGCCGGCGCAGTTCTTTTGGGATGGCATCCACAAATTGCCAGAAAGATGGGAAAAAGTCATAGCTTCAGATGGGCAATACTTTGAATAATACTATTGTACATGTTTTTCTTAAATAAACGTTCAAATTTTGAAAAAAATTAAGCACGAATTAAGTTATATACCCAATACAAGAGGCGGGTACATAGAAGAGACGTGGAATTCGTGTATTACGAGGGTTAGTGTTAAAAAAGATAGAGTTATAAAGGGTCGCGCAGTCGATGGTACCTGAGAGGAGTCGATGGATGAAAAGGATGTCGGATATCCTTCTTCGTTCTTCCAGCGAGATCAAATTATTAAGTTTTAGGCGGTCTTAGTAGGGAGGTAGGATCAGAGGATTATCCCAGGGTAAGCCACGAAGAGCAAAACGGAGAAAACGACGTTGGATACTCCCGATTCTGGAAATGTGTGAATGATAGTAAGGAGACCACACTTGAGGGCGTATTCGAGAATAGGGCGAACAAAGGTTATGTAGAGAGACCGAGTGACGTAGGGATTGGAAAACTTTTTAGACCATCGTTTCATGAAGCCTAGTGCAGAATTGGCCTTAAGAATTATATCGCTGATATGTGCAAGGAAATTGAGTTTCTGGTCGCATAATACACAAAGATCACGGATCACCTGAACGGTAGAAAGGGGTTGATTATGGAGAAAGTAGAGGCGGGGAGGTTTGTTACGTTTGCGGGAGAAAGTAATAGATTGACACTTGGAAATGTCCAGGCGGTTCTTGGAACACCAGTGGAAAAGCTGTTGAGGTCCGATTGAATAAGGGAAGAGTCATGTTCTGAGGAAATGATCTTAAAGAACTTAGCATATAGAGAGATGTGGGAATGTTTGATAACCATTTCAATATCGTTAATGGTGAGGATAAAAAGAAGCGGGCCTAAATGACTGCCTTGGGGGACACCGGAGGAAGCAAGGAAGGGGTTAGAGAGGCCAGATCTAAAGCAAACGCTGTAGTGGCGATTTTCCAGGTAAGAGGAAATCCACTTTAATAAGATGAGCTCAAAGCCAAGAGAAGACAGTTTGAAGAGTATTAATCTGTGTGAAATTTTATCGGAGGCCTTACTGAAGTCAGTTGAGATAACATCGACTTCCTTGCCATTTTCTAAGGCTGAAAGGGTGAAGGAAACGAATTCAATAAGGTTTGTGGTTGTAGACCTACCTTTGAGGAAGCCGTGTTGTCTGGGGAAGATTAAAGACTTGCATTGAAAACTTAAATTATCATACAAAATACTCTCGAAGTCTATATGAGACAGTTTGGCAATGGGACGGTAGTTGTTAATGTCATTCTTCGGACTCTTTTTGTGTATAGGTGTTATAAAAGAGGTTTTCCATATCCGGGAAAATTCACCTTAAGAAAGGGATGGGCTGAAGATTTTTGAGAGAAAGGGAGAAGGAACGTTTTTTTAAAAATTTAGCAGGGAGGCCGTTGGCGCCAGGGGTGTATTCATCATTAAGTTGCTTTAATCTTTCTTCGGTGATATCGGGGTCGAAACTACGAGGGAGAAATGGTCCAAAGGAGAAGTTTGGTAAATAGTTGAAATAAGTAGGATCGGATGCAAAGGAATCATGGATAAAAGATTGATTGAAGAAGGTGGCAAAAAAGTTGGCGATGTTATGAGGATCATTGGAAGTTGCATTATTGAAGGAGAGAGAGTTTGGGTAGCCATCAGATTTTCTTTTGTATTTAACAAACTGAAAGAAGGACTTGGGATTATTTATAAAATTGCTTTGCATCTCGACTAAGTAGTGTTGATAGAGAGAGTTATAAAGCCCTACAAAATGCAGGTAATGCACGATATTGTAAGAGAAGTCATTTGGGGATTGAGTACGAAGGAAAGTTGTCCAGAGCTTGTTCCATTTGTTTCTCAAAGAACGGAGCCTGCGATTATACCAAGGTGGGGAGGTGGAGGAGGTTTTATGTCGTAAAGGGAGATAGAATTAAATATTTCTTTGTAGAATATAGATATGGCTTCATTTACGGTAAGGTTGTTGAAATTAAAAGGAACAGTATTGAGATATTCATTGATTTGACGGAAGTTGGCTTTGTTGAAATCGTGAGACATTCGAACAGTGGGGGGAGTTGTGATAGAACGAGAGAAGAAGGGGAGGGTAGTCGACGGTTGATAGGGACAGCGGACAAGCTGAAGCTGAGGAGTCAAAGGCGACACTTGTGAGGTCTAGTTGTTTTCCCATGTAATTTAAAATACCGCTGACTTGGTTAAGGCTGGAATCAGCTAGGCGATCAGAGAACAGACATTCTTTGGCTGCAGTGGGATTAGAGGCAATGTCAAACCATTGGTCGTCTAAAGAGATCAATTTAAGGTGAGGACGGTTGAAGAATGATATATGATAAATGTTCTAGTTCAGTCAATATTTTCAATTTTCAATCGACGGTTGGAAGCCTTTATCCAAGGCATACTCTTCTGTATGGGGAGCGAATACGTCAAAGTATAGAATTAAATATTTTATAACTGAACAGAACTTGTTCTTCTTATTTAACCAGATCGAACTAAAAAAAGTTGTCGATGGAAATATGTACATCCGAAAAACATATTTAACAAAATCAAATACTAACAATCTGTTAATATGAATATATCTTATTATTATAGTAAGTTAAGAACAAGCTCCGGTGTTTTCCTCAATCCCTGGTCGGTTGCTTAATAACCAACTCCAGAAACGCTGCTGCCAAAACTAGTATCGAGCTTCAAAAAGCAAATTAAAGCATTGAGGAACTTCAAAAACCTCACAAGTTTGGATAGCCTCATATTCTTTAAAAAAGAAAATAAATGCCAAATTTGGCAGACTAGTAAAAGTCAGCAAAGCAAAAACCTTGCTTAAATTCAGCTTGTCATTTAGTGCAAGTTCATTTCGGAATTAGATCCGATACAACATTCGTTGGCTAATTGGAAAGTCACTGACACGTCTGCAGGATTGACATCTTTTCCAGCTGAAATGAGTACTCTCTTTATTGGTTCCAGGTCTAATTCTTCAAAGGACAAAAACATTCCCAATGTCGTAGACAAATTGTTCCTAACCACCTCCAGTGATAACGCTCCCAGACTTATTACTCCACTCAGATTTTTATATCAGCAATGCCTTATCTTATTGTAATAACTCAAAATCTTTAATACTAAAAAAGCTATCTACGGATTGTCTTTTGCTGCAGCGTCGAACATCAATCATCTAGTGTTGAGTAGGATACCCATTTTTATTGATTTTGTATGAGGTACTCATTTTGGGGAGTGAAGTGGTACATTATCCCACCTCATTTGAGGTACATCTTGTCACATGTCCCATTAATAGCTTGGACTACTAATGCAAAAGTCCTGAGGTGCCTCTGAGTATGACAAGAATCAAAGTGGGAAAAATATTTTTTTTGAGGTGTTGGGATATTTTTGTACTGGTGTATGGGACATGAGGAATCCGTGCAGGGACGGGTTAAGAATATCCCTGCAGCGATACCTCTCCCTTGTCGTAATTGGCGACTAAAAACAAAGGTAAACAAAAATCACATCTAGGCAATTTAGAAAACACCAAGCCTAGGGACACATATACCACCATTAAACTGCAAACAAAAAAAAACAAAGGCAGGCCGAAAAACAATTGGTGCAAACAAATGCAAAAACACCAGCATTTGATTGGCCTCAGCGATGAAGTAATCCCAAACCGGGAAGCCTGCCGCTACTTTCTGAGGTCAAACCGGCGGACCCCACAAGCGGACCAGTAGGAATGCAGTTAAGTGGGAAGGTTATGGTCCTACACTTCTGACCATAACGACGCCGGAAAAAGGAAAAGAAGAAGAAGTATGGGACATGAGGAATTGAGGTGCCTCTGACTATGACAAGAATTGAAGTGGAACAAATAATTTTTTTGAGGTGTTGGGACATTTTTGTAGTGATGGCCATTGTAACAGATGGCTCTCATAAAAACAAAAACGGAATACCATGAGGTGATAGTCTACAACTGAAGCAGAAGACAATAAAAAAGTATAAAAAAATTCTAACACAGCACCCAGAAATACAAATAAAACAACAAAATATATTCCACAATTGTAGCTATTGTTCATATCCGCAATTATTGAGATCTTTGAATATTTCTACCCAGCGATTCACAATCGAAACCTGGCCATCCCTCCATTGTTTGATTTTGTCGCTCGTACAATAGTTCTTAACATATCTGAATTGCGTATGCAAATTTGCCTCATTTTCATTGGCATTATACAAATTGTATTCGCTCAACTTGCTCATGACCGCTTCGATATCTTTGCATTTTTGTGTTTCTTTCAAAGCTGCCCACCCAAAAAGCTTCAGCGTCACAAACTGTGGTGTTCATATATGGAAATATGAGATCTGCCTTACCACCAGACGCAATTGAAAAAGTACCTCTACATTTTCTACACAAAACATCATTTTCACTTTTTGATTTTTCGATAAACGAATACTTTTTGCGGAGTGTTGCATTGAATATGTTTTTGAAGTAAAACTTCTTTACGCACGCTTGACTTGGGGAGTAAGCTGGTGAATGCGTGACGAGAGCGTTACGAAAATTGTGATCGGGCGAGGCGAACGGAAGTTGAGAGGGAGATATAAGTTATTGAAGATAGAAAGAGAGAGATTTACGTTTCGTATATTACTGTAGGGGCAAGAGAGAGAGGTGCGAGCGCACATTTTCCTTCTCTCTTCCTCTCATAGCAAGTGCATGAAATATGCATATATAGGTACATATGTATATATCTCAGTCAGTAGTTCGTTTGTGAGTATGCTAGCGTTACGCGAACGGTGATTTCGTAATATCATTTCGTTTTTGAACAATTATATAAATTAATATTTTGTTCAATATTCACTACATTAAATATTCTACGTTTAAAGTGAATAAAATTGTAAATTCATTTTAAAGTTCATAATTTGTGAATTTTCGGATGAATAACAACAAATTATGGCAGGAATTGACACAGACTCTGAATATGAACGTGGTGCTCCAGGACCATCAACTAGGAAGAAATTACGTACGGAAATTGTGCATAAAAAGTGTTTGACAACATATTCAAGGTAAGATTTGAAACCTAGTGAGATCCAATCAACTGATTGAATCACCAAGGTGAGTGCGTATCTCATACTAATTGCTGGAGCCGTAGCGTTATATGCATCGTTCCTTTTTCCTTGTCTATTTTCTCCCTCTGCTTATACGCGGCATTCTATTCTCGACATTGGGGGCTTGGGGCGCGTTTGATTCTCAGTCCTTTTCTTCTCTCTCTCTCTCTCTCTCTCATTCTCTTTCTCCTTGTTACTCTTCCGTATTTCGACCTCGCGTTTCTACAATTTACTTCAGCAAATTTTTGAAATAGGATAACATAAAATTAAACTAATACGTAAATAATAAAATACTTATTAACTGTAGACTCCCTGGATCTATTCATAAAAGGCTGCGCTGCAAAGAGCGCTCTTAGACTAAGGGAGTCCTCTCTGTGGAAGCAAGCCAACTATGGACATACGGCCATACTCAGAATAATAGACGACCTGGGAAGGAAATATGGTTTTAGTAGCCCCGCAGCTACGAGCGACTATATTTCTCCCCAAAATGACTTCTCTCTCAGTATACCTATCCTTTTCCCCGACAGAGAAGAGTGGCTATCAAACGCCGTAATCAACGACCACGAGATCACTCTTTTCACCGACGGATCGAAAATGGACACAGGCACTGGGGCCGGGTTCTACGCTGATATCCTCCACAAACAGGAATCATTCAGACTTCCTGATCTGTGCAGCGTTTTTCAAGCAGAAATCCTGGCAATAGAGAAAGCAGCCAAACAGGTAGCCGATATCCCACCATCTGATATCACTATCTTTGTAGACAGCCAGGCTGCACTGAAGTGAATAGAATCCTGTATAACGAGATCAAAGACTGTCAAGAAATGTCGCGACTCACTGAAGTCCATCAGACACCACAAAGTTAAACTCTGCTGGGTCCCGGGCCACAGCTCAATCGCAGGGAACGAAAGAGCAGTCGAATTGGCCAGGCAAGGGTCTGAAATGGACAACAGCGAAGCAGACACGTCATTGCAACCACCGATCAGCACATTATACCGGATCATAAACGACACAATCATCAAAGAGGCCAACTCGTCTTGGCTTACAAGAAACGACAGCTACACGACAAGATCATCGTGGCCAGAGCTCAATGTCGGAAAAACAAAGAAGCTCCTGGCGCTGGACCGCAACTCGATCCGTATGCTCGTCGGAGTGATCACAGGACACTGTCCCATTGGAGCAATGCTCCGGAAATGGGACTTGCGATCCAGCGATCTCTGACGGAGCTGCGGCGATGAGGAAGAAACTGGGACGATCCAACATCTGCTTTGCCACTGCCCAGCTCTCCAGAATCGACGCCTAGTGTCGCTAGGCCAAAGATTTTTTACAGAGATTGCGGACGTGGCTAATGCAGATATATCGGATCTTCTAAAATTCATTAAGAGCACGGGGTGGTTTCAGCCACCACGTGTTAGGACAGGTTAATTTTATGTGTACCCACACAAATGAAGGGAATCACAATGGGCCTCTTGGCCTCCGAGTGGAAGTGATGTTTAACCGTCACACTCGCCTTCTCTAACCTAACCTAACCTATAGTGAAACCATATTAGCCTACTCCATTTCTTATTGTATTGACCATATACCAGTGAACACCGTTCCTCATTGAGACACCAGTTAAAAGGACAAAAAGGGAAAAGTCTTAATATATAAGTAAGTATAATTGTATTATTCAAATCAAATCATCAGCTTTAAGGACGGCGAAACCCTTATGAGAACCGTGCAAGAAATGATCATCTGTTCCTCCTTCAAATAAACTTCTGAATACCGAATATAACGATATAATGACACATACGTAGAAAAAGGATTCTAGCATGCCAGGGTCTTGTCATAGAGTTGAGCAAACGGAGATAATCTATTTTATTCGACGATGCAAGGACTTTAGTCAAAAAACTTAGAATGCTAAACTGTTTAGCTAAAAGTCACTGAATACAAAGCTATAGGAATCCCACATCAATTGATATATTATGATGAATTCTTCCACTCTGTTTATTGTGTAATCTACTGGCTTAAGGGGGATAGCCACTGTGATGGGTCAAAAAAAAATTTTTTTTCTTTTGTCTTCAATGAAAGTTTATATTTTAAAAAATGTGTGTATAGGTACAAAATTGCAAGTCAAAATTTCAAAAATTGACTAAGTTACAGCGATTTTAGTGAGAGCATGTAGGCCGACTGTTTGTCGCTTGACTTTCGGATCAGAATGTTACGCCTTTCAGTCCCTTGCTCTAATATATTTAACATTGTGTGACGTAGTGAACTCTTTTTTTCGAATTTCTTTTTGTAATATAAATCTCTGTTATGCAGGCTTTAAAATACAATAGTCTCTCAATTTAAGTACCTAGAAGTTCGGCAGATGTTCAGTTACTCTATGAATTCATTGCGAGAGAAATGGACTAAAATCTTTAAACGCGTTTTTATCGAAACGACTTTTTTCAAACTGGTCGCATCGATAACTTGGTCAATTCTTAACCGATGTTTAAATATTTTTTTTGTTTTGTTCATCTTAGTAGTGGCTAAGGTTAAGGCTTGCCGATTTGGAAAATGTTGTTTTTTACTATTTTTTAAACTAAAAAAACGGTCGAAAAAATCCAAATTTTTCAATCGGTCGCCATTTTGTTAAAAATCAAAAAAAAAAAAAACGGCTACGTACAACGATAACTACATTCATACAAATTATAATAAAATTTTTGTTTGATTTTTAAGATTACTGGCTTTTGAATAATCGATGCGACCATAGAGGGGGAATTTTTTTTCAGGCTCTACGGCATCGTTTATATTGTTGAAACTATTCAATATTTTTCAATAAAAGATTGTGGAAACATTATTAGTGGAAACACAATCTGGCTTTGGCGCGTGCCGACTTTGACAGCATGAGTAGAAACAACGAAATCCTATGGAGCTTCCTACAATGTTACCTCAGGCTTTTGCTCGACCTCATATCGTAAATATCGTAAAGTTAAGCAAAGCGCCAGAGTAGAGCTACTGCCTACTCAGATGTGCGTTTGACAGATGAATTGTCTTTGACTTGTTTGATTTTAGCAAAAGCGAGTAACGTATTGTGCTCCGAGCTGTTCGTTTCAATATGCATATATTTCCATAGCTTATTATTGGACTTTTCGATACAAACTAATCATGATGGAGGTTAGAGTAATAAATTCTTTTCTTTTTTCATATTCGTAGACCTTTATTTGAGCTGATTTTTTATGTTTCAATTAAATCATATAAATAATAATAACACCAGTCTACACTTCTTTCTGCACTGAAATCATACGTAAAGATTTTGAGGAAACCGAACTTAGTGTTGTCATATTCCTAAAGGGCAAGTCACATAGAATGCGCGCTTGCGTGCGTCCGTTAATTTCAATTGACCTTGAACGCATTGCAGGCATGCATAGCCACATAGAATCCGTGCGTGCGTTGATCTGTCAAAATTGAATGTCAAATCATTCAATGACATTTATTAATTGGTGTTGTGCATTCAATTAGAAAACATTCGTTACTTGTTAATTAATACTTAAAAAATATGGACGATTTTATTTCAGTAATAATATCTATATTAATATTGTCGCAAGCATTTGAAATGTACAAGATAATAATGGGATTTATTTCTGTAGCACTTTAAACTTTTGTTATAAAGACACGGATGGTCTTTAATTGTTTCAATCAATTTTTCTTCAAACATTTCTTTCACTTTGCACCAACAAAACGTACCTCGCATGTGACACCAAACAGAATAATACTTAAATGTCAACCGAATTTGAAATTTCTCTCACTGCGAGAGAGTTCCTAAACATCATAGACAAACCAATGAGACCTGCAACTTAAAATGGCCGCCGACGTTTGCCTACAAGCTGTGCGAGCACGTGGGTACATAAAGTCCTGTCAAAATTATGTAAACAATCGCGCACATTGTTATAATTCCATGAGTGTGTGTGGCGGGAGTACACTGCGGTAAAATGAAATGAGCTCACACGTATTCACGGATAGAGTCGTTTATAACGGGGGTTGTCGGCTTGGTACAAAAACTCCTGTCAAAATTTCCTGAAAAATTTAGGGTGTCACGGGAACAGACGTACGAAAGTTGCATATCTCGTTCATCATCTCTGCTAAACATTCTCTCAAAGCATCCACCAATGAACGTGCTTACTCTCAATTTGTCTATATGCGAACTTCAAATTGTAAATGTGTGAGCTCCGATATGTGAATGTATGAACTGTCAGCGCATCAAAAAGTAGAAAGTAGCTCTACTTTGTCTATCGAGCCGCGTGCTTCCGTCGGCTATGTGCCACCTCCCATAAGAATGTATGTATTCTACTTTGCTGTCAGCGGAAGCACGCAAGCGCGCATTCTATGTGACTTGCCCTTAAGTTCTATACGCGCTCCTGTGTCAAAGCCACATTGTGAATGCAAATTGCGGGTTGCCGGCGTTTTGACACATTTTATCGTAAGAGATCGTAAGTCGGTGCAAAGCAGTGCAAAGCCTGTCAAAAGTCGGCACGCGGCAAAGCCAGATTGTGTTTCCACTATATTGGATGTGTACTTAATAAAATAAAAAAAAAACCGATCCAAAAATTCCTTCATTTACTCGGTCAAAAAAATTCTTGAAAATCACTCATTTTTGGGGCCGTCACAGACAGTGGCTATCGCCCTTAATAGCTTAACAGAAAAATTACTAAGTACGCAAATTTGCGAGGTGGTATCCTTTCAGCTAAAAGTTAAATGTTTGAGTAATTTGACAACAAAGAATTCTCCAAAAGCGAAGCAAGGTAAAAAAGAAAACTTTCATACTTTGGTGACCAGGCGAATGCAAAGTGATACGTTTCATCAAACGAAAACATTTATGAGTACCTTATATGTGTTTCCTAAACATCAAATTGTCAATTATTCAACATATGTACGAGTACATAAATAGAAAGCGTACGTTATACTTACAGATAGCAAATCTGCCCTTGAGATATTATATAAGTGTAAAATATTCCTAACAGTCCCATCTGGAAGTATTTGATACGAGTCATCGACTAACGCGTGCTCCCTCCACCACGAGACTTTCGGAGGGGGTATGCCTCCACTTGATAAGCATGTTAAATTCAAGTTGCTGCCTTCTGTGTAAGGACCAGCAATACCATTTCTAATTGCAGCACCATATATATCTAGTATTGTCAATTTGTTTGGTGGTACTAAAAACAAAAAACGTTAGGATAGTAAAGTATTGTATAATAAAACAAGAGTAGGGCATACCCAAGACAGTTACGTTGATCCGCCAGTTTCTTGTTGGTGATTTGTGGAAGTCAACTCTGCACTTGTAAAGACCCGCATCACCGATTTGAACGTTCCTTATTCGCAATGCGGGTGGATTTGTGTCATAGAAAAACTGTGCCTTGTTCTTGAGAACAACTTCATCTGCCCAGGGAATTGCTTGCTGGAGTTGACGGCCGCGTGCATCGAAGCTGAAAGAAACAATAAATGGAATTACACTGTAGTGTATGTGAATAAAGGGTACATATGAGTTTTTGTGGCTTATTATAAATGTACTTCACATTGGAATTTGGCCTTGGCTACAGCTGCTTGACTTTAGAGCATAAGAAGATACAAAGTGCTGCTTTAAAATGTGTGTTGTAAATTACATGTGTTGAGACAGTTATAAAGTACATATTGAATGAGTGCTGCAATAGTTTATACATTTTGAAGATTTTAAATACGAAGGTAGATGGCTTCCTTCGTTTTTAGTTGCTGCTTCAATGTTGTTGTTAACCAGCGAGTTTTGTGCGATTTCGACAAAACCACGTTGTGTGTTACATTGATATCGAAGGTTTCGGCTAGATCAATATGTTCCCTGAATCCTTAGTCATCTGTTGTGTTTGGTAGGGATGTCAAAATGGCGGTGCTGTATAGCCTCTATTGTGCAGACTGCCACGTGTCGTTTTAAAGTGTATATGATAAATAAATGGTGGGTGTAAATCTGATATACGTCAAGACTTGCAGACTTTACCATAGGACGAATATTTTGTTGATTAGGTAGTTTTCAGTAGAGCAGAGATCTTCTACCCATTTAATAGAGTTTTTCTATTGATGTATAAAGCAAACAATATTGAAGTTCCATTCATTGACCGACAAAATACTTTTTTCCGACAAAATTTTTCAGGTGATCTTGGTCTCTTCTTTTTATCTCATACACTATGTGCCATAAGTTTACGCTCCTATATGTATAGTGTACAAAATCGTGAAACAAATGAGAAATTTCGCTTTTTAAATCGTTTTTTTTATTAATAACTAATAAGGTACTTTAACAGTCTTATGTTTGTGTAATTTATATTATTGTATTATTAACAGACTTCATAAAAAAACAAAAAATCGGTTTGTACTTCATAAATATACATGTCAAAAGTCTACGCTCATAAGCAAATAGTTATTAAAATAATAAAAAATAACAAAAATATATGTACATATTCATAAATTGAGCAATATATTAATAACTGGTTGAGTATCCCCGACGTTTAAGAACTTCTCTGAGCCGTTTGGGCATAGAATGGACAAGCTTGGCCGTCTCTTCCATTGTAATGTTATTCCACTCTTCTTTTATGATTTCTTTTAGCATTGCTTTACTCGTTATTATTCTTTTTCGTATTTTACGCTCCAGTAGTGCCCAAAGGTGTTCTATGGGATTCAAATCTGGTGATTGTGGGGGCGTTCGTAACTGGTTGCGCACATTATAAAGGAGCCACAATCTGACAACTTCGGCCGTATGTTTGGGGTCATTGTCTTGTTGGTAATAATATTCGTTTTGTAGCCCCAACTTTACAACGCTTTGTCGTAAATTGCCTTTTAAAATGTCCAAATATACGAACTTGTCCATAATACCTTCAATAAATTCTAAATTTCCGACCCCATTAGCTGCCATACATCCCCATATCATCACTCCTCCACCACCATGTTTCACAGTAGGCAAGAGATTACCTTTGTCTAGCGCCGTTCCAGATTTTCTCCATACCATTTTACGACCTTTGATTCCGAAAATGCAAAATTTAGACTCGTCAGATAATAAAACTTTCTGCCAAAACTCTGGAGGCTTATGCAGGTGTTCATTTGCAAATGCAATACGTTTTTGGCGATTTTGAAGGGTAATATATGGCTTTTTCCGTGCAACTCGACCATGATAACCTGCTTTTTTCAATATTCTCCTGGCAGTGGAAGCACTTATTTTCTTTTGGAACATCTGTTCGACTTTCTGAGTTATTTGAAGCGCAGTAATTTTGGCATTTTGCTTCACTTGTGACACTATATTTCTTGCCTCCCTCTCAGTAAGTTTTTTTGGTCGACCGGATCTTGGCTTAGACGTTATTATTCCCGTTTTCTCAAAGTTTTGAACAACTGTTCGTACTGAGGTCCACGCCCTTCCAACTATTTTTGATATTTGGCGGTAATTTTGGCCTTCTTTATGGAGTTTAATAATAATTTTTCGTTCGCCAATATCTATTTCCTTTCTTTGTGTCTGCATTGTTAAAAAAAACACACCACGATAGCAAATAATATTGTAAAACGAAACAAAACGCTGAATTTTATAATTTCTCACATATCACTAATCTTTGCCTTTGTAATACAGCGCACGCACAGGAAGAAAACTTGATATTCAGTGAGGAGCGTAGACTTTTGGCATCTACATTTTGAGATTACCACAGTTAAAAGTACCGTTATCTCTTCCTGGGTTTGGATTTGTTCCAGGAATTGTGGCGCTGGCATTTTACATTGATGCGATAAATAGCTAACATATAAATTCTGAGAATTTTTTTGCCGATGAGTTCTATTTTTTTCATTCGAAAAACGTTTGAAGGATAAAATTTAGCGTTGAGCGTAGACTTATGGCACATAGTGTATATCTCCTGGGTTACTCTCGTTTGCTTTGGAAATATATCTCATTTTTTTTTTCCTTCAAAACGCAATGATTTTTTTAAAAATCCATATTAAAAAGGAACCCACCAAGTACTATAGCGAAAATAGATGAAAGCAATAACAGGTGAGCCAAATACAAGTAATCAAATTAACAAAATTATTTTTTTCCATATATTATGGCTTTATTGGAAAGAATTCGAGAGAATCGGAATAAAGGCGGTTGCTTATGCTGACGACGTGGTCATCCTAGTATCGGGAATGTTTCCCTCGGTAATTAGCGAAATCTCAGAGAGAGCTCTGACTAAGCTAAGCGCCTGGGCCTCAGGATGCGGCCTAAGCGTCAATCCGAGTAAAACAGAACTGATGCTGTTTACCACCAAATATAAGATACCGGCCTTCAATCTCCCTCGACTCAACAACCAGTCACTCTCCTTGTCTTCCGAGGCTAGATACCTAGGAATTATGCTAGACCCCAAGCTCAGTTGGAAGATAAACATTGAACATCGGGTACGGAAAGCATGTGTCGCTTTCTATGCCTGTAGCAGTACCTTCGGCAAAAGCTGGGGACTTCGACCCAAAATGGTGTTGTGGATGTACACGGAGCGCTCGTATGGTGGCCTGCCCTAAGTAAGGCATACAACATCAAAAAACTAAGCCGCGTACAGAGATCGGCCAGTATCGGGGTAACCGGTGCCCTTCGGTCTACTCCGACCGAGGCACTTAACGTACTCCTAAACCTCCTCCCTCTGGACCTCTTCATCAGATATAATGCAGCCTGTAGCGCCATTAGACTCAGTAATCTGGGTTCTAGTCATCTAAACCCTACGGTCATAGCAAGGTGCTGGACCTATTACCTAGTGACCTGGCCACGACTGCAACTGATTTCACGACAACCATATACAACCCAAATAAAGCCGCCCATGTCCACTTCCCATCCAGGATGGCATGGAAACAGGGACTGCACTCTGAGAACCATCAGGTAGCTTTTTTCACCGACGGTTCGAAAATGGAGTGTGGGGTTGGCTCGGGTATCTTCTCAGCGGAACTGAATATCTCCAAATCGTTGCGACTTCCAGACTCGGCCAGCGTGTTCCAAGCGGAAATACTGGCGATTAAGGAAACTTGCAAGTTACTCACGCGCTATCCTATTACCAAGAGAGATGTAAATATATATATTGATAGCCAATCAGCTATCAAAGCTCTCGACTCTCAATCCATAAAATCCAAATTAGTTGCACAGTGTAAGGATGAAATCAGCTGTGCAGGAGACTATTTCAACATTACTCTCATTTGGGTTCCTGGCCACAGCAAAATAGAGGGAAACGAAAAGGCTGACGCTTTAGCAAGGCACGGCTCTTCCCTCGACTGTTCTTTGGCGGAGGCAGTACTCCCCCCATCAGACTGGTCAAGGCAAACCTTCTACAACACTTTCTCTCGAGGGCGAACTCCAGATGGTGCAGTCTTAGCAACTGCGTCATATCAAGGAAAACATGGCCCTCCTATAACAGGAAAAGAACCCTCGACCTAACTAACAGACCCCGACAAGAGATTGCCGGAATTGTAGCCATCTGTACTGGCCACTGGCCTGTCAGTACCCACGCTGCTAAGTTAGGCATCCCATTCAACACCTACTGCCGAAGTTGCAAGAATCCACTGGAAAAGGAAACTCTCACCCATTTCCTGCGTGAATGTCCGGCTCTAGCTTGAACCAGACAGCGCCTACTCGGCAAAATCTCCTTCGACGATCTATCAGAATTCAGGGAAATAGGATTCTGTAATATCATCAAATTCCTTAATTCCACAGGATGGACATGAAACTCCAATAATAACACACTAGATCACTGAGTGGTGGCATCAAAACGGCGCATAAGCGCTAATTGGGCCTGGCATCTCGATATCAGGCGGCCACTCCTACCTACCTACCTACCTATGGCTTTATTAGTAAGAACAGTCATTCCCAACCAGAGGTCGTCCAAATTCATGTCTTCAATTTCAGTAAAAAAAAGTCGGTTAACATGGCTCTATAACGCCCACCGTTCACCGAAACGTTGTTCCCAGCCTCATTTTCAAAGAAAAATGGTCCAATTATGCCATCACTCCACAATCTGACCAAACTGTCACTCTCTGTGGATGCATTGGCTTCTCGACAATAGCGTGCGGTTTTTCCGAGCCCCAGATGCGACAATTTTGTTTGTTAACGTAGCCGCCGAGGAGAAAATGAGCCTCGTCAGAAAAGATGATTTTTTGCCCAAAATCGTTGTCAAATTCAAGCTGATGTAAGACCCAAACTGCGAAGCGATAACGAAGCAGATGGTGCAGAATTCTTCTCAGGCTAGCTAGTGTAAAATGTTGAGCTGTTGAAATCAATGGCGAGTTGATGTTCGTGAATTGAGTCTCACACTCACATGGCCACAGCAGCCATATTCTCATCTGTGCGCACCGTCCGTCGACGGGAACCATGAGTGTTGTCCACTAGCACTAGCATACTAGTCTCACGAACTTTTTGCACAAACTTGCGTACAGCTGTCGCGGAACTCATCTCGTTCCGCGGAGGTAAAAAATTCTGCAGCAGTCTCTCAGATATGCAAAGCAGTGCTCGATTCATAGAGTACTCGCCAAAACGCACACTAATCAAATTGGTCTGTTGAAGAAAGCAGATGGCACATATGCGCAAGACGGTCCAGAAACACTACAAATACACACTTCCTTGACTCCAACATCATCCTTCCCACTCTCTCCAGTATACCCCCACAGATCAGGGCAACCAGACCTAACAGAGAGGACTGGAAGAGATCAAGGGCAATCTTTCATGAAGGAAGTATAAACTCCTTTGACCCATTCAAATCTCCTGGAGAAGATGATATCTTTCCATTTCTCCTTCAGGAAAGAAGTGCGAAAATCACCCCAATGCTAATTACCATCTTCGGGACCAGCTATGATTGCGGGTATATATCGACAAGCTGGAAACAGGTAATGGTAAAATTTATCTCAAAAGCCGGCCGCAGACCTACGGACCTGCCTAAATCATATCGATCGATAAGCTTTACCTCTTTTTTTCCTAAAAACAATAGAAAAAATACTGGATAGACATATAAGAGACGGTCCTCTCTAATGATCACCGCTCCACAACAAACAATATGCCTCCCAGCCTGGGAAATCAACCACGCATGCTCTTCAGGAACTAACAGCTTCCTAAGCGACAAAGAAATTGCGAAAGGATGCTTTCTTGATATTAAGGGTGCTTTCGATAATACCGATCACGCCCATATATATAATGCTGCAACCTCAGCAAAGGGGTAGATAATAACACATGCAGATGGATTCAACACATGCTTAGTAACAGGAAAATAAACACCTCACTAGGCAATTATAAAATCAGTATAAAAACCAAGAAAGGCTGCCCCCAAGGCGGGGTTCTCTCACCCCTCCTATGGTCCATCGTCAATGAGCTGATGAGCATAGCAACAATGGCTTCTATGTCCAAGGCTATGCTGATGACACTGTGATCCTAATTAGAGGAAAATTCGAAGACACAATCTCGGAACTCCTCCAAAGGGCACTCAACCTTGTTGCGAGCTGGTGCATAAAAGTTGGACTAAATGTCAACCCTAAAAAAAGCACCATAGTCGCTTTCACCAAAAGAAGAAGTAGGCATAAACTCAAAAAAACCCGCTCTATTTGGTGAAACAATACGAGTAGAGTTCTCAAACGAAGCCAAATATCTAGGTGCAACACTAGACGAAAAGCTAAAGGCCTTCCAAGGTATACACTTCAGCCAAAATGTTTAGGGCACAATTCCCTCTCGACACACCTGGGAGCAAAATAGACCTTCCTTCGATCGTCAATCCTACGTATGATGTACAGATGGATCCAAAACGAACGAAGGTGTTGGGGCTGGAGTATACGGAGTTAACACTGGAACACACATCTATCACAGCATAGACAGATACAACTCCGTATTTCAAGCAGAGATATTGGCAATTGAACTCTGCCTCAGAGAAAATATAAGCAGAGCTATAACCAATAAAAACTTTTATATTCTCTTTGACAGCAAGGCTGCATTTTAGTCCTCAAAAGCTACGAAGTCACCTCTAAAATGGTATGGGACTGTTTACAACTATTACGCCAGCTGGCCAACACAAAGAGAGTTCACCTCATGCGGATACCAGGACACAGTGGCCATAAAGGAAAGGAAAAAGCAGACCTATTAGCAAGAAAAGGCTCTGCATCACCATTCATGATGTCAAGCCCATTCTGCGGCATACCTAAAGCACCATAAAATGCTACATAAAGGAATCGTTGAGGAACACGACCAACCACTACTAGACACAAACGGAAGGTAGCAGACAAGCCAAGACGTTCCTACCAACCACTTCTCTTAAAAGAACGAAACAACTACTTAAACTTTCTAGGAGTCAGATTCGTATAATCACAGGATTCCTCACTGGACACTGCCTGGTCAACAAATATCTTAAAACCATGGGCATAACACAAGATGACACCTGCAGAATGTGTAACGAAGAGACAGAAACAGAAGAGCACATACTGTGCCACTGTAACTGCCTCATCAGTACACGACACAAACACCTAGGCAGGCATTATCTTGAAGTAAAAGAAATCGCTGCTAGTTCACTCAATGTCCCCCATGAGTGAATGGGGGACATCACAATAGGCCCATCAGAGGTCGCAGTGATTAGGTGACATTGTCCCTCCCCCCACCTTACTCTAAATCTATCTATTTTGGCATAATAAATTTAAAAACTCGTCGTGCCTTTATTACAGTTATAAGATTAGAATGGTGCTAGATAAAACATTGAGAGAGCCGTGGCGCAGTGGGTAATGTGTCGGCCTCTGACGCACGATGAGCGAGTTCGGATCCCGATAATACCAACGCCATCGAATGTTCATTACGCGGCTTCTCTCCTCGGCGGGGAACTGGCACCACCCGTAGTACACTTGCCTTGAAAAAGCTTCTCGATTCTCGCCGTTCGGAATCGGCATTAAAACTATAAGTCCCGTTCACTTTGTGTGAAAAAAATAAATCGCACACAACATAAGTAAATGAGAGAAGCAAGGCTCTGGCTCTTCATGAGCTGTAACGCCATCTAAGAAGAAGAAGATAAAACATTGTGGTCGGTAAATATGTATCGGAAATCTTTTAATTTTATAATTTGTACACACACTTCGAGTTCCCTGAAGTATTAGTTTTATCTCCGGTTAAAAAGCAATAGGACGCGAATTTGCTTATGATGGAAGCAAAGTACGAAAGAAAACTGTTGTTCCTCAAGCAACTTGAACAAAAAAAGAACTACGAGTAATTATCTTAAGGGTTGATGGTAAGGAACAATATTTTTTTTTTTCCAACATTGCGAAATTGTGAATTTATTTTTCTAAATTTTTTTGAATAGCATTCCATGGCATCACATGTGCACATATGTATATTTTGCTATTATCCATCAGGTATGTTGCTTTTTTATTCAGGATACTATGTTCATCAAGGTATAAATATACAATCAGTTGTTGATATTGATTATTTTGCTCACTCATGATATGCAAATCGGCCGAGCATCCGAATAGGTAAAATCAACTTGACCTATTTTTCCCTTCTGATGATTGTCTTAAACAACTATTAAATAAAAATGCAAATACATATTAGCGAGAAGTTTTTGACGAAAAACATATGATTACGCTTCTGCCATAATTCTATCCCCGACCCCAAACATCATGCAAGTTACGTGTTCGCGGATACAAGTTATTATGCACAATAGGCATGTTTGCATTGTACATAAGTTCGTAATAGGTAAGGCGGGGAATATCGGTGTGTTAACTTGTATATTCACACTAGTATCAAAAATATTTCATTGAAAACAATTCTGTTTACAACCGGAACAGGAATAAATAAGATTTAGCAGATTGTTAAATATTAAAGCTACCCTACGGCTCATTGCCACACAATTTATGCATATCGGCTTTATTGATGACGTGATAACGAACTGGGAATGCTGGCGCCCGGCCGAATAATTAAATTTTGAGTAAACTTTAGTATCAAGGAATATATACTCGCATTTACAAGCATTAAGAGCATCAGATGCATCTATTTGCCTGAGACGCAATGCGATTTCAAAATAAACAGCGTTGAGTAACTAAAACCCCGAGAAAATGTCAATATACGAATTCGATCCAAAGATCCATGCTGCGTTAACTTTACGATTGCTGATTGTATTGAGAAAATAAATAAAGGTGATAAAACAATTCCAAGATAAGTTCCTTTCTTTTTCTTTCTATTTATTTACATTTAATAAGAGTAAATGCACTTACGTGTAGATAGGTTTCACACTTCCCTGTTTGTACCATATCACCAGCTGCACTTTGTCGGAAAGCATGGTACCTGGAGTGAGATCACATGGCAGTGCAACATCCAAATTCACGGCAGTTTGGACTTCTGAAAGAGGACCTAAAAACGAAAAATAACCAAGTGATAGTGAGTATTAATAGAAAGATAAGGAAAGAGCAATAATAATAATTAAACGATGGGAGAAATCATTTTTTTATGCAGATATCATGTGTCTGTGATACATAAAAACTAAATTGCTCCTGATTGCTAATTATTCGAAGTCATATGATTAACACAGGACTCAATGTGCTCGTACATACGTGCGTAAAAATAGGCTAATATAACTGCTTTTGAGTGGGTGGATAATTTGGTTCGAGAGGCTATACATAGGCAATCTCCCCGCCTTCAGGGATAGGTCCTTTAGCTAACAAGATTCTTTAATTAACCTTTTGTCTCGCCATTCACCGCCAAAAATGTATTCCAAGTAAGTGAATTAGTTCTATTATGATATGTATTTGATTTTTTTACTGATGTTATTGAAGATTGTTACCACGGAGTCATTGTAAAAGTTAATAAAGTTCTTGAGTATCTTGAACATATATGAGTGAGCTTCATTCTTTAATAATTTTATTACATTTCATCTTTCCCGTATTTACCTATACGTTAATAAAACTTTCTCCGATTACTCGTTCCATTCTTCAAATTTCGACAGTGAATTATAAAGGGTGGACCAACCATAATGCACGATGTTAATTGTGAGTCACACCTTGACGTCAAGTTTTTTTGCCCAACTTAATTTGACATTTCTTTGTTTCAGTGTTAGACAAATTCAACCATGGAGAGGTGCACAATTGAGCAGCGCGTTAAGATTGTTGAAGCCTTTTACGAAAATGGGCGTTCGAATCAAAATGCATTTCGTGTACATCGTGATTTTTTTGGTCATCATAATCGACCAAATGTGTCCACAATCGGTAGAATTGTGCCCAAATTTCAGCAAACCGGGTCTGTAAGAAATGTGAACACACCTGCGCATGCTCGCCCAGTTCGTTCTGCGGAATACATTGCTATTGTTCGCGTTAGTGTGGCAGAAGAGTCGTCAACCTCGACTCGTCGTCGTGCCCAACAGTTGAACATCTCATGAACATCACTGATGCGAATTTTGAATAAAAATTTGAATTTACACGCTTACAAGGTTCAATTGACTCAAGAGCTGAAGCCTACTGACCATTTCAAGCGTCGTCAATACGCCGAATGGTTGGTTGAACAGACAGAAGTGAATGGTGATTTTACAAAGAAAATCATCTTCAGCGACGAGGCACACTTTCACCTCAGTGGATTCGTTAACAAGCAGAATTGCCGCATTTGGGCAAATGAGAATCCACGAGTGATTGTTGAAAAGGCGATGCATCCACAAAGAGTAACTGTTTGGTGCGGTTTATGGGCTGGCGGCGTCATCGGGCCGTACTTCTTCGAAAATGAGGTCGGCCAAGCAGTTACCGTGAATGGTGTTCGCTATCGCGAGATGACTTCTTGTGGCCAGAAATTGAGGATATGGACCAGGACGATATGTGCTTCCAACAGGATGGTGCCACTTGCCACACAGCCAACGAAACAATGGCTCTTTTGCGCGAGAAATTCAATGGCCGTGTTATCTCACGTCGTGGCGATGTTAATTGGCCGCCACGATCATGTGATTTGACACCGTTGGACTTCTTTCTTTGGGGATATTTAAAAGAAAAAGTGTACGTCAATAAGCCAAGAACAATTCAAGAGCTAAAGGATGAGATAATTCGGCACATTAACGACACTGAACCTCAATTATGTCTCAGAGTCATTGAAAATATGGATCGTCGGATAGAGGTATGCCACCGAAGCCGTGGCGAGCATTTGGCTGATATTTTATCTCACACATAATTGTCATAGATCCTTCTATCATAATAAAAAATATTTAGATAATTCTCTGAAAACTTTTTGTTTTATTTACAATTATCATCGTGCGTCTTCGTTGGACCACCCTTTATATAATTAATTGTAAAATATAAAATACTGAGTAGGCAAAGTGTCAGTACTAACTGTTTTAGACTCTTCGGAAGAGATTACTCAAATCGAATTAAAATGAGAACTGGGACAGATGATGTGCTTTTCACGATTCAGAATTCAATGTTCACTTATACAGAAAGAGTACGCGCTGAAGAAGTCATTTGAGGCTTAAATGAAACAAATTGGTTACACATGTATCATTCAAAGTATTTTCCATGGCTGGCCACTACTTTCTTCCATCCTTCGGGCAGTGTACGAATCCCGCGTCGAAAAAATTGTTCATCTTTTGAAGCGATCAACGAATTGGGGCTGGACTTCCCATTTTAACGTTTCCAACCACGTTTTGACATTTTTTGGAACGTGGGGTCGAGCGTTATCGTGCTGCAAAATCTCGTTATCGTGCCTCTCGCTGTATTGCGGCCGTTTGTCTTTTAATGCTCTGTTCAAACGCATTAATTGCGTTCGATAACGAGCACCTGTGATTGTTTCACTTGGTTTTAACACCTCATAGTACACGACGTCAGGCTGGTCCCACCAAATGCAGAGCATGATATTGGAGCCATGGATATTCGGTTTGGTCGTCGACGTGGAAGCATGACCGGGATATCCCCATGCTTTTTTGCGTTTGGGGTTATCGTAATGAACCCATTTTTCGTCCTCGGTCACAATGCGATGCAGAAATCCCGTCCGTTTTTACCTCTGAAGCAACTATCCACAAACACACAAGCGCCGTTCAACGTCTCTTGATTTCAACTCATACGTGACCTAAGTTCCTTCTTTCAGAATCATGCCCATGGCCTTGAGACGTTTTGAAATGGCTTGCTGTGTCCCTCCCACTGATCGTGCCAACTCTTCTTGAGTTTGACGCGAGTCTTCACTCAGCAATATCTAAAATTCTGCATCTTCGAAAACTTTCTCTCTTCCACCACTATGCCGGTCTTCGTCTTTAAAATCACCGTTCTTGAAGTGTTGAAACCACTCACGACACGTTCTTTCACTAATAGCGTCCTCACCATACGTATCTGAGAGCATTCGATGAGACTCAGTCGCTGTTTTCTTAATATTGAAACAAAACAGTAACACCTCCCGCAAATGACGAGAATTTGGCTCGTAAACAGATATTTTCAATCGAGAACAACTTTATGATGCAGACACAAATCGACTAATGTTTGAATGGTTTTCTATTGACCGAGGTCCAAGCCAACTGCCTGACGTCTGCGATCTGACCGCTACTTACCGTTATCGCCACATAAGCTAGTTTTAAGCATTTTTGTTTAGCGCAAGATAGTTATACGAAAAAATTAATAAAAATTAATTTTAAAATAAAAAAGTTGCTATGTTTTTGTAAAAAAAAATTCTTAACTTAAATTTGTAGTAGTCGGTATTATGATATTCTTTTGAGCAATACTGTGTTTGACAGTTTTAGCGCCTGTTGTAGTTAAACCACAGGTCTCCACCACGGGATGGTCTGACTTTTATTTGGGCATTGACCTGATCGGATGATTGCTCCGAAAACCTATAACCAAAATTTTATAAAAGAGTGACAGATGAAGTAACGCTTGTTCTTTTTTCAATAAACGTCGTGCTGCACTGACAACCGGTGACATTTGCCTTTTTCCCGCTATCCTACAAATTGTTTCTCAATAATATATACATTAATCATAAGATTGATAGTTTAAGTCGGTCTGTATACTTTAGAGTGTCCGTATAGGGTCAGTGAGGCACTTGAAGTTAGTTAAGCTAATTAAAAGCATTTCTATCTAGCGTAATATAGTTCTAAGAAATATGAAACAAAAATGAATTATAACAAAAAAACAAGTACGCGCTGAGTAATTTCATCGATGTCAGCGCATATGCAATACTTGGTGCATAGGATTTTGATCGTTGGCGTGGACGTTGATCAGAAACTGCCCAAAATAAAAGTTGCTCTTTTCGCTGCCATGATGCGTGGTGGACGCATCTATGACTCAAGCAGGTCATAGAATTTCTCGGCAAACCAGCAACGGTATGAATTTATTGCACGGGAGCCTTTCTTAGCACGATGGGGTCTGCTCTTGATGATGTGGTCAATCATCCTCCTCTTATGACTCTTGGTCATAAAGTTTGAACTAAAAGCCGTAGCTTGCCTCAACAGAAGAAATCATAAAGCAAGGATAATATTTTTTCAGACCCATTGTTAAAACTATCTGTCTGGTACCTGATGACAAGCTTGTTAAAAATTTGAGGAAGTAAGAAAGGAAATCGGCATTTTCGGTTTTCTCACTATTTTTAGCGCGACACTTGATTACTCTCATCAGTTTGTTTTCAACATTCAAAGCGCAAGGTCCTTTAAAGTAAGTAAAATTGTGTTCAGTTTTATTGCAATTTATTGTCTATTAAGATTGCTTTTGTTTTAATTGCATTTAAGAAAAGACAGATCGAGGTAAAATGACTCGAATAACAAATTTAGAAATTGCTAAAAAAATTAGTCGAGATCCATGGACAGTCAACAATTTTCTAAAAGATCCAGAAAATGACTGCAAAAACCGAAGAGGACGTACAGGAAGAGCGACAACAGAACGAGATCGTAGATCCTTTTACGTGAAGCTCCAAATTCCGCTGCGACTGCTCGTAAAATATAGGAGAAAGTTTTAACTTCAGCCAGTGTCCGAATAGTTCAAAAAGTGATTCATCAGCGTCCACATCTCAGACGGCAAAAAATTTAAGAAAAAAAACACGTTTACTTTAGCCCCATATAGATCATAGATTGGAAATTTGCCGGGCTTACATAAGCTGGAAGAAAGAATGAGAAACCAAATTTTTTTCCGACGAGAAAAAATTGAATTTGGATGGCCCTGATGGCTTTCACAATTTGAGGAAATCGGAGATGTGCCTATCATGTCATCACACTACTGTTGGTTCCGTCATGCTATGGGCTGCAATTTCATCTCATGGTCAAATAGATGATCTGGTTGTCTTAGATGGTAGGCAGAACTCAGAAGATTACGCAGGCAATCAATCCAATCGAGGTGATCAACTTTGGATTGTCCAGCAGCCATTCACTCAGCAGCATGTATAAAACAGTGGTTTACGAGCAACAATGTGGAAGTTTTGGATTGGCCGCGTCTTTCAACCGATCTAAACGTTATTGAAAGTGTTTTGGGGATGGCTGTCGCGGAAAGCTTACGCAGAAGGAAGACAATTTTAAAATAGGGAAGGTCTTATTAATGCCATTGAAGAAGCTTTTGAGAAAATTCCGATAAGGTAGTCAAAAAATTTATATCGATCGTTAGAAATTCGCTTTTTGAAGGTATACCCAAAAGGGAGGACCTACAAAATTTTAACAATGAACAAATAATAAAAACATTAAAAATGTTCCTTTTTCCACATATTTTTAAAAATTAGGGTAATCAAGTGTGACGCTTAAAATACGCAACACAACGAAAACGTCGAATTTCTTTTTTGCTTATTCAATTTTTTTACAAGCTTCTCATCAGGTAGCAAAGAGGGCACTAGTAAAGCGTGGCCAACACGCCCTACTGTAATCGTAGAGATGCGTTTAGACATACCCTGCCCTCTCCGCGTATTCGACTAAAACCGCAATGGTCACTGTCTTATACGAAGATACCTAGAAAGTCAGTAGACCATTCATATGTGTCAGCCATTCCTAGTCGAGAGTCAAGCAGCATGAGATCCAGATAGAAGCCGCTCCTAGGTATGTACGATGGACTATCCATTCTGAACATATTGACTCTATATTCAATGTTGCACAGAACCCACGAATGACTTAGTAGGCTTCAGTTACTGTCACTACGTTTAGTGCTTGAATCACCGGCCAGAATGCATAAGTTTTCTACCGTGTTTAAGCGGAGAAATTGAAAAAGTGTCTCGAGCTCTGCCATGAAAATATTGGGTTAAGGAGCTTCAGGTGCATAGGCTGCTATAACGTTCTCTTTCCATTTCGGAGAGGAATGCACCCAATACAGGCCTCTAGCACCTGGAAACTCTGCATTTCACCGCTATATATAATTTTGTAGCTTTTTATACTGTCTTTCTCAGACCTGCCGTCATTTGAGCATAGCTCATTTGGGGTGTGACGGCTGGTGTTTGTAAGCAACCTGCGGGACGTTTCTTCTTAGCTTGCCGCTTACGAGCCAGATTTGCTTTCTTCATATCTTGGAATTTAGGACACCCCCGAAAGCTTGCAGGGTGTCCTCGGTTTCTGTAGAGCACGTACTCGAGCTGCGGCATTTCCCGTTTTTATGTTTATTTTTAATCTTAATGCTCCGAACCTCTGACAGCGGATACATTGCAAAATGTTCCGTGCCTTCTTAATTTCTCCCATTTTACAGACTGGGATGCTAATGAAGTGAAGGTGCTTAGCCTCTCTAGCTTGTTTTTAGGTGCGAGTTGGTCCAGGAAGAAATGTAATACCCGCTTCTCTCGTTTGGCTCGCGCCGTGGTGAGCGACTTGACTCCCACGAATTAGAGTTCATCGCCCTCGAATATTTTTGCAGAGCATCGTCTGCAGCCTCTCGTTCTTGGGGGTAAATGAAAAAAGTTTGGTTGTTGTCTCCTTTAAGAGGTCTTTAACACTCTTATGCTGCTCCAGCGTGTTGCACTGGATAGCATAGCAATTAACGGCTATACATTTAAAAACAACATTGCCTGCGTCAATAACGGATCTATTGTCTCGCGAAGGGCCGTGGTATGGGTAAGGATGGCTGGCTGGCATTTTCTCCTTAATTTTATTGCGGCTGTTGTTGTTGCTGCCGTTGTTTTTGCTGCTATTCTTGTTACTGCTTTTGTTGTTGCTGTTGTTTTAGTTGTTTGTTCCGCGCCTTTTGTTGACGCTGTGTCTATTGTGTCTGCTTTTATTGCTGCTGCTTTTGTGAGCCTATCAACTACAGCCTTTAGCTTAGCTTGTAGTTTACGCGTCCTCCAGTTCGCTGCGTTCCTCACCTTTAAAGGGCGGCGGAGGATGGTTCTCTCCCGTGCAGCGACCTTCCCCACCCTCGGAGAGGTAGGCAAAGTCAAGAGAGTGGTAAAAGGATAAGCGTCTCCGTACCGAGCAAGTGGAAGAAATATCTGCATGGATAATTTTTTACAACTCTACCAGCTGCATATCACTTACTATCGTGGAATCTTACCATAGCTGGCACAATAAAAAAATTAACCTACATAAAAAAACTACAGCGGTAATTCTAATATCGACAATGCATCTGGATATGGCTGTGGGTGACGATGCAAAGAAGAGACCTGATTTTATCAATTATTATAATAAATATAAAACTGGCTTTAGGCATGAACCAAATGCTCAGAAGATATACAATTACCGTCAAAATAAAAGTAGAGAGGCTAAAACCAAATTTACGAGTAAAATTTTTTTTTTTTTTTTTGGTCAGACCAATCTAAAATCGTTTTATATGATGGAAAGAGTTCCCGTCTTTACGTCAGAAGGCCTCCAAAAACACGATTAAATTCTCAGTATACAGCAAAGACTATAAAACATGAAGGACCCAGCATTATAGTTTGAGCATGTTTTTCTTTTTATGGTGTTGGTAACATCTACCGTATCAAACAAATAATGGATCAACATCTATACATCCAAATCTTGGAGGAAGTCATGCTGGTGTATGCTGAGGAGAAAATGCCACTGATATGGGTATTTCATATTAATTGCTTTCTTGCGAACAGGGTATAAGGAACAGGGTGTAAAGGAAAGGCCCGCACAATCTCCAAATCTCAACTCGACTGAGAACCTTTGGTGTGACATTAAAAAGGCAGTTGCTCGTTGTAAACCAACTAACAACAATGACCTTTGGGCAGCAATCTTGGATGTCGATATCGGTCGAAAGTTGTCAAAATCTGGTCAACTCCATGCACTGCTGTTGCGCCGCAGTTATCTCCAATAATGGTCATGCAACTAAGTATTAATTTAAGGTAAAAAACACGATTTTTTTGTCATGATTAAAATTTTAAACTAAATTTGCATTTTTGATATATGTATTTCAAAATATTTTGATATTTAGGGCACTATTATTTTTTTGACCATATTTAATGTTAAAATTTATGTTTATTTTTTTTTAAATAATAATTTGAAAACCATAAATTAAAAAAATATATATACATATGTATTTGTTTATACAAAGTGGATGCATTAATTTTTTTTCCTTTTCTGACTACATAAGTTTCACTACTATTATTAGGTCCGCAGCTACGTATATATAGAAGATATATAGTCAGTGGCGTTGTTCCAGATCAAGATCAGGATTCCGGACACTTAGGGATAATTCTAACCATAATTATAAAAATAAAAATTAACCGGGCTTAAGAATGTAAGCAGTATGCTTGAGATCATTATCTTGCTGAGAGATAAAATCATCACCCAAGCCGAGTTTGTTGGTATTTACACGCAAGTTTTTTTTTTAATAATATTCAAATATTGGAATGTACGAGGGTTGCTATTTACGAGTATATTTTGTGCCTGATAATGAAAAGACAGTAAATTATTATCGAAAATGGCTTTATTGTGCTTCTCCGTGATGATCAATACACTTTTGCATGTGCTTGAACCAAACAAACAAGTGGTTGTGTACGAGGGTGGTCCGATAAGTACTTAGCCTCACCGCCAGATGGCGCCAGTATCGCAAGAGCAACTTACTATCGTGTAGTACATTCTAGTAGACGGCTACTGTCAACCGGATCGGACTCGTAGTTTTGTTTTGACCGCGTGTGGAAGCTGCAGTGTCCGCGGATTTTAGAAAAATGGAAAAAGAAGAATATCGGTCGGTGATTCGATTCTTGTTTTTGGAAGGGAAATCGCGCAGCGAAATCAAAGAGCGTTGGGATGCTGTGTACGGTGACTCTTCTCCTTCGATGGCGACCATCAAAAATTGGTTTAACGAGTTTCAACGAGGTCGCACGTCGGTTTTTGATGAGCCACGTCCAGGTGCCCCGAAAACGGCTACCACGGAGGATAACGTGACAAAAATCCACGATCTCGTATTGGCAGATCGCCGATTGAAGGTGCGCGAGCTAGCTGAGACAGTAGGCATTTCAAAAGATCGCGTGGGTCATATCCTGCATGAAATTTTGGACATGAGAAAGCTGTCGGCGCGATGGATGCCGCGCTTGCTCACTCCGGACAACAAGCGCAACCGTGAGATCACTTCAGAGCAGGGTTTGAAACTGTTTAAGCGTAATCCGAAGGAGTTTCTGCGTCGTTTCGTGACAGTCGACGAAACATGGATCCACTGGTACACACCAGAGACCAAGGAACAGTCGAAACAGTGGACTTTACCCGGCGAACGTGCTCCGAAGAAGGCAAATACTGTCCCATCGGCCGGAAAGGTGATGGCCACGGTTTTCTGGGATTCACAAGGTGTGATCCACATCGACTACCTGGAAAAGGGCAAAACGGTCACAGGGCTGTACTATGCCAAATTATTGGGCCGATTCGACGCCGAATTGAAGAAAAAACGGCCCCACTTGGCGAAGAAAAAGTGCTCTCCACCATGATAACGCACCGGCTCACACCTCCGCCCTCGCCACGGCCAAATTGGTCGAATTGGGCTACGGACTGCTGCCCCATCCACCGTATTCTCCAGATTTGGCCCCGTGCGACTTCTTTTTGTTTCGAAACTTTAAAAATTCACTCACCGGGCAGAAATTTCAGTCGAATGAGGAGGTCATCGCCGCCACGGAGGCCTACTTTGCAGACCTCGAGAAAACGTATTTTCCAGACGGGTTAAAGAAGTTGGAGCATTGCTGAGTCAAGTGTATGGAGCTAAAAGGAGACTATATTGAAAAATAAACCGCCATTTCTCCAAAATGTTTCTTTTTCTTTTGTAGGCTAAGTACTTATCGGACCAACCTCGTAGGTTCTGATTTATAGTTGATTTTCAACTAGTTGACTTCAATTTCCAGTTATCACAATAATGCTGACTTTTTTAAAAGTTACGCTGCAGAAGAGTAACAATGACGTCGATTGTTGGACCTGGCAGTAGGTGATTAAGTCGTGAAGAGAAACTAGCAGATCGTGCCCTGTTCCAGTCCATTTTTGATTTCAAATGTTTGGGTACATGTCACGTTGGCAATTTTCAAAAAGAACTTTCTTCGGTTAACATGTCAAAAATCATATAAGTATATACATATATCAGTGGTTTACTTATGCCCAGCCGACTGGGCTTGTAATAAGGACCTTCTAATCATACGGTGTCAAAGGCTTTATCCAAGTCAATCAGGCAAGCACCCGTCCATTGGTTCTTGCATTTGTTTCATTGGATATCTGACAAGAGTTTCGACGCTGCATGAATAGTGTCATGCCCCGCTCTGAAACCGAATTGGTTATCCGGAATGATCTTGCTGTCCTCAGCCATACCTCTCGCTTGTCGTAAAAGGCGACTAAAACAAAGGTAAACAAAAATCACATCTAGGCAATTTAGAAAACACCAACGTGAGCCTAGGGACACATATATCACCATTAAACTGCCCCACAAGTGTACATGCAAATCAGTGGGTTGACACGACTGGAGATCACCGGTGTTGTAAGAGTAAGATCAAACAAAAAAATATGGAGCATGCCCGTGTCACACAAAAAAAAAAAAAAGGCAAGCCGAAAAACAATTGGTGCAAACAAATGCAAAAACACCAGCATTTGATTGGCCTCAGCGATGAAGTAATCCCAAACCGGGACGCCTGCCGCTACTTTCTGAGGTTAAACCGGCGGACCCCACAAGCGGACCAGTAGGAATGCAGTTAAGTGGGAAGGTTATGGTCCTACACTTTTGACCATAACAACGCCGGAAAAAGGAAAAGAAGAAGATCTTGCTGTCCTCAAACCATTTAGACAGGGTTCTATGGACCATCTTCCCGAAAACTTTGCTGATACTTGGAAGGAGACTTATCGACCGGAAATTTGCCGGGTTAGAGCTGTCTTTACCCCTTTTGGGGATTGGTTGCACCACCGCATCGCTGTCTTCAGTGCACTGGATAATATGCATTATTCAGTCCATTGAGGAACACTCTCTACAGCCACTGGCGGAAGTTGCTTAAGCACAGCTTTGGATATACCGTCGACTCCCTTTCCTTTTCAATGACTCGAAGATCATCTGAAGATCTTCCGTCGAAATGAGCTGGGAATTAGCTCCTTCAGACTACTATCGCCGATTCATAGAAGGGTATTCAAATCTGGCGAGGTTCCTTACAGTCCACTTAAGAGGGAAAGGCAGGAACACAAATTTATCTTAATGAAGAAGAATGTACTAGTATTATTTATAAATAAAAAGAAAATGTCAATCAGAGAATAAGTTAACAATATGTAATAGAGAACAGATTATAGATTTAAGTGAAACTTATTGTGTACCTAACCTACTACAACACTTGTCGTATAAACATAGATATTTAACAATCAGCATATGTGGCCGCGTCCGAGAAAAGGGACCTAGTGTGCGAAAACGTAGTTCCGAGATAAACGCGTTTAAAGTTTCGCAACGCATTCTTAGTGTGAATATTCATAAGTTAGTTTTTTACATTTTTATGGTATAAATAAATTTTTGTCATGAATCTAACCCATTTCATGTTATTCAACACACTTTTAGGTACCAGAATCCACTTTTAACTTAAAACACCTTTTTTGACACACTAGGTCCCTTTTCTCGGACGCGGTCACATATACCAACTACAGAGGAAATCCTTCCCGGTACGTTACTCTTAAACCAATTCAATGGAACAATTTGAATAGACAGTGATAAGATAGACTTAGATGGCACATTTCTCATCAGTATAGTAACGCAACAGTCGAAATCAATAACCAGGTGTACACGTCTAAAGACCTATCCAGCCCAAAGCCAATTCCGCCTGTAGGTCAATCTGACTCAACGCTTAGGAGCTACGAATAGTTTCTCACACTGCAATCTATGAGACAACTTCATGCGAACAACACCGAGCACATAAAATTAATTAAAGGTGGAAATCGAAGAAGTTCCCTAATCAATATTGGACAAACAATAATTATACTCAGCCTCCTAATAAAAGCTATCTTTGCCAGGTTCCATAAAAACAATGCTGTAAACCTTACAGAGACAATCAAGTTGGAGGATATCCCAATAAAGATCACAACCAGTCCCAAAAACATCGTAGTGAATTGAATTGAATTGAATTGAACATCCTACTCTGCCGGATCCCAATTTTCTGAGAATGAAAACCTCCTCACTTAAGGAGATTTAACGCAACAAAGTCAGTATTTTCCACATGCGCAGCCAACAAGGCCGAATTAGGTCAAGCCAACATGCGCACCCGCTACAATGCACTCACCATGGGTTCTCCTCTTGAGAATTCCTTTTTTTTTTTTTTTGTTAAACCCATAGAACAGGATCTTGTGTTGCGTTGTCTTCTGCTGCCACTTCACGAACTATAATACTTTCAATGATAATTTTGTTTGTATGTACACATATGTAGTTAAAAAGGTCTCCGTACACCAGCTAATATTTTCTTAATTCTGTGATAAACTTTTAATTTTAAATTATATTAATTTACAACTGATAAGACCCAGTTTTTGAGCCCTTAATTAATGTTTTCTTTGAGTTGAATCGATAAATACGAAACCCGGAAGAAGCTATACTTCCCCACACCACATTACATCGCCGCCATACTTTACTGTGGAGGTTAAGTATTTCGAATTTAGAGCAGTATTTGCTTTCCTCCACACTATACGTCGTCCATCTAAGCCAAAAAGGTTATACTTGCTCCCGCCCGTAAATATAACTTGATCCCAGAAGGAATTATGCTTATCCAAATGTTCAGTAGGATACTGCAGCCTCACCCTCATATTTGCTTTGCGTATACGACTATGTGGTTTCTCCCAGGCCACTCGACCATTATTTTCCTTCTTTTCAGGACGATTCTTATTGTTTGAGGAGTCACATCTATTCCATCTGTGCATTTTAATTTACCGGGAATTCCTGAAGCACGTTGACGAGGACCTTTTTCGACACTTTGTATCAATCGCCTCTCCGTATGACTATTTTCTTTGGACGGCCATATCTTGTTTTATTATCAATTGTATTTGTTTTATTACATTTTTCCAACAAGTCGTCTTGAATAGATTAAACTGTCTTCTAAAAATTTTTGCTAATTTCCCAGAGAAGTTGAATAATAATTTTCTTATTTTCAAAGGGATTTTATTTTCTTTAAAAAAAAAAAACTAAATAACTTATTTGATAATAACTAATTGAAAACATTTAAACTTATTTTGTAATTATTTTTAGGTCTTCTTATCGAATTGTAACTGTTATTTCATCTTTCACATTAAAGAACTCGACTGGCGCCAATTATTGGAAGGCACCATAAAAATTCTGCGTACAACAATTTTTCATGCAGTCTTTTTTGCAAGAATTTCAATTGCCGTTACTTTTCTTGCTTTAACTTATTTTTACATTTACGTCTTTCATTCAGTCAATCAGTTGGAGTGTAAGAAACAGGATTATAATTCATTCTTTTCTTCCCTTTGGTGAGTTTTTTTGTAAACTGCAAATATGGGCAAGGAATTATCAGTAGATATTCGAAAATTGGTAGTTAAACTGCGTTCGAAGGGTAAAACGTTAAGAGAAATTGGTGAAATAATTGGTAACTCACATTCTTCCATACAAAGAGTTTTAGACAATTACGCAAAAACCAGGAATTACTTCTATGTACAAATCTGGGCGGCCAACATTTCTTACAGCCAGAGAAAAACGGTTAATTTTGGCTAAAGTAAGAGTAAATCCTCGAATAGATAGATAGATAGATCTTTATTTCGTGTATAATGACAGAAGTTGGAGTTATCACACATTTTACAATACAGAGATATGATAGCTAGTATCTTACTTCTGAAATAGTTATTTTACGAATATAATTTGGTTGCGATATAAATAATAATATCAATAAATTGAAGGAAAAACACAAATAAAAACCTCCTTTTAAGAGCAAAAGAGAGAGAAAAAAAAAAAAAAACAATATATACATATTTATATGTATGTATATACAAAATATATGACTGTATGTATGTATATAAATAACGAAATATTTCAGTAAATAGATAAATAAGTAAATAATATAACAAAAATAACAAAATAAATAAATAAATAAATAAATAAATAAAGTACATGGGTAATTGAATAACAATCAATTTATCTTTTTTTTTGTATTATTATTTTTTTTTTTTTTTGTTTTTAATTGTCGTTGGAAATAAGGTTAATCACAAGGGGATTTTCCGCCAAAACACAGCGATCACAAAAACGTTGATATAATTTTCTTATCCTTACGAGTATCAATTCAACATTCGCTTTTTTATGAATATCTGCCGTCGAGTGATGCCAAGGTAGATTGAGCATCATTTTAAGTATTTTATTCTGTGATACTTGTATTTTTTTTATATGACACCTGGCACAATTTCCCCAAACCTGGCATCCGTAAAGCAAAATTGCTTGAAAGATAACTTTATATATGATTATTTTGTTTGCTGTTGAGAGTTTCGAGTTTCTATTTATAAAGGGATACAATAATTTGATTGCGATCGCAACCTTATTCAGTGTATTTCTGATATGTGTTCCAAATGTCAGTTTGTTGTCCAGATGGATACCCAAGTATTTAACCGAAGTTACCCAACTGATATTTCTGTTATTTATATTAAGTTGTGCTCTGGGGAGATAGCAAGCTTTTCTTTTTCTTGTAAAGAAAATTGCTTGCATTTTATCTTCATTCAATTTAATTTTCCATTTATTATAGTACTCCCCCAGTAATTTCATCCCATTTTTTAGATTCCTCGAATAAGTGCTCCAAAAATAGCAAAGATGATTCGCGAAAAGTTATTAATGTCCTTAGAGAAGAAACTTAACATGGACGCTTGTTGCTTTTGCCAAAGAGCATATTGACAAGCGGGGAAGTTTTTTGAATACTGTGTTATTTTCAGTCGAAAGCAAATTTTGCATATTTGGGCTGAATGGGCACGGTATTCTGTAGAGAAAACCGTCAACCAACACTGAAACACGGTGGTCGTGGGATCATGGTTTGGGTTGGATCATAGGTTGCTATTTATATTTTGGGCCTTGGCAACACTAAGTGTTTAATGGCGTCAACTGACGTTTCCAATTGAAAGTTTAACCTTTTTAACAACAACTTTCTTTTAACAACTTTCTTCAGAAAATTTTATCATTTCAGCACAACTTGTGTTGTTTACAGTGACTTGCAAACTTTGACTTTTCCCATCCTTGGCCACTGTACAACGCTGGTATAACGAATTTAATAATGGACGCAGTTCGCTCAGAGATGAAAATCGTGAAGGTTGTCCAAAATCAATTGTTGTGACAGAAAACATTGATGCTGTGCGCGAACTGATACGAGGGTGGTCCGATAAATACTTAGCCTACAAAAGAAAAACAAACATTTTGGAGAAATGGCGATTTATTTTTCAATATAGTCTCCTTTTAGCTCCATACACTTGACTCAGCAATGCTCCAACTTCTTTAACCCGTCTGGAAAATACGTTTTCTCGAGGTCTGCAAAGTAGGCCTCCGAGGCGGCGATGAGCTCCTCATTCGACTGAAATTTCTGCCCGGTGAGTGACTTTTTCAAGTTTGGAAACAAAAAGAAGTCGCACGGGGCCAAATCTGGAGAATACGGTGGATGGGGCAGCAGTTCGTAGCCCAATTCGACCAATTTGGCCGTGGCGAGGGCGGAGGTGTGAGCCGGTGCGTTATCATGGTGGAGAGCACTTTTTCTTCGCCAAGTGGGGCCGTTTTTTCTTCAATTCGGCGTCGAATCGGCCCAATAATTTGGCATAGTACAGCCCTGTGACCGTTTTGCCCTTCTCCAGGTAGTCGATATTGATCACACCTTGTGAATCCCAGAAAACGGTGGCCATCATCTTTCCGGCCGATGGGACAGTTTTCGCCTTCTTCGGAGCACGTTCGCTGGGTGAAGTCCACTGTTTCGACTGTTCCTTGGTCTCTGGTGTGTACCAGTGGATCCATGTTTCGTCGACTGTCACGAAACGACGCAGAAACTCCTTCGGATTGCGCTTAAGCAGCGTCAAACACTGCTCTGAATTGGTCTCATGGTTGCGCTTGTTGTCCGGAGTGAGCAAATGCGGCACCCATTGCGCCGACAGCTTTCTCATGCCCAAAATTTCATGCAGGATATGACCCACGCGATCTTTTGAAATGCCTACTGTCTCAGCTATCTCACGCACCTTCAATCGGCGGTCTGCCAATACGAGATCGTGGATTTTTGTCACGTTATCCTCCGTGGTAGCCGTTGTCGGGGACCTGGACGTGGCTCATCAAAAACCGACGTGCGATCACGTTGAAACTCGTTAAACCAATTTTTGATGGTCGCCATCGAAGGAGAAGAGTCACCGTACACAGCATCCAACGCTCTTTGATTTTGCTGCGTGATTTTCCTTCCAAAAACAAGAATCGAATCACCGACCGATATTGCTCTTTTTCCATTTTTCTAAAATCCGCGGACACTGCAGCTTCCACACGCGGTCAAAACAAAACTACGAGTCCGATCCGGCTGACAGTAGCCGTCTACTAGAATGTACTACACGATAGTAAGTTGCTCTTGCGATACTGGCGCCATCTGGCGGTGAGGCTAAGTACTTATCGGACCACCCTCGTATATTGTTCAGAACGCCTTTGTCTAGGGCCTCTCGGGACACTAGAAAAAATTCGTGCAGGTTCTCAATTTTTGGACCGCATGGGCGCTCACTAACGAGACAAAGTGTAGTCAGGTACCTTGGGATCTTGTAAGAACAGTATCTATATTTTGACAAACATGTAGATACTGCACTGGGAAGAGTCCGGGGCGCTTTCGCTCTGACAAGAAGGCAGCCATCTTGATTCCAGAGTGAAGGTAATCTGCTACATGGCCTTAATCTGGCCCATGGTTGCCTGTGGATGTCCCGTTTGGTTCAATGTGAGAGCCAGCTTAATGGAAATGATTCGGGTGTTTGAAAGACAATGTCTCAGGACTTGTCTTGGATTACATAGAACACCCGAATCTCAGTACACGAAATTTCACCCTAACGAGGTCCTATACAATAGTTCTAGCATTTCACGGTTATGTTGCAAGAGCAATGACTTCGGCCCATAACGTGATATGTTCTTACTACCCCAATAATTCACGAGAGGGTGCGCCTTAATGGTTTTATCCCCCCAGTCATTTAGATAAATGTAGTCTGAAACAAGATAGATAAACGGTGCCGCTAATCTTCCACGTGTCCCGCAATTCTGTAGACCGGCGACTTCTCTACGAATGTCGCGCTCTGTGAGGCAGAGCGCCTCTGGTTCAGTAGTGCGGTTGGGGAGACGTTCCCGACAGCATCAACGCTTTGGGTGGCTGGAGGAAGCTCCGTCGTCGGTTGTTTGATAGTTCAGCTTCTTTAAGTCCGGTCCTATTATTTTGAACAAAGCGCTGTTGATATATCATACCATATCATTTATGTAATTATACATATTATACCCTCCACCTACCACAGAACTTTCCCACACTTAACTTCTAAAAAGAGCCAAGCGTGGTGAGAGTAAGTAATTCCGTTACTTTTCTATGATTAAGCAAGCAAGATGAACATAGAGAGCAGCGCGGAATGAAAGAACCGCAGTTGCTTAGGCCCTTTTTCTACTGTGCCGTCATCAAAAGCGAACGTACATAGTATATGTTAGCCATTCCTATTTTATTTTAATAAAGGGAGTGTTTTAGTAAACACTAGAAACACTACATTTTAGTCTTCACTTTTTTGTCAGTCTCAGTTGGGAATCAGTAGCGACTAGGCTCATTGTGAATTGCATTTTCCATTCTTTACATCGTCCTCATTCTTTATAACAATAAACGCTATCAAATATTGTGAGGAAATTGACATATTGCATGCCAAATTGACTGTAAAGCAACCTGCGTTGGTCAATAGGCACAATGCTTTTGCATGACAATGTTAGACCGCATACCTCGTAATTAACAGTGCAAGAACTGTTGCAGTTGGGATTTGAAACTCTTTTGCATCCATTGTACTTTCCTGATATTTCCCTGAAGGGACTACCTTCTTTTCTGGCAAAAGGTCATAAAGCCTTTGGCGATTTCATTGCCTCAAAAAGTGAGTATCTCCACGAAAAATTAATATTTGACCTTGTATCGCGTTGGAATAAGGTCATAGATGGCAACGGATTTTATTTTGATTAAAAAAAAATTTAAGGAAAAATAATATCAGATTTTAAATGTTTACTTGGACATTTCATATGGTACAACCCAATACTTCCCCACAATCATAGGTACAGAAATTCCAAGGCAATCTGACAAACACTTGCTCTTAACAATTTGTTGGGAAAGACACTAATATATTGGTTACCTTTTTTGCGAATATCTCGCTCCTCCGAGTGATTTATTAGCGGCTGCCATACACTATAGCAGATCAACACCTAAACCTGGTCAAATGGATGTAGCTACATACCCAACTCTGTTTTTACACGGTTTTTAAATAGCACGATTCACAAATTAGACAAATAAAACTTTCTTTCTAAATTTCTAAATTTAAAAAGTTATGGTGGAGTAAAAGAGCAACGCATCTGGTGATAAAATGTTAAGGCCTTTTTTATTCAGTCGTGGTGCAATGGTAATCATCACCGACTGTTGAGCCGAAGGTATGTAGTTCAAGTCCGTCCATAGTCAAGAACAATTCCTATACGGAAAAACTGTGCAACATCAATTATGAATGAGAGATGAATGACGCTCATGAAGATGCTGACGAAGGCATAACACTCGCAGCATAAGATCACTTCAAATTTCATACTCTGTGTGTGAATTTCCAATATAACACCTTAATGAAAAGGAAACTAAAGAGCTACTGTGAACTAAAGGGTTTTCCAATGGGGACTTGACAGCTTTGAATTTAATTTGTGAACGCACCCTTTCATTAATCATCAAACTGTCATTGTCAATTTATTCAGTAAACTCAACATTTTCATCATGGTAAAGTACACGAACGAGCAATGTCTGCAAATTATAAAAATTTTCTACCGAAATTCGGAGTCGGTGACCGCAACTTTAAGAGCGTTAACTCCAATTTTCGGTCGTAATTCTCGCCCTAGTAGACAGGCAATAACAAGCTTAGTGCAAAAATTTGAGTCTACATATTCGTTGTGTGATGTTGCCGTGTCAGTGAGACAACGGGTTGGCCGAAGTGTCGAAAATATCGCTGCCGTTCAGGCGTCCGTAGCAAACGATCCAAATCAATAAATTCCACGGCATTGGGCATCGCTCAGACCACATTATGGCGTATTTTGCATAAGGATCTTGGTTTACACCCATACAAGACCAAGCTGACTCAAGAATTGAAGCCGATGGAGCATTTGAAGCGACGTACGTTCTCCGATTGGGCTCTGGAGAAGATGCGCCAAGATGATGAATTTCATCGCAAAATCGTCTTCAGTGACGAAGCTCATTTTTGGCTCGATGGGTTCGTCAATAAGCAAAATATGCGTTATTGGTCGGGTGATAGTCCACATGTGCTTCATGAATCACCACTTCATCCACAAAAAATAACTGTTTGGTGCGGTTTGCATGCCGGCGGCGTTATTGGGCCATATTTTTTCGTCGACGATAACAATCGTCACGTTACTGTGAATGGCCAGCGTTATCGCGCCATGATTACCGATTATTTTTGGCCCGAATTGGAAGATATGGAGCTGGACGACATGTGGTTTCAACAGGATGGTGCCACAAGCCACACAGCACACGTTACAATCGATTTATAGAAGAGTAAGTTTGATGAGCGTGTTATCTCAAGAAATGGGCCAGTCAATTGGCCGCCTCGTTCGTACGATTTAACGCCTCTAGACTATTTTCTTTGGGGTTACGTTAAGTCATTGGTTTATGCCAACAAGCCGACGACGTTGGAAGAGCTCAGAGCCAACATTGAACGCGAAATAGCGGCCGTTTCGGCCGAAATGTGTGGCCGAGTCATCGAAAATTGGGTCCAACGAATCGACCACTGCAAACGTGCTCGTGGTGGTCATATGAACGAAGTCGAGTTGTTCCATTCATAAATGTTTTGATTGTGCTTCAAGCCGATAATAAAGTTTTTGAAATATCTCAAATGGTTTGCGTTTTATTTAAAAAAAAAAAGTTAAGTCCTTTTTGGACAACCCTTTACAACGAACGCAAATTCAGTCGAATCTTTCAAATCCTATCTAGGACAACCACCCCGCGGAAAGTAGTGAAGGAGCCTAAAATCCAGAAATATATGGAAGGGATAGGTTTGGAATTCAAAATACTTTTACTCGTTGATAATGCGCCCAACCACCAACCCAACTGGGTCATCCAAATATTCAATTGCTGTTTTTGCCACCTAATACTCTGATTCAGCTATTTGATCAGGCTACTATGGCAACATTCGAAATGTACTACATAAAGCAAGCGTTTAAATACTTTTTAGATTCTGTGGTACAAAAAAAAATGTATGGTGGTGAAAGCATGGAAGAAGTTTACGATTCTGGATTGTATTTCACATGCTACATTTGCCATCAAACAGTTGCGCCAATCGACCTTAAATGCTTGTTGGAAAAAAAAAATGTGCCAGCGTTAAAAGTGGAGTAGTACAAATATCAACTGTGTGTTCTGAAAGTATAACTCTATCAAATGAAATTGGTGGCGAAGGTTTTAACCGTTTGCATGTTAAACGCCTGAATTGATAAATTCATGCATGAACCCCCTTTGAATGGGGACGATCTGATGGAAGTTATGGCGGTTGATAATAATAAAGACATCAATAGTGACGAAGTTAAAGGTGAAGTTCAGCCATTAACGGCTGATTTAATTCGTGAAGGCTTCAAAATTGATACAAGTATGGAACAACATTTTCCCGCTTATGATCCTGAGATGGAGCGTGCAATTCAAATAGTTCTACTCCTTAGGTTCTCAGGTATCGTTTTCTCAAAATGAATAATCAGCGCTAATTGTTTAAATTAATTAAATTTAATTATCTTACTTCCCTCCAGGAGATCATTGGCCTCATTAAATAAATACTAATTTTGTGATGTTTTAACGTGCCATCTCCTCAAATCCTAAATTTCTTACAATAAATTATTGTATGCCAATCCGATAGGTAGACTGCTAAGATTCGTATAGATAGACACAATTTGTCTATAAAATATAAAGGTTCATTCCAATGAATGGGTTTTACGAAACTTTTTCAAATTGACTTTAACAAATTGCCACATAATCAAATGGGATGGGGAAATCGATTTATCAATAAACAGAAATTTAAAAAAATGAAACAAAGGCACAACTTTAATATTAACAATGCTTTATAGCACCTGCTACTTTTTCACGAAGGTATTTCTTTTTGTACAAAACAGCAAAAAGCTAAATTATGACTTGAAAGAATTCATGTAAGTCGATATATAAATTTAAAGGATATCGATAAAAAAAATAATTGAAAGATATACATTGAAATATACTACCCAATAAATGCGAATGGGCACTACAGCAATAATACGCATAAATTGAACGGTCAATTGAGCGAGAACATTAAATAAAATCAGATTTATTAATTCCAACAGAAAAACCCTTTGATAGTATCCATAGCAGCTTAGTTTTTTTCTCGCACAAAAACCATGGGAGTGGAAAGATTGTTCGACTCTAGTATTAACGATTTATTGAATACCTTTGTTCTCATTCACTGAATTAAAATTAAAACAAATGATTCTGCTAACTCTGCTTATAAAATTTATTTTCAATTATATTGCTATTCACTTTAAATTACAGAAGACGATAAATCAAAAGGAAAGTACTATTACTTCTGAACGAAGTTAAATTGCTTCGATTTATTCGATTGTATCTTCGTAGTCTAAGACGTGGATACAGATACAAGCGAGGAATTCAAATTTTATACAATATAATCCGTCACATTTAGTTATGTATTGATTACTTTGGCCTACAAATCCTATGATTGAAAATAAAAATAAAAAGTAAACGATGAGATTAAGGTAAACAACATAAAATGGAATTGAATAAAATATGAAGTACCTAAGGCATTTAAAAACGCATTTATACGGAAATCCTTGCAAATAATTATTGATTTTGTAATTGTTTTTGAAATTATACTGATGTAATTACAGTGGAAAGATTTGAAATAAGTATTCTCCATTTCAGTGTTTGATTAATAACTTTCACTGGAAAAAGTACTTTAGGCTCTATCAATACGCTTACCAGTAAATTCTATGCTTATTTATGGGTAAGTGATTCAAAAAATATTAATATCTGAATATAATATTCACTAAGCAAATATAATTCCAAATTATTGTATAACATTCACAGAAATAACGCACATAGTTTTTTATTAGTACATCATAACAATTGAGATCATGATATTCCATATAAAAGTTGTCTAAAAAAGGCTCGTAAGATTCCTAAATTTGTAAGGATAGTTAAGTTAGTTTTAAGCATTTTCGTCTAGGATAAGATAGATCTAAGAAACTATAAATAAAAATGAATTAAAAAAAAAATAAAAAATCAAATATATTTTGAATGTGCTTTGTGGAGGCAAACGCCCCTATTTATTGGGCTTAATTCAAGCTATCTTAATCTAATCCTAATCTAATCTAACTTACTAGCTAGGGAGAACGGAGAACGGGAGAGAGAGGAGGGAGGTTAAAAAGGCGGATTTTTAAGCATCGGATTTTAAGCTGAGGTTGAAATCGAAGTCAGGATTCGAATTAACACTTCCCAGCATACAAGAAATGGGTTCATTGGAGCCATATGCAGTACGGGGGGTGGGTAGATAGAAGAGACGGGGATGTCGTACATTGCGGGGGTTAGTGTTGATAGGGACAGAGTTATAGAGGGTCGCGCAGTGAATGGTACCTGAAAGGAGCCGATGGATGAAAAACATGTCAGATACAATTCTTCTTTCTTCCAAAGTGTTCATGTTGATTAGTTTAAGGCGGTCTTGGTAGGGTGGTAAAATCAAAGGATTGCACCAGGGGAGACCTCGAAGAGCAAAACGTAGGAATCGGCGTTGGATGCTCTCGATTCTAGAAATGTGGGTTTGTTGGTAAGGAGACCACACTTGAGAGGCGTATTCAAGAAGGGGCCGGACAAAGGTTATGTAAAGAGATCGGGTAACGTAAGGGTCCGAGAATTCTTTAGATAATCGCTTCACGAAACCGAGTGCAGAATTAGCTTTAAGGATTATCTCATCGATGTGTGCGCGAAAATTTAGCTCCTGGTCACATAATACGCCAAGATCGCGAATGACTTGAACCGTGGAGATGGGTTGATTATTGAAGAAGTAGAGACGAGGAGGAGGTTTGATTCGTTTACGTGAAAAGGAAATTGAGTGGCATTTGGAAATATTAAGCTCTAAGCAATTTTTGGAACACCAGGTGGAAAAACTATTGAGATCAAATTGAATAAGGGAAGAGTCATGACTGGAGGAAATGGTCCTGAAGAACTTGGTGTCGTCGGCATATAATGAGATGTGGGAATGTTTGATCACCATTTCAAGACCGTTTATGGTAAGAACGAAAAGAAGTGGACCTAAGTGGCTGCCTTGGGGGACGCCGGAGGAACCAGGGGCAGATCTAAAACGAACACTGTAATAGCGATTTTCCAGGTAAGAAAATATCCACTTCAAAGAAATGGGGTCGAAGCCAAGGAAGGACAATTTGAAGAGTATCAGTCTGTGGGAGATTTTATCGAAAGCTTTACTGAAATCGGTTGAGATCGTCGACCTCTTTGCCGTTCTCTAAGGCTGATAGGGTAAAGGACACAAATTCAACAAGGTTAGTGGTTGTGGATCTGCATTTGAGGAAACCGTGTTGTCTAGGGGAGATTAAAGACTTGCAGCGAAAACTTAAGAGTTTCGTACAAAATAGTCTCGAAGAGTTTGGGTATATCTGACAGTTTGGCAATGGGACGATAGTTGTTAATAACGTTCTTCGGACCTTTTTTGTGTATAGGGGTGATAAATGAGGTTTTCCATAAGCGGGGGAATTCACCTTGGGATAGGGATAGAGTGAAGATTTTCGAGAGAGGGAGAGAGATGGTTGAGGAGCTTTTTTTTTTAGAAATATGGCAGGGAGACCGTCAGGTCCAGGAGTGAATTCATCATTAAGGAGATTTAATTTGTTTTCGATGACATGAGAATCGACTGTGCGTGGAAGAAATGGTCCAAGCGAACAAAGGTTATGTAGAGAGACCGAGTGACGTAGGGATTGGAAAACACTTACACCATCGTTTCACGAAGCTGAGTGCAGAATTGGCCTTAAGAATTATATCGCTGATATGTGCAAGGAAATTGAGTTTCTGGTCGCATAATACACAAAGATCACGGATCACCTGAACGGTAGAAAGGGGTTGATTATGGAGAAAGTAGAGGCGGGGAGGGGGTTTGTTACGATTGCGGGAGAAAGTAATAGATTGACACTTGGAAATGTCCAGGCGGTTATTGAAACACCAGTGGAAAAGCTGTTGAGGTCCGACTGAATAAGGGAAGAGTCATGTTCTGAGGAAATGATCTTAAAGAACTTAGCATATAGAGAGATGTGGGAATGTTTGATAACCATTTCAATATCGTTAATGGTGAGGATAAAAAGAAGCGGGCCTAAATGACTGCATTGGGGGACACCGGAGGAAGCAAGGAAGGGGTTAGAGAGGGCAGATCTAAAGCGATCGCTGTAGTGGCGATTTTCCAGGTAAGAGGAAATCCACTTTAATAAGATGGGCTCAAAGCCAAGAAAAGACAGTTTGAAGAGTATTAATCTGTGTGAAATTTTACAATATCGAAGGCCTTACTGAAGTCAGTTGAGATAACATCGACTTCCTTGCCATTTTCTAAGGCTGAAAGGGTGAAGGAAACGAATTCAATAGTTTGTGGTTGTAGACCTACCTATAAGGAAGCCGTGCTGTTTGGGGGAGATTAAAGACTTGCATTGAAAACTTAAATTATCATACAAAATACAATACTTTCGAAGATTTTGGGTATATGAGACAGTTTGGCAATGGGACGGTAGTTGTTAATGTCATTCTTCGGACCCTTTTTGTGTATAGGTGTTATAAAAGAGGTTTTCCATATCCGGGGAAATTCACCTTGGGAAAGGGATAGGCTGAAGATTTTTGAGAGAGGTAGAGAAAGGGAGGAGGAACACTTTTGTAAAAATATAGCTGGGAGGCCGTCGGGGTCAGGGGTGAATTCATCATTAAGTTGCTTTAATCTTTCTTCGATGATAACGGGTTGACACTACGAGGGAGAAATGGTCCAAAGGAGAAGTTTGGTAAATAGTTGAAATAGGTATGATCGGGTGCAAAGGAATCATGGGTGAAAGATTGATTGAAAAGGGTGGCAAAAAGGTTGGCGATGTAATGAGGATCATTATGAGTTTCATTATTGAAGGAGAGTGAGTTTGGGTAGCCATCAGATTTTCTTTTGTAATTAACGAATCGAAAGAAGGACTTGGGATTATTTATAAGGTTGGTTTGCATCTCAACTAAGTAGTATTGATAGAGAGATTTATAAAGCTCTATAAAATGCAGGTAAGTACTGAAATAGTTCGAGAAGTCATTTGGGGATTGAGTACGAAGGAAAGTTGTCCAGAGCTTGTTCCGTTTGTTTCTCAAAGAACGGAGCCTGCGATTATACCATGGTGGGGAGGTGGAGGAGGTTTTATGTCGAGAAAAGGGTACATAAAGGGAGACGGAATTAAATATTTCTTTGTAGAATATAGATATGGCATCATTTACGGTAAGGTTGTTGAAATTAAAAGGAGCATTATTGAGATATTCATTGATTTGACGAAAGTTGGCTTTATGAAAATCGTGAGAGATTCGAACAGTGGGGAGAGAGTTCTGTATAGGGGAGTTGTGAAAGAACGAGAGAAGGGGAGGGTGGTAGTTGTCGACGGTTGATAGGGACAGCGGAGAAGCTGAAACTGAGGAGTTGAAGGGGTCACTTGTGAAATATAGGTAGATAAAAGTTTTGTGGACGATGATTGGAATAACCTTAAAAAGCGTTTATGTATCGATTCTAGTCTCGTAATATGAATTCGATAGTAGGGACACCAAACGACGGATGCATATTTCAGTAGAGAACAATACATATAAGGTTTTTAAAACGTAAGGATCGGTGAACATTTCAGCACAACGTTTTAATATACCTAATGCACTTTTAGTTTTATTAATGAACTCAACATGAGAATTAAAGGATAGTTTACTATCCAACATAACGCCCAAGTCTTTAACTAAGGAAACACGCGGCATTGTATTACCGTTAAGGGAGTAAGAGTTAATATATATATAATTCTAGGAAGGTTTGTTTAAAATAGGGAGCGCCGTGGCGCAGTGGTAGTCGGCCGCTGACAAGATGAGCGATTTCGGATCCCGATAGCACCAACGCAATCGAATGATTATTTCGCGGCTTCCCTCCTCGGCGGGGTACTGGCAAAAACCACCCGTTGTAAACTTGCCTTGAACAAGCTTCTCGGCTCTCGCCTTTCGGAATCGGCATTAAGCTCTAGGTTCCGTTCACTTGTGTGAAAAACAAAATCGCACACAACATAAGTGAATAAGAAAGGGGCTTGGCTCTGGTTCTTCATGAGCATTAAACGCCATCTAAGGTGTCTGTCTGGCAGTACAATGGACCAGTATTTGTGAAGTGCTCCAACAGATAGCAGAAGACTCCGAAAAAAAAAAGAACAAAAAGAGTAAATATGCGGAGAAGAACTATAAGAAAAAGTAATAATACTAACATTAATAGATTAGTTGTTTTTAGATGACCACTTGAATGATGAAAGCTGGTGGGATCTTTGCATGCCGAGTAAATTTTAGAATTATCTTCAAACATTAAGATATTGCAGGGGGGTAAAAATTTCACAACATCATCAACGAATACAGTGAACAGGAGGGGACCAATATGGCTAGTTTGTGGGACACCCGATGTTACGTGAATTTGTACGGAAGCATAATATGATTTCGGAATTTCACAAAATGGCTTCTATTTTCTAAGAACTATAATAGCCATCTGAGAAAGATGTTAGGAAAACCTAGTTGTTCAAGTTTATAAAGCAAGATTGTATGGTTCACTTGATTAAATGCTTTACTGAAGTGAATGTAATCAACCTGGGTACTTTAACTAATTTCAGGAATAACATAGTTGGTGAAAAGGAGAAGATTAGTAACTGTCAATCTGTTTTTAACAAAACCGTGTTGGTTATTGTAAATTAGATTTAAAAAAAAAAAATCAATTTTTCTGTTACTAAGGAGCCGAACATGTTAGATAGGGACGATTGCTTGCAAATGCCTCTGTAGTTTTCAATTTTGCTTTTGCTTCCAGATTTAAATATTGGAATAATAAAAGATTTTTTCCAAACGGAAGGAAAAATGCCACTATTCAATGATGAGTTAAAAAGAGGGCATAGTATATTGTGTAGTGGGACCGCACATACTTTTAAGAATCGCGATTGGATTCCGTCGGGACCAGGAACACCATTTGGTTTATTAATGTCCTGCTGACAGAAAAATGTGATTAAAAGCAGGGGGGGGGGGGGGGGAATAGCATCTAGATAATCGAAAAAGTTCGCATCTACTCGTATAGTTGGATCAGCTATTGAGTAGACGGATTGAAAAAATGAGGCAAAGGTGTTGCAGATATCACGAGGATTGACCACAAAAGAGAGAAAAACTCTCACGCCTTTTTTTTGAGAGTTAACAAAATTCCAAGAATTTATTGGTGACGACTTAATTTTGGTTTGAATTTGAACATCGTTTATGTAAATGGAGTGGGCATGATATAAAGAAGTTTTAAATTCAGATCAGATTAAGCGATACGTCCTCATTCACACACTAGACCTCAATTTCTCATAGGTTCTGTTTTTGAATATATTTAGTCTACGCGTAATTTCATTGTCCCAGGGGGAAATGTCATTAAAAGTGTTATTCATTTGTATAATGGGAACAAATCAAAAATTAAATTATTAATAACGCGATAAAAAGATTATTCATTTCTAATGATAAAAATGGACTCCAGGCAAAATTGTTAAGCTCACTACAAATATTAACGTAGTTTGCATTATTGAAAAAGAATTTGTAACTGTAGGAACATTAATACGGATGAGATCAAAACGACAATGTAAGTATTATATAATGATGGATGATAGTCATCTTCAGGAACAAGCGGTGTTAGACTTCTGGTAACAAAGCTTTCTTGGATATAGTTGAAAAATATGAGATCCACGCACCGATTGAAAACAAGGTCTTTGAAAACAAGATTTTAAGGAGAATATATGGTGAAAAACAGGTTGAAGAAATAGACTAATAGAGAAAACAAAACAAGAACTTGAGGAACTTTATGCAGCTCCCAGCATTGTCAGAGTAATAAAATGGTGAAAGTTAAGATAAGTAGAACACGTAGAACGAATGGATAGTGTACAAACAGGTCAATGGGATGAGTGGAAAATCTGAGGAAAAAAGTCAGCCAGGAAGACTTAAATGGGAGGACAATGTAAAAATTGACTTAGAAGAAAAGGAATCGAACAGCGAAACATGAAAGGAGCACATTTAACATATGACAAGGAGGCTTGGTGAAGGGTTTTCAACGAGGCGCTGAATTTTCGAGCTCCAATTGGCCGTTAATAATAATAATATTAATAATATAGGATTATTCTGCATGTGTTCTGTTATTATATTGATGCAATACTGATCTTATCTGTACTATTCTCAAGTAAAGCCAGAGTGGAATCCTTATTATCATATTTGGGGGCCCGTCGAGAATCATAGTCGACATTCGTTGTGCGTCTATTCACTTCTCCCAATTGGTTAAATTGACATATTGTTTATTGCCGACTTTGAATGGCTTATCCGCGACAAGGGTTTATCTCACACCCCGCTAAGGAGATACACCGTGAAATATTGTACGATTCCCATGACTTGGTTGTTCCGGTATTCAAACCCTGTGTCATCGGCGTCCGAAGTCAGATCCACGCTGCGCCCTCGCTTAAGTCCTTTGTATGTATATGCTTTACCATCTTAAACTGCATGCAGGAAGTTCTGCCAATCTCATCTGAACAGTGAGATCTTATTCAAGGTCTCAATATTTACCCAGTGAATGAACTTTCAACAACATAAAACCATTAGCCATCACCAACGTATTAAGCAAACTAGTGGTTAATAGTAATATAAAAAAACGTGCACACCTCAAGTATTACCTCCGTAATTGTGAGTGCAGGTTGTAAACGAAATATTCCTATCCCTGGAGGATAGTGGGTGCAAAGTCACTGCGTATGCAGACGATATTGCACTAGCAATTAGCGGGAAACATCTCCCAACAATCAGGGATTTGATGGAAACAGGCCAAATTGGCCAATTGGGTAAAGAACTGCGGAGTTGGAATAAATCCCTCCAAAACGGAGCTAGTCTTTCTCATGAAAACGGCATATTCTCGACCCAACTGAAAATTGAATGCGGAAGAACAACTGCACTATACACCTGCAAAAAAGCCTTGGGCACCAGATGGGGTATCAAACCCCATATTACCCACTGGCTGTATACCGCGGTTGTTAGACCTATACTATTGTACGGATGCCTTGTCTGTTGGCAGGCACTGTGCAGATCTAACTATGGTAAACTCCTAAGTAGAGTTCAAAGGATGGCGTGCATCGCGATAACAGGCGCGCTGCGAACAACCCCCACTGCACCCCTCGATATGATGCTTCACCTACTACCATTGGATCTCTTGGGTAAGGAAAAGGCAAAGAAATCGGCGCTGCGGCTTAAAGAATTCGCTCATTGGAAGTACTCCGAAATAGGGCGCGCTGGTATTTTACGCCAAAGCAATGATCTAAGTGAAGTCACGGACTACTCAATCCCGACCCTTGACTTTAAAATTCTTTATAAAACAACAATTTCCAAATGACGACAATGGGAGGGGAATGAATATCCAAAAAAAAAGGCACTGCAATGGAAATATACACAGACGGGTCTAAGGCCGGCAATGGTGTGGGTGCCGGTGTCTATGCACCGTTCAGCCACTCCTATAGACTACCCAACCACTGCAGCATATTCCAAGCTGAATTAACGGCAATTCGTGATGCCGCCGACTGGCTGTCTGTGAGATCGAAGAACAGCAGAGACATCGTCATCTACACAGATAGCCAAGCTGCAATAAAAACACTCGAATTACCAATAATAAGATCAAAATTGGTCAGGCACTGCCGCATGTCTCTAAATGAGATATCAAGCAGATGCGTAGGTGCTGGGTACCTGGACATAGCGATAAACCAGGTAATTGTGAAGCAGGCGAACTAGCCAAAGTAGGCACCACACTGGAGCTCTCGACTCGAAAGGGGAAATCCACTCATCAATGGAAACGTAAAAATATAAAATCTCGAAAAATGCACTGCAACACGCAAATGAGAGATGACGTGACCTTGTAACATGCAACTACGCGAGACAAGCTTGGCTCAGGTATCGTCAAGGTAAAACTACAAGCCTGCTAAAAATAAGCGGGCAGAATAGTTGTACGTATAAGCAGCTTAATCGGAGTCCTAACAGGACATTGCGCCTTAGGGAAACATGCCACTAGATTAGGCAAGGATTAGGCCATACAACGACTATTGCAGTAGGTGTCATGATGAGGAAGAAGAAGAATCTCCATCCCATCTCCTATGTAATTGCCCTGCTCTAGCCGCCTCAACAATACGATTGCTATTAGAATATTTCCTTAATGAAGTAAGGGATCTATCCGAAACGAAGATCTACAAAATATCGTATTTTATTCAACATTCAAAATGGTTCCACGAGTAACGAGAGACCAAGTCGACTCAAGTGGTAGCACAATGGACCATTATTGGTCTAAGTGATCCCCACTGCTTTTACGGAGGGAAGCCACCTAACCTACGCTATGCAGTACAAAAGGCAATTTTGCGATACAGTCAGGCTAACTCACAAGTAAGTAAAGCAAAATTCGGGAAAAAAGATTTCCCCGCCTTGAGAGGATCGATAGCCTTCGCTAAAGAAGAGGAAAAAATAAAATTTTCAAGAACCTTTACAAGAAGACTTGGGGAGGTTGGACTAGTAGGATGTTGAGCAAGGAAGAAAAACAGAAAGGCACCCTTGGAGTGAACGAAAAAAAGTATGTGCATTCCACTGAGAAACATTGGTCTAACCTTTTTGAACCTTAGGGTAAGTTTCAGTACAGATCACTTTGAATTTTTGTTGAACCCCTAGTCTCACTTTCTTGAGACAAAGACTTTGGGAAGAGTATAACTGAGTATATGTGGTGGCAGTGGTGTTTGGCGATGTATTGATGTCTTTTAAATGCATATGCGAAGATTGGAAGGACTCCCGCTAGGACATATGTAAATGTGTTAGAACTGCTATTTCAACTTCCATTTTAACCTTCTTTTTCTTTTAGTAACCCCATTATAGGAGATGTAAAATTCCAGCAAGATAATGCACCATCACAAATCATTCCTAATTACGAGGTGGGTATGAGAGAGAAATATAGACTTCCTAGAGTGGTCGCCACAGTTATCGCACCCTAACCATTTTAGACCGTAGGATCGAGGAGCACCGAATTCAATAAAATAAACATTTAAACATTTGTTACAGCAAGAGTAGAGTGATATTGCTTCAGAAGTGTCGCACCCTAGTCAGCACTTTGCTAAAGAGAGTCGCTGTATTCATAAAGGCCAAAAGTATTACAAAATTTCAATTTGTACCTATTTGCTATCGTTACCCATTAATATTCAGATGGCCGTTACTGTTGCTTATGGAGCAGTTTGAAATATATGTATATATAATAGCTGTGCTCCATGAGGAAAACAGTGCTCAAAGAGAACAGAACAGATTCGTGAATGCTGTCAGATCAACTTAGAACTGAAAAGTGCAGCCGCATGTCGGCTGTCAATAAAACCAAATACATCTTATTTATCAGATTGTATTAAAGATATTTTAAAATGTAATAATTAAATAAATAAAATGATTTAATATAAACTGGTTTTGGATGAGTTGTGGTGGGCACTGATATTGAAATGAGTGTGATTAGTTACTCGTTAACAACAGATTCCAGTGATGATATGTATGTTTTAGCTACGATTGTGTGTTTTTCCAAGGACAGCTGCTTTTGACACTTTTGACGAACCTATTCTCATTCAGGAGTAGGTTCTGGAAATCGTATTCTGAAGTGTTCGAAACAACCTCACTGAACAGCAAAACTTGTACTTTTCTGTCCGAAACACTTCAGAACAGCCCCATTGAACACAACTAATATATCCCAAGTCTGCAAGCCAGATCAAAAGGTCTAGGACCAAACAAACCGTCAAAATTAACTTATTTTCCAACAGTTTGGTATCGTTCTAAGTATTCTAAAAACGACTTTACGAGGGTGGTCCGACAAGTACTTAGCCTCACCGCCAGATGGCGCCAGTATCGCAAGAGCAACTTACTATCGCGTAGTACATTCTTCAGTACATTTCAGCCGGATCGGACTCGTAGTTTTGTTTTGATCGCGTGTGGAAGCGCGAGTGTCCGCGATTTTAGCAAAATGGAAAAAGAGCAATATCGGTCGGTAATTCGATTCTTGTTTGTGGAAGGGAAATCGCGCAGCGAAATCAAAGAGCGTTTGGATGCTGTGTACGGTGACTCTTCTCCTTCGATGGCGACCATCAAAAATTGGTTTAACGAGTTTCAACGTGGTCGCACGTCGGTTTTTGATGAGCCACGTCCAGGTCCCCGACAACGGCTACCACGGAGGACAAAAATCCATGATCTCGAATTGCCAGACGGCCGATTGAAGGTGCGCGAGATAGCTGAGACATTAGGCATTTCAAAAGATCGCGTGGGTCATATCCTGCATGAAATTTTGGGCATGAGAAAGCTGTCGGCGCGATGGGTTCCGCGTTTGCTCACTACGGACAACAAGCGCAACCGTGAGACCACTTCAGAGCAGTGTTTGACGCTGTTTAAGCGCAATCCGAAGGAGTTTCTGCGTCGTTTCTTGACAGTCGACGTAACATGGATCCACTGGTACACACCAGAGATCAAGGAACAGTCGAAACAGTGGACTTCACCCGGCAAACGTGCTCCGAAGAAGGCTTTCGCACTGTCCCATCGGCCGGAAAGGTGATGGCCACCGTTTTCTGGGATTCACAAGGTGTGATCCATATCGACTACCTGGAGAAGGGCAAAACGGTCACAGGGCTATACTATGCCAATTTATTGGGCCGATTCGACGCCGAATTGAAGAAAAAACGGCTCCACTTGGCGAAGAAAAAAGTGCTCTTCCACCATGATAACGCATCGGCTCACACCTCCGCCCTCGCCACGGCCAAATTGGGCTACGAACTGCTGCCCCATCCACCGTATTCGCCAGATTTGGCCCCGTGCGACTACTTCTTGTTTCCAAACGTGAAAAAGTCACTCGCCGGGCAGAAATTTCAATCGAATGAGGAGGTCATCGCCGCCACGGAAGCCTACTTTGCAGACCTCGAGAAAACGTATTTTTCAGACGGGTTAAAGAAGTTGGAGCATCACTGGGTCAAGTGTATCGACCTAAAATGAGATTATATGAAAAATAAATCGCCATTTCTCCAAAATTTTTGATTTTCTTTTGTAGGCTAAGTAGGTATTTATCGGACCACCCTCGTAAGTTCCTTGTGGCGTATTGTGACATGGAAACTGCATTTGATTCAACTATTGACACTACACGCATTGTTTTTATTGTTTGTGGGCAAAGCATACTACTGAAAACGATACTCTTTACGATTATTCTCACAACCATCAATTCTAGTTTTAGTTGCCTCCACATACTACATATGTTTTACGACAATTATATTTATTATATGTAAATTAAAATGTCATGAACTCAATTAAAGTCGATTAATTAAGACCATGTTATGATGGGTTAGCACACCAAGGAACAAAAAAAAATCAAAATATTAATAAATAAAAGAAACACCCAAAAAGAGAATTAGAAGGGGTGCATTTCGCAAACAAACACCATCGCTGGCATAAACAGAATTGGATCAATTTTAATTAATGCGATTGTATATGTATGTGGCGAATTCCTTAAATATACCTACGTACCTACATTCATATGGACGAAGTATGTAGGTAACAATCATTTTTAACACTTACTGAAATGCCACTAACACAGCTTTATGACAAATAACAAACAACAATCGGTCTACATACACACGAGATACGAGGAGCTACTATGTATATATACGTAACCCATTGGGTATTCACTGCGTACACCCACTACCTACCTGTCCATCTACATACATATATATTATTATGCATACCTAATGTTAATGTAAATACATATCGAAAAATATTGCAAACACACTTACCATCCTCTTCGGCAGGATGTTGTTCGGCGTTGATGCAACTATTTGCTATTATCGCATAACAAATAACAAGATGCAACAACATCGAATAGGAACTCCAGGAACCGAATGCTTCCCATTTCATTGCACCACTAAACATTTCCGAATCTTGGTTTGATTGTAATTTGTCTTGCTCAATACAAAATGTATATCTAGGTAGCCTTAATAGATGTGTAATAATTTCCTCGCTTAACTATGAATTCAATTCATGCAGAAATCTGTTTTCTCCTTCGTCCCTTCTTACACGGATTCTTTCGCTACGGATAACGCAAGTTTAATTCTACGAAATACGACGCGGTCGTCCGTATTAATTAAGAACATTTTATTTACATTCATAGTATGGAAGACAAGTCTTCGGGGAATTTAATTTCTGAGTCGTTGGGTATACAATAGGCGTGTAAGAGCGTAAAACTAAGATTCTCCTTCCATGATCCTTCGAAAATTCGAAGAGATTCGGTCAGAAATAAATAATATGAAAATAGAAACAGAAGCACTTTAATCCATTAAAATTATTAATTCTGTTTGCTACAACGCACGATGTCCCACATATAGCCAATGGGCATTTGCACTTCACTCCACTTTTTGGGGAATGAAAAACAAATTCCGAAAAGATTATTGGAAAAGAAAAATAAGTAAAACGAGTCAACTTGTATGTTTATACGATCAGTGGAGGGGGAAGGGGGCTCGCGTGGATTTTCACTTTTTTCTTTTGACATTAACTCTTTAACTTCACAACGAAAATGTAGCAAATGTTTTGTTTAAAATAAGTTTTAATCTTTTTCTTTTTGCTCCGCGAGTTCCACCTACACTCTTCTATTTTCTTCTTCTTCGTTTGTATGCAATCCGAATTTGAGATAAAGGATTTGAGTGAAAAAGAAACGTCAAATCGAATCAGATTCTCACCACGGCGTAACTCAACACACATACCACTGAAGGGGGTTTTCGGATTCCTTATGCGTTTGCATTGAATTGGGCTTCAAAACTTACAGATTTATATAACAATCTATGCAAGATGACCAAACATTTTTACATTTAATCAGTTATTTCATTTAAATTTCAGTGAGAAAATAATATTTTAATTTCCGTCTTGAAGACATTCGTATAAGGGTACTCATGTAAACCAAGGGCACTGAAATTCTATATGGGTGACATTAATTGCCTCACGTTCAATGAGCAGACATGTTTTCAAATCGTGTTCTTTTGATTGGAAGTGGTATGTACATATGTATATGTTGTATATTATTTAGTGGATTTGACTTTTTTTTTTAAGTACATAAGGAATAGAAACTGATTTTTTATTCTATGTTTTATGTCCGTTGAACCGTTGGAGTAATGACAAACATATGTATGTACATATATCCCTCATTTCGAAAAGTAAGTAAAAAGAAGTGAGTATGGAGCAAGAGTACACGGTGGCCCAAAATTAGTCACCTTATCGATTATAATTTTTGCAAATAGCCATACGCCAATCATATTTGACATTTGTGAAATAGACACCTGCAGTATACCAGAAACCACCAATGAGACGTACCACTCAAAATGGCCGCCGACGTTTGCCTACAAGTTACGGATAGCACCCGGGGTTTTGTCAAAATTATGTCAACAATCACGCATATTGTTATAATTCCAAGAGTGTGTGTGGCGGGAGTACACTGCGGTAAAATGAAATGAACTCGCGCGTATTCACGAATAGTGTTTGTTTGTAACGGGTTTTGTCACTACGAACCTGGACTTCATTCAAAATTTCAGGGTGTCACGGGATAAGACGTACGAAAGATGCACGTCTCGTTCCGGTTTCTGCAGTATATAAACAGACAAGATATGGAGCATTATACTCCGCATGAGCGTGGAATAATTGCGTCGATTTTTTTGACTAATCATCGGTCGGCGGTGTTAGCACAGCGTGAATTTCGACGTCGATTTCCTAATCGTGTCGCGCCAACTGGGTAGACATTCCAGCGCTTAGCTAGTCGTCTTGAACAGACTGGAGCCACAGGAGACCATGCAGGTCGTAGCCGCCATCGGACTGGTCGTTCAGCTGACAATATCGCGGCTGTGGCTGAGAACGAAGAAACATCAACCAGACAACGAGCCACGCAATTGAACATCACCAGATGTACCCTACAGCGAATTTTAGTGAAAGGCTTAAACATGTTTCCGTACAAAGTACAAACAGTGCATCAGTTAATGCCTGCTCACCGTCAGTCGCGTGTGTATTACTGTCAAGTCATCCTTAATTTCAACAACGAAGAAATTTTGTGTCTAAAATCATCATGAGCGACGAGGCGCATTTCCACTTAAGCGGTTACGTTAATAAGCAAAATCTTCGTTTCTGTGTAGTGCGGCTTTCACGCAGGAGGAGTGATTGGGCCGTATTTTTTTTAGGATGCCATCGACAGTAAGGTCACTGTTACTGGCGAATGCTTCAGGGCAACGTCTTAGTGCCGGAATTGGATGAGCGGGGCTTGGTGAACATGTTGTTTCAATAAGACGACGCAACCGCACACATAGCACGAGCCACAATGGACATTGTGATTTAGCATGGCCAGCAAGATCGCCCGATTGAACCATCCCAGACATCTTTCTTTGGGGCTACTTAGAGTTGCAGGTTTATGCCAACAAGCCTCAGACGAGAAAAATTGGACAGTGGCTATGTAACTTTCTTGGTGCTCTTGGATTTTTCCAAAGCTTTTGACACGGTTGACCCTCATTAAACGTTGTCGCATTACTTTAATCTATCCCCATCTGCTTTGAATTTACTTTCAGCGCGTTCAATAGTACTATCCGCTATGTATGTTATATATCTAAGAAGATATGACCATACCTCACATTTGGCTAAGAGTTTACTGAATATGTCCTTTCAGAGCTACCTAAGGTTTCGCACAGTTATCTTTCTTTATAATATTTTCAATACAAAAATCGGCATATCTCTTCAATAAAATACAGTTTCCAACATCCAAGAGATCTGTCAGCTTAATTCTACCGCGTTTCTCTTGTCTAACATCTGAGAGGCAATTTTTCATTGCAGCTATCAGCTTGTGGAACTCACTTCCGCGCACCTTGAGAGAACTAAATAGTACACGTCGATTTAGGAGTGAGTTACAACTTTTCCTAATAAACCAGAGCAACTTCACTTAAACTTAGCTTAAGTATAAGCTTTATTATATTTATTTATATATATATAATTTAAATTTGACTTTTCAACTTTTCAAGCAAATACATTTTTATGTTTTATATTTATTATATTATAGATGTTAATGTAGTCTTTCAAACTTACTTTCCGTCCTTCATATTCTTATATTATTTTCCTTTTTGTTGCAAATGTTTTGTTTGTCAAAGCACTTAATTCTATGCATTCAGTTTATCTTTCACAGACTTATAAGTGTATTCTTACTGTGTTAAGCATATTAAGTTATTAAGTAAACAAATAAATAAAAAATAAATAAACAATCGCAGCCCTTAAGGAGAATATTTGACGGGACTGCGAATAGTTATCAGCGGCAATCTTGTGGAAAGTCATGGAAAATGCGATAAAACGGGTAAAAATGTGTATCCACACTGGCGGCATCCACTTGAGGGATATCATCTTTTCCGCTTAATATGACCATTGTAAAAGTCCAAATAAAGGTCAAAATCAATTATTTTATTAAGTAAAAAAGTAACTCAACAACAAAATTGTACAATAATTTTTAAGAAACGTACAGTAACAAAACAAACTGTTTACTGATCTTCTAGGTCCGTGCACTTTCGCTTATCCATAAATGTACCTATATAAAAACAACATTGGAAGATGTCACCTATTTAACGTAGTGAGTTTATAGAGTTTATGCAATAAAACCCAAAAGGAAATAACTTGTTTGTGTTCTGTCTCATTCTTTAATTACAATGTTCAATACTTCTTTTGAATCTTCAGCGCCCTACACACGATCAATGTTACTTGAATGAGTCATGAATCAAGTAACATTGAACGTTTGTATGCTCTTCAATGTTCTCATCAAGTAACATTGATACTTTGATGAAAATCAAAACAATTTTGGTTTTCGTCAATTTTCATTGTCACTACTTTGATGATTTGTAGGGTTCAATGTTTTCATTTGAAAATAGTAATCGTAGAGGCAAGATGTCTGATTTTCGGCAATGTTCACGTGAATTTTTAAGCGAATTTATAAAAATATATCGGGAAAGTGAGTGTTTGTGGAAAATAAAATCAGCAGAATACATAAATAAAGATTTAAAGCAAAACTCATACGAAAAGTTGCGGGAAAAAAACTGTTAGAAATAAATGAAAATGCCACAGTTGCAACTGTTAAAACCAAAATAGTATCAGAACAAATTTTCGGGCAGAATTAAAAAAAATTAAAAATTCCAAAAAGTCAGGTGCAGGGGGGATGACATTCACCAGCCATCTTTATGGTATTTCAACGACTTGTTGTTCTTGACGGATCAGGAAACACCAAGAAGTGGATTAAGCAGCAGAGGTTCTGCTTCCTTTAGTTTACCAGATTTGGCGTCTGAAGAAAGTGTAAGTTTTTTTTGGGTACAAGCAGAATAGAAAAATTTAAATTCTTAAAAATGTCAGTTATTTGATGACGTCAGCAGTCCCTCTTCAGCTATGGTGGAAACTGAGGAAAGAACACCATTAACACGTAAAAGACGCGCTAACAACACAGATGTAGAGCAAGCTCGAGCTGTATTACAACAAGTGCAAGAACAACTGAATTCGAAAAAATAAGATGACTGCGACTTATATGGCAAAAATGTTGCTTGTGAATTAAGATCTCTTTCGGAAGAAGACAAAATTTATGTTAAAAAAATAATAAATGACACGATTTTCGAAGCAAAAGTTGGAAGAGCAAAACAAATGCGAATTGTAGTGGAAGTTGTAGCAGAGAAAACTCTTCAACAAGACATCCAAGCCACCGACCAGCAAATTTCAATACAAGATTTTCTTTCTAAATGGCAATAAAATAGGATTAAGTGTTTTTTGATTATATAATTTTATTAGTTAAATTAATTATTTCTTGTTTGAATCTTGTTTGTTTTTTCCTTCAGAGTCACCCCGTCGGTTATGCTATTCAATTTATCTGTGCGTTCGGTTGAAAGTTGTGTTGCAGGTCCGTCAATGTAATTAGGGTTTCGCCTCCTAAGGTAGTTGTGTAATTCACAGCTTGCTAAAACGACGTAGTCGATGGTTTCCAAGGACAAATTAATATTTGTATGGAAAACCCTGAATCGGGACGGGAGGATGCCAAATGCGTTTTCTACAACTTGTCGTGCACCTGAAAGCTTTTTATTAAAATACATATTCTTGGTCTGCATTCAATTCATGCCTTGAAAACGTTTTAATCATATCTTTCCGCAGCCGAAACGCTCCGTCACTAATAAAGACATATGGAATTGCAGAATCGTGATTATTGGGGATATTCGGTGGTGGAATTTTAAGACGATTGTTAACAAGATCTTCATAAAAATTTGTATACTCTATTACTCCTCCGTCGGAAACTCTACCATTAGTTCCACCTAGTTAGTTTGCAGTATATGAATTCGTACTGGCATTTACAATGGCCAATAGGATAATGCTATAGTATCCTTTATAATTATAAAAATAGGGTCCACTATTTACAGGATGCACAATTGAAATGTGTTTTCCATCCACAGCCCCCAAACACCTAGGGAAATCCCATTTATAATAAAAATTTCGGGCGATTTCTTCCCACTTTTCTTTAGCTTGTGGGAACTACGAAATAAATAAATTATCTATGTTGTTTATTTTAGTTTTATTTCACCCTTTAGCTCACCTTTAAGTAATCGTCTTTTATAACATTATATATTGCACGGCATGTCTCTGGAAGTATGGAAGATAATGATTGAGCGGAGACTCTTGAAATTTTGAGGTCTTCAAAACTTCGGCTAGTAGCTAAAAAACGTAGAGTTGATGACAGTCGCTCAGATGGTTTAATGCCCTAGCCCCAGTAACTCAGTGAATACATTTTTATCCAAAGCGCCCTACACACGATCAATGTTACTTGACAATATTACTTGAATTAGTCATCATTCAACTAACATTGAACGTTTGTATACTCTTCAATGTTTTTGTCAAGTAAAATTGATACATTGATGAAAATCAAATTCATTTTGGTTTTCATCAATTTTCATTGACACAACATTGATGATTTGTAGGGTGTATCAATGTTACTTGTCAATGTTCTTATTTGAAAATAGTAATCGAAGCGGCAACATGTGCGATTTCCGTCAATGTTCGCGAGAATTCTTAAGTGAATTTATTAAAATATATTGGGAAAATGAGTGTTTATTGAAATTAAAGTCGTCGGAAAATACAGTTATGGACAAAACAATAAGACCAATAGAAAAAAAAAATACAAAAAAACTACCCCTTTCTCTTTAAAACGAAATGTACTGTCGCGGTTTATCGCGATAATGTTCACCATTACTCACTGTACTTTGTTTCAAGAAAAAAGATAACGCATAGACATGATCGTATGAAAGCAATACGAAACAAATGAGAAGAAACTGCCAGTGAGGACAAAACAATAGGGCCAGGATATTTGTGTTTGTTTTTTTTTTTATTGTAAGAGATTTTTTGTTCAAGTATTTTTGTGTAAGTATGGAAATAGAACAATACGAAATTTGAAAGTATAAATTATTTACAAAAACAGGCAATATGGGCCAAGGAAAGCACTGCTCCATAACCGAGAGGAATTTAATCCTAAACCTCACCAAGTAAGGAAAAACACAGCGGGAGGTGGCCAAGCTTGTTGGGGGATCAAAAACATTTGTTTTCAATGCATTGCAACCTCCGAAGATCAAAGCCCCGACAGGCCGGCCATGAAAAACATCCTCGAAAGACGATGTCAAAATCAAACGTCTATTCAAAAAGGATCCGTTCAAGTCAGCTGCGGATATTAAAAGTTAACGGGATTTGCCAGTCTGCTCTAGAACAGTGCGCAGAAGACTAATTGAACAAAATCTTTTCGGAAGAAGTCACTTCTTACCAAAAGACACCGGAAAAATCGTATCCAGTTTGCCAAACAACATCTGGAAAGGGCAGGCCCAGAAACGAGAAAAAGTGGCGAATCATCCTTTGGTAAGATGAATCTAAAATTAATTTGGTGGGATCCGATGGTAAAAGGTGGGTCAGGCGTCCCAAAATGCAGCAGACAAACCCCAATACACTAGCAAAAGCGTCAAGCATGGAGGTGGTAGTATTATGTTTTGGGGATTTCGTGGTATGGTGTAGGTCCACTATTTTGGGTAAAGGAATCCATGGACCAGAATTTATACATACAAATATTGGAAGAGGTCATGCTTCCGTATGCTGAGTGGGAAATGCCACCAAAGTGGCAATTTATGCAAAACAATGACCCGAGGCATACGGCGGATAAAATAAAAAGTGGCTTAAATATCATAAATTCGATCCTATGATCAGGCCCTCTCAGTCACCAGACCTCAATCCTTTAGAAAATTTGTGGGCAATCTTAAAAAAGTCGCTGGGTGCGACTTTTTGGAATAGAATCCAGAAAGCTTAGTTCGCCAATGACCACTTCCCGGGCACTAGTCGAATCCATGCCCAGAAGAATACGTGCAGTAATAACAAATAAAAGGTATTGCACTAAATACTAAAAATATTAAAAAAATAATTCTTTTATCACAAATTGCTAACATTTTTTGTTTTGTCACGTTTTGATAGAGGCTTCTTAAGGCAGGCGTGTTGAGTGTTGCATAAATCGTAAGAGTTGATGAGTCCTCTGAGTCAAGGAGTCTTTCCAAGTTTTTAATAGAAACGACGAGAGACTAATTGGCCTATAGTCCTTTGCGGCCGTATGGATTGGTTTACCTGTATTATGTATGAAAACTACTTTTATTTCTTTCCACTGTGTTGGGATGTACCTCGCGCGCAAGCAATTGGAAAAAATGCTTACGAGGTGGAGTACAGTGTGGGTCTGTGTTTTTTGAAGCATCGCTGGCAAGATATCTTCCGGCCCTGGAGATTTAAAGGGTTTGAACGAATTTATTGCCCATGATACTTTATCCGTTGTGATAATCTTGTTTATTACTTCTTCGGTTGTGTGAACCGTAGGAACCGTTGTCTCGAAAGGGACTGTGGTTTCAGGGGTTTTACAGCCTGGGAAGTGGGTTTCAGTCAGCAGTTCTAGGGATTCCTGACTGGATTCTGTCCAAGAACCATCTGGTTTAGGGATGAATTGCGGGGTCCTTGGATAGGATCTTTCTGTGCCTTGCCGCTTCGTTGAGATCCTCTATTGATTCGCAGAACTCCCGCCAGGATTTAGACTTTGCTGCTTTTGTATTCGTTGAAGCTGAATTTGTAATTATTCCAATCTTCGGTTCTTTTAGAGATCTTTGCTCTATTGAATAGAGTTCGGGTCCTGGTCCTGAGTTGCTTTAGCTCTGTGGGCCACCAGACTGCGCTGGTCTTCTTGCGAGCACGGAGAACAGGATTTATTGAAAGTCGCTTTCAGAATTCTCACAAGATTTTCCACTGAATTCCCAATGTAAGTTGGATCGGGTTTAGTGATGGCTTGTGGCGGTACTAACCTGTTGGCAACTAGGTTTGAGAAAAGATTCCAGTCTGTCTTCTGAGGGTTTTTGAAAGGTTTCGGTTTTTCTTTGTTGACGTTAAGGTTGAAGAGTATTCGGCTGTGGTCCGAAAAGGAACAGTTAGTGGACACTCTCCAATTCTCTTCTCGGATAGAGTCAGGCTTACTTAGTAGAGTGAGGTCAATTACCTCTTCCCTAACCCGGTTACGAAACGTTGGTGTATTATTTTTGTTGCATATGTTGAGGTTGGTGGAGATTATGAAATCGTAAATGAACTCACACCTTTTATTAATGTCGCTGCTTCCCCATTGAGTGTGATGTCCATTGGCGTCGAAGCCTATCAATAGACACAATCCGCGTGACTTGGCATGTCGCACAAGTGCTCGGACTGCGTCTGGAGGTGGGTCCTCCTCATCGTATGGCAAGTATGCGGACGATAGGAGCAATCAAATCAGCAATCAATCCATACAAATCTGCAGGTCCGGATGGAATCTATCCGGTAGAGATACAACGTGCTTACGGTATTCCCGAACCGTGGCTTTTGGTCTTATTCTCATCCAGTCTAGACTGAAGGGAGGGAAGTAAAGTTACATTTATACCAATAGCAGGAAAAACTTCCCACACAACTACAAAAGATTATCAGTCTCTCTTTTTTTCTTAAGACGCTAGAGAGACTCGTGGACCTGCACATTTGCGAATACCTAGAAAAAAGTATGCTTTCGAAATCGAAACATACTTATTGTAAGGGAAAATCAGTAGACACAGCTCAGGATAGTTGGAACCGTTGGAAAATCACTTTCCAATAAAGAATTCAACATGATTTCCTTCCTTGATATTGAAGGAGCTTTCAACAACATAAATCCACTAGTCATCACCAATGCATTAAGCAAGCTAGAGGTTAATGGTAATATACGAGGGTGGTCCGATAAGTACTTAGCCTCACCGCCAGATGGCGCCAGTATCGCAAGAGCAACTTACTATCATGTAGTACATTCTAGTAGACGGCTATTGTCGATTTCAGCCGGATCGGACTCATTGTTTTGTTTTGACCGCGTGTGGAAGCGGGAGTGTCCGCGGATTTTAGAAAAATGGAAAAAGAGCAATATCGGTCGGTGATTCGATTCTTGTTTTTGGAAGGGAAATCGCGCAGCGAAATCAAATGCTTCCTCAAATGCAGGTCTACAACCACAAACCTTGTCGAATTTGTGTCCTTCACACTCTCAGCATTAGGGAATGGAAATGACGTCGAGGTCACTTCAACTGACTTCAGTAAAGCTTTCGACAAAATCTCCCACAAACTAATACTCTTCAAAATGTCTTTCCTTGGTTTTGAACCTACTGCGTTGAAGTGGATATCTTCTTATTTAAGAAACCATTACTACAGTGTTCGTTTTAGATCTGTCTTTTCCAGCCTCTTCATAGCTTCTTCCGGCGTTCTCCAAGGCAGCTACCTAGGTCCACTTCTTTTTATTCTTACCATAAACGACATTGAGTTTGTCATCAAACATTCCCACCTCTCACTGTACGCTCACGACACCAAGTTCTTCAAGATCATTTCCTCGCAACAAGATTCTTCCCTTATCCAATCGGATCTCAACAGCTTTTCCGTTTGGTGCTCCAAAAATTGTTGGAACTTAACATTTCCAAATGCCAATCCTTTTCACGTTCTGGTTATCCGCGATCTCGGCATACTATACTATGTGACCAAGAGCTCAATTTTCGCGCACATATCGACGATATAATTCACAAAGCCAACTCAGCACATGATTTTGTGAAACCTAGGCATAGCGATATATGTACTAGGTAACTGTGAATCAGACGAACTATTCAAAATAGGCACCACACTGCATCTCTTGACTTTTAAAGGGGAAATCAACCCACCAATGGAAACGCAAAAATATAAGATCTCGCAACAAGCTCTGCAACAGGAAAATAAGAGATGGCGTGACCTCGATACATGCAACTATGCAACAAACGTGGCCCAGGTATGGTCAACGTAAAACCACAAGCCTGCTAAGAAAATAAAATTAAAAATGTTAAGTAACCCCCGACACAAAAAAATTTTAAAAAGTAAAAAGCTAAAATTTTTCTCTCGGCCTTTTAACTTCATTAAAAGAACCTATTAATATTTTTAAGATAAGCGTCGCCGCGTCGGGAGACTGCGATAGGTAATTATTTAAGTTACATTTTTCTTAAGTATTATGCAACAACGCTTCTGTACCTATATGTACATACCTTGGCGCAAGACTTATCACCTAATTTTGTTTTTGAATAACTTTTTTACTAAATAAAAAAAAAAGACTTTTTGTGATGGAAATCTTTATTTGGACCTTTACATTTTTTCTGTTATGTGGAAAAGATGATATCCGTCGAGTGGCTACCGCCAGTGTTGATATACATTTGTACCTGTTTTATCGCATTTTCCATGACTTTCCGCAAGATTTCCGGAGATAAATGTTCGTATTTCTGTAGAATATTCCCCTTAAGGGCTGCGAACGCAAACGTCCGAGGCTTGTTAGCATAAGTCCGCGAATTATAATAGCCTCAAAGAAAGAAGACTGGGATGGTTAAATCTTGTGATCTTACTGGTCATGCCAAATCGCCAAAACAGAAGATTACGCGACCAGGAAACGCTTCCTTCAGAATATCCATTGTGGCTCGTGCTGTGTGTGTGGTTCACCGTCTTGTTAAAACCAAATGTTCACCAAGCCCCGCTCATCCAAATCCGGTTTCATGGCCCTGTAGCCTTCGCCAGTAACAGTGATCGTATTGTCGATGGCGTCCTCAAAAAAATACGGCCCAATCACGCACAGTGGCTTTGAGTGGATGTAATGGCTATTCGTGTATCATTCGTGTATCATACCAGAAATTATGATTTTGTTTCTTGACGTAACCGCTTAAGTGTAAATGCGCCTCGTCGCTCATGATGATTTTCGAAACAAAATCGTCCGCTTCGTTGTTGATAAAGGATGGCTTGATAGTCATTCACACGCGACTGACGGTTAGCAGGCATTAACTGATGCACTGTTTGTAAATTGTATAGAAACATGTGTAAGTTTTTCACTAAAATTCGCTGCTTGGTTATGCCCAATTGCGTGTCTGGTTGATGTTTCTTCGTTCTTCGCTATCGCGACAGCCGCGATATTCTCGGCCGAACGACCAGTCCGGTGGCGCCCACGTCCTGCATGGTCTCCTACGATTGCAGTCTGTTCAAGTCGAGTACCTAAGCGGAATGTTCGCCCAGTTGGCGCGACATGAATAGGATATCGACGTCGAAATTCGCGAAATTCCACCGACCGAAAGTTGGTCAAAAAAATCGACGCAATTATTCGATGCTCCATTGCTTATTTATTGTTTACTGCAGCTGTATAATCCACAAATGTCAAATACGGTTGAGGTACGACGCCTGGACATATCTACACAAATTATAGCTAAGAAACATATCGATCACGTTAGCTTTCAAACAAAAAAAAAATTATCAAAATCGAACCATTCGTACAGGAGCTGGGAGGCCACAGACAGACACACAGACAAACAGACGCGTCAAACTTATAACACCCCTCTTTTTGCGTCGGGGGCTAACAATATAAAACAAAAACGAAGATTTTGTATGGTTGGTAGTGAATTCGAATTACAATAATTTGCTTTTAAATGAACATGTGTGTTCATTTTTGGAGCAACTAAGTTTTAATATTAGAATTTTCAAGACACGACGATACGGGACGACATCATAATCTTAGGGGGGAAAAGTTATGTGCACAGACAAAACCATAGGGTTTTGTTTCTTGGGAACAATCTCTGTGCCAAAACCCAAAGGTTTGGGGATAAGCTTTGCGCCAATTTTGTTTATCAATTTTGTTAATATTTAAGGTACGTGTAATCAAGACGTGAAAGAATATAGACCTATTGTGAATATTTGGAACACAACTAGTTTTAGTTATCTAACTCGAGCAAAATATGGTCGACATAATCGTCCATCTGCCGTTAGTAAAAGTGTTGGTGAAGATCCTCTATCCACTTCATGATACAGCCATATGGTTTTGACAGCTTCGAAGATTTCAACAAGGTGGTGTCACATCTCACATTCATGACCTGTTTTAGCTTTATGGCAAGAAAGGTTGCTTCGCGTTTTGTGAAATTTACTGGTCACTAACATTGGGTCGCCTATGAATTTCTTTTTGTGGCGCTGTGCAAAAGATCGTGTTGAATCACACCATCATAACGCTTTGAAAATGAAAATTCCTCAAGTTATGGCCGAGTTATTGCCCGATCTGTGTTGAAAAGTCATCGGCAATTACCTTGTCAGAATCGAATTATGCAATTACTTAAAAGGAGGACATTAACAATTTATTACTCGTACATTCCCATTATTATGGTACGATGCACACAATATATTGTAATAAAAATTTAATCGAAATATAAATCATAAATTTGTTTTATAAAAGACATTAGTTCCGAAACCATCAATTGGATGACCCTGCTTCTTCGAAAATCGAATACTTGATTTTTACTTATTATACATATACTGTGACTTACTTTGGATGACCAATTAAGTTTAATAGCGCGCTAAATCAAAATATTTAATTTTTAAATTGTTCTTGCATTCAGATATCAGATAGTATGCATAGATAGATATAAATCGGGAAATTAACAACTAGAACACCATATATTCGGACTCTAGAGGCCTCACAATATTGAAGCATTAAAATAACTTTTAAAAATCCTCGACATAAGTCTGGAATATTAATTGGAAATGCGATTATAGGTATACTATATAGGATCTTCCAAAAGTCGCTTACTGAACGATATATGTATGTAATTACACGCTAGAACAACGCATGATGTTATTCAAGTTGTTATGAAAATGGTCGATTTTTAAACATACCATAAAATAGTAAAATTTGTTCTTTTTTTTTTGTGTGAATAATTGTCCAAATGAGTAAACAATTCAAAGGTTAGGGAAGAAATTTGAAGAAACTAGCAGATCAAGAGGTGGGCACTCTACAAAGAACTGCTATTGTGGCACAAAATGTCACTGATGAATCTTCAGCATCGATATCTCAAGCATCAGGCATTCATTCGTCGACTGTTTGGCATCAACAGATCATAATCGGTGCAGAACTTAATTGGTGATCTGCGAATAATAGTTTCATCATATTCAACCATGAAAATTTTGCGAATGACATTGTCCTCGAGTAACCATTTTCTCTCTACTTTAGATCTCCTTCATTCAACTTTATCGGCAGCTCTTTCACGCGAGACTCGATACACTATTTTCCCTCTGGAAATACGTACAATGCAATTTCCGGACCTGAGCTGACTTCGCGAAACTAAATAATCTGTTCAACAGTGTTAATTTTAACTTCCTTCTTAACCCTAACTCACACATATCCTTAAACGAAACTCTTGCGCTATGTTACTCCGAAATCTTAAGTTGCTTCATTCTTTCAGTCTCATATTCACCAAAAAAGAATTACACTTCATCTCCGTTCTGGCATACCAAGGAACTACGCTCTTTGCGCTTTAAAAGAAACGAAAATTGGCACGCCCATCTTAGATCCTCATCTGCATCTGACCTTTCTATCTTGGCATACTATGTGACCAAGAGCTCAATTTTCGCGCACATATCAATGATATAATTCATAAAGCCAACTCTGCACTCGGTTTTGTGAAACGTTGGTCTAAAGAATTCTCCAATCCCTACGTGACTCGATCCCTCTATATTACCTTTGTTCGCCCCCTTCCCGAATACGCATCTCAAGTGTGGTCCCCTTATCAACCAACCCACATATCTAGAATCGAAAGCATCGAACGTCGATTCCTACGTTTCGCTCTTCAAGGTCTGCCCTGGAACAATCCCTTGTTCTTATTACCCTATCAAGACCGTTTTAAACTAATCAACTTGAGTACTCTGGAGGAAAGAAGAAGAGTATCCGATATAATCTTCATTCATAGACTTCTTACAGGTACCATTGACTGCGCCACCCTTTATAACTCCATATCTCTTAACACTAACCCCCGCAATCCTCGTCTCTTCTATCTATTCACCCCCCGCACCTCATACGGTTTCAATGAACCCATTTCCCGTATGCTGGCAAGTGTTAATTCGAATATTAACTTCGACTTCAACCTCAGCACTCCATGCCTAAAACTCCGTCTTCTCAATAACCTTTCCTCCTTCCAGTCTTAGTTTCTAAGGTTTGCGCCCTCTCACCCGTTCTCATTAGTTATTAAGTTAGAATAAGTTTAGCTTGAATTAAGCTCAATAAATGGGGGGTTTGCACCCACGAACATTTCTAATTACATACGAGTCCTACACAAATTTGCACAGCTATGTGAATCACTCTACCGCCGATATCTGAACCGAATGCAATCCTCTTAAGGGACCTCAAGTGTCTCTTCCACTTCATTAAAACAAAAAGAAAAGCCGATAACTACCCTACTGCATTTAACTTTCTTAATAACTCTTCCAACGAACCCGAAATAATCGCCAACTTCTTTGCTCATTTCTTCAGCCAATCATTCACCGGACACGATCTTGAACCCGATCACGACTATTTTCAATATTTGAAAGATTGCCACCAGACGTCTCTTGTCTCACTGAACATTACTCCCGACCTAATCGCTGAAAAAAATACGCAACCTAAAGGGCGACTACTCTTCCGGTCCCGACTGTCTGCCTGCCAAAGTTTTAAAAAAAAAGTGCGCGAACCATTTCATTTTACCTCTTACCGCTTTATTTCAAAGCTCTATCTCTCAAGGGCTCTTTCCTCAGCTTTGGAACTATACTTATATCATTCCAGTCTGCAAAAAAGGACTGAAAAATAATGTGTTCAACTATCATCCCATTGCCAAGATCTCATGCATACCCAAACTTTTCGAGAGCATGGTTTATGATGCACTATTCTTTCACTGCAAGCCCATATTTTCTCCTAACCAACATGGATTCCTAAAAGGTCGATCGATAACCACTAATTTAGTCGAGTTTGTTTCACAATATTTGTGTGCACTCGAACACGCTAAAGAAGTAGACGCCATTGGCTTCAGCAAAGCCTTTGACAAAATTTCTCACCAAATTATTCTCCTCAAGCTCACTGCCTTCGGTTTCTTTCCCGGTTTTATCTCATGGATCAAATCCTATCTAGAAGATCGGCAATATAACGTTATCTTCAGATCTTCTATTTTCGATCCAATTAATGCTACCTCCGGTGCCCCACAAGGTAGTCATTTCAGTCCATTGATATTTATTCTAACCATTAATGATGTTGACAGCGTTATTCTGAAATCTCAGCTCGCCATTTATGCCAATGATATGAAAATATTTAGACACATATCTTTAATTGTTGACCCGTGATCTCTCCAATCAGACCTTAACAGGTTCACTATTTGGTGTCAAAAAAACCATCTCGAGCTCAATGTCAGTAAATGCCAAGCCCTCACTTACTCCCGCAAGTGCTCTTCCCCACCACCCAGAACCTACATTCTTCGTAATGAAACCGCTTCCCCTGTCAACTTCTTGGTTGATCTAGGGATCATTTGTGACCGTGAACTTAACTTTCGTCTCCATATCGACAACATTATCAAACGTGCCAACTCTGCCCCCCAAAGAATTCTCGAATCTTTACGTTACTAAATCACCCCCTTTACTCACCACCGCCTAAAATGAATCAACCTCCAACCCCTTAAAGAACGACTCGATGTTGCAGATATTATTTTTATTCAGGACCTTCTCAGCGGTCACATTGACAGCCACACATTATTGCACATGATTCCCCTTAATACCAACCCACATAACCTTCGGTCCATGTCCCTTTACCGCATAAACACTCATCGCACAAATTATGGCTACCACGAACCAATGTCCAGAATGCTGCGCAAAGCTAACATAAATCTTTTCGACCTTCATATCAACGAGACTAGGCTTAGAATTGCCCTATACCACAACCCTTATCCCTCTCCTTAATCTTTTCCACCATTTAGTTAATAAGTTAATTAAGTTACTTTTTTTTTTGTTAAGGCTTGCATTAAGCTAATAAAGACCGAATTTCGAATTTCTACCGGTTTGTTTGTGAGAACTAACTGAGGATTAACTCCTATGCATCCTGGACTCACTTAAAAATAGAAAATCGTTGAGAATAGATGGTATCCCTGTTGACCCTGTATCCCTGAAACTGTTCAATATCCACACACACGTTCTTATAGGTTTTGTCAGCCATTCAATAGCGTATGCAGATGATTTAGTAGCGTACAGATCAGGTCCAAAAATTGAGGTCATCAATACAATACAATGCTGCTCAATAATATGCGCGCACTCAATGTCGACGACGCAGTGCGTTTTCGGGAGAAGGAAAGGAGGAGATACCGGTTGACATTGGTCTCAAATGTTTGCATTCTATACACAGAGGGGAAGACTAAATTGGGCAACGTATTCCACATTCGTGTAGTCTGACTAAAGAAAAAAATCCCTATATTTGGCTGTACGCCCCTAGTTGGGCGGATGAATTTGTTAGCATTCCTAGAGACACGAGTATTGCGGGAGAAATTTTTAAGGGGCGGAATGCTATCTCGTTAGAACATTTTCAATGGCAATAACGATAAAACAAAGTGAGCCAGGAAACGTTCCTGCGACGCGACGTCCCAGCGAATCTTTGGATTTGGTTATGCTGGGATCTCCCATGAGTTGTATCGCGCGGTTCTGGATTCTATCTAAAAGATGCAGAGAAGTTTTAGATGCACCTGACTAGATATGAACCTTATATTCTAACTTAGGGCGAATGTACGCCTTATAAATAGTAGCTAGGTATAAAGGGGTGAAATATCTCTTGCATCTACATATATAGGAAGCTTAGGCAATTCAAAGCGTTCTTGCCTATATCGAGTATGTTGTCGTTCCAGCTTAAGTTGTCACTAACATACATACAGAGGATGGAAAGCTTATCGGCTTCTGAGATGCAAGTGTCATTCATAGTCAATGGGTCATTTTACGCTTTAATGACAGAAGACAGCATTGGGTTTCGGAAGCATTAAATTCCACTCTATTTTTCTTACCATATTCAAGAATGCTATCAATCTCTTTTTTTATGAGCTTAACATACGCTGCCGTTACAACTTACAGCCGAAGGAGTGGAGAAAGAGGGTCGGAGATAAGACGTAGCCCTGGGGAACACCGGCGTTTAAATAGTGAACATCAGACTTGAATCCGTCCAAGACAACTTGTATTGAACAATTCGAAAGGTAGTTTCGACAACAGGGCTTCATGCCAAACCCTGTCAAATGCTTTCGAAATATCTAGCGCAACAATTTTGCTTTCACCTTCTTGGTGAAGCGAGTGATTCCATTTTTCGGTGAGATATGCCATCAAATCACCAGTGGATCTGTTGCAGCGGAAACAATACTGCCGGTCATTGAGGAGTTCCGTGTCTCAAGATATTTCATGAGCTGACGATGGATCAGCGTTTCCATGACCGTGGAAAGAAGGGACGTTAGTGCAATGGATCGGTAATTGGAGGGGAGAGAAGAGTCGCCTTTTTTCGGAATAGGCTGGACAAATGCTGTTTGCGATTTACTCGGAAAAAGTCCACAAGAATAGGAAAGATAGAAAAGCTTACACAGTTTTGCCAGTGGATTTATGAACGTCGAGCTCTTTGAGAAATCTTGCCACTAATCGAGTACGGAAATGTATTTGTCCCATGGTGGATATAACGTACTCGATGTGAGGTGGAGTCAAAGTACAAGCAGGAAGCTGCGAGCTGGCTGCGAAGTGAGCAGCGAGTAAATTACATAGCTTTGTCTAAGGATTTAACAGCTGCAGTGTCATTATGAATGAGCGTCGGAATAAACGACGAAGTCGGGTTTTTGATATTCTAAACGAATGACCAGAAACTTTTGTTAACTTTGGGACAGTTAAGGATTTTACGCCTTAGTTTTTGGTCAAACTGAAATTTTGCACATCGTAAGTGAGGGTTGCGGTCATTCCTGGCTCGTATGTACTTTTTTCGGTTATCCTCTGAGGCGTTAGCCTTGTATGACCGAAAACTTAGCTCACTCAACCTAATAATTTCTTTACAAATCGAGTCAAACCACGCATTTTTCTTGAGTCTGATCCTTTATGTCCTGTTGGGAATAAAAGTTCTCATTCCCAATTAGATAATGCTTGTGACCATATTAGCAGCGGCATCCGCGTCGTTGTCGAGGAAGCACAACGACCAGTTAAAGCTCCGAAAGAAGTTGTTAAGGCCGCACCGATTGGCTTTTTCGTAAAACCATACTGTTTTTTTCGGAGCTTTTTCCCTTTTCTGAACTTTGGGACACGAAAATTTAGCTGATATGACACAGTGGTCTGACGTACCTAGAGGTGATAACACATTAACAGTGTACTTATTAGGGTGGGAGGTAAGGAACAAGTCCAGTGTGTTGGCGACATGACCTGCAGCATCAGGAATACGTGACGGCTCATTCGCAAGCTGAGTTAGGTGGTTCAACTCAGCAAAGATTTCGATATACTTTCCTTCGGGTGTTGTCTGTCGAGAATGTTGAAGCCACCGAGAATTGTATACATTGAAATCGCCCGCTATTATGAGGAAAACAATTCTTTGAAGGAAGCCTGACAGGTCATCGAACGCATTAAACGTTGCAATTCTGTCAAGATTAGGGCTTCTGTAAAGGAAACAGTGGTGGATAGATTGCTTACGGACAGAGAATTTTAGCCATATGAAATTAAATTCCGAAGTGGAAGACTGGCTGTATTGCGGTAGAGTTTGGTAAGCGACATCACTACAAATGTAAATGGCGAGACCGCGATGAGAAAAGAATAATGGCACTTAGTTATATGCAGGTAAATAAAAATCCGAGGGATCTGATTTTTCACCTGAGTTTCATAAAGTGCCAAAACAGCCAGTTTATACAGGGAAATATGGGCGTACACAGCAAAGAGATTCCTTCTGAGCCCATGAACATTGCAAAAGTTAACAATAAATCCCCCCATACATATAGCACACAACACATAGAAAGACACAACACCAACTAAGCAGAGCCGTGCAGTGAAGCTCTATCGCTGACTTTGTAAATCAGACTACCATAGCCCTTACGATAGCGGGATTTGCTCCACCAACAAAGAACAACTTGCACGACCCGTTATGCGTGTTAACACTTATCCAATGTGTTGGCGATGGCTGAGTGCCAACACAGGTCGAAAAGGGAGAGGGAAGGCTGATGGAAGTACAGCCCGGCTTCGATCATATTTAATGATATTGCCATGATTGGAAGTTTAAAATTAACTTCCAAAAGTCGGAAATTCGCGATCACTGGTATCTGGCTTGACCACTACCTATATTTTAATCGAAATATAGGCGCTTGTCTTCCTGGATCTAAGAAAGCCTTCGGTAGCCAAGGAGTCTGTTCACAACTTGCCCGCAAAATGTCTATGTTACGTGGCCATAATAATGCCCATCATTGCATATGGTTGTCCGGTGTGGTTAATGTAACGCCATCTTATATGGAAAAGATTCGCGTACTCGAGAGGCAGTGCCTTAGGGTTTGTCTTGACTGTCAGAGTACCCAAATAAGGTCCCGTATAACGGAGCAGGCCTAACTAGAATGTACAATTTTCTTGTTGAACTGATCCGAAGGCACATCGGAAGGGCGATGATTAACGAAAATAACCAGAAGTATTTCTCCCTATTGATTTCGAAAGTTTAAATCCTGGTAATTGACGGTGCTCATAAGCTCATTCGTTTTAGTACCGTGATAGCGGATTGGGATTTCACCGATGTTGCTAAAAAGCTCGCCGATATTGGTGGTTGCCCGATGGAAACCAGAGCGGCGGGTTACTCTGGTGAGAATCTTCTCACTGCTAAGTTCGTAAGTTAGATTAGGGTAGGCTCGTTCGGAGGCACGGCGCGTCATCTTGCTAAGATGAGCCTGATAACTGATTGACAAGTTAGCCTTGTTGAAGTTTCGGGCATGCAGAGTGAGCAAGATGTCAAAGCCCAGTCGAAAAAGAAAATTCTTGAATAATTTCAGAAAAATTTTTTTTTGTTTTTTTTTCTTATTTCTTTTTTACTATTCATTTCTTAGAATGCTTAAAACTAGCTTAAATATCTTACATAAATACCTTACTGGCCCTATACGGACACTCTACAGTAGACCAAACAGCTTTAACTAATTTCGCGTAACGGTGACATAGATCATGCGAGTCAACACCAATTAAATATTATCTTTGAGTTGTTTTTTTCAAAAGTACATACATATGTACGCGTTTACATTTTTCCTACAAAAAAAAAAATTGGCCTCGACTTTTGAAATTTCCTCTACTATTGAAGAGCTATAGGAACTCAATGCTCATTACCGAATGTACGCCATACAATAGAGAAAACAATAAAGTCCTTTTCTAAAAGCTTACTAGTTTAAGATTGTTACTCAACACCCGAGAATGGGAGGCAAAATGGTTTACCTTATGAAAAGCACCGCCAACAAAGCCCTCTCTATCACTTGCAAAATCTACGATACAATTTATGGTTGCAAAAAGCAACTGGGAAACGTGAAAAAAACAAGCCAACGTACATGTCAATCAATTAGCTTTGCAGTTAGCTTCTTGTGACTAACTTTGAACTTGTGGAAAAAGACTTCCTCTTTATGGACTAAGTCACATGGTATGTGTTTAAACTTAGTGCTTGTAGCTCACAAGTCACGGCTATTGTACAATTCGCCGATATTATGCGAATTTGTTCTCTGTTCTCACACAAACATACATTACGAGAACATTATAGAAGCTGCGCAAAAAGCTTTCTTCTTACTCATTTAATTGTTCGCGGGTTAACAATCTCCCACATGTTTGCCAGAAGCTTGCTTTTTTCCCCTGTGGCTTTTGTTTTTGCCTCATTTAATTTCTCATTGCACGGGAAATTTATATGCTTGTGTTGGTCGTGTTTGTATCCAATGTGCAGATTACAATTTCCTGTAGTCCTCGGAATCACCGCTGACAAAACTTTCAATTTTTATAAAAGGGGCAAACAATTTCCGAGCTATGTAGTCTGTAGATGCTAAGGAAAGTTGCACGAAGTGTTTTCGATTTTTTTTCAAATATAGATAGTATTATTGTTATTGTTACCAGTCATCAGAGTATCTGATGTAGGAGAGTCTTACCTTTTGTCGTTGTTATAAATATATATTTTGAAGTCTTCGTATTCATAGTGAATTAAGCGGGATTCAGTTTTTTTACACATTCTACTTGCGACTTTTCTTGCGTTTTATTACTGAAGAAATCATGAATCCGTCGGAAATTCAGTCGATGGCTCTCTACAAAAACAGTGTCATGTCAGGAACCGCATTAAAGCAACAAGTTTCTTCATTGAACGCTGTAAATGGACATACAGAAATGCAGTATCACGAAGACGAGGGAATCATCGAGTGCTGTAATCTGTGCGAAAAGAAAAACGGTAGGTGGAGACACAAGTTATTTCTTAAATCCGATTACGTTCTAAATAGTATTAATAATAATTAATGAATTCAAAATTCCTGTCATCGGAATCACTTGTATTTACTGCATGACACGGTTAATCTTTCGTGACATCTGAAGTAGGAAAAATATGAAGTGAAAGGGAATTTAGAATTGTTCACGGTCCACTTACATACTATATTCTATTGTAAATTCGTATGCTAGTATGCTAGTTTTTTTCATGATTTTTGAGCTGATTGAATCAGCGAATAATTATAATAATTATAAGTGACTAGAAAAAAGACTAAGGCTCGAAAATTTCTAATGTTGTCCAGTTTTTGTTTTTTTTTATTTTTTTATTCCCGAATATGATAAACACTATACTACCTCAATTGTATATTTCTTAGTCAGGGATTGCATTTAAATAGATTTATTGACTTGTAAAGTGAGCAATTGTTACATTTCTCTTAGAGATTTAACATAAAGAAAAGCTCAAATTTCTTCTCAATCGAAAATATTTCAGTTGAACCTTTGGAGGTGCAATCTCTGTATATTCTGCGGGAACGGCTTATAAGGCTAAATAGATTTATTGAAAATACAATGCGATCTGCAGTGGCTGCATTCTTGCAGAAGTCCATTAATGTTTTCAAATGACTAAAAACTTAGTTTCAGAAGTTTTGAGAGTTATCGGGTGCGAAAAAAACAATATGGAACATTGAGTTTCGGCACTTGAATCGCCGGTTTCGATATGTAAGATGGTTAATATGAATTACGACGGCTTAAAGATAAAAATGAAAAACAAATCTACCTTCGAGGCATAAAGATTTAGCACGGAGGTCTTTATTCAAAAGGACTTATTTCTTTCACTAAATGTTTGAGCCAAGAATGATAGTATTAAGAATACAAATGAGTGAATACATATTTCGTTTGCGCTACTAATTTTTAAATTTTTTGATTTAATTCGGTTTTTGTCTAATATTTTTTTCAAAACCCCATAACTGAGTTCTTTCCGAACTTATCTTACTTGTTTACTAAATGAAGATTTCTATGCATAGCTTAACATGCAGTGTTCAACTAACAAATGTTAAGTAGTTAATTGTTTTCAACTTTTTAGATTTTTAACGAAGAAAGTTAACTTGGTTACTAGTTATGTTACAATACATTTCAGAAATACAATAGCTGAGCCAGGAGCTCACCCGATTTTATTTTATTCCGATGGATAGTTATTGGATTCGGAATACTTTTACCAGCTCTGTGTCATTGTGCATCCTGTAGAGATCATGGTACGGCCCCATTCACCATTCATCGAAAGATTCTGAATCTGATCGCGTTTTATTGATGTAACATGATTAATCCCCGTTTAAGTGGGATTTACAAATGTTTTGTTTGACTCACCCCGTATATCCATATCTCACCCAATATCCCTAATTTTATGGCTAAACTTAATTTTACCGCATTTTCCTTCTAAATAGCAATGTAGTGTTCAAAGCATGTTGATCGCTTAAGAGGGTACCATCGCAAGAAATATGACGTACTCATACCTAAAATAAAAAAAATATTATCTAGGTAATTATAAGATAGAAAGATAGCAGTCTGTCCAACCATATTCAACTACAATATTATCAAATATTGTTAGAATATAGTTGTATATTTGTTATAAAATTGGAATCGGAAACTATTTCATCATCATTCTAAGCGCTGAGTAATGTCACGACGTCATAACGAAACAAGTTAAACCATTACTGGATTGATGTTGAGATCATTATATTTCGATTATAAAAGTTAGTTTAATTAGGTGCTAATTGAAACTATCTAGAAACCTCTAATAACGGAAGTATACAACTTTTTTTTCGTAATCGAATAAAGGCATATTATTTCCTTGATCTTGTGTAAAACATACTTTAATTTGAACTAAAGTGAATAATGGAGTAATTACAAAATACCATTCCTTAGGTGCATTTGTGCCTCTACAATATATGTATATAATTCATTACTAAGTGTACAAATCCGATGAACATTTTGAGCATGTGAACTCTATTAAAAAGTGGTCTTGTAGTATGGTATCAACAGTAAGTTCAGTTTTAATGTGCTATTAACCTCAAGGCTAAGACTGCTTTCTATGCTGATGTTGGGTAAAAAAAAATCGTTTTGATTAAGAAAAAATAATGTTGAGGGTTACGCCAGTTGTCAAAAGCGCTTATAAATAGAACATTTGGCAGGTGTGTCCTTCAGCTAATTCCTCTTCAGTATATGAATATACATATATATGTATCAATTGCATACTGATGTGGTGACGCATTTCCTCCACAATTCCTCATTTCCTCTTCAGGTAAAAAGTTTTTATGCCCCTAGCCCGTGGTAATACAAAAATATATTTAATTAACATTGATTCATGCTACGAAGTAGATTAATTAACCATGTTTCTGTATTACGAAGTAATTTCGGTCAAGAACATAAACGCGATTTGAGAACTGGCGAATAAGCTTGTAATGCTAACCGTAGTATCGTATTTCTTTATTGGTTACCACATTTAGCAATGAACATCAGACGAAAGCCCTTCAATGAGGTGTTGATACTTCTTCGAACAGTGAATTGCAAGTGATAGCATTACGTATTTACTGCACAAACACACTCGTAAGTGAAAATGCGAAAACGAGTTTTACGCACAATTAGGCATTTGTTTTTAATTGATAAACAATTCGTTTTGAATCTCTCAATAGAAAGCGACATTGTGGGTTAGCACAGTTAACGTGTTTACGAGTACGCTTTGTCCGAACAGGGCTACTGTCTGGCTCACTCCTCCGTGACTTTCCGTGTGGTCTTTTTTTTATCACTTAGTATGCTTTGTTAGTCTTTTTGTCTAGCGAATTGACCTTAATTCAGTTTTAAATAGTATTTACATATATATGTACATATAAATATAAATATGTATGTGCATCTACGAGTATATGCCTGAAGACAAGTTTTTCTTTTTGTTTTGATGGATCTTGAGATACGGTTTAAGTTTGGTAGTAATGGAGGGCCACTGAAAGGCGAATAGTATCCTATAATGGTTTCCATTAAACTCTTGACTGAGTGAAAAGTTATCTTCTTTCAATGATGATGCAAATATACTATACATACTTAATGTTAGGTATAAATCTACTCCATTATGACGAAAATTGATTCTAAATAAAATCAGATACAAGACGGACATAACTAAAGCTTTGTGTTATTTTGTAATTAAATAGATAAATGAGTAAGCCTTGCTCATCAGGTGGCATTCATGAGGATAATCTTTTCCTTTAATGCTTTTTTTTTTTGTTTTGACAATATGGAGCTGCGGGGGCATTAATGAAATTTTCGTTTAAATGTCTTTATTGGGATATTTTTGGTATACATACATATGTACTTTACTCAAATTCAAACTAATTTAGAAAGTAAGTATATATTTTTAGTCTCTTCTAAGAGTTCAAATAAGGCTGACGCCATACTAGCATCAGCGCAGTCAGTGGCGGATTTACACATTTTCCGCCAGTAGTCTATTCATATTTTGTCGCCCCTACCGACCTCTATAGTTCGACACCCTAGTTCACAATCATACCCTCCTGGTTACAATCATTTGTCGAATAGCGTAAGGAACTTCGTTCCTATCGGGTGTCCACACGGCTTGTTTTCATTTCTGTAAGACATAAAAAAAATGTTGGCCCCAAATTTGCCGCCCCTAAAATCTGCCGCTCAAGACTCCAGCCTAACCAGCCTGCAGGTAATTCCGCCACCGATCGCAGTCGTGTGTTTCTGTTCCGTTTGATTTATTCAGTGAGTGGACCAATCACTAGTCTCTTGTCTACTCTCTTGTGCTAGTTACCTAGTGTAGTCTACCTGCTCTTTCAAGTTATCTAATAAATTGTATGTACTCTTAACTAATACAGTTCACATACATCGTATGCATGTTGATACTACTATACATTTGTACAAGTTTGTTTTGTTCTTAAGTTATTCTAGGTTATCTTCTAAATAGCTCGACAGGGCTGAAAAGATGCATCAATCTCAAAAAATCTGTTATTCTACCCATTCTTAAAAAATACTCCTTTCATGGTGTGAACGTTTGTCTAACAATTTACAGCCCACTAAGCATGTGTTAAACTAAGGGTCTGGGGTTTCTCAAATATGTTTTTAGATTATTTAGCAATGATTCACTTAAATTATATTTCAACATGGAGATAAGTTGTTTATGTCAATAAAAAATGTATAATTGATCAATAAGCAATGATGGTAATTCTTTGTGGATAGTCGTCCAGTTGTGAAATAGCTTAACTTTTTCCTATTAAAGTATCCATATCTGGGTGTATGGAGTAGTAGTTAATTTTACAATGTTTCCGCTCTGCTCCGACTCCTGTTTCCGTGTTGTTGTCGAATTTTCTTTCTGTGACTTAACGGTCAATAGGGATCACACCTGCTATCACGAGTACTGAACGCCGTTAGAACTGTTTCACTTGATCTTGTTATAGTCTTATTCCTTTGGTAACCTTGCGTCTCAGGTGCAAACATCTCCTTCTGAGCGTGGCGATTTCCTCGGTCCACCAGCTAACCGGCCTTCTATAATCTCTTAGGCTCCTAAATCGTGAAATAGTTGCGTCACATGCACAGTGTATGAGTCGCATCACCTTTGCCGGTTAGTTCATCGCACTTTGGTTTACCCTTAGTGAGTGGCGGTCCGACTACAGGTAGAAAACGATGTATTGGAGATCGCTTCCAGTGTATTCCTCGACGCCCTTGGGACGTTGACGATGTTTATTACGTCAAGGACTGACCTGGAAGCCATTTCCAGTATTCGTTTTCTTCTTGCGTTCATGCTGCGCATCCCCCACCCGACCGCTGTGGCGATGAATTATCAAGCGATGATGAATGATGTCTTGTGCGGCTATCTTCAATGGTAACTGGCAATGGTAAGGTAAGAGTGTAACTACACACCATTTTGCCTACACAAAGCTTGAGGCAGTGCGTGACTTCTCATAGCAGCAATGCCGATTTGATCCGTCAGCCAGGAAGGACGAAGCGCCTATAGCAACGTGCTTCTTGTATCCTGAAATAGGTCCTGTACAGACAGCCGATCTTAACCCTTTGGGTTTTTAGAAGCTTTTTAGTGGCTTCTTCGCTCAGGTGAATTAGCGCCGTCTTATGCGACCGTCTGTTCGTCTTTAGCAGGGTGACCTTCATAGGATCTTTACCATATTACTTCAATTATTTGCTTTGCAGACGCGTGCTTTCTTTCAATGGAGTTATTTCGTAAAACCCAGAATTTGCCAGTGCGACAATTATAACCTTTTTTATTATAAAGGTTCAAAATTTTGTTGTTTTTTTTTGTTAATTTTTATTCATTTTTACTAAGAGCTATCTTACGCTAGACAAAAATGCTTAAAACCAGCTTAAATAACTTAACTGTGCCCTATGCGGACACTCTAAAGTACACAAAGCAACTTAAACTATGCCCTTTAGCCTTATGATTAACTAAAAATGCTCATATAACTTTATGACCACAAACACGCCCAGCTTAACTCGTTCTTCGTGCAAGAAACAATTCTTCATGGACTGCGTTGTCCTTGAAGAAGTTATTAGACACTTTCGTAGAATGTCGACACCCGCTTGGAAACCTTAACTTTCCAGTAGAACGCTGGGATGTTACATATATTGATTTTCCTTCTGGTCACGAAACTCCCTACAACATCACAACACCTATGGGAAGAGAAGTTAGGAACAATAAGGAGTTACCCGATTTCAAAACTTTAGTTACCCGTTAGCGGTGAGCAAGATGCTGCTTGTAGTAAAGTATCTGGGAGGCCTTTGGTTAAACCTAACGTTGCATTTTAAGCCAACCCAAAGATTCCAGTATAGTTGCAAAGTATGCAACAAGGGCAGCCATTCACTTCGCACCTGCAACAAATTCTTAAAAATGGACATCATTTCACGCAAGAGCACCGTACAAAAAATTGGAGTCTGCGAAAACTGTCTGACATACAGTCATGCAACTCAATAATGTTCAAGCTGAGTTTGTTACTATTTCTGTCAATAGCTTCAGCACTCACTTTACTCATTTTTACATCTTAATCCTATATCACGGACACATGTTAACGCACGCACATCAAAAACTTAACAAAACACAACACATTCAGCACCTATTGCATTCTCCACCACCCAAAATACTGTATGAACCTTATCAAAACATACATAGATACGAGTAGTTTTCACTCAACACAACAGTCAGAAGTTTTGCTGACAACGGTCAGAGTTAAGGCCCAACCATAAGAAACAGGAGCAAGCAGAAGCAAGCAGAAGCAAGCAGAAGCAAGCAGAAGCAAGCAGAGGGGAATGTCTTCTTACATGCAAAGCATATGATATGCCCACAATGGGCAGATGTGACGATTCGTTAAATGTTCGTTAACTGATGCGAGCAGAAGGAAGGTCTTCTTGAAAGAAGACATGACGGAAGGAATTTTTGACAAGTGACATTTGAGGTTAGGAAAGAGAAAAAAGATAAAATAAATATGGAATACGAGCTTGTTAACAAGTTGATTTCACTTGTGCAGGACAATAAGTGTCTCTATGATAAAGCAGATGGCTTTTATTTCAATAAAAAGGAAAAAGCCAAAGCCACACCGAAAATAAACAAATCGAATGAAAACAATTTGACAGTTCCTTTCCTTCTGCTTGCTTCTGCTGGCACCTGTTCATCAGGGGTATCGTGACGGTTCGTTGAAACAGAGGGGAGAATTTGGTTTGGTTCTGACATAAGCTTCTGCTTGCTCCTGTCTATTATGGTTAGCCCTTTAAAGTCAGAACCTCTTCGGGAATAGAACTATGCAGCTTAATGGATTCAGGATCAGAGGCAACATTCATCACTAACAGAGCGGTACGGCATTTGGGTTCCATTGTCACGACTGGAGAAGTTCAGCAGCGGAGCATGTCACAGCAACGTCTCTCTCTTGGAGCTCTACACTCAAACACGAGCCTTAGTATTCCAGTCGCTTACTGTGCTTCTTCCAGCCAAGGAACTAACACTAACACTAACAAGCGATGGAGCCATATCAGCGGCTTGTCTCTGGCTGAAACACACAAACCAGCTGAAGTGGATCTTCTATTAGAAAATGACATATATTGCGATGTATTGCTCCCTAAAATCGTTTGCAGCAATGAATCCCTAGCACCGGTTGCTCAAAACACTTTTTTGAATAGATTTTGATGGGTAAGATACGTCCACCACTTCAAAATATAAGAACATTTTTCCAAGTATTTGACGTTGGCCGTAAACTACAGAAGTGGAACACCTACAGAAGTGAAGATGGAAAAAGCACCCTTTAAAGAGCATCAAAATCAAGAAGACAAGGTATGAGCAATTCTTCAATCACATCGTGGCCTCTTTCACCAAACTCCATAGAGCGGTTTGTCTCAGCTGTACGGGGGCTTTCCCTAACACACCGGGCGCTGCTCTAGATGCTATGATTAATCTTTCACCCCTTGACATACGAGTATATATCACAGGGTGCGCACTGAAAGCCATGTCTCGCCTCAAGAGAAATGGTTTTTGGTACAACTTGCATTGGAGTGACAGTGTACAATGACACCTGCCATCCCATTGCGCTATAACTTTACATTCAAATTTCTATGGCGTCAGGACTAGCTCTGGGCAGATACCGAACCTGGAATGGGGTGTCTTCGCATTTTTACAGATGGCTCCAGCACTGGGCGGGGGTCCGGCGCTGGAGTTTTCTTTGAGCGCGAAAACATTCGACTGCACTTTGATGAGTCTGTCTGTCTTTCAATCAGAGATATAAGCAGTCCTAATGGCCCTATGCACTATGTTGTGAAACACAGGTGGAAGGGAAAAAGCATATGCGTCTGCAGTGATAGCCAAGGTGCACTCAATGCTGTGTCCAACCCTCTATTCAGCTCCAAATTAGTGCATAAACTCAAGACCTTTTTGAACCAAGTCACTAAAATAAATTCAGTTGTATAGGCTTGTATATGTCCCAGGTCACTCCGGGAACCCAGGAAATGAGATCTCCGATGAACTCGCTAGAAGGGGTTCAGGGGAGAGTTTCTCAGGACCTGACCCCGCCTTAGGTCTGCCTACTTCCACGGTTAAATCCGACATCAACGATTGGGTCTTTAATGCACATAGTCGTAGATGGAGGGAATATCCAGGATGCAGGATGACTAAGCGCGTCCTCCCTGATCTCTGCAAAAAGTCCGCGACATTCTTCTTATCTTTAAGGAAAAATTATTGCAGAAGGCTTGCGGGAGTCATTATGGGTCATAACACTTTTGCTAAGCATCTCTACGTGCTTGGCATCAGTGAGAAGCCTACCTGTGCTGCATGGTGCAAGGAGGATGACACAGAAGGATGATATCCTCCCAGAAGGAGGATGATAGTAGAACACTTTCTCTGCGACTGTCCCGCCTTCGCTCGCGCACGCACCAGTATTTGCATCTGAGTGCTCCCACAGGTAGTAGAAGCCTCTAACAAAAAAAAAACTCCACGTCATGTTAAAAGAATCAAGTTCGACAAGAAAACTCCAGGTCGTCTTTGATGCAGCTTTGGATGGGACTTCTCTGAATCAGCATCTCATGACAGGACCTAAGACTCAAATAGACATCATTGATATTGTTTTGAGATGGAAGCGAAACAAATTTACCTTCACCGCAGACCTCGAAAAAATGTATTGGCAGATTTGCCGAGCTCTTTGACCCCTTGGATGGATTTCACCCTGTATCATAAAGGGTAAAATTCTAATGCAACAACTATGGCCCAGCAATTGGAACTGGGATGATCCTATAGCATCCGAACAGAAGAAGGAGTGGAACGCCTTGGGAGAATGTTGCCTCTGGAGGGTCTGGAATTGCATGGATTCAGCGACGATTCCGAAAAGACATATGGAGCATCAATTTATTTGCGAGTGCTGGACTCCCACAGCACCATCTATGTTCATCTGCTTATGTCTAAAAATAGTGTTGTTCCAGGGAAAACCCAAACACTTCCACGACTCGAACTCTGCTTAATTCTTGCCACTCTACTGGACTACGTGTCAAATGTTTTAGGACTACAAGGTGTTAAGCAATAGGCATGGACAGACTCAACCAACACTCTATCGTGGATTGCTGCTTTTCAACGAAGTGGGTAATTTTCGTAGACTCACCATATCACACATTTCGAAGTATATTCCCAGTGAGCTGAATCCATATGATTTAACATAATGCTATCGTCCTTGCTCACAAACAAACTCTGGTGGAAAGTCCAGCTTTTTTGTACAGAAGAAGCTTAAGTACAGAAGGAGAGAAACGTTCGATTAGAACCCAAACAACAACACAGTAAGCGAATGATTTCTACAACTTAATGCTTTAACATTCCAGCTTAGCTAAACTCCAAAGAGTAATCGCATATTGCCGACAATTCAGTGATAATAGAAAGTTACTTGCTTCTAGGATTCTCATCCTCTTCCCACGCGGACCTTCACTCAGCCCCTCTGTTTTGGGTAAAACTTTAACAGTCAAACATTTTTGCTCCTGATACAAAGATCAAAATCCTAATTTCACTTTGTCCGTTTGCTGATGCCAACGGTTTGGGCAGATTGCAATTGTTAGAGCTTCCATTCGATCAACGACATCCGATCATTCTCAGAGGAAATTCCTTCACGAAGCTCACTTGAGAACACTACATCGAGGGATATAATAAACAGCACCCTCCCCGGCCATAAACCAAGTTCACATTGTTGAAAAGTTGACTTCTCCCCTCCATTATTTTCCAGGAATGCAGATTTCCCTATTGATCTACTGATTGTGAGCTATAATTTGGTGTCTTCGGAAAAAAGTGGATTAGTCAGCTGATAGAAATATTTTTATTTTATTTTGAATAGAATGTAATAGCCGACATACGGGTAATTGAAAAAACTACTGTACACCGAGTCGGTGGTGTTTTCTTGTTCTCTCCGCGGTTTTTTTTTTCTTTTTATTTCTTCACGCGTATTAGTAGATGATTTGGGTGGTGAACAATTTCCTTGATTTATTTTGAAAATAATACAATATGAATAAAGTCGAAAACGTCCCCCACTATTTTTATATTAAATTAATAAGAAAATGTATATTATTATAATATAAAAAAATATAGTATAGATGTATGTAAGTTAAATAAATTCTGTAAATGAGAATAATGAATAAATATACATGAATACATATATACGTATTTATTATGAAGACGCTGCATTTTTATCGCGTAATGTATTGGACCACCTGCTCTTAACCTGTTTCCATATATCATATTCAAGTTCTATAAAAAGCTATAACCTGAGGTGATACAAAAATATCATCTGTGTATAATAATAATTTACGAGTATAATATGAAGCTAACCGCAAAGGAATATTTTGTCACGGGGATAAATTAAGCCGATTTGGGGCTTCATACACTAAACGAATTTAAAAGAAATGAATTGCTGTGGCAAAATAAAGTTTATTTATGCAATCACACAAAAAATCCAATCTCATGATCTGGTAAACGTACATAAAAGAACCGAAGGTTTTTCTGAGTCAATGAAGTGAAATAATTCAATGAATAAGCTTAAATCTGGGTACCAATTATTCGTAGTACAATTTTAGCACATATGCTCTTTATTGGACATATTAGATAGGCATCCTTATAAATGTGAAAACACTTTTATTGCTTGATTTAATGAATATAGTCACAAGGGATATTACGTAGTTGCCATTCGCCATAATTATATGCACATACTGAAAGTACCGACTTGATCACTGTTACAGTGATTAGATTTATTTTCCACTTAAATAAATTTGATAGTATTTATAGCAGTAATAGTTTATATAAATTGCACCTAATATAGGCTTTAATCAAAATTAATAAATTAAAGAAATTGTCGTTCTCTTTGCTTTGAAAGCATTCTTAATAAAAAATGTTAAAACCTTAACTTGGAGACATATAGTTGGAGCCTTTGCTTTGCTACAAAGATACACATCACAAAAGCAATTATAGTGGACCACCGCCCTCCACCGCCCCACCTCCAAATCTCTGGTGTCAGCAAGATCCTCGAGAAGGTGGTCCATAGAGCCCTGTCTGAATGGGTTAGGGACAATAAAATCATTCCGGATAACCAATTTGGTCTCAAAGCGGGACATGACACCATGCATGCCGCGTCGAAACTTATATCGGATACCCAATGGAATAAATTCAAGAGCCAATGCGCGGGTGCCTTCCTGATTGACTTGGAAAAAGCTTTCGACACCATATGGTTAGAAGGATTTTACTACAAGCTCAATTGGTTGGGCATAAGTAAACCACTCGTATATATGGTTTGTAACATGTCAACCAGTAGAAAGTTCATGCTGAATATTGCCAATGTAACTTCTACCCAAACATTTGAAATTAACAATCGATTGCAACAGGTACGTTGAACTCGCCGATCCTTTTTAGCATTTAACTAAGCGGTCTGCTAGTTTCTCTTCACCACTCTGTAGCGCACGCGGACGATTTAATTGCGTACGGATCAAGTCCAACGATCAACGTCATTGTTTCTTTTTTGCAGTGTGACTTCGGAAAACTTCAGCAGCATTGTGATGACTCGAAGTTGAAAATCAACTTCCAGAAATCAGAATCTACACTGTTCAGAACGCCATTGTCTAGGGCCTCTCGGGACACTAAAAAATTTTGGCCGTCTGGGAAGACAAAGTGTAATCCTTGGGATCTGACTAAGTCAGTATCTGTATTTTGACAAACAGGTATAGGTAGATGCTGCTCTGGCAAGAGCCCGGGGCGCTTTCACTCTGACAAGATGGCTGTTTCATAGCAGCCAACTTGATTCTAGAGTGAAGATAATCTGCTACATAGCCTTAATCAGTCCCACGGTTGCCTATGGATGTCCCGTCTGGTTCAATGTGAGAGCCAGTTTAATGGAAAGAATTCGGATGTTTGTGAGAAAATGTCTCGGGATTTCACTCGGGTTACATAGGACGCCCGAATCTGAGTATAAGAACTTTTACCTGAAAGAGGTCTTATACAATAGGGCCAGGATTGTATGGGTGAATAACTTTCTGATGAAACTGACTCGAAGCTACGTTGCAAGAGCAAGGATTCGGTCAATAACATCTCCGGGGCTTACTAACCCAACTACTTGTACCACGCCAGGATGCGCCTTTTTTTTTTATTTAGATCAATGTGGGTTGATCCAGGATAGATAAGCGATTCCGCTAATCTTCCACGTGGGTCGCAATTCCGTGGAATGCGATTCCTCTACGGACCTAATGTCGCGTTATGGGAGATCGGGAAATTAATGTCCGCCAAACGCCAATGGCAGGCATACATAAGCTAGGGTAGGCTAGGGTAGGTTAGGTTAGGTTAAGTTAGGCTACCGTGAAGGGTGATTTTAGTTTAGCTCGCTGGAACATCGAAGGAATGTTTCCTGCCTTACCTTGTTTTAAGCAAAAACAAAAAAAAAAACAAAAAATTGTAAAGAGAAAAAAAAGATATATGTAGGTATATACTCGTATATACATTATAATATATATTATATTATATATATATGTATATGTATATAGCTAGTTTTAGTTAGTACTAAGTTTTATAAAACATTTTCTTAGCTGAACTATTTTCTTCTTCAATTAATTTTTAGTTGACCATAAGACCGAAAGGAATAGTTTAAGTTATTCTGTGTACTTTAGAGTGTCTGTGGGCCAGTAAGATATTTTAAGTTAGTTCAATTATTTAAGCTAGTTTTAAGTATTTTTGTCCAGCGTAAGATAGCTTTAAGTAAAAAATGAATAAAAATTAATTAAAAAAAAAAATCTGGTCCGATGTATCCAAGACTAGACAGAGTACAAAATGAGGCGATAAGACTGATAGGTAACTCCAGCAATACTAAAACATTAGATTCGCTGAACATCGCAAGAATGTTTCCTGCCTTTCTCTGTTTTATCATTACTTTCACAAAAAAATGCTCTGATGAAATAGCCAGTTGCATTCCGCCCCTTCAACGTTTCTCCCGCAACACAACTCTCACCAATATACTCTGAAGCCCACTTTCGGACGTACTGTCAAATATAGAGAATCCTTCTTTAACCGAACCACACGAATCTGGAATTTCCTGCTGGATTCGGTCTTCCCCTTCAGTACAACGTGCAAGCATTTAAGACCAATATCCATCGACATCTCCTCTATCCCTCTTCCCTTTTACCATCTGCCCGCACTGTTGAAATTATAAGGTTATTAAACCTTGAGTTCGCGCATAATATAAAAAAAAACTTACGTAACGCCCGTGAACTCAAACCGGGGTTAATCTGGCACTTTCACTTGGAATGCTGTATATTGTTGCCACATATTTTATCTTTGGACTGTACATCTGTAGATCTACCTATACACAGATTTCTTACTTTTCTTAGGAAGAACAATAATTTGGTTTATTTGTTTCTATGTTATGCACTAGGTAGAAAAATGTACCAAAGGTTTATCCCGCGTTACTCGTAGTTAACTTTTTGTGCCTGGAAAGCATTTAAACAACGTCACAAGCTCGGGTGCCGGCTTGTCATCTGACCATGTACGAATGAATCATTTCAATGTTTCCGCAGCGAGTTGTGCGAATTCTGTGTAATATTCGTTTCGGGAGTTTTAGCTGGTTTTTCCTGCAATGAATATGGGGGTTTTATTTAGAGTATATTTGTATGTTATGTACATATCTTTCCTTTCTGATAAAATTAAAAAAAAAAAAAACCTGATTGATGGAGTAGTGTATCTGAATCAGAATATCTCATCATCTGGATGTCCAGGCTAAGAAAGAAACCGAGGGAATGTACAGAAAACTGAAAACAAAACCGAATAAATTAAATTGACAATTACATATCTCTAAGGGTGAAGATGATTCAATGCACGCAAAACAATAATAAGATGAACATAATATTAATGCATGGATATAAATGTGCACGAATATTATGAACTAATTACTGAATTTCAATAGAGTCATATTAATAATTAATATAATTATATTCTCAGTTATTATTTTATATTGTAAAACAGCTAGGTCCATTGTTACGGAAAAAAGGGCTGTATTCACATTTCCACTCTTTAAAAAAAATTAAATTTACCCCATAGAATGACCGGAAGGACTAATGGATATCGAATCTTGAAGAGAAATCTTTAAAGCTTATTCCTAAAAGCTGATGCGACACTTTTTTGTCTTTCTTTAACTGAATGTATGTATGTAGATGTATGTACATATATTGACGACTGGGAATGGCGACTTTTGAGAAGTTGTCACTGAAGAGCATAGATGACTTTGTGATGTTCTAAATCCAGAGCTCTTTTCGAGATTTTGAAATGCCTTTATATTTGAAAGGCAGTGGTTCCGAGATCTTCCCTCCAATTCTATACTTCTGAAACTTGTTACCTTTATAATAACCTCCACTTTTTTATGTGTCCATCAATATGGCTTCTTATTTTTGGGTTATACATGCCTTATACAGTGGACGTCCAATATAACCAATTATATAATGTACAGTCATTCGTTCTTCTTCTTTTCCTGTTTCCGGCGTTGTTATGGTCAGAAGTGTAGGACCATAACCTTCCCACTTAATTGCATTCCTACTGGTCCGCTTGTGGGGTCCGCCGGTTTTTGACCTCAGAAAGTAGCGGCAGGCTTCCCGGTTTGGGATTACTTCATCGCTGAGGCCAATCAAATGCTGGTGTTTTTGCATTTGTTTGCACCAATTGTTTTTCGGCCTGCCGTTTTTTTTTTTTTTTTTTTTTTTTGTGACACGGGCATGCTCCAGATTTTTTTGTTTGATCTTAATCTTACAACACCGGTGATCTCCAGTCGTGTCAGCCCACTGATTTGCATGCACACTTGTGGGGCAGTTTAATGGTGGTATATGTGTCCCTAGGCTCACCTTGGTGTTTTCTAAATTGCCTAGATGTGATTTTTGTTTACCTTTGTTTTAGTCGCCTTTTACGACAAGCGAGAGGTATCGCTGCAGGGATATTCTTAACCCGTCCCTGCACGGAATGTACAGTCATTCGTTATAACGAAAAATTCGTTATATCGGTCTTCTTTTTTCCTAAATAATACTAGAATATAAAAAATGAAATTTATGTATTTATTTATAAAAAAAAGGAAAATTAATTAATAAGTTTTTGGTAAGCAATTATGACTTGGAAAATAAGTCTTTAATATTAGTTTGCCTTTCGGTTCCCTCCAAGCTTTTTCTACCGCCTCCTCTAGCATTTCTCTTAATAAAAGTGTTTTTGAGTAGTCGATATTGTTTTGAAGGGACAACTGTATGCATTTATTGAAGCAATTCATTGCATCTGAATGTTTAATTTTTCATCACTGAGCAGCTCAGGAAGGCTTTTTTCGTCCTCACTTCCACTTAGAATTGTATCACCTTCCTGTTCGTGTTCTTCTTCTCAAGCAAACTGTTCCATTGAACAAGATCATCAGTCAATAAAGACTAAAATAGATTTTAAAATCTTAGTTTTATTAACGAATAACCATTGAAATTTGTAGTAATTTTTAGCTAGACTGAGTGTTTGTCTCAAGCATAAAACTTTATCCTGATTCATTAATACTGTCATCGGACTTTTATCTTCATTAATATCTTCAAAGTTGTCCTTCAAATATTCTTCCAGCTCTTTTTTTAAATGTTTCTGCCGATATTTTCTGCCAAGCCAGGGCAATTAAAGAAACCGCGTCATATGCGTCAAGTTATTTTAAGGAATTCATAATGTTTTCTGAACTAGTAGCTACTATTTTTGTAAGCAAACTGGTTTTATAGTGCAACTTAACTAGTCAAATAGTATTTTGGTCTGTCAGTTGGATGAGAGAAGTAACGTTCGGTGGCAAAAACATTATCCATATGTTTACTTCATCAGTTTTCTTTATAAGTTCGTTGGCAGGTGTATGACTCGGTGTATTATCCAGGATGTTCTGAGTTTCCAAAAATTCCTCGACCTGAAAAGAACACACATTTATTCTTATATAAAACTTAATCAGTTATTTTGGTTTTGGCCGACAAACCTGTAGTACAAAACTATGAAAAAACCAGTCTTTAAAAATCTGGACATTCACCCATGCACATTGTTCTGAAACGCCCGAGGTTTTCGTGTCTTTCCAATGATCAACAGTCTTTTTTTTTTGTGCACGAAGCATTTGCATACGCAAAATATGTCAGTCTTTCTTTTGACAACTTTCGCCCTGGTGTACTGTTTTCACCTGAATGGACAGACGTTTTATCAGGCAACATTTTCCAATAAAGTCCCGTTTCATCAGCATTGAATATCGCTTCCTCAGAGAGCTGATTCCCGCTTATTACGGCTGCTAATTTTTTTTTTAACGGCTCAACCAGCTCCACTTGTGAAGACAATTTCTAACCTGACTGGTTTAGAAGTCGGATTCCAAGCCTTTTTATAAACTTTGATATCCAACCGTCACTGGCACAAAATTATCATTTACAAAATTGCCTATGAAATTCTTGAGCTTCTAATTTTAGAATTATCGCGCTCATTGGAATGTTGTTATTGCGCTTCTTGAGAAACCACTTAAAAGGCAGACCACTATGTAGCAGTAGTAAGGATACATAGAAAAAATAACTATATCCGACAAAAGTAAACTTGCGCCTATAGGAATTTGCAAGGCATTCGTTACATTTTTAAACCATTCGTTATATAGAATCATTAAATTCGTTATATCGAGCATTCGTTATACTGGACGTCGACTGTATCTATAATCATTTTGCTAATATGTGCCGGAGTAACTTCCCCTATTTTAACCATTGGTGGTTTTCCAAGACTTTTCCCTGCCCTTGTCCTTACTGTTCCTGGTTCCTCGTTCTTCCTTCAGAAGTATTCCCATACAAACATGTACACCGATGTTATTGTTAGTTTACAATTCTTATATTTCTTTTCAAGGACCTCGAGCATAAATTCAGCTCTTGACCCAATCGTCAGGCTATCGAATTTAAGAAAAAACACACTATGGAATGAGAAAGTGTTGATTTTATTTAACCTTAAACATATACCTATTATATCCGCTAAGGTAAAATTGAGTTCAATACCAAGGTATGTAAGTACCCAAAATAAATATAAATTATATATTTTTATAGAAAAACCGATTCCACTCAGTAAAACAAAAATAACCAAAGTGCCATTATTTTCCCGCCTTACTTTGTAATGCTTCTATTCCTCCAGGTCATTATTGTAATTTATTGATCGATTTTAAAGGTCTTTGTTAACTAGGTACAAGTCGCAATGGTACATAGGTACATATCGCAATAAAGAAACGGCCGCACCATTTAGTGTTTGGAATCATATAACAAAAATTGTTAATATGTTTGGAATTTTAATCAATTCTATAATAATTTAAACTCCATATTATAAATATAGGCATGTTGCAAACAGTTTTGTATTTTCCAAAACGAAAAAGATTAAAAAGTTTGAACTTTTGAAAAATCAGTATTTGATACTGACTATCGAATAGATTGGCTCTTTCTCAAAATGATAATAATAGCCCTAGAATAGCTAAAGTCAATAAGAAGAATTTATCATTCGGGTAGAAAGCATGTAAAGCTGGTGGGCTTCGTGGTTATATCAATATCATAGCGAACGTAAAAGTATACACATGTTATACGAGGGTGGTCCGATAAGTACTTAGCCTACAAAAGAAAAACAAAAATGTTGGAGAAATGGCGATTTATTTTTCAATATAGTCTCCTTCTAGCTCGATACACTTGACCTAGCGATGCTCCAACTTCTTTAACCCGTCTGAAAAATACGTTTTCTCGAGGTCTGCAAAGTAGGCCTCCGTGACGGCGATGACCTCCTCATTCGACTGAAATTTCTGCCCGGTGAGTGACTTTTTCAAGTCTGGAAACAAAAAGAAGTCGCACGGGGCCAAATCTGGAGAATACGGTGGATGGGGCAGCAGTTCGTAGCCCAATTCGACCAAATTGGCCGCGGCGAGGGCGGAGGTGTGAGCCGGTGCGTTATCATGGTGGAAGAGCAGTTTTTTTTTCACCAAGTGGGGCCGTTTTTTCTTCAATTCGGCGTCGAATCGGCCCAATAATTTGGCATAGCCCTTCTCCAGGTAGTCGATGTGGATCACACCTTGTGAATCCCAGAAAACGGTGGCCATCACCTCTCCGGCCGTAGGGACAGCCTTCGCCTTCTTCCGAGCACGTTCGCCGGGTGAAGTCCACTGTTTCGACTGTTCCTTGGTCTCTGGTGTGTACCAGTGGATCCATGTATCGTCGACTGTCACGAAACGACGCAGAAACTCCTTCAGATTGCGCTTAAACAGCGGCAAACGCTGCTCTGAAGTGGTCTCACGGTTGCGCTTGTTGTCCGAAGTGAGCAAACGCGTTACCCATCGCGCCGACAGCTTTCTCATGCATAAAATTTCATGCAGGATATGACCCACGCGATCTTTTAAGTTTACGGAGATGCTGCTCTAAATGAAATAACGTGCAGTGATTGGTTCCATCACTTCAAAGACGGTGATTTCGATGTTGACGACCGTTCCCGTGAAGGAAGGCCAAAAAATTTCGAAGGCGCTGAATTGGAGGTATTGCTCGATGAGGATCCATGTCAAACGCAAAAAGAATCTGCTTCAGTATTAGGAATTACCCGCTGAGTTATTTTCAAGCGATTGCATGCGTTGGGAATGGTTCAAAAGCAAGGAACTTGGGTTCCTTATGATTTGTAGCCACTGCTCCAACGGCAAAAAAGGAAGGGTTTTCTTGGCATCGTTACGAGAAAAAAATCATGGGGACAGCCCGGTCATGCTTCTACGTTGTCGGCTCGGCCGAATATTCACGCTGCGGAGGTTATGCTGTGTATTTTTTGGGTTCAGGGGGAAGTTATTTATTATGAGCTGTTGAAACCAAATGAAACCATCACTGGGGAACGGTATCGAACTCTATTGATGTGATTGAGCCGAGCACTGCGCGAAAAACGCCACAATACGAGCAGAGGCACGAAAAAATTCTACAGCATGACTACGCTCGGCCTTACGTCGCCAAACCCGTTAAAACCTACTTAGAAACGCTCAAATAGGAAGTCCTACCCCACCCGCCATATTCCCCAGATATTGCGCCGTCCGATTATCATTTGTTCCGTTCGATGGCACATGGTCTGGCTGATCATATGAAGACATCGCAAAATGGCTTGATTGGTGCATAGCCTCAAAAGACGAACACTTCTACCGTGACGGTATGCGAACTCTGCCAAAAAGGTGGGAAAAAATTATCGATAGCAGTACTTTAAATGATTCATTTGTAACCGTTTTTTTTTCACAATAAAGTTGCATTTTCATCAAAAAAACAGCGAGAACTTTATTGCACTCCTAATACAATGATCACGATCAGGAAACCAATTGCAATCAACAACAAACTTACAGCCATGTCAATATTAAGCTAATTATGAATTATACATCCATTAAAATTGTTCATTACCATTCATGACATACGCATACGATCTCATAGTTTCAATAATCCCTTTCTAATTTAAACTCGGAATTTGTCAAATTCTTATTTCTCCTTAAAATGACTCTGAAAAGAAGGCAGAATAGGAGGATTGGCAAAACCTGTTCCAATGCCAAAGTGTGTAACGTTAAAATGCAATTACTTATTAAAGTAAGGTAATCAAAAAAGGGAAGAAATGTTATCTCTTTAGATACTTTAATTGTCCAACTCTAAATGTGGTTGCGGTCAGTATCAGTATATATGTATGTGCATTTCTACATATTTTTTTCTGTGTTTAAAAATGCTATATTAGGCACTCTTCAAATATCCCTTATACATATATGACACTTAACTTGTCGTCAAAAAACAATTTGTGATTACAACACCCTATACAGGTAAAATGAAACTGTTATTTAAACAAATTCATATGTATATTTGAAGGAGGCATTTTTGAAAGTAAAGCGTTTACCAATGCTCATTAGAGTAGAGCCAAGCAAATACGTTTGTTCAATGAAGTGGATCATGTTATAGTTAAGTTATTAGTGAATCTTTTAAGCACTAAAAAACGTGTATTTTAGAAAGAAATCCCCGAGCATTCAGATTAGTTCTGTAAAGCTCTTTCACAAAAATTCCTTATTCCACTCTGCAAAACCTAATTAACATACATACATATGTACATATACCGATTCGTGGTTGCCCCCAAAGTTACTGGATGTTATTCGTACTCAACTCATGTTCACAGATCTTAATATTCGTACACAGCTGAAGTGATTTCTTTCAGATAAATTCACAACGTCATGTTGTAAGCTTTAATCGTATACCACTAACAGAATCTACCACCTCCACTACGGTTTAATAGTGCGAAAAGCCTTCAATTGTCTTCCGAAAGCTCACCAACCATCAGCTGCATACTCAACAGCATATTTCGTCTGATGCCAAGATTTGCCAGTTACCAAACTAGATTCGACAAGTCAAGTTCGTCCGTCTTGCAATCGGCAGTCGTCATTTGCATTTCAAGAAGCACTGATTAGTTAATTGCAGCGAACGTATTACAAACTGAAAAGTTAAAATTGTGCGAGTATCTGTCTGAAATAATAAAACAATTTATTATTGCTGTTTAAGTGAAAAAATGAATCGCCAACTATCAGAGTTAAGTGCAAGTGAATTAAATGAAGCAATTGACGATACAAATTTTCCGCAAGCTCATAGTGTATCTCGCGGTAGAAACAACAGTGTCTGCAGCATAAGCAGTGCAACTGGATTAAACAACTTTGATAATAGTCGAAGGACTTCGCATAGCAGTAATGTGCCGGAGGATTGTCCTGAGGATGAAGCAGTTGACGAAAAACGAACTAGTACTACAAGTGCCTTGAAACGGGAGCGTCCCAAATTGATGCTGAAAATGAATGGAACACTTAGGCAGACTAGCGAAAGCGAAACAACCCTTATGACACCAAAGACTCCTAAAACTCCACGGACATCCACTACTCCAGGTACGAGTAAATGAATATATAAAAACTCAAGAATTAATAAAAAGCTCTATGCAAGATAACTCAATTGCTCAGTTGCATTTCGTTCATTCAATTCTTAAACAACACGTAGGCTAATGGAAATTCGTTAGATTGACCGGACACTTCTTAACCTTGATCAAATCAGTTAAAGTGAATGTACAAAGTTGTAAAAATAACCTGTTGGGCTTGTTTTTATTGTTTCGAGCTTAAGATATATATGGTGCACATACGCAGGTCTCCTGAAAAGCACAAGTAACAAAATCACATAAAAATCAATAGCGTTGTGGTTGCACAGCCTCCGAAGCTAATCTTTTATACTTAACCCTAACGTTGTGAATCAAGTGTCCGAATTGCTTCTTAGCTGCAGACATTCACTATCGTTCCTCCCAAACTTTATCTTTATATTTGTGATGTATAAATTGAGTCTCTCTTAAATTAATTAGATAGCTCGCAAATTTATTAGGAACTACATAAATCCTATCATAAAAGAAAAGTCCAAATATTTATAATGAGTACGTATTATACATTTCGAATAAAATGTAAAATGTTCTCGGTTGAACTTGTTCTGCCTTAGCAACCTAAATGACTAATCAAGTATTTTATTGTGACTTGAAACTGATTCCTGTATACAAATGTTAAAAACGGTTGAACACCTGCCCTGACTATAGATGTCAACAAATATTTTTTTTAAAAAAACATTGAAATGCAAACGAATTTGTATTATCAAATAAATAGACATCAACTTAGAAATCTTAATTTGCTTCTCAAGTCAAGAATTAAGCCACGATCCAGAAGAACTTATTTTATAAACGATCTAGCATATCAAAACGTTTTTTATTTTTAATTAAGGAATACTAACATCTCTTACTTCCTGTAATCTAATGATAAATGGGTGCGGCGATATTTCTAAAGCACCGTAATGGAAATATTTAAACACTATGCACTCTTTCAGATCATTGCGTCTAACACGTGGATCAATAAGTCCCGGGACTAACAAAATTCCATGAGCATCCCAAAATACTGAGGCCATAACCTTACCGGCCACATTTGCATTTTTGGCCGCTTTGGACGGTTCTCTCCGACTGCAGTCCACTCGACTGACGACCGCTTTGACTCCGGAATGTAGTGATGGATCCAGGTTTCGTCACATATCGACGCGAAAAATCCGGTTTATTTCGGCGAAACAGCTCCAAACAGCGCTGGGAATCAACGACACGTTGTCGTTTTTGGTCCACCGTGAGCTTTGTTTCGAATCCATTGTTTTGAGAATATCAAGACTAGCGTCGCTTAAATCACTGTACCTCGTGGACCAAGCATCAGAATGTCATTAAATTTCGACAGATATCTTTTGAAGGTTGGTACTCTTGAAAAATAAAACGGAACTTTTGTTAGCAACGTCATCTATGGGACTTATTGATCCACGTGTTATATAAGTGGGCTAGCGGCTGTGCTCTCAATATAAATTTCCTTTTCCTTTCGACTGGTCATGAAACCGTTATCTATATTCGCGTTTGACATTACTATAAGCTATTCGATAATACCTTCCCTGGCCTTAGAGGTCTGCATACCATCTATTTAAATATTGTAGATCATTACATTTTTCCATATAAAATTCATTTGGAGTATAATTACAGTTCATTTGGTATAACTTGCCCCGCAATATTATAGGATTTCACTTAGCATAGCTTTGAATTTATTTACACTCTTTATCATTTTCTTTTCGTCATGTACACAAAGTTCCCTTAAGGTTATTTTGTCATTTGTTCAATATAGCATCTCAACGCAATTTTCGTCTGTTCCAGTTGAGTCAAGGTATTCACGATATTTAGTATTCCACATTCAGGTTATGTTTTTTAAATTATTCAACTTATATATGTATATTTGTGTAATAAGAATCACTTAACATCTGTCAAGACATTAAGTTAATAAATTCATTTGCAATCAGGAAAGGGAAAACAAGTTGTCTGAAACGATTGCTTATTATCGGTTTAGATACGTCACACAAAAATCCATCTGTTTATTATCACTCGAAACAATTGTATCTATTCACTAATTAGTCAACTATTATTGACTATTAAATACATAAAACAAGGATCCATTGCTTCTTATCCTCACCGCTTAATGATAATCAACAACAAATTTGGTTAAGAAAACAATGACTTCAACAGCCCGTTTGATATTAATTGAAACACTAAAAATACGGGGTGCGCCATCTCATATGGGTCGTTGTAAATTTCGAATAACTTCAACAATTCCGAACCGATTTTGGAAAATCGAAAACTTTTATTCAATTTAGACCTTTCCAATTTATTTTGATTAATTTTTGAAAACAATATCAATTAAATGTCCGCTTTTATTGCCGATGCAAAAATGGGCTCGTTTTTGAGCATTCTCCATGATATTTTCGAGCATTTCGGTCGAAATTTCTGCGATTTCCGCACGAATGTATCTTTTGAGCTGTTCTATTGTCTTCAGGCCGTTAGCATACACCTTGTTTTTCAAGTATCCCCAAAGAAAAAAGTCTGGAGGAGTCAAATCCGGCGATCTCGAAGGCCAGTCAATATCGCCCTTTTTTGACATCAATCTCCCATTGAACTTCTTAGGTAAAAGGTCCATTGTTTTGTCCGCAGTATGGCATGTCGCGCCGTCTTGTTGAAACCAAAAGTGAAATAAGCCTTTTTTTACCCATTTTTGGGACCACATAATGGGCCAACATCCACCGATATCGATCGCTATCCATTGTATCGCCAACTTTGAAGAAATGCGGTCCAATGATGGTTTTAGCGCATACACCGGCCCAAACAGTAACTTTTTGATCTGTCACGCTGGATAAAATTGGCTTTGTCTCTAAAAGGGCTCTTGGGACGTTTGAATGCCTCTCAACAAATACCCTTCAAATCCGAAAAGCTGCAATGAAATTAAAACGTAACAACATCCTGCATTCAGGTGCAGATAAACTCTACAGACAATTTTATAAGAATTAATTCCATAGAAGAATTAACCAACTTGCAATCAGCTTCAAACACAAATATAGTCCTGGAGATTTGTGGTTTTCCATATAATTTACTTTATGAGCAGTTATAGTAGTAAATTTTCTATAGGCAACCTTGATAAAAAGATGGAAGATGGACCTATCTATTGTAAAACCATGCTCAATATCTTATCATCACGGTCAGACGATTTGAAAGTTTGCCAAATGAATGTATGTAGCCTTTCACCAAAAATTGACGAATTGAGGATTCTCTTTTCTTCTAAAACAACGGATATTATTTGTATAACAGAAATTTGGCGGGATGAGAGCATAAATGATAAATTGATCGCTATTGACGGTCAGCGAATTTTTAGATTGGACGGCGTTGGTCGTGCGTGTGGAGTCGTCATCTATGTTCGTAAGGGCTTTCCAGCAAGATGTATAGGTATCCTTAACATTGAAGATATTTAATACTTGCTTATCTATGGAATTTATAGACATCCAAGTAGATTTTCATACAAAAAATTTTAAGTGTTTTTATCCAAGCATAGTCCCTGCTATGAAAATATCATCTTATGTGGAGATTTAAATATGTATAGAGATGTGCGTCACCAACAGTGAACACATCTCTACAAATCTCAACAAATCTGCATAATTTGTTCGACTCTCACGGTCTGAATACTGTAAGTTACTTACCAACACGATTAACTAATCATAGCGCCACCTGTCTGGATCTGTTTGTGGTTTCCTGTCCTATAAAAGTCTTATTTTTTGATCAATTAAATGGTGTAGCCGATCATGATTTGGTTTTTCTAATATATGATGGTCTTTACCATAGATACCGAAAAACCCTATTTTTATCGTGATTTCAATAACGTTAAGGTGGATGAATTTTTAAACGAAATCTCGAGCATAGACGTGCAGCCATTTATATCTGCTGTTTCAACTAACTTTAAGGTGGATCAACAATATAATTAAGTATTATTATGATAAATATATTCCGCTGAAAAGACGAACAACAAGTAGAAGCTGTCCTTGGCTAACGATTAATATCCAGAATCTTTTATTCTAACGCAATTTTTTGTACAATGTTTTCAAAAACGCGAGATCAGACAGAGACTGGGAAAGATACAAAATTTGTAGAAATCTAACGACGAAGACAATACGAAATGCTAAAAAAGAAATGTATTTCAATTTATTAGATGCTTCAAAGAACTCAACCAGAATAATTTGGAAAAACTTTCAATAAATAGAATTGATGCAACTAATAAGTCTAATCCTTTGTCTAATATTGATCTCGATCTTGTTAACCGCCTTAATGTCGTTTTTTCCTCGTCAAGCTCACCCAATTCATCAGCTGCTTATAATCGCTCTTTAAGTTCAAATGGGTCCTTTCATTTCAATTGTGTTTTGATTGAAGACTGTGCTTTCGCACTGTTCTCAATTTAATCCAACGCGTTGGCTCTTGGTGAAGTATCACCTAAATTCATACGTCTTGTTCTCCCTGTCATCATACCGATCATATGCAATATTTACAACGACTCTCTCATGTGGTCAATCTTTCCAAAACCATGGAAACTGGAAAAGTTATTCCTCTGCACAAAAAAGGTTCAAGCCAGGATTTATCCAATTTCCGCCCCATTAGTTTATTGCCTTTCCTTTCTAAAGGGTTTGAAAAACTTATGTTAAATCAGTTATCTGTTTATCTTGAGTCTTTTTACTTATTATCTCCGCTCCAATCTGGTTTCCGCAAGAAACATAATTGTGTATCTGCAGCTTTAAGGGTTGCCGATGATATTCGATTATCCATTGATCAAGACAGGGTTACAATTTTAAACTTACTATATTTTTCTAACGCTTTCGGTTCAGTTGACTACAGTAAGAAATTGGAAACGAAATTTGATTTTTCGATAAGCTCACGTAAAATGGTAAAAAACATTTTAACTAATCGCCAACAAGTTGTTTATATTGGTTCTATTTTATCAAATACTGTTGATTTAAAAAAAAACGGAATTCCACAAGGGTCTTTATTAGGTCCTATTTTATTCAGTGTGTTCATTAATGATATTATTGATGTAATTAAATATGTCATCTCTATGCTGATGACCTACAAAATTACCTATCTTTACGGTTAGGCCTACTTGAGGACAAAGTGCGCAGTATCAATGAAGACTTAAATAGAATTCACCAATGGACTTTGGAAAACAATTTCACTTTAAATCCCAGTAAATCCCCAAGTATCATAATTTATAAATCAAATCTCAATGAATCTTACTTTCCCGAAATCTCCTATAATGGGTTCGTTATACGTTATAAGCCTTCCGTTATGAATTAAGGCCTTTTATTCAATACAACAATCATGTTATTAAAGTAATTGGACTCATATACGGCGGCCTTAGACGTTTAGACGGAGAATTTCATATTTTATACCACAAAACACTAGACTTATGTTAGTTAAAACTTTACTTGCACCAATTATGTATATCCTATGGGGCACCTTTATACGCTGGTATGGACTCAACTACCAAACAAAAGCTAAATTCAGAATTCAATGTATGTGTGCGTTTTGTTCACCCTTTTTAAAAAAATATGATCATGTTTCTCATTTAAACAATTGTATTTTCGGTATGTCACTTATGTCACACTTAGTAATTGAGATATGCAAATTTATTTTTAACTTAATTCACCACCGACAGCCTCTCTATCTATTCGATAAGCTTCAATTTTCCTCATCCTTGCGCACTAATAACTTAAATATCCCCAGACGTTCAGTTATGCAATCACGTAGGTCCTTCTTTGTCTTAGGTGCCAAAATTTGGAACAGTATACCTGCTCACTCTAAGAAAATTTTGAATTTAAATAATTTTATCTCCTCCATCAAAGATCATCTCAAGTACCCAGACGTTGCATTGCATCTCCACTCTATTTTCATTAATTAATAAGTTCAATAAATCACTAAATTTGTTAACTTTCAATACATTTTTTATTGTAAATTATTGTAAATTTCTAGAGTCATAAAAAAGATCTAATCTTAAGGCTTTTTGATATAAATAAATGAAATGAAAGTATTTCTTCTAGTTGCTAATAGGTAACTGTTAACCCTTACCTGACTTACCTAACATTTACTTTCATCTGTCAACTCAAGTCGCTTGCTATAATGCAATATTTAAATATATCAGATTCAGTTCAAGTGATAGTAAAAACCGTATTTGGATACAAGTTACTTAAACTAATCAATTTGGTGGCTAGTTCAGTCAAAGTTCCAGGAGAACTACCCTGCTCCTTGAGTAGTTTACGATGGTCCTTCAATTGAATAATGTGTTATTGGTTTCTTTCTTTCTTTTTAGAAATGAATTCTTACTTATTATACATATTTAAAATTACAGGACATGAAAACTGTACATTTCATCATGATTTGGAATTAGATCATAAGCCACCAAGTCGCGAGGCCCTGCTACCGGATATGGCTCGTTCATACCGCCTCTTACTTGGTGGACTTGGAGAGAACCCAGATCGCCAAGGATTGATTAAGACACCGGAACGTGCAGCCAAAGCAATGCTATTCTTTACAAAGGGTTACGATCAATCATTGGAAGGTAAGCTCTATTTTTTCTCATTGTAACTGAACAATTAAATACTCGTACTGCAACTAATTTATGGTATGTATTTTGGCTTGTAAAATTTTTTTAATTGGTTGAAAACTAAACATAATGGAGGAACTATAATATTATTCTGTCATATTAGGTTCCGGTGTATTTTAGGAGTACCTTCAAATGTTCGGCTTATAAACATAAACGGCTTTTAAGATACGAGTGAGCCATTTCAGTCTTTCTTTTTTGAATGACTTTAGCAATTTTGCCTCCCAATTTAATTTGTTCGTATATCTACGACCTACATATATTTGAATTTTTCGTCAAACGACTTCTTAAATCATTATATATCTAGAAATAGATTTGCATTGTCTAAAACTTTGACGGTTTTCAGGCAATATATTTTATATCTTAGGGATCATTATTTTTGAATATGACGTCTCCCACCCTTAATTAAAACAAAAATTTAAAAAGGTTATTTCATTCATATTCTCATCTCAGCATTTCATTATTTTTTGTGACACAACCCAGGTGTGTAGTCATTTTGTCGCCCGAACCGTCTCCATTATGTGAATAAATATTCTACTCCTGACTCAACTGATCTACATGCATTATAAAAAGAAGGTCAACAATTTAAAAACATTTAGACAGAGATCTGAATAAATTCATTTGCCTTTCATATTTTTTCCCCAACATTTTAAAAGGCAAAATTTCCTTGCAGATATTTTGAATGGAGCCATTTTTGATGAAGATCACGATGAAATGGTTGTCGTTAAGGACATTGAAATGTTTTCCATGTGCGAACACCATTTAGTCCCGTTTTATGGAAAGGTTTCTATCGGTTACTTGCCATGCAATAAGATCTTGGGTCTAAGTAAACTAGCAAGGTATTACTAATATATTTTCTTTACGAAACACTGAACTAAATATATGTATAATTGTGTTATTTTTTTTTAGAATTGTGGAAATATTTTCGAGACGCTTACAGGTCCAGGAACGATTAACAAAGCAAATTGCTGTCGCGGTAACTCAAGCTGTGCAACCGGCTGGGGTGGCTGTCGTTATCGAGGGAGTGTAAGTTATTAATAACTTGAAAATCATATTATGTTAGATCGAAAACAGTAACAGAGTTGAATGTTGGTTTTGTTAGTATGATTCAAACAAATAATTGAATGTCACTCTGATTAATATTGAATGTACATACTCGTACGTACGAGTTATGATCATGTTGTGCTGAGATTTAAGAGACCTTAGTAGAAACAAATTTGCATAATGAAATTTAAAACATTTTTTTATATACGCCAATGCTTTTGCATATTTTTTCAGACATATGTGCATGGTCATGCGAGGCGTGCAGAAAATCAATAGTAAAACAGTAACATCCACTATGCTTGGAGTGTTCCGAGATGACCCAAAAACTCGTGAAGAATTTCTCAACTTAGTTAATAGCAAATAAGATATATTTAACTACAAAACTTAAATAAATATATATTTATGTATTTATTGATTTTAATGTTATTTCGGACAATAACTGCGCAAAAAAACAATAAACATAAAAAAATATATTCTTAACCACTCAAAATGTTATACATATGTACTTGAAAATTGAACTACAATGAAACAGATACACCGAAAAAAACTTCTTATACATACATATATTTGAAAATGAAGACAAACCTTATATTTAAGCTAATAGAAAAAAACTAAGTTAACGACAAAAAAAAATTGTTTCCGTAATTAGGTTTAATAACATTACATAAATTAATTTAATTTAATCCATTTAATTTTTCGTTAAAATTGTTGAAAATTGCTCACCGACCAATACATATTTTTGCAGTATTTTTCGTTTTATTTATAATTTATAACACATTTCTTATAAATAGTATAGTGCAATGCAAAAGCGGTTACGGGTAATACAATATAATTGTTGAAATATTTAAAAAAATATGTTATAAGAAATACAAATATTTGTATTATTAAACAAAATTAAAGGGATCAATATATTTAGGGAATTTACAAATGAGCCGTTTTATCGAAATTGTTAAAGAGACATGTACTTAATATATATACAATACAAAAAACTGTTATTATACTATATGTATGTATATTAATGCATAATCAGAGATATTGAATCGAATATATAAAAAAAAGAAATAAATAATTGTTTTATGAATGGACTTACATATATGTCTTAAGCTTCATCATGGAAAATAATAAACATTTAAAAGTATTTACTTAATCTGCGAGAACGTTATGACCGCTTAAAAAAAATATAAACTCTTCCGTATCTCCTTTATTAATACAAGCAAGATGGTTGGACATTAGAGTTAACATATTAAGGCGCCCAGAAGTAAACTACTGCTCAGAATCTCGTAGTGAAACATCGGGAGAAATAGGAATAGACTAGAGTGGAAAAGACTTTTTTCTAACTTGGACGCTAATTCGACACTCGCGTAATCGACGCCTGAATGCAACAAGCTAACATCTGAATCATGGTTCTTTTTGCTTTATCCTGGGTTCTCTAAATATTTTACATTTTGATCTCTGATTTCCTATTACTTCCTACTACTGCAGAACATCGGCTTTCCGATATCTACAAAATAACTATCCCCTAAACGGGTACGCAGTCCAACTTTCTCAAGTACTTATTAAACGTTATCTTAGAGTAAACTAAAGTGAAGAATATACGCGACGCTCGTTGTATTGACGTGATTAGATTAGGTCAAATGTCAAGAGGAAGCATGAGAGCATTTAAGAAGTAGCTGCTAAAAGGCGTCTTTATGGTAAGTTAATTGGAAAAAACCATATGCGCATATTTGCATATGTTGTCATCAAATGAATTGGTTAATATGCATACATGGAGAGCAATCAGCATTGGAAAATGCTGTTATACAACCAACGCAATGATGCAGTAAAAAAACCAAAAAAACTACAAGGCCCTAACAAATATGCTGGCGATTTATTAACAAAGTGTCATCGAATGAAAAAACTCGGTCATAATTTCCTTATTCAAAAATGGTGACCGAACAATGCAACAATTACCTAGGAGTATTACTGCCGTGAAGGTGTTACAGGTCAGTGATGTAGAGCTAAGAGACTCGGCACACAGCACGTCGGTCCCAAGGGTACGCCACCGTGCGTTAGCGAATGCGGGACAGTCACAGGGAAAGTGTTCTACTGTGTCATCCTCCTCGCAACATGCAGCAAAGATGGGCGTCTCACTGATGTCAAGAACGTAAACATCATTGGCAAAAGTATAATGGCACGTAATGACGCCCGCAAGCCTTCTGCAATCATTTCTCCTTAAGGATAAGAAGAATGCTGCGGACTTCTTGCAGACATCAGGGCGTACGTGCTTAGTCATACTGCACCGTAGATATCGCCTTCATCTACGACTGTGTGCATTAAAGACCTAGTCGTTGATGTCAGATTTGGTCGTGGAAGCAGGTAGACCTAAGGATCTTCAGGTCCTGAGAAATTCTCCCCTGAGCCCATTCTAGCGAGTTCATCGCAGACCTCATTTCCTGGGATCCCAGAGTGACCTGGGACCCATACAAGCCTTAGTGAAGTTAGTCTTGAGTTCAAAAAGGTCTTGAGTTCATGCACTAATTTAGAGGGGTGGTCGTGGTGCAATGGTCAAGAAGTCAAGTCAAGAACAATTCCTATACGGAAAAACTGTGCAACAACATCAGTTGTGAATGGGAGATTATCAAAAAGTGCTGACGAAGGCATAACACTCGCAGTATAAGATCACTTCAAAATTCATACTCTGCGTGTGCATTTCCAATATAACACCTTAATGACATGGAAAAAGAGTTACTGTGAACTACAACCAACGCGAATTCAGTCGAATCTCTCAAATCTTATGTAGGACAACCACCCACGTAGAGTAGTGAACAAACATCTTCGACACAAACCATCTGAAACCCGTCCAGGTCGTGTGGCAAACACCATAAGAGCGTACACTCGTGAACCTGCACGAATTATTAAAAAAAAAACTGGATAGAGGCTTGCACACAGCTTTGTCTATCACTGCAGACGCATATGCTATTTCCCTTCTACCTGTACTTCACAACTTAGTGCATAGCCACTAAGATTGCGTATATCTCTGATTGAAAGACAGACGCATATTTTCCTAACGAGAAGTACAGGCGAATGTTTTCGCGCTCAAAGAAAACTCCAGCGCCGGACTCCCGCTCAGTCCTGGAGTCATCTGTAAAAAACCATCGACCATTCCTGTGGCCATGGAAATGTGACTGAAAAATAATAGCGCAGTAGGGTGGCAGGTGTCATTGCGTCGGAAGATAGGATATTTCCCGCGCAAGTACACTGCCACTCCAATGCGAGTTGTACCAAAAACATCTCTTGAGGCGAGACACGGCTTTCAGTGCGCACCCTCTGATATATATGTCAAGGAATGGAAGATTTATCATAGCATCTAGAGCAGCTCCCGGTGTGCTGGGGAAAGCCTCCATGCAGCTGAGACAGACCGCTCCTTGTAGTTTGGTGAAAGAGACCACGACATGTTAGCCTGTTCCACCATTGCCATATAGATCCAGAGGATTTGGTCTATAGTCGATATGCCATATATCGACCATGCATAGTAGCTGCCGATTAGTGTAGTGCAAAAGGGTTTTAGAAGTTCACACAATACGCTGGACAGGATCTTGTCTGCGACATTAAGCAGGGATATACCCCTATAGTTCCTGCAAGAGGATGGGGAAAGAGCTGCTATTCCAGTTATCGGGCATGCTTTCATCTTCCCAAATTCTGTAGATGATCTTGTGCATGCTCCCTACCAAAACATCGTCGCCAGCCTTGAAGAGCTCTGATGGTAAGCCATCTAGGCCTGCAGCTTTGTTATTCTTCAGCTTGTGAATAGCTGTGCCGACTTCTTCGATGCTGGGCGGGAGGAATACTTCAGCGGCTGAAGTTGGAATTTCCTCGGTTCCTACCACTCTCTCTTGGTCATGCTCGTTAAGCAGCTGCTGGAAATGCTGCTTAAATACATCCACTATTCCCTGCGGGTCGGTGACAAGATTACCCTCGCAGTTTTGATGAGCCTGGGGACCTTCCTTGAAGCCTCCTGCCAGGCCTTTGGCTTTCTTATAAAAGGCTCGAATTTTGTGCTTATCCCTAGACTCCTCGATATCCTTGAGCTGGGAGGGCGCGAAAATTCTTGTCTTTTGTCGCAGTAGTTTTTTCTCCTCCTTTCTTCTGGCTCGGTACTCCTTTTATATTGCCCTGGTTTCTCGCCGTAACGCCTTTTGATACACCCCGTCGGTTGCTGCCTTTTTCTGCTCACACTCTCCATTTCTTGTCGGGGGTGGTAGGTTAGTACTCTCGGCTACTTCCTGAATGGCTGAGCGGCAATGCAGCCACATACTGTTGGCATTTGTATTCGTCGTAGGCATACCGTAGAGTCTTTCACTCAGTTGCTCTCTGAAAACTCTGGCAACCTCCGGTGTCTAATGTCGAACCTCCTCATGGTGGGGTGGTGGAGCTTTTTGTCATTGGACAGTCGAGCTCTGAATCTTGCTGCTACGAGGTAATGATCAGAGTCGCCAGGTTGCTGTGTGGATTCGCTTAGGAGGGAATCTTCTGCTACTTACCACCGCATTACGAGCTGTGGCAAAATCCCTTAGGTTGTGCCGTGAGCAAAACCGTTATCTGTTGTTGTAACGTGAAGGCTCTGCTTTCCGATCACTCCGCGAAGGGTGTTCTCCTTACCGATTTTGGCGTTAAAGTCCCCGAGTACGAATTTAACATCGTACTCCGGACAAGCTCCGTAGACGTTGTCCAGGAGGTCATAGAAGTCCTCCTTGATTGGGTCTTCAGCCTCTTCGGTTGGGGGGTGTGCACATATGAAGCTGATGTTATAAAATCTGCCTTTGATGCGGATCACAGCCAGGCGATCACTTATAGGTTTAAACTCGATGACCTTCTACCTGAACCACTTTCCCACGACAAATCCGCTTCCCAATATGTGCAATCTTCTGTGCCAGCTGTAATAAATATCGCAGTCTTGTTTCCTATCCGTCGTGGCGTATCCGTCCGTTGATCAGCGGCATTTAGCTCATTCATAACTTGGTTTTTTTTCGTGAGCGGATTGTTGGCCCGCTGCACAAGCGCCAGCGTGGTCGGAGTTTTGTAGCTGCATACATTCGTTCACCTCCCAACCGTTGTTGAAGAGGTTATCCAGAGGCATATCGCCAGATTGAGAACAATCAACAACTTTACCCTGTATGTCCGAGCCCAAGCCCTCTAAGTATTCTATGGACCCTTCTTATTCGGCAAATTTATTTTTATAGTACTTTAATTAGATAATTTTTATTTTCTATTGCCGTAGTTTCGAAAAGATTTATACTGATTTTCATAACTGTGATATTGACTATTGTTTTTCCATTTATTGTAGATTTTATCTCTTTCTTTACATAGAGCTACAGGCTCCGCTGTTATCCATGGACTTTGTTTTTCTATTCTTTTCAATCTAATTTTCATATATGCCAATGAAAATGTGGACATACCTTTCATATAAATCATCCACACTTGCTGCATTTTCCAGAATACTTCTGTTAATCATCGATATTCGATAGTATGTGATCACTAAGGATTAATTTTTGTATTGTGATTTCATGCTTTTTTGGTATTCTATACATTAAGGTACGAGGGTGGTCCGATAAGTACTTAGCCTACAAAAAAAAACTAAAATTTTGGAGAAATGGCGATTTATTTTTCAATATGGTCTCCTTTTAGCTTGATACACTTGACCCAGCGATGCTCCAACTTCTTTAACCCGTCTGAAAAATACGTTTTCTCGAGGTCTGCAAAGTAGGCCTCCGTGGCGGCGATGACCTCCTGATACGACTGAAATTTCTGCCCGGCGAGTGACTTTTTCAAGTTTAAAAACAAAAAGAAGTCGCACGGGGCCAAACCTGGAGAATACGGTGGATGGGGCAGCAGTTCGTAGCCCAATTCGACCAATTTGGTCGTGGCGAGGGCGTAGGTGTGAGCCGGCGCGTTATCATGGTGGAAGAGCACTTTTTTCTTCACCAAGTGGGTCCGTTTTTTCTTCAATTCGGCGTCGAATCGGCCCAATAAACCGGCAGAGTTCAGCCCTGTGACCGTTTGGCCCTTCTCCAGGTAAACTTCCCCTTCATCGGAGCACGTTCGCCGTGTGAAGTCCACTGTTTCTTGGTCTCTGGTGTGTACCAGTGGATCTATGTTTCGTCGATTGTCACGAAATGACGCAGAAACTCCTTCGGATTGCGCTTAAACAGCGTCAAACACTGCTCTGAAGTGGTCTCACGGTTGCGCTTGTTGTCCGAAGTGAGAAAACGCGACACCCATCGCGCCGACCGCTTTCTCAGGCCCAACATTTCATGCAATGCCTACTGTCTCAGCTATCTCGCGCACCTTCAATCGGCGGTCTGCCAATACGAGATCGTGGATTTTGGTCACGTTATCCTCCATGGTAGCCCTTTTCGGGGCACCTGGACGTCGCTCATCAAAAACCGACGTGCGACGTTGGAACTCGTTAAATGGTCGCCATCGAAGGAGAAGAGTCACCGTACGCAGCATCCAAACGCTCTTTGATTTCGCTGCCCGATTTCCCTTCCAAAAACAAGAATCGAATCACCGACCGATATTGCTCTTTTTCCATTTTTCTAAAATCCGCGGACACTTCCGCTTCCACACGCGGTCAAAACAAAACTACGAGTCTGATCCGGCTGAAATTTCGACAGTAGTCTACTAAAATGTACTACACGATAGTAAGTTACTCTTGCGATACTGGCGCCATCTGGCGGCGAGGCTAAGTACTTATCGGACCACCCTCGTATGGTGATTCTATAGTTGCTGCATATATTTTTTTATATTCACTAAACAATGATCGATTGTTTAAATCGACTCTAGTACTGGGCAGAGGAACATTTTAAAGGCCCTTAACATTAATCATATCTAGATATCTTACCGCGCAGAGTTCTTCATCGTTATGTATATCTGCGTTCATGTCGCTTTGGTTTAGGTTTGGTGGTCGATAAATTGCTAAAAGTATGTTTTCAGTATTGTATTTAATTCTTTCATAAGATCTTTCCTATCTAGCAAACAGAGCAATTCCACCACCAATTCGATTTTTTCTATTTAAAAGTTCCACGTTAAAACCATCTAGCTGATAAAGACAGTTATCCTCATGCATATAATTATGTTAACAATATTACTTAGAAATAAACTCCAGTTTATTCTTTAAAATCGTATATTTAAGATTTACATATATCGATAAACGTATTATGCACCATATGATCTGCAATTGACATTTGAACACACTCATTTTCGTTGTTGTCAACCGAAGCACCCTTCGTCTGCTCGCCGGTATGACGGAGACCTTCCGTCAAAAATGGATCTTTATCGCTCACTTCCAGGTAGTTGATGGTGGTATCACCCTTTCCAGCGAGGAAGAGCATGTTCGTGTCCGGATCATAGAGTGGCATTAGAATACCTGTCGGGCAATCGAGCTCGAGTGTCTTCTCCGGAATCGAAAAATTGCGATTTGTTGTTGCTTTTATTCTTATATTTAAGGTGTGAGGTAGATGAATATTATATTATTTGTTTATGACTTCAACATCAGCGATTCGCAAAACCGTTGCACTCTTTAAAATTGTCTTCTTGCTTTCGTTGATGTCGTGCATATTCAGTTTATTTCTCAGATCATTATTTTCTAGCGGTCATTTAACTTTTGCTGTTTCACAGCAGTCAACTCGATCGCACGGCGAAAATTATATATGTACTACGTGGCCCTAATAATACTTAATATTAATATAGAGCCATCTCATTTTTTTTTTATAGGGTTCGTGCAGGTTCAAGGGTGTACGCTCTTATGGTATTTGTCAACAACCTGGACGGGGTGCAGACGGTTTGTGTCGAAGATGTTCGTTCACTACTCTCCGGGGGTGGTTGTCTTAGATAGGATTTGAGAGATTCGACTGAATTTGCGTTGCTGATGTTGCTACACAATTATTCCGTATAGGAATTGTTATTGGCTATGGACAGACTTAAACTAAAGACCTTCCGCTCCACGTCCATCCACGAATATTCATATGGAAAGGATTTGCGTATTCCAGAGGCAATGAATGCCTTACGGTCTGTCTTAGAGCGTCAAGATCCTGGTTCATTATGTATTACCCCAATAATATCCTGTATGACGGAGCAGGCCTAAATAGAACCGACAATTTTCTTGTTAAAATCGTCAGAAAGCACATCGCAAAGGCAATGACTAATGCAAATAACCTAATTTCCAGGGTTTACTACACCAATTATAGCCACCATGAGAACACACACCGATCGAAAGCATTTCTTCATATCGATTCCGAAAGGTTAGTGCAAAATAGAAATGGTATCCCGGAAATTTACCACCAGCTACCGGGGCGCCATGGACAAATGGCTCATCCGCAACGGGATCGTTGAGGCTGTTCATGAGCTCATTCCTTTTAGTACCGCAATGGCGGACTAGGACCTCGCCGATGTTGCTAAACAACACGCCGATAATTGGTGGTTGTCGGGTGAAAACTCTTCTCAGTATGGCGCATTACACCAGTGTGATGCTCGCACTATTTAGTTCGTAAGTTAGTTTAGGGTTAGATATGGGATCTTTGGAAGGTTGAGCACATCCTCATTCTTACAGAAACCTGAGAACTAACTGAGGCCTGTTAGTCTTGGAGAGGTCTCGGACATGGGCAGTGAATGAGATGGCAAAGCCCAGTCGCTGAAAGACGCAATCAAGAGGGCGACTACTCGGAACAAAACACACGAGTGCTAGCCAAACTGATTATATTTAAGACTATAACTAAGCAGCTTAGAGTAGATTAAGCTTTAGGCTAAGAAAGAAAGCAGACTCTAGGTTTTTAATAAACTGTTCCTAGATTAGCAAATAAGAAATATAGTTAGACTTATAGTGTCCGCACAGGGCCAGTAAGACATATTTAAGACATATTTTTTGTCTGAGTAAATAGCATTATAGGTTTTTATCAAAATTTTAAGCTTACATAGCCACAACCAACGCAATAGTTGCAAAATTTAGAATTGTAAAAGCCAAAAATATAGTCCGTACTTCAATTTAGGCAGGAATGACAAAAACCAAGGACCGGGTCGTCTTAATGGAGATTACAAAAGTATACAGTGAAATGAGAGCAAGTATCTATTTAACATAGCCGGTGCTTCCATCAGAAAAACTTACCCAATTCGTTGGACTATTACACTTCTTATGTAGGTCTTTATGCCATATATGTAGTTCTGGCAATCAGAGTTGATGTTTTCTATTAACTTTCTTTTTTTAAATATTGTTTTTGAGAAATGTCTCAGTCTGCCAAACACTGGGTGCTCTACCGCCTTCTAAAACTACCTTAACAGCATTAAAGCCGTTTTGTTTATATCTAAATAATTTTTGGTTATTTTAAATTATGTATCAGCCTTCTGACTCTGGTTAATCATACGTTTAGTAAATAAAATAAGTAAACCTATTACTCATCATAAATGTGAATTAAGGAAATGCTAACGAACTTTTCATTACGCATGTAAGCTCAGAGATAAAGGAGACTCCTATATGACATGACATAATACTATTTGACAAATTGTCTACACTTCGAAGCTTGTTATAACTTATGGGCATACCGCCATTTTGATAAGAGATTTTTAGTCTGTTCAATGAGGCTGTTCTGGTCTGTTCCGGACTGAGAAGTATACGTTTTGCTGTTTAGTGAGAAGCAAATTCTGTCCGAAAGTGTTCTGCTTTGTGTTCAGTGACGGTGTTTCGGACACTTCAGAACACGATTTTCTGCACCTACTCTTGAGTCAGAACAGATTCGTTAAAAGTGCCAAAATCAGCTGTCTTTGGAGAAAACACATACATAAGTCCTTGCTAAAACATACATTTTACCACTGAAATATGTTGTTGACGATTCACTAATCACACTAATTTCACTATCAATGTCCACCACAACTCTTCCAAAGCAATTTTATTTGAATTCATTTAAGTTTATTATTTAATTCTAAAACATGTTTAATAAAATTTGACAAATAAGATAATTTTTTGTTTTTTGACAACTGAAATACGCCTGTACTTTTCTGTTCTAACTTGATCTGACAGTTTTCACGAATCAGTGTTGTCCAGTTCTGTTCTGATCTTTTCGTCATTGAACACAGCTTTTGGCATTTGTCGTCGCAACCACTCACCAAATGTAATATAACAAACTTGTATTTAGATAGTTTTTCCAATTTATCAATTTGACACTCTTTCCAGACATCCTGCTCTATGGCTAATGATTCCAAAAAAAAAAATTCTAATTGGTATTAGTCTATTTATAGAACCAATTGCCAAAATGTAGTATTTCAAATTTGGAAGTAACTGGAAATGCTATTTTTTGACAGTGACATTCTTAAATTTTGCTAAATATTAGCAAAATATTTCTTATTGTCTATATGTTTTTAAGTAAATAACACACATCCGTCCAATTAAAATTGTTAGTACTACGGACATCATCCAGTCTTGTGTATGTACCTTAATGCACATTCCAGTATTTTACCTAGCACCGGATTATTCCCGGCTACTTCCAACGCTATTGGAAAGTATGCCATTAATTGTTGGCTCATGCGTTCCGTTTTCGAGCAAGAGGGAGTTTGTTTTTATGTGCGTATACATATATGGGTATAAACTTCGTGCTTGCAGTTGATTTTTACAATTGTGGGCTATTTTAGTTAATTCTTATTTGTTTAAAACGAAAGATAAAATAACTACTTGTAAGTAATAAGTGCATACGGTGATTACAAAGGTGTGATTTTGTTTTGTTTCAAACAATTGCGAGACGGCAATCGTGAGGGTATAGCACATTTGCGCGTTTATGTTGTTTTTCAACATTATAACTTTCAAATTCGATCACAATTGAGACGTTAAGACATTCGTTTTACATCGAGTAGTGTATAAAACTACGATGGATGTTTCAAAGTTGGAAAAAATGAAAGTGGCCGAATTACGGAACGAGTTACAGACGCGTGGGTTAGACAGCAAAGGTGTAAAGGCTGTCCTTATCGAACGGTTAAAAGCCGCCATTGATTCCAAAGCCGCAGCGGGTGAGCAAAAATTTTCACATTTACATATAAACAAAAATTAAGTAATTGTTGCGACTCGTTTTAAAGTTCCATAATAGTTAGTAAATTAGCACGTCCCTTTTAATGGCCCTTGAAAAAAGCCATAAAATTTAATGTAATTTCTGAAAAATGTGTCTCTGACGTCACTTATCAATTCTCATCACAACCCTTGGTAGAGATTTTTTTTTTTTTTTTAAGAAGCTCATACTTGAACATTGCAATTTCAGTTGTTTGTGGAATATGTTTTGGCGGGCACGCACGGGTGTCTCGAATATGTATTTGCAAACAGGAAATTCGACATCTGGGTTTACATGTTTTATTTTTTCAATCCTAGATACACATTTTTAGTTGAGTTGTAAAAATGAGAATCGGAGGTAAGAAGTGTTAAATTATTCAGAATTAAATCATACTCATTCGAAACTCATCTCGACGGCATGTGAACATGGGTACATTTGTTTGGTGCTCGATTTTCGTCGGTCATAGTGGCAGACAGATTGTCGTAGAATGTTAAACAAATCATGGGGCATAACTGCGGTTGTCAAGACAATACCCTTTTATTGGCACCATTTTTAAAAGTTTACATATGGAAGAAAATTGAATATTACATTGGAAATTGGAACTCGGAGGTCTTATCCCATTGAAGTTATTTTGTATTTGATACTATGTACACCACTAAAGTTTGTTCAAGGTCGGTACGATAACAAATTGCTGCCTTGATTAAGACGTATATACTTTCTTGTCTCAATGATTCAGAGAAATCAATGTATATAAGCATAAGAATGAGAGCGATTGATTCATTTTTCAGTTGATTCAAAACTACAAACTATAAAATATGTAAAATATACTTAAAAAACAGTTTGAGTCCCATTAAAAGAAAAAAAAAAAACCTTTTGCATACAATATATATCAGAAAAAACCAATTTAATTAGATAATCATAAAGTAATGTTGAACATGCATATATTTATTTGTAGATAATTTCATAGTTTATTTGATTTTTGTTTAGAATATGCATTTTCCTGCAAAACTTGCATTATGAAAATAGAAATGCTTGTGTATTAAATGTAATACAGTATAGTTTTATATAGAAGGCACTTTTTGAGTAAGTAAAGTACGGTTCACGCAACATCTGTACGCTATTTGTTGCTTATTACAGCGCCCCTAGTAAAGAGTAGCGAACTATTGTGACACATATGTTCAGTAAAGCTTAAATGTTAATTGATGCAATTTTTGTTTTCGATTGAACATGTATCAGTGGTTCTGTGCGCAATGGAAGTTGAAAGCAGCATAATAATATTAAAAAAATTCTTGAAAATCCTTCGTGGTCGGGGTCAAAGATCGCAAAGGTGTTAAAATTACCGAAAACTACAGTGTGCTGTGTTATAACGGTATAAAGAAACATTCAGTATAGAAAGAGCTAAAAAAAAAAATAAGAAAGCGGGATGTAAAAATTCAAAACTGGTCTAAACCCTTTCCACTCCAATGTCGAGTGTCACTCGACATTGATTTTGTTCCACCAGCTCCACTGTCGAGTGACACTCGACATACTGTAATACTTCTTTTTGCGGACAATTTAAAAAAAGGTGGCATTTTTTTTTATTAAAATTTTTGATAAAGCCCCCTCACACTTACTACGAAACGTGGCAACAGCGCTGATTTCTACAACTGTCACCGATTGTACTGTCATAATAATTCTGCTATAGTTGTTATTGCATTGTGATACGCACCGCGCTCTTATTTGTGCAAAGACTTGTTAAATGGATTATTTGTAATTTCTATTTTCTGTACATTTATTATATATAATAGAAATAATCCTGCCTATATCATGGATAAAAAAATAGAACAAAGTGCGTCTAAAAGACCAATAGCCGAAAATATAGAAGAAAACGAATTTGAGAGTAGTGAGGATGAGGACTATATGAAAGACTTGGACAATGTATTTGAAACTTTTCGCAGCGATGACGAGTGTGAAAATGAAGATAAATTTCCTGAAGTTCCTGTACCATCGAGGAAAAGAAAATCTGATCCAGGACCATTGGCCGCCGCTGTAATAGACTCGGATTCTTCCGATGATATTTTTCGAAGAAGACGCAGAGTTTGTAGAATTTTGAGTAGTGATGAAAGTCTTTATGATATCCCGGAGCTGGTAGAATAAAAAGAAAAAAAGGCTTGGAGTGGAAAGGGTTAAAGGTAGTGAGATCTGTAAAACGTGATCCCGTGCTATCGGACAATTCAATGCGAGCAAAAGTACAGCAAGGCGTATACGTTTAAACGCAGGGTTTAAATCTTAGAGTGCAACAAAATACACCAACCGATCTGGCAAGAAAAATTTAGTAGCAAAAAAACGGGCTTACGACAAACTTTTAACGAAATTCAAGGGCTGCTTATTAATGGATGATGAAACCTATGTAAAATTTGACCTAAAGAAACTACCAGGCCAACCAGTTTATGTTTCAACGAATCGTGGCAATGTCCCTTCAAAATTTAAATATATAAAATAGGATAAATTTGCTAAGAAGGCAATGCTTTGGCAGGCGATCTGCAGTTGTGGCCTAAAGAGCAGCTCTTTTGTTACTACTTCTACAATGACATCAGATATTTATATCAAAGCGTGCCTAACAAAACGACTTTTGCCCTTCATACGTCATCACCATTCAGCAGTAAAGTTTTGGCCTGAAAAATATTGGGCAATCGTTGGTAAATGTAAGTTGGTGGGAATTGTAAAAAAATTGAATTCAATGTTGAATTAAATGGAACCCTGTTGCAGCAAAAGTCAATAGAAAAAATGTTCAGAAGCTTATGCTGTCCATCAGAAAAAACACCCGAAATTGTTTGCACAGCAAAGAAATCTAAAATTAATGTTAATATTACGTTTAAGCTTAATAAATAATTTTTAATTATTTTTCCCGAAGTTTTGGTTAAAAAGACATAAGCGTACAGATTTTGCTTGAACCGCACTTTGATATCTATGTACTTGATTGAAGAATAAATAAAAGAAATGATTTCGGAATTAGGGTAATTCTAAATTATGAATTTAGAAGCATGCCGGTATCACTAAATGAAGCAGCATAGCATGCCATTTAATTTGCTGAAATTGTTTTAAGAAAACGTGGTTATTGCTTTACTGCAGTAGGGAGGCGTGTATATATAATCAGCAATTTATGTTTTCTAATTTAAGAACATACTTTCTATATTCTACTAACAAGTGGTTGCATCATTTTAAGCGTACAACCTTCCGGTAACAATACATGATAAGCCAGTGTATTCGAAGAAAGCAGTAAAAACAGCAAAAATTTCACATTTGACCGAATTTAGTGTACTTTTTTCGGTCTGGGCTTGCTTCCATTGGAATGATTGCACTTTGGTTTCGACGTCATAAAATTGTTCATCTGTTTCACAACCAGTGATGACCCTTGCGAGCAAATCTGGATCGTCATTCTACAAGCTCCTAATCGATGCTAATGCGACAATTCTTTTAGCCAATACATATATGTATATTGTAGCAATTTCGGAACTTAACTTTAACTGATACATGTTTTATGCCCAAAATACCTGAAGAAATTTTATGGTATGAGCCAACCGATACCCTCAGCAACTTTTCTGATAGTAATTTAACGATTCTTCAGAACAATTTTCTTCACTGCTTCAACGTTTTCATTCGCTGTTTCTGGCGGGTGCAGGGAAAAGAGTATCATCGTTAACCCCTCTTCGCTGTCTTCTGTGAAGAGGTTGTACTACTTGTAAATATTTTTTGTTTTACTTAAAGTATACTCTCATTATGCTGAAGTCAAGATTCCAAACGCGCTGAAGCACTTAATTTTATTTTTCACGTAACATAAAGAAAAAAATCACTAAGCACGCTAAAACACCTCTGATCTGTGTTAAATAGATCATCTGTGAACTAGAGATAGACTAAATATCCAAAATGACTGACAAGGTTAACATATATTAGAGGACATACATACATATACATACATATGTATGTAACAAAAACTAAATTTGAAAATCACCTTATTTCACCTGTCACCTTATAATGGTATAATGACGTAGAGTGGTGGAAAAAATAATAGAAACAAACGATCAACAATCAGTAACTGCGTACAATTTGGTTTTTCTTCGACAGTACTTTGATATGGTGCAACAATTTGCTCTTATCAGTTTTTTGTTTTTGCCTAGTAGTAAAAAATGCAAGCGAAAGGGATATTTTGCCTGGAAAAAATAAAAGAAACAAGCCATCACCACAGTCTTCAATCGTGATTGTAAAGTAAACTACTGGTTCGTCTTTATTGAACTCTTCGTAAATTTGTTTGACTTGTGTTTTAGTATTTGTTAGAAAAAAAAAACAGTAAAAATAAAATTCTGTCGTGGAGTACATTGCGCTAGTTCCCATCGTGAATTGATAAACAAATTAAGAAATGACGGGAAAACATTGGATGAAATAGCTAAGCTAATGAAGTGCTCTAAGAAAAAAATATTCACAGCTCTTCATTCAGGTCTCAAAATGGAAACCAGAGGCAAAAAAAGAAAAACAACCTCACTATTCGACAAACTGCTAATACGACTATACAAGAACAAGCCGTTGTTTTTTTCAAGGGAATTAACAAATGACTTAAACTTACTTTGTACGAGTCTACAATTAGAAACAGACTAATAGAAGCGGGTCTTCCTAGAAGAAGTCCCAGAAAAGTTCCATACTTGAGCAGAGACTCGTTTTTGTCAAAAAATTGGAATAACATCTTATGGTCGGATGAAACCAAGATTAATTTGTTTGGTTCTGATGGAAAAATGTTCGTCAGACGACCAATGAACTCAGAATTCGATCCAAAGTATACGAAAAAGACAGTGAAAGATGGTGGAGGCAATTTAATGATTTGGGGGTGCAACTGGTGTTGGTCCAATTTTTCTTCTAAAGGAGATAATGTGTGCTAAAGATTATGTAGAAATCTTAAACACCGTTATGCTACCATTTGCTGAAAAGAACATGCCTATTAAATGGGAGTTTATGCAGGATAATGACCCCAAGCACAACTCGAAATTGGCTAAGAACAGAAATTTCTTCAAAACGAAGTCGATGTTATGGAGTGGCCATCGCAGTCCCCTGATCTTAACCCAATAAAACACCTACGGGGGCCTTCTTAAGCGCAAGACCGGAGACGGCAAAGCCAAAAATAAGGAAGAACTTGGTCCAAAATAAAAGATGAATGATACTCTATACCACCCCCGATTTGTGCCAAACTAGTCAATTCCATGGGACGAAGATGCAAAGCAGTCATTTAAAACAAAGGTGCAACAACTAAGCATTAAAAGAATATGAAACACTTTTACTATAAATTAATTCTTCATTCTTCACAAAAAACTAAGTTGTTTCTATTATTTTTTCCATTCAAATCCAAGGAAAAGCGCAATCAATATTTTTTTTCACTATTTCTCGCATTTTTTTTTTATTCAAAATGTATTTCTTTTATGTTTTTATTTCTTATTTTTCCCCAAATACATTTTTTCTTAGCGATTAATGTCGAAGAACAAGCTTGTTTCTATTATTTTTCCACCACTGTAAGTGCGAAAATGTTGTTTCTTCAAAAAACGTAATTTAATATTTTTTTTAATGGACCAAACTATACATATAAAGAAGCCAAATCAAACATAGTATTTGGCGGTGCAGTTTTTTCTTTTTTGAATTATAAATATTAATAATGTTGAAAGTTTAAGTATAATGGTAGTCTTAAATGGAAGAAACTTAGAAAATGCTACTAAATGTACTACCGGAGATGCGATATTGCATTAAATATTTTTTTTCTTAATTAAACGGATAGAAATGGATACAAAGTTTTTCTAAATTCTCTTTATCTCTATTTTTAAACTTCATACAGTAAAAATTCATTCTGGATAGTCGATTATTAGAGGCTTAAACAAATTTTAACAATAAATCATTTTTCTATAACAGGCTATTACTTTAACTAGTATAAGTTCTAGATATGAACCAGAGTGAATATTAACAAAATATTTGCTACAGATTTTGGAGATTAGAGGTTGTTGGTTACTGGAGTTCCGGTTCCAGGCTACGTGGCCTAAGCTACCAAGCTTTTTCACAATTTCACTTTACAATAAAAGAATTGACTGGCAAATTTTTAGAGGCATCGTCATCAAAGACTGCCACTCAATATTTCTCTAAAATACCCTGACAACCTAGAAAATGCAATAATTCACCTCAATGACACCATAATACATGCACTGAACAGATTCACACCACACCTTACTCCTGGATAACTTGGATAATCGGATAAAACAATTAAAAGGACCATAAAAGAACTAAAGGAACTGATGCAAAACTACAAAAACAAACGCCTTGACTACCAAGCAAATAATTCTCTTTGGAAAGCCATAAACTGACCACTTCACATCAACCATTCGCAACATTAGAGGCTTTCTTTGCCAAATGCTTCACAAATGAAAAAGACAACAATCCACATCAACTACACTTCCGAAACACAAACGAAACCATCACAATCATACCGAAGACTTAAGGAGAAATTACTTTTCACATAAAATATAATTTTAAACCTAATAACAGCGAAGGTTTTGACCTAATAGACGGAAAAATCCTAAAATAATTGTCTGACCATGGATTTATTTATATTAAGAATATATTAACGCCATAATTCGAACAATATATTTCGAAAAACATGGAAGTTAACTACACGTATACGCCATTCCGAAATTCGGAAAAGACAACAAAAGCATGTAATTACCACCCAATTTTATCCAAGCTCAAACGCAAACTACTCAACCATGGCAATATTGTGCCGCATCACCAATTCAACCAAGGGTAATAACAAAATTTCAAATGACTTAGAAATTAAAAGATACTACTCAACAGTATTCACATTTTTATGTGAAATACGAGGTCTTCCAACAAAAACAGGCAAATTATTCTACCATGCAAACGACGCAATATGTATAAGCTTCCAAGCGACGAACAAACACAAATAGTAACTCTGAAACGCTGCAGCCCAACATACTTAGTTTACAGGTATAGATAAAATTGGGGACACCGTCCAAAATATATTTAAAGGAAGGTATAACAAGAAATAGAAAATAAATTAAATAAAAAAAGTATGTGGCGACAACAACGACGGTAAGAGGCGCTGCAGCCTCCAATGCCTCGGACGAATAAAAACCCGCTCATGTCAACTATGTATCCTCTATGTAATTTAAGCACGCGATGCAAAGGACACTGCTCCAATACCTTATCTGAACCCGTAGATATGTACCATAAGAACTTATTGAGCAGAGCAAATATCGGTGCGAAAAATCTGCTCTGTATTGGATCAACAGGATGTAGTTTATTATGTGCTACTAGGCATCGCTATTGACTGCAATTTGTGCGTTTGAGCTGAGCATTTAAGCAAAAATGGCCGCAATAAGAATATAGATACCGCAAGATGATTTTGCTACAGAGATAAAGCTGATGTTGCAAAATTTGTGAACCTAATTTTATTTTTTGTGTGTGTGACTAGTGGACTTGAAACAAGTGACAACAAGCAGCCCATACTCTTCAAAAAACCGCCAACATTACACCAAAGGACGAACACTTGCAACCATGCAATAATATTTGGTTATTTTAATTACTTTAGTTTTGAAAAAGCAGTTATGGAGAACTTTAGCAAGATCTTATTTCACTCGATATAATTCGATGTACGAGTACACAATGCTACATCAGGTATTAATGAATATCTAATGTTCTAGATTACTAAATTAAAAAGTATTGAAATGAACAGATAAAGCAAACAAATAAAATGAGGAAGGCAACGGAAACCACCTCATTCAAGTTTTTCCCTAGTAAAAATCATCATGAATACTCAAAACAACCAAATGGGCGTCAGCCCCCGGCAGACCTTAAATGGCCAAATGGCGCGAAGAATCCCCGGTGGGTATTTTAACATAGGAACATAGAATGTTCGAAGCTTATATATAAGCCTGGCAAGTTAGACAACTTAATAAAAGAAGTTGACTGCGTTCAATTATCGACGAGTTTTACCATGAAAGATGTCACAATAATAATGGGGGATTTCAATAAAAGCGACCAAAAACTGATCGAATTCTGCCAATTGAATGAAAGTGCAATTATGAACACATGGTTTAAACTCCCCCCAAGAAGGTTGTACGCGTGGACGTCCCCCAGACATACATGAGACACAACGATAAGAAACCAAATAGACTACGTTATCATCAACAAAAGATTTCGAAATGCGGTAAAATCTGCAAAAACTTACCCAGGGGCTATTGTAGAATCCCATCAAAATAAGGTTACAGCTGAAGAGAATTCAGAATAGATCAAGAGGAATTTGAAATTAGACCAATTAAAGGACGAACAAGTGCGTGTATAACTGAAAACAGAGATAAACGAAAGGCTGACACGAATGAAAAGGGATCTGATTAATAACGACAACATAGATAGCAGGATCAAATATATTATAATAGAGTCAGGAAGGGAATATCTACAGGAAACGAGAAATCAACCAAAGAAAGAGTGGATGACAAACGAAATTTTGACTCTAATGGAACAGAGAAGATTTAGCAAAGTATACCCCACTAGATACAAGAAATCCGATAGGTCGATTAGAAACAAAGTCTTCAGTGCGCGGAACTAGAAACATACGACAGAAACCACGACAACTTTAACCTCCATAAAAAAGCAAAAGAAATTTCTGGGACTGAAAGGAAAAAACAACACGCAACACTAAAAGATAAAACGGGCAAGATATTAGTAAATTTAAACGAGAAGTTAAAACGATGGAAAGAGTACATTGAAGAGCTTTTCTGGAATGAACGACACGTACTACAACCGAATGGGGGAACTGGAAGGCTGCCTATTCTGAAAGAGGAGATAATAAAAGTACTAAACGAAGCCAAAAATAGGAAACCACAGGCCCAGACGGAATACCAAACGAGCTTTTGAGACTAATAGAAGAAGACAATATCCAAGTACCTTCTAATCTCTTTAACGCTATATATAAATACGGCAAGATCCCTGAGGACTGGTTAAAATCAACCTTCATAACACTACCCAAAAAGGGCAAAGCGTCGCGATGTAAAGAGTACAGGACAATCAGTCTAATGAGCCATGCCCTGAAACTCTTTCTAAATATCGTACACAAAAGAAATTTCAATAAACTTGTAGAAGATGTAAGTCCCTCACAGTTTGGATTCTAGGGTGGGTTCGATACTCGTGAAGCATTCAATATGGTAATCCTACGGAGTTTAGAAATGAATCACATGTTTCGTGGACTACGAAAAAGCCTTTGATAAAGTCCAGCATAAAAGAAATCTTGAGAAATAGAGGCATAATAATGATTGAATGCAGAATAATCTAAAACCTATATTGGAATCAAAAAGCAAAGATTAACATAGAAGAAGAAGAATCAGAGGATATAATCATTAAAAGAGGAGTCAGACAAGGTTGTATTCTATCTCCACTTCTATTCAACATGTACTCAGAAGAAAACTTCAAAGAAAGCATAAGAGACACCGATTATGGAGTAAAGATCAATGACGTTAAAATAAATAACCGTTTCAAATATTTGGGAACGGCGATCTTTGCAAGGAAATTAAATGTCAAATAAAACAAGCCAGAGCCGCGTTTTGTAAAATGAAAAAAACTTCTATGTAGCAGAGAAATAAATATAGAAACAAAAACAAGGCTAGTGAAATGCTATATACATATAGTCGATTGTATTATAGGGTGCCGAAACTTGGACGCCAAAGAAAAGAACCATAAAGAAAATAAGCTTTCGAAATATGGGTATATAGAATAATATTACAGATCGCTTGGATGGATAGAGTGACTAATGAGAAAGTGTTAAGACGAGTAAATCGGAAAAAGGAAATAATGTACCTAGTAAAGAAACGAAAATTGGAATACCTGGGTCGCATATTCAGAAACAGCAAATATCAGCTACTGCATATCATTTTACAAAAAAGGATACAGAAAACGAGGACAAGAGGACGACGAAGAACAACATGGATAGCAAATCTAAGAGAATGGCTAGACTTTTCAATATCAGGTTTATTTAGAGGAGTAATGAACAAACTAACGCTAAAAACGATGATTTCCAACCTCCGAACCGGAGAGGAGCTTTATGAAGAATTTTAAAGCACATAAGTGAAAATTCGGACAAAGTCAAGGGCAACTATCTAATTGTTGACAAAAAGTCTAAAACTATTGCAAATCACAACTACTGTCTTCTGCGGAAGACAGTATCGATACGTACGAAAGAATTGAAACAGGATAAAAAAAAGTTCATTAATATCACATTATGTTTCTAACTTTATTGGAAAGGTGGAATGTTTTAGTTAACCAAAATTTCTGAATCCAAGATACAAATATTTGCTACCATATATAAGTAAATGAATAAAAAAACGCTAAAAATCTAAAAGAATTTGATTCTAACCCTTACGGAAGAAAGTCGGGATGGGATGTGTTTTTTATGTCTTACAGCCAACAAGTCGACCACGAAAAACACCTCTGAAAGATGATGCCCAAACAAAACGTCTATCGAAGAAAGACCTTCTAAGTCAGCTGCCGACATCAAAATTGAATTTGATTTGTCGATCTGCTCTCGGACGTTACGAAAACCATCTTTTCGAAAGAAGTCCCAGAGTAGCTCTCCTTCTTACCCAAATGCACCGGAAGAACCATTTAAAATCGAATGCAGATGTACATAGAAAGGCATAAAACTCGCAGCATAAGATCACTTCAAAATTCATACTCTGTGTGTGCATTTCCAAGATAACACCTTAATGACATTGAAACAAAAGAGTTACTGTGAACTACAACCAACGCAAATTCGAAGCTCTCAAATTCTATCTAAGACATACCCCGGAGAGTGGTGAACCAACATCTTCGACGCAAACCATCTGCACCCCGTCTAGGTTGTGTGACGAACACCATAAGAGCGTACACTCTTGAACCTGCACGAATTATGTAAAAAAAAATATATTCTTTGGTCGAATAAAATGTAGAAACATTTTCATGGGATCGGATAGTACGACCGTCCTGAAAAGGATACATACTGTGACACAAAATTTCTTTGGTTTCTGCATCTAGCGTTTATTTTCAGTGTTTTCTTTTCAACTCTCCCCGCGTTTACATTCTATATGTATGCACGTTGCATTTCTTTATGTAAAACACAAGCATTTGGCCGAATTTTCCTGTTTTTTTTTCAGATTTCTTACCCTTATAGATCAGTTGTAATGTACACAGTCTAGACATCGATACTCACCACCAGTTAAACGCAAAACACTTGAAAACGAAAAAATAAGAACATTTCGAATAGGGTATTATTTATTCGAAACGACACCTTTAGCCGTGGAATAAATTCATCAATACGAAACGTTTCGAGAAGAAGTGCTGCTGTTGCTTTCATCAGAGATGCCTTTACGACATCTTCCAACATTGGTCGCAATTGCTAGTCAAGCGGATTGTTTTTGATTAATTCGTTCGTTTTCAGATGTCGAACAACTTCCGTCAACTCTTCTGATAAACTTTTGTAGAGGCTTTTAGGTCCATGAAGGCTCTGTGATATGAAAGGCCCAGCCAGACCATTACTGAAGCTGGATTATAACCTCGCTGATCACTCGGTATCTTTTCCTTTACTTTATATGAAATTCCAACGCAATCACGGTCATTCTGTTTGTTGTCTCTTCTATTTTGAACCTTTTTTTTTTTGTTGGTAAGCAGAATGTCATGGTAGTGACCAGAGCCAGATTCGAGAATGACGTTCTTCGTACCGAATTTACTTCACTTTATCGGTTAACTTGTGCTGGGTGTACCTCTTTTACGCTCTCAGACGCAAATTATCGCGTACAGTACGAGATACACAGTGCGCAATGCGATGATATTCCTTCCACGAGCCAGAATTTTTTGCTTGTATTTCATCCATGGTAGGGAAATGGAAATTTCCCTAGTTTTCCACATCAGGCAGTACTCCTCGATACGCTGTCATCATACTCGAACTTCGATCAAAACTGTTGAATATTTCACTAGCGTAGGTCGTCTCCTAAATATAACTTTTTCATAATAATTCTTTATTTAATTTAAAAAAAAAGAAAATATATCTTTCTAATAACAACTTCGATTTAAATAGGCGACAACCTTGAGGTGTTAACGCCGAGCAAGCGTCGAAGACGAACTCGCTCCATGACCCATTCGCCATCGCCGTCACCAGTTAAGAAAGCTGAGCCACAACTTGATACTGTAGCTGAGGAAGATAAACCAGATGCCGGAATTGAACATGCTGAAGAAACAGATTATACAAATGATGAACAAAATGAAGAGGAGCAGCCAGCTGGTATTGACGATAACGGTGAAGGGGACAATGTCAAGATCAATATTAAAACTCAAGATGAACAAGAATCAAATGACGGGTCTGAAACACCAGCAGAAAATGGTGCTAACTTAGAAATATCCAACGAGAAAATGGAAGTAGATGAAAATCTGGAAGACTCGAAAAACGATGATAATTCTAAAGAAGTGAACCAAGAGGAGCCCGCCGATAAGAAAGATAAACGTTTAAGTCGCAAACGTTCACGTTCCAAATCCAGATCTCGTTCCAAATCTCGCTCACGATCGCGATCCAGGTCCAGGTCTCGGTCACGATCTCGCACAAGAGGTCGTAGCCGTAGTCGTAGTAGGTCCCATTCAAGACCACGGTCATCTAAAGGAAAGAGAACATTGAGTCCAGCTAAGAACATTGACGATTTTACAAATGAAGAGGACGAGCCAACTATTGAGGATAAGCAATTCGGTTTAAGCTGGTGTAAATATATTTTTATTAATTTTATTTTTAGAATATATTTTATTATTATATTTTTTTTTTTTTTTTTTAGTGGACTCTGACTTGCATCTACAAATTGACCCAGTGACCTTCACTTCGGCTAAGCCCATGTCAAACGACATATTCGCACTGATCTGGTCCGGAGCTCGTACCAATTTTGGAGTTCGCGATGGCAAAGTTTGTTACGAAGTACGTTTGTCCGAAGAGACGAGCGTCAATCAATTCAGAGAAGAACCCCATATAAGGGGTTTTCGTTGTGGATTTTCCACAACCAAAACCAGTCTTCTATTAGGGGAAGAAGAAAATTCGTTTGCCTATTGTGAATCTGGGAAGAAATGCTTGAACGGAGAATTTGTCGAGTATGGCAAGGCTTTTAAGTTAGATGACGTTATCGGTTGCTATTTGGATCTTGAGAGCTCGCCCTGTACTATTCAGTTCACTTTGAATGGCGAAGAACTCGGCACAGCATTTGAATTCGAAAAATCCATCCTTGGAGAAGAGGATGCTCTATTTCCTCACATACTCACTAAGGGATACGAATTTATTGTGAACTTTGCTGACAGTGAGAACTTACTTGGCAATGCGGAGCGTCCAAAACGTATGCGTAGGAAGGAAAAAATTCGCAAGGCAAGTTCACGATCCGATGAAAAGAGAAACAAACGTAGTAGCATTTCGGAAGAAAAATGGGAGGTCGTCGATGAAGCCAAGATGGATGAAAATGATGGTGATGAGAAAGAAGCTGACACAAAGAAAGAGGAAGAGAAAGAAGATGAAGAAATGACCGAACTTAAAGAGGAAGAAGAAAATGAAGAAAAAGACGAAAAGGAAGAGAAAGAAAGTGAAACTAAGGAAGTAGAAGAAGCTGATAAAACAGACAATGACCAGTCGCAAACTGAAGAGAAGGATAGTAAGGAAGATGAGGATCAAGAAGATAAGAAAAGTGAAGTTAAAGACTTTCCCGAAGAAAAGGAGGCTGAGAAAAAATTGGTGTCAGATGAAAAATCACACTCAACACCTAGAAAGACCAGAGAATCGCGTGATTCCAATCAAGACTACGAGATGGAGGAAATCGAACCGGAGAAACGGGATCCTGTTGTTCTTTTAGACGGCTATGAGCTGATAGCCTTAATTCCGGAAGAAAATTACATCAGCGGTCCGCAGCGTCCAGAAAGCCGTAAAGATTGTGAAGTTTACCTTCTGGTTGGCTTGCCTGGCTCAGGCAAAACACATTGGACACAGAATCACATTAAGGAGAATCCCGAGAAGCGTTACAACGTCATTGGAGCCGACGATCTCATCGCTAAAATGACGGTAATGATTTTGTTATTATTAGCAAGCATTTCTTTCTTACCTAGGATCGAAAACAATTTGTTGGGCTTCCGACAAGAGACTGTGAGGCTACGACTGACTTATTGTCCACAAAAAAGGAAGCAAATGGTCTTAAATTAATTACTGATTATGCACTTTATGTCTTCAAAATATCACAAACTTATTGTACTAATATTAATTTTTTTATTTAGATATTTCAGATAATTGTATGTAGTCCTGTTCTGAATTGATGACATTCGATATATTCTTTTTCCTTGTAGATCGATGGGAAGCCACGAAAATTAATACACAAAGGTAGCTGGGAGAGAGTGTATGATTTGTGTTTACAAAGCCTACCTTCGCTGGAGGAAATAGCAACGAAACGGCGTCGCAACTACATTCTTGATCAGGTATGATAAAAGCAAACCCAGTGGTCATGCTTATATAGAAAATGTTATAACTCGATGGAAATTAGGTAACCTACGAATAACAGAAGATCGGATATTGTTTATAAAGCTCGTTTGATAGTCATAAGAAACAGAAAATGTACAGTTGTTCCTTTTTTTCCATTTTCTTTATTATATTTTTTTTTCTGAATTAGCGTAATGTTCTTATTGTTAATATTGCATAATTTAAGTTGTTGAATTTAATATAACAATAAAACCGATGATTTCTTAGTTAGGTTATTAAGTTAAGATAAAGTATTTAGTGAATGAAGGTAAGGAACGGGATCAACGACAGAAGCATGTGGACTAAATCTTATATGATATACTTTCTATTCTAAATGAAAGGTTAATTCTACAAGAAGGTATTCTCTTCCTCTATCAAAGAGCTATGTAGTAATTGTATCAGAGAAATGGAAATCCACGTAAAATTCCCAATTAAATTGGAACGTTAGCTGCAACCTTAATTGATTACGACCGAAGCCGAAATTTCGCTTAATAATCTATCTTGTGTATGTGATACATTTCCAATGTTTATTTCCCACTCCAGGCACTGGATTTCAAGATAACTTTTGAATACAAAGAACAGTGGGAATAAACTAACAGCAATGTTTATTCCAACTTCCAAAAAAAAAAACGGATCCTTTTATGTACTAAATATGATAGGTGATATTTATATATTCGTCGATATTTGGAACATCTTGACGCTTTTTTCTCTAATTTATACTGTTACATTCTTCGTAGTTTTGTTAAAAATGAACCATTGGTATCATAGTAAAAGAATCAGAAGAGCTGAAATGTTATTTAACCTAACAGAAAACATTTAATTTGTGTTCGGAGGAGTGAACGACAACTACCATTGGAAATATCAACCGTTTATATCCTAACGTGTTACCATTGCTTTTTTCTCATTTGCATACATTTTGTCGTGAAGAAAAGTCTGAACATATCTGCGTTCTTCAATGTTTGATTGACATGGATTTTAACTTTCTGATTCTCATAGAAACGTAGTGCATAAGATTAACATTATGAAGAATTATCAAAAGCTTAGTATTCCCTTGTAGATTATATGATTTACTTAAGATTATATGTATTTAAAAATTTAGAATTAATTTTGTTAAGTAAAAACAAATGAATAATATTTGTCAATGACATGAGTGGCATAGAGAAATCCGATGAAGCATGCATAAATGTCATATACCGCCGAAAAGGATCAGAGTACGTATAAATATAATTTAAGATATAAAGAAATTGTTTTGTATTTTTTAAGTTACCCTTTTAACCTGAATAAGAAATCATCGGCGTGTTTTTTTTTTCACAATCAGCGATATATAAAATTAAAAAAAAAAATAAGATGTCGTCGAAAGTATTTCGTGTCCATTCGTACATCAATATTACTTAAATTAAATTTATGAAATCAACATTGTTTAAACCGAAATCCCTTCCCCCCAATAAGTGAGAAGCCACAGTGATACAATTTTGTTAAAGTTGACTTCTCTCAATTTCTGTTTCTAAATTAAATGTTATTACTAAACGATATTTACATACATCTTTAATATCCAGACAATTGTTTTCATATTATATAATATGCAAGACAGCATACCTATGTTGTGCCACTATACTGGTAGCATTGGTAGGCTGGCGAGCATAAACTTAATTATACCGTGTTTTGTTTGGTTTGACATTAAAACAAAAAGACACACGATTACACTTATTTCGCTCTTAATATTTGGGTGTAATGCTCAAGAACAATTACAAATGTGTCCTGTAATAAATAATGTTATCCAAACGATCGAACGCGTTCGAACCTAAGTTAACTCGCACTTTCACTGTTAAATGTTGTTTATCCTAATTCTGTATTCCATAGGGTTGCTCCCCAAACATAATATTGTAATTATATATATAGTTACGTGCACATAATTAGAAATACCAAACATGATCTCCGATTTTTCAGCTTAAGTTTTTATTCTTAGACTGGAGATAGGAGAGTACACTAATTCAAAAAAGTAGTATTAGTCAAACTAGGAGGCCGCAGTCGTTTGTCGTACGCTTCGCGCAGCATGTGTTTGAGCGAAGCGAGGTAAAACTTAAAGGTAGAGTTGATCTCAATTTACCGAAAACAAATAAAATGAAATGAACACATTTTGGCGCTCAAATATTTCAATAAACTTTTGATACTACGTGTTGATTTGTCATGAGTCATATTGATGTTTTTCAAATCTATCCGATTTCAAATGCTTTTTTCGAATGTTTTTTTTTATCAATCGGCCCTTAGGTGTTGAAATTTGAGACTAATGATTTAAATCTGTTCACACGTTTAGAAAAACGCTCCTTGTGGACTTTCATGCTGCATATTTCATCTATGCTGCTTATGGTATAAGACAATCTGATAACATAAGTTAAGTGTAAAAATTAATATTAATTAACATAATTCGATTCGCGCAATGCTATATGCAGTCATGAGTTTAATTCTTTTTATTAATTTAAGAGATTACTCATTACGTTCATTAGTTCACAATTCCTGCCATCCGTTTCAGCCTGTTAGGTTCTTTGAGTTTAAATGGCAAGTCTTCTCACTGATTTTCCGAAGTCATTCGAATGGAAAAGGGACGATTCAGAAGAAGAATCGGAACCTAAAAAACACTACATAAGCGAAGCCTAATGAATGACTCCGGGTGAAGTGCGCGGTTTCGAATGTTTGCATTGTATGCTCCCGTCTGACGTCCAATTCTTGCAACTGGCCTCTGTGATATTCAAGGCTGTCTTGACGGTCGGCCGCGCCGTCTAGGTACTAGCACCTGAGGTTCTTCGATATGGTCAGACATAATATTGATATCTTATGAATTAAATAAACGAACTGAAGCTGAATGAAGAGTTGAAAGAGTTCAATCAGTTCCAAATAGAGGAATTCATATAGAAATTCAACATACTGTTTCTTTGTTATTATATTTGAGACTTAAATGTGGATTTCTCTTTATTCAAGAATAACTGCTAAAATTTATTCTAGTGTAATGAATTTTGCAGTCGATAATATGGTTTTGTTCTTAAAGACGGCCGGAATGAACCACAATATACAAAGCTTCAATATTTTGAACTCGTGATTTCTTTATTAAAACACGGATTATATTTGCTTTTTTTGGCAAAAACTTCGAAAAGAATAAATCTTCAAAAAAGACAAAGAATAGCGAGTGCGAAAATTTTGCACTTTCAATTTAAATGTTTTTCATCAGTTAAATTTTTGAAATTAGGACCGAAAAAAAATTCTGACCTAGATATTTTAAAATACTTTCTGAGGGTCCAAAAATCATAAGGATCGGTTTAGAAATGGCTGAGAAACAGTTTATCTTATCAATTGAAGTCACGCGATGAGAGCTCCGTTTCACTTCGCTCAATAAGAAAATGTGGGCCAAATTTGTAGTATGAGCATTAAAATTCTAAAAGCTATTTATGTTTATTAAATCAATTGCAAGCGTAGTCAAATTACAGCATGCAACTAGGGGGCATTGACAAGTAGTTTTTGGCAATTGTTCTTCGGATTGACCTACCAAACATTTTTCGTTTCTCCAAAAGAGTAGTGAATTGTTTTAATTTTTTTTTGTTGAAGAGCAGTAGTGTGTCACCACGATTTCTCAAAAGGGTTGTCATCAGTACATTACTATGGCTAACCCAAAACTATTACCATATGTTCTTCAAGCCTCTTTCCAGTATATGCCGCTCAAGATTATTGCCCATTTGAAACTTCCAAGTAACGGAGTGCTAGTGATCAGTATATTGCAATATGGCATTCTTCAGTATGTCGCAGAACTAAAATTTCCTAAAATTTAAATCCGACCCTAAATCTTCCGAAACGCCAGGAAATTGCTCCCGTACAAAAAATACTACCGTCTTTCGTTGAACTCGTGCGACGTACAATGACTTCGCTGTAGGATAGATTAATTTTTTCCCAAAAATGTTTCACCGTGCCATTGGCTGTATTTGTGGGTAAACTCTTACATTCTTTTAGCGTTTCACTCAGTGAGAAACTGCTTTCTCCATAAATTATGCTCAAAAAGCCTGCCTCCTTTTCGGACAGTACAATATTTTTTTTGTTGTAATGAATTATGTCTTAGAGCACATGAGCGCTTCTGCAATGTCACTGTATGTGATTAGAATTGTTATCACGTTACAGGATGGCTTTCTTCATCCTACCAATTAATAGTCGACGAAAAATATACGAAAAATCAAATACTAGTCGATTTCTCACTGTTGTGCACCATCAACTTTACCTTTTACTCATACAGGACAATGGTCAAAGTAATCGGTCAAGTAGCATTCCATGACTTTTTTAATTAGTGTACTCTTAATCAAGAGTTTAATAAAATTTTGCATTCCATAAACTAAAAATAATCACCTTACGTCGAAAACGAATGCTGTAGTAAGAGAGCAAGGAGATCGTCTTTAATGTTTCTAATTACGTGTTGGTAACTGTATGTACCTATTATAATTATTTTTTTTTTATTTTGAGTTATTTGTCTAAACTGTGTACAAATGTAGGTAGGTATCGTATTCTATGGGTACTTTTTCTTGCATCAAGGAGCAAAGTTATTGAAAAAAAACTGTTAAGTTATTATTTTTTAGGTTTATATGCTGTATTCTTAGTGTATTCGATTATGTTGTAGTTATTGAACAAGACGTTTTAAGTTATACGAACAGAGTACGTGGTTTAGGTATTTTAAGCTAGTATACTAGAAAAAAAAAGAAAACCAAAGACCGAATTGTTAAAGTGTGCAAGGCAGATTAATCCCAAATCATGTGCATATAACATCCGTAATTACTTATAATGTTAAAAACGATTGTGGATCGCCTTTACTTATACATCAACATAAATGAGACACTACAACAAGAAAAATCAACACAACTATTTTGCCTCTCCCATCCAAATCTTATAGACAAATGCATTCGCATCTGCACAACGACGTAAAATGAAAGGTTTCGGAGACTTCACACGAATTGCTGTTGTTTGTATACCAAGCGAGGAAGAATTGAAACGGCGCAACCAATTGAAAACAGAGGCACGAAATGAATATACAATTAGAGAATCAACACTTAATAATTTAAAAGGTAATTATATACATAATTGACGTATCAAACAGAAATAAAAAAAAAACGGGATAGAGAAGTATACATATATAATTTGCTAATTTATGAATTGTTTATCTTATTCACATGAATAGTGCTTATACCTATTGTAATTAATACCGAATATATAAATTTCATTTAAGTTCTTTTCCAGATAAAGATACTTGTAGGTAACTTTATAATTATTATTTGTCTTGTTGTTTTAGTGGTTATCATATTATACATTAATCTGCGCAGAACGACGTGCACTTAATATTTTTATTATTTTGTGATTGTTTTCTTTTTATGATTACACTTGTATGAGCTTTCACAACAGGTATAGATTGGAGGATACATTTTTTTTTTGTTTTTTTATATATAACTTTTAAAGTTGAATTTCGATTTGTTATATCCGAATAACTGGTTAGAAATCTAATTTAATGCTGGATTTCAGCCAGTTATTTTCTGTAATACACTGTTAATATAATGCGATCAAAGAATAGAACTGGGACAGATATATGTAACCATTTTCATGCTTCCTAAAAAGGCATTTACCAACATTTGAATCATTACTAATTTTAATATTGGTTATTGACGATTATCAAATTGTTTTGTTACTGCTCATCAAACAGACAGAGGTTCCTCTCTAACGATCGCCGAGCAACAATTCTTCGTAGGCAGTAGTCTATTATTTATTTGATCAAGTCTCGGAATCAGATTCAGCGAATTTACAAATAATCAGTTTTTCTGTCACATTTAATTCAGGAGCTTACATTCAAGCTCATTTATTACTTTCTACACATCTATATACATACGTACAATGTCTCTTCTATAAAGTCGATAGGATGTACTTTAACCAAATCTAAAATAAAATTCAATACCATCTCCTTAAAAAAAAAACAAAAAAATTCTAAGTATAACTATTCACTATAATAGTTTGTTAGCAAATGAGATCTATTTGACAAAACATTATTTTATGAAATATTTGCAGCCAATTTTACTTTGCCATCACTTGAATTCGGCTGGTTTGACAAGATTATTCACACTGATTTAAAAGACGACGAAGCTAAGGAGGAAGTGAAGCGCTATAACGAAAAAGGAAGCCGAAGCATTGATGCCTCTAGGGACAAGCGCTCACGGCGTGATTATCGACGCCGTGATGATCGAAGGCGGTACGATGATCGTCGTCGTGACGATTTCCGTGGTTCTCGTTGGAAGGGAAATAATAACGATCGCCGAGGTGGATCAGGAAATCGTTGGGGTCCTCCGTCCCGCGGATCATCCGGTCCATGGCGTGATGATCGCGGCTACGGCGGTGGTCGCAGTTATGATAATCGTAATAATCGATACAGTAGCGGTGGTGGAAGCGGATCATCACAAAACTGGACTAATAATAATAGAAATCGATATGATGACCGTTTTGGTCGGTCTGGCGGTGGTGGTGGTGGTGGTGGAGGAGGAAACAATCGTTACGATTCATACAGTGGTGGTAGTGGCGGTGGCGGATCTAGGGATTATAGAGATCGTGGGCGTGAACGTAACGGCGGCAGCAGTGGACGAGACAACCGTCGCGAAAGCAGTTACAGGTCGGGAAATCAACGGGATTTTCGGTCTGGCCACCGCGACAATCGTATCGAAGATAGTCGCGGTGGCTTTGAGCGGTCGAAGTATTCTTCGAACGATGATGGTTACGAGTATAAGTCCAGTGGAAGTATGGTAAGTAGAAGTTCTTTACAAACATACAATATAAGTAGAACTTATTTATTCATTCTATTCGTACAAATAGCAGGGCAATAGCAATTCTGCGCAAGGTAAATGGGTTCAAATGCAAGGAAACAATTGGGGTGGTCAACAACAAATACAACAGCCGCAACCACAACAACAGCAGCAGCAACAGGACTATTGGGGCTATGATCAATCACAATGTAAGTTTGATAATGATACAACTATAATAATATCAGAAACCACATCTCAGCTTTATATTAATATTTAAATATTGCATTTAAAAGCTGGTTACGGCAACCAACAACAACAACAACAGTGGTCCGTAAACAATGCAGACCCTCGACAACAACAACACTGGATGAATTGGTATCAGGTAAGTTACCATAACTCGTACTTGTTGCCTTATAAATTGTGTTGTATGTACTTGAAGTCTTCATTGTACTTTCGAAAATCAGGCTAGGAAACCCAAAGGGAGTAATGCAGTTGACTAGATTGCTTTATTTTATAATTAAAGGCTCAACAGAATTTTCGGTAAATGTTCGAAAATTTGCCTTAGAATTAGGCATCGGTATACAAAATTGTTTACTCTGTTTTTGTTTCCTTGTTAAAATCGCAACAGAAGATAGCATTTAATTTAGGAAATATTAATGTTCGCAATGTCTATATAAGTTACTAAAGCTAAGATTAGACGACCTGTAAAAAACACAACATTGTGTACCCTTGACGTCAAAGCAAAGTTCAACATTCGAGTTCATATTTAGTACATACGTGGTGCGAATATGGGGAACTACATTATATGTGAATTGTTTAAAAAAAGCCGCATAAAAATATGGGCTCTAGGCGATCACATATAATGTTACAAATGCGTACACAAAATCTGCTCCATATTCTTGTGTAGATTATACTGCGTGTACATTTTTCACATTCGGTTCATATGTACACATGCGCACAGCGACGATTTCATACGGGAAACAGAAGGTCTTCACAGCAGCCATCCAGTCTTAAATATTTATATTCGCTAGAACCCATATTCCAGTATTATACTGCATCGGACACATTTAGTCTTTTTGTTTCTTCCTCTTTCCACTCGTGCCTTATTTTTCTTTTACCTGCAGTCGATTTTTGAGCGTTTTTCTGCCGATGTACATACTGTAATCCCTCGATATACGTCGAGAGGTGTTCGAAGAAATGGGAACGCAAATCGAGACGACGTAAACCGAAAGTACGAAAATTGACTGTTTTTATTTAAAAAATAATAACAAAGATAATTAATAGTGTTCTGATGGTTTATTAATCTTCAGGGCTTTCTTCATCAGAAGAAATGATTTCTAATTGAAAGCGACCAGCTATAGATGTTTGATGGTCTTGAGTAGTTTCTTTCTGATCAAAGAAGATCCAGAAGTTTCTTTCACTGGAAGTGGCTTAAAGAAATGCCACTATCTTTTCTACGTTAAACAATTCTTTTTATCTTCATATAGGTCTTTGTAGTATCCAATGCTGGAAGTAATTGAGCGCCTTATTGTTTCAAATCCTTTGTCCGTGTCGTGTTTCTCAAAAATTTCGATGGCTTGATTAATATGATTAAGAGCGGAAATCGGGATTCTTCTCTTTCATTAACAGCCTCTGAAGTACTATCATCAACTTCCCTATTTTGGGTGGAACAGTAGATTCTGATTAGACAGCGGTTCCTTATGTTCGTTGAATATCTCAGTTATGTCTATTTCATCAATATCCGAAAACCTTATGCAATGCGCTTAATCAAAGATTTCTCTTTGAAGTTGTTCGGGATTATCCCCATTTGTACCTGCAGAGGTACATTCGGTCCAAACTTTTTTCCATACCTTGTTCATTGTTACAGCCGAGATCTCATTCCAGGATTGATTGATTTTTTGAACTGCTTTCAGGATATTAAAACCTCTTAAAAACAAGCAGTAGTACCTTGGTCCATAGGTTGGAGAAGGGAAGTTGTCTTTGGGGTTAGAAAAAATACTTTGAAGTTATCATTTGTTTCATCTAAATTAACCGGGTGACCTGACCGGGAGCATTGTCGACAAGGAGCCAAAGCTTTGTATGGCAAATTATTTCCTTCGCAATATTTTTTAACTTCAGGAAAAAAAATTTGTTTCAAACCATTCCAAAAAAATACTTTCAGTTACCTAAGCCTTTCTATTGACATTCCATATGAATGGGAGCGTTTTATTTTTCATAGATCTTGGATTTTCCGAATTGTACACTTACAACGGCTTTAGCTTAAAATCTAACGAAGCATTGCCCCAAGAACCAGCGTCACCCTGTCAACTTTTTGTCCAGGCGCCACTTTCTCTCCAATAGATATAAAAGTAATTGACGGCATACGTTTCCAGAACAGCCCGGTTTCGTCAACGTTGAAGACTTGCTGAGAAGTGTATAATAATAATTTGTTTTAGTTTCCCAGAAAATTTTTTGGCTGCTTCAAAATCTGCACTTGCAGATTCACCGGTAACTTTAACATTGTGAAGCTGTGCTCTCTTTTTGAATTTTTCTAGCCATCCGTCAGCGTTAAAACTAACATCCTTATCCTCTCGACTGACATTGAATTTAGGTCTTTACATAAACTCATTGCCTTTTTGTGGATAATTGGTGTAGGAGTAACATGTATGCGCTCATTTAAGTCACTTATCCAAGTACTGGACTTCGTTACCACTTTGATGGATCTAGTCGTCCCCGCGGAAGCACTTGCGCGAATGTTACCAGAATGGTTCTCACTGTTGTTGGCGGTAGTCCCATTAAGCTGGTTATATTAAATGCCTTATCTCCTTAATCAAAGCGTCGAATAACTTCCAATTTCACTTCTAATGATATGGCATTCGTCTTTTTAAAACGAGCACTTTTAGCGTTGTTATTTTTCTGTTTTGCTCACATTTTTCACGAAATAAAATGTTGATTAGATATCAGAAATAATGTCTATAATGAGGGTTAATTTAATACACGGGTAATCCACAAGTGTATAACGAGAAATAAAGTAACTTCGGGAACAAAACTGAACCAGTCTTTAAAAATGACTGCAGTCATCCAAGCTGATTTTGAGCTTCTGCAATGTACGTTCGTGTATGGGCGAGGGTTTTTCGCCTATCACTAGCGGCTTCAATTTGTGCCGACCTGTGGCATTAGTGAACCCTAAAAAAGTTATCTTCTGCTTCCCTGTTTTTCGTCCAGGAGCAGTTTTCTCAGTTGATACGTTTTCCCTGGTAGAAGCCCCGACTCATCGGCGTTATAAATTTGGTCTGGTTTCAGATCCAGATCTTGAATTCTTTTCTTAAATTGCCTCTTAAATGGACGCACAAGTTCTGGTTGTGAAGACAATTTTTCCCCGGATATTTTAAGATACCGAACACCAAACCTCTTTTTAAGTTTTTGCACCCAACCGTCACTTGCTATGAAGGTGGACTCATTGCCGTGCAGGCTTCTATTTATTTTTGCTTTAGGATTAAGCCACTTATAAATACATTCGTCCTCCGCTGTTCTAGGAACCATTTATAAAGCGCCTTTTCCATCTCAGGTAGTTCAGATGCTTTCAGCGTCCTTCTATTTCCAGCGTCAAAGCAAGTATTAGCCCCAGTTTCTATAATATCGGCCTTCTTTTTGTTAATAGCACATATAGTCGATTTGGCTATTCTACATTTTTTATATTTTTTTTGCCAATACTGTGTCCGAAACACAGTTTGTTTTTATTTTTTGTAAAATTCGAATGGATCATGGCAAGGACTTTATCCTTCCTGCAACAACTTTAAAACTTCAGCGACTTAGCAACTATTTAATGAAATTTCAAGAAAATATTTACCCATACCAGAATGCAAAACGTAGAACGATGACGGACGAAACAAGCGGTAAATTTTCTCAAAAGATTGTGCATTCTTTGTAGCTGGTTTATTCCTCATAAAAATATGGGTTCATTCTAACTAAAGAGTTTTACTTGTTCACTCTGTACAGTAGTCTGTATAAAATTTTCTATGTTCACTATATTGGATTGTTCATTCAAGCGATGTTCACTCTACCGAGAGTGTACTGTACATGGATTATCAGCAACAAGGAAATGTGTTCGATAATAGTATGAGATTAATTATAATAATTGCATAGTTTAACTATTCCTAAAGCTTAGTCTTCTAAGATTCACTAAAACAACAGAGAAAAAAAATCGGACGGAATCCTTTGCCCTTTTATATCGTATATTAGGTATTCAAATGGGAATCCCCTGTTTTCCAATAAGCTTGTGAGAAATGTTAAATCAAAAACGTCATATTGCAAGCTGGATATCTGTCAAAATATCATCATTACATTCATAAATTATGATCGGCATAATGTTTTTTGTGCGTGAAAATGTCTTTTGAAAGCAATAGGATTTTCGGGAAGTTTTACTTTTTGCCTTTTTCAAAATATCATACATTTTCAGTGGAAAGATATAACCTAATTATCAAATCCCTGTGTTGTAAAATGTGCGGTAGCAAACCATTGTACATTTTACAAACGAAATAAATATCTATCTATCTATCTACTTTTTGCCTTTAATTCAGAAAAATATAAGATTCTGAGGCTCGTCGAATGATAATGGAAATTAACGGTGCGGCTTGTATTAATGAACCCTTAAGATTTATGTCAAACATAACATGAACTTGCGGATTCATTAGCCGCAACTTAATCTATGCTTATCCGATGAAAGCTTATCGGATAATCTGTAATCAAAAACAATTGGGTTCAATAAGAGTTGAAATTGCGAGATGTTAAATGACCTCATTTCACGAACGAACTTTTGCTACGACGACAAGGAAGGGAGGGTTTTCTAGATATATAGTTAAAATAATTTTATTTTCTCAGAAAAAAAAACTGGTTATAAAATCAAGATTATGCTGGTTTACAAAATTAGTTAAGACAATAACTTATTAAAGTTGTCTGCCAGGTTAAAAGTTATACAATTTAAATATTTAATAATTATATTCATTTACAATTAAGTGGTAGGTGTTTTCCCTTGCATCCAGGTTACACATCGTGCATAAACTAACAACTTCATTTCGGAAATCTCTTGCATTCAAATCCAGTAATCCAAAATGTGCTTTTAGGATCAGACTTATCATTTCACGTGGATTAAGATCATTAAAATAGTTTGGTAGGTTTGTGAAGGATAGATTGCAGTATTCGTCATGGAATTGTGATTGTAAAGCGCGATCTGTAAAAGACGTTCATAATTGATCCTTAAGTTTATTTATTACCATGTTATGGGTAAGTTTCCAATCGCAATTGTTACCTTCAGGATATAAAGCAATTCCAATCGTTTGAATTAGGCCTGGACATTCCTTGGCGCAATAAATATTTTTTTGAAGTACTGCCGTAGAGAGAACACGAAGCAATCTATCACTGGGGAGACTTGAAACTTTGCGTATATATTTAAAAATGTATTTTAAGTGTTGTGAGAAATGTTTTTGGGAGACCGGTTTCGACATGTACTATGTAGTTTGGGGTGTTTTCAGGAAGGTTAAAACATTCTTTGACGAAGAACCTTTGAAGCTTTTCAACTTGTGCGTACTCTTTGTACGCCTACTCCTGCGCACAGTAATACATTATTGATCTAGCTGCTGCGTCATGAACTTTAAACTTAGCTGAGTGTGAGACATATTTTTTGTTTTAGAATTATTCGCGTTTACGAGTATAGCTTTTTTTGATGTTGATAGTCTTTTCATAAGTAAATGCAAGATACTTGATTTGTTTTTTTTTTATTTCTGCATCGGTTAAATACCAATTCTAACTGACTGCTCTTCGACCTCCATTCCTAAAAATAAATAATTAAGACTTTTCCAGGTTCAATTTTTGGCAGTAAGTACTGAACTTGTTGATGATATTAACAATCATATATGAGAACATTTATCCCTATTCCTTTCCCTGGTAGTTTAAAAAAATACGAATAGTAAGGCACTGAAGACACAACCTTGTTTAACACCTTTACTAGTTCTGAAGAAATTGAATACATTGGTTCTATCCCCGACTGCTGTAAAGATGTCCTGGTGCAGTAATTCTTATCATTTTAGCTGATATTCCCGAGGCTTTAAGGGGTAACACCACTCTAGGATTTTCAAAAATTCGATTTTTTTTTTTGTTTTTTTGCTTAAAGTATACTTAAGGACTTGCGCCGAATTCGGTTTCAATGTTTTTCTCGTTTTTCTCGAAACTGTTTTTTTTTCAAATCGGGCGTACTCGTAGCTTCAAAACTATTGCATGGATCGACTTCAAATTTTTATAGTAGCTTCATATATATATTCTCCTCCGAAGTACGTAGCCGTTTTTTGATATTTTGAAAATTACTTGTTTTATTAACAATTTACTGCTCTTTTTGCTGCTTAATTAATCGAATTTTTTTTAGTCGAAAATTCATACTTTTTGTTCAGATATGCAGTTTCTACAAAAATTGAAAAAAAAAAGAAAAATCCTACGTACTTCGATAGCTATTAGTATGTAGTTTCAAAAAAATTTTGGATTTTTGTTCCAGCTCTGACGGTTGCCAAGGAATGAGTACGCCCGCGGAGCGTCTTCAAAAAAACCTTGTATCGGAGATCCGCTGTGGCGCCGCCATTTTGCACGAAATCGATAATAAATTTTTTTATATCGATAAGATTTTTTTATACTTCAATATATGTTGAATAAACCCTGTAAATTTCAATACAATCCCTTTTCCCATAATCCCATGAAAAATCCGCAAAATTACACCTTTTTTTCGGCCTCTAGAGTGGTGTTACCCCTTAAGCCTGTGAAACAAAGCTTGTCGGTTGATGTTGTCGTTTTAGATCTACAACCCAAGCATAAAGTTTTTTTTCACCATAGTTGCAGTTGAATGAGGTACAAGAGATTGTAGATTTAGTAAAGTATTTTGTTTTTGAAGGGGAAGGATATCGTTTCAGTTTCGTAAATTTGCTGAACAAAGCATGAACTTCCCCAATAAAATAATCACTTGCGTTTTTATAAAACTCGTAGGGAAAGCCATCGGAACCGTGTTTTCCTTTGCGGAGGATATTGCACTATTAACTTTTTCAAGGTCGTCCAAGGATATCCAGAGATGGGTTGAAAACTGCAGGTGCTTCTTGTATATACATCAAACATACATAATATCTTGGAGACCAGCGTAATTTAGAGCACTTGCAAAATGAGCCATAAACTCGGCCGCTGTATTTCAATTACATTATTCCTTGGATTACCACGTACGACTATTTCCCCAGTCCTTTGATGACTATACTAGAGAGTTGGCTTGAAATGCGTTCATAGTACATACAAGCATTGTTTCCTTTTACATAGTGCGTAATAACTCTTTCTGCTCGCATCAAGGTTGCATTTCCTGTAGATATTCAGTAGTTTAAGACTATATTTCTTACTTTTGTGACAATTCAATCATGGTTTTTTCGCTCAAACTTAATATAATAATTACCTCGTCCGGGACTGCCATACGCTGAATAGATTCTTTCTTTTAAGGCCAGACATCATGCCACAATGCTATCATTTGGCATCATTCTTTCTATAGTTATTTAATCGATTGAAGTGTGGGTAATTGGAAAATGCACTATAGTATTTATTCCAGATAAAAGCCAACTCAACTTGTTCTAAAATCACATTTAGTTATTCTAACTTTGAAGAAACTTGCCGGCGTTTTTTTTTTCTATGCTTTAGTTTATTTTTCTTACTATTTCTAGAACAATCCACAGTCACAACCGCAACAAGGCAATGTTGTGCAGCAGGCCAATAGCAATCAACAACAGTATTGGTCGCAGTACTCGTATCCAAATCAGGGTGGCTCCACCGTCATGAGTTCTCACTCCACCGCCGATGGATCTTCAAAGAAATAAGATTAAATTAAGCAGCAAACGCATGCACATTTTTGTCATCAATGCTATTTTAATAATAAAAGGAAAATACACTTTGTGTGTGGTTTTTTCTTCAACATTATAAAACAAGAAGCAAAATAATTACACAATACATACGAACAAAAATGTAAAATTAATTTGTCTATTTCAATAATTGAAATATGTTTTCTTCTTTATTTCAATACAGCGCAAATAAAAGAAGCAAAAACAGAAATAAGCTGTCAAATGATTATAATTTTATTACATTTAAATTTAAATAAATCAAACATATGTTCATCATAATTTTTCTTACACAAATGGTCCATTTAACTTAAATTTTATAACTATACAAAGAACGCAGGAAAATAAATGAAATTGATAAAAGTACAAGCATTTCTTCGGAAACAGATATGCATTTAATGTTAATGTAACAATATCCAAAACAATATTAAAGGTTTTACTTATCTGTAATTACATCGGTGAAATTTGTTAGTGAAGCTTTTATTCGGAGGTATGTTTTAAACAACTGAAGTTTATGCGCTGAAATTATTAAAATTTTCCATTTGCAATTAGATCGCAAATTTATTGTTAAAAAAACAAAAACTATAGATTGTCAGTTGGGGTTATTCGAAAGGTACCAAACTGGAATTTTCATTTACTCTGATAATTGGCCATTTGCGGTAAGAACAAATGTATAGTAAACAGTGTTGAAAAAAAAACAATAGAAAGAAATAAAAACTGGACACACAAATATGGATTAACCTTTTTATTTTAACATCGGTAAATTGTTATTTTTTACTCTTGCTGGTCGAAAATTCATTATTAAAACATTCCCCTCGGATTTCGTTATAAGCCTTTCCTCTACTAGCTACTAACGGGAATTCTTTCATCATCAAAATTCGTACAATGTAACTTAATTATCACAAATAAAAATAAAATTAAACATTTTAAGTAACCCCCGAATCAAAAAAAAAATTTTTCTCTCGACCTTATTAATATTTTTAACATAAGCGTCGCCGCTGATGCACAAAGTTTTGTACATCAATTTATTTTACAAGATCTTATAAGTTCCTGCAGTGTTTAACCACTTAGCACCACGTTGTGAGTGCGTTGCGTGATATGTGAACACGGGGGCGGAGTGTGACAGAATGTGGCAAGCTGAACGGGCAGATGTCGTTGACGGTTGTGTCTACTTCACGAATTTTTCAGATTAAATTAATTAAAACTGAACACTAATATCCATACTTTATCATTATCAATAGTCTTTTTATTTGTATTCTTATTTTGTTTTATTTATTTAGCGGTTCCCCAACGCGGCGACACTTACATATGTCAAAAATACTAATAAGGCCGAGAGCAAAATTTTATTTTTTTACTTTCTTTTTTTGATTCGGGGGTTACTTAAAATTTTTAATTTTATTTTTATTCCGTTCTTTTTAAAATACTCAGGGACCTTATTCCGATAGGAAACTTCTTAAATTACATTTTTCTAAGTATTGTTCAACAGCGCACGTTTCGAATTTTGTTCTGAATTTTTTTTTTCTTGGGGATTTTGTATGTATTAGGTTGTACCACATGAAATGTCCGATTTTTAACTTAGTTCTTAGTTAGATGTTGTCGATTGAACATCTGTACAACACAATGATTTTTTTCTTTTTATAAGATAAGTACAGTTATTTTTTTCTAGGAATTTTTTATATCATGCTGTCGACGGTTCATATTCCTACTCTTTTCCTTTACGAGTTCAAACTGGGACATAGTGCGTCTCTGGCAGTCAATACCATAAATGACTGATTTGAGAATATAGCGATGAACGAACGCACCATTCGGCGTCGGTTTGGTAAGTTGCGTTCCCGTCCGGGAGATCTAAGCCTCGAAAACGAACCGCGTGGGAAATTGGAAATGACAATTGAGGACGCCATTTTAAGACAAACGGTGGATGCAGACCCAACCAAAACGGTGCGGGGCATTGCACACAACATGGAAGTATCCCCATGACAATAAGTCGACACCTATATCAAATAGGAAAAGTGAAAACACTCGACAAGTGGGTGGGTACCCTATGAATTGAACGAAGCCCAAAAACGACGCCGTTTAAAAACCTTTACATCGCTGTTCTAAGACACCGTTCTTGCACCACATGAGATGAAAAGTGGATTTTTTATGACAACCGTAAAAGATCTGGGCAGTGGTTGGATGTAGACGAAAACCCAAAGCACACCTCCAAACTTGGTGTCTATCCAGGAAAAGATATGGTGACAATCTGGTGAACGTCGGAAGGACCAATCCACTTTTCATTTCTTCAACCAGGGGAAATGATGAATGCAGTTAAATATTATTATGAAATCGACATAAGAATATGGCCCAATGCATACGAAATTAGCTTAAAAGTAACTTGCATTGGTCAATAAGCATGGTTCGATCCTGTTACGCATGACAATGCTCGACCCCATAGCACACACGTAACGGTATACAAGCTGCTACAATTGGGATTCGAAATTCTCCTGCATCCGCCGAAAATTAAGCATCCAATTTCATTTTTAAATTACTTTTTTTTTACTAAATAACAAAAAAAATGATTTTGAATGATGAAAATCTTTATCTGGAGCTTTACAATTTGATCTGTTAAGTGAAAAAGATTATCCGTTAAAGGTTGATACATACGTACCCGTTTTATCGCATTTTCCATGACGCCGCAAGTTTTCCGGTGATAACGCCATACCACACAGTCGCTTTGAATGGATGTAATTGCTCTTCGTGCATCACACGCGGATTTTCAGTTCCCTAGAAATAAAGATTTTGCTCATTGATGGAACCGCTTAAGTGGAAATGCACCTCGTCGCTCATGATGATTTTCGACACAAAATTGTCCGTTGTTGATTGAGGATGGATTGACAGTAATCCACACGCGACTGACATTGTATTAACGACAGGTATTAACTGATGCACTGTTGAACTTTGTACGGGAACATATGCAAGTATTTCACTAAAATTCGCCTGGTGATGCCTAATTACGTGACCCGTCGTCTGGTTGATTTTCCTTCGTTGGCAGCGACATCGGCAGCCACAGGCGCGATATTCTCGACCGAACGACCAGTCCGGTGGCGGACAGACCCTGCATGGTCTCCTGTGGTTTCAATCTGTTCGAATCGAGTAGCTAAGCGCTCGAAATTCACGTTGCGGTAACACCGACCGATTATTGGTCAGAAAAATCGACACAATTATTCCACGCTCTTGCGAAGTACAACGCTCCATTGCTTATCTGTTTGTATACTGCACTTGTCTAGTTCACTATTGTCAACTATGCCTGGCGTACGACGCCATTTGCAAAAATTATAACGTCTTAGGGTGATTAATTTTGCGCCACTTTGTATACTTACTATTTGTATAAACCTAGGCTATGTTTTTTTTTTGTAATGCTGTGCTACAATAATGTATTTCATAACCGACATTGACGCACATATTCGATGGACCTCGTCATCAGGAGAAACGAACAGAACTGTTTAAGACGAATCTAATGAGCCCAACTTCATGGGCTTACTAATATGCATTCCGGGATTTCGTAAATACCCATTATGCGTCTAAGATCCCTACCACATCTAACAAAAAAAGCTGATGAGCGTGAAATGCCCGAACAGATCTTCATAAATTGTAGTTATCTCGATCACGCTAGCTTTCAAACAAAAAAATCATCAAAATCGGTCCATTCGTTCAGGAGCTACGATGCCACAGCCAGGTCAAACTTATAACACCTCTCTTTCTGCGTCGGCTTTCGTCACAACATCGAGTGCCATGGTTCAGCTTTAACACTAGAATTACCGACTGGTCAAAATGAGCGGTTGTATCAATTGTTCGCAAGATTTTCTCTTTGATTGTGTTGTTTTCTAACGACGGAGTTGCAGTTTTCGAATCTTGCAACAACCAGACAATCGAATCGTATTTCAAAGCATTTACCTTCGCCAGAGAGATAATGGAAATCTAAGTAGTACTTTGAGAAAAGCTCCTCAAAATACATATTTGGAAATCGGCGATACACGACAGGTCCGTTTTCCCTGTGGAAAAAAATGAATCACACAACATACATACTGCATACACATACATACATACTCACTTAAAAGAATTTTCTGTGAAATTTTTCCGAAAATTTTCGCAACGCGATTTCTCAAAGAAAATGTATGGTGGGTAAAAAATAAGAATTAATAAATAAAATTTGAAAAAAAAGTTAATAAATAAAAATAACATTTTAAATTATTACTTAACAAAAGAAAAACAAAAAAAAAAACAACTCTATAATTAAATCTCTCACAGATAATAATCGGACACAATTGTACTCAATACTTTGTTGCGCAACCTTTCGATTTAATTACTCACTCAAGGCGTCGAGGCAGTAAAGAAATACATACTTCAGGAATTATTTTTTTCCTTTCTTTTTGATGACCACTCTAAAACTGCTGAATGTTTCGAAAGTTCTTTTGAGCGACTCGAGGTCCCAGTTCATCCCGTTTTACTCAATCGCATTAGGGTAAGGTGACTGTGCAGGTGTTTTAAGCACTTTGGGACAGTCATACAATAATCACGATCTTGCTTGTAAGATGTATGCTTTAGGTCATTGTCCGGTAGAAGACAAAATTGTCTTGTATCCCAAGCTTACTGCCACATGGCACTAAAGGTCGCTGCAAACTACTAATGTAACACTTTTGATCCATTTTACCTTTCACATGGGAATTTAAAAATTCCGTTTCCTGAACATAACATACAATAGCCAATTTTTACTTTTTAAGTTTCTTTTCTTTTTTGGCATTCTCCACCCTTTTTGATGTGTTGGGGCCGTCCGCCAAGCGTAACGAGACCGTGCGTCCCAACCTGTCACATTTGGATCGTTCGCCCACCCATATAGGACCCTATTGGTGCAATCCCCTTAGCACAAGCAGTGTCTTCGCTCATTTATTCACCAAAGGAAGACTTGCTGGTTCCTTTCTCTTATGGGGACCGTGGAGAGGTTTTTTGCATGTATTGCATATAATAAGGTCGCGAGATGGATTTATGGATTGAATGGATGCGGATGTACTCAACTCAAATTCGAACATCTTCTCCCGACATGTGAATCATGTGAATTCTTTTTTAAGCACTATGTACATAAGGACGAGAAAGAGCTTGTTCTTATCCAGTAGTTAGAGCTGAAGATATCATTATTCTCAGAAAGATGACCCGAATATCGAGCATATACTAGAGTCGAAGGAAAACAGAAAGCCCCGACTCTCCAATAGAATATCGGGCATAATGAAACTTTCTTGTTTTATGATAATTGAGCCCTTGCCACAATGCTCTTCATGAGCTATGATGAATTTTGGTTCTTCGAATAATATATCCTCAATGATTTGACCAAATCTCGGCAGTGTCTATGCTAGACTCCGGTCTGGCGAATTCATCTCATTTTTGTTATTTCCCATTATCACACTATGTATAAAAGTCAAGCGAGGTTCGATTTTGATCGTTCAGGTTCCTAATGATTTCAGAACCGTAGTTCACAAAAATGATGATATTTGATAGTAAAATACCTATTTGGGAGCCTATTTATTGAACAGAGTATGTCTCAGCTTCCATCCATGAAAAGGATTATCCCATGACAATCACATGTACTTAGTTACATTTTTTTAATATAGTGATTCACTGGCGGAACCTTATTTAGCAAGTCTAGGGGAAACAAAGGAAGTAACAAGTCATTGTTAGCTGGTGATGTTATTTAAAGAAACACCCATAGAACATATGACAATTAGTCTTTGTGGTAACCATACTTATTTAGGTTTTTGCTACTGGTGGTCCAGATCTGTACAAATGTTGATGTTTAGTCATCGTTATGTGCTTACAATTCCCACCTTTCGCTGAAGATACTTAGCATATGCTTTTTCATTCTTTACCTTATGTTTCTTTTCTTTAATTTGGAACATAACTTTTACCATGAAGTTAAAAGGAGCCCCCAAAAAAGACCGCCGTCTTGAATTCTATCAGATATAAGATTATCCAATTTCTCGACAACGTAGTTTACGTGGTGAGATATGCTCGCATGTAATGATAGTTGACGAACGTTGAAGTATTGCTGGCAAAATATCATGCGGTTCCGAAGACTTGAAGCATTCGAATGATTTCATGACTCATTAACTATTTCCATCATTTTTAGGCTGCGTAACTGATGGAAGCTGTTGTTTGGAGAGGGTTGCATTTGCAGTTTTAGAGTTTCCGGATTCGATTCTGTCTATAAGCTATCCACTTTATGGATGTATTCGTGGATATAGGGACAGCCGGCCAGCGAAATCTCTACCCCGTCGCTGCTACCATCTTCGAGCATGGCATTCAAGATCTTACAAGAATGTCATTGAGTATAATCTTCCTATCGTGGTCAGATTAGTTAAGAATGGCGACTTGTAAATAGACTGTAATCACCTTCTTCACGTGAAGCATATCTTTCTCGGAAAGCGTCAAGAGATTTGTGGTGATCATTTTTCTGATGTGCTGCACCGATAGTTTTATAATTTTTTTCTTTTGTGCCACTCTTCGCCTTGTCTTTAACCCTGAAATCCCTATTCTCTTCGCCGGTTATGGTATACATATATGTATGTATAATAATAATCAAAATAATTTTTTTTTATTAACATTTATTTTTTGGTTGATACATAGTTTCTTTTAATCGCTTTCCTTGGCTTTCTTTTCTAATTTCTGCTGCTCAAGTTTTTCCAATTGCTCCAATGTTAGTAGCGACGAACCTAGTTGATCTTCCCTCGTAAACGGCTGAGCCATTTGTCTCAACCACCTCCTAGCCAGATGCATTGCTTCCTCTGTACTTAAGTTACAATAACTATCGATCAAATACTCTTGTATCCATTTTGGTAATCGACTTCGTTTTTCTTGACGTGAAAAACGCTTATCAGCAAATATCATGATCCCGTAATCCGTTTTACCACGAAGTACTCGTCCAACGCACTGAGCTGCATGACGCATTGCATCAAAAGTTAGGAAGTCATTTTCATTTATTTGGAACTGGTCTCTTAAGTATTTAAGACGAGCTTTCAAAATCCTCGATTGGGTATACACATAGGGAATGCCAAACATCAGTACAGCACGGCCATAATGGTGGTCAAAATCAACGCCTTCAGATACTTTGCCACGAGTAACAGCAAGAAGCACGGCACCACGACCGCAGTCACAAGCCTAATTATAAAACGAAGAGTGAGTTAAATGTATATTAACTTTGCATTTTGTTTCAAGCCTTGCCTTAATGTAATTCATAAGAGCATAACTAGTCTCTGCATTGTCCTGTGTTTCAATGAATAACAGTTTGTATCTCAAAAGTGTGTCTACAATGCCTTGATCATACCACGATGCCACTACTGATTCCAAGTAAAGATATGAAGTAAAAAAACACACTATTCCATCGGGAACAATTTTTGCAGTCTCTACTAGAAGTTGACCATAATTTCTTATAACCGCCGTGTCTTCTCGAGTCTCAAACTTCGACGAAATGGCCACTTGATCGTTGCCTTTGGAAACAATCTAAAAACATGTTAAAAGGTTATTTCAGGAAAATGTGCTTGATATTAGCACAAACTTACCATTGGCAGCAAACATGGTCGGGCTAATGTCATCGTGAAGGAACTTATGATGACTGGATCGAAATCTAAAATTTTCGGATACATGTCCATTGGAGACAATGTACCGGACGTGATGACAACACTTTGAAATCGGTTAAACACGGGTGCCATTGCTATTGATGAGTCTAAGCAACTGAAATGTAATATAGGATTGGCAACTGTGGGAGTTTTGTCGTCGAACGGTTCGATAATGATTGTGAATCCTTTGGTATAAGTGGAGACTAAAGTAGCAAAATGGGTTATCTGAAATAAGAGAAGTAAGGTCAGTGAAAGGTAGAACAAAAAGGTGATTTGACTTACTACAACTAACCCACCATATTCTGTTATGTCCGTGATTTCTAATGTTCTCATAAGGCTAGTCAATCGTTCAGCACAAAAACGTAAAGGTTTTCGATCGGCGCAAATCTTAGAGGCAACATCTTTTAGAAAAGTGGCAGGTGATTCCTGGACGACATTATGGACTCGTAGCCGAGTTTTTATATATTCCACAAAACGGCGAAGAAACCCAATAAAATGATCTGCATTGCGTATGTTACCCGGAACAGCCTCTAAATGTGCAAACAATTTTGGGATATGATTGAGAGCATGCCATATTATGTTTATATTTTACTGACATTCCTTTTAAAATGATAAACATTTGCATAACTGAATCCAAAAATGATACCTGAATCCAAGACTTAAATAAACTTACTTATATACACTGCTGGCAAAATAATAGGTATCTGCTTATTATACTGAATTATTGCAAAGTGAAGGAGCAGACTATTCGACTATTCGTCGGACTATTCTAAGCTATTTAGCAGAGCAGCCAGAAGAGTAGGAAAGTTTTTGCTGCAACACACCGAACATATAAAATATCAAATATAAAACACCATTACCAAGTTTGAATACAAAAATATTTTAAGGAATAGAATGCTGCCCTTTGTGGAGGACAATATGGACATTAATCAGTCGTCCGATCTCAACCACATTGAGAATTTATGGGGTGAATTGAAGTGACAGTTATCAACGCGGGTATCAGTGAACAAAACGCAATTATGGTAAAATGTTCAAGATATTTGGTACCAAACATCTATAGAAACATGTCAAAAGCTTATCACCTCCATGACTAGAAGGATTCAGACTCTTTTAAAGAACAATGGTGGCTACACCGGCTACTAATGTGTAAGGTTATAATAAATTATTCAACAGCCTATATTTAAGTAGAATATTTGTTTTATTCCAGATAATTCTATCCACATCTATTATTTTTTGTAATATTTTTTTAATCTTTTATACGTGGAGAGATCAGGTGCGGATCTTCTCTCAGTCCCCTCTGACCGTGTTTTTATACAATTGTATCACTTGCAGTACTCTGAAATCAGTACAAATATGCACAGAGGCGACTGTTTTATTAAGAGAAATGATTCCGACGGGCAAGTAATTTTCATAGTAATAATATCAGGAAAAAAAAACGATTTAGTTTTAAGTTCTTTACTCTTACTCTATCTTCTTCTTCTTCTTTTCCTTTTTCCGGCGTTGTTATGGTCAGAAGTGTAGGACCATAATCTTCCCACTTAACTGCCTTCCTACTGGTCCGCTTGTGGGGTCCGCCGGTTTGACCTCAGAAAGTAGCGGCAGGCTTCCCGGTTTCGGATTACTTCATCGCTGAGGCCAAGCAAATGCTGGTGTTTTTGCATTTGTTTGCACCACTTGTTTTTCGGCCTGCCTTTTTTTTTTGTGACACCGGGCATGCTCCAGATTTTTTTGTTTGATCTTACTCTTACAACACCGGTGATCTCCAGTCGTGTCAACCCACTGATTTGCATGCACACTTGTGGGGCAGTTTAATGGTGGTATATGTGTCCCTAGGCTCACCTTGGTGTTTTCTAAATTGCCTAGATGTGATTTTTGTTTACCTTTGTTTTAGTCGCCTTTTACGACAACGAGAGGTATCGCTGCAGGGATATTCTTAACCCGTCCCTGCACGGAACAAAAAACATATAACTTATCTAAATATACTAAAGAGCTACCACCACCACTGCGGATACTTCACGGGAACATCCGTTGACTTAGAGAGCTGAGGTTTGGGGTGTAGGTAGGTCTGACGACAGAGGGTGGCATAAAGGGGTCAAAGTTCAGCTGACGCCACCCCTCGAGAGTAAAGGCGTCATCTAAATACTCTGTTTTTTTTTAACTTGCACGTGATCACACAAGTTGAAGGACAAGCTTTCTTTAACCATTTTTTGGACGATTTCCTCTGTTTTTTAGAACAGTTTTTCGAAAAACGCATAAAACACGTAAAAAGTAGGAAGAGTCTTTGTTCTACGAAAGAAACAAACTTCACCCTTTGTTGCTCGCGATTACGCTAAGGATAATCTTAAGTAGATTAGATTAACCTTGTGAGAAAACTAAGTCAAAATTGACATATTGTTGCTATAAAAATAAAATGATAAAAATGGTAATTCCTATTTCATTTTTATCATTTTTGATCATCACCACCACCATCATCATCGTGTGTTTCAACGTTGAACTTCCGGAAGCAACCATCACCATGCTAGAAGGCAACGTTCCTGTTTATTGGTCTGGTGAGTATGAAGTTGCGCGTATCATCAAACACCGTGTCGAGGATGACCAACGCTACTTCTTGATGAAATGGACCAACTACGACGCCAAATATAATACATGGGTTGCCAGGAGACCGTGGAGTATTATTGGGCCAAGTATGCACAGAAGCAAAAGAGGACCCAGGAAATGGTCGCCAGGAAGCAAGCAAAAAAGGAAGTAGTGGTTGCCCGTCAGGCAAACAAACGCAACTCACCGCGCCAGCGAAGCCAAACGCCAGGCCACTAAGGCCAGTAGACCGGAAGTTGACTACTCAACAATCAATCTTGCCTGTGACCAAATATTCTCCGATCTCTATTGATTTCATTTTTAACCTTCTATCCATAAACTTTTCGTAATTAAAAGTACATTTTGTTAACCGATTTTTTTTCGACAGGTTACTAGTGTTATTAAAACATTATTTCAAGTTTTTGTTTGACTTTTTTTTTCAAAGCTCATCGTAGTGGGATGAAGAAAGCACGAACTTATATGTAACCTCAGCAAATGCCCTATCGTGTACCCAAAAGCCGAGAACACGGGAACGGAAAATAGAAACAACCAAAGCTGACGACAGGCATCTTCCAAAATTATACAGGAGGAACTTCAGCTTGTGGTGTTAGATTCACAAATCGTTTTTAGAAATAAGGTTTTGTGCTCGAAGCCCTCGCAAGGTTCCACTATCAATAGCCTACGTAAGTTCGTATCAAATTTGCCAAAAGTGATTACGATAGGCTTGCCACGAAATAGCGCAATATTCTTTGAGTAAACGAAATCAAAATTGACTTATTTTGTGGTTCTCGACAATACGCCCGTCGTCCGCCCAACATTGAATGATTGCCTCTACTTTTTAGGTTACGATTAAATTCTATGTAGTAAACGCTGTTAAAACTAATTATTTTCGAATAAAAATGAAAAATCGGAGAAAATTTGATTTTTTCGCTATCACCTATAATTTCAAACACAGCTAAAGGTGAGAAGTGATTCAGTTCGAGATGCCAACACACCTTCGATTAAACTATATAATATGAACAAGGCGTACCCTAAATTAATTCTAAATATACTTGGCATTTGAAGTGAGGCATGGATCATTTATTTATTTGTCCACGAATTACCTCTTAATACATCTGCAGGTAGTAATGGACTCGCCAACACCATATCACCGTCTCGTCTTTCGCATTCATCTTTCAGTCCTTGCACCATACGCTCATATTCGAAGTTCAATCGGTTCGAGTCCTCCTCTCGTATGCTAAATTAATTATCAAAATTTCATATTAAGGAATATTAAAACTGTGGACTTACTCTTGGACCAGCCTTTGCAAGGAATTTATAGCATTTGTACTTCGTTCTACAATCCTCCGATTAATCTTCACGCTCATTGAATCTATGCATACATTATCTATATTGTGAGCTTCATCAAAAACAATCACAGACTCCTTATGCAATTCCTTAGAGACCACTTCAGCGATTTTAGGATCCAATAGATAGTGATAACTATAAACCACAATTGTCGCATGGACAATCTATAAAGAAATTTCCGTTTAAGGTTTATTTAGACATTTTCTTTATAACATATACTAACAGCGTGTCGTGCCATGAAATAAGGGCACCAATTTCTCAATTTACCGAACTCCTTTAAGTCATCAAGACCATATACACCATAGGGAAGAGTTGATTCCTTCCCTTCGCTAGTAAATCCCTCAAAATATTGGCCTACAGATAGAATGCTTATATTGCGATAAATGCATGTTGTTCCAGACTTACAAATCGGGGTACTTGGATCAATTTCAGACTTCTCGCGAACATAACTTGCAGTTAGCCCATAGCACATCCCATCTACGGATTTACCTTCGTGTGCTTTACTTACCTCTGGATGAATGCACATATTTTTTCGAGAGCTGAGAACAAGTCCTGTGAGGTCTGGTGCTGACGGAGAATGCTTCTTGTAGTAGTTTAGCAAGTTTTTCAGTTCAACAATAACTTTCTCGATCTCGGGTACTGTACGTGAGCAATAGATAAGTTTACGAACTGTCTCCGGATGTGCAATTATGTATGCAACAATTAGAGAAAGCAAAGTCACAGTTTTCCCAGTTCCTGAAGGCATCTCCAACAAACAGTGTCCCTTGGCATCCAGACCACGTTTAAGCTCCACCATATATGCATATTGTTCCGGATAAATGTATTCATAAGGAAAGTAAACCTCTAGGCCGTCGACAATTAACCTAAATGGAAAAGGACATAATTAAAACAATTAATAAATAACAACAACCCTGAAATGTTTACTTCATGATGCCGGCAAAAGCATTACACGATAGTCCACAGGGGCAAATGTCAATATCTAATTTGACATTTTGTTCATGGTTTTAGTTATGTTCAATGAGGCTGTTCCGGACTGTTCCGGACAGAAAAGTACACGTTTTGGTGTTCAGTGAGAAAAATTTCTGTCCGAAAGTGTTCTGCTTTGTGTTCAGTGGGCCTGCGCACACGGGAGGAATCCAACCGGTTGAAAATTGATTTTTTGGGAGAGGGAGCTGAAGTGTGAAGTATGAATCGGAGTAAAATCTTCAACCGCGTATCGAGTGCAGAAACCACCAATGAGACGTACCACTTAAAATGGCCGCCGACGTTTGCCGACAAGCTCGGGCGAGCACGGGCACCTCAAGTGCTGTCAAAATTTTGTAAACAATCACGCACATTGTTATAATTCCAAGAGTGTGTGTGGCGGGAGTACACTACGGTAAAATGAAATGAGCTCACACGTATTCACGGATAGAAGCTCGTTTGTAAAGGGTTTTGTGTCACGGGGGAAGACGAACGAAAAAAGCGGCGTTCACACTCTAAGATTTGTCTATCCGACTTGTTGGACGACCAAATTATGCCTAGCGTTCACATTATACAACTTGCTTGACAGACTTCATTTGCGAAAAAAAAATTCGAAGCGTTAACATGGCGGCGCATGCTCTTGTTACATTGATGATTATTGATGAAGTACTCGAAAATGAAGAAAAAAAGCAAGAAAAAAGGATAAAAACGAATGTGGATTAAACCATGGGTCGGAAAACTAATAATTTCTCAATGGTAACGTTGTTAGAGGATTGTACGAATATTCGTCACAGGATTTTCATAATCATTTGAAAATGGATGCAGTAACCTATGAGGAGTTACTGAGAAAAATAAGGCCTCATATGTATTAGAAAAAAAATACAATTCTGTACAGTTCAATTTTCCATACTTCTGAAAATTGCCGGCACACTTCAAAGAAATCAACCAAAAATTATTTTTCCTTGTTTGTTGTCATATCATTCCTCCGCTCAAAATTGGTGTTCACTCTTTAAGTCACAAGCAAAAGTGAAAAAATGCTTTGAAGTCGTACGACAACTGTTCACACCTTACGACAAGTTGATCAAAAAGTTGAAAAAATTGAACTTCCATACGACAAGTCGGACGACATGTCGAAAGAGCGTTCACATTTACGGTTTGGCCCATCAAGCAAGGTTTTCCAACAAGTCGGATGGACAAATCGTAGAGTGTGAACGCCGCTTCTAAATCGTAATTCGCCCTTCAAGCAGTGAACGTATAAACCAAATAGACATCTTTTGCGAAATATCTACATATGTCAAATGAAATGTCAGAAAGACAAATACACTAAATAATGAAACATATACATTTTTTTTCAGTTGGAGCAATTCATTCCGTGTGCGCTTAGAGCAGAGCATTACACCAGTTTTATTACTCTCGTGTGCGCAGGCCCAGTGACGGTGTTTCGGACACTTCAGAACACGATTTTCTGCACCTACTCTTGAGTCAGAACAGATTCGTGAAAAGTGTCAAAATCAGCTGTCATTGAAAAAAACACTTAGGTCCTCGCTAAAACATCTATATCATCATTGGAATTTGTTGCTGGCGAGCTATTAATCACACTCATTTCACTATCAGTGCCCACCACAACTCTTTCTCCAAAACAATTTTATATTTTATTTGAATTCAGGCTGTACTTTTCTATTCTAACTTGATCTGACAGCTTTCACGAATCTGTTCTGATTGCTTTGTTCATAAATGCGACATTTTTTCTTGTAGTCTCTAAGAACAGGCTTTTTTCATACATATGAAATTGCAGTGAATGGTTGCAGTGAATGTTGAAAAATATTATAGATATTGTCATATGTCCCAAAGTTAAAATAATTAAAAGTTCATTTTGTCTTTTTTGATATTATCTTTTTTAATTAAACTTTAGCTCCAGGCGCCTGCCTGACAGTTGTTGACATACCCTTGAGCGGCTTAACCATGCGGAAAAAAGGGTTAAAATCCTGTTAGCGAGCGAAGCGAGCCACCCACCCCATACTTTAAATACACCAGACTTACTTACAGGCGCCTGACAGGCCTGACAGTTTCGAGTTACAAAAAAAAGAAAATTTTACATTTCCTCAAGAAAAAAATATTATATTTATGTTTCTTGGGCCACTTCAAGCCAGAAAAAAAATTCTGATCAGTACGCATAATGGAAACCCGCTCAAGTTTTCTTCTATGGATTCTAACAATACCCTTGACTATGATACCATTTTGGATAGCTGAAAAAACGTAGATATTTTCACGGGACATCTGCCATATAACTGCCATAGATTTTTAAAAAAAACATTCCTGAGAAAAAAAAACTACAGATTTATTCCTTTTTTCAACTATCAGCAATCTATTGGCCCAGTGTGGCCGGGCCAATTGTTCAGTGGCCGTCATTTTTGGTGATGATAATTATAAAACAACTTATCTACTACACAAAACATGTACGAGTATAAAAGTAAATTAGATGCGTTAATAAGAAAAACAAAATTATATTAGAAAAAAAAATCGGCAAATTTTATAAAAAAAAAACCTAAAAGTCCAATATCTTGAAAACGGTTAGGTTTGGCATATGGTGCTTCATAGTCAAATCAGTCTACAATGATGCAAATTATAACATCCTTAAGTATCTAGGTCGACTTAACCTGTAACCCTGTTGTTTGTGGATGCAAATGTGACAGTAATTAAACCGACAATATAAAAATGCCACGTGTAAGAACACAAATGGCTTGTATTATATGTTACACTTTTACAGTTACAGTTTTACATATTTGGTATCGTTAGAAAGGTCAAAGTATCAAGTTTTATAGGAGATTGGAAAAATACAATCGTAATACTGGTTTTATTTTAGAAAAAAAAATGTTTTCTTAAGATATGTATAATTTTTTTCGAAATTATTTATAAATTCAAAACTTGTTAATGGATTGTAACTATTTGTATCTCAGTTGAAAGCCTTTAACTGTAGCTTTAATTTGAGGTATCGCTTATTTACGTAGGCTTTACCGTATATAAGACATTTTTGTTCCTTTTTTTTAGGATTTTCAATTTTTTTTAGTCCTTTCTGGTAGTTTGCGGTGAAAACCGTTTTGGATTTTTACTTTATGTGTATTTGTCTATGCAGACAAAAAAATTCCAGAAAAATCGGAGGTAAGTACTTTTTGGAACTCTATCCAAAATTGTCATGTGATTAAGTACAATTTTCTATTTAATTTTGCTTTCCGCATAATACAAATTTTCAAATTTTGGTTTTTCGGAACCTATTATGGACAGGACATGCCCGTGGTTTTAAGTAGTTTTTAACAGGCATAGCTTAACTTAAGATATGTTGGATGGGGAATAGACATGAAAATGTTTAACAAATTCCTTTAAATCATTCCTAAGCAAATATTCTATGAGATAATTTTAGATATTTTAATTTATTTTCGGCATTTACCTCGAAATATTCATAATCTTATGTAGAATTATGTGGAAAATGGAATTGAATGGAAAAACAAACGGGGTAAAAAGTAGGTAACTCGATCAATATCCTTCGCGTTCCCCGTTCTTTACTTATTTCATCTCAATCCAACCTTCTACTTTTCTCTTTGTTAACACAAACCGAGCCAGGGGCTTTGCGTCTATTTAATTGTTAAAGCCTCTTCGCCAAGGTAATTAGAGTTCTAGAGTTAGTAAAGAGTTAACTAAGTTTTTTGCCTCTTGGTCCTAAAGAAGCAGTGGTTGGCCAGAGTTATTTTGTGCCTGATCTCAGCGCTGTTGTTCTTAAAGTCATGGTAGACGAAATCTTTGAATATTTAAAAAAAAATAGTTACTACAAGTGACATTTTGGACAAGACGTCGGTGTAGACTTGAGATAGTTGAGAAAGTCGACTTTGCCAGTTATTTGCTTTATTCGCAAACAATCAGGATAAAAAATGGATAAAAAATGTATGTTTAAAAATATTTTCTTGTGAATTGTGAAAAGAGGCGATGGTGGCTGGGGTATTTGGAATCGCGAAATTAGTGCAAATTGTTCGGTCATTATGGAAAGACGCAAATGGGTTGCCGAAAGAAGTCGTTTATGCAGAGAATGAGCAAACTTGAAAAAAAATTAAGCACAACAAGATGCTGAATCAATTCAATCGAAACCATCAAACATCAAATGCCGAAAAAAAAAACAATATCGGTAACAATTATTGTCACAAAATCGCAAAACCTGGTTGCAAAATTTTACGGCAACAAGTTAAACTGTGTTTATGATTTTTGTCACCGATTGTGGTGGAAATCCGATGTCTTTCAAGTGACATGTCCAAAAGAAAATTATGATCTTCTTAAATGGACTAGTTGAGACCGTGAACGAACTTTACATCGTGTGTAAAACATGTTATGACACATGTAAATTGCACAAAATTTCACTAATGGCCAATTCACCAAACTGCCGATGCCAAAGATTTGCCATTGCTCGATCCAATTAGCGAAAGATTGATTTCGAACCGGTTGCCTTTTTTGAGAACGCGTTAAATACGTTGGTTTTCTGGGGCGAACAATGGTGGGGTAAATTGAGGTTAATAATGTGGTAACTGCTTTACCAAGCCAATTAGATGACGATTATGTGATTAACGTCAATATAAAACGGCATAAACCCCATAAATCTGGATATTTGGACAAACAACCACTAGCACTTTCGTTCGATGAGCATGCAGAAGATTATCATTCCCAGGAATTTATTATGGGGAAGAGGGAATTTTAAGGTACATGCTACGACCTACTCTGTTGCTTTAAGTGAAATACGTCGTAAGTCCAACGTAAAAGAAATCCCAAAGCAAGTTTAAAAAAGGAAATATTTTGGATTTATTTGCATTTTTGGTAAAGTCTTGGACGAAGGTTATATGATAAGTATAAGTAACATGTGCAAGAATATGTATTTTCATTCTCCTTTTTTTTATTTCTCAATTTAGCTCCTTTTAGTTCGATACATTTATAGAAACAGGAACAGAAAGAAATCGCATTCTGGCGATTATTCGTTTCAACAAAAGAGCATAGCACTGCCTCCTATGTCCTTCCTTCCCCGAATGGCCGGTAAAGATGATATATCGCGAATTCCCAAAAAAACGGCCGATGGAACCCTTTCCATCTTCTTTGGGGAAGGTCGTCGGAAAGGTTCTTTCATTTTTGGCATACATAGGTATGTATTCTAGTTATGGATCCATTTTTCGTTATTGTGAGCAAACACGGTACCTAACATACTTAAGTTGTCGCCTAGAATATTTTGTATGGATTTAATTTAGATGTTTATAATGTTAGCAATCTATTTGGTCTTCACCCGGGGATCTGCTCACACGCTATCATGGATTTTGCCATCCATAGCCTTCGAAGTCATCTCAATCGGACATCTCGGGCTTCACCAAAAACGGATGTACGTAGTCATCGAAGTTCCATAACCCTTATAAACGACCCATAAAAAAATCGGATCTCTAATCGGTATTGATGTCTCTATGGTTGCAAGTAAGCTCCAACTTGATGACTTTCAACAGCTATCAAAATAGAATTACTCGATAAATCTGTCTGAAATTTCAACAGCTACCGTTTTAAAGATGGGATGGCATATTCAATGGCGGCATACACATTTTCCTTAAGTGGTGCCATCAATTGCTAAACAAAGCCATCGTAAAAGAGTGGTAATTGGGTAATATTTTGGTTTTTGTAACTTAGTTTCAAGTAAGACGCTATTTACTTATCAACCCAAGTATGTACGAAGACTTTTTTGAGACAGTGTATGTCGTCCAATCGCCTAGTAAATTTAGATCCCCTAAAACAATTTTGTCTGATAACATATAAACTTTCCAGTACATTCCTCCGCATCAAAGGCACCTTCGAGAATATAAGTCTAATATGCGTTCATGCCCCTACGGAAGAAAAAGGTGATCGACTAAAGGATGATTTCGATGATCTCCTAGACCGAACATGCGGCCAAAGCCCCAGTTATGACACCAAAATTGTACTCGGGGATTTTAAGGCAAAACTGGGCAAAGAGGGCATATGAAGACACATCTTAAACTAGACAACTTCCGACAGCGAATTCAGGCTAATTGACTTCCTAGCAGGGCCCAACCTCCTCGTAGCAAGCACACGATTCCCACATCTCAACATCTATAAAAGAACCTAGAAAAGGAGAGAGGAACACATGCTTTTGAGGAAGAAAAATAGAGAGCACGAAAAGCGTAAGATGGAGGAGATGGAGAGATGCTACGACAGGAACGACGTTGGCAAGTTTTACGAAAAAGTAAAACGAACATGCCATGGCTATAAAGCTAGAGCGGAAGTGGATGAAGACTGCCAACTAGTAGTAAAGTCACAGTCGATGCTGAGAATATGGAAAAACCACTTCTGTGGACAGTATAATGGCGTTGATAGATCTGGAGGAGAGCATGCCCGACGAATGGAATCTCAGCATCGTTTGCCCAGACTATAGAGGAATAAGTCTCCTTAACATCGCGTACAAGATCTTCTTTGCCGTACTGTGTAAACTCCTGAAAGCCTTCGTGCATAATCTGATAGATTCTTAGGCCAGGTAAATCCACAAGAGACCAAATTTTCACACTGCGGCAGATCTTGGAAAAGACCAAAGAATTCCAAATCTATAAACACTATCTTTTATCGATTTTAAAGCCGCATGTGACAGTGTGCCTATTGACGAGACGTCCGATTGTGCAGGATGACAATGGAGAATTCTCGCTGCTCCATTAAGTTCGGTAGCGAATTAACCGAGAGCTTCGATGTTAAAAAAGGATTTAGGCAAGGTGACGCACTGTCATGTGACTTATTCAACATCGTGCTTGAAAAGATCATACGAGACTCACTGGCCAACCCAAGCGTACGCAGATGACATTAATGCAATGGGGCCAGCACAGCGAGACGTCAATGAAGTGTTCAAAAGCAATAAAGCAGAAATAGCTAAAACGGGTCTTCCGGTGAACGAGGGTAAAACCAAATATATGCTGTCATCCAAAAAAAGACGTACAACACCGACGTCTTGACAAGAACGTCACAATTGACGGCTACAAATGTGAAGTGGTCAAGAACTTCGTCTACCTTGGCTCACTAGTGACCACAGACAAGAACACCAGCGCTGAGATCAAACGCAGAATTACTCTTGCCAACCGCTGCTTCTCAAGAGCCAATTGGGAAGTAGAGCTCTCTGTCGAAAAACCAAGGTAGCACTATATATGTAAATCACTGATCATCCCGGTCCTACTTTACGGTGCAGAGACCTGGACCTTAACGAAAACGGATGAAGATGTCCTTGGTTGCTTCGAGAGGAAAATTCTGCGTTCAATCTATGGTCCCGTTTATATGTATAAACTTAGAGTGGAGGAGAAGATACAACGACGAACTGTACGGGCTGTATAGCGACATCGACCTAGTACGACGTCTTCGGATCCAACGTCTAAGATGGCTAGGCCATGTAGAGCCAATGGATAGCAGAGCTCCGGCCCGAAGAGTCTTCGAATCTAACCCTGAGGAACGACGCAGCAGCGGACGACCCAATCTAAGGTGGCCCACACAAATGGAAGGGGACCTTAACCAACTGGGAGTGCGGCACTGGAAACAACTGGCAAAAGATCATGCCAGCTGGTGACGCTTGTTGGTTCAGGCTCGGGTTCACATCGGATTGTAGCGCCATCTAAGAAGAAAAGAAGACATTCCTGAAATACATACATATGTATATGAACAATAAGATCGAAATTAGATCATTCTTTGTTACTCTTTCTCTAGACATTTCATTTGTTTCACAAAATGTTGTGCCACTTGAAATAAGAATCTCTTGAGTGAACACTCTCACAGAAGAGATTTTAAGAGTCCGTTGGAAGTACAACATTTTAGAAATTGTTTACTTTGCTGTAAACGCCTTGCTTTATAAATTTAAACGGAGATATTGTACGTCTTTGGGATCCAAAAAATATTCATGATATATTAAAAGGTATAGGTAATAGATCTTACATTCGAATAGAAACACTTGGCAAATCGGAAAGGGTAAATGCTAGATGCAAAATGATAATAATTGTTGCAAGAATAGCTAGGAAAAATTGCACTCCTAACCAGAGATGTACAAAATAGTTTAAGGAATGTATTTAAATACAAAATGCAAATACCTTTGCGAGTTACTATTTCAAATGGAAAATACCAAATAGTTTTGTGTTTTGTATTTTAAATACTAAATGTAAAATAGGTATTTTCAAAATACTTCCTTAAATACAAATACCTTTTGTTTAATTCAATTCTCTTTAATTATTACAATTTTTAATAATACAAGTTGTTCGAACATATTATCGCTCATTTTTCTTCTGTGAGGACGCATTATCATGCCACCATATTGTAGGATAATGGTTTAATATCGTCAGACTTGTGCACTCATCCTTTAAATATTGAACGGTTTCCAGATCTACCGTGTTATTGATACCACCCTCACTGGTTGTTGAGGAGTCTGAATCCTAGAACATGTAAAAATACTCGTTTTTTTCTTTCTTTTTTTCTGATGTCTGTGACAGGGCTCCACTTTTCAAATCATCATATTTCACTTTCCTGACTTCTGTGATAAACAACTCCTTCACTTACTTCTTTTTATTTTTTGGCACGGATTTCAATTTGAAGAAAGGATGTGATACTGCTGCCAGAATACTGTCCTTGGATCTTGGGTCTTCTAACTTACATTTTTCGAAGCGGTTTTCTTGCTTGCTTTCTTTTATTATTTCAATTAGCGTGCCATAAGCGTATATTGGATTGTCCATTTCCAACGAGGCTAAGATTGCATTCTTATTAATTCAGGTTGAATACGTCCATAATATGTGTCATTTTCGCCTTCCAAGCTCCTGATTGCTTCGGCAATGGGTTTGAAAGTTTCAACATATTCAACCAAGAATTAAATTTCAATTTCCTTCTAGAAGCTGCCATTCTGGCTGATGACACAGCGATACTTTTTTCTCTTAAGTTTTCTCTCGTTATTGAGACAAATCTTAAAAGTTGGAAGTTCTATTCAATTATTTTAATAAATGAAAAATTCAAGTTAATAAGGGCAAAGTGCAAGCCATTTTTTTCACCCGAAAAAGAAAAGCTTGTTTTTTGCCCAATAGCAGTTTAGAATACAATGGTACTCTAATAAATTGGGAACCCGTTATGAAGTATTTGGGAATATACCTTGACCCAAAGCTAACCTTCAGGGAACACATTAAAAACCGTTAAAAAAGTAAACCTTGGTATACATAAGTTGTATCCGTTCATTAACCGGAAGTCTGCCTTATCCCTTCAAAATAAAATCATTATACATGAGGTATTTTTCAAGCTATACTTCTATATGGCTGCCGGATTTGGGGAAAGAGTGCACAGTGTCCAGACAATCTTCGTTTTTTGTCTTTTTTTGTACATTTTCTTCATAATGTTAATATGTAATGAATTTAATTGTAAACACTGTTCTACTTGCCTAAATATTTATTTATATATTCCTTTTTCTTTGGTTTTTTTTTTTCTCTTCATTTCCTACTTTGTTCATTGATTTATGTATTTAATTTTTTATTTATTTATTTACTTGTTTATCTACTTATTTATTTACTTTAATTAGTTATTCATTTATTTATTTATTCAACTATCCAGTTATTTATTCACTACTCTATTTATCTCTTCACCTAATCAATCACTTCATACATATATATTTACTTACTTATTTATCCATATCTATATTCAATTATCTTTTTCCTTATACATACACTGAGTTACAAACATTGTTTTAATATTATAACTTGACTTGTACAAAGGTACATATTTGTTAACCTAACTTTTTTTCGTATTTTCCTTCTATAATTAATTCGTAAAGAAACAAAATCAAATGCTTAAGAAATATTAAAGATGTAAGATACCATATATGTTTGTATCGAATCTCTTGTTAATAATGTGCGATGGCAAAATATTGTTATGAATTATGTGCGAAAAAAAAATTCCTTCAAGACTACCAATCCCAATTTTCTCAATGCTTCATTTAAAATTTCTTGAACTTTTAAGATATCTGTTATGCAATTATAATATGAGTTCCACCGAGTCGGGCAGGGGTTCGTTGGGGATTTACTAGTAACTTCCAATAAAATTTCAGATGCTTTCGGCGACCTAGCCCATATATTCCAAAGATCCTTACATTTAGCCACTGCCACATCAAGTAGTTTCCGGTATGAATCATTTTCACATATGGCTTTATCTATGTTCAATGTTAACTAAACTTAATCACAAAGTATTTTGAATTTTTAAAATAGAAAATATGTCTCGAAAGGTATTTCAAATAAGATACAAAATGTTTTTTTTTGAAAAGGTATGCATTTCAAATACAAGTATTTCAAATAAGTCACATCTCTGCTACCTACTACCAATACTGTCGCCAAGATTGTTGCGAAAGATGCAATAATTTAATCTAGTTAAACAATTTGTAGATAATCTAGCCATTACTCTCAGTGAATTCTTGCTAAAGGTTTAAGAGCAAGGATAATAAATGGAGCACAATTGAAATAAATCGGGTCATAATATATTTCAGTTTTCTCACATTTATACTTATAAGGAACTCGCTGAACCCAGTATTATAGCAACTTACTCTAATGTCGTTTTATAGGACAGGACGAAATTCCAAGAATAAAAGCCACTTGTTTTCCTTACAGAAGTCTACTTACCTATTTCGGTTCTGGCAAAAACGAAAAAAAAAAAACATTCAAAACAACCCCTAAAGAGAACAAATATCCAAACATTAACCGTATTTAAACAGTGGAGCAAATTCAACGCATGCGTTTCCCAACTTATATATATTAACTCTTGTTGATGTCATGCTATATGCTAGTATATGTGTACAATTTTTCAATAGTCAGCTTTTAGTGCAGTTAGTAATTTCAATAATTTTCAAGCCATTTGTATTTTATGTAAGAACTGCTCCCTTTAAAAATAAAATTTAAACTATTTGATATAAATGTACACCTTTATAATATTGAAAAAGCATTTGTGTTTGATTTGCATCTCTAAATAATACGCAGTTGATTTATTTACAATTTTATGTATGAGGTAGTTGAGTTTCCTTATAACATTTTTTATTCTTAAATGGGTTTGGTCGTGCTTGAGCGTTCAATAAAACTTCGTTCTTTGCAATTTTTTTTTGTGTCGCGTTCAATTTAAAATAAGATTATGAGGAGAAGTTATAAAAATAAAGCTTAGTTAAATGCTAAAACGTAAACCTGTGTGTAACGAATTGATTTGGTATCTTATCTTTATTGGGTAAACAGGACTAGGTATCCTTACTAATATCTACATATATAAAAACCCAACATTCTATTAATGTATTTTAAAATCAATGGAAAATTAATTTTTCGTCATTTAGTTTCCACTTTATTTGGATAAATAAATGGAACATTTTCATCTTATAGAATTGAATTACATCAATAAATTTGTTAGAAGATCAATTTATTAATTTCTTGAAAAATTAATATGAATTAAACAAAATGTAATTGAAAATGTATTATTGTATAGTGCAGCATGTGTATTTCCATATTGTCTTCTTTTGTGTTTTCTATTTCTTTGTCATATGGTCTTAATTGCAGCCAAACTAAGTTTTCGTTTCTTTCTTCTGAAAATCATTGATTTAACTGAAGCATACAAGTATGTACAAATACAAACTTCAGAATATGCATGGATATGCGGATGCTGTTTTATATACATATATATACATATTTACAAATATTATACATAAGTAGGTGTACCAGTCTGAACCGGGGAAAGCACGTATTTTAAACAAAACCTATTGACTCCATATGTGCGCTTCCATATAAAAAAAATGCTGAACATTGTTTCTTTTTAATTAATCCAGTGAGAGTGTGGATATCCTCATTTCGGGATGCCTTGTTTCTGCAATTGCTTTCTTCTATAGTTTTTGTCTTGTTCAGAATTGGTGTGGGTTGTTTCGTTGTTTCTACTTATTAGTCTTTGAAAATAAAATTTGTTCGAAATTAAACTATTAATAAATTATTAACTATTATAAAAAATCTTATCAATTATATTTACATTTCATGTGAATTACTGTATTATGTAATAACATACATATATCAAACTTTTAATTTAAACATATAGAAATTAACAAATTATTCACTTGTAGTTTTTAAAAAAAGGAATTTTAATTCCTATTATTATACCTCGGCAGCATCACCCCTTAGCACTAGTTTAATAACTAACCCACAATAATTTCCTACACTATCTTAAATACGAAATTGTAGTATCTAACGATCAAGTGATCTCCTAGCGATAAGGTGTTCGGCGAATGACGCGGCTTGGGTGTCGGCATGGTTGTCATGAATGCATGGGGTGTTTTCTGCAGTTGGAATGCGTGGCTTAGGATATTGCAAATGCATATTTGACAAATTTGTCTGTCATTAACACCTCCCTGCTTCGATCAGCAGTTTGTGTTGCACTAGAAAAGTGGAATACAGCTGATTCTTGTTAAGTGATCTGGCGGCATTTCGTCTCCTTGTGCTGTTGATTCCTTTGATGTTTCTGCTTCTGAGCCATTGGCCTCTATCTTGATTTCAGAATCTGGCCTCCTTTGGTTTATCTTAACTTTCAGCAGGATAACTATTATAGAAATGATTATAAGCGAAGAAATTACCACATTTGTGATGGGCGTAACTTTGCCTTCGGTGTTAAATTTTGTGTTGTGATCTCCATGAACTAGTTCAGGAACACGATTCCAGGCAGGATTTCTTCAACAGTTGGTATGTGTTGGTTGTTGATGATAGAGCACATAGGCGTTGGACTGTTCAGCAAGTTGGAAATGCAGCATGAGTTACTTATATCTACTAATTGATTATTTAAATATCTATATGGAGAGATTATTGTAGGATGTACAAGCGTAATATGTATATCCCGAAGATTTTTTCTACAAAGCTAGAGCGTGTAGGTCTGGTCAAGACAAGTAAAAAACCGTATGGGAGGGGGGGTCTATTCCCCCCGTTTAGCCGGGTGGGACAATTTTCTAAAAAATTGACTTAATTTGGAAAAAAAATTATTAAAATTCAACAGTTACATCCACAATGCCGTGTAATACCTTTTTGTAAAGCCAGAAACCTCTTCTTTCATCTTGTTTTAAGCTGTTTTAAAAAATAGCTTTTTAGAAATTAATTTTCAAACTCAAAATTTTGGAAAAAAAAAATTTCGAACTACATATTTTTTTTCAAAATTGTATGTAATTAAGTACTAATTTTTTTTTCAAAAATTCAATTCTCTTATTGGTTTTTAGTTAAAAACAGAAAACCGGATGCAAAAATGTCTTGTAGTTTTTGAGAAATTAAAAAAAAAACCCGAACCACTTTTTTCTAAGAAAAACCTTTTTTTTGGTTTTAACGCGGCTGGACTTTTAGGCAAATTAATGTATGAAATATTGACCTCTTTTTTATTATTTTTAAAAAATTCGGAGTTTTATGAGGATACAATAAAGTGACACAGTATTGGAATAACCCTGGATTAATCCTTTTTTTTCATTGATAACGCCTGAAAACTGACCTGCCAATTTCGTCTGGGTCCGCCCGCCGCCGATGGGTTCTACCCGCTAGGACCTTAAGACAATAAAACCGCAATTTTTCTTTATTGAGAAACAAAATATTTGCAACCCTTCATACTATATGTTCTAATCTATACTTCAAATTTTGCAGAATGGTATCTTGCAATCTTTCAGTTACTTTTATTGCTTTTAAAATAACATTTGTTATGTTTGTTAATTCATTCAGTTTTTCTACAGACAATTTTTTTTATAATAACTGGCTTTTAATTACTTGCCAGAACCCCGTTTATCTTCTGGCTTATTATTTTAAGGTCGTGGTCGCGTGATCAGGACTGCCTGCAATCTACTTCCATGCAGTGCCTAAAAAGTCTAATGCTCGACTTCCTTGTTATAGGTTTCAATCGATCGAGGTGATTCTTAATTTGGATTAGTTCAGCTGATATGAAGGGGAAAATGGGATGGTTTGGGTTGGAATCTGTGTTTACAGCCGCCTCAAAGTTGTTGATGGCTATTTCGTAGCGTTACAGGTCTATGTGGTTCCAATGTTCAACGTTACGAGCTGGGAGTTTAAATAATCTAAAACTTTAATGTTTAACTATTCGCCCTTTCAGCCGCGAATAGGAACACTATAAACAGCATCCTTACTACGGATCCCACGATGCGCTCTTCTATTGCGTAATTGACTAGAGGCTATCTTAAAGCCTTGCCTTGTATCTCTCTCACTATTGTTTTATTTACCCTAGTTCATTGTTATATTTTTTATTTCTCTATGTCTTAGGGACACTCTTGTTAATTGTTCACTATCATTATGGACACACTTCTTCAATGTCACTTTGTCTCTTCAGCGTAAGGGGAACCGATTACCTCGCGATCAATTTTCCTCCTTCCGGCACAGGAGCTACTTGAGGTCACGGACCTTTGAGGTCACTAGGCACCTTCTCATGACACTCGAGCTACTTGAGGTCGCAGGCACACCTTAAGACTTTTGTTTTTCTACCACCTCGGTGAATTTGTCCCTGCCCGGGCGCCAATCAACAAATTATGTATTTGTGGTTTTTAAAAAAATATTTTATTTCTTATAACTTAGGTAGTATCAGCCCTTAGCACTAGCTTAATAACTAATTCACAATAATATCTCACACTATCTTAAATAAAAAATTGTCGAGGCGATGGTCAACGATCAGGTAATCTCCTAGCGAGAATGGTATTCGGTGCAGCGGATGCGATAATGTGTTCGGCGGATGGGGTGATTTCTGGAGTTAGAACACGCGGCTCAGGTGTTGGCGTGCAAATGCATATTTGACAAATTTAATCACGTAGCGATGTTGTGTACCGATATGTTTGCCGTTGACCGTGGGATGTAATTTGTCTGTCTTTAACTTAGAGTAATGACTTTAAAACATATTTCAGTTGACCTTTAGTGTTAAATAGACGTTTGATTCATTATCGAATATCATCTAATCATTATGTACTCCTAACCAATATTAATCAGTTTAAAATACAGCTCCCTACTGTGAAGGTATCCAGTCAGCGGGTCTTTGTATGATATTCGGTTTTAAATATTGTGTACAGGGAATCACGTGGACTGTAGGTTGTTAGATTATTATTTCTGTGTACAATAGCATAGACAGATTGTTGCTCTTCGAGTTTAAACATACATGGCTGACACTGGCGAGCTTTATTTACAAAAAGTAGATTTTTTTTATTTAGATCATCTATATAAATAAATTTATAACTAAATTACAGTTTCTTTGCATTTTTCATCGCGGTTAAATTGACAAATTTTTATCTTATCATAATAAAATAAAATAAAAGAATACTGGAATGTGTGCGTAATACAATTGGAATTTTTATAGACACTGGCACACATCTCAAGTTTCGGGATTGGGATATGTTAAGAAAATCGCCACTTAGTCTGCCCATACAGATGATTTTATAAATACATCCGTTTTAATGCTCTTTGTACTCGTCCACTAGGGGTATTCATTTGATGACGAATTCACGCATAAGTGAAATCCGAGATTGCCCATTGGCTTGCTCCTTTCTCTCAAAACCCATCTCTTATGTTCTAAAGCATGCAATGTCCTCAAGTAGATTGGATAAATATGAGTTTTTTTTTTAGGTTTTACTTTAATTCACTAATTCAACAACAAAACAAAATAATAACTAATAAAAATAAATTTAAGTAACACAACACAAAAATAGCATTGAACAAGTCTGCGTGCACTACATGTTTAAAAACCAATTAAATTAAGAAAAATACAATTTTATTTTTTCAATATCCTCTGAATATGACTTGTTTTAACTGTCTTTGCCTGGAATTAATTAAGGATTTCGTGTGTTCTAGACTAATTTTGCACAATTCTCCCAACAGCTTTTCTTTGAGCATAATTTTCCACGACGTTTTTTGTTGTTCCAACAATTCCCACAGGTGTACCCTGGAATTAAAGTCAAGTGCTTGCGGAGGTTCATGCAACTGTTTCGGAACATTAGAAAGCACTCAAAGCCACTAAACCATGGCATATCATCATTGTATTTCACTGTTGCCATTAAGTTTTCTTTGTGCTATTCAACGGCTGTTTTTTTTCCACATAGTACTTTACTTTCATCTGACAGTAAAATAATTATTTAAAAAAAACTGCTCCGGTTCGTCAAAATGGACCTTTGCAAAACTAACATGTTTCTTTTCGTTGATTTTTGAACGATGGGGTATTTTCTTAAAAGTGCAACCATCTTTTGCTCTCAAGATAATTGTAATGGTAATAGCACAACTTTTTGAGTTGCTTAACTTTTGTAAAACTCTCCACGAAAGAGCACTTATTGTTGGATTTGCTATTGTTATTATTATCATTATAAGCCTCCTATGAATGTGTTCTTCTACGAGTATGTTTCGCTTTACTCAGTCAACATTGAGCGCTTTTCTTTTGCTATAAGTAATTGTGGTTTTCCAGATCTATACTTTGATTTAAAATTCCCGATCTTTGAGTAGTTATTTATAAAGAAGAGTGTGTTTTATCTTCTATTTGGGCGATTTTCCTTAACTCTACTTCCTGCTGTTTAAATTAAAAAAAACTTAAATATGAACAAAAACTGATATGCATACATACATATGTTTTCCCTGCTACTCCAATTGTTCGGCTGAATGAAAACAAAAAAAAACACAGTTTAACACTAACTGTACCTGTGAATTCACGTGCGTGATTTCCTGACGAGTATTTTACATGTTTGCAACAATTCAAGCCTCACTACGGCCCACAGGCAAAAGACAGAACCTTCTCGGAGCAGGATAATTAAGCCGAACATGGATGTTACCTAGAAATGAGTATTTTTCGTCAACTGAAAATCTCAACAGGGCGTTTGGACCTTGCACAGTACGAGTAAATAAAGGAATCCTACATAGAAGGTTCGAAACATTCTGATCGGACGACATGGCTCTTGAAAGCGAACTGTGTTGACACGCAGAACCAGCCATCTACCAGACGAGCTGTGAACTGTAGTAAAGTCTGAGCCTCGCCAATCTGTACGAGTTATTGCAGAGAAATGTGTGTTAGTGTGTGCACTATTCGATTGTTTCTCACAACTTACAAATGCTTGGTTCCTCATGAGCTTACTGATCAAATGTGATACGATTCTACACGTTTCTTGCAGACTCAAAGATAATGCACTGAACCGCATACCAAAATCGTCCAGATAATGTAGATGGTGATCGTCTTCTGCTTGCACTATCCACTATTTCAATGCTGATAAGTACTGTAATCAGCTGAAGCAATGCTTGAGAAACTACTCGCTAATCATCCATAACCATCCATAAACTGATCATTTGGGTCATACTGCTTCATGACAACGCTCAACCATAATTATGAAGAACTATGATCAAAAAATTAAACACGATGCAGTATGAGATTTTTTCTCATCTACCCTACTCACCTGATCTTTCACAACATACATTTTATGGTTATTATCATTATTACAGAACATTTGGAACTTGAAAACTCAGAAACTCGTTGAAAACCCTTCGCCAATATGAAAACCCACTCCCTGTCATGAGTGTGTTCCTTCCATGCTTCGCTGCTAAGCTCCGTCTCTTCTATCTTCCTAGCTGTGTTTTTTCTGTTCTTTTTTCTTTTGACTCGTCCTCCATTGTATATTCATTTTACGTGCTCTGCTAACCTTTGTTAGGTTGCTTAGGGCATAGGGCTAAACAAAATCAAGTTCTTCATTGTATGGTTTCATCTCTATTCGCCTGATATCTTGTCCTATTTTCCACCACAACTTCTCCTGAAGGCCTTGTTTTCAAAGACCTGAAATTTATTTTCCTCTTTCTGAGTCAAAGAGTTTCATGTTTCACATCTGTAATATATAATTGGCATTATTATATTTTTTTTTATTTATTTCGATCTTTATGTCGTTTTTGGCTCTCAATTTGTTCGCTGATATTTAAATTCGTCCATATTTTCAAAGTATTTATCGAATAAAATCAGATGCGAGGTTTTGATCGATCGAATATTCGGTCAGTGATAGTGATTTGGTTTTCTCTTAATTTACTTCTAATCCTACTTACTTTCCTGTCATTATTCGATTTTCTGCGTCTCTTATAACTGTTTCTTCACTATTTCCCGGAAGTTCCAGATTAAGCGATTCCCCCTGAAGCCACACTGGTAGTCTTCGGTTCTATAGATACAGTCTATGATATCAGTCCCTTGAAGAGAATATTTGACAGCATCTTCTAACAACCTGATAGCAGAGATATGTTTTGGCAATTGCTGCATTGGTTCGGATAAAGATAACTGAGTTGAGTTTTTCCATTCCTCGGGGATAGCTTCATTTTTCCATATAGTTCTGATGAACCCATATAACTTCTCTGTTAATTCTTCTCCAGCATATTTTATTAATTTCGATGGAATCATTTTGACTACTTAAAGTTTATATATTGTAGCATTTCAAGAGGGGCCAAAGTCATAGTTCTTTTAAATCACCTTGGTCAACTGTAACAACGTCAAATTTTTGAAAAGCATTAATTTGTAAGTTCAATAAGAATCCTATCGAAAAGAGACAATATAAAATATACTAAAGATAGCGCTGTACACCAATTAATAATATTTATTGCATGGTTTATACAATAAGAAACTCATACTACATACATAAAGTAATATATTTATATACTCAGTGCATAAATTATTTTCAGCAATTATTCTTATTTCCCTTTTTTTATAGAAAACTGATTGATTATGAAAACCAAAAACTTTACATGAATAAACCAAAATGAATCGAAACCCTGATATATTCGGCGAAACAATAACCGAGTTGCAGTCCAAGTTTTCCGTAAAGGAAAGAAAATCTGAATTAGGTAACAATCGTAAAGATTACGCCAAAATTGACTTTGGCTCAATGGGCGTCAATTTAAAGGAACACTTTATGTACGGAAGTCATTTCTACTGTTCTACACCACATAAGAGACATAATAATTTTATTTTTATTGCAGGTCATCTGAAAAGCAAAACGCTTTCAATCATTCAAAATCGCTTCAATTGAAAATACCATTAACCCGATCAGTTGAAAAAAACAATAACGCAAAGAGCGACATTTTTGATAATGCAACTTTAAAGTATATCTCCGCGAATGTAGACACCGAACTTATTCATTCTTTAAAAAATCAGAAATTCGAAAATCATAACTTGAGACATATTAATGATATTTTTACTGAGAAAGACTCGGTCGAAGGTAATGAGAAGGATATGGCATGTGTTAACTTAGACGGAGTCGAAGACAAAGATAAGAATAAGGACCTACCGCCAGGCTGGGAGAAGCACGAAGGTATCAGAGCGAAAGTCATCTATGGTATTTTGATAGTAGTGCTTTATAGCAGATAGTATTTGTTTAGATAACGATGGACCGTATTACTGGCATATCAAGTCAGGAACAATTCAAAGAGAACCTCCGATAATACCCAAGTATAAGTACTTCAGTGATGAGAAGGAATGTGGTACTCCGATTTTTGAGTATGCAGTCAACCCAACGATTGATGGAACTCATAATTATTCCGGCAGCCCTCCCTTTGGTTCCCGAATGGAATTGCGAGTGCGATAGGATATATACGCTAGGAGTGACACATTAGTAATTTAATATCTTTTAGGAATTTGAGACCTATTCAATGACAAGAAGTAGGACAACACCGTCACTGAACCAGGAACAAGGAAAACGAGCTCGAGACTATGTGTAAGTTATTTTAATTATGTGGTAAATGTTACAACATGTTTATTTTTCATTTTATGTGATTATTTTGAAAATGTAGTCGTAAAAACTATCCGCTCAAGCCAGAATCTAGCAGATTAGTAAGGTTTACTGTAAGATCATTGGGCTGGGTTAAGATTGCCGAAGAGGATTTGGTTCCAGAACGATCGTCCAAAGCGGTTAACAAATGCATAATTGATCTTTCGTTGGGACGCAATGACCTCCTTGATGTTGTTGGACGCTGGGGTGATGTAAGTCGTGAATTTTAATTTTTTTTTTCGCTTTGTGTCTAGTCATTAGGGTAATATTCTATTTTATAATTTGTATGACAAACATGAAATACTATGCTATGCAGCAATCCAGTATTCACCCACCTCCAAGCTAATGCTCTATCCTAAGTGTAGCGTTAACAACAAGAAATTATTTGAACTGGCTCTATTTTGCATTATATGCAAACCTGATTTTTTAGGATCTTATCAGTACAACTATGATTAATTTTTTTTTTTGGAGAATAAAACCACCAGTGAACGTTTTTAGTAATTGTTGATTTATTAATCTTATCATATAATTTTTTATTTGAGCTTTTAATACAATACAGTAGTTTAATAGTGTAATTCCATACGAATTTAGCAAATGCATTTATTTAAATCAGAAAGACGTAATTGAGGAATGATGAAGGGAATAATATTTTATGTTACCACTGTGGGCCTGTATTACAGCTTAAATTCTCCGTGGCATAGAAATAATTAGATTCTTCTCATGCAATTTTTCCAGGCTTAATGAAGTTTATATCCTTATTAGCACTTTGGGTTCCTGGATGCTATTTTAGCCTTTTGAAGAGGCCAGCAATTATCGATTGGATTCAAACTGGGGTTGTTTCTGGCAATCAAATATTTTGAGACTGATATTTTTATCCATAAGATTTCTAACTATAGATAAACTAGATAAGTTTCATTTCTGACTCCAACTAGATTTTTATTATAAGGTAAATTACTTTTTTGCTCGATGACATGAGGCAAAATCATCCTTGAAGATAAGATCAATGAGAAGCAATGGAAGCAAACTTGAACCAGTAAAAAATATTAATTTGCCTTGACTCAAGTACGAAATGCAGCCTTGTATCAAAAAACTCATAAAATTATTTCTTATCAAACTCATTTTTTTTTAAACTATTCTACTAACTGAGGTTACATTTACTCTCATCATTGTAATTGTAAAAAGTGGTTGAGTATTGATAAATTTTAGCATACTGCAACCTTGGAGCTTAATCCTGGCCGATCTAGCCTTCTGCTGCCAATATTAAATGTTGTCAATATTCTTATATGATTTCTCAAAAAAAAATCGATTCGATAAACGCAAAACATCCTTTTTAAAAATCATTCTTCTCTTTCGATCCTCCTACCGCCAATTTTCCTGTTAGAAGTTTTATACATTCATTTTAAGTAATTTCTTCGAAATAGCCCGGACTAAATCCTTTCCTTTTTCAAAAACTCAATTATATCTTCTCGTTCTTGTTTATCTTGTTTACGCACTGCACTAAAAGCGCAACTGAACTAATCTCCAACTGTTGAGAAAAACTATGAAAATGTGATTGTTTCTTAACTCCTATCCACTTTTCCTTGGAAATTTAATATAATACATTATATGTAAGATAAATTCAAGTATTCCGTGCAGGGACGGGTTAAGAATATCCCTGCAGCGATACCTCTCGCTTGTCGTAAAAGGCGACTAAAACAAAGGTAAACAAAAATCACATCTAGGCAATTTAGAAAACACCAAGGTGAGCCTAGGGACACATATACCACCATTAAACTGCCCCACAAGTGTACATGCAAATCAGTGGGCTGACACGACTGGAGATCACCGGTGTTGTAAGAGTAAGATCAAACAAAAAAATATGGAGCATGCCCGTGTCACAAAAAAAAAAAAAGCAGGCCGAAAAACAATTGGTGCAAAATGCAAAAACACCAGCATTTGATTGGCCTCAGCGATGAAGTAATCCCAAACCGGGAAGCCTGCCGCTACTTTCTGAGGTCAAACCGGCGGACCCCACAAGCGGACCAGTAGGAATGCAGTTAAGTGGGAAGGTTATGGTCCTACACTTCTGACCATAACAACGCCGGAAAAAGGAAAAGAAGAAGATGTAAGATAAATTCAAATAAATTAAGCTCGCAACTTAATGGTTTTGGGAAATTTCAGAGTGGTAATTTTTTTGCTTCCATTACAGTAGTATGTAACCTCTTATTAAAAACTTAAAATAAATACTCAGTGGCAACTACGTAAGTGTAATGGAAATATTAGATGCAATATGCTCGATAAAATCTTATACACTATAGAAAAATTTACTATTTACGAGATTTAGATTGATTACATTGAAGAAAATAACATAGGCAAAAATGTACAAAAATAAAAGTGGAGTGGAAGATTTACAAGCTTGTCATTAGGTGCTACATTGGTGGCAGAAAATCACTGAAGATCTGTGAAAAACAAAAAGCGAGATATGCTAGCTTCGAAAAATGTAACCCTTTTTAATGGACCTTGCAACAATTCCAAACTAAGTTCGGAAAGACTAGCCACAGCACGGAAAAAGCCATATATTAGTGAAGAAAACCGAACTAGGGATGGTAATGGTGCAATGGTAATCATCATCGACTGTTGAGCGGAAGGTCTGTAGTTCAACTCTGTCCATAGCCATTTCTATACGGAAAAATTGTGCAACAACATCAGTTGTGCATGAGAGATGATCAAAAATGCTGACACGAAGGCATAACACTCGCAGCACAACATCACTTCAAAATTCATACTCTGTGTGTACGTTTCCAATATAACGCCCTAATGATATGGAAACAAAAGAGTTACTATGCACTACAACGAACCCAAATTCAGTCGAATCTCTTAAATCCTATCTAGGGCAACCACCCCCGGAGAGTAGTAAAAATGGAATTGATATAATCATCGTAGAGAAATGGATGGTAACGATGAATATGAAACCAAATCGCTATTGACGAGATGATGGAGTGGTTGTTTAACAATTGCAAAAGTACGATAGAGCCATCGCTTCTACTACTACTACCAATGCTACTATTAGTTATAAAAAATTATAAAATCTCTAACAAGGGCAAGCTAAACACCATATTGTTGCAGGAATGAAGAACAAACTCGTGTAAATTACTGAAGAAGCTCGTTTCTTTGATCTCTAACAGGTTAAGAGAAATCATAATAAACGAGGTTATCATGTAGGACAGGAAGAGTTAATTTACTTTACAAACTTATTACATTACATTGCAAATGGTATCTCGCAGGACTAATAATTAAGTGAATGCTTTCATACAAATTTAAGTAATTCTCAAAGATTTATTTCTGTTGCCGTAGAAGGATTTATATATTAAAACAAGGAATTGAAATTTCCATAAGAATACAATACCTCACTTTCAGACTTATAGTCGCTTAAATTAAGAGGTACCAAGTTGTTGCAGCAAAGTTGAATACCAATTAGTAATTTTACAACCTTATCCTTGTTAGGGGCTCAAAGCGCACATAAAATGCTTAGGTTAAATGCAAAATGAATACAAAACTCTTGACACAAGCTCTGTAATTCTCACCGTAATTTATCATCAATTTTAAGTTAGTATCCTAATATGAAGTACGTATTATTTTTTAGGGTAAAACAATGTATATGGACCTGGAAGACGGATCACTAAAGCTTATTGATGCGGAGAATCTAACTGTACTTAATTCCCAACCGATCCACACTATTCGAGTTTGGGGTGTGGGACGCGACAATGGCAGGTGAGTAAAAAGCAACTTTTCAAGGAAGTTAGGGATTTTTTTTCCTTTAAATAAAACACAAGATTGAGTTTTAATGATTTATGTTCAATTAACTTCTGTACAAATCAAAAATATATATGATATATTCTTAGGGCTTGTGTTTTCAATTCAAACATTATTGATGAATAACAATAATAGCATCAATTCCCAACTTCTTAGTAAACGTTCTGTGGATCCATTTTAATAATTATTTGTACAATTTTCAATGCTTTCTAATTTTGTTATAACATTCTGATTATAAGAGAGAGGTGAGTAAACTACAAACTAAGCAATTTTAATACTAAATCGCCACTTAATAAATGCTGAGTAAACAACTCAATAATAGTCTTATGTAAATTAAATCAAAATAAATTGAAAAGTGTGCCTAAGTGCGATATGTTAATTCACTAAATAGCTTTATGAAAAAAGCAGTTTGTATACTCTTTTGTACTGGCTAATAAATGTTTATCGCTTCAAAATGAACCATAAGTAATTTGACTAAATTGAAGACTTACTTATGATTGCTTCGCTTCAACTCTCATATATTTAATCTTTCTATTTTGTACATACAATACAATATTATTTTATATTTTTGTTTTTGTCGTCCTTTGATTTTGCTTGAGCACGCCAAATTGATTTTGACCATAATTGATAAGTTGTAACTAATACACAGAGGAAGATATATTACAAGAATACATTTGCTTTATATGCTCGAATATGTACATACATAATATGCTCTACTCCGTGATGGTTATATCGATATTAAAACGAAAACTGGTTTTCTTTTTTAGAGACTTCGCTTACGTATCCAGGGACCGATTGACTCGAATCCATATGTGTCATGTATTTCGCTGTGACACAGCTGCAAGAATTATAGCCAACACACTAAGGTAGTTTTATGTTGACTATGAACACTCAGTCTGAAAATAAATTTGCTACTCTGAATAATAGAGACATCTGCAAACAAATCATGATTGAACGTTCTCTACAACTGGACACAAACATTGGAGCAAACAATTTTAAAAACAACCAAGAAAAGATCCGACCTACAAATCTTCAAACAGAAAACTTTAGTTTTAGACACTGTAAGAGTCAAAACTTACCCTCTACTCTGAAAACTGTTTAAGTTAAGGTTTTGCCTTTATTCGATTTGTTTTCTAGCTCAGTCATTTCCAACACCAATGGAAGAGCCGAAAAAAATATTAAAAGCTTTGTATATGGGATGGAAGGAAGTGACAAAACCCACAGGGATGGAAATCATAAATGAAGCAATTAACAGTGTAATAGCACAAACCAGACCTGAAGACTGGGAAAACGTTAATGTTGCTATTGCCCCGAGCATGATAAGTGTTCGCAGTTCAAGGGTAATTATTTTATCTCTGGCACATTTAGAAAGACTGTATAAAATATTATAAAATGTCGCATACAAACGATAATATATTATATGTTTAGCATTATCAAGTTCCTTTTTTAATTGTACACTAAAAATATATTCTTTTGATTTCATGTTTTGATTTCATTTTACCTGTAAAGTTATTTGTATTTTAGACTTAAGGTTTCTTTTTGATTTAATTTTTAATTAAATTTAATTTTCGTTTCCCAGGATCATGGTAAACTTATAACAGAGTGCAGAGTAAGATATTTGAGCTTTTTAGGCATTGGTAAGAATTTCAAAAAATGTGCTTTCATTGTGCATACGGCACGCAATAAATTTGTGGCACACGTTTTCCACTGCGAACCATCCAGTGGGGCGCTTTGTAAGACCGTTGAAGCTGCTTGCAAAGTAAGTATTTGAAACACACACACTTTCTTGCGATTTATTTAATTATATTTCATATTTAAAACAGTTAAGATATCAGAAGTGTTTGGATGCACATCCTGAGAATGCTTTTAGTCTTGATTCCATTTCGCCGAGTAAAGGAATTGGAGCAACAATTAAAGATATCATACAATCACTATCACTGAAGAAAATAAATGTGGTTTCTGAAAAGTATATAATTCTGTGTAAGAAATTGAAAATATTTACTAACTGTCTCTTTTCCCTTTTCTTTAAAATTAGATGGATACAAGAATGAGGAGATGCAATGAGTAATACAGGCATTAAAATATCCGCGTAACTGTTTACCTTAAATATACATATGTGCTTATTTGATAATTGTTAAGCTTACAAAGTATTGGAAATACAAGACAAGAGAAATTGGCAATATTTTGTTTTTCTTTTTTCATTTAACAAGCTAATTATAAATAGCTAACGTTGTGCGGAAAAGGATTTATCTCTTATTACTAACCTCAGATCTCAAGTTTCTAGTTCATAATAAGTTACCGAATGAGGTACAGTATAATAAATAAATAACAAAGGTCTGCAATATGAAAGTCATAACTTCCTCTCTGGAATTTGAAAGCTGATTCTGGAGTATTTTGATGCGCTTTTCTCCATCACCTCCTGATTTTTCAAAAAAAATTTCAGAAAGAAGACAAGTTTTAACACAAAAAAATATATATTTGAAAAAGTATATTATTTTTGATTTTGGCCACTATTTCTTTATAGTTGGAGCTTTTATTGTTTCCCAAATAGATTTTTAATACTTCCTTAAATGATTTCCACACTTGTAACTCGACATCATTGAGTTTTTCATCAAATTTTTCCTCCGACCTCAATTTTCTTATATCAGGTCCAACGAAAATTCCTTCTTTTAAGTTGGCCTCTGATAAAGATGGAAAAACTGAATGCAGATATTTGAAGCCTTCCCCATCTTTATTTAAAGCCTTCACAAACTGCTTCATTATACCCAATTTGATGTATAAACGTGGCAGTAAAACTTTTTCTCTGGGAACCAAACTCTGTTTAAGCACGTTTTTGATTCCTGGGGTTAGTTCAGTTCTTGGAGGCCATTCCTTTTTGGCCCAATGATTTTGTTTATCCCGGCTATCCCATTCGCAAAGAAAGTAGGGGTATTTTGTATACCCACCTTGTTGGCCCAGTATCATGCTTATGGTTTTCAAATCCCCACACCCCATCCAGCCGTGATGGTAAATGGTCAGAATGTGCAACAGGTAGTGAGGTACATATATGTATTCCCATTATGTAGAAGGACTGCTTTCAAACTTCTTTTTGAGGAGTCGATAAACAATCTCCACTCGTTAGGATCGTATTCAATGTCGAACATTTTCGTCAAGCCAGGAATATCTTTACAGTACACCAAATCTTGATCTTCAGCGAAGAATGGAAGAAAATCTTTTTTTTTGTGACGGTACCATGAAAATGAAGTACCAGGTGTAAGCATATTTCTTTCTTTTAATCGTGATCCCAGGAGTTCAGCTGCGTCTTTCGGGAGATTCAAATCTCTTGTCAAGTCGTTTAAATCTGACTGCGAAAAAAGATGACACTCATCAGAATCTACTTGAAATATAGGATCAGATTGGGATACATTCGGTTCATTTGTATCACTGGCAGAATCTTCAATTTGTATAGCTGGATACGGGGGCTGCACCATTTCTGAATCTCTGAAAACTGCAGACGTAACTGATAACACATCTGGATAGCTTATGTCACTTTTATTTTTAGATAGATAGATAGATCTTTATTTCGTATAGTAAATTTGTACAAAGGTTTGTTACCGCACATTTTACATTATACAGGGATTTGATAAATTTATCGTTCCACTGAATTTTTGTTCATATAGCAAAAAAAATTTATATTTAGTAAGTCTTTGGTGTTAACAGAAGGAAAAATACGACAAAAAACCTTCTATGTGAGAAAAGGTAGAAAATTACCAGAACAGTAAAAATAAAAATAAAAATAACATAACAAATTGTACAAAATAAAATATATAAATAAATAAACAAATAAGCAAACAAGAAAATAAATATAAATAAATAAATAGAAAAATAAATAAATAAATACATACAATAAATAAGTAAGTAACTAAATAAAAAAAAAAAAAATAAATAAGTAAATAAATAATCAAGAGATAAATATATAAATAAATAGATAAACACGTAATAATTGGATATATACTCTTAATTCACTGAGCGTTTAATGCGTTTATAAGTGGGTTGTCAGCAAAACTACATCGGTCTACAAATTTAGATTTAAGTTCTTCAATTCTTACACAAATCAGTTCAACATTCGCTTTTTCGTGTAGATCTAGTGTGGAGTAATGCCAAGGTAAATTGAGCATCATTTTTAGAACTTTATTTTGACATATCTGCAGTTTTTTTAATATGGCATTTTGCACAGTCGCCCCAGACTTGGCAACCATATAAAAGAATGGCTTGAAAGATGACTTTGTATATTATAATCTTGTTTTCTGTAGACAATAGTGATTTTCGGTTTATGAAGGGGTACAACATTTTGACGGCCACACCTGCCTTTTTAATCGCTCTTTTTATGTGTTCATGGAATATCAATTTTGAGTCGAGGTAAATTTCTAGATATCTAACACGGGACTCCCAGGGTATGCTTATTCCATTAATTTGTAGCTGAATGGAGGGCTGGAAGCAACTCTTTTTTTTTCTTGTGAAAAAGATAGCTTGCATTTTATTTTGATTTAACTTAATCCTCCACTTTGAAAAGTATTTTATTAATACTTCCATCGCACTCTGTAGGTTGTTTTCAATATTCCAACCAAACTCATGCGATGTAAATATTGCAGTATCGTCAGCAAAAATGGCTGCGTCACAGTTATGCAATCTGGGGAAATCAGATGTATAAAAGTTATAGAGGACTGGACCTAGTACAGAGCCTTAGGGGACACCAGTATCGTATGTTATTAAATCAGACACAGCACGGTTGACATGAACCTTAAAACGGCGACTAGAATTTTAGAATTGTATCCAGTTATGTCACAACAACAAAAGTAGCAATCTTCGACATGGTCGTTAGACTCTTTCCATAGCATGGGCGAAACGATTTTGAAGCAATTTTTCTGTCCTTTTGACCACTTGCGAAGTTCTAGTAAACAAGTCGAATAAACTTTTTGAGGTGTCCAAGTTTTGTCTTGATTACTCATAGCACGTCCTAAATAAATTTTGTAAATATTTTTCGCAAAGTCTGAAATTTTGTTTCGTTGTTTTACCACCATAAATTTCCCGCAAGTATAATGAAAACAATTCGGAGAATTTAAACAACTTCGCGACGACATTTTAAAGTTTATGTTGCAAGATACGCACTTCAGCTGTTATAGGTATCGTGTCGGTATCTATACAAAAAGCTTTTGTTTATCTTCATTATACCCTTTTTATTTATCTATTTATTTATTTATTTATTTATCTATTTATTTATCTATTTATTTATTTATTTATTATTATTATTACTATTATTTTTTATTTTATTTATTTATTTTTATTTTTTATTTTTTTTTTCTTTTCTAATTTGGATTTTTTATTCGTTATTTCCCCAGTTTTTTGTTTTTTGTTATCTTTTCCTATCATTGTTTAATAATGTGTCATTTCAGTAGAAAAGTTTCCTAAATAAACTATATCTCTGAACTATTATTGTAAATTGTGCGATAGCCATTGTAACTTAAGAACGAAATAAATAAATAATTAACAATTAAAAAAATTATACCCTTTTCTAACAATATTTACAACAATTAGGCAATATAACCTAATCATCGTGTATTAATGAGCTCATTACTAAATGAAGGAAAAATGACCCGTTTTCGATATGGTTAATGCGAATTACTTATACTTGTTATATAATAAACTAATTAAATGCAATTAAAATTAAGCTGGAGTAATTTAGTGACGTTTTATAGATTTTATAATGTAGGGGCTCAGACATTTTAAGTTAAAGTTTTGTCAATTACTTAAAATACAAAATTAAAAAAATTATACCCTTTTCTAACAATATTTACAACGATTAGGCAATATAACCTAATCATCGTGTATTAATGAGCTCATTACTAAATGAAGGAAAAATGACCCGTTTTCGATATGGTTAATGCGAATTACTTATACTTGTTATATAATAAACTAATTAAATGCAATTAAAATTAAGCTGGAGTAATTTAGTGACGTTTTATAGATTTTATAATGTAGGGGCTCAGACATTTTAAGTTAAAGTTTTGTCAATTACTTTTAAAATCATTTCACAAAGGTGTAACAGTGATAATGCAAACAATAAAACCCCAGCAGTTCCAGAGGAAGGCGAACCCACACCAAACATTAATAATGAAATTAACGCTCTTCCCGCTGATCACAATTCGAGCAGAGTCATTCGCAAAAAGTCTCTCAAAGCCAAACCCAAAATTGTTGGCACCGATTCCACCGTACCTACACGGAACTTATTGGAATTAATTTCCAACAAAAAAAAAGGTTAAACCTCTTTCGCTTTTCTATTGACACTTCTGCGGAGTCATTACTTTTATATGCTTCAAAAAAACTCAATGTACCAACACGACTCCTTTGTGCATTCCACTTAATAAAAGAGATGCTGGGATACTGAACTATCGTCTCTCAAATTCATCAATTTAAGTTTAGGTGTTCCATTATCTGTAAATAAATTACGCGAGTGCATTACCATTGTTGTTTGTTTATTGTTTGCTAGTCTGATATTCCATTTTTTATGTGTAGTCTTTAATAGATATGTTGGGTATTAATGTCCTTCAAATGATCTTCATCAAATTTTTCTGTTTAAATTTTTCTGTACTTACAATGATTCTTCCCTTCTCTTATTTCCTTTATAAAGTTCTGCCCACCTTCTAAGGGGATGTCGTGACTATTTCGGTTTTTTTTTTTTTTTCGAGGATACGATTTTGGTAAATTTTCCCATTTAGTGGGCATGCTGTTGTGGAATCTCAAGCCCACCAGAATTTGATTCCGTACTTGCCCGCCTTCGAAGGCATATATTGGGTAACCTCTATATTGTGTGACCTCTATAGCATTGATCATATCAAAAATTTCACTTATGGTAGCAGCTTTATCAGTGGCTGTCCGAGTTGCTCGTGTTGCATCCGAATCAAACCGGTGAACCTCGAAATTGCCTTGAAGCGCCTCACCGACATCGTTACTCGATAAATGGCTCTTCCACTGTTTCATAGTTAGATCGATGACAGCCCAAGACAAACAAAATACCCAGATAGGCGGAAAACTCCTGTTCGTGAATAGGTATCCATTCTAATGGAGTTTTCTCAGGATGCTGTTCAATCCACTTATTAAAATCACTAACAGCCCTTTTGTTGGTGTGACGGCAAATTATATCCTGAATATAAGGGCTTATTATACAGAAGAAAGTGTCTACATCTGTAAGACCTTTAGTAACTGGATTTGGGCCCACAAATGGCGCGTCCCGGAAAATATTACGCGCCCCTTGACGTTGCAAATTTGGTAGATTTTTATACCACTTAGTACCATACCAATCGTTATCTGGAAAATAGGCACAAGTAGACGTAGCAAAAAAAAATAGAAAGAGTGCAAAAGGCTAGTATTGAAAGAAAAACTGTAACTTGCTGAAACAAACTCATAGAGAATGCGTACAATTTTTTTATATCTGCCCTGGTAGATATTGTCCATGTGGGTACATTTAAATTAACGTCCACGTGAAGGTTAAACTCGGTATACAAATCTCCGGTAAAAGTTACCTCTTTGTAACTGGTCGTTCCTATTCATCTGTCCAGACATCTACATATTACACTCTGGTGACATTTGTGAATATTATTCCTATCGTGTGGCGTGAAATATTTTTAGCCTTGAATAATTTGTTCCCACTAATAATAAAATAACATAAATAAAGCCTAAGTTTCTGCTTCGACTATTCATTCACCATAAATATAGTATTGCAGTGTAATAAATATTATAATAATATTATAATGCTTAACTTGCCACTTTCTGAAACCTGAACGCTGATGTTTTACCTGAACGCACCCATTCAAAGCCCCTATGTCAATCACATATTTCCAAGGCCGATCAATTTCCATAATATTTGACAACCTTTACAATTTGTGTATATGTGTTTTTTTGGGCATTTGGGTATGGGGATTGTCAATCCGGTCACACTCGCGAAAACATGTTTTCATTTTTCGTATTATTTTCTGTGTTTATTGGCAATCTAATATTACTATCGGCCATCAACAAATCGGTCGGGGCAAGGAAATTATATGTACAGCTGCTTTTGAAGATATTTGAGGTAAATTCTTGTTCAAACATTAAATTGAATTGATTTGAAAAAATGTGCACAGACATAGGTATTCCTCTCATTTGCACTTATTGATTAATTTATTGTATCAAACTGTATTCCATGACTATATTCGAAATCGGTGAATTAACCTGGTCGAACTATAAACGCCGTCGTATGGTGACATAGAACGAATATTGATGACCATTTTCGTCTTTTGTGTTAAAAGCCGTTCAACAAACGCATCGTGATATACCGACGCGAAGGTTAAGGAATCGTATATAGAATGTACTTTGCCCTGTTATTGTGTAGGTACATTATCTATTGTTTCCTTAAAGAAAGTAGGCGATAGAAAGATCCCATTATCATCATGCAATAACAGGTAGTGATAAACCGCCACATTTTTTTCAGTCATGTATGTATGTATATTTGTCAGACTCATTTGATTTTGGTTTCAGGGCGAATTTGCTACCAGTGGATTTCTCTTCTCGAAACGTTTCACTTTTACGCAATTCAACAGTCTTTAAATGTGAATTTATCGTGGGTTAAAGTCGACTTATGTTTTTTCGTACCTGTGTCATATCTAAAAAGTAAAATAAGTTAAATTTAACGGTTAAAAAATGTTTACATGACTTTTTCCGGTTTTTAACTTAATTGAAAATAATGTGTACCTATAGATAAGATTAGTGTCATTGTTGAGTACCTAAGTATGTTTGCCGAACTTTTACCTGATATCAAAATACCAAAGTAATAATAGATATGAAAGAATTTAAAACTAATGGCTCGTTGTGAATGGTTATCTAGTTATTTCTATCAGATAATCCATATAAACTACGTACATACATAGGTGCCCTGGCAACATTAGGTACCAGACTTCATAAAATAGTCAAAAATTGCTTTTTTAAATGCTCTTAGTTCAATGCAAATTTTAAGGCTTATTCTGGGTGGAGATGCGAGTATCATCTCAGTAGCAATACTTGTTGGAAGTTTAGATAAATATTGTTGTTTGATATTTATGGGTGATAGTAGAGACATATTTAAATCGTAAAGCATTCATAGAATGTTTCCTTTCAACTGATCCCTCCGGCTACAACCGCAACGTGTTAGCTCACCTAAAAAGGTTCGTTTTTCTACCGTGCTTTTCGATAAGAAATCGTTCTTATCACTTATTATTGGCATAATTTAAAACGCCAATAGTATTTAGCAACATACATTTCAGAAGGTATAATGATGGTTGAATCTTTACTTTGATTTGGTTGTTCGCTTCCATATAAACATATATACACAAAAACATATTACATATTTATACAGGGTGTCCCACGAGCAGTGTGCCAAAAAGCTAGAGTGTGTAGGTCTGGCCAGGACAAGAAAATAATCCTTTGGGAGGGGGGGTCTATTCCCCCCCGTTTAGCCGGGAGGGGCAATTTTCTAAAAAAAATACTTAATTTGGAAAAAAAAATTATTAAGAATCAACAGTTACATCCCCAATGCCGTGATATACTTTTTTGTAAAGCCAGAAATCTCTTCTTTCATATTGTTTTTAAACGAAGCTGTTTTAAGGAACAGTTTTTGAGAAATTAATTTTGAAAAAAAAAATGTTCGAACTATTTTTTTTTCAAAATTGTATGTAATTAAGTACTATTTTTTTTTCAAAAATTAAATTCTCTTATTAGCTTTTGGTTAAAAACAGAAAACCGGATGCAAAAATGTCTTGTAGTTAAAAATGTGATGCCTTTTATTTACATTTGGGTTGCAAATATTTTGTTTTTCAATAAAGAAAAATTGCGGTTTTATTGTCTTAAGGTCCTAGCGGGTAGAACCCATCGGCGGCGGGCGGACCCAGACGAAATTGGCAGGTCAGTTTTTAGGAGTTATCAATGAAAAAAAAAGGGATTAATCCAGGGTTATTCCAATACTGTGTCACTTTATTGTATCCTCATAAAAGCAAGAATTTTTTAAAAATAATAAAAAAGAGGTCAATGTTTCATACATTAATTTGCCTACAAGTCCAGCCGCGTTAAAACCAAAAAAAAGGTTTTTCTTAGAAAAAAGTGGTTCGGGTTTTTTTTTAATTTCTCAAAAACCACATGACATTTTTGCATCCGGTTTTCTGTTTTTAAGCTTTTGGTTAAAGATAAGATAATTTAATTTTTGAAAAAAAAATAGTACTTAATTACATACAATTTTGAAGAAAATTATGTACATATGTAGTTCGAAATTTTTTTTTTCAAAATTTTGAGTTTGAGTTGATTTTTAATATTTTTTTTCCAAATTAAGTAAATTTTTTAGAAAATTGCCCCTCCCGGCTAAACGGGGGGGAATAGACCCCCCTCCCATACGATTTTTTTCTTGTCTTGACCAGACCTACACGCTCTAGCTTTTTGCACACTGCTCGTGGGACACCCTGTATAAGTTTCATAGAAACGTCTGAATCAAACAAATGAGAATTAAGCTCTTAATTTATGGTAATATAATTCGTCCGACGGGGATACGATTGCATATATTGGCAAATTTGCTTTAACCATATATTCAATAGATTTTCATTAAATTTGAATCTATATTTGTAGAGAAACTACCTATGTATGTAACTAGCTCGTATTAAAGAATTGCCGTAGGTCGTTACATTCCTACAATTTGATTAAGTTAAAGCTTAGAATTGTACAGTATTGTGCAAAATGTAAGCAACCGTTTTATAAGAACTAGGTAAGCCGATTTTTTACATGGTTTGAAAAATTTACTTACTATAGTGCGACCTCAATAAAAGCAACTCTCGATACGTGCAATTCCTTGATAAAAGCAACACCTAAAATTTTACCATTATTGACTCAGTAATTACAACTCCTCAAAAAAAAGGTGATTCGATAAAAATAACTATTTTATGAACTCTTATTTCGTTCGCTATTTGTATGTATATTACTGTGTAGTATTAATTATGGCTATTGTGAAAAGTATTTCTAAGCTTTCTATGAAGCAAAAAAATTAAATTTTAGATCAAATAAATAAGGCTGTAACTGTTAACTCGCTTTCTTCTTCTTCTTCTTTTTCTTTTTATCCCGGCGTCGTTATGGTCAGAAGTGTAGGACCATAACCTTCCCACTTAACTGCATTCCTACTGGTCCGCTTGTGGGGTCCGCCGGTTTGACCTCAGAAAGTAGCGGCAGGCTTCCCGGTTTGGGATTACTTCATCGCTGAGGCCAATCAAATGCTGGTGTTTTTGCATTTGTTTGCACCAATTGTTTTTCGGCCTGCCTTTTTTGCGTGTTGAAATTGGAAAGTTGATTGATATTGCCTTTTGGACGGGGTTCAAAGGATCTCTCCTTTGAACATGGCAATACCAACTGAGTCGGTCGCGCTCTATCTTTCTTGTGATGGTTTCTTTTACGTGGAGGCTTCCTCGGATCTTTGAATTTCTAATTCTGTCACGCTTTGTTACTCCCGCTGTCATGCGAAGCATCTTCATCTCAGCTGCCGTTAATTTGCTTTCATACTTTTTGTGCATTGCCCAGCATTGTGAACCGTATGTAAGCGCCGGACGTACAACTGAAGTGTAGAGCCTTCCTTTCAGCTTAGGGGGCATTTTTCGATCACAGAAGATGGCGGAGTTTTCCCGCCACTTCATCCACCCTACGCTTACGCGATGGTTGATGTCGTCATCACAAGTTGCTTCTGTATTAATCATAGATCCCAGATATTTAAACTTTTCACACTTGGGAAGCACTCTTCCATTCAAGTAAATGTCTGGAATAGGCTGATGAGGGTCAGAGAACGGGCAGCACAGATACTCTGTCTTCTTTGAACTAATACGATACCCGTGTCCCTCAAAAATGTCCACCCACACATCAAGTGCTCGTTGTAGGGACGCCTGATCATCACTTATAATGGCCCCATCGTCAGCAAAGAATAGCTGGTGCACATTGGGGTCCGTCACTTTTCCTTCAAGCAAGCAATCAAGGACTGCTATAAAAAGCAGTGGGCTGAGGACGCTCCCTTGGTGTACACCGACTTTGATTGCGAACTCTTCGGTGACTCCTGCGGTGCATTTTACTCTTGTCGTTGCTCTCTCGTACATGTCCATAATTACTCGCACGTAGGTTTCTGGAACTCCTTTTTGTCTTAGCGCTACCCATAAATGTTGATTTACCCGAGACAAACCCGCACTGGTCATCAGATAGTCGTATTATTTTCCGCAGTCGGCTATCTAATACCCGTTCAACGATCTTCATGGTGTGCGACATCAGCTTGACAGAACGGTAGTTATCACAATTTCGCGTATCACCCTTTTCTTTGTGCAATGGAAGAAGATAGCTTTCCCTCCATTGATTAGGCATAGTGTCGCCTCTCATAAGTTTAGAGATAAGAACCATGAGCCATCTAGACCCGATGTCTCCCATCTTTTTCCAGAACTCAGAGGGTATCCCGTCCGGCCCAACAGCTTTTCTTTTCTTGGAGTTTTTAACCGCGTACCGAACTTCTTCGACTGTGATGTCGGGTATTTCGGCATGATTCGGGGCGGCTCTTGGAAAGTACACTCGGGGAAACTGTTCGTTCAGAAGTTCCTCGCAATACTGTCGCCATCTGTGGAGAATTTTTTCGTCTTCCACAAGGAGTTGGCCTTCAGCATTGTTAATAAACTTTGGGAAACGAATCTCCTGAGCATTTCTTCTTCTCTGGGCGGCTATCTTAAAGATATTTGCTCCTTTGTTCAAATTGTTTTGTCGAAGCTCCTGGGTAGCCTGGTTCCTGTCAGACGCGGAAGACGATATTTCTTCCAACTCCTGATAGAGGCCTTCCATGCTTTTCGCTTTGAATTCGGCGCATTTTTTCTTCGCGATACCTTTGCAACATCTATATACCTTTTCACGGCGAGCTTTTTCCTCTCTATTAGTAGAAGAGCACTTTGACCAAGCTTGGAAAGCCATTTTCTTTTCGTGTATCACTGCTTTGGCTTCGTCTGTCCACCACCAGGTTTCTTTTGCGTGTTGGCAGGGGCCTTTAGATGTTCCGAGCAGTGATTTGGCTTTCTCCAGGCCAGATTGTTGTAGGGAATCCCACATGTCTTGTGCTCTGCACTCCTCATTACCGACCTCATCGATAATGGAAGAGAGGTAGTTTTCCATGATGGTAATAAAAGCTTCGCCTTTTCCTTTATCCAGCTTATACCACTTGATTCTCTCAGACACCTTCGTTTGCTGCTTTGACTTCTTTCTCGCATCCATAAAAAATTCAGTCAGGAGGAGACGGTGTTGAGGGGCGATCGCGTCTCCCAGGATCACTTTGCAATCTTTAGCTCGTGGCTTCATGAAACTGGATACCAAATGATAGTCTATTTGAGTTTCATTTCCGCCGCTGCTATAAGTGATCAGGTGCCGGCTTTGTTTAACGAACATGGTATTTAGCACTATAAGACCGTACGACTTGCACATGTTTAGGATATCTTCACCTGAAGAGTTCCTGGTGCCGTATCCCAGCCCTCCGTGGTAGCCTTCATAGTCTTCGCTTGTCTTCCCGACATGTCCGTTTAAATCTCCCCCAACAAACAAAAGCTCTTCCTTTGGGATGATTTTGACAAGGTTGTGGAAATCTAGCCAGAATGCATCTTTTTCTTTTTGTTCGCATCCTACTTGAGGGGCATATGCGCTTACGATGTTCCACACCTCACCATGCATCACCAATTTGAGAGCCATCAAACGGTCACTGGACTTTGAAATGGTTAAGACGTTGCCAAGTAACTCTGCCGCAAGGATGATGGCGATTCCGTTTTTTCCTTGTTCCAATCCATAGTAAAACATCTTGTAGGCTTTTGTTTTAACGTCCAAGAAACGTGCCCGATTACCGGTGTTTCGCCATTTCGTCTCTTGTACGCACAGGATGTCTACTCGCCTTCTAACCATCATTTCTTCAAGCTCATAGCTGCGCCCACTCATGCTTCCAACGTTCCAACTCGCGACTCTTAAATGTGGCTTACGCCGTTGCATTACTTTGCTATCCCCCGGAAATCCTATAGCTCTGACCCGAGCATTGCTGCTCGTCCCAGGATCACGACCATTAGTAGTGCCTGGCGGGGTAGTGCTTTTCCTTTTAGCGTTCTTTTCCATAATGCTACGGTTTGACCGTTTTCATTCTTCCCTTCCTTTTTGACACGGGCATGCTCCAGATTTTTTATTTTTTTATTTTTTGATTGATCTTACTCTTACAACACCGGTGATCTCCAGTCGTGTCAACCCACTGATTTGCATGCACACTTGTGGGGCAGTTTAATGGTGGTATATATGTCCCTAGGCTCACCTTGGTGTTTTCTAAATTGCCTAGATGTGAGTTTTGTTTACCTTTGTTTAGTCGCCTTTTACGACAAGCGATAGGTATCGCTGCAGGGATATTCTTAACCCGTCCCTGCACGAGTTAACTCGCTTTCTGAAAAATATAAAGTGAATAAGTCAAGCATAAGTAGAATTAAAAAGAAACAAGGAGCCCTGACAAAATTCGTTGCAAATTCTGAATGTGGACTACGAAAACGAGTAATTTGAGAGCGTGTGAGTTTCCACGCATGGAAAAAGCCTTGTACAAATGGTTTCTGGAAAATCGACATCGAAATGTGCCAATTTTCATCGAAGTTCTAAAAGCACAGGCTTGTAAACTGCACAACAAGATCAAGGAAAAACCAGGATCCTTTAATGCCAGCAAAGTTGGTTTTCAAATTTAAAAAACAAAATGGAATTCGCAATCTAAAAATTTGAGGAGAAAAGCTCTCAAATAAGCCGAAACTCGTTGAACCATTTTTTGTTAAGTTCAAAGATAAAATTAAAGAGCTCAGTTTATCACCTGATCAGATTTACAATGCGGACGAGTCCGGCTTATTTTTTAAGCTTATGCCAAATAAAATCCTTGTGAGTTTTAAAGAAGCAATCGCTCGAGGTCGGAAGACAAGCAAAGAGAGATTAATGTTTCTTGCCTGCACGAATGCATCTGGGATTAACAAAGTAAAATTATTCGTCATCGGGAAAGCTCTAAATCCTAAAGCATTTAACAATCTTGAAAACAAACCTGTTGTTTATAAGGGCAACAAAAATGCATGGATGACATTCTCGTTTTTTGAAGAATGTTTTCACACAACGTTTGTTCCAGAGGTAACATGTTCAATGAAGTTGATCGGCTTTTACAACCTTTTCTTCTTTGTGTATTTGTTCTTTTTTTAGGTAAGACATTTTTTTGGGGTCAAAAAATCTTCCAAAGAAGGCTCTGTGGTTGTTGGGCTACGCAACTTGTCGTCCAAAGGGCGGCGAACTGAAAAGTGATGATGGAATGATAGTCACTATGTATTTACCAGCAAACTGCACCGCTATCCTCCAACCAATGGATCAAAATGTGATCAACTTGACCAAACTATATTACAAAAAAAGTCTGTTGGCACATTTGGTCGGAAGCCAAGCGTCAGATTTGGAGACCAAAAAAGAAGCGTTTAATTTGAGGTACGCCGTATGCCTCTTAGCTAATGCAGTCTACAGCAATACAAAAGTGCTGAAACCCTTTGATGAACCCAAACAACGATTATGATGAGGATGATAGTTTACCTTTGAGTATCATAAGGGACCGCGAAATAATATCCTCAATCAATCAATTGTTTCAAGAACTATCCCCTATTGATTGTTCCGAGGACATAACCGATTGGATTGGCGAAAATGAAACCGATCTGGAACCGACTTGCAACAATCCGAGAGCGGAAAAAAGCGAAGGTGATGCCGAAAACGCAGTTGAAGAATCCCCACTGCCAAAAGTTAAAGCAGAGGCTGCAATTCAAGCATTTAACATTTGCCTTCATTGGGCTGAAGAAAATTATGCTTCCCTGAGTAACATTTTAGCTCTACATAACTTACTAGAGTCAGCTGTGGAAAGGAATTATTCTGCGTCTAATAAAAAAACAATTAAAAATTTCTCAATTTTTTAAAAACAATTGAAATTCTAATATGAATTAAATTATCAGTTTTAGTCTGTTTAGTGTAATACACGTTTTTTTTTTTTGCTATTCTACTACTATTTACTTACTACAATTGTTCCACTCGGTTATTGCAGCAAACTTAATAAAAGCAACTTTAGTTGAGGTCGCACTGTACTTTAGAAAAGTTACTTCTTCAGTTTGCTTCGGTATATCATCACAATAAATCCTTTGTAACAATGTCTAGGGAACAGTATCCTCAATCTTTGAAATTAGAAATGATTGGTTTTAATAAAATCCATAAATCGATCATTTCCCTAATAATAAAAAAAAATAGTCGATATTTATGCGGACGACATCGGAAAAACATCGTCTCGAACTCATAGACAAATTATTTCTTTAATTATAAAAGAACCGTTTATCAGCTCAACGGAAATTGTAAAATCTTTAAATCTTAATATTGATTCGAGAACCGTTCGTAGGCGAGCATTAGAGCAAGGATTAAAAAGTTACAGATCAAGCAAGAAACCAGTGCTTACAAAAACGCACATTCGAAAAGGTTACATTCCCAACATACTAAACCAATTTTCTTATTTTTACACAATTTTTGAATTTTTAGGTTAAATTTCGCGAAAAAATATTTAAGTTGGTCCGCTGAGAAGTGGGAAACTATACTTTTCAGCGATGAATCAAAATTTAATCTTTTAAACTCAAATGGGATCTGTACTGCCCGACGAAGAATAGGCCAACGACTGAGTCCCAAGTATTGCAAGGTGACAGCTAAGCATAGAGGTGGGAGTACTATTATTTGGACTTGCTTTTTTGGAAATGGTGTGGGTCCTTTTATTGAAATAGAAGGAATCCTCGACCGTTTTATGTACAAGAACATTTTAGAGGGCCATATGCTACAATACGCGGAATGGGAAATGCCACTTCGATGGGTGTTTCAACATGACAACGATCCGAAACACACATCAAAAGTGGTAAAATATTGGTTTTGGGAAAAGGGGATTCAAGTTCTTGAATGGCCACCACAATTCCTTGATTTAAATCTCATAGAAAACCTTTTTGGGATCCCCAAACGGCAAGTCGGAGGTCAACGCTTTCAAAATAAAACCCATTCATGTCTGTCCTAAAAGAAAAATGGGAAAGGTCTATGCCAAAAAGATGCGCTGATGTACGGAAAAACAAGGAAGGTGGTTGTCCTAGATAGGATTTGAGAGATTCGACTGAATTTGCGTTCACAGTAACTTTTTTGTTTCCATGTCATTAAGGTACTAAATTAGAAATGCACACACAGAGTATGAATTTTGAAGTGATCTTATGCCGCGAGTGTTATGCCCTCGTCAGCATTTTTTTGATCATCTCTCACTCACAACTGATGTTGTTGCAGGGTTTTTCCGTATAAGAATTGTTTTTGTTTATGAACAGACTTAAACTATAGACCTTCCGCTCAACAGTCGGTGATGATTACCATTGCACCACGACCACGACGATTTTTATGAACTTCTATCAAATGTTTGTCCTATGATTTGGTTATGTCTTATGATATCTCACATCTTAGCCTGATGTGAACGTAAAGATATTATTAATAATTTGTTGATTGCAGTGCATGCATTATATTAATATGAAGCCCCTTTGATTTGTTCTCGTATTCACTTTCCATTTTTTTAATCGCTATGTCTTCGTTTATATATTTTGTTATTAGTTTGGTCGGGCGAATATTGAATTTAAAAAGAATTTAAATCAAGAACAAAATTCAGATTCACAAAAGAATTCTAAAATTGTGACTGCCCTTGAAGGACATTCGGATACAACATCTAATGGAAATGTTGTAATTAGCCGTGACAATGTTCTGCAACCCGTTGCAGACAATGTACCATCAGATGTACAACAAGAAACACCTAAAAATGTAAGTAGCTCAAAATACCGGTAATTCATAAAAATAAATTAATGTATAACAATATTCAAGGAACAAATTTCATTCCATTTGGAAAAGTGCTTAACTTATGTAAAAGCTGGAGTTGAAGCTATTATCGAAGATGAAGTAACATCACGATTCGAGGCTGAAGAGCTGAAAAACTGGAACTTATTGACGCGAACAAATCGCCGATATGAATTTATATCTTGGAAATTGACTATCATCTGGATGATAGGTTTTATCGTGCGTTACTTTATACTTATGCCATTGCGAGTAATTGTGTGTTTTATTGGGGTAAGTTTGGTGCAGTTTCATTTATACAAGACCTCCGTTTCTTTATTAATTTTACTTATACATACACTCTGTTACACATGAAGGTTGTGATATCGATTTTAACGAATTCTATTGTCGCATTAATACCGTTCCATTTCCTTCGGCAACCCTGTGCACATTTTGCATATAAATTAACTTTCCGAATCATCTTGCGGTCATTGTCGACTCAAATAACTGTACACAATAGAGAGTATAAACCAAAATCGACTGGTTTTTGTGTTGCCAACCACACGTCTCCGATCGATATAGCAATTTTATCTACGGATTGCACGTTTTCTTTGGTGAGAATTAAAACAAAAACACACATATGAAAAGGGAAAATTGAATGTAAAAGGTGCTTATTGTTTGATTGTGTCCCAATTAAGGATCGTGCATATTATTTTATTTTTACTTACTTATTACATAACATTATAGCATACCAAAAATATTCCAATTCATTACTGAACAATAAATATGTTAGGTAGTTTGGCTTACGATATGTACATCTGTGGTCGGATGTTTGCCTGACGGGGAAAAAAAGCGAGCAATAGTACATGATGTCCTTGGGCATTGCTTCTCATTGCTATCAAGTGCCATATCGGCCGTCATCTATTATCATAACATCGAGAACCGACCAGAAAACGGTATTTGTGTTGCAAATCATACAAGTCCCATCGATGTCCTTGTCCTCATGTGCGATACAACATATTCTTTGGTACGTATTTCATTAACTGTTTTTTGCTTTGCATCCTTATTCGTTAATTACTAACAATGCCTCACACCAGAATAATATTTTTCTTAACTTCTTTTTTGAATGATCAGTTTTTATCAAATATTCGATTTCTTTCTTTATAAATAACAGTATTTGTTTTATTTTTTCTGATATTATATTTAACCACTAATAATTATTAATATTAGTGTTGTAGTCGTCAAGAATAGTAGAATGGTCTGGTTCCCTGTTTTGGTTTTTGGTTTTTTCATTATTTCACCATTGTACGAGTATGTGTTAAATCCATATGAAATGTAGATACTTATCTTCACTTGCAATCGTCAAATATTGGATCAAAAACTACTCAATTTCCTTATAATCCATACTCTTAAATACATGCATGTGCCATAATGAGGTCCCTGTAAAAGACAATTAATTTTTGGTTTAATTTTTTTTTACAAAATTATTATTCCACCCAGAGTTTAAATTAGATAATTTAGGATTGGACCAAAAACCAGTTTCTCCTGCAATCAATTATGCAAAGTGCAAGGTACACAATTTACAGTTCACAAATATTTACCTTTATTCAAATTGATTGTTAAATAATTTCTTCGCTAAATAAGATCAGTTAGTTCGCCGGTTAAATTCAGTACTGATATCATAGTACTCTAATACTATTGAAGCGATTTGGTTCTTTCCTTGCATACTACGTCCAGACAATGAAAGCAATAGAATCCATTTTCTGAACTCGATTTGGAAAAGCTGCCTCGAGCGTTATTTTTACTATTATTTTGTTCTTTTTTGTCTAGACCACTTGTTTCCATTGCTGTAAGTATAATTCATATAAAAAGCAACTTTTTAACTGCTTTTCGCTTCCCAAGACTCATGCAACAACATACATATATTATTATTTTCAAAATTATTTTGGTGAATGGTAAATTATTGATAAACCCTAAATTTGCATTTGTATTTGCATATTCTTTGTTAAATTTGTAAACGTGGCAATTTGGTTTTGGAATCAATTAAAATAAAATTGTCTTTCCCACTTTCTTTCGTTTATATTATTTTCGTTTTGTTCTATTGTTTCGTTGTTTTATTTATCGTGTCTCTTTGTTTGTAATATGAATTTTGAACTGGTGTAATGAATAATATTATTTCAAGATTGGTCAAAGACATGGCGGATTTTTGGGACTTTTGCAAAGAGCACTGGCTAGAGCGTCACCGCATATATGGTTCGAACGCGCTGAAGTAAAAGACAGACACCTAGTTGCGGAGCGTCTGCGTCAGCATGTATCTGATCCAAAGAATCCTCCCATACTCATTTTCCCAGAGGGAACATGTATTAATAACACGTCCGTGATGCAGTTCAAAAAAGGAAGCTTCGAAGTTGAAAGTGTCATATATCCTGTGGCAATTAAGTAAGTGGAATTGTAAGATAAGGTAGAATATATCTTACTTTAATTTGGAATATATAAGTTATATAATAGAATATAACTTGGTGTCGAAAATATGCATAGGTTTCTGATAAATTTCTATTATCATGGTCTTACCCTAAAGGACAGGTAAACCAAATTGTAGCTTCTTTTGTCATTCTAAAAATTCAGCGTCATTAGAAATTCAGATGCGCAACTTTTTCTGTTGCCGCTTGCAATTGTGGTAGGTCAAATTTTTCTTTTTTTTAGATGGCGTTACAGCTCATGAAGAGCCAGAGCCAAGCTTCTCATTCACTTTTGTTGGGTGCGATTTGTTTTTTTTCACACAAGTGAACGGGACCTACAGTTTAAGCCGATTCCGAACGGCGAGAGGCGAGAAGCTTTTTCGAGACAACTGCACTACGGGAAGTTTTGCCAGTACCTCGCTGAGCAGAGTAGCCGCGACAACACTCGAACTTTTGGAACTTTTTCAAAGTAGAAGATTATATTGAATCATACATATTGAATTCCATACAGTTTTATCAAACGGTTTAAAATACCTAAAAGTAATTTGGTCATTATTATTGTATTTGAGTCTTTCGTGGAATACCCATTACAATTTCTTAGACATATGCATATCATTGACTTTGTTTTCCTTTATAAAAAAAATTAAATCATTTTTACAGATACGATCCACGATTCGGGGATGCATTCTGGAATAGTTCAAAATACTCGATGATGCAGTATCTGTACATGATGATGACATCGTGGGCAATTGTTTGCGATGTTTGGTATCTACCACCAATGTATCGTCAAGAAGGTGAATCGGCAATTGACTTTGCAAATCGCGTCAAGAGTGTGATTGCAAAACAAGGTGGACTGGTAGACTTGGTATGGGATGGCCAACTTAAAAGACTAAAACCCAAAAAAGAGTGGAAGGAAAGACAGCAAATCGAGTTCGCTAAAAGCCTTAAAAACGATAAAAATGACTGATATGCTGAAGTGAATTTAAGTTTTTCTTCTTTTTTTTGTTGTATAAATCAATAGTTTTAAATATTTTTTTTTTTTCTTACTTTGTAACAATATTACATGAAAACAATAAATTTGTATAGGTCACAATTTTTGACACTAAAAATATACTATATATTATATAAATATATAATACGTCGCTATTTATTGCCTTCCTTTGCCCTGGTCTACTTTATATCCTACCGAAACCCAACATTTCCACATTTTTACGTGTATTCTGTGTCATCTCTTGTATTTTTTTTTCAATAAACAAAGCAAAAAAAAAATTCAGTTATTCACATAATTATTGGGCCAAGCTCTAAATTCGAAAGAAATATTAGGTTTTATCACTAGAAATGATTTTTCACTTAGTTCTCAATTAGAAACTGTTGAGTGAACATGTGTACAACACAGTGATTTTTTTTTTATAAAATAAAGTGGTATGTGTGTTTGATGTGTACGACTTTTAGGGTCCGTTGCAAGTACAGTTTTTTTTTAAGAACTTTTATATCATGCTGTCGACGGTTCAAATCCATACTCTTTTCCTTTACGAGTGCAAACTGGGACATAGTGCGTCTCTGGCAGCTAAAAAAAGATTAGGTTTGCAACTAAGTTCTCGCTGTTTATCAAGAGATGGCTCCAGTAGTAAGTGCTGGTCGATTGTGATCCAAAACGTCATGAACCAAGCTTAGACATATGGTAAACAAAACGCTTTGACACATTAGTGATTTTGTTTTCGCGTCATATATGTACTTTTGGTTGTGTGAAAATGTCTGATTTTGTGCCAATTAATCGTCATTTGCGGGAAGTGTTGCTTTTCTTCTTTCATTAGAAGAAAAAGGCGGCTGAAGCGCATCGAGAACTCCAAAAAGTTTACGGAGATGCTGCTCTAAGTGAAACAACGTGCCGTGATTGGTTCCGTCGCTTCAAAGCGGCGATTTCGATGTTGACGACCGTTCGCGTGAAGGAAGGCCAAAAACATTCGAAGACGCTAAATTGGAGGCATTGCCCGATGAGGATCCATGCCAAACGCAAAAAGAACTTGCTTCAACATTAGGCGTTACCCTCCAAGCGATTGTATGCGTTGGGAATGATTCAAAAGCAAGGAAATTGAGTTGCTTATGATTTGAAGCCAAGAGAAAAAAATCATGGGGACAGCCCGGTCACGCTTCTACGTCGCTCGTCGGCTCGGCCGAATATTCACGCTGCGAAGGTTATGCTGTGTATTTGGTGGGATCATGGCGCTGTTGAAACCAAACGAAAACATCATGTAATTGAGCCAAGTACTGCTCGAAAAGCGGCCACAATGCGAGCAGAGGCACGAAAAAGTTATTCTACAGTATGACAATACTCGGCCTCACGTTGCCAAATCCGTGGAAACCTACTTAAAAACGCTCAAATGAGAAGTCCTACCCCACCCGATTACCGTCCGATTACCACTTGTTCCGTTCGATAGCACATGGTCTGGCTGATCAGCAGTTCCATTCATATGAAGACATCTCAAAATGGCTTAATTCGTGGATAACCTCAAAAGACTAACACTTCTACCGTGACGGTATGCGAGCTCTTCCAGATAGATGATTTTCATAAAAAAAAAACAGCGAAAACTTAGTTGCGCTCCTAATAAATGAGGCATTTAAGAATAGAGCAGTGAACGAACGCAACATTCGGCGTTGGTTTGGTAAGCTCCGTTCGAGATATATAAGCCTCGAAAACGAACGGCATGGGAAACCGGAAACCGTTATTTATGAAGCCATTTTACGAGAAACGGTGGATGCAGATCCAACAAAAACGTTGCGGGGCATTGCATACAGCAGTGGAGTATCCCCATGACAATAACTCGACGCCTATCTCAACTAGGAAAAGTGAAAAAAACTCGACAAGTGGGTACCCCACGAATTGAACGAGGCCCAAAAACTACGCCGTTTAGAAACCAGTGCATCGCTGAGTCTAAGGCACCGGAATGCACCGTTTTTGCACCGTATAATCACATGTGATGAAAAGTGGATTTTGTATGACAACCGTAAAAGATCTGGGTGGTGGTTGGATGCAGACGAAAACCCAAAACACCGCTAAACTTGGTCTTCACCCAAAAAATGTTATGGTGACAATCTGGTGGACATCGAAAAGATGTCCAGATCTTTTGTGATCTTTTTGCAAAAGTCGTTACTGCTCAGAATTGTAGTTCTTGCTTCGGCAGAACATACACTAAAGTTGTAATGATACAGAAAGTCCGGAAGGATGACACATAAAATCGTAAAAGACCCATACATTATATTTGATATTAACTCAGATATATTTAAGCACCCTACACCCGACATTTTATGGAATTTCATTTTCAAAAATATAATAAAAATGAAATACCAAAGTAAACTGAAAATCACAGGTTTCATTAATATTCGGTTTTTATTTTATTTCTACTTTCCCTTAAAATACAACCCTGAAGTACATTCCCATTCCCATTTGCCAATCCTGAAAAATGTCCGACCTCAACGTAAAGATAGCAGCACTGGTCAATAAAAGCTAGTGAATGTAGTTGTGCATATTTTGACAGTCGTTTGATTGAGTCGATGTGAGTGTTTTTTGTAAATAATTTTTGTTTTTCGAAGGTAATACGCCTACGCAAATCAAAGATGAGTTGGGCTCTGTGTTTGGGAGCTTTGCACCATCATTTACCACAGTGAAATTTTGGGCAACTGAATTTAAAGGTGAGAGCATAGAAATCGATGAACGTTCGGAACATCCAAAAACTGCAACAGCTAACGATATCATCACTAAAGTTCACCGAATGGAGCTAGGCGACCGCCGTATTAAAGTAAGAGAAATAGCAGAGGCTATGAAATGTCCAAAGGACGTGTTTGTTACATAACAAATCAAGATTTTGGCATCAGAAAGCTGTCCACACGTTGGATGCGTGTCTGCTTACGTTAGATCAGTGATTCCCGTGGACCTTGGGAATTGGAGACTCAACGGGCATGAAAAACAAAGGGGGTTCACCAGTTGTAAGTGGGGGTCCACGAAAATTTATCTGGTTTTGATAGTAAAGAACATTTTTTTCGGTTAGGCTGGTATACGGATCAGATAGCCTGTTTATTTAGCATGAATTCCCTTTTTTAAGAAGATCAGCGACTTTTACTTTTAGAAACTTGAACATTTGATAATCAGTGCAACGCGTGTCGAGACTTGCAAAGCGCGGCCATTCCGCACGCAACGCTTGTTCAGACGTGCAAAGGGACGAAATACGACTTGTGCTGTGTTTGCAATCTTGCATGAACTTGTCTGATTCCCCACCAATATAAATACGAATGTTGCCAAGGACAAACGCTCATTCGTTTCCTGAATTTTGAAAAAATAAGTGTGAGTGAATCGATGTCAACGTTTGCCGGAAAAGGTAAGTACCTGCCTATTTGCACATTTGTTATGCATATGCATATATTGTAATAATATTATATTTGTTATGTTTGCGTGTAATATGTACGTAATAAAAATTAAATACTGAACAGGGCCATTATTCGATACTTCTTTAAAAGTAGGCCGAACAAAATGTTGGTAGTATACTTTTTATTATAAAATTATTTATTTGCTCGACTGTGGCGATTCACTGAAGGAGAGATATAGCACTCGTAGTTGTTAATACCACTCGTAACGTACATCAAAGTAATAAATAAATCATTGAAATCGTGGAGTTATGATGTCGAAATATTCTTTAAAAGTACATACATAGGTATTTGCTCTCGAATCAACAGAAATGTATCAAAATATATAATAATTAATCAAAAAATGTTTTATATTATATTAAAATAGTTGCAGCCGTTTTGTGAGAACCTCTTTACGGGTTTTAACGGTTTATTGCTCCTATTCCTATTCCTGTTAAAATCGCTTTATGATTACTAAATAAACTTTTTTTTTCTTTACGGATAGATAACTGACATGAAATATGGATGAATCTTAGAAAAAATGTACAGAGTTGATTATTTGAAATTTGGTTTTCTCCCATCAAAGGCAGACAAACGATTTGCCATATGCCTTTTATGTAACAAAATTTTGAGCAATGACTATGAAATCATCGAAGCTTGAAGATCATCTAAGAAGATGATCTAAAGATGATGATGACTTAAAATATTTTCAAACAATGAAGGAAAAATATGAACAGAACCCCACCGTGCACAGTATGTTCGCTTCAACATCTTATATTGCTTATAGCGAAATCTGGAAAACCGCACACCATCGGAGAATAGTTAATTTTACCCGCCATTGAAGAGGTTTTAAAAACGGTTCTGCAAAAACCTCCATTTGACGTACTCAAAATAATTCCTTTGAGTAACAACACTGTACAACGACGCATTGATGAAATGAGCTCTGATATTGAAAGCTTTTTGTGCAATTATCTGCAAACTCATTTTTCTATTCAACTAGACGAGTCAACTTTACCTGGTAATGAAGCATTACTATTGGCATATGTTCGATTTGTTATTGACGAAGAAATCCATGAAGAGCTGCTATTCGCGAAAACTTTAGAGGCGGATATTTAGGGCGAATCAATATTTGTCCTGAGTGATTTTTTTAAAATCGACTCCATTTACAAACATCATTTCGGTGGCAGCAGATGGAGCTCCTGCGTTCGGGCGATATCGCGGGTTTATAAGCCATCTTAAAAGAATTATAAATGGTCCGCCATCTAACGTTTTTTTTTCAAGTAGTGCTTATTTCGTGAATGGTAACACTTAGCTCATGTCTGATTTGACAGATAATTAGTTTTATCCTTCCGCTGAACGAATATGGTTGTGTATACGCTTGAACAACGCTGGGAAATATTGCGACATTACTTTGAAAATCATGGTAATGTTGAAGAATGTGTGCGAAAATTGCGTACGGATTTTGGAAGAAGGGAAGCACCGTCAGCTCCGTATGTTCGTTATCTTGTGAAAAAAGTGAAAGAAACTGGAAACTCATCGATAAACCAAAGCGTGAAAAGCCAAAAACAGTGCGTACACCCGAGAATATTGCTGCTGCGGCAGAAAGTGTGCGTGAAGCGCCATCAACATCAATTCACCGTCGTTCTCAACAATTGAACATTTCGGAGACATCATTGAGACGAATTTTGCATTTCGTACTTGGTATGACGCCATACAAAGTCCAATTGGTTCAGGAGTTGAAGCCAACTGACCATCTAATGCGTTTTCGCTTCGCTAAGTGGGCCTGCGATCGACTTACAGAAGATGCCGATTTTGCCAAAAAAATCATCTTTTCAGATGAAGCTCATTTTGATCTTGGCGGGTATGTAAACAAGCAAAATTGTCGCATTTGGGGCACAGAAAACCCGCACGCATACATTGAAAAGCCGGTGCACCCAAAACGAGCCACTGTTTGGTGCGGATTTTGGTCCAGAGGCATAATTGGGCCATTTTTCTTCGAAAATGAGCAAGGAGTGGCCGTTACAGTCAATGGCGATCGTTATCGGGCCATGTTGAACGAATTTTTGTTGACAAAAATTGAAGAGGAGGATATTGGCAACATTTGGTTTCAACAGGACGGCGCTACGTGCCACACAGCCGAAGCTACACTCGATGTTTTGCGCCCTGTTTTTGAAGATCACATTATCAGCCGCAGAGCTGATGTCGTTTGGCCACCTCGGAGCTGCGATTTGACACCGTTGGACTATTATTTGTGGGGTGCCGTCAAAGATAAGTGTTACGCCGACAAGCCAGAGACAATTGACGCTTTAAAGGACAATATTCGTGAAGCCATTGGTGAAATACAGCTGCACACAATCGATAATGTGCTTAAGAATTGGACCGATCGTGTAGGCTACTGCATGGCCAGCCGAGGCAGCCATTTGAATGAAATTATTTTCCATTATTAACCGGAAGGATTGTACTTTCAAATAAAAAAAGAAATTTGAGAAAATATTCAGTAGTTTTTTTTATAGCATTTTCAAAAAAAAAAAAAATTATTTGGCGGACCCTTTACCAGAAGTAACTGCAATTCACTGTGTCATCCATCGACAACACCTAGTAGCGAAAGATTTGAGTTATAGAGTGCACCAATCGCTTCAATTTATGATTAAAGCATTTAATAAAATAAGAAGCAATGCGTTGAATACCCGATTGTTTCCACAATTGTGCGACGAAAATGATGAAGACCTCCAACGATTACTCCTACATACTGAATATACGCTGGTTGTCGAAAGGTGCATGCTTAACAAGATTTGACTCACTTTTTGAATCAGTCTTAGAGTTTCTGGAAATTAAAGATCCAGATTTTAAAAAAATTCTGATCAAATTGAAAGCAGGCGATGAAAAATTCAATAACAATAACTTGCAGATACCTGGAGACAGTCTAAATTTAATAAAAACAGAGGGTGTAATTTCAGCTTTTCTTGGAAAATTTAAATTTACGAAGCAAAATATTAGTCGGTGCGAATTCTCCCAGTTTCCAAACTTATCACAGGCAGAATGTCTTGATGTGGATATTCAGATATATGTACGTTTAAATGCCCTGCCTGATGACTTCAAAAACATATTTGAAGATATTCTCACAATGGAAATACCACCATGGATCATAAACCCATTTGATGAAATGGAAGTGTCGAATCTGATATTACCAGCGCAGCTACTCGAGCTTAACACCAATGAGGAGCTGAAGGCGAAATTTAAAAAAGGCTATAAAACATTTTGTCTGCAGGCAGAAATACTCGAAAAATATCCTGGGCTGTGGGAAATTGCGAGGAAACTTTTGATAGCGTTTCCCTCATCATACCTTGTCGAAAAAAGTTTTAGTGTCGTTACAAACTTACTAACAAATAAAAGGAGCAGAATGAACATCACAGGACAGGGAGATTTGCGGATATTCCTTACAAATCTGAAGCCAAATATTGATAATTTGCGGTCAATCCATCAAGTACTTCCCACCCATTAAAATTATGCATTTTTTAAAATTTTTGATTTGTATTGTTGAAGTTATGATGCGTTATTAATGTTTAATTTTAGCTCTATGAAGTCTAATCGTATTATTTTAATAAGCCGCGATGCAAATTTCCATCGTTAGATCTAATCTAACGATGTAGCAGCAAGATGTCCACCGAAATCAGGTTAATTTTGAAAGTGGCCTAAGAGAAAAAAAGTTTGGGGACCTCTGATGTAAACCATACATTGTTTAATCGAATAACTAACAGAATCGTTTGAATTCATTTGGGAATTAGGTATTGGTTTTTATTGATTTTTTTTTAAAGAGATCACAGAGATCACAAGCTACATATATTAGAGGCAGCATCTTTCTTTCCGAAACTGAGCACGACCTAATCTCTGAATGTTTGTTGCAAGGTAGTTTATGTTTCCTGACGATAGCACGTTTTGATAAATAAATCTTGCAGAGCTGATGTAATTATAGCTAATTAACTTGAGCAACTTTTTCAGAAATGAATCACGTGACATTATAGTTTTACGATTACGATTCGATCATATTGGCTGAAAACTCAAACAAAAAGATTTAATCTGATGCTGAGAGTTCACAGTAAATACAATTATAAACTTCTCAGATGAGATGTATTTTTCATTTAATGGTCGCATTAGTATCCGAAATAGTCGTTGTGGACTATTACAGAATGAAGGGGAAAATTGGCTTTTGGTCAAACTGACTTAACGGTACTTTTCAAGAATGTTGTTTTTTATTTTCATTTCAATTATTTCTACTCAGAATTGAATTTATAATACATAGGGCAGTTAGTCAGATATCTAATGGATTCCAGCATCCATTTTCATATTGATTTTATTAGTCGAATTGCAGGACCTAGTTTTTCTTCTAAGTATGTCTGAAATTGTTGACATTTTATCCTAAAATAAATTTGTTAGTTTATTATTTTAAGTGAAAATATAACAAAGATAATTCATTGCACCTGTTGTTTAAGTCAAAGGAACTGCCCCATAATACAATGCCGTCAGCTCCATTTTCTTTTATTTCTTTAAGAACGTTGAATGTTTCCACGGTGTCTATGTAGTTTAATGTATCCGTGTACACATATCGATGATATGCGAGAACTTTAGGCCTATCGATCGTGTTCATCATGTTAGCAACTCGAACAGCTTCTCGCACTCTACCCCTTACCAGCCGAAGACGGTTTCCTCTTGGGAGACGCTCTTGCAGATAAACAGAGGGAAAAATAGCACCAGAATACTGAAACATCCACTGGATCCTTATTTTTTTATATAAATATGAAACTCAAAATATTTATCTATACTTACATGTCATTTTCTTCTTTTACTCCTTTTGCACATTGATCGGGTTTGGCGCCGTTACCGTTAAAACAGTATGGGAAAGCATAATAGCCCCATTTTGCATTCGGTCGTAGCTTTTTAGCAGCTTTCAATGTAGACAGCATAAATGTCTTTCCACCCGCCTCAAATTTGGTTTTTGCCTCCTTTTCAATCTGTTTTTTCGACCATCCAGGGTGATGTCTCTGCTCTATTTGCATGGATAAGGTTATGTACGGCTTAAGAGTTCCGAAGTTTTGTCTAAATACCGGTCGCCAAGATTCAAAATCTAGTACTGCAACCCCTGTGAAATTATAATCGGGAATGAGTTCCATCACCTGCTTTTTCAATTGCTCCAAATGATCTGTAAGGTTTCCACTTTGTGGCACGCCATGATTTCGGTAGAATAATTCTTTCGACGAAGTGTTTTGTAAAATCGCAGGGAAGTCGCCCGGGTCGTAGAGAATTGCTATTTGATTCCCGCGAAACGAATCATTATTGTTTTGAATAATCCCATATTGCTGGGGAAGCGTATCAAAATGCGTATTATATTTTTTACACATGAACGTTGGAATGTTCCAGTAGATTTTGAAATCCTCACTATAGGAAAGGAAGAAATGTAGACAAACGAATTGGAGTGACTGAAAATATACCTTTCAGCAACGCATATCACAAGACACATGAAAATAACAATCTTAGCAAGAAGTTGCTTACCTTCCATATCGATCTAAAACAAATAAAGAGGAAACAATAAATATGCATTAGAAACATAAAGAATAAACAGAAGAGTGGAAGACTTTAAGGAGCACAGTTTTGGACACATTGTTTTACATTCTTTCTATTCGTAGATCACCGGATTACTCTGTCAATGCCACTTTTTTCGAGTAAGATATATGTATGTACATAAATGTAAGCTACCTTTTGTAACAGCAAAACCTTTGGCTGTGTTAGGTAGGACTAACGGTGAAGCGCAATTTTAATACCACACTTTTTTTTTATAGGGTTCGTGCAGGTTCCTCCGTGCAGGGACGGGTTAAGAATATCCCTGCAGCGATACCTCTCGCTTGTCGTAAAAGGCGACTAAAACAAAGGTAAACAAAAATCACATCTAGGCAATTTAGAAAACACCAAGGTGAGCCCAGGGACACATACATATACCACCATTAAACTGCCCCACAAGTGTACATGCAAATCAATGGGTTGACACGACTGGAGATCACCGGTGTTGTAAGAGTAAGATCAAACAAAAAAATCTGGAGCATGCCCGTGTCACAAAAAAAAAAAAGGCAGGCCGAAAAGCAATGGGTGCAAACAAATACAAAAACACCAGCATTTGATTGGCCTCAGCGATGAAGTAATCCCAAACCGGGAAGCCTGCCGCTACTTCCTGAGTTCAAACCGGCGGACCCCACAAGCGGACCAGTAGGAATGCAGTTAAGTGGGAAGGTTATGGTACTACACTTCTGACCATAACAACGCCGGAAAAAAAGGAAAAGAAGAAGGGTTCATGCAGGTTCAAGAATGTACGCTATTATGGTGTTTATCACACAACCTGGACGAGGTGCAAATGGTTTGTGTCGAAGATGTTCGTTCACTACTTTCCGTGGGTGGTTGTCCTAGATATGATTATTTGAGAGATTTGACTGAATTTGTCGCGATGGTTGTAGTTCGCAGTAACTTTTTTGTTTCCATGTAATTAAGGTGTTATATTGGAAATGCACACACTGAGTATGAATTTTGAAGTGATCTCATGCAGCGAGTGTTATGCCTTCGTCAGAATTTTTTTATCATCTCTCATTCAGAACTGATGTTGTTGCACAATTTTTCCGTATAGGAATTGTTCTTGGCCATAGACAGACTTGAACTACAGACCTTCCGCTCAACAGTCGATGATGATTGCCAATGCACCACGACCACCCCTATTGCTTACCAAAGATTGTATATGCATGTTGTTCGAATATTGAGATATAGGGAAAATACCGCGAAACATAATTTCGTTTTATTGCATTTTACCATTATTATGGTATTGCACGTCACGGTGATATATAACATTCTCTCTTCCATGAGAAGAGATTACTCGTGTTCTTTTAACATAGCATAGGACAGCATAGAACTGCACTTTTATTTTAAATGTATAATTAAGTTTGTATCCATCCACCAAAATTATTAAAATCTAAGATAGCTTTGTTAAGTTACCCAAATTTAGTGAAAAATTAAAAAGACCAACCAATTTCACTTATCAGTAAAAAAATAAGCATCTTGCAACGGCAATGCATTCAAAACAGGATCTAACTTCGGAAAATGCAATGAAACGAAGGCTATGGAACATATGTTATAATACAGAAATTACTTTTAATTTTATCGATTTTGCTAGTGAGCTGCAAGAAGGGGAACATTCGCAATTTAAACACTAACTAACTTCAAGAGACAAACATTTTTAGATTTGTTTGATATAAAGACGAGTTTAAAAGCTTTCAGTATAATAGTCTAATTTTACGCTAGCCGATCCTACATATGAATATATGTATGTACAATATTGTTTCCACAATTGCATTAGTACTATGAAAGAAAGTTACCCTGTAATCATTATCAACTACTCCTGCGAAAAGCAATGATACTTAGGTGGGTTATCTGAAGAGATAACATAATAATCCGAATCGCATAAGCCGAAAAGAAAAGAATAGTTGCTACCAAATAGACCGATGTCTTTAAACTCATTGAAAATCTTAGACGGGACATGAACCAAGACAAAAGAATTTAGAAAATAGGCCACAGCGCTTGGGTTTCAGCCACTTGGTATAAAGTCTGTTTTAAATTTAAATTATCTGTCCTAAGATATATGTAATTTATCCGTAAACAGATTAATATATTTTAATAAATAATGATAATGAAAGCATAAAAATTAAAAATAATATTTTCAGGCGAAAAAATCAAATATCTACTCTCAAGGTCCATCGGCGAAATAACCTTCATGACGATATAATTTCGGCGCAAAATCAAAATAACACTTCCTCTCATTTCAATAACATTAATCATAATAACAACAACCCCTAATGACTAATGCTTGAGTGTTCACGACCATGCATACAAAATATTATTTCTTTCAACAATTAGTTACAGTAAACAAGAAGTAAGTGAAAAAATATGCGATTACAAGAGATATACTTGATTAAATAAATACTGCCAATGACCGGTGAATAATTTTTTGTTGAAATTCGAGTACGAGCATTACGTGTGCCTCGTATCTAAGAAAGCTTACATGCGTGAGCCTAAACCCTTGATTCACTATTCAATTCAATGTACGAATGTAGAAAGCACTTATATTTGCTGGTGTCTGAACAACTTCTAACCATTGTACTTATTTTGCACCCGTTTTATTTTAGCCGCGCATTTATTTGTCAATGAATATGCTTACATATTTAATGAATGCGGGTGGCCTTGATAGAGTCGTTTATGTGATTCACCATTAAGAGAAAGGTTGTCACTCGGAGCCGCATCATTTCCGTTTGACTTACACACACGATTAATAATTTGGTTGTAGGATATCTAGTACGAGTACATAATTTTTTATGCGACAAATTCAAATCACGCAAAGTATTGATCCTTGATTACTGTGCATACTATGCCATTGTCACCAAGAGAAACTATATACGAGCAAAATGTCAGTTTTGTTGTGTAGTTACGGTCTATAATGATCCCAAAGCTACTTAGATAATAGGCAGCATGTAGCGAGGAATGTATGTAGATAGTTCTAGCTCTCCTTGCCAGTAACTGTCCAACAGGTGCTATTCATTATATACCAAATCTCTGTTAAAAAAAGCAGTGAGCATCACTTTTTTTTAAGTTAACAGGACGTGCTTCCCTTGATCAGAGTTGTGCTAGCCTGATTACTATAAACAAAGCTACGTCTTCGAGTCCTCCGTGCTTTTTTTAAATACCAACTTTCGACATTACTATGGACTAAACGTTCGGGCTAATTGATTTTCCACACACTCCTTCGTCGACGTACACTGCAAGCTTACTGTATCTATGTATGTGGAATGACCCTAAGAATCGAATCGTCAAACTACAAGTTGTCAACACGAACACCTTTTCCTTTCGAAGGATTCATTGCGAAGATATCAGCGAAGACGACAAGACGACCCGCACTACTCTTGTTCTACTCCATCATTTTTTTACCATTTCTTTTTTTTAACAATTGAAACTAAGAGCTGTACATATATATGGGATCATGCTCCAACAGGATAAGAACGAAAAAAAATTACATCAAACCATTTAATTTGGTTTGAACTTACACCTCATTGACACGTCTTTTTGAATGTGAAAATTATAAAAGTTATAAAAGTCAATTAAATTTCGCGTATTGCAAATAGGATTTAAAAACATGAAATGTTCGGCGGCCCGACTGCCGATAATAAAACAAGCTTGAATGCTACATTTTGCTGCTCATCCGTAAAACACATAGTTCATGAAAATAAAACAATAGATGTAAAATATTAATACATTTATGTACGATGTTAATGTACGACAAATTTAGAGAGCTTCTATAATGACCAGGATACGTACAAGAATTACGAGAAGAATTATTTTAGCACTAGACGATAGTAGTTGTAATTATTGTAATTAATATCAGGCTGTTGAAGAACCCCTATCACTGTTTTTTTTAAACTTGGCCTATATATCCATAACCGTTACGCATACGATAATCATTCAATTCCGTGAAGTTGTGTCAACTTCTCAAGGTTGTGTTACAAGCTGCAGCTGATTAAAAATAGATAGCATTCGCACGCAACGTAAAACTGGTGCAAGTTAAGTCACTTGTTTTAATTAATTATTATAACCAGATGTAAAATATAGTTTGCACTTCATGGACACATTATTGAAGCTTATTTGAAAAACAATTATCGTGCCACGGAAGGATTAAAATTTACTTTTGAACTCACTCAGAAAGCTGCTCATTAATACCAAATGCTACAAGAGCAATCTTATTTATGTGTAATGTGATAACACAATAATGAAAGAAGCGAAATTTTCATACTATATAAGCTTAAAGAGCATACGGAGAATAAGGTTAAGTATGTTTTATCAGCTAAAGAACATATCAGTAGACGGTATGAAATTGTTTTTCATGATGTAAATATGAGCTCTGCTGCCCAGTACTTTGCACATTTTATGTACTCTGTAGATAAATATTGTGTAACTTACTCTACCATACCAGTATTGTAAACATATATTTTATATTTACGACAACCATTTGTTTGCCAATAATTACAAACATTTGTTACAATGAACACCTATTTGTCTGCCTGAGGGGACTTTTTTGTTTTATTGAACCATATGGCATATTGCTTGAGGTGTTCTTAGGTTCCGTCTTTCTAAGCAACAGGGCGACGGTATTGTATTTGTTATTCATTTTCAATTTACAATAATATTTTAGACAGCTTAAATCTAGTACAATTAAAGTTCTATAGTAGAAAATTCAGTAACAAGTAACGGAAGATAAGAGCTACATAAAAATATATAAAAAATTCGTAGATTGAAAAAGATATATTCTGTGGTTAAACAACTAGTGACGAATGTAGTATATAAAGGATTTAGTGTAAAAATATTTCGGTTATGGAGAGATGTTAAACGCAGTGACTGAATTGTGGCCAATTTTAACATCACATAGGCAACCACATGGAGGGAACTACAGCTTGCTGCATACTACAACTATGGAGGGAAGAGAATAGGTTGGGCGCCGGTCATAAGTGTAACCAGTTCTCACAAGAACTCACTTTAAGAACTTTATAAAAGTACAGATGTTTACCTTAGACTGAAAGAAAAGCATAAAACTACTTTAAAAATCGACTCTTTCTCTCGACTCATACTCTCTAATCTGAATATGTGTTTTTGTAAAACAAGTAAGGGTTGAACTCTATTCAAATGAGTACCACCCCAACAAACTGTAGTTTTGATTGTACTAGTCTAATGTATATAGTTTCCAACAGCATCTGCGAGCAGAAAAGCGTCAGACGATACACAACCCTTGTAGTTTTAAGTAAATATTGTTTCAAATTAGCAGTATGAGCATACCACTTCAATTTGCTATATATTTCAAGTCCAAAGTATTTCTATATGAAAGCATTCAGGTGAACATCCTTTGTTACAATTATATAAGGTGGAACCAGAGCTTGCGTTGCAGGTAGCTGGACTAAGTAATAAGTGTTGGCAATTAGCACTATGAAAAACCAAAGAAAAAAACATTAACCCTACTTCTATCACTTATCATCAATTTGTGCATAAGAAACCAATCCTTAAGTTGTTCTAAATCATGGTTTATATTGGCTATTAATTCTAGTGGAGAGCTTTCAGAATAAGAGCACCTGCTAGATAGAATAGAAAAGCGAGCGATAAAAGTCATAGGAGACAACAATACCGACTCACTCAAACATCTTCACTCTCTCTCTCTCTGTTTTATCGTTATTTTAACAAACAGTGCTTAAGGGAGCTCATTAGTTTACCCTCAAGCCTGTATTCATACGACGTCAACTTTTCTCACTCATTACAATCCACAAGCATTTAAAACCAATGTGTACCGTTACCTCCTTTCCCTCTCTCTTCCTCTATATCTTCGGCCCGTGCTGTGTCTTGATTTCTTGACATTTGAGGGTAGCCATAACCCCTTATGCACGCGTCAATTATAAAAAAAAATACATATTAAAGATTGAATTTATTTACACCAAAAATAAAATCGGGCCGAGTATAGAGATTGGCTGAAACGATATTTAATTTTTATAACCTGCCTGCGATTATTAAGGTAAGAAAGAAACCATTTAAACATAAAACGTCTGAAGCCAGCGGTTTTACAAACGCCTTTGTGGTATCAATAAAAAGAGAAGCAGTGCGTTTTTTATTATTAAGACTTTCCAGCCTTAAATCCAAATTGATCATCACAGAAAAATGAAGAATTTTCAAAAAAAATTGGAAAATACTGGAGTAAGTGAAATAGGCATATAATTGTTTAGATTAGATCTATCACACTTTTTTAGAATAGGTATAACATCAGTTCATTGAAACAGGATTTTGTCTTACTTAGACAAAGTGGAACATTGCAAGTCGAACACATCCATTGTGTTCTTCTTTGGTGTCCTGATATGCTACAGTGTGCACATCTTCGCGCTGAAGTTCTTATTGGTTGATGAGAGGAACTGGATCGAAGACTTTTGTCAACAAATGGCTTATTTTTTCTTACACGAACGTTAGTTTTATTTATTTTTTCTTTTGGCTGTAAATCTGAATGTTGGCACAGATGTGATATAAGTTCCAACTTAAACTCTTTGAGTGGTAAGGTGTACCCTGTATGTTTTGCCAAGATATAAGGATTTACGACTGCTACGTCAAGAAAATGGAAAAAAATTCGATGCCACCATTTCCTACTTTTCCGGTCCACTTCGTAATATTTCTTGAGCTGGTCAAGTTTATCAACGCTGTTCATGTGCATGTTATAGTCAGAAACGATTTCCGGTATTTCCACCTCCCTTCGGGAACCATCGTTCTGTCGCCTTTGAACTTTGACACTAGCTCTTGGATCGTGAAAGTTGGACAAGACTGTCACAGCTCTTTTATCCATCCACTTCATAAAAACCAAGCCACTATCACTTATTCGCCAGTCATTTTCTCCTCTTTTCTACTCACTTTTTATATCTCTTGGTAGGAATTTTCTATTTTGTTGAACAGTTCCACATGCGTTTATTTTTTTGCGTTTCAGCTCAAGTAATAGTGTATATGACGTGAAGAAATTATCAAAATACACCTTGTGGTTTTTTTCTGCGAAGTTTGAAGTTAAATCTAACACAATACGCTCACCAAGCCTTTTTTCAACCAAATTTCCCTTTTTGCCGGTGTAAACATCGAACTTCAGAACATAACCACTGCTGTCACATAACATCCAAACTTTGAATCCTCTTTTGATTGGCTTTTTAGGCATGTACTGAATGAGAGTAGAACGACCTTAAAAAAAGAAGAACAGTGAAATAATGAAAACAAAATCAATTTATTTTACCTTTGAATTTGATCATCGATTTATCTACAGCTAGAAATTGGCCAGGATAAAAGCACACTCGAAATCTCTGCTGCAAGAAATCTAAAAACGGTTGAACTTTGTAAAGTTTATTAAATGTGGTTGATCCTCTTTTGGGCATCAGTGCTGAATCGTTCAAATGTATGTTGCTCAAAATCCAATCGAATCTTTTCACCGGCATTATGTTTGATACGTAGGAATCATGTAATTCAGGTCGAATTGACCAATAATCTCTATAACTTCCCTGAGGTTTTATGCCCATTAGAAAATTGATTCCGATAAATGCTTTTATTTCTGTCGCATTGGTGGGAGTAAAGCGTCTGTCTGATTGCTCAGCAAACAAATTTGTTTGGAAGACGATATGATCAATTATTTCTTGTGTTACAACTTTATCAAATATTGAAGCAGCATCATGGTTTTCCATACATTCAATCTCATAAGCTGGACCATATTTTTTGCCTAAAAAGCCAGCTACTGGATCAATCGAATAATTTTTTTTTCCCATTTCGGTAGAACAAATGGTTTCGCAATCTTAAGCTCACTCAGCACAATTTCATCTTCGGTATCAAAGTTATCTTGTGAAACATAGTTAGACAGATTTGTTTTGTCTTTAATTACGGCATCAAAACCTTCCAAGTGTTCGATATCTTCCTCATTTGTTATGTTGATTATGCGTTGAAGATTGTTTTCTTCATCATTACTGTCGAATGAATCGTCAACTACAGAATCCTCGTCGGATGGAATCTCTGCCAAGCTAATGCTTTCACAATCACTTTATCGAAGCAGATACGAAATATCATTTTTTTTAGATTTTTACGTGCCATGGTTCGGATAAGCTTAATAAGATTAAAAATTTAATCACGATTGAATTTTAGTTCTAATTTTTCTAACAACAAAAAGAGACTAATCCCCGATCGTCTTCAACAACTTTTTAAATATGCTAGAAAATGCAAGGATATTGTGTCGCAAATGTTTTAGTATCGAAAATTCCCAATATCTTCATTTAGTGTTATGACAGGAAGCGATCGAAGGGTCTTGGATAATTGGTGATCTTACTTCCCCGTTTTCTTTGCGAAAATATTCCTATAGACCAACGGTCCATTGTACCCAAATAAAACCTAATCGGTATGATAATAAACTTGGACCGGATTTTTTTTATTGGTCTGGTGCTGGGCAATGTGTAACTAGCGTTCAATGCGCACTGGTATGGTTTTTATACCACCAACTTAGAACACTCCAGGAATCAGACTTTTGATTATTCTGAACTAAATATGTTTCTAACAAACAGATACTTCTCTAAAATAACTAGTTTTCCCCTCGGATTATTTCACGACAATTTAGGAGTCGTGAAATATTAAAAACAATTAGACTGCTTTGAGAATTCAAGAGAGTAACCTCAAAATACCCAATTGTTTCATATATCCATCTTACTTCTACATTGCATATTATTTTTTTATGAAAATATAAACTTCAATTTGTATAAAAAAGTGGTATATAAAGTATTTCATTGCACATTCGATTAGGGAATTATGTTTAGATAAGTGGTATGGTTTTCATACCACCGGCCCGGAAAGAGTTAAACACATTAAGTATTTCAGAAGGAGAAACTAAGTTTATTGTTCTGGCCATGTACGCAATTTAATCTAACAGAGGATGGGGTCTTGTTTTTAATAAACTCATTCACAATTGACCTCAATCGACCAAGGAAAGTTTAAGAACTCGGGTTATTTTTATGTTTAAAGCTTAGTGGATTTTTTATTTTAATTTTTCTTAGCAGAGAGGTAGGCTTAAGGTGTTAACCATTTTAAGTATATAAAAAAAGTAATTAAGAACATTTGATGGGTCATTTTCCAGATAGACCTCGCTCCAACATTCACATAGCAAAATATCATTAAGGCGTTAAAAATTTAAAAAGAATTGATTTCACATTGTCACCATGAAAAAATAAACCAGCCGTACAATGATCTTAAAATCCGAGATAGAACAAGTGTTAGCAAATCAAGAACTGCGATCAAGCCTACCAAAGATATGATCAAAACAGGTTTGTTTAGAGGAAGTAAGTCCTGTAATTCAAAGTAACATTATTCTAAGCCATAACTATCTAGGAGAGAAATGCAGTTAAAGACATTTGAAGACTCAGATAGGATATCTATGTTATTTGCTCCCAAAATAAACAAGTTCTTTGTCCTTATTTCAGACGACAAGACGCTCAATTCCTCAATAAAAAGATTTATGTCTTTATCCTGGAACCTGGCTGGCTTCAATAGCACAAGAAACTTTAACCATATCTGCGCCTAACAAATTGCTGCAACAGTAATCATATTGCAACTCATCTTTTAAAAATAAAACCGCCACTCCACTAGCCGCATAACAGTTATTACACGCAGAATAGAATTTATAGTCCGGTATGATATAGAAATTAGATTCAGTATCATAAACCCATATTTCAGATAGAAAAATCAAATCCGGCTTATCAACAAATGTCTTCGGAAATTATCACTATTGCAGCTTAGAATATCTTTAAAGTGCTTGTTTAAACATCGTACGATTTTCTTTTAGTCCTCGTCCCAATAGGACAGATATGATTTTTTCTAACTATCTAAGAGCATGCTGATGTCTGATTTGGGATTATCACAAACAGATTCGGCACCCACATATCTAATATGTAAGTTTGCAATTTTCTTACCTCTATGATCCGGTATGCACCAAAATTCGACTTTGTTTTTTTTAGATATATCCTGAAGTGCATGAGGGAAGTCCTTGATGGATTTTGAACACAAGCATACGACTTTGTCTATCTTTTAATAATAGCCTCACATTTAAGTAGGTGCATGTTTAAATGGCCCTACGGATGATTTCAAGATGAACTAGGAACTAAACAATATCCCTCCCTTCCTTCTTCCTTTTTACTTTACACTTTCTTCTCCAATGTGGAAGAACATACTCCTTATTCTCGACCTCCAAGAATTAATCAATTTTAATATAGCCTTCCCGCAACGTTTCGGGTTCCGCCACAAACAACTATGCTTTCCCGCTTACTCATGATATGAACATTACTCAGCTAAGACAAATAACAGATGAGAGGGGTCCCCTTCTAGCCTTTGACTCTGACACCATGTCACATAAATATTCTGCGAGTGTGCTCTTCTATGAACAATCCGTGCCCTCAAGTGGCACAAAAGTTAAAAGCCAAACAGCCTGATGCCTTTGTTTGATTCAAGGTATGTATTGTATATATATTAGCAGAACTCTTCAAAACCGTAAGGCAAGAATGGTGAGAAACGAAATATTGTCGGTCCAAGAATAACGACCCGCCCAGCGGATCAAGTTTCTCAACCTCGCAACCCTAAACAGGGAGCATATGGTTGCCGTATCAAAGGCTGATACGACGATCGAACTCCTTGGCAGACACCTACGTCTGAATTCAAAGCCAATACAAATACATAACAAATACAAATGCATAACAAATTGGCATTACTTTGGTATATCACTGCTGATTGAATCAGGACAAAACTTACGTCTTTTAAAGTCAAATCTGTACTAGAAGTTACACTAGTGGAAGAGAAGCATTTCCCATAACCTCATATTATGCTGGGATACTTCCTTTCCTACAAAGAAAAGGTCTACCCACAATCAATATACTGCACGCTGGACGTTGGTTTGTTTCCCCAGGACTGAAGAGTGATGCCGAGCACCTCTGACAGAGAAAGAAATCTTGAGTATCTTTTTCTGGCTATTAGCAACAAAACCTTGGACTGGCTTCTGGAATTAAAGTGCAAAGTGGCATATCGGTTTGGTGACATAGAATTCATTGCTAAGACCCACGACAAACTTCAGTCTAACCTCATTGCAATGACACACTCACCTCCATCCCCCTCTACCAACACGAAGGTAGAATCTAACAAACGATGATAGCAACTAATTGCATACTCAATTCACACTAAGACTTAACATACTCGTATGTCGACCCAGCATAACACAACCAATGGTCTGTTGAACACCTAATTGCCTGAGGTTACTTCAATTAGAGTTAGATCATTGGATAACTCCTGTCAGACCAACAACTAAAGGCGTGTCACACCATGCAAGCAAACTGTACCATATAAATTATGGATAAGGATATAAATTATGAAAGAACTCAAGAAAACCTGCACCATGCCAAATGTGCCTTGGACACAACCCAACATTTATTAAAGAACTTTGATTTTAGAAGGTAAAGTCATGCGCCATCGCATAACTTAATTTATGCCCAAGTGGAGTGGAGGCTACATATATGACCAACTCTAACATTAAACTTCTCCCATTCCAATCAAGTCAAGTCGAAGTCAATCATAAAAGACCCTACCAGCATTGACGACATTTCCGTAGAAGTAGTTAGAGTAAGAGAGATCGTGCGCACCTCTGCTTACTCCCCAGAGGATGGTGATCAAATTCCACCCATTCATACGATAACTAAAAAATAATTTTTAGGCAAAATTCGACTTTAATTATCAACACATACTCGGTGACTCCTTAAAGAGCGATACAATCATTCCAACGTTTCTTTAACATTTCGATGTTCCTTTTGTAAAACGATGTATCTTAAAATACCTTTCAATTTCAGCAATCACTTCTTCATTGGAACCAAAAACCCTTTCCATGGAGCATTATTTCTAGTTCCGTAAACAGGTCACTGGGAGTCGGATTTGTAGAATATGGTGAATGGGGAAGAATTTCAAATTTGCTTTGTTGTGGCCTTGGTGAAAGCGGGTTTTTTTTCTTCTTCATTGTGGGTTGTTTTTTTTTACACAATTTCTTCTTTCAAGTGATTTACGAGTATGGGGTGTACCCCAGGGTTCGGTACTGGGACCAATCATGTTCCTAATTTACATTAACTCGCTATTTCTACTTGACTTTAAAGGCAAACCTGCTGCATTTGCCGACGACGTGGGTTTTTCCTATGGTTGCAACAGTCCCTTGGATTTGATCTCTGACATTAACTGGGACCTTTGTTTACTGCGCAACTGGTTTGCCCAACATAACTTGGTAATAAGTAAAAGAACTAAAATAATGCACTTTAATTTGACAGCATTTAACCTCGATGCTAATGTCTATTTTCATTCATCAGATTGCCAGAGATATACGTTGTCCATCAATTGTATCCTTGCTCCGTCTGTTCCCACTTTTTGTAATGACAACTATAAACAGAACTAGTTAAGACGAATGTAATGAGCCCATACTTAATAGGTTTACTAATAGGCAATCGTCTCCTACCTTCGAGTTCCGTCATCAGAGTACCAGCTCAGTAGTACCAGCATACATGGGTGTTTCAAATGTTAGGTCGCAGATATGTTTGAAAGTAATGTAAGTACCCATTGGGCCTGCATACACGGGAGTAATCCAACCGGCTGAAAATTGAGTTTATGGGAGAGGGAGCTGAAGTGTGAAGTATGAAACGGAGTAAAATCTTCAACCGCGTATCGAGTGGTTGAAGAGAGCGCAAAACTAATACATACACAACTCTTTACTTTTCGAGTCGGCACGTTTTTTGTCTCGTGTTGCGTCTCAATCGTAATTTGCCCTTCAAGCAGTGAACACTGTATAAACCAAATGGAGAGGAGACGTCTTTTGCGAAATATCTCTGTCAAATGAAATGTCAGAAAGACGAGAAAACACTAACACAATGAAACGAGGTTCACATATACATTTTTTTCAGTTGGATTAATTCATTCCGTGTAAGCTTAGAGCAGAGCATTACACCAGTTTTACTCCTGATAAAATTACTCCCGTGTGTGTAGGCCCATTGTGTCTAAGATCTAGAGTTGCGCAAAATAGTTCGAACCTCGGAACGAACATGGAACGTTTCCTTTCCCAGTCGGAACTGGTTCCTGGCACTATCTGCTCGGAACTACATCGGAACTATCAGTATGGTAAGAGAGATCCATATCCGATCCTTCATACCTAATTCGTTCACGAAACACGGAACGAATTGCCTGTACGAGTATGATTGCGGACATTATTGTTTGATCACCCTTCTGCTATTCCAGTTCCAGTGTGTGAGTGTGCATAAACTGTTCGAGCTTATCGCTACATCAGTGTATACGATATTTATTCACATTTGGTTTTTGGTTGTCCACTACGTAGTATAAGACATGTTCGATTGCATTTATCTTTGTTTTCGTTTTGTCTGTGATTACGTTGTTCTACAACATGGTCCTACGACCGCGTAGTTCGGACGTTCGGCTGGGTTGTATAATATGAACGCCGCTATTGATGAATTTCTAGGTTGAATGGAACTATGGACATGTTATCGTTCAGTTTGAGGAACGATCGGAAATGATTCCGACTGAGGACATAGTTTCATACATGTCCTGTAGTGTTGGGTTACTCATACAAGATGCACTACAAACGTCCCATATATCACTACAAAAATGTCGCAACACCTCAAAAAAATTATTTGTCCCACTTCAATTCTTGTCATAGTCAGAGGCACCTCACGTCCTCATGTCCCATACACCACTACAAAAATGTCCCAATACCTCAAAAAAAATATTTTTCCCACTTCAATTCTTGTCATAGTCAGAGCACCTCAAATCCTCATGTCCCATACACCAGTACAAAAATATCCCAACACCTCAAAAAAATAATTTGTACCACTTCAATTCTTGTCATAGTCAGAGGCACCTCACGACTTTTGCATTAGTACATATTGCAAGCTATCAATGGGACATGTGACAAGATGTAAAGGGTGTATTTTATAGAGGTATAGAACTTTGAAATGGAATAAAACAAAGATGATTTTTTTAAATTGACATGAAATTGACTTTATTCTAAAGATAATCTTCTGACATTATAATTTAAATATAATTTCTGGCATATGACTGCCCAAAACAAGATTGCCGTTGATCCCAATTTTGATAAGCGAATTTTGTTTAGCGATGAAGCTCACTTTTGATTGAATTAATACGTCAATAAACAAAACTGCCGTATTTCGAGTGATGATAATCCTCAAGTGTATGTTGAGGCACCGTTACATCCTCAAAAACTGATTTTTTGGTGTGCTTTATGGGCTGGTCCGTACTTCTTTATAAACGATGCTGGCCAGAACGTTACAGTCAATGGTGACCGCTATAGAGCCATGATTACTGACTTCTCCGTTCATCAATTGAACAACCATGATGTGCAGAAACTGAGGTTTCAACAAGACGGCGCAACATGTCACACAGCTCATGCCACAATTGATTTATTGAAGGAAACGTTTGGTAACCGCATAATTTCACGTTACGGACCCGTGAATTGGCCTCCAAGATCCTGCGATTTAACGCCGCTTGACTATTTTCTCTGAGGATATGTGAAGTCGCTAGTCTACGCCGATAAATCCGAAACGATTGACCACTTGGAGGACAACATTCGTTCCCGTTATTGCCGATATACGGCCACAAATGTTGGAAAAAATCATTGAAAATTGGACCTCCAGATTAGACTACGTTCGAACCAGCCGTGGCGCTCATATGCCAGAAATTATATTTAAATTATAATGTCAGAAGATTATCTTTAGAATAAAGTCAATTTCATGTCAATTTAAAAAAATCATCTTTGTTTTATTCCATTTCAAAGTTCTATACCTCTATAAGAAACATCCTTTACCTCAAATGAGGTGGGACAATGTACCACTTCACTCCCCCAAATGAGTACCTCATACAAACTCAATAAAAATGCTTGTCCTACCCAACACTAATGTCCTGAACTAACCAACTCTACTAAGATCCCTACCACAGCTAACAAAAAGTGGTAATAACCTTGAAACGCCTGAACAGATCTTCATAAATTGTAGCTAAGATAAGAACCATCAAGAACAAGAACAAAAAATCATCAAAATCGGTTCATTCGTTCAGGAGCTACGATGCCACAGCCAGACACACAGCCAAACGGACTAACACCCCTCTTTTTGCGTCGGGCGATAAAAATTACTAAACAAGAATTGTACATAGATTGTATAATATGTGTGCTGCAGCTGCCTACAACAGTTGTGCCGATATTGGCACAACGCAGGTCGGTACAACTATTGTACAATGTATTTCGTACCTTAGAAGCTCCTTTGATTTGAACACTATTATGGGGACATAATATTTATTATCTAGCATAGTTGCAGGGGTACAACTTACAAACCCTCACACCCAGATGGACCTAAAATGTGTGCGCAGAACATAAGCATTATTAAGCATAGTTAGGACGCAAACCGTGAGCGAAATTAAATTAGACTTATTGTTGTGTCCTCTATTTGTCAAAATATATATAAAGTTAGTTTCACACGTGTTTATAGATCAAAGACTATTAGCAACCACTTGTAGCTCAATCGCCTTGAAAACTATTTTGCGGTATTCCCTAAAACAGTTGCCCTAAAACTGTTTAACTTTGTTGTTTTGAAATTCGTTGCATTCGTATTCAACTCAACAAATGAATTCGTTTAGACCCAAACCATTCTGATTTGACACATGAAAGCGCTATGCTATTCAAACTAACGTAAGGTGATGCAATCAAAGAAGTATCGTAATGACAAGCAGCTGATAAGGATTAATCGCCGCCGGGCATCACTACAGTGTAGAGAAAGTAGTTTTTATTTCAAATACACTCGGGTGTGTATTATCTCTGTAGTTTCGAGTTTTGATAGCTTTTTGAGTATTTCTCTAAATAAAACGTGCCTTATGTGTTCATAAGCTTCTGAAGATGTCGGCCAGCCTTCCGTCAAAATTTCACCCCCTTGAAACCCAAGTTGCGGGACATACATTTGAAGGGGAACTAAGCAAAGTGGGAATGTTAAGAGATGAGTCAGGTGCTTTCGTATACAAACCTTTGCTGAAACCGATTTGTGCGGAGCGTGAGATTGGTTTCTATCAGAAAACCAAGGAAAGTCGTAATGGCATTTCAGAACAACTTAAGAAATTCCTACCAGTGTACGAAGGTTACTTCGATTTACCGGTATGCGGCAAGAAGGTACTATGCCCAACTACCAAGCTATACACAACGATTATTTGTCATTTTCTTTAGCAACGATTCGTTAAATTGGAAAACTTGACTCATTTGATGCGCAAACCGTGCGTAATGGACGTTAAAATCGGAAGAAGAACATGGGACCCCCAGGCTCCGGAAGAGAAAATCAAAGTGGAAAAACAGAAATATTCTGCCTGCAAGAATAGTATTGGTCTTTGCATTCCAGGCTTTCAAATGTACAATGACAAGGGCGAATGCCTGAAATTCGGGAAAGAGCACGGGAAAAGTCTAAATGAAGATACCTTTTTTGATACGATGATGATGTTCCTAAATGCTCAAGACAAGTGCTACAAGCCATTGGTCAAAGTAATTCTAAATAAGTTGTATCATTTGCAGCAATGGTTTACAGCTCAAACTTCGATAAATTTTTACTCAAGTTCCATACTCATTGCCTACGACTATGATGAACTGCAGAAAGAAGTTCAGTCACTTGAAAAAGGTACATATATGTTTAAGTAGTACTAGTGCATATGATACTAAACTCGTCCTTATTCCAGCTGGATCAGAAGATACACACTTGGATTACACTAGAAACCTGGTAAGTTCATTGATGCACATTTGAATGCTTATGCTAACCTGCTTGTTTTAGAACTACCTTGCTGTTCATAGTTTTCCATGGATAAAAGTGAAAATGATTGATTTTGCTCATGCTTTTAACACGGAAAAAGAAACCTGTGATGCCAATTACTTATTTGGGCTTCAAAACCTCATATACATTTTGCAAAAGATCCTGATAAAAAACTGATAACCGACATTAAAATATTGAATTGAAGTTATTGGATTTATATTTTCGTTTTTACTTAAAAAATGATGAGATTAACGTAAGACTCTCCAAATTAAAAAGAATTACATATATGTATGTACATTGAACTATTTAAAGACATTATCGGCAACTAAAGAAATAATTTGCTGGGCCTAATATACATAGACGGTTTTAAAAATGCTAGTCGCACCGGAGTTGCAGGAGTTACCTCAAACGGCAGCGTTTTTTTCAATATACTCCGCAGAAGCTTTGGCGATCATCATAGAGACAGAAGTTATAAAAACCATCGATAGAGAGACTTTAATTCCGACAGCCTCTCTACGACTATCCGAAACTTCAACAGCCGTACTCCAATTATAACTCAAATTCGGGTCAATATCTTACAAAACACATCAAATCTAGTTGTACTCTGGAGTCCAGGTCATTCAGGTATGCGGGGTAACAAACTAGCAGACAATGCCGCCCGATATATCACCGAACAACAGAACATCCCACTGCACCCAACACCCTTTACACACCATTAGTAGGTCCACCACTAATTGAGGATTCATACCTCGTCCCTACCCAGCAAACATCTCTACCGAAATGGATAAATGCTGTGAACTGAGACTCCTGCACACAAAATAACATAAACATCTCAGGAAAAGCAACACTATAATGTGTCGCCTTTGCCAACGGTATACCCTATCAAACGAATAACAGTTAACCATTATTCTAAAAAATTTAGTAAAAAAATCATAGACATTTTACTATCCATAAATTCTCAAGACGTTATAGATGTGGAGACACTATTAAAAACACCTAAACTCTAACCGATAGCTGGCCCTCATAGCTAGTGCTATATCCTATAGATTAAGATTTGAAATTATTTAATAATAAACAAGGACGACTTGTCCATCATGTAGGATGTAAAGGAAATGATATTCATCAATCCAATACAAACTTCTCGATGAAATGATCATAAGCATCAAAGCACATATCATATCCGAGGACTTTCGCAACCTTGAAAAGCGTGCCAAATTAAAATATTTGGAACCTGTGCCAGCAAGTTTAATGAATCTATGCCGAAGCTGATTATGACTCAAATATTGTCATAAAATGGTTCTGACTCTAAGGACAGTTAGACTAAAAATACTTGTAGAGGATCGATATCTACTATGAGATCTACAAAATTTCTCATAACATTTAATGGCTGGTAACAAATCTTCTTTGTCGACTTTGTACAGCGTGCGCCATCTCATATGGGTCGATGTAAATTTCGAATAACTTCAACAATTCTCAACCGATTTTGGAAATTCAAAAACTTTTATTCAATTTAGACCAAATCCGGCGATCGCGGAGGCCAGTCAATATCGCCCTTTTTTGACACCAATCTTCCAGGGAACTTATTACACAAAAGGTTCATTGTTTTGTCCTCAGTATGGCATGTCGCGTCGTCTTGTTGAAAACAAAAGTGAAATAAGCATTTTTTACGCATTTCTGGGACCACAACCACAGATATCGATCGCCATCCACTGTATCGCCAACTTTGAAGAAATACGGTCGAATGACGGTTTTAGCGCATACAACGGCCCAAACAGTAACTTTTTGATCATACGAGGGTGGTCCGATAAGTACTTAGCCTCACCGCCAGATGTGGCCAGTATCGCAAGAGCAACTTACTATCGTATAGTACATTCTAATAGACGGCTACGAAATTTCAGCCGGATCGAACTCGTAGTTTTGTTTTGACCACGTGTGGAAGCGGGAGTGTCCGCGGATTTTAGAAAAATGGAAAAAGAGCAATATCGGTCGGTGATTCGATTCTTGTTTTTGGAAGGGAAATCGCACAGCGAAATCAAAGAGCGTTTGGATGCTGTGTACGGTGACTTTTCTCCTTCGATGGCGACCGTCAAAAATTGGTTCAACGAGTTTCAACGTGGTCGCACGTCGGTTTTTGATGAGCCACGTCCAGGTGCCCCGAAAACAGCTACCACGGAGGATAACGTGATAAAAATCCACGAGATAGCTGAGACAGTAGGCATTTTGAAAGATCGCGTGGGTCATATCCTGCATGAAAGTTTGGGCATGAGAGAGCTGTCGACGTGATAGGTGCCGCGTTTGCTCACTCCGGACAACAAGCGCAACCGTGAGACCACTTCAGAGCAGTGTTTGACGCTGTGTAAGCGCAATCCGAAGGAGTTTCTGCGTCGTTTCGTGACAGTCGACGAAACATGGATCCACTGGTACACACCAGAGACCAAGGAACAGTCGAAACAGTGGACTTCATGCGGCGAACGTGCTCCGAAGAAGGCGAAGACTGTCCCATCGGCCGAAAAGGTGATGGCCACGGTTTTCTGGGATTCACAAGGTGTGATCCACATCGACTACCTGGAGAAGGACAAAACGGTCACAGGGCTGTACTATGCCAAATTATTGAGCCGATTCGACGACGAATTGAAGAAAAAACGGCCCCACTTGGTGAAGAAAAAAGTGCTCTTCCACCATGATAACGCACCGGCTCGCACCTACGCCCTCGCCACGGCCAAATTGGTCGAATCGGGCTACGAACTGCTGCCCCATCCACCGTATTCTCCAGATTTGGTTTCCAAACTTGAAAAAGTCACTCGCCGGGCAGAAATTTCAGTCGAATAAGGTCATCGCCGCCACGGAGATCTACTTTGCAGACATCGAGAAAACGTATTTTTTCAGACGGGTTAAAGAAGTTGGAGCATGGCTGGGTCAAGTGTATCGAGCTAGAAGGAGACTATATTGAAAAATAAATCGCCATTTCTCCAAAATTTTTGATTTTCTTTTGTAGGCTAAGTACTTATCGGACCACCCTCGTACATCGACCCATATGAGATGTTATAACTTATAAATCGGATATGTAGTTTTTTTTTTTTAGAAAAAAAAACATTTTCTTAGCTTTACTATTTTTTTTGTTTGGTTTTCTTAATTATTTTAAGTTAATCATAAGGCCGAAATGTATACTTTTGTGTGCTTTAGAGTGTCCGTATAGGGCCAGTAATGTATTTTAAGTTAGTTAAGTTTTACATTTTCATGTAGCGTAAGGCAGCTCTAAGTAAAAAAAAATTAATAAAAACGAAGTAAAGAAATGTGGGTATATAAAAAATTCGACAATCGATAAATATAAGGACAATACCTCATTTTGCCGTGTTATTATTTAACAACCTATTGCCATGAGTTTCCGTAGTGTGTTGCCAAGAGGAGTCTTTTCAAGTCTTGCAAATACTATACAACTTCTTTTAGTCCGTTTGGATATTAAAGTTAAGTTATTCAAGTATTATCAGAACATATTTTTCATATGACGACTGACAATCGGAAAGACCAACTATTTGCTTAAACATCTGTCCCATGGAGAAGGTATATCGTTGCTGGACATTTCGTGTCGGACATACGCACTTTCCTAAGCTCCACTTAAGTTTCATAGCAACAATATAAGGCCCGTCGAACCGAGTTCAGACCCGTTTCATTCAGTTATTTCATTTCCATCAAAGTAAAATTACGAATTTGTAACCGCCACCACCAGCTCACATAAACACATCACCAACATTCAATTATGTATCAAAATTTAATACGTTCTTTTTTTTCTATACACTTTATTATAAAGCCTCCAACACTCTCGACATTCATTCAGGAACTTCAATTGCGCCAGCATTAATGTCGTCGATAATATCGTGAGGGGGCCTGCCATCAACAGTGCATCCAACGCTCTGCGCTGTGCCAAGAATCTCCTTGCATACTCCAGCCATATTTCTGGCCATGGAACGAGGGCGCATTGTGTTGGCAATTGCTACGATGTCATCGAAGCTAATGTTTCCACTGTGTTTAACTGAAAATCATTCGTGCATTATTTTCCAACTCACTGTTCTCTTTGCGTTGTACACATGTCAATACATACTGTTCTTCTGCTTCTTTCTATCTCGCGGCGGCTCTTTAAGCGCCTTGATAATTAGTGATGCAGCCGATGGCACGACAGTAATAGCGGCTTGACGGTTCTGGATTGTCAAACAAACGGTAATCTTAAGACCTTTCCAGTCCGAAGTGGCCTTCGCGATATCATCACCGATCTTCTTGGGTGACTGTGAATAGAAAAACCATATAAAATCATTGGGCAGTATGTGATACACTCAACTTACCAAACCCAACGGACCAATCTTGGGCGCAAGTGAAGATGTGGCTCCTACTTCACCGCCGACGCATCGCAAATAAACTGTGGAAAAGACTCGTAAGTAAATAACAAATTTTATAGTATATCCATACACACCAAGCTTAATTTCTGTTGGATCGAACTTTGGAGGCATTGTAAATTCTATAAGATTTGCCGCTTCACCAAAAGTATAATTGGATTACTTGATGTAGTCAGATTTTTCTCCGACAAACGAAAACCCCAACCGGCCTAGGGTATTATTTTCAAAAGGAAGGAAAGTCAAGCGTGATTGACATTTAACAATGAAACGTCAAACCGCGTTTCCTGCTTGAAGTCAGCACCAGTTTGTGCATAGTGATTGCATTCAGTTTAAATAAATACTCATCGAAACTATTTAGGCCATTAAGAATCTACTTTCTTTTCCATTGTATAAATTGAATTAATGAAAGTGTGTAGCTGATTTATGAAGGTAATATTTATCCAAATATTACCTCTTAAATAGTTTTTTTTTTACATACATTTTGGCCTTTGCTACTTTTATTTCAATTTATTCTTGCACCGATGACAGTGCAGCTACCAGTGAACGTTAGTACTTAGTACGAGTAATAGGCAGTAACGTGTGTTGAATTATATTCCCGAACTGACACCATTATTTAACGAAGTAAAAACAATGGCTTATCTCGATCTCGTGATAAGGTGAAACACAAATCGCAATAAGTTGTATCCCAAGATCAGTACCTATGATATACAGTGTTGTGCAAAACATTCCGGATTTTTTTTAAATTTACTTTGATGAATTTTAGAAAACAAAAAGGCACTAGGTTAAATTGGTTGACAGTTTGGGAATAGTTATTATACTTATAAAAGAAAACAAAATATGTCTTGTGGCTAAGACTTTTAATATTTTACCAAAAAAATTCAATTGAACTCGATGCCAGGCCAGTGCAAAACATACCGGATTTTCAATGTAATTTTATGTTTTGAAGTTCAATTTGCTGATAACGGCTTTAGCTGTCATTTGAGTATTAAAGTATAGACGAGGCAAAATATTTGGTGCAAAAAATTGATTAATTAAATGGCAAAAAACAAATAGAGTTCCTTTGTGAAAAATCATATTGTTGAAGATTATAAGGCAGGCCTAACGAAAAAATGTACGAGTATAGCTGTAAAGTTCAAAATGCCAACATCGATAGTATTTGATATCAAATTCATGGGGGTTAAGCTCCTGACGGGAGAAGCGAGTGATTCCCTTCTTCTTAGTGTAGTTCACACCCAGCAGCAATCTGGAGATGCTAAGGACTATCACTTCCTTAACATCCCAGACTCTCACATGGGAAAAATTAAAGAGGAGCGAAAACATTTTACAATGTATCCGCTGCCAAAGGTTCGGGCACGCCGCGTCGAACTGGGAAATGCAGCCTCGATGCGTCAAGTGCACAAAGAACCAAAAAAACGAGGAATGCGACCATGGAAGAGACAAGGTGGCGGACAGAGAGCAGCTCGAGTGTATTTTGTGTAGGAACCGAGGACACCCTGCAAACTATCGGGGATGTCCTAAGTTCCAGGACAGTCTGGTCCGTAAGCAGAAGTTCGAAGAGAGGCGTTCCTCGGGTTGCTTCCAAACACCAGCCGTCACACCCCAGTTGACCTACGCCCAAATGGCGGCAGGTCCGAGAAAGACGGTACAAAAGCCCATGGCTGTTCCTAAAGCCCCAGTGCCTATCTCTAAGCCACCGGAGGCTGAGGTGAATGCTTGTTCGATCTTGCTCGCAATCCAAAGGCAGATTGGGCAGCTCCGACAAAAGATCCGTGAGCAGGCGACCCGAGTAGACAACAAGGTGGCGACAGTAGGAGCTATCTTCCAAGAAGTGTACAAGGTGAATGATAGTATTCACCCGAATCACGACCTGGAGAATAGAGCCCTGCTTCATCACTTCTATCTTCGAAATGATATCGATAATAGGCGATCAGAACACCTCGGTTTTACCAGGTTCAATGAAGTTTTCATGGCAAACAATACCATCGCCAGTGAGAGGGTTAATACCCTGTTCATTTCGATGGAAGAACTTCAGATGATCTTCGAGTCATTGAAAAGGAATAAATTCGCGAGAATCGACGGTATATCCAAAGTTGTGCCTAGACACCTTCCGCCAGTGGCTGCGGAGAGGTACACCATCTTGTTACTGAATAATGCATATCATCCAGTGCACTGGAAGACAGTGGTGGTCACCTGTATCCCGGCAAATCTCCGGTCGATAGGTCTCCTTCTGAGTATCAGCAAGATCTTCGAGAAGGTGGTCCATAGAGCCCTGTCTAAATGGGTTGAGGACTATATAATCGTTCTGGATAACCAATTTGGTTTCAGATCGGGACATGATACCATTCATGCCGCGTCGAAACCCTTATCAGTTATCCAAGGAAATAAATGCAAGAACCAAGGCGCGGATACCTGTCTGATTGGATTGGAAAAAGCCTTTGACTCCGTATGGCTAGAGGTCTTTATTACAAGCTCAGTCGGCTGGGCACACCACTGGGCAAACCACTGCTAGGTATATATGATTCTTGACGTTAACTAGCATTCTTGAAGTTAACAGGCAGATTGCTCTGTTTGTTTAACGCGGACACCTGCCTTGTCGGCTTAATTCCACGGTGGGCCTTCCCACAAGGGGTTGATTTTTGGGACGACAACCAACGTCCTTATTAGCTACTAAGTACCAGTTCGAAGCCATGTGCAGGGAACATGAGCTTCCCTCTTGGTTAGGGGCGAGGCCTACCAAAACCTCATACCGATCTAAGGGTCTCGGCGCCCTGTTGCAAGCAACTCAGCTATATTTCTGTTGCAAGCAACTTCCCGCATATTGGGACAACCACATCCCCCACGATACTCCCACAAGGAGGCCTACCGCAAGACAGGCCGGGATTGTCATTTTACTGACATTACTATGTCCCGGGGGCCCCTGTCTCCCGTGGTTCCAGAATTAGGCCTCCGGTCGAGCCGTTACTCCCAGTTGGGTTACCCTACACCCCAACTGAGAGCCTCAGAATGATAGGAAGAGAAGGAAATTTAGCTAAATAGCTGAATAGCAAAAAGCTAAATAGCTAAATGTGAGCCACAATGATCAATAGACTATCCATTGATGGAATAGCCATTAATTTAGTCACAGTTCTGCTATATTGTTTTCCGCCAGAGGAGTATTCAGGGCACAATTGATGTGCACCCCAAAGCCCGACCCTCCGGCGGGAAAGAAGTTAACAGGCAGAAAGTTCGTTGTGAAGATTGCCAACGTGACTTCCACCCAAACATTTGAAGTCAAAAATGTACTGCAACAGGGCACGGTAAATTCGCCGATCCTTTTCAGCATTTACCTAAACGATCTGCTAATTTCTCTTCACTACTCTATAGGGTACGCAGACGACATCGCGTACAGATCAGGTCCACCGATCGACGCCATTGGTACTCTTTTGCAGCGTGACTTCGAAAAAATTCAGCAGTTTGAGAGACAATGTCTCAGGACTTGTCTCGGACTACATAGAACACTCGAGTCTGAGTACACGAAATTTTACCCGAACGAGGTCCTATACAATAGGGCCAGGATTGTACGGATAGATAATTTTCTGATCACACTGATTCGAAGCCACGTTGCAATAGCAATGACTTCGGTCAATAGCCTGTTCTTCGGGGCTTACTACTCCAACGATTTATATCACAAGAGAGTGCGCCTTAACGGCTTTGTCCCGCCAGAAGCATTCCTCTACCTAGATAGATGTGTAGAACGGCGATTCCTCTACGAGTGCCTCACGTTCTGTAGATCGGTCTCGTACCGGGATAGAGGAGACGTCGTCCGCCAACATCAACGCTTTTGGTGGCTGGGGAGGACTTCGTCAACAGACTCTTGTGCAGCCCCTTCAAGGCAAAGCCTTCTTAACACCAATGGCAGACTTACGTAGCCTAGGGTAGGGTAAGTTTAGGATAGGGGATAGGCTAGGACAAAACCTAAAATCAAAAAATTAAAAAAAAAAAAAGAAACAAAATATATAGTTATCAGAAGACATAGGTTTAGGTTGTACTGACATTTAAATTTATAAGGATAGTTAAGCTAGTTTGAAGCATTTTTGTCTAGGATAAGATAGCAAAAAACTGGAGAAATTTGATAGTAAGCAAAACAGCGAAATCCAAGTGATCAGAAACATAATTCATCAGTTTTAGATGTTTCAATAGACTTATAGATGCTTATCTATCGCCCTAGATGCATATAGGAGACTTATAGGGCTAAAAGGGCATTCGCTGTAACGCAAAGCCTGATCATTTACAAATATCATCAGCACAATCGTGACGGCAACTGATTATACTGATATACTTAAGCAGCACACTTCTATCGGCTATCGGTTGAAGGCAATTTTCTTGGTTTTTAAATTAGATTAGAGTGAGCTAAAGAAAATCTCGGGTGCGCGGAGTATGAAGCTAGCGTCCAATCACCCAGAGATGCAACCAGAAATGTAAACAATCGGACATTTTAAAAAGGCAGGTTTTTGCAGACTATGAGGGATTATTCAATGCACCGATGAGGGGCAACTCTACAACATAAGTTTCGATGACCGTGTCATCTTCGTAAAAGCCCAACTGACTAACACTTCACTTGCACGTTGCATTTTAATAACCTTTGGGAATAGCGAATAAAAAAAAATAAAATGAGATACAAAACACATTTTTTCTCTACTTATTATTATTATAATTACTCCTTTTAATAATAAACACTTAACCTATCATTTATTGTCAACAGCAAGTTTCTGGACATTTAAACGTACCTCGAATTGTACTATGCAGATAAAAGTTGGATGTTTTCCCTATACCTTATGCAATGAGAACAGCATTCGTCATAATAAGTCATCATTGAGTTTTATGCTTAACTAGTATTATTTTATATTTCGAAATCCCACAAGGATTCTGTATTCATTTAGCTTCGTTTTTAATTGCAAAACTCTTGTGGGAGATAAAAATATTACTTTTCTTTAAATTCGAATATAGTACTTAAAAATGAATTGCACTAGAACTGATTTTGTTCGATGGAAATGTTTAACTTCATATTCATAGTCTATGCTGCCCTATATTATTTCGGTACGCTTTTTTATAGCAGTCGTTTTCTTTTAATCGTAAATTAATCTTGGCAACTTATGGTTATAAAATATTTATAGGCGATTTCATCACGGTAATTCTTCGATCGTAGGTTTCTTAATTAACAAATCATATACTCATCGTAGTAAAAGCTAGATCAATACAATTTTAAATAATAAAAAAATATATGCTCGTAGTTCTTTTTTGGCTTTTAAGCCATCGTTAGAGTTCCGGCTCCTAGGCCGTAACCAACGCCTTTCGGACCAAAGTTTCTGCCATAGCAGCTTCGGCAGTAAATATCGCCGTCGGGGCCGTCGTTTAGATTGGTGGAATCTAATGATTTTCGACAGTCGGCGCAATGGAAACATCTCTTGTGCCATATTCTGCTTTTGCTGATCATTCTTTCTGCCGCAAAAACGTCAAATCCACATCTGGGGCAACCTCCAGACGATTTTTGTCCATGTAACACACCTCCTTCCGGGCTAAAGTGACATAAATGAATCAATCATAGCCTCATTCGTTCGAATATACATACTATTAGACTTACAAAGAAATTGTCGATTCACCGCTGGTGGAAACTAAAGTTGGGGCATGGCCGTATCCAAAACCTTTAGGTCCAAACAACTTGCCGTAGCAGGCTTTGCAATGAATTTCACGGTCAGGTCCATCACAAGCACTCATAGAATCCAATGGCCTATGACATTCCGAGCAATTATAGCATTTCCTGTGCCACATTTTTCCCTTGGATAGTTGTTGTTCCGCAGCAAATACCATACCACCGCAGCGTGGGCATCCTTCACCTTCAGGTGCTTTGATCGATGTTGTGTCAGCATTGTAGAATGGCCTTTGTTGTGAAATTTGATCTTCGCTAGAAATTCATAAAACAAAATTAGAAACCTATTTATGACAATTTATATTAAGAAAAATAAAAAATTAGTAAGTTAGTTGCTGTCATACTGAGAGAGGAGGTATTCAATTCCCTGATAAACATTTTCAGCTTCTCAAATTAACAAGGTTGAGGTAATGAAAGTAATCCTTTATCTTTTGATCTTCTGCGGAAAATAAAATCTCAACAACGAAGTAGCCACGAATGTAACGGGGACCTCTCATCTACGTACGTTGTTTTATTTTATTTCCCTTAAGATGAAAGTTCTTTATAGCTTTTGTTGGTTCAATTTGGCATTAAAGTAAATTGTTTCAGAAAAGGATTTTTTCCACATTTGTTTGCTAAAACATTGAGAATAAATCATCATTTGCAAGTAGAAAAGCGAGACACGACAGAGCAGCATGTACGAGTATATCAGTATGGCTAACGCCATCCAATATAAATTAATTATTGAAAATTACCTTAACTAACATCCTATATTTCAGATTAATATGCTTGTATATGAAACCACATAATTTAGTACAAGTTGAAATTTGAATTATGTTCCTTGAACTAATTTTCTGTCGATAGAACAATGTGTCTTAAGTTCCCAAAATATACGTTTTCATTATTTAAATGTATATATTGGGAATTTATCAGCGCTCGCAATATTGGCAGGTAATTATGTGCTTGTGTGCACTCAAATAAAATAATTTATGGCTTAGCATTCTTGCAGTATTATTCAACTAAAATATAACAATATAGGGCATGGTAAACAGCATGGTTTCCAGTAGCGTGGTATGGCTTCAATATACTTAATGTTGTGATGGACAGACATGTTTATGACATTGTTTACAAAAACGTCGAGCAGACAGATCTTTCAGTAAAACAATGGCCCAAAACCACCAGATAAAATGGGTTCGCGTCTCTCCTCCTCAATTACCTTGTCGGTCTAATGAAAATGTGATAACAATTCTAAAACATAGGAATAGTAATGAACCTTAAGTCACAACAAAAGCTATATGAAATAAAGTTCAGGTAGAAAGGATGGAATCTAATTATATAAACAATCTGTATGAAACCGTTTTAAAGAATGTGGTAGCTACAATATTTTTTGATAATCATGTTTAAAAAAATCTGTTAGCATTGTTTGTTTTTTCATGATTCATTCCCAACAATATCTATGTATATCGGTTGCCAACATGAAAATCATCTTTCAGAGTGTTTTTTCATCATTTTTCTTAGTAAATAAATTTATTGAATTTCAACTCCAATCTGCGCTACCTTGTAAGAGCTGAATGCCATTTCCTCTAATGCCTCTGGACCTTCTTCGTCATCTTCAGAGCTGTTGCCGATGTCGACAATGCTTTGAACTTGTGCTACTGCCATTATATCATGGTCTATACCTACATGTCTATCAATGTGTAAAAAGCTTCTTGGATCAACATCAGATTGGCACTCATGAAGAAGTCTTCTCAGATGTGCCAATAGTTGATCATCTTCTGGATCAAATTAATGAAAAAGTTCTGTCGTGAATGATTCTTCACAACCAGATTTTTTAAAACAGTTTACAATGGTTGTCGCTTGTACTTGCTCCCATTTGCAGTGTTAATAAAATATATGGCATCCAAAATATTTACAGATTTTGCTAAAGCGCTTACATTATCAGCATCATCAATATTTTTGGCAATATGCTTCAACATTAGTGAACGGTAATGAAACTTAAATTTGCTTATTATACCATGGTCAAGAGGCTGGCAAACTGATGTGGTGTTAGGCGGTAGAAACAAAATTTTTGTATTTTTAAGTTTTAATTTTTTGGAATGGGAAGATGCATAATCAAAAAAATGAGCACTTTTTTCTTTTTAGGTTTCATTATTTTGTCAAAAGATATGAGCCAATCGATCATAATTTCTTGAGTCATCCAAGATTTTTCTGCCAAATTTGCACACTGTAAGATAGTGAGACGCTCTTTCGAACATTTTCTGCCTGTGCATGTTTGTCCTTTAAAACACATTGTCTTGACAGGTAGAGTCTTGACAAAAAAGAGCCCTGTTTCGTCGTCATTAAAAATGCAGTCAGTACTGTAATTTTGCATAATCGAAGGTAATTTTTCTGAAAATGACTTCACATCGTCGGGGTTAATACCTGCTTCACCAGAAACACCTTTGTATGCTATAGTATGGCGCTTACGAACTTTCTGAAGGCAACCTTCTGAAGCCTGAAAATCTTCAAGACTTAAGCGTTCGGCAATGAATTTCGCTTGTGTCTTATCATTGATCCAGAAATGCGAACATTTTTATTTCTTACCATTGTAAACCACTCTAATACTTTTTCGTCAATAACACTTCTCACAGGTTAACGAAACGCCGTCTTGTATGATTTGCCACTGTATTTGACTGCCATATTGTCATTAAGTCATTTTTTATTCTTTAAACTGTCCGCAGCTTGATATTTTCTATTTCATATCGGCTTGCAATTTCACGCACAGACTTTTCATTTTGGTCAACCGAATTTATTAAATAATTTTTTTTTTAAACTCAACGCTTTACGTTTTGGTGGGTTATTTCATCTTCAGTCTATAAAATTTGTAAACAAACTAAAATGAACAACAGAAAAAAGAAAATACAGAGCAGAACATAGCTGTTCTGTTTTGCTGAGAAAAATTTTGTCCGCCTAAATTTAATAAATTGCAGCTGATATTCACGTTCGGGTTAGGGAATGTCCGCTAAAGTATGAAACTTCAAGATCCACGGTCGTGAGAAATTGTCCGCTCAAGGGGATTGTCCGCATAATAGAAAGGTAGGAGCTTTCACTGGAATACGAAATTTATCCAGAACACAACGAGTATCGAATTAAGTTAATCTATTATAAAGACAATAAGGCAAATTTTGGCTATATTAGCTGATGTTTTGCTTTAGCCTTATAAAACATAGATAACTCTGAACAGATGGAGGCTGCATTATAAACCAATATTGGTAACACCAGCACCAACAACATGAATAAAGTATAGCAGTTAATTGTTGTTGTCTTACTAATCTATTTGCATGCATGTTGTGTTAATCATTATCTCAAAGTACATCCCTCCAGTTGTAAGGCCTTGCTCATAATTATACCAACAACTCAATTTACCCTAGTAAGACACATCCAATTCCATATGAATGTGCATATTTGGCTGAGAATTAGTCTTATTTCAATATATTCGTTATAAATACTACTTTTATAATATTGTCATATTTTTTGTTAGATGAAAAGAAATTATATCTACATACGTTAAACCATCGGTTTGCAAGAAACCCGATCCGCAGGCAAAGCCATAGCCATGAGGTCCCCATTTCTTTCCGTAGCATGTTTTGCAGTACACCTCCTTATCAGGACCATCGCAAGCAATAATTGAGTCGAGTGTTTTTGTGCAGTCCCTGCATTTGAAACACTTCTTATGCCATTCACGCCCTTTGGACAGTACCATTTCGGCAGCGAAGACAACTCCTCCGCAACGAGGACAACCCTCACCTGGTTTGGCCCTGATCTTGCTTACATCAATAGCCGCAGTTTTTGGTGCCATATCGCTAATGTTTAACAAAAAAGATGTATTATAAAGGTGTATAAATTCAAATACATGTGTTACATGTACAAATACATAGTAATTAAAGATAAAAAAGCTTAAAGCGTATTATGCAACAATTTAATAGAAATGTTAATGTGGAAATATAATATAACACACATGTTACTTATTTCATTAGGATAAGTGTCATATTTATTTAAATAATTTTAATATTTGGACCTATTTTTGTTGTTATAAAACTACAAATATAAGACTCTAAAACCTAATTATAATATGTACAAAGAACCACCTGGAAGTTTCAAATATTTTTGTACTTTAAGCGACCGGGAAGAAAACGAAGGGTACATAAAGTTTTAGGAAGGATATCTTCGTTTTATCCATACTAGACAACCACGAGCCTTTTAAGTTCAGTACAGAACATAAAACAGTAATAAACATAACTTATACATGCTGCCTAAATTAATACCTCTGCCATTCAGCATCCTTTATGTCCGAAGTAAGCCCCAATGATGACATTCCAAGATGGCCATAGCCACGTGCCCCAAACTTTTGGGCATAACAACCTGTTGGTGTAGTCTATTTAATTTAGGTAGAAAAGTATTCTACACATATTGTATATTTTTGAAATAACAAATATCAATTTATAGGTGCGAAGACAACAAAGATTGTTATTATACACAAATGTCATCTTACTTTTACTTCACAGTAATTTGATGGGATGCGAAAAATTTGTAACAAATTTGTAATGAATTAAACAAAATATAAAATTGTTTACAGATCGCCAAAACGTTGCAAATCTACAAACATATATATTTACCCATATGAATCCGTGTAATATTCTTGTGTCAATGGGGACAAAGAGTAAAGAGTCAAAGATCGCAATTAATATTTTGCTTGTTTTTAAAATTGTACATGCATATTTTCGTCTTTATAGGGCTATGCCAAGATATTTATAAAATATTGTAAAATGCACCATTTGTCTGCAGCATAGGTCACTGATGGATAGAATGCATCGTTAATACCGAGATATTATTATTTTTATATAGTAATCCCTGTATATTAGCCCCAACAGATTAGATCATATCAAATGTAATTTTTCATGACAAGTAATGAAGAAAACAAGGAATTAAGTAGCAAGATCAACTGTCTACTTATAGTCATGAGACAACATTCACCCGGTCATAATAGACATTGATTGACCTTCACCATATTCATATTGTCAATATGTACCATATATAAGTCATAAGACATTAGAACTCTGAACCCAAGATAATAACTACTATTTCATGTCACGCTCTTTGGAAGAATAAATGTTATGAAACAATTTGAGATAAGAAATCTTTTAAGAGCGTCTCTATGAATTCGGATGAAAAAGTCGATCCCAAGCAATTACAGCTTGTATATTCACCTTGAATTCGTTTTAAAATAGCAGATGCTGTTTTTTTTTTTTTTGATTTTCTTAGTTTGAATTATTCTTTTATCTTAATTAAGTTAATCTTAATATCGAAAGACAGAGATTTAGTATATCCTATCTACTTTAAAGTGTAGGTAGTGATAATTAGCTAAGATAGTTCAACGAGGCTTAAGCATTTTAGTCTAGATTAAGATAGATCCAAGAAATAAGAATATATTGCTGTAAAAATAAGAATAGTAAACTTCGCTTCAAAAACTGATGAAGTTTTCTTCAAATACACAGTGGATCCTGTTCATAATGTTAGTATGTACGTAGCTGTAGTATCTACCACACTATATATCATTAAATAAATCAATGAATTAATTAAAAAAAAAACATGTTAGACTTAGGAGTACCGTTCTCATATTTTATATCGAGGTTAGTTTTTTTTATTTTTTTTTAATTGAAGCGAAATGATATTGTTAACAATTTGCAATTGTAGCTTTGCTTTTTTTTGTATTTACGTATAAGCGCTATGATTCGCTGCGTGGATATCTACTTGTCAGTTATTGATATTAATGCACGTACCCATTTGCATAACATTCACTTTGAAGGGCACCTCCGCCCTGGCCATAGCCATATCCCTTCGGACCGAATTTTTTGGCATAGCATGCTATATATAGAAATATGAAAATTGTTTCATTTAACCTTAGCCAATTGTTAACAAAAAAATAAATAAATTTCAGTTACATATGTAAATATATAAAAAGTCGTTTATAGGTTGAAAAAAAATAGAATTCTAGTAGATAGTGCGAGTATTAAAAAGTTGAAAATGGAAAGTTGTTTTACTTAATGTGTGACCGTACCTTTGCAGTAGATGTTCTTATCGGGACCTTCGCAACAAAGAATGGAGTCCAATCCTTTATTACACGCTCCACATTTATAACATTCTTTGTGCCATTGCTATGATTAAACAAAACATTTTTTTTTTTACAATAAACATATAACATTTAACAAAGAAACAAGACTTGTTAGCTTACAATTATCGGATAAAAATACTACTTTTTTGAAAACTAATGTAAAAACAGGACATACGAAGACAGAGTTATTGATAAAGAAAAATGTTGAAAAATATACATATTGTATAACAAATACATGTTGATACCTCTACAATAAATCTCCTTGTCAGGACCATCACAGTGCATTGTGGAATCCAATGTTCTGTTACAATTAAGGCATTTGAAACATCTTCGATGGTATCCCTATTATTTATAAGCAAGTATAATACAATTTATTTTAATTAAATTGATTTAGAACTATAACAGTTTTATTCTTTTAGGGCATTCGAAATGTTGGGATCATCTTGGAATATTTTTCGTGGAAGTAAAGAATTCATCACTCAATTTTAATTTCCTAGTTTAATTCAATGAATAAATATAATCAGGCAAAATAGAAAACTACTTTTTTAAGTTCCTAGTCAATACTTATCATTGACTTTATGCGATAATCAAATGCAGAATAAATTAAAGTCATAAAAATGTGGAATCTAGTTTTCAAAACCAACATCCTCAAAATAATGTGAAACTTAAGCTAATTTAAAAAAAGATTATAAAAGAAAGATGATTTTAGAACTTGTTTCCTCATATCAAAAATTAAAACAAGAAACATTTCCGCATACTAAAAATATAAAATAAAATAAAAATATTTATAAATCGGAAAGGTAAAAATAACCCTGCTTAAATTTTGAATGTTAATCGCGGTGGTGCAGGTCATCAATGACTGATACAGAAATTTATAGATATTTACCCTCCCACGTGCTAACATCTGTTCGGCGGCATAGACATAGCCACCGCATCGTGGACATCCTTGACCCTCCGGAGCCTTTGCAATAACTCGTGGCTCAAGTCTGGCCCCATTTCGAACTTCGTTTTCGCTGCAAGAAAAACACACATCCATAATAGAAAATTAATCCTCTGTTGATAGATAGTCAGTTTATAAAAAAAATACATATTGAAGAATGGCTTTATTTTTTTTTATAATTTCAAGGTCATCATGTGAGTTACATATAGCTTCTAAGCTTTAAGAGTGAAACCAATGAAAGCCAACTATAAAACTTGTTAATTAAAACACGGAACAGACAGACATGGTACACAAAAACAGAATTGACAAACGAACAAATTACAAAAAGTCCCTCTTCACTACTCAGCTAATTCCTTAAGCTACATTTTTAGGACATTTTTAAGACATTTGGACGCAAATTTGGATGTTATCCAAATTATCAACTTTACTTTATGATTGTTAACAGAAAACGAAAATAACAGATTTCAATACCAATGAACTGCTTTGACCTTACGCCTCACATCAAGCAACACTTAAACAGAAAAACACAATCAAGGATGCTGTGAATTATCCTTGAACGAACTTTTATAGGCAGACATTGTCCAAATGTTGTTATATAGATATTTTATATATCAAGTAGGTGAATTGAAATGTTTTCTGAGCATATGGCACCTCAAACCGGTCTGAATAACTATATTGCATTTTAGAATTTTAAGTGAGAAATATTCGTAATGTAATGTTTCCATGATGAAGTGTGACTAGCCAAAGGGAAATTTTTGAAAATGCTTATGACTTTCTTGGCTACATATGGATCTTGTATGACTAAACCCTAAACGTCATTCTAATTAAATAGTTTGCTTAAGGCTTTGAAACATTGGAAAATATTATATGAATCTGCCTGCTGGCATGCAAAATTGCAAAGATCACTAAGAAGAAAAAGATTAAATAAAAAAGATATATATGTATGTATATATGTGTTTATATTTGATCATCTATAGTTATTGCCAATCAAATGATACCCTCGAGATTAATAATACTTTGATAATTGTCAGACATTTATGTTTTATTTATTAATATTTAATAAGCTGTCTTTCGGTTTAATTTTGTTTAATTGTTTTTTCTTCCTTTTGTTTGTTTTGTTTTCAAGCTAAACAAGCATGTGCTTTTACAATATTTACATACATTCATGTAAGACATAATTGCAACGCATATTAATTATTCAAATTGTTGACGAAATTAAAGAATGAGAGCTCGTTAAAAATAGATATTCAATTAATTAATTGGCTAAATAAGAAAACTGAATAAAAATTTGCTTCATGCATTTTTGCACTGACATTTATATTTATTTTTGGATTTGTTATAAAATATTTTTTTTTTTTAAAGAACTAAATTGTCACGTAGATATTTTGGAAGAACTAGCTTATCCTCAACTCCACCAGGACTATCTTAAGGTGTTGAACTAGTTGCTGCGATGGAATAAAAAAATAACATGATTTATTCCAAGAACAATATATATAAAGTTGGTTTAGTTGATTAATATGCAGTTAGTTGTTTTCTAAGCAGGTTTTCCTCTTATCCATCAATTAATTCAACCATATTGGAGCGAACTTTTTATTGTAGGCTCAAATGCTCAAACACCTTGATTAATATCCAGTAAGTTAAACGTTGTTAAATTAAAGCAACTATGATACTATTCGGATAGTAAATGATTGTTTTTTACAAGTAATTAATAGTGGAAGCCTACGTACGATGTCTAATCAAATTAACTCTCAATTAATTTCTATCAAAATAGAATTTTATATTGCTTATTGTTTTTTTTTTTCAAAAAAGGAAGAAAATATTCATATTGTCCTTAGCATTAAGCATAAAAAAATAAGGAAATTGTTTATACTTGTACATATATGGACTTATTTACAGGGTAGTTTTGCGTTTTGAGCTATGTGTTTGTGTGTTATTATTATTAATTATCGTCCCTTAATGAAACGCTTAGAGGTAACCAATGCAATGACTGAACGACAGAGAACATTTACAATAAACGAGAATATCCTTTGCTTAACCTAACTCATGATTGTGCATTTTTAACAATTCTCTTCAACTTACTCTCTGTTCAAATGCGATCCGGTGTCCATCGATAAGCAGCCAGCACCGCCACCGAATCCGTAACCTTTAGGTCCGTATTTCCTGGCATGGCAATTTTTGCAGAATAACTCCTTATCGTGTTCGGTACAATTTGTTGAATCCAAAGCTTTGTTGCACATTCCTGTTTCGATTCAATCAATGCATAATTTTTTTTTGTCAGATGAATAATATCAACTATGATTTATCGAATCACAATTACCGCATTTGAAGCAAGTCTTGTGGAATTTGTATCCTCCTGCAACTCGTTCTTCAGCTGCGTATACGGATTTGCCGCACTTTGGACATTTTGGAACTTCGGCTGGTGTGAAAGGCATGTTTATTTAATTATTCCTGAGAATAAAAGAAAACCTTTTAGTTATATTAAATCTTATAGCACAAAAAACGCAAATTTCATTTCAATGCATTCAAAAACAAGAAAAAAAAAACAAAACTTTACGTAATGTGCTTGCGAAACAAATCAACGATCTTATTTTACTTTTTTTTTTTTAATTAAATTATTATCCAATAATATAAACGAATCTGTATTAATTAAGCTTTAAATTTGAATTTATTTTCAATTTTTTTTTGTAATAGATTTTAAGTTATTATTTATTATTTTAAATGTCCTTAGCATAAAAATGCTGAATAAAACAAATTAAATAAATTTCACGTTACCAAAAGCAAAATTTTTAACAAATAATTTAATTTCTAGCACTTCTTCCCAATTAGCACCGATATCGAATGAACTGGAGGGTGGCTGCTCGCAGGTAGTCTATATTCCTGAGTGCACACGGCACACATATTATACGTACTAATCAGAAAGTATCGTTATAATCGATGCATATATTTTTCTTATACACATAAAACCAAAATGGGCATTTTACCAGTGGAATATTGCAATATTAGTAATTTAAAGCAAAATAGAAAAAAATTAACTTGAACACTTTATACGAATATTCATCACAAAATAAAATTAAAAAAGGAAAAAACTAGTATTTTACCGAAAATATAAAAGAAAGAAGTGTGCTTTAAGCCGTTTTACAGATTATTTTCCTTTATACAGGCACTATTTTATGATGACCAAGCAACCAAAAATAACATTCATTCACAGTATATGCAACTCCACTTCTGTCTGACTAAGGCGAACTAAATTTATATATATTCGTATGTACGGGTGTATTTTTTAGTGAAACATATATTTACACATACGTAGGTATGTTAAGAAAGATCAGTCATAACGACAGTCATATATGAAAAGCTTAGATAAAAAAAAATAAAGGATAGACACGAACCTATGGATATAGAATTCGATTTAGATTTAGATTTAGACGTGCGCCTGCAAATGAAACTTATAAACATTCGAGGCCTTTACTGTGTACAATATAAATAGACACATATACTAGACGTCGTGCAATCAAGTGTCTATCTATATATACAACCATGTTGCAAGTATAAACTTACTATGAGCAACTCTCAGGTGAAGAACCTTCATGAAAATTAAGTAAATAGATTATTTACTTAAATATTGTAAAATATTATTATGACCAATAAATCTTTTTTTTTTAATCATTAAGTATTTGATGACCAAAAATTGCCCATATATTTTGACTGTAATCTAATATTTTTGTTTAACATTTTAAAATATAATAAACGCATTTTTTAAAAGTAGTAATAGGAGTAAAGTACAATTGCTGGTGCTAGTGTTTCATTACTGATCCAGTACAAGTAAATTTAAACTAAAAAACTATCATCTGACACAATAGTTTTTTGTTGAATCATTCTAAATAAAGAATTTTTCCGCTATCGAATATCGAAAGATAGAAAGATTTCCTAATCTGCTTTAATAAAACTCATTCGTCAAGTCGAATAGTGATGACTTGTTTGTTATATACAACACGAGAAATTTGAAACCAATGCTAACACCTGTACTAATTACAATCATAGAAAGAAGCAAAACTGCATTCTGAATGTTTATCTCCTTTTAAGGACAAATTTGTTGTCTTTCCTTTTAATCTCAGCTTAACAAAGCTTTTTTCAAGACTAAACCTGATTTCCTCGTGGTCGTGTGCAACAATTGTACAATTTCATCGAATCTTTCACTTATTCGGCATTGTTGATTTGTTTGTTTACTCATATTTTTTCGATTATTGCTCTTTAAGATATTTCTTTTCAATATAAGAAAATTCCTTTAACATACGAGAAGTATAGAAATAGCTTTCACTTAAGTACATTCACTGCAAAAGGATTAATGAAACAAAAAAAAAAAAAAACAGAAAAATGAAAAAACATTTTTAGAGGCTTTCTCAGTAAATTTTTGTTGTATGCTTTCTTAGCTATTAATCAACAAACTAAATTTAGCGGAAACATTTGTTTTTAAAGAATGTTTGCATCATAGCAATATGTATGTATGTCTATGCACATTTGTATGTACACATTTTTATTCGATAAATTTTTACAAATCAACATATGATTGGATATTGTTCATGTACGAATCTACAAATCTATTTCAGCTATTTCCATACGCGTACGTATTTTAAATATTTAAAAGGTACGTCGGATCATATGTACAATGTGGGGTGTGTAAAAGTGCTTTCGAAAAGAAAAATTATAATTAATACTCGTATATTTTAGTGGTGGTACGTACAGTACGAATTTATTTTTAGCTTTACGCTTAAGGAGAATTATTGATACATTACGGAGTAAAAGTTTTTAAACGACTAGTTCTTGGTATTTGTTTTTAACTTCCTTTTAAAACAAAACAGAAACTTTCTTATTTAAGCTACCTATAAATTTCCTAATTCACTAGCAAATGATTCAAATGCAAAAGCCCACATTTCGAATCGAATTGTGAGTTTAATCGACTCTTATTATTATTTTTTATTCTTCAAAAATATATCTAGATATTGGATACGTAGATACCTTACTAGATCAACATCGCTGTACTATCCCTTCTGTTTATTGTTGATTTTTTTTCTTCAATCTTTATCGCGACCACAGACCACACGCGGTATTTTTAGAACCGATTTTATCTCCCCTCCAATGTCTTCATCGACGATGGCCTACTTAGGCTTAAACACTGCGGCAGGCAACGGAATCTTGCCCCGTTTTTGTCTAGGGAAACGCTTAAATTGATTTCTTTTCCCGTAAAAAAATCTGCGGCATTAATCGTGCAAATATCGCGTGCTTAAAATCAAACTAAACACCGACCTTACCATTGCTGTATAATTTGTACAGATGATACATTATTTGGAAAAAATTTAAGGAAAAGACTTCCGCCGTTTTGTCTGAAAGTTGAACGGACGATCTTATTCCCAATTGGCATGTCGTAGGCAGAATTAAGTTCTCGTACGTTTTTCATATAAATTGTCCCAATAGAAGCATAAGTCAATTAGAAACTAATTTTGTTAAACTGTTAGCTTCGCCAATTTTGCTGTACCTTAATTTAAATACCAGCCCCTGTGGAATAGGGGTTCGAATATACACACGGTTCGGAATACTAGTCGTAAGAGGTGACCAAATTCCTAATGAATCTCTGACCCATGGAAAAGATGAAAGATGTAGGCACAGAGCCTACCCACACTCTCATCACTACACAGTCAATTGACACGTAAAATAAATATGGCTAAATTATGGCTCGACTTCCTTCGGTACAGCGTGCGCCAGTTCATATGGGTCGATGTAAATTTCGAATTGAAAATGGAGGAGAAGTACTACTATTGTGAATAATTACGTGAATATTGTGAATACTTCGTTTTTTGATAGTTGTTTAACTATCGTTAATTTATTTCATCAAAGAAATTCAATACTCCAAGTCATTCCAATATTACTCTTGTTGTTCTTAATTTCACCAATTTGTCCCATGGACACATAGGAGGTCCATAACCATTTAGTTTTGTATTTAATCTTTCCCATCTGTGTTTTGCTTGTGCTGTGAATTGCTCCTTGAGCAATATCGGGATTTGCTTCCATGAAAGACACAAGAAGCTCTAATTGTTTTTTTTGTTCGTAATCTGCTTTGACCTGTGTTGGAATTTCATAAATACGTCATAAATTCATTTTTTTATTAAAATAACTACATTTCGTACACACAAAAAATATATATTTCTCTAACCGAAAGCAACGATCAGTATTTTACGATCGACAACAAGCGAGTGTCAAATCGACAATTGTCGGTCACAAACGACATTCACAATACCAACATCTGCAATCGACGATCGATGAGCAATAAATGTCGATCATCGATCGCTGATCGGCACTCGCAATAGGGGCCATTGTTCAACTGTGACCAAACAGGAAACATTTAGACTCCCTGATTTGCGCAGCGTTTTTCAAGCAGAAATCCTAGCAATAGAGAAAGCAGCCAAACAGCTACAAGTAACCGTTATCCCACCATCAGATATCACTATCTTCGTAGGCAGCGAGCCTGCACTCAAGTTAATAGGATCCAGTACAATGAAATCAAAGGCTGTCATGAAATGTCGCGACTCACTGAAGTCCATCAGACATCATAAAGTCGCGGGTCACAGCTCAATCGCAGGGAACGAAAGAGCGGACGAATTGGCCAGGCAATTGATTTGGACATCAGCGAAGCGGACACGTCATTGAAACCACCGATCAGCGCATTATACCGGATCATAAGTGACACAATCATAAAAGAAGCCAACTCGTCTTGGCTTACAAGAAACGACAGCCACACGACAAGATCATCGTGGCCAGAGCTCAGTATAGGAAAAACAAAGAAGCTCTTGGCGCGGGACCGAAACTCGATCCGTATGCTCGTCGGAGTGATCACAGGACACCGTCCCATTAGAGCAATGCTCCAGAAATGGAACTCGGGATCCAACGATCTCTGCCGGAGCTGCGGCGATGAGGAAGAAACCGAGAAAATCCAACATCTGCTTTGTCACTGTCCAGCTCTTCAGAATCGGCGCCTAGCTTCGCTGGGCGTGGTAAATGCAGATATATCGGAGCTTCTAAAATTCATAAAAAGTACGGCGTGGTTTCAGCCACCACGTGATAGGACAGGTTAATTATACAATATGTGTACTCCACAAAAGAAGGGAATCACAATGGGCTCTTTGGCCTCCGAGTGGAAGTGATGCTCAACCATCACACTTCCCTTCTTTAAACTTAACCTATTAGGTTCATCAATAGTGACATTGCTTCCCGAAGTGTAATTCATTTTGCATTGAGCTATAAACAGATCCCAAACCTTTCGAACTGGAATAAAAGGATCTTGCTGACGATGAGCAGGTCGTAGAATCTTGTCGTCTATTCTTTGACTCCTGATGATAAAATCAAATCGATCTCTGCTCATATCACGTGCCACATATCACGTTCCGGTAAATAAACTGTCAAATAATTCAACAATTGATAAATGATTATCTTTCAATGCAGCACTGAGAGTAAGTATTCCAATGAAGGCTATGATTTCAGTAGGATTCGGGACTCTAAATGTCGAACAAGTCAGTACGTTTTTTCGATATCTCCACATTTGTCCACTGAACGAGCTCTTGAATGATTTCGTCCGTGATAAATAGTTTTAAGCGTGAAAGTGGTTCAAAAATATTTCGACACATTCGAGTAGGACCTCTAGTACAGCGAACTATATTGACCGCAGATGTTCTTCCACTACTTTGACCCATAGGAGTAGCCCAAGCATGCCTATTCTTACCTCTGATTACTCTATTAGGCGGAATAATTGTGCGGTGGTATGTTCGAGGTTTTCAGAAGGTGTTGAAGTCATTCAAGTTTTCCTCGAGTATTTCATCTACGTACTCGTCGTCAGGATCGCTTTGAATATCATCTTCACTTACATGGTCCTCCATCTGATCATTTGGAAGTTCATCTTCTTGATTTAATAAAGAAAAAACTTATCTTCTTTCCAACACTCTTCTACACGCCATGATGTTCTTAAAAACGTTTTACCTACGTACACGAGTAGAAAAAAGCAGAAAGTAACAAAAACAATATCACAAAAAAATAAAAGTTACACAGGAGATAAACATGCACCTCTCGAGCGCAGCGCATTGTCATAGCAACAAAACTGTGGCACTTACGGAACAGAAACGATCGTCTCTTTCAAGTGCTGACTGATATTGACCGACGGCTGAGTTGGCTCAGAAACACATGCTTTTACGCGCGTCTGTTAAAAGAAGACAACAATGTACGAGCATCTGTATCGCGGGCGCCTCTAATGCGCACGTGATCTTTCTAGGGTTAATGTACATGGAGAGCAAGCTGAAGTGGAAAACGGGGTTATCCACACAGCAGAAATTCAGGTAGAATTACCAACCATAGAGAAAAGCAAGCAACCGAACCGCAGGGGTCGATCTAATACCCTCGACATTAATTAAATATGCAGAAGAGGAATATACGAGGGTGGTCCGATAAGTACTTAGCCTACAAAAGAAAAACAAAAATTTTGGAGAAATGGCGATTTATTTTTCAATATAGTCTCCTTCTAGCTCGATACACTTGACCCAGCGATGCTCCAACTTCTTTAACACGTCTGAAAAATATGTTTTCTCGAGGTCTGCAAAGTAGGCCTCCGTGGCGGCGATGACCTCCTCATTCGACTGAAATTTCTGCCCGGCGAGTGACTTTTTCAAGTCTGGAAACAAAAAGAAGTCGCACGGGGCCAAATCTGGAGAATACGGTGGATGGCAGCAGTTCGTAGCCCAATTCGACCAATTTGGCCGTGGCGAGGGCGGATGTGTGAGCCGGTGCGTTAACATGGTGGAAGAGCAAGTGGGGCCGTTTTTTCTTCAATTCGGTGTCGAATCGGCCCTGTGACCGTTTTGCCCTTTTCCAGGTAGTCGATGTGGATCACACCTTGTGAATCCCAGAAAACGGTGGCCATCACCTTTCCCGCCGATGGGACAGTCTTCGCCTTCTTCGGAGCACGTTCGCCGGGTGAAGTCCACTATTTCGACTGTTCCTTGGTCTCTCGTGTGTAACAGAGGATCCATGTTTCGTCGACTGTCACGAAACGACGCAGAAACTCCTTCGGATTGCGCTTAAACAGCGTCAAACACTGTTCTGAAGTGGTCTCACGGTTGCGCTGTTGTCCGGAGTGAGCTAACGCACCGACAGCTTTCTCATGCCCAAAATTTCATGCAAGATATGACCCACTCGATCTTTTGAAATGCCTTCTGTCTCAACTATCTCGCGCACCTTCAATCGGCGGTCTCCAATACGAAATCGTGGATTTTTGTCACGTTATCCTCCGTGGTAGCCGTTTTCGGGCAACTGGACGTCGCTCATCAAAAACCGACGTGCGACCACGTTGAAACTCGTTAAACCAATTTTTGATGGTCGCCATCGAAGTAGAAGAGTCACCGTACACAGCATCCAAACGCTCTTTGATTTCGCTGCGCGATTTCCCTTCCGAAAACAGGAATCGAATCACCGACCGATATTGCTTTTTTTCCATTTTTCTAAAATCCGCGGACACTTCCGCTTCCACACGCGGTCAAAACAAAACTACGAGTCCGATCCGGCTGAAAGTAGCCGTCTACCGTCTACTACTAGAACGTACCACACGATAGTAAGGTTCTCTTGCGATACTGGCGCCATCTGGCGGTGAGGCTAAGTACTTATCGGACCACCCTAGTACAGACAAGTTACTTGGGTTCATCACAACTATATGGAACAATGAAACTACCCCCTAGGAATGGAGAAACTTAGTCATTATTCCCGTATTTAAACAGGTTGACCGAACACAATGCGACAATTATCAAGGAATATCAAATGTAATAACAATAAGATATGCTAAAAATATAATCGGAGACTACCTGTATGGTTTCAGGAGGAACCGCTCGACGAGTGACAAGTATTTCACTGCATTTTCACTGCACGAAAACTTTTAGGAAAGAAATGGGAATTCGACTGGGAATCCCGAAAAAGTTGTTGAAATTGATAAAAATATGTTACATATGTCTAAAACAAAAAAAGCCAAGCTAAAGTAGGAAACGCGTTATCGGAAACATTCGAGATACGTGAAGGACTTAAGGGATCATCTCAGTGTGACCCTCCGAAGAATCCCTAATTTTCGCGATTTTTTTTCTCATGGTTGGAATAAATTAATCGTCCTGGTTTTTTTTTAATAAATAAAGATATTCAGGATAAATACAAAATGATTTTTTTAATGTTGATTTATTTAGTGTATAGGTACAATAGTTTAATTAATTGTTGAAAAGTATCGTAAAAAAAAAGGTCCTATATGGTGGTCATGATTGCGACTTCAATTTTGATCTGAAAGAAAAAGTTCAAAAAGATTATTAATCTGTAGGAAAGTCGCTATCTCCCTATGGAGGTTTTCTTTTCTATTTTTTTTTTAAATTTGACAAAATGGCGACGGTTTGAACAAAACGTATAGAATTTGACCTTTTTTTCGACAGTTTTTCGTAAAAAAAAATAGGAAGATTTCATAAAAACAAAAAAGCTTCCATAGGTCGATAGAGAATGACGTGAAAAATGTTCTCCCAAAATTTGAAATGTAAAGCTTGAAAATTCTGCATTTGAGAGTGGCCACCGTTTTGAAAAACACCGTTCCGAGAAAAACGCGTTCAAAGTTTGGAGTTCGAAAATTTTAGATAATTCGTTTTTCGTAGGTCTAGGAAAACGAACTGAAATGATTGGCCAGTTTATTTTACGAATTTATAGGACCTAAGTACCCTAGAAAAGTACAGGCGCAGAAAAAGAACAAAAGGAATAATGGTATGGCGGGACGACCGACGCGACAGATGTCCCGCTCCGTTCCCTTTCTACGAAAAACGATGTAGCGACCGAAATAATTGGAATTTCGATTTAAAAATTTTAGAGAATATTTATAACAGTGTATACTATCCAATAATGCAAGAAAAAAAAACACTGAGATGACCCCTTAAACAAAGAGACGGCTTGGACCATTTATTTTTAATTTAGTTTTCTTTTTTTTTTTATAATTCGTGCAAGTTCAAGAGTGTATGCTCTTATGATGTTCGTCACACAACCTAGACGGGGTGCAGATGCTTTGTGTCGAAGATGTTAGTTCACTACTCTCCGGGGGTGGTTGTCCTAGATAGAATTTGAGAGCTTCGAAATTGCGTTGGTAGTAGTTCACAGTTTCCATGTCATTTTTGAATTTTGAAGTGATCTTATGCTCCGAGTGTTATGGCTCTTTTTGATCATCTCTCATCCACAACTGATGTAGTTGCACAGTTTTTCCGTATAGGAATTGTTCTTGACTATGGACGGACTTGAACTACAGACCTTCGGCTCAACAGTCGGTGATGATTAGCATTGCACCATGACCCCCTTTAAATGGTACTGGGATAAGAAGCCCCTTAAAAAAATAAAGGAGAATAACCCTTTATACTACACTTTACCAGCTTACACTGATCTGCTGGGAGATAGTGAGAAAATAGCTAAGAGAAATGCAGAAAATCGAATAATGAGTTAATGACAGGAAAAGAAGTAGACTTCGTAAATGAAGAGAATATCAAATCAAAACCTCGTACTTGGCTGAAGTCGATAAACGTTTTGAGAAAGTGGACGAGTTCTGATATCTGGGTACCAAGTTGAAAAGAAATCTAAACAATCAAGAACTTGAGGAACTCTAATCAGCCCCAAGCATTGTCCGAGTAATAAAATCGCGGTGACTAAAATAGGTAGAACGCGTAGAACGAATGGACAATGGACACACAGTTAAAAGAATGAGTAAAAAACTCTTAGGAAAAAACCCAGGAAGGCCGCGCGATATGTGGGAGGACAATATACAATAAAGATGGATCTAGACTCTAGAAGAAGGGTTGTCAACGAGGCTCTGAAATTCCAAGTTGTAAATTGCTAGTAATAATAATAATAAAAAATTGAAATACCGTCTACTTGATGTCCAGGCCGAACTAGCGGTGTGGTTCACACCTTCTGGTTCACACTTTACACTTAGTTTAAATTTTCATCCACGCAGAATCCATTATTTTTGTTTGTTCTGTCTTGCCCTCGTAAATTCCTTTGACAATGCCATTTTCAGTGTTTCACTATCAAGCAGAAGACTGTGCTCGCATTTATTCATGGGGGTTTAAAAACAAGAACCATTCAAAATCATTTAGACTAACGAAAACAAAGTTGTTTACATTACAAAATTTATTTATTAATTTTCACTTTCGATCGAATTACATTCTTCATAATTTTGGTGTTCACACTGAAGGATATGATGATGCGATTGCTGCCTGCGATCTCGCTCGACGAACTGCCTCATTTTTTTCTGATAGTCTTGTTGAAGCTTAACGAACGAACTTAAACGATTTAACAGAAACTGTTTATCGTGTCCTTCCAAAACCAATTGATTCCGTAAAACTTCTACCATATGTTTGTTTGCGTTTGACACAGCATGATAATAATACAGAAAGAGTACCAACACTATAAAGCACGGAATTGCAAAACCCGCTGTACCCAAGAAGAAGATGAAATTTTGTATTACTAATGGCATTTGAGTAAATGTAGTGGTAGCGGCATCCCAAACTGAATTCAAACCCCGAAAGGGGCCACACGACCGCGAAGGGATAACCTCTGCTATTGCGTAGACAACTGGTATCAGTGCGACAACATAGGATACCAGGAGTATAAGCATGAAAAGGGAATTCGATCCGGACGCACGATATAAAATTGCAGATGGTTTCGAATTGACTAAGCATTGAAACTTTTTTATATAAAACATAAAAAACGTTAAAATTGTCGCGATAGCTGGAAGGAAAGGTGAATAAAAACTCCCTAGCCAACAAATTGTTTGCGAATAAACAATATCGAGGACGTGTTTAGGAAGCTCGAATTCTTGCTCCCCGATCAGTCGCGCAAATCTGGTCTTGACGTGTCGGGCCATCATTGCTCGCGGAAAGTTCACGAAAAACGTCACACCAATATGTGTGACAAAGTCTGTTATAAGAAGTTTGTAAAATTGTTGTCCAATATATGTTTCCCAGCATTGTGGTGTGTTGAACTGCTCCTGGAGACAATTCTGCTTATCCTTTGGAATTATTAAGTGATAAAAGCGACTGAGAAGAACGGCTAAGGAAGCGAGGCGCAGAAAAACTGTTCGAAACAAATTGATTTTTACTACAAACATTGGTGAGTAATGTTCGAATTCACATAAGTAATTAAATAAAATTGGGACTAAAAGATTCAAGCATACAATCGCTATATAGGGCAAGAATTCGAAAAATAAAATTGGTAGCTGTTTCTTGGTGCTATTGGGTTTCAAAGGAGCTTCGCTCCTGTAATTTAATGTCGTTGTGAAAAACTGCTCCTCAGCCGACGAAGAATATGCATTACCATCTCCATTGTCGCCGTCACTAGCGTCGAATAGATTTATAGGATGACTTGTTTTGAAACTTGGTTCCAAATATTTAAGACTAATGTTAAATAGAAAATATATAAATAATGCCGAGATGAGTAATATAACAGCGACAGCAAAATTTATCAGAATCCGAATTAGAACTAATTTGTACATATGATCGCGCGACCGATTACTGCGCTCGTAATCTATTCGCTTTGAGTACAGCAAGCCCTTAATTTCGTTATAAAGAGCCTTATGTTTAATGTCAGCTGACTTTCCATTGTGTATGCAAAAGTCCCAGCCGCCAAAGACTAAATTGCAATACTGATAGAATTGACCTTCACCGTCGACCAATCTGTCTTTAAATTCTCGGGAAGCACCTTTTACAATTGCCGCTAGTGAAATGAGAAAATATAACGCTGTGATGCTTACGTAAGCAAGAGGTAAGTTGTAGTTATTTGTATCGCTATATTCATAACTGTTCGAAATAGGCGTTGATAAATTGTTGCTTTGTGAACTTATTTGCCCGCTAGCTGGACTTAGACTAATAAGTTCTGAGAGTTTATTTATGTAGACACCATAAAAGAGGAGTGTATTCTCCATGAATCCAGTTCCTTGGATTATATCCAGAATGTAAAATTCACTTGACGTGTTATTTAAGTAGATCTCCCTACAGCATTGTATGGAATCATTAGCAGCGGCCAAGTCACAAGGTTTTTCATTCTTCTGGATCAGCAATATGTGTGGCATGATAATGAAACATAGTATTAACAGAAATATAACAAGATTTAAAAACATAAGCCATCTTAGTAACTGAAAATATGCCACAACACCGGTCCCGAAACTGCCTTCGATTTTCTTAAGTGAATTGCGCCATAATTCCATTTTCGTAAGAACTTCGGACCACTTTGTCTGAACTTGTTGCCATGCTTTACGACGTTGCCATTTAAATTGCTCGAACCCCTGTAGACGAAGTTTGGTTGCATTCTAAAATGTACATAAAAAACAACATTTCGATAATAAGATTGAGAGCGAATCCAATATAAAAGCGTGTATTACTTGAAGTTTAGCCTTTAAGTCCTTTTTTTGCGTCATTGATACGGGCATGGATTTTATTTCTTGAATTTCTTCCCATATCCGTTCTTCATCGGTCAAATCTTGGGATAAGTCCGGCAGCATTGCTCCTTGAATATCTTGGTATTGGAAATCTCGACGTGCAATCGAATTCGGTTTTGTATTCTGCGGATGCCTTCTCTTGATTTGTGTATCATGTTGTATATGTCGAATTCGTCTTGAAGTCGCTATAAGAAAAAAATTGGTTAACAGATTGAAGAAGGGCAAAAAGTTATGACATACGCTATGTAGAGCGCGTTTTCGTATGAGATACCTACTCGTAAATGTAAAAACAGCAATCGCCAGAAGGGAAATAACACTTCCACAAATCTAACTATTGATATGTAATAATATAATAGTTCCAATGCTAACAAAAATAAGAAACCACCATCAGCAAACAGTGAATTGCCTTATGATACTACCTACGTGAATTAATTCGGAGAAATCCCCTTAGGAAGCAGAAGATCATGTCCAAGGAATTGGATATATCAACTAGATCCATAGGCTGATTCGGGATGATCGGCATATGGAAGCCTATCGTCGGTTCCGGAGGCCATCTTCTACCTTCTCAATTTAAAAAAATTAGGCTGGAAGGTGCAAGCGACTTTTGCAGTGGCACGCGGACAATGGCTTGAAAACATTCTGTTTGCGGACGAGCAAATTTTTACCGTGGAAGAACTTTTCAACAAACAAAATGACAAGATTTATGCCACTTCATCCAAGGAAGCGAAAAAAATTGTTTCAAGGGTTCAACGTGTACATCATCCTGTTTCCGTAATGGTTTGGTGGGGGGTCTCTCACCATGGTGTCACATACCTCCATTTCTGTGAAAAGAGCGTAAAAACTGGTGTAAGAAGATGTGCTAGAGGGTTTTGTGATGGGTTTGACCAATAACCTTTTCAATTGACACAGACAGATCATCCAACAGGACTCTGTTCCAGGCACAGAGTCAATATTCCTGGCTTTTTAGCAGCAGAAGATTGGCCGTCGGGGAGTCCAGATCTGAATCCACTGGATTATGGTTTGTGGTCAGAATTGGAGAACATGACCTGCACAGAAATTTGGAAAGCCTTAAAACAGCATTAACCAGAGCAGCGTCCACGATCTCCATGGAGACCGTACGTGCCGCTATAACCCAATGGCAACACCGTTTAAAAGCTTGTGTTAAAGCAAAACGCGGTCACATCGAATGAACCCACATTTTTTAATAAACATTATTGTGTTCTAATAAATGAAATAATTTTGAATACATTATAATAATTTAGTGCTTTTTTTATAGCGTTTTATATTTGTAACAGAACTTATGGCAGGACTAGGTATTTGAACCCCTTCGCTCTTCGGGCGCCTTGTCGGGGCGGAGGGGCTTAAAAGGTCAATGACTTCGAACTAAGACCTGGAGAACTGTGTTTTGATGGATGTATGGACAAACAGATGGATAATAATACTCCAGGTGGCACCCGTAATAGCGGACATACACCCGCGATCTCCCTTATCGCGGCTGGGGCAAGGATTCCGGAGGTCCCACCACTCATTCCTAACTCTCCGGTAGCCCGGAACGACACCGACTCCTGCGGCTCATTGTCCGACCATCTGATTGGACTGAGCATGAGTGGTGCAACCAACGGAGGCGACTGTTCCTCAGAACAGCTGTTCCAGCAGACATCTGCCTGGATCAGGAGCATGGTGCCGGAATCCCTCCCTGGGAACTACTACCTATCAGGTAGTTAGTATCCCAAAATTAACGCGTGCCATCTGCTGGATTCCGAGAAAACCCGGAAACAATCTGAAAGTGCTGACGCAACTACGTGCGCAGAACCCGGGACTCGACACGAGGGCCTGGACTGTCTATTCCTACAAAGGGATTGGACAACGGCTCTGTCGAGACCCTGAAATCCGCATAGGACTCACGTCCCTACTTCGGCCTTGGTTTGATTTTATTCCATTTTGATGTCAAGTAGTCGAATAATGGATCCGCAGTCTAAATCTATGATTTTCACTCAGATCAATCTACAGCATTGCGAGTCTGCTACCGCTCTTCTCAGTAGCAGAATTGCATGCAGTACTACAAATCATCACATTGTATCCATTCAGGAACCATGATAATGGAATAAACGCCTGTGTGGTCTTGGTGGTATATGTGATGCTACGGTCCTTTATGATGAGCGATCCGAAAGGCCCAGGGTCTGCCTCATCGTATCGCTGGAAAGTTAGCTACAAGGCGCACGGAGAAATTGAACACTTCGTCGTGGCGTCTGCTTACTTCCCCTACGACTCGGTACTATCCCCGCCACCTAAGGCGGTTTCCGAACTCGTAGAGTACTGTGAAGCCAGAAGGATTGGACTCATCATCTGTTGCGATGCTAACGCTCAAAATACTGTTTGGACCATCTTTTAAACTTCATTCTTTCGTCTGACCTTTTCATCAACAATGTTGGCTCTCAACCAACCTTTGTGACGGCGAGACGACAGGAAGTGATTGACCTAACCCTGTCTAATAGGCATGTGAAGGCCATCACTAACTGGAGAGTCTTACCAGATGTTACGCCGACAGACCATAGATACATCGAATTCCAATTGAAGTGCGGGATATCCCCCTCGCAGCCCAAGCTGAATCCGAGAAAGACGGACTGGGTGCGATTCAGGGAGGAGCTTGAGAAATCCACTCAAGCCCTGCCTTAACTCAGAACAAAGCAATTGGTGGAGGATGCCGTTCATAACATGAGTAGCGCCATCACCAACTGTTTTGAACTTGCATGTCCTGTCAAAAAACCTCCCTGCGGGAAATTGGTTCCCTGGTGGAACGGTGATATCCAATGTCTTCGCAAGGAAGCCAGAACTCTCCTGAACAGATCGCTTAATTCGAATTCAGAAAATGACTGGAATAAGTATCGATCGAAAAAAAAAAAGAAATTTAAGAAGCTTATTCGTAAATCGAAGAATGATTCCTATAAGTCCTTCTGCGAAGAGGTTAACAAGTTGGTTAACGTTCTCAAACGAGGAGAATCGACAAAGCTGGATGTACTCAGAAAGTCTGATGGTACCTTCACCGAGTCTAAAGCAGAAACTCTTAGTTTACTGTTGCAGACCCATTTTCCGGGAAATCAGACTGTCATCGGCTCGTTGCACACTCCCTCATTGGAAACTGCGACTGAAACGATGAAAACAACTAGGCGTAGCTGGTACGTTGCGCCACGTGTGGCAACTACTGAGGCCATTGAATATGTTGTAGCATCCTTCGATGGCCTTAAGTCGCCGGGCACTGATGGGATATACCCCGTTATGCTGCAAAAAGGTATAAGACAGCTGCTTCCTACACTGAAAAGAATTTTCACTGCTAGCCTGGCACTTGCCTACATACCTATCCCTTGGCGCGCGGTGAAAGTGGTCTTTATTCCCAAAATAGGAAAAGAAGATTACTCACTCGCCAAGAGTTTTAGACCAATCAGTCTAACATCCTTCTTGCTCAAAAGCATGGAGAGATTAGTAGAGTTGCACGTGCGCAAAGTTGCCCTTCGAATGCATCCTCTCTCGGACATGCAACATGCTTATCAGCGCGGAAAATCCTGCGAGACTGCGCTTCAAAACCTAGTTGGGAGAATTGAATGCGCTCTCGAAAGGAAAGAGTACGTACTAGGCATTTTCGTCGACATTGAGGGATCTTTTGATAACGCTACTTTCAACAGCATGTGTAACGCTGCTAGACGGCATGGCGTAGATGAAGCACTGTTTTTTTTGAATCAAAGCAATGCTTGTGCACAGGACATTGATCGTTGATGCAGGCCTCGAACAATGTGTCAAGTCTGGAGTAAACAGGGGCTGCCCGCAAGGTGGCGTCTTGTCTCCGCTGTTATGGTGCATGGTGGTCAACTCTCTGCTCGATGCTCTCAATGCCTCTGGAATCTATGTCCAGACCTATGCGGATGAAGTTGCTATTTTCTCTGTCGGCTCATGTTTAGCGACTGTCTGTCTCAAAGCACAGGGGGCGCTAAATGTGATCGAGAACTGGTGCACGAGTAATGGGCTGTCGGTTAATCCTCTTAAGACTGATGTCGTTCTCTTCACGAGTAGAAAAAATACTTTAGCTGATGCTAAAAGACTTCCCCATGGCCATGCACTATGTTGTGAAAAACAGGTGGAGAGGAAGAAGCATATGCGTCTGTAATGACAGCCAAGCTGCACTCAAAGCTGTATCCAACCCTCTATCCAACTCCAAATTAGTCCATGAACTCAAGACCTTTTTGAACGAAGTCGGAAGACCCATAAAATATGGGTCCCAAGTCACTCTGGAATCCCAGGAAACGAGATCTCCGATGAACTCGCTAGAAGGGGCTCAGAGGAGAGTTTCTCAGGATCTGAACCCGCCTGACCCCCCCTTTGGTCCACCTGCTTCCAAGGTCAAATCTGACATCAATGACTTTAATGCACACAGTCGTAGATGGAGGGAATATCCAGAATGCGCGTACGCCCTGATGTTTGCAAGAAGTCCGCAACATTTTTCTTATCCTTAAGGAGAAATTATTGCAGAAGGCTTACTGGCGTCATTACCGGGCCATTACACTTTTGCCAAGCATCTCTACGTGCTTGGCATCAGTGAGATGCCTAACTGTGCTGCATGTTGCGAGAAGGATGACACAGCAGAACACTTTCTCTGCAACTGTCCCGCCTTCGCTCGCGCACGGTGGCGCGCCCTTGGGGCCGACGTGGTGGGTGCCGAATCTCTTAGCTCTACATCACTGAAGCCTCTCCTCACTTTTCTCCGGACAAGGTGTCTGTCTGGTAGTACAATGGACCAGTATTTGTGTCTGAGTGCTCCAAAACATAGTAGAAGCCTCCAAAAAAAAAAGAGGTTTAGGAACACCTAATTTCATCATCACTTAATGATCACTATTGTAATCAAATATTGAACACGAACATGGAGCTAAAAAATACCAGGACACCTAATTTTATTTTATTTTACAATATTTTTATTTTAAATGAGAGGTTAAACTTTTTATTTCTTTATAGCAGAATATTAATCCTGGGTGGTGCATCAATTGTGCAAAGGTGTAAATAAAGCAAAGTGCAAAAGCATCAAGAGATTGCTTTGTTTACTTTAAAGAGATTAATATCTATTAACAGAAAAATAATAATGTGGAACAGGAGGGAAAAAACCGGCATGAAGACCGCGCCGTAGATTGCAGGATAATATAAGGATGAACATACTTACGACAGAGTTAAAGATTGCAAAGTGATCCTGGGAGACGCGATCGCCCCTCAACACCGTCTCCTCCTGACTGAATTTTTTATGGAGGCGAGTAAGAAGTCAAAGCAGCAAACGAAGGTGTCTGAGAGAATCAAGTGGTATAAGCTGGATAAAAGAAAAGGCGAAGCTTTTATTACCAGCATGAAAAACTACCTCTTTTCCATTATCGATGAGGTCGGTAATGAGGAGTGCAGAGTACAAGACATGTGGGATTCCCTACAACAATCTGGCCTGGAGAAAGCCAAATCACTGCTCGGAACATCTAAAGGCCCCTGCCAACACGCAAAAGAAACCTGGTGGTGGACAGACGAAGCCAAAGCAGGGATACACGAAAAGAAAATGGCTTTCCAAGCTTGGTCAAAGTGCTCTTCTACTAATAGAGAGGCTCGCCGTGAAAAGGTATATAGATATTGCAAAGGTATCGCGAAGAAAAAGTGCGCTGAATTCAAAGCGAAAAGCATGGAAGGCCTATATCAGGAGTTGGAAGAAATATCATCTTCCGCGTCTGACAGGAACCAGGCTACCCAGCTTCGACAAAGCAATTTGAACAAAGGAGCAAATATCTTTAAGATAGCCGCCCAGAGAAGAAGAAATGCTCAGGAGATTCGTTTCCCAAAGTTTATTAACAATGCTGAAGACCAACTCCTTGTGGAAGACGAAAAAATTCTCCACAGATGGCGACAGTATTGCGAGGAACTTCTGAATGCACAGTTTCCCCGAGTGTACTTTCCAAGAGCCGCCCCGAATCATGCCGAAATATCCGACATCACAGTCGAAGAAGTTCGGTACGCGGTTAAAAACTCCAAGAAAAGAAAAGCTGTTGGGCCGGACGGGATACCCTCTGAGTTCTGGAAAAAGATGGGAGACATCGGGTCTAGATGGCTCATGGTTCTTATCTCCAAACTTATGAGAGGCGACACTATGCCTAATCAATGGAGGGAAAGCTATCTTCTTCCTTTGCACAAAGGAAAGGGTGATACGCGAAATTGTGATAACTACCGTTCTGTCAAGCTGATGTCGCACACCATGAAGATCGTTGAACGGGTATTAGATGGCCGACTGTGGAAAATAATACGACTATCTGATGACCAGTGCGGGTTTGTCTCGGGTAAATCAACAACAGATGCAATCCAAAGTATAAGGATCATGATGGAAAAGCATCGTGATTCTTCAAAGGACTTGCATATGGTGTTGGTTGATTTCGAGAAGGCCTTTGACCGGCAACCAAGAGATCTTTTATGGGTAGTGCTAAGACAAAAAGGAGTTCCAGAAACCTACGTGCGAGTGATCATGACATGTACAATAGAGCAACGACAAGAGTAAGATGCACCGCAGGAGTCACCGAAGAGTTCGCAATCAAAGTCGGTGTACACCAAGGGAGCGTCCTCAGCCCACTGCTCTTTATAGCAGTCCGTGATTGCTTGCTTGAAGGAAAAGTGACGGACCCCAATGTGCACCAGCTATTCTTTGCTGACGATGGGGCCATTATAAGTGATGATCAGTCCCTACAACGAGCACTTGATGTGTGGGTGGACATTTTTGAGGGACTCGGGTATCGTATTAGTTCAAAGAAGACAGAGTATCTGTGCTGCCCGTTCTCTGACCCTCATCAGCCTATTCCAGACATTTACTTGAATGGAAGAGTGCTTCCCAAGTGTGAAAAGTTTAAATATCTGGGATCTATGATTAATAAAGAAGCAACTTGTGATGACGACATCAACCATCGCGTAAGCGTAGGGTGGATGAAGTGGCGGGAAAATTCCGCCATCTTCTGTGATCGAAAAATGCCCCCTAAGCTGAAAGGAAGGCTCTACACTTCAGTTGTACGTCCGGCGCTCACATACGGTTCACAATGCTGGACAATGCACAAAAAGTATGAGAGCAAATTAACGGCAGCTGAGATGAAGATGCTTCGCATGACAGCGGGAGTAACAAAGCGTAACAGAATTAGAAGTTCAAAGATTCGAGGAAGCCTCCACGTAAAAGAAACCATCACAAGAAATATAGAGCGCGACCGACTCAGTTGGTATTGCCATGTTCAAAGGAGAGATTCTTTGGACCCCGTCCAAAAGGCGTTATCAATCAACATTCCAATTTCAACACGCAAAAAAGGCAGGCCGAAAAACAATTGGTGCAAACAAATGCAAAAACACCAGCATTTGATTGGCCTCAGCGATGAAGTAATCCCAAACCGGGAAGCCTGCCGCTACTTTCTGAGGTCAAACCGGCGGACTCCACAAGCGGACCAGTAGGAATGCAGTTAAGTGGGAAGGTTATGGTCCTACACTTCTGACCGTAACGACGCCGGAAAAAAAAGGAAAAGAAGAAGATACTTACGACAGGGAGGCTTGGCGAAAGGTTGTCAACGAGGTTTTGAGCTTCCGAGTTCCAAATGGCCATCAATAATAATAATAATACCTATTGAAAAAACATGAAGATCGATATAGAGAACAAGGAATTGAGGCGGCTGAAATATTGCCACAAATTAATGTTGTTCAATTTAGGGCACTTGTTATTTCAAGATCAATAATTCGAACTTATTAAATGAATGATTTGAACTTCATAAACAAGGTTTGAAGAGAAACAAATCGGAAAGCTCGGAATTCTTCGGCAGTTTATTTAAGAGATACTCGAGTTGACTTGTTTATTATTTTTGGTTTCCAATTAAAGCAATTTAAGTACATTTTCATCAATTAGTCAATGTTATGATATACGCAGGTGCTGGCAGGCGTTGATACAAAAACAAAGTTGATAGTGCAGTCATTTTCAATAAATTATATTTATTTATTGAAGAAGTATTAAAGGCCCCACCTACGAAAATACTAACACACAAATTAAGAAGCTAAACACCACTGACTTGGAATTACAATACACACCCTGGCTGACAATTCTGCGGCACCCAGTGCTGCGGACTACGAAAAAATATCTAAACACTCTTCAGATTTAATCGAAACAATCTGCAACGCATTCTTTAAGGTACTAGTTAATTATTTTACCTAATAAATTAGATAAAGACACTAACGGAAACGTATGAGATCAAACAGAAAATACAAATTTGGTCTTACCGACGCGGTTTTGTTTTGAGGGCAAAAGTGTGGCAATAGCGGCCGGATCCCGTTGAAAGCCTTCCCACTCGGCCGGATAACTTTCTTGATAGAATTCTCCACCGGCTTCCTCCCAACCTTGTGAATTACTTTTTCGGTATTTAGCATTCGACATTGTGCTTGATAAATACTTAATACATATTCTTAATCACTTTTACAGGAATATTCAGCATCTCACAAACAATACGCGACTCAATAGGCATGCGCCATATACGGATTGATAAAGCATCACAAAGAAAAATGTCATTTCGCGAATGATGTTATGGTTTTTATTTCGGATGCCATCGAAACGAGACAAGTAGTTCTTATCAGACAAAGATAAACAACAGCATGATGGTTCACATTCAGTATTTGCCACTCTAGCGTTCCGGAAACAAAACTAATTATTTGATATCACTTGCTTATGTGAAATTAAACGTCAAACTTGCTTTCCTCTCGTATGTGCTGTGGCTGACAACTACAAGCTTTCTCCGCTGTCCTGCAACTAACCACACAAACAAATTAAACGAAAATAAAAAACTACACACCTGATCGCATCTAAATACGAATCACTGCACATGCCTGCTGCTGGAAGCATGAGTGGGATGTTTCTCCGTCAGCTGATTGGAATGTAAATAAACTGAAAATGTGTGTGTGTGTAGTTTGAGGATCTAGCCGAGCCAAAGAGGAGGTTTATTTGCGAAATCAAGAAGTAAACAAATAAGATAACCAAGGAAAGCAAATTATATAATTAATAGAATCTACATATGTATATAAAAAATATACATAATATTGTATGTAATTTCCCTGTAACCAAAATGAATATCAAAAGAAACACTTAAAAGTCAGCTTGTTTAATTTTAGGACAATAACCTAAGATGGGATGTAATTATTCAATTAATCGCTGTTTCGCAACTCGTTTGTGTGCTTTAATAAACGAGGAATATACATACATTACATGAGCACGTTACTGAACAAACATCTCTCGTATTCTGTAAGTTAATAACATTCATTTGTATCCATCTCAAATCCCCTGTACCAACAATTTTTTTTAAAAACACTCTTCCATGCAAACGCAGTAATGCTCATTGGATAATGAACTGGAAGGTGCATCGAGTTCCAAGTTAAATGTCTATTTCAACTTTTCATGTGTCAACATTCATTTGACGTTCCATTCTTTGTCAAAAGTTGTTTGGGTCGCCGGGTAGACTGCTCTTATTTTAAACTGTCAGAAAACAAATGAATATAAAATACATGTGCAAATCTCCAAATAAATATTATTTTAATGTTAAGCGAACATAATAGCATAATTATTTAAGCAAACAATGGGAACGCATGAATTGGATCCAATCGAAATGAATACTTTTCGGAGCTATGTCACGATGCTGGGCGACTCATCTGCAAAAGATGAAATCAAGTTGAAAGCAGCACAGGAGTTGAGTGAACATTTCGAAGTTATCGTACAAACGGCTGCGTTTCCCTCCTTTTTGGAACATTCGCTAAAAATTTTCGTGAAAATCCTACAGGATGGCGAACCACAGTTCATATCGGAGAATACTCTACAACATGTAAGTTTTGTAAATTGTTTTGGGTGGATTGGATATGCTTACCTTTATATATGGTATATGTATGTTTGCAAGCTTGTCTAGTTTATGCATTTTTTTATTGAGTATAAATCAAGGCAATACGCGCTCTGTCTAGGCAAATATTACGCATGGTGACACCCGCTTGTTGCATTTTGCATTTATTTTTCAGATTTATGGATTTCCGTGAACTGGGCTGCATTTCTTTTTTTATGCATCCCCTTTTACAAAGTTTCGGATGAGTTAATCTTCTTTTTGCACTGTTTACTTTTGTCCAGTTGCTTTGAAGATATCCTAAGAATATTTAAAAATAGTAATTTTGTGCTATTTTTTTTATATATCACAGGAATTTGAATTCTTCCACGAGCTACTCATTGTTGCTTTATCTCTTATATTTTATAAATTTTTGATAGTTGTACAGCGATCAAAAAAAGTATTCAACAAGGGTGCGCTCTTAACTGAAAAACGCATTTATTCTATCTTCTTCTTCTTCAGCGCTACAGCTCGTGGCGAACCTGGACCTCCTTCAATAAGTCTCTCCAGTTGGCACGATCTTTCGCCAGTAGTCATGAGCGCCGCACGCTTAGTTGGTTGAGATCTCATTTCACTTGCGTACGCCACCTCAGATTCGGCCGTCCTCGACGGCGTCGCCCCTCAGAGTTGGATTCAAAGACTTTTCGGGCCGGAGCTGTGGTATCCATGCGCTCTACATGGTTAGCCATCTTGGGCGCTGGATCCGTAGACGCCGTGCTACGCTTATGTCGCTGTACAGCCCGTACAATTCGCTGTTCAGTCTTCTCCTCCTCCTCCTTACGCAGACCGGACCAAAGATCGAACGCAGAATTTTTCTCTCAAAATGACCTAGGGCCTCATCCGCTTTCGATAAAGTCCATGCCTCTGCGCCATAAAACAGGGCCGGAATGATAAGGGTCTTGTATATGGTCACCTTGGTTTTCCGAGAGAAATATCTGATTCTCAATTGCCTCCCGAGCCCAAAGAAACATACGTATACAAGAATTATTCTGCGCATTGATGTTATTGCTGCATGTCACTGCGGAGCCAGGGTAGACGAAGTCCTTGACTACCTCGAAATTATCCTGCCAATATGTGCGCCCTCGCCAAGACGTTGGTGGTTCGTGTCCTTTTTCGACGACAGCATATATTTCGTCTTGCTCTCATTTACCGCCAGTCCCATCTTAGCCGCTTCCGTCTCAATGCTCGTAAATGCCTCATTGACATCTCGCTGAGTTCAACCAATTATGTCAATGTCGTCGGGATAAGCGAACAGTTGTACGGACTTGTAAAAGATCGTGCCCCTGGTGTTGACCAGTGAGTTTTGCACGATTCTCTCAAGGACGATGTTGAAAAAGTCTCACGATAGTGTGTCGCCCTGTCTAAAACCTTTTTTGACATTAAAGGACTCGGTTAGGGCACTTCCGACCCTGATGGAGCATCGAGAATTCTCCAATGTCATCCTGCACAAGTTTGGCAGTTTCTGTCAAAACTAAGCATGGCGCGGTATAGCTCGTCTCTATGCACGCTATCGTATGTGGCCTTAAAGTAGACAAATAGATGGTGTGAACCGATGTGGAACTCGTTGGTTTTTTCCAGGATCTGCCGTAGTGTGAATATTTGATCGATGGTGAACTTCCCGGGCCTGAAACATTAACATCAGAGAAGATCTTGTAAGCGATATTCAGGAGACTTATACCTCTGTAATTGGCACAGACAAAGGGGTCTCCTTTCTTGTGGATCGGGCAAACGATACTAAGATTCCATTCATCGGGCATGCATTCCTCTGACCATATCTTGCAGATGAGCTGCTGCACACTCCCAGCCAGGTCATCTTCATCAGATTTAAAGAGCTCGGCAGGTAGTCCGTCTGCTCCAGCAGCTTTATTGGACTTAGAAAAAGCACTCCTAACTTCGTCCAGATCGGATGGAATTGTCTGCTATAATCGTCCGTTGTGAATGGGTCATCCTGCCTGACGGCGGAATCTATTTCGTCATCGCCGTTATACAGTCCGCAGAAGTATAATTTCCAAATTCTTAGTACCGACTGCAAATCTACTACTAGGTCTCCATTTTCGTCCCTGCAGGCTTCCGTTCTGGTTTTGTACCCTTGGCAAGCTTGTTTAATTCGTCGATAAAACCTCCGAAAGTCATTCCTGCTATAGCATCTCTCCATCTCTTCGATCGCGTGTTTCTCATGCTCCCATGTTTTTTTCTTCTGAGAAGCTCATGCTCCTCCCCCCTCTTCTGCTCATTCAGCTCACGAGTAGTTTTCGTCCTTCTTTGCAGCGCCGCGTGATAGGCTTGCTGCTTGGCTTCATGTCCCCTTCCACACTCGTCGTCAAACCATGAGTTCCTTGTTGGTGGCGTTTTGGAACCTAGTACCTCAGGGGCAGCATTCTCTAAGGCTTGTTGACAGCGGTTCCATTGGTCTTGTATGGATTAAGCAGGTGTTGGAGGGTTTTGCTGGATCCTGAGGGAGACGCGATCTCATGCGTTGCAGCATTGCAACGTTATACTCGTATGCCGCATGTCTTACTCGATTTTTCTGAGCCAGGCACATTCGCAATCGCAACCTGGCTGCCACAAGAGTCGATCTTGGCTCCTCGGAAAGTTCACACATCCAGAATATTGAATGCGTGCCTGCCATCAATCGCAATGTTGTCAATCTGGTTGACGGTTGATTGATCCGGAGATCGCCGGGTCCCCTTGTGGATGTTGAGATGCTGGAAACGCGTGTTAGGAACTAGGAGATTTCGCTAACTTGCGAGATCTATCCATTTTTGGATGTGGTGTTGTGTAGGCTGTTCTTGTCAATCACCCTATCAAAAGCGACTTCTTTGCCCAGTTTCGCGTTAAAATCTCCTAGCACGGTTTTAACATCGTAGTTGGGACAGGGCATATGTCCTATCTAGGAGATCGTAGAAGTCGTCCTTTGTAGCATCATGCTTGTCTTCAATGGGGGCGTGGGCGAAAATTAAGCTGATGTTAGCGAATTTAGCCTTGATGCGGATTGTTATAAGGCGCTCGCTTACATACCGAAAGCTCAAGAGTTCTTGCCTAAGCCTACCTCCAAAAACGAAACCGCATCCAAATAAGGGTTGCTTTCTCTCCTTGTAGAAGTCACCATGTCGCAGTTTTTCATCCGCTTTTTACCCGGTCCATCCCATTGCAATTCCTGGATTGCGGTAATATCTGCTTTATTGCAGTCTAGGGCCTCCGCAAGTTGTTCGGCTGCGCGTGGCCTGTTCAGGGACCTAATATTCCACGTACAAAGCCGAATGTAATTTTTCATTTTCATTTTAATTTTATGACTTAGGTCGCTAACAGCGATACGTCCGTTTTTTTTAAATCCGAGGCTTTTTCGGTTTTTTTTTCGGAGATGGCTTTTTACAGTTATGACTTGTCGGGCCATAGTCAAACCGACATTTATCCTGTTTTGTGGCGCAGGACACTTGCCATTCGTCCTTTTTCGTTCTCAATTTCGTAAAGAAATCCCAGGCGGCTCCGCGGGGACTTACTATAGGACTTACTAACATAGTTGCTAGTTGTTCGGCTGATGTGGCTTCTATTCGTTATTTTGCGGGCCAGCGCACGTCGGATATGCTACCCTTACGAGGCCTTTGTTAGTGGTTTACCACCTATTTATTCTATCTGAAAGTAGTAAAATGATTGCAATGAAAATGCAATTATTAGTTATGATTAGTTTACTAATAAATTCGGTTTATTATTATTTAACAAAGAACAATTTAAACAAACAAAGAGTAAAAAAAATTCAAAGGAAAACTTAATAAGCAAAAAAAATATTCGACAAGGAGAGAACACCTTGTCTGGGTATGAAATTTCTTGGGAAAAAACCGTTAAAGCTGATACTTTATAAGGAATCTTATAATCCATTATTATCAGAATGTAATATTGCAGAAATTGTTAAAAGATCAAGAACTATTATTGACTATATAATTAAAGAGAAAAAGTTGAAGTTGAAAATAAGAAGAGAACGGGGCGCCCAAGGAAGTTGACCGACAGTAATGAAACATGGATTGTTCGTAAAGTTCAGAAAAATCCAAACGTAAATGCTTCGATATTGGCCAACAACGCGGAAGAGTATCTTGGTGTGAGAGTAACTCCTCAAACCATCAGAAACATTATCAGAAGAAACAATTTTCAAGACGGAAAAAAAGCCATTCATCTCAAAGAAAAAAAAAACAGGCAACAAAAATTGGAGTTTGCAGGATCTTACATTAACAAGCCTCAAGAGTAAAAGTAATTTTTACAGATGAGAGCAAGTTCAATCTCTTTGGGTGCGATGGTAACGTTTTGATCTACAGAAAACCGAATAAGGAGATGCAAGAAAATAATTTTGTGCCCACAATAAAGCACAGTGGAGGAGGAGTGATGGTGAGGGGGAATAGCGGCATCAGGTATCAGAAATTTGGCGATTATTGATGGAATTATGGACCACATACAATCAATCTACTTAAGTAAAATTTGTAGCCAAGTGCAGAAAAAGTTGGGTTTGGAACTTATACGACGAAAAGGTGGAGCAAGAAGGTATTCAGTGCTGGCTAAATTATCAAAAATGTCGAATACTTTTTTTGCTTATCAATTTCTTCTTTAGATTGTTTTTTTTCCTTTTTTTTTGTTTAAATTGTTCCTTGTTAAATAATAATAAACCGAATTTAATGGTAAACTTATGCAGTGAAATCTCTCTTAAGTGAACAGCCACGGGACCAGAGTTTTTTGTCCATATAAGAGTCCATATCCGCTTAAGAGGATAAAAACGAAAATTTTAAAAAGAACGGATAATTATCATTTTTGTTTCACTTTAAGTCCCTTATGTACGTATAAAATTTTATATATGCACAAATGCATACATTTATATTAATTTAAAAAAAAAAATCGTCAATCCTCCTTTGGCGTAGATTGCAACCTTTTACTATCACTGACCTATAGTGAGATCGGAGAACAGATGTGAGCTGCATTGCCTTTTCATCTCCAGCTTTGAAAGCAAATTTGCACAAAGTTTCACAAGCATTTGAAATGAATTAAATTTCAGTATCTGCTTCTACTTCTGCGTCCATATCCTCGCTGTCCTCACTTTGGTCATTCACACTTATAACGCTTGTATCATCTTCGGCCAAGCTTTCATTCCATCCTTCATCGGTTTGAACGTTGTTGTCACATGCGGTATACTCTAAGTAATGAACTTGTTCGCAACCAGTTTTTCTGATTAGCGATGACAAATTTTGCAAACAGATCAATGGTATGTCGTCCTCTGGGGTGAAGTCCTCTAATTCGAAGATTTGATTGTGTAGAAACCCAGGTTTCTTGAAGCAGTTTTTTATTGTTTCTGGAGCAACCTTGTACATTATTGCACATTAAGGGATCATCTCAGTGTAACCCTCCGAAGGATCCCTAATTTTCGCGATTTTTTTTCTCATGGTTGGAATAAACTTGGTTTTTTTTTAATAAATAAAGATATTTAGGATAAATACAAAATGATTTTTTTTATGTTGATTTATTTAGTGTACAATAGTTTAATTAATTGTTGAAAAGTATCGTAAAAAAAAAAGATCCTATATGGTGGCCATGATTGCGACCTCAATTTTGATCTGAAACAAAAAGTTCAAAAAGATTATTAATCTGTAGGAAAGTCGCTATCTCCCTATGGATGTTTTCTTTTTTTTTTTTTAAATTTGACAAAATGGCGGCGGTTTGAACAAAACGTATAGAATTTGACCCTTTTTTTCGACAGTTTTTCGTAAAAAAAAATAGGAAAATTTCATAAAAAAAAAAGCTTCCATAGGTCGATAGAGAATGACGTGAAAAATGTTCTCCCAAAATTTGAAATGAAAAGCTTTTGAGAGTGGCCACCGTTTTGGAAAACACCGTTCCGAGAAAAACGAGTTCAAAGTTTGGAGTTCGAAAATTTTAGATAATTCTATTTTTAGGTCTATCCATTGTGGATGTCGAAAACGAACTGAAATTATTGGCCAGTTTATTTTACGAAGTTATAGGACCTAAGTGCCCTAGAAAGGTACAGGCGCAGAAAAAGAACAAAAGGAATAATGGTATGGCGGGACGACCGACGCGACAGATGTCCCGCTCCGTTCCCTTTATATATTTATTTTATATTTAACAGTGTATACTATCCAATAATGCAAAAAAAAAAAATTTTTTTTGAAAATTTCACACTGAGATGATCCCTTAATTGCAGAAGAAAGCGTTGAAGCTGTTTAACCATTCTGTTATGATTAAAGTTGTCATCCAAGCTCGCTTATTCGAAAACCATTTCACTGGCAGGTTTGCTTTCTCTATGTTTTTGAAGCAGCGTGGGTTTGCGGATTTCCCAATCACAACCAATGGTTCAACTTCTCCAAGCATGTTCGCACAATCTAACATGGTTAATCTTTCCTTGAAAGATTTCCCCCTGAGCAGGACTCACCCCTGATATGAAATGTCTGCGTAGGGAGAGCTTTAAATAACAAAGCCGTCTCATCTGCATTGAAAATATCCTTGGGTTCATATTTTTCAATTAATGACCCAATTCGGCTAGTCCATTCAGCAACGGTTTGTTGATTCACATCGGCAGCTTCCCCAGATATCGCTTTGTATGAGATTTTGTGTCGTTTTCAAAATCGTCGCAACCAGCCGGATGATGCCTTAAAGTTTGTAAAATGATTTTCGTCGCAAAATCTTTGGCCTTCTTTTGAATGAATGGTCCAGATATAAGGATGCGTTTTTCGCGAGCTTCGATAAACCATTCATGTGTCAACGTATCGACCGTCTTACCTTCACTGCTACGAAACTTCAGTTTTTGTAGCTCATTCGCGCCAGTGCTCCAATCAGCGAGTAAGGACTTTTTATTTTCCAATATGTTGGCCACACACGACTTACTAACATTAAACTTTTTCCCTAAGGAGCGTACTCCGCACCCGCTCTGTCACTGCGAAGTTAATGATTTATATTTTTTCTTTTAATGTTATTGCTTTTCTTGATGGTATGATGATTTCTGACAAAAGGGAAAACCTATCAACCACATGAATCTAAAACAAAAACTGTACAGGATCTGGGTCGTGGGTTGCAATTCCGTGGAACAGCGATTCCTCTACGGATACGGTGTCGCACTCCGCGATCCCTATCGCCTAAGGTTCTGTAGATTGGTTCTACGCCGAGATCAAGGGGCTTTTTGATGGCTGAGAGAACTCCGTCAACAGATACCTTAATAGGTACAGCCTCTTCAAGGCAAAATTTGCATACAACTAATGGCTGGCTTACATGGGCTAGGGTAGGGTAAGGTAGGAAAAAAAAATCCAAAAATCCCAAAAAAAAAAAACAAAAAAAAATTATATATGTCAAATAACTTTCTTTTTTTTTTTTGAAAATGCTATAAAAAAAAACTACTGAATATTTTCTCAAATTTCTTTTTTTATTTGAAAGTACAATCCTTCCGGTTAATAATGGAAAATAATTTCATTCAAATGGTTGCCTCGGCTGGCCATGCAGTAGCCTACACGATCGGTCCAATTTTTAAGCACATTATCGATTGTGTGCAGCTGTATTTCACCAATTGCTTCACGAATATTGTCCTTTAAAGCGTCAATTGTCTCTGGCTTGTCGGCGTAACACTTATCTTTGACGGCACCCCACAAATAATAGTCCAACGGTGTCAAATCGCAGCTCCGAGGTGGCCAAACGACATCAGCTCTGCGGCTGATAATGCGATCTTCAAAAACAGGGCGCAAAACATCGAGTGTAGCTTCGGCTGTGTGGCACGTAGCGCCGTCCTGTTGAAACCAAATGTTGCCAATATCCTCCTCTTCAATTTTTGTGAACAAAAATTCGTTCAACATGGCCCGATAACGATCGCCATTGACTGTAACGGCTACTCCTTGCTCATTTTCGAAGAAAAATGGCCCAATTATGCCTCTGGACCAAAATCCGCATCAAACAGTGGCTCGTTTTGAGTGCACCGGCTTTTCAATGTATGCGTGCGGGTTTTCTGTGCCCCAAATGCGACAATTTTGCTTGTTTACATACCCGCCAAGATCAAAATGAGCTTCATCTGAAAAGATGATTTTTTTGGCAAAATCGGCATCTTCTGTCAGTCGATCGCAGGCCCACTTAGCGAAGCGAAAACCCATTGGATGGTCAGTTGGCTTCAACTCCTGAACCAATTGGACTTTGTATGGCGTCATACCAAGGTCTTTATGCAAAATTTGTCTCAATGATGTCTCCGAAATGTTCAATTGTTGAGAACGACGGTGAATTGATGTTGATGGCGCTTCACGCACACTTTCTGCCGCAGCAGCAATATTCTCGGGTGTACGCACTGTTTTTGGCTTTTCACGCTTTGGTTTATCGATGAGGATGCCAGTTTCTTTCACTTTTTTCACAAGATAACGAACATACGGAGCTGACGGTGCTTCTCTTCTTCCAAAATCCGTACGCAATTTCCGCACACATTCTGCAACATTACCATGATTTTCAAAGTAATGTCGCAATATTTCCCAGCGTTGTTCAAGCGTATACACAACCATATTCGTTCAGCGGAAGGATAAAACTAATTATCTGTCAAATCAGACATGAGCTAAGTGTTACCATTCACGAAATAAGCACTACTTGAAAAAAAAAACGTTAGATGGCGGACCCTTTAGTTTCCCAACATATCGCAAGCTTACGGATTCTGTTTTCACTGAAGTTAAAAATAATTTGAGGTAGTGTCCGACAGCTTCGACTCAACAAGGTCTGGAGCATCTGGTGGGTGCGCCCTATTTCCTATTTTAGTCTTTGTGACTTAAGTGACTTTAGACAGTTGCTCTGAGTATTTCCAGAACGTGATTGACCGTCCAAGTTAATTTAACCGAAATCTGACTAACTTCTTTTTAATTATTATAAAAGTAGAGGCATGATCCGAATAAATGCCCTTTTTTCTTGCAAATCCAATACTCACTGCTGTTTAAAATTACGTTTTCCATTTGAGATATGTTTTCATACGCAATTAACTTAACGGGGTCCAGTCATAAGAGGACTTTTAATGTCACGAACTGTACGCTGTCATACTACATAAAACAAACGCAAGGTGCGTCATAAAGAAAACTTGTCCCTGAAATTTATTTAATAATTGGATTTTTTAATAATTTAGATTTAATAATTAGATTTATCCTTTTATTATTACAATGCATCTGATCAAATTATTATTTTCCTTTCAGATCCGAAAACTTATACTAGAAATGATGCATAGATTGCCGATAAGTGAAATTTTGCGTCCACATGTAAAACTCATAATCTCCTTGATGTTAAAGCTATTGAGGGTGGATAATGAAGAAAATGTTTTGGTCTGCCTGAGAGTAATTATTGAACTGCATAAAAACTTCAGACCTTCCTTTAACTCTGAGGTGAGTAATATTGAATAAATTTAGTAAAATTGCGAAATAAATTTTAAAATAGAAGCGTTGAGTTGTGTTCTTTATTTTCGCGCCATAATTTTAAGTTAAACTTAAGTTAAAGACTGATTGTTGTTAGATGTCAGATTGTAGAATGTAAATGCCTATATATAATTGGATACAACCAATTTTCAATTTGGGTACAACCGAATTTCAACAACCATTGGCTTCATTCATCAAGATTGCTATAATCATACTTCCCTTTTCACAGATTCAACAATTCCTTTCCTTTGTAAAAGAGGTATACACAGACTTGCCAATGCATGTGACGAAGATATTCGAGTCCACTCCACAGATTAGAGTCAAGGATCTAAAAGAACTCGACTTTGAGAAGATGCTATCGGAAACGTATGCAGCTAAAACAATTTATGTGGAGAAAGTTACGGAAGCTGGCACAGTTGCTCAAGCTGTAAGAATCTAATCATTATTTTAAAATGATTGCAAATAACTTTTGGTTTCAGTACACTTTTTTACCGAAAGGCTTCATGTCATTGAGAGTTCTACAGGAGTTACCAATTATCGTCGTTCTCATTTATCAAATCTATAAGAATGCTGTGCACCAGGAAGTTGCCGACTTTGTACCTTTAATTATGACAACGATCACCTTGCAACCATCCCTTGTGCAAATTACTTCGCCGTTTTTCAATAAAGAGATCTTTGTTGATTTTATGGGCGCACAAATTAAGACGCTTTCTTTTCTGGCATATATTGTTCGTGTGTTCCAAGTATGTTTTACATTGAACCGATGTTTGCCCATGTATTATTGGTTATTCTATTTGAGGACGCTGTTGTGGCCAACGCACCATCTGTTGTAAAAGGCATGCTGGGACTTATGGAACTTTGTCCGAAGGAAGCGGCAAACCTTAGAAAAGAACTGTTGATTGCAGCAAGGCATATTTTTGCCACTGATTTACGACTAAGTAAGTTACAATCGTCTAACTCAAGCCGTGATTGTTTATTTTTCTAATGTTTCTTTATTCTAATTTTAGAATTCATTCCCTACATTGAACGAATGTTTGATGAAGAACTTTTGATCGGTAAAGGTGTTACGCTAGATTCAATTCGTCCGCTAGCATACTCAACTTTAGCAGACTTGGCACATCATGTCCGCGAAAGCCTTAGCCTTAGAGCACTGGCTAAAGCTGCGAATTTATTTTCGAAAAACGTTCATGACGAATCTTTAGCTACCGGCATTCAGACAATGTCGTGCAAGCTTCTTCTAAATCTCGTTGATTGCATTCGGCATCACAGTGACTCGGATCCAGTCAAGGCACGCGAATTGCTGATCACGCTGTTAAAAGTGTTTACATCTAAGTTCCAAACTATTGCGAAGATTCAATTGCCTTTAATTATGCAGAAATGGTAATATAAGAAATAATGAATGTAGACTTTTACTATTAGTCAATACGGTTCTATACAAGTAGGAAAGCAATTAAGGAACAACAGACCCCGACATCTACTAGCAGTACTACAACTGCGGAAGCAACACCTAATAATGAGACAAAAGATGGAGTTGGTCTTGTAAGAATTTGTTTTCAATTTTCCTTTGTTTTATTAATTTTTTATTGTTTCTTCGACAGGAGGTTCCCCCGTTTGATCAGACTGCCAAAGTAAACAATCTAACAAGCCCCAATAATTTGAACGTTGCGGAATACCGAAGCTTAATAAAAACATTAGTGGGTGGAGTGAAAACCATCACCTGGGGATGTGTCAGTTGCAAGGTAAATGCGAAGGTTCATTTCAATTTTGTTTATTAGATTTAGATCGTGACACTAAAATAAGTAAGGTCTGCAATATTGGCCTAATGGAAATCACGCGAACTACTCCTTTATATTCAAGTTGTTTGTTGTTGTCGCGATTCTCACTTGCGTCGTTGGTGACAGAGGTTATATATTTGGAAATAGCCGCACCTAAATGACCATAAGAAGTAAAGGACCAGGGATATTTATTTATTTTATTTGATAAGGCTAACAGTGTAATGAATAAAATTACAAGCTAGCTGGGGTAAGCCAGAGCAACGGAGGCCTTCTTGAGGCTATCTTGATTACGGGGGCTATATACATTTATATAAATTTGTGATTTTGAGGAAGTTTATTACAGTTTTTATGTTTTTTGTGTTAGGGTTAGAAAGGTTCCAATTTCAATACGCAAAAAAGGCAGGCCGAAAAACAATTGGTGCAAACAAATGCAAAAACACCAGCATGAAGTAATCCCAAACCGGGAAGCCTGCCGCTACTTTCTGAGGTCAAACGGGTGGACCCCACAAAGCGGACCAGTAGGAATGCAGTTAAGTGGGAAGGTTATGGTCCTACACTTTTGACCATAACGACGCCGGAAAAAAAAAGGAAAAAGGAAAAGAAGAAGAAGAAGAGTTAGAAAGGAGGTTGATTAAGTTATTATGGAAGGGGAGTTGGAGTCTGGATGAGAGGAGGGCGGAACACTGATTGAGGATGTGGTGGATGTTGAGTTGAGTTTGGTTACAGTAGGTGCAAGTGGAGGGTTTGTTCTCGTCGAGGTAGTGTTCGTGGGTAACTTTGGTGTGTCCAAGTCGTAGTTTGATTATTTTAGTAAGGTCTGTTCTGGATGTGGTGTCGAGGGTCGTTGGCGTAATCTTAGAGAGTCTGTCTTTGTTAATGGTCCGATACCAGTGGGATGATTTGTCGAAAAGGGATTGTTGTTCGGGGCAGTGAAGTGTTCTAATATATTTGTTTATGTCTTGCGGGTTGAAGTTTGGGGAGTGAAGGGAGGGGATACGAAGGTTCTGTTTGGCGGTATTGTCGGCGAATTCATTGCCAGGGGTTCGGATATGGCTTGGAATCCATATTAGTGTTGTTCTCGGGAGCAGCTGTTGGAGGAGGTTGCGGATTAGGGAGGGGTAATAACTTTGGCGAGAATGATGATGTATAGGCGGGGAGGAGAATGGAGAAAATTGTTTCGTTTTCTGTGATAACACTGAAACTGGCGTTGTCTTCTGTTTTGGAACCATCAGTGTAAATTAAGTGGTGGTCGTTGAGTTTGTTTTTGATTTCGGAGAAGAGGGTTCGGAAAATTTCTGTGGCAGTGCCGGATTTCTTGTAGGAGCGTAAGGTTTGGATAACAAAGGAGGGTGGGAAGAGCCAGGGGGGATGGAAGCAGGTGGGTAAATGGTGAGGTTTGCAGGGTATGTGGTTTTCGTTACAGAGAATTCGTGCACGGAGTTTGCAAGACAGTCTGTTTGTATGTTTTTTTTTGCTTGGTCTAGAAGGGGGAGTCTTTGCACAGTAGGATGGGTGGTATGTCTTCGATTGTTGGCATGTTGGCTTCGAGTAGTAGATGGTTAATGGGATTTGTGCGATAGGCGTTAAGTGCTTTTCTTATAGCTGTGTTGTAGATGGTTTTGATTCTGTAGCCGTATAGATAGAGACCGTATCGGATTTTGCTGCTGATGATGGATTGTATAATGGAAGTTAAGGAAAGAGGATTAAAGTTGTAATTATTGCTGGAAAGGATTTTAATGATGTTAATTTTTTTTTCTAGAGCTGGGCGTAGGTAGGGCGTGGAACGCCCACCACCTATAATTTTTCTGGAAAATTATACCTAGGATTCTAAGTTTCTTGACTTTTTGCAGGGTTATGTTATTGGTTAGGATATCACAGGAGCATTTGTGTTTTCTACAGATGTGCAGATGTTTGCACTTTTCGGGGGATAACTCGCGAGTATTCACATCAGGAGAGGATATCTTGGAAGATGGGGTTCAAGTTGACGTTGGATGGGAAGTTTTTTTTGTTGAGAGTTTTGATTATTGTGAAGTCGTCAGCATATGCGCCGAAGTTTATGTGTTTGTGGCGGGAAAGGGTTAGGCAAAGACTATTTTAAGCTATGAGAAACAGGGGTACAAAGTGTGGGGTACCTTGTGGAATGCCGTTGAAGTGGTGATATGGGGGGGGGACTGCCTACGCGGACAGACATTTTTCTATTGATCAAGAATTAGTAGATGTATCTGGTGATATTAGGGCCAAGTTTCTAGGTTTTGAGTTGGTTGATGATAGTATGGTTACCCATTTTATGGAATGCCTTGGCAAGGTCGAGGGACACAAGGGAGATATGGCTTTTTTATTTAGGGAATTTGTGATTTGGTGGTCTAAGAACAGTAACGTTTCGTTTACGGATTTGCCTTTTTTGAATCCCATTTGGTGACTGCTAAGGAGTTTGTTGTGGTTGATAAACCACCAGAGTCTATTGGCTATTATCTTGTCGAGAACTTTGGCACAGCAGGGAATAAGGGAAATGGGTCTGTAAGAGTTACTAAGGGTCTTTTTAGAGTTAGGTTTGAGGACGGGAATAATGGTGCTATTTTTATATTGCTGTGGGATGTTTGTATGAAGGATGGTTGGAAGAAGTTGTTAATTGTTGAGTCTTGTTTTCAGGGGTTGGGATAGATTTGAGATCATGGGGTACGATATTCTGGGGTCGTTGAACTTTTGAGTTGGGGGAAGTTAGAGTCATGGGATTCCTTGGGCCAGAAGTTGGCAAAGTGGTTGGAGAGGTTGGTAGGGCCTGTGATGTTGAGGTTTTGTTGGTCTTCAGGTGTAATTGTGTGAATGTGCGGTTGCGGTATTGTGCCCCAGAACCTTCTTATAGAAGACCAGATTTTGGTGGCGGGAGAGTTGGGGCAGATTTCTGAGGTAAGTTTGTGGGCGGACTCGGATTTTGCTGTTTTTTATTTTCCTTTTGTATTGGGCATTGACTTTTTTGTAGTTGATGACATTGGTAGGACAAATGTTAGCTTTTCGGAGTTGCCACATTCTGGAATAATTTGTGTAAATTCGTTTTATATTTAATATTTTTGGAAAATATTTTTTGTTTCATTTTAACAGTAGAAATTTATTTTATAATGTTTCACAGCCAATGTTGGTTGAAAACAAACTTTTCCTTCCGCACGAGCTGAGCATTTACATCGATCTTATCTACTGGGCATTGGAGGCGCTAGACATATACACAGTCGTACCTAATGCAGGCATAAATGCCAGTCAAATGCAAAAAACTTCGGGCCACATTCCGCGAACAAAAGAGGAAAAAGAAGTTCTTGAACATTTCAGTGGGATAGTAAGTTATAAAGAATGATGATTCACACATGTATTTTACGACGTATTCTTTTTGCTTTTAGTTCCTTATGATGCATTCTCAGAATTTTCAAGAAGTATTTGCCACTACAATTGAATATATGGTGGAAAGGATCTACAAGAACTCTTCGATACAAGTCGTTGCGAATTCTTTCCTGGCGAATCCGTCGACATCGCCCTTATTCGCTACTGTTCTTGTAGAATATCTATTAGAACGAATGGAAGAAATGGGATCGAACGTTGAAAGATCAAATCTTTATCTAAGACTTTTTAAATTAGTGTTCGGTAGCGTAAGCTTGTTCCCGATTGAAAATGAGCAAATGCTCCGACCACATTTGCACAATATCGTGAATCGCTCCATGGAACTCGCGATGACGGCTAAGGAGCCGTATAACTACTTTTTACTACTTAGAGCGTTATTCCGATCTATTGGCGGCGGCAGTCACGATCTACTCTATCAAGAATTCCTTCCACTTCTGCCGAATCTGCTCGAGGGGCTCAACCGACTGCAAAGTGGTTTCCATAAACAGCACATGAAGGATCTCTTTGTTGAATTATGCCTCACTGTGCCCGTGAGATTGTCATCATTATTGCCCTATTTACCTATGCTTATGGATCCGCTAGTATCCGCGTTGAATGGCTCTCAAAGCCTTATCAGCCAGGTACGTCTATTCAACATCATATTAGTATCAACAACAATATGCATATATGATTCATGTCATTAACAGGGTCTACGCACTTTAGAGCTGTGCGTAGATAATTTGCAGCCTGACTTCTTATACGACCACATTCAGCCAGTGAGAGCTGATCTAATGCAAGCACTATGGCGAACTTTACGGCACCAGGACAGTGCAGCCCTAGTTGCCTTCCGAGTTTTAGGCAAATTTGGAGGCGGTAATAGGAAAATGATGATCGAACCGCAAAAACTTGAATATAACGACAAGGATACGCCTACGTCAGCTGTTCTAGCCTATTTCCAAGATCATCGCAAGCCAATTGATTTCCCTGTCGATAAAGTTATTGAAATTGCCTTTAATGCGCTGAATTTAAACGCGACAGACTCCTTTTACAGGCGACAGAGTTGGGTGGTCATCAGATGCTTTCTCGGTACGTTATTAAAAAATCAACTATAACTAAACTATGACTGATTTTAACTTGTACATTACAGCGGCCTCGATATGCCTTGATGATGATAAGCATACACTTCAAAAGCTCTTCATGCATCCAAGTTTCGTTGAAAGCAATATAAACGTCCTAACTTCGTATTACAAGTCCGATGAAGTGCAAGCTAGGCAAACGCATCAAACCGCCTTAACTGGCATGTTAGTGGCAGCTGCAACAAAGGAACTTAGAGAATCCGTTCTCCCATTTATGGTTTCAGTGGTTCGTCACTATACAATGGTGGCAATATCGCAACAGTCAGGTCCATTTCCCTGTAAAAATCATTTTAACTACAGCGGTTTAGATCCTTTGGTCCTTATCGACGCATTGGCCGTGTGCATGGGTCATGAGGAAAAAGAACTATGTAAACCTGGGCAACTCTGTATTAGTCTAATACTGAAAACTACGACAAACATATTGGGAAACAAAGAAAAAGCTTGTCGTCTTCCATTTATGCAATACCTGGCAGAACGTATGGTAGCTCTATGCTATGAACGGCCGTGGTACGCCAAAATGGGTGGATGCATGGCAATAGAGTGCCTCTATCAGAACATGTCCCTCAGCTGGCTATATCAGAATTTGTTTGCATTTTTAAGAGCATTTATATTCGTTATTATGGATTTAGGCGGCGAGGTTTCTAGCGGCACTATCGATATGGCTAAAACATATTTGAGGAACATGTTACGCATCAGTATGGTGCCTCTGGATAAGGATTGTAAGAACAAAGAATTGTTAACACTTCAAACGAAAACTATGTATGAAGTCATACACGAATTAGTTCGACAAGTAACAAGTCCGAATACACTCGTACGAGAGCAGGCAATGTCGTCGTTAAGACTTATTGCAGAACTGCAAAAGAAGACAGTTACTGAAGTAATGGATCCACACAGGGAGGTATTGGTTGACATTATTCCACCGCAAAAGCACTTCCTGCGCCATCAACCTGCAAGTGCACAAATTGGACTAATGGACGGGAATACGTTCTGCACCACTCTCGAACCGAGACTATTCACAATAAGTAGGTTTACTGCCGCTGATTTGGTAATATATTTCCCCTAATTGTTTTATTTTACAGATTTATCAAACAGTTGCCACAAATTGTTTTTTGACGAGCTTCTGATATTAAGCGAAGCTGAAGACTCGATCCTAACCAAACTTGATTGTTATAAAAACGTTACTAACCTTATTCCCTTGCGAAAGAGCGCTCTTCGCGCCTTGGCTGCGTGTCATTATATAAATGAAAGCACCTATCGCGAAAAAATTATCAATATTCTATTTAAAGTCATGGAAAATAATAATACGGAACTGCAAGAAGTAGCATTTGAATGTATGCAAAAATTCCTTCAAGTGTGTCAAATCGAAAAAGAAAAAGTCCGAGCGGGGATGCGTCCCTTGCTACTTACACTTGGCGATCACCGTAATTTGAATCTTACAGCAACGAAACGCCTATCGTACTTTACACAGCTCTTCCCGTCGATGTTCAATGAAAAGTTAAGCGAGCAAATTCTTCAACATTGTCAAGAAATGATAGAAATATCAGTAACTGCGAACAAATCATCAAAGCAAAGTGGAAATTACCTTTCGGTAGCAAAGGCAGAGGAATATGAACAGAAGATTGCCATCTTAATTGGAATGTTTCATCAAATTTCGGCGGCTACACCGAAATACATTGAAAGTCTATGCCAACTGGTTCTGAAAACGGAAAATAATTTGATGATGGAATCGTGCCCCTACAGAAAGCCGTTGCTTAAATTTCTGCTTCGTTATCCCAATGATTCGGTAAATCTGTTTCTAACCGATGCGAACGTCATAAATCACCAATGGAATCGATTTTTAATCTACATGTTAAAGCATAAGGACGGCCTTCCTTTCCGCACTTCCGTACAGAACAACAAATCAGTTCGTATAATGCAAATGATCAATTGTAATTCACCGTCATTTGCGCATCTAACTGAGCAACAAAAATACGAAGTCTGTCATCAAGGCGTTTTGATTGTTTACACTCTTATGGAACAGGACGACCAGTGGCTTCTAACCCAAACGGACATAGTTGCTGTATTGAAAAACCTTTGGCAAACAACCCTTTACAAAACTTGCGAAACAAATGTAGCCTGCGATCTTTGGCATCTAGTAGGCAAAATTTTGCTCTTCTATTTTTCTCACAATACAAACGATATTGATTTACTGTTCCAACTTCTTCGTGCACTTTGCTTACATTTCATTCCGGACTTTCATTTCTTGCGTGACTTTCTTCAAAACACTGTTGCTCAAAGCTATACTGTTTCTTGGAAGAGGAATGCTTTTTTCCATTTCGTCGAGAACTTTAATAGTCCTGTTTTATCGGAAGATTTGAAGGCTAAAATCCTGACAGCTATTTTGATACCATGCTTCGCTGTCAGTTTCGAAAAAGGTGAGGGTAATAAACTTATTGGAGCACCACCCACTCCATACCAGGAAGACGATAACAATATTGTCTCGGTGTTTATAAGTAAAGTATTCGATCCAGAAAAACCATTTGCCAACGATGATGCAGTACGTATTGCCCTACTTCAATTCGCTTGCCTGCTTGTGGAAAAGGCATCGCCACATATCCACGACGGCGATGCCAATAACAAACGACAAGGTAATAAACTTCGCAGATTGATGACATTCGCTTGGCCCTGTTTGCTGAGCAAAAATTGTGTCGATCCCACGGCTCGCTATCACGGACATCTATTGTTAGCTCATATCATAGCTCGACTTGCTATTCATAAAAAGATCGTTCTTCAAGTATTTCATTCCTTGTTGAAGGGACATGCTCTTGAAGCTAGACCTGTTGTACGTCAGGCATTAGAAGTACTTACTCCAGCCATGCCTCTACGCATGGAAGATGGAAATACTATGCTTACACACTGGACGAAGAAAATAATTGTGGAAGAAGGTCACTCCATGCAACAGCTCTTTCACATCCTGCAACTAATTGTACGCCATTATAAGGTATTTACAAGTATATACATATGTGCAATTCAAAAGTTGATGTGCCTCTGTGGTTTTCAGGTTTATTATCCTGTTCGACACCATTTAGTTCAGCACATGATTAATTACATGCAACGATTAGGATTTCCCCTGAATGCTTCATTGGAAAATCGTAAGCTATCAGTGGAATTAGCTGAAACTATAATCAAATGGGAATTACAACGAATCAAGGAGGGGTCCAGTACAGAAACTGATGCCAATATGGATGACGAACAATCGTCTACTTCTGGTTTCAAACGATCATCTACAGATGATCCGAATGATGCTCGTAAAAAATTCGCAGCGGGGGATACCGTTCCAGTGCAACAATCTGTTCCCAGTACGTCAAAATTCAGTCCTTTTATTCGATATAATTTCATATCTACATTACAGGCACTTCTGCAGCGTCCCAACAGCAGAAAGTCGATGAAATCGAACGTCCGATCGACAAGGTGCAGTGCGATAACGTGTTAAATTTTTTGATTCGTTTAGCTTGTCAGGTAAATGATATGCAACCTACGCCCGGTGCCGTATCGCCTGGAGAGACTCTTTCTCGTCGGTAAGTTTACCTACATATTATTTCTGTTTTCTATGATCGCTTTTAATAAGCGAAGAGCGCATGAATGAAATTGATGTGCCAATTTTTCGATGGTTTTATTTTTGTTTTTGGATTACATTTTTGGTTATACTTAGCAACCTTGATTCATATTGCAATGGTCAGTTCGCTACTTAAAATATGTTAGTACCAAAAGGACATCGTCAAGACTGAGTAACTGAGTATGGCAACCCCAATTACAAGATGAATCAAATCCTTTCATTTTTAAGGGCTACTCATACGCCTTTGAGCAGGCCCAAGATTTTGGTTATATAAAATATATTTTGTTTTGTGTTCATTGATTGCCAATGTCACCTTAGTCCTTTTTGTCCGAAACGCTCAATAACTCTTTATTGACGTCCCACTGAAATACACCGTGCGCCATCTCATATGGGTCGATGTAAATTTCGAATAACTTCAACAATACTGATTTTGGAAATTCTAAAACTTTTATTCAATTTAGACCTTTGCAATTTATTTTGACCGCCTTTATTGCCGATGCAAAAATGGGCTCGTTTTCACGCATTCTTCATGATATTTTCGAGCATTTCGGTCGGAATTTCTGCGATTTCCGCACGAATGTTTCTTTTGAGCTGTTCTATTGTCTTCGGGCCGTTAGCATACACCTAGCTTTTCAAGTATCCCAAAAGAAAAAAGTCTGGAGGAGTCAAATCCGGCGATCTCGGAGGCCAGTCAATATGGGCCTTTTTTGACACCAATCTTCCAGGGAACTTCTTACGCAATATTTCATTGTTTTGTCCGCAGTATGGCATGTCGCACCGTCTTGTTCAAACCAAAATTTTACGCATTTCTGGAAGCACATAATGGGCCAACATCCACCGATTAGTATCGCCAACTTTGAAGAAATACGGTCCAATGATGGTTTTAGCGCATACACCGGCCCAAACTGAATTGACGTTTCAAAAATGCTATGACATGAAAATCGGTTGACAATTGTTGAAGTTATTCGAAAATTACATCGACCCATATGAGATGGCGCACTCTTCAAATTGCATAAAGTCTTATCGAAAATAGTGTGCATCCCACAAATCTCTATCATTCTGGTGTTGGATGGCGACAATCAAATATAATAATTGAGAAGCCATGAAACCTAGAATATGCTGAGCTGCACTTTCATTTGGTCTTCTTCTTCTTAAGGTTTCCCTCCGCTGCGGAGGTTGGAAATCGTCGATTCCAGAATATGTTTGTTTGTGACTCCAAACAAACATAATGTGATAGTGATAATGATTTCTATAGTGAGAAGGTTTAGCCACTCTCGCAGGTTAGACTTCCATGACAGCCTTTGTCCTCCCACCGTTCTTCTTCCCTCTATTTTCACTTGCAGGATATGTTACAGGAGTCTCCAGTTATCGTTGAGCAGGATATGACCCAGATAGCATAATTTCCTTATTTTAATTGAGTGTAACAGTTCCCTTTTTCTGCCCATCCATTTGTGTCTATCTCTCTGCTGTAAAATACTTTTTTCATTTTGCAGAAGACCGTCCTCGCTGGCTCTACCCATTCTATTTCTTTATAAGGGTTGGCGTTGCTTTCAATTATTGTTCCCAAATACTTGAAACTGCCGACTCTTTCGATGATTTTATTGTCTTTTTTTAGCTGCAGATTCTGTCTTCTTGTTGAAAGCATGAATTTTGTTTTGGCGGTGTTTATACTTAGTCCGTAGTTATTGCTCACAATGTTGAACTGGTTCATCATGATACTTAAATTGCTTATGTCGCTTGATTCATCCGCGTATCTTAAGTTGTTGATGTGGACCATGTTTACCTTTAAGCCACCGTCACTCTCTTCGATTGCTTCTTTAAAAATTTCTTCGGAGTACATATTGAAGAACAATGGTGAGAGAATACAGCCTCCTCTCTTAATCTCGATTTCTTCTGATTCTTCTTCTTCCATTACTATTTTCGCTTTCTGACCCCAGTATAGGTTTCTAATCACTCTCATGTGGTTCATATCAATAACCTTTGCTTGTGTTGTACTCTATCGAAGGCCTTTTTGTAGTCTACGAAGAAGTCTTCTCCTCATTGATGTGAAGATCAGCTCGTTTTGACTGATCTGCAACCGCCGTGAACGCTTCCACAATGGTGCGCTGGGAACTTGCGGCAATATCGTCTGCGTAACCCGGCAACTGGACCGATTTGTGGAAAATACTGCTTTCCGTGTTGACGTTAGTCCGCCGCACTATTTGTTACAACACGTTTGAAGAAGTCACATGACAGCGCATCTCCTTGTCGAGATCCGGTGCACGTTTCAAAAGGCTCGAAGGTTCTGTAGCCGAACTGCACATCATGATCAGTTTTCCCGGGATCCCGAATTCGACCAATGCCCAAATAGGACTTTGCGATGAATAGTGTCATACGTGATTTTAAAATCGATAAAGAGGTGGTGGGTATCGATTTGAAACTCGCTGGTCGTCTCAAGGATTTGTCGCAGCGTGAAAATTTTATCTATAATGGATTTGCTGGGCTGGAAACCGCATTGATATGTGAGTAGTGCGATACAAAACGGTTTAAGATGTTTACACAATATACTGGATATGATCTTGTAAACGACATTGAGCAAGAATATATCTTTGTAGTTTTTGCAAGAAGTAGGATCGCCTTTTTGTGGATAGGACATATAGAGCTGATATCCCAGTCATCGGGCATGCATTTATCCTCCCGTATTCTATAGATGAACTGGTGCATGTCCCTTATCAGAACATCGCCTCGAGCTTTGAAGATCTTTGATGGAAATCCATCCGAGCCTGCGGCCTACTTTCTCAATGCTGAGAGGGGGAACAACTTCCTCGACTGGAGACGGGATCTCTTCATCTCCTACCTCTCTCTCTTCTCCTTGCTGGTTAAGCTGTCGCTAGAAATGTTACTTGAAAACATCCACTATTTCCTGCGGATCGGTAACAAGATTGTTCTCGCAATTTCGAAGAGCATGGGTGCCGTTTTCAAAGCCCTCTGCTTTTGGCTTTTTTATAAAAGGCTCTTATCGTGTTGTTTTTGTCCCTGGACTCCTCGATATCCTTGAATTGCGAGGCTGCGAAAATTCTCTTCTTTCGCCGCAACTTCTTTTTGTCCTCCCTTTTTCTGACTCGGTATACCTCACATGAGTAACATATGCAAGTGACAAGTCGCGGTCAGTTCTTCCAAACCTCAAAGAATCGGGTCACCAACTACAACGTTAGCATACAACAGTAAAACCAATAAAGCTGATTTAACAACCAATATGAATGATTCAACAATATTTAACAAAAGAATCAAATGTAAAAGCAATTAGACCATTATCGCGGAACAACGCAATCCCTTTATTCGCGCTGCTCGTATTCTCCTTTGCTACACCTTTTGATTTGTCTCGTCGGTCGCTCCCTTTTTCTGATTCACTGGCGCGTGTTGTAGTTTCAGCTGCTCCCTTGATGGCTGAGCGGCAATGGAGCCACATATTGTTGGCATTTGTGTCCGACGCAGGCATACTTTCGAGTCGTCCGCTCAGTTGCTCTCTGTAGTCTCTGGCGATCTCAGGCTTCCAATTTTGAACCTTCTTTTGCTAGGCTGATGCAGCTTTCTCTCTGTAGTCTCTGGCGATCTCAGGCTTCCAATTTTGAACCTCCTTTTGCTAGGCTGATGCAGCTTTCTAACATTAGAAAGTCGGGCTGTGAGTCTTGCTGCCACTAGGAAATGGTCAGAGCCGATGTTTGCCACCACAAAATTGGTTTTCAAAATCGGATGATTTCAGTTGTTATTTCCTGATATCAAAGATGTATGAATGCCGGCAAGATCAGAGTATTTTCCCTTGCCGGTTCAATATAATCAGTGAGTTACAAATGGTTTTTCGTGTCTTCAAGTAGTTACCATAATATTGACCTTTGGTCCGATGACTAGAATAGAGCGAATCATTTATGTCCAAATTTTCCCAATGAATATGTGCATACCACTTTTGATATACATCTTTTAAGAATATAGTCGTTAAACGTCTTCCTTTTTACAGAAAAACAATAGACAATCTCTCTTTAAGGCACATTACGAATATACCATTCATTTTCAGTTACTAAAGCTAAAAATGGCTCTCCTATTGACGTCGTTGACTAACTACTTGATTTGAAAAGAAAAAGTTGTAATCATCTCACAACAAAAGTCTATATACCTAACTTCCATACAATATTTTATTTTCCAGTCTTGAAGTTAAAACAATAGAAAATCTTTTAGCTGTATGCAATGTCTAACTTTACAGTTCTTGCATCCAAAAAAGTTAATCTAGCTTTGTATTCCACAATCTCGTTTTTTGTATTTAATAACTGCAATTTGTCTTTCCATTCTTCTAGCTGCGTAATGCTTCTTAAGACGGCAATACGCCCAGAAGTCTGGTCGCAGCCATTCGACTTGAAATTAACATGGCTCGACAAAGTCTTCGCGTCTGTCGAAACACCTCAAGCTAACATCGGAAACATTTCAACTGGTCTTGAGCTGTTAACCTTCTTTATGACAGTACTGAAAAAAGAGCACATACTGGCAATCATCAGACCTATTCAGCGTGGTTTATCAGCTTGCATCACTAATCAGAACACTCGCATTATTCGATTAATGCATGCCTTGATGTCTCGTTTAATGTCAATATTCCCGGCGGACTCTCATCACAAACATGACGACCTTGAATTGCTCTATACCACCGTCAGTAAAATGATAACCGACTCATTCACCAACTATGAAAAGAATCCACAAGTTACAGCTTCAACCCTCTTCGGAGCCCTTATGATATTAAAAGCATGTTGTAACAATAATCCCAGTTACATAGATCGTATTATGCTGCAATTTATGAGAGTTCTTAATAGGCTTACCAAAGACCACATGACAGCCCCAAGTTCCGGCTCGAACGTCCCACCTCCTGTGGAAAGCGGACCACTTTCGGTTGAATTGCTTATTCTTTCATTGGATTTGATTAAGAACAGAACTGTCGTAATGGGCATTGAAATCAGAAAGCTCTTCATAGGTGGCATTCTAGTAGGGCTTATTGAGAAGAGTAACGACGCCAAAATATTGAAGTGTATCATTAAAATGATCGAAGACTGGATGAAAACTAAAACACAAACTTTGCCAATGACTCAAACACCTTCGATTCGTGAGAAATCCATCTTGCTGGTAAAACTGATGCAGTATGTGGAAAAACGATTTGCCGACGATCTAGAGTTAAACGCGCAGTTTTTAGAGCTTATCAACTATATGTACCGCGACGACTATCTTAAACAAACAGAATTGACAAGCAAATTGGAAGTAGCGTTTCTCTCTGGCCTGAGATGTACTCAACCGAATATTCGTGCAAAGTTCTTTGAAATCTTTGATGGGTCCATGCGGCGGCGATTGCACGATCGTCTTCTATACATCATCTGCTCGCAAGCATGGGATTCAATCGGAGCACATTATTGGATTAAACAATGCATCGAGCTCCTAATCCTCACTGCAAACACGACATCTCAAATCCAAAATGCTAACGAAAATCATTTAATACCTAGCATTTCATCGGTGATCAACTTTGCGGACTCCGAGGAGAAGAAGAACTTTGTCATCTATACTCCCTTACAAATCGAGCCAGTGGAAAAATCATCAATAGCATCAGACGAAAAGGATGAGTTTTTCGATATCGATCTTAACTCGGAATCGACTGTATTCCGGCAAGAAGATTCTGATCGCACAGTACCCAATAGACAAGCCGCTCTTATCGAGCTGATAGGAAAACAATCTGAATTTTTAGAAGTAAACCGGAAAGTTCGAACCGAACACCTGCTAGCAGCTACTTCGCAAATGTGCCACATGGATACACAACTAGCTGAAAAAATGTGGCTTGCTATATTTCCTAGGCTGTGGTCGGTGTTGGATGAAGATCAACAGCAGGCAATTATGAGGGAGTTAATACCATTCTTATCGTCAGGCTGTCACGTTATTCAGAAAGACTGCCATCCCAGTGCATTGAACACGTTCGTAGAAGCTGTAATACATTGTAAGCCCCCAATATACATACCACCTACGTTGCTGGCTTACTTAGGCAAAGCACATAACCTTTGGCATCGTATGACCTTAATACTTGAAGACATGGCAACTGATTGGCAGTCTAAAAAGGAAAAATATCAGGAAAACTCCGATATTGACCTTAGCGAGTATGATCTCACCGAGAATAGCCAATCAAACATATGCGACTCGTTGTCCCAGATGTATTCCGCCCTGCAAGAAGAGGATTTATGGGCTGGACTTTGGCTCAAATATGCAAAGTACCCGGAAACAAACACGGCCATTGCGTACGAACAGATGGGTTTCTTTGAAGAAGCACAAGCTGCATACGATCTGGCCATGTCGAAATTTAAACAAGAAGCGCCAAATGGTCCAGCTGTTTTTGAAATGAACAGCGAACTAATGCTATGGGAAAACCATTGGATACGATGTGCTAAAGAGTTAAACCAATGGGACATTCTACTAGATTATGCTCAGTCCAACAAAGACAAAAAACCGTTGCTGATTATGGAAAGCGCATGGCGAGTGCCAAATTGGACTCTAATGAAACAAGCATTAATAAAAGTTGAGCAAATAAATCCAAAGCAATACGGATACAAAGTGAATTTGTACAAGGGTTTCCTAGCAATTTTGAATCAGGAGGAACAACAATTGTCAAATGTTGAGCGTTATGTTGAGATTGCATCCGGAATGTGTATGCGTGAATGGCGACGTCTACCGCAAATAGTATCTCATATTCATTTGCAATATTTGCAAACTGCTCAGCAGATTATGGAGCTCCAAGAAGCTTGCCAAATTCATCAAGGATTGATCCAGGGCCGAAACTCTTCACTCCACGATATGAAGGCAATTGTCAAAACATGGCGCAATCGCCTTCCTGTAATTGCCGATGATCTGTCCCACTGGAGTGACATTTTCACTTGGCGGCAGCATCACTATCAAATAATTACGCAGCACTTGGAGCAACAAACTGATCAAGGCAACACCATGTTAGGTGTACATGCATCTGCGCAAGCCATTATTTACTTTGGAAAAATTGCGCGTAAACACAATCTTACCGGTGTTTGTCAGGAGTCACTCTCGAGGATTTACACAATACCTTCAGTTCCAATAGTTGATTGCTTCCAGGTAAATTAACAAAAAAAAAATTTTCTATTTGGAAAATTACGATTTTATATTATGATATTTTATATAGAAAATCCGACAGCAAGTGAAATGCTATTTACAAATGTCTTCAGTTAGTGGTCGGGCGGAGTTAAACGAGGCTTTAGAAGTGATTGAATCGACCAATCTAAAGTACTTTACTGGCGAGATGAATGCTGAATTCTATGCATTGAAAGGCCTGCTTCTAGCTCAAATTGGACGCTCCGAAGAAGCTAATAAGGCATTTAGTGCTGCAGCTAAATTGCACGATGGTTTAACGAAGGCATGGGCACTTTGGGGAGATTATCTGGAGCAAATTTTTACTGGAAAACCGAGACAAATGAATATTGGTGTTAGCGCCATCACCTGTTTCCTACACGCATGTCGTCATCAAAATGAGAATAAAACGAGAAAGTATTTAGCTAAAGTACTTTGGTTGTTATCATATGACGATGCCAAGTCATCTTTAATGGATGCTTTGGAAAAATACGCTGTCGGCGTCCCACCACTGCATTGGTTGCCGTGGATTCCTCAACTTCTGTGCTGTTTAGTACAGTACGAGGGGAACGTAATTCTTAATCTGTTAAGTCATGTGAGTAGAGTACATTTTCGACTTATTACCCCAAAACTATACGTCTGTCTCATGAAAACAGGTGGGTCGAATGTATCCACAAGCGGTTTATTTCCCTATAAGGACGCTTTTCCTCACACTGAAGATTGAACAAAGAGAGAAGCACAAAGCAACGGAGCAAGCGAATTTAGCCAATAAAATGCAAAACTACGTGAGTACTTTACCTGTTGCCAGTATCTTAATCATAAGTTACTATATTTTTTTTTTTTTCATTTCAGCAACAACAATCAGATGAACAGACTAATGAGAAATCGAATACTTCTCAGACCTCTTCGCAAAATCTTCAACAAGCCATTAAAGCCACGCCGTCAATGTGGCGTTGCTCTAAGGTAATGCACGTTCAACGAGAAATCCACCCAACGATTTTAAGTTCCCTTGAAGGCATTGTCGACCAAATGGTTTGGTTCCGAGAAAGTTGGACTGAAGAAGTTCTCCGGCAACTTCGTCAGGGCTTAATAAAATGTTACGCTATTGCATTCGAAAATCGAAGCACTGTCAACAAGGCAACAATCACACCTCATACATTACACTTTGTGAAGAAGCTGGTGTCCACTTTCGGCATTGGAATCGAAAATATATCAGGCTCTGTCGCGTCATCTTCTACCAATTCTGCAGCTTCGGAATCATTTGCAAGGAGAACTCAAATCACGTTTCAAGATCCTGTGTTCCAAATAATGAAGGGACAATTCACGAACGATTTTGATTTTTCTCAACCTGGAGCTACTAAACTTCATTACCTTATAACCAGGCTACGAAAATGGATAAAAATTCTAGAGACAAAAGTGAAAAAACTGCCGACATCGTTCCTGATCGAGGACAAGTGCAGATTTCTCTCCAACTTTAGTCAAAAAACTGCCGAAGTTGAACTGCCAGGCGAATTACTTTTGCCCGGACCTTCTCATTATCACATACGAATCGCGAGATTCATGCCACGTGTGGATATCGTCCAGAAGAATAATACAGCAGCCAGGCGGCTTTATATTCGTGGAACAAATGGCAAAATCTATCCGTATTTGGTGGTGATAGACTCGGGATTAGGCGATGCTCGACGAGAGGAACGCGTACTACAACTACTACGGATGCTCAATCAATATCTGGACAAGCAGAAGGAAACCTCCAGGCGTTTCCTTCACATTACAGTTCCACGTGTAGTTCCCATCTCACCACAAATGCGTCTAGCGCAAGACAATCCCGCCAGCATTTCGTTACGTGAGATTTACAAAAACGGTTGTGCCAAACTTGGAATAGAGCACGAAACACCTATTGTGCGTTACTATGAAAGGCTAGCTGAGGTTCAAGCCAGAGGCACGCAGACTACTCACACAGTATTGAGAGATATCCTCCGCGAGGTTCAAGCAACGATGGTACCGAAAACAATGCTTACAAATTGGGCGGTACGTAACTTCCAATCAGCAACACATTACTGGCAATTTAGAAAAATGGTAATTTAAAGCAGTATACTATTGATCAATCAATGTACATGAACATTTTTTTTTGCAGTTTACGTTGCAACTTTCACTTGCGTTCTTATGTGAATACGCTTTCCACCTGACACGTCTAAATGCAGATATGATGTACTTGCATCAAGACTCCGGACTGATGAATATTTCATACTACAAATTCGATGTAGATGATGAAACTGGCGACCTAGATGCCAATCGGCCCGTTCCATTCCGCTTAACGCCGAATATTACTGAATTCTTGACCAAAATCGGCATTTCAGGCCCACTTTCAGCGTCAATTGTAGCAACGTCGCGCTGTTTTGTCCAACCTAATTTTAAGCTCACATCGATTCTGCAGGCCATTTTGCGTGATGAAATAATTGCCGTACAGAAGAAGCGCATCAAAGACGAGCGAATAATGTTCGAACCAACCGGCGACATCTCTCTTGATTCAGTGCAAAAGATTGACATGGAAAATATAATTCGTGTTGTGAATAAAGCAGTGACAGCGATAATGTTGCGATTGAACAATGTCGCATACTTTGAAAAGGTTGATTCTAGCAAAATAAACTCACTTGTACAATCAGCCTCGAATCCTGATAACCTTTGCCGTATGGATCCGGCTTGGCATCCTTGGTTGTAAATTAAAATAGAGCTAAGGAGAGTTGTATTATAAGTTATGTTCCAATATGGTTCCCCATATTCAAATAAAATACCATGTAGACTTAAATAACTCTTGTGATGACTTTATCTTACCCCTCAATCCATTGAAGCTGGATGCAGGCACCTGGCGGCTGAGAGAGTTGACTCGGGACGAAGCTATTGGCAGCCAATGTACGAGCAAAGACCTCAACTCGTTAATATCTTTGGGATTACTCGAGATATTTCTACAAGAGTAGTTCAAAAATATCTGGAAATCCTTGATCAAAACATAACCACGAAATCATCTGAGATCGTTAATCTATGTGCTACAGCGTGCGCCATGTCATATGGGTCGATGTAAATTTCGAATAACTTCAACAATTCTCCATCGATTTTGGAAATTCAAAAACTTTTATTTAATTTAGACCTTTACAATTTATTTTGACCGCCTTTATTGCCGATGCAAAAATGGGCTCGTTTTCGCGCGTTCACCATGACATTTTCGATCATTTTGGTCGAAATTTCTTCGATTTCCACACGAATGTTTCTTTTGAGCTGTTTTATTGTTTTCGGGTCGTTAGCATATACCTTGCTTTTTAAGTATCCCCAAAGAAAAAAGTCTGAAGGAGTCAAATCCGGCGATCTCGGAGGCCAGTCAATATCGCCCTTTTTTGACACAAATCATCCAGGGAACTTCTTACGCAAAAGGTTCATTGTTTTGTCCGCAGTATGGCATGTCGCGCCTTCTTGGTGAAACCAAAAGTGAAATAAGCCTTTTTTACGCATTTCTGGGCCAACACAGTGTTGGGATTTAAAATTTTCAAAGTGTGGTAGATCCAGAAAAAAAAGCGTGCTAGATTTCAAAAATGGGTGGTAGATTTAATTCCATGAAATTAAAATAGCAAAGTAAACTTTATTAACAAAAACAAATATATATTTCATTACTATAACCTCAAATATATAAATTCATTAAGGGAAAAACTAAGAAAAAACATAACAAAAACTTCACTTAAAAATACATTAAAGCATGTAACTGTAACTCATCCTTGTGAACAAATAAACCATTAATATACCTATATTTGAGCTTATTATAAAAATTAATTAAATTTATGGAAGGGTTAAACAATTTATCTTTATCAGTCGTTTTGAGTGCAAATAATAAACTGCTAACAGTCTGTATTTGGGAAGCGAAACAGAACATGGGAAAAGGAAGCATGAAGAGTGGTAGATTTCATACTTTGAGTAGTAGATGTGGTAGATTTGAACATTTCACAAAATAGTAGTAGATCTACCACAATAGTGGTAAGTCCCAACACTGCCAACAACCATCGATATCGATCGCCATCCACTGTATCGCCAACTTTGAAGAAATACGGTCCAATGATGTTGCCCAAACAGTAACTTTTTGATCATATAACGGCTCTTCATGAATAGTGTGAGGATTTTCGGTGCCCCAGAAGCGACAATTTTGTTTTTTAACTGAGCCAGAACTCCGGCTCAGCATTAATCATTGAAACGACATTTTGTGCGTATGCCAAGCGCCGTGGCTCATCTTGTGGCTTTCATCTTTGTATGGAAATAAATGAAGATTTTCTTTCAAAATTCTCGGCAAAGTGGTCCCACTGATGCCTAACTGCTGCGAATGGCGCCGATATGACAAACTTGGGTCTTCTTGAACACTGGCCTCCACAGACTCAATAGATGAGTTTGACCGCCGCGGACGTGGCCTAGATTGCTCACGAGGTCTTGCCACAGAACCAAATTGAGAAAAATTCGAGGCCCAACGACGAATTGTATCTTTTTTGGGCGCAACACGATCACGATATTTTGCACGATACGCTCGTTGAGTTAGCACAAACGAGCGTTCATTTTTAATGAATATTGAAACTATTTCCGCGCGTTCTTTTGGTGTTAAGAGATTCAAACGTTTACAAAATGCTATGACATGAAAATCGGTTGACAATCGTTGAAGTTATTCGAAGTTTACATTGCCCCATATGAGATGGCGCGCTCTGTATGTATTCGTGTGCGTTATTCCTATAACCATAGAAAGAATTGAAATCAAATCCAAAAAAACAGACAAAAATAAAAGAAAACACCAAATACAAGTCAATGACTTTTAAAAAGTTAGTTTCCCGGCATTTCAAATATTTGGCAATTCTAGCGTTTTTGATTGAAAACCTTTGATATTATGTGCTATATGGTTTTGCATAATTTTATTTCGTAGTTAACAGTTTTCAGCTTAAGTGTCACTCTCAAAATCTTTCACATAAAGTCATCGGAATCATTTCCATCGTCGTAGTTCGTAGTCATTTTTTCCTCTACCATATAGCTTTTGTAGTTCCTTAATTCTGCTTCCTCTAGTTTTTTCTTTTCCTCCTCCTTTAATTTCTCCTTTTGTTTTCTTAACAAATGTTTCTTCCTTTCTCGATCTTCGGCGTCACGAGCTTCTCTTAAACTGCGAAAATCCGGCTTTTCCTCCGTTTTTGTCTTATTCAGACGATTTACGATTTCGTTTACCCGTTTCTCCACTCGCATTCTCCGAACTAAATTGTCTTTGTGATATGAGACCTGTCCCACCTCCATAGATGGAGTTTTCTTCAAATTCTCCCACATTGTGTACACAACGTCAATATTGTTGATTTTATTTCCCTGAATACTGTTGGCTTTGACCAGCTGCGCGGCATCGTCTAATACAGCTTGTGGCACGTCGTCAATAGTCTGGCCCTATTAAATAAAAGAAAAACAAATTAAATTAAGTTAATGGAAAAACATTATAATTCATACACTTTCTAAACGTAAATATACGTGAGCCGAAGAGTAATGTTCAACGTGAAACCACACATCCTCGGGCCAGCCCCATTTTAGCAGCTCTTCATCTGCGAGATGAAAAAAAATTGATTAGGTGTCGGCATATTCAATTTCGAATAACTTTATTTACTTTCATATTTATCAGCACCCATAAATAACACCAAGGGAGGTGAAACAACATTACTTTTGAAAAAAAAAACCATTTTAAACTAAATCACAAGTTAGGTAGCAGAGAATTTGTAAACAAAGATAGGAGCCTCGAGGACAACGATCAGCTGAAACAGTTGCCGATCAAGGGTTAAATAACACCGAGAAGCTTTATTTTGTGTTTACGAAAATGTGCACACTTGTCGATGTTGTTGCAGTCACGAAATTAAATGATACATAAATGCGCGCCCAAAGCGAGTTTTCTTAAATAAAACACAGATATAACAGATTGGAATCTGTCAAATAAAGACTATAGAGATAGAGACCAAAAACGTCTAAGGGTCGGATCACACTTCTGGGCAGAAACCAATCCTGAAATTATCTGAAAATTTAGTTTATCATTAAAAATATTTTGTCAAGAAAATACGACTTACTTTTCAAGGACTAAATGAGATGTTTAGGCCAGAGAATTAATTTCCTTACCCTTGATCAGTTTTGTCTCCGACGTTTCATAAGATTAACAGAGGTTAATTGATTTTTACAAAGATTTTTGCCAGAAACCCATGAAAAGTGGTCCGAGTGATAAATTTGACATTTCGATTTTGTCGATATTGCAGAAAATGAAAAAATTAACGTGGGACCAGTCTGTCAGCAGACATGAGTAAGCAAAGGTAGATAACATTTAAAGAAGAAAACAGCATGTCTGTTGCATGAAATTTTTTACGTGAATCTGAATAGTTTTTCCACGCTAATTTCAAAAACATTGGTATGCCGTTTTTATGAAGCAGCTCTAGTTTTGCCTCTATGAAGTGACAGGATTTTTCAATATAAATGCACATAGTTTAAGGTATAAAAATTTATTAAATGTATTTATTCTGAAGTAAATTTTCTTTTATATGATTTTCTCGCGTGAAGTGTGTTAGGAGTACTACTCGTATTTTGAATGCTCCAAAAATAATCAGCCATCATATTTACGTTCCAGTATCCTTGATATCTCTCCTCCATGGTGCGAATATCCTGATGAAAGCGCTCTCCTTGTTCCTCGCTTAGGTCACCGAGATTTTCAGGAAAATAATCTAAATGGCTGTGGAGGTAGTGAAGCTTAATACTCATGTTGCATCCAAGCTGCTCGAAGTGCATCAGCAACTGTTCAACGCTGCTGAATGTAGCCATCAGACTTTCTATTTCCCAAAAAAATTCGCACTAACCAAACAAACTCTTCTCAGGCACATTTCTCGATAGCTGTCATATAGTTGATGAAATTTTTATCATCTATCAACTTCCTGATTTGTGGGCCATCGAAAATACCAGCTTTGATTTTCCCACTACTCAATTTTGGGAACACCTTTGCAATGTATTTGAAATATTGGCCGTCTTTGTTAAGAGCTTTTACAAACAGTTTTATTAACCCCAGTTTTATATGCAAAGGAGGCAATATAATTCGGTCTCTGGATACTAGTGGAGCATTAATCACATTTTGCTTTCCGGGAATCAAAGCCTCCCTAGAAGGCCAGTCTCTTTTTTTCCAGTGCTTAACTTTAGCTCGGCCGTCCCATAAGCGTAGGAAGCAGGGATACTTTGTATAGCCACTTTGTTGGCCAAAGAGGAAATTTACCATTTTTAAATCAACACATACATAAAACCCAGTTATGCTCCTTGTACTTGATTTTGTCCAAAACTAAGGATATTGTAGGATATTCTTTAACTCTTGTAGAATGAGCAATAGATAAAGAACCTAGCTTCTTACCATTATGCAAAAGTACATATTTAAGACTTCGTTTTGACGAATCAATAAACAAACGCCATTCATTTAGATTATACTGTTTTAATCCCATTGCACTCATTAGGCCCGGAATATCAGAACAAAATACGAAATTGTTTTTTTCATTAAAGAAAGGGAGTAAATCATTTTCTCTGCTACGGTAGTACGATATCTTCGTTTCTTTTGTCAACAGATTTCTTTCTTTTAATCGGGAAGCTAACATTTCTGATGCAGTCTTAGACAGCCCAAGATCCCTGATCAAGTCTTTTAGATCATCTTGATTTAGTGGCCGGGGATGACCGAGGCTATCAAAATCACTGTTGCTACTACTGCCATCATTGTCGGTTTGTTGGCTGAAGTCAACAGAACCTTCTGAAGATGTACATCTCTGCTGTGGTACTGGTGTGTCACTAGTATTCAAGACTGGTCTCATAGCAGATTTCAAGTTGGGATATGTCCACTTCGAGCAATTTTTATGGTTTACTCCTATGATTTTAGTAACACAGAAATAACAGCCATCATGATGATTGGACGGTTCACGCCAGATCATTGGAGCTTTATACTTAAAAGAGGGTCTTTTTTTGTTTGCCCATAATCGCAAAGACTCGACACAATTTTTACCAGGTATCAATTTTTATTAGGTATCCAGGGCTTAGTATTCGTCGGCAATAGAAACCCAAATTAGTCCAAGTATGCTTTTTTCACAAAGTCCGACACATTCAAACAGAATTTTTTTAACATACATACATATATTCTCCACAAATAGCACAAAAACAATCAGAGCTGTTTAAACACTTCCTCCTTGAGGAAGACATAATGCAAATTATACAGAAACTAGTTTGGTTACACCGCTATTCATAGAAATGATCGACTACTCATGCAAATTCAAGACGGTATCTGTATCTCACTAACTAGAGCTGCTACAAAAAATCTGAGGGTAGATTCGAAATCAGCGCACCCAAATTAATAAACAACAGTAAAAAAAATCTCAAGCAACAAAAAAAAATTTTTGTTTTTCTGTGTAATTGTTTGCAAGAGGAAAAATTGTTTCCAATTCCAGCTGAAATGCTAAAATTTATGGAAACGCATTGCTTTTGTATTTTTTTCTTTTTATAGTTTATTGATAAGATTATTTTTAATAACTACAACAAAAAAAATATAAAAAAATTCAAACAAGAATACAGGAAAATAAAAATAAAAAAACATCTTCATATTTTAAGCTGTCAATTTAAAAAATGCTTGGAAATCGAACTGATAGCAAAGTAAGAGAGTTGGTTTATTTCAATTATTTTAAGGGAAGAAATAGCCAAGATGTTATCAGTTAAATTGAGGACTGTGGACAACATTATAACAACAGAAAAGGAAAATCGGTTGGAGTTAACAAATTCTGGAGGCCGATCAACGAAGCTGTCCTGAAGATATGAATTTAATTTTAATTTTCGTAGGGGCAAACACCCCCATTTATTGAGCTTTTTTTTTTTTTTTTTTGAGGCTTCTGCTATCTGTTGGAGCACTCAGACACAAATACTGGTCCAGACCAGACACCTTAGATGGCGTTACAGCTCATGAAGAGCCAGAGCCAAGCTTCTTTTATTCACTTATGTTGTGTGCGATTTGTTTTCCACACAAGTGAACGGAACCTAATGCTAAATGCCGATTCCGAACGGCGAGAGCCGAGAAGCTTTTTACAACGGGGGGTTTTGCCAGTACCCCGCCGAGGAGAGAGGCCCAGAAATAATCATTTGATGGCGTTGGTGTTATCGGTATCCTAACTCGCTCATCATGCGTCAGCGGCCGACACACTACCCACTGCGCCAAGGCGCTCTCTTTTAGTTATTGAGCTTAATTCAAGCTATCTTAATCTAATCTAACTTATTAGCTAGGAGGAACGGGGGGGAGAAGAGGGCGGTTAAAAAGGCGGATTTTTAGGCATCGAGTGCTGAGATTAAAATCGAAGTAAGGATTCGAATTAACACTTCCGAGCATACGAGAAATGGGTTCATTGGAGCCATAGGGAGTACGGAGGGTGCGTAGATAGAAGAGACTGGGATTTCGTACATTGCGGGGGTAAGTGTTGATAGAGACAGAGTTGTAGAGGGTCGCGCAGTCAATGGTACCTGAAAGGAACCGATGGATGAAAAGATTGTCAGATACAGTTCTTCTTTCCTTCAACGTGTTCATGCGGATTAGTTTAATACGGTCTTGGTAGGTAGTCAAATCAAAGGATTGTACCAGGGGAAACCTCGAAGAGCAAAACGTAGGAACTGGCGTTGGATGCTCTCGATTCTAGAAATGTGGGTTTGTTGGTAAGGAGCCTACACTTGAGAGGCGTATTCAAGAAGGGACTAAAGGTTACTTAAAGAGATCGGGTAACGTAAGGGTTCGAGCATTCTTTAGACCATCGCTTCACAAAATCGAGTGCTGAATTAGCTTTAAGAATTATCTCATCGATGTGTGCGCGAAAATTTAGCTCCTGGTCACATAATATGCCCAGATCGCGAATGACCTCAACAGTGGAGATGGGTTGATTTTTGAGGAAGTAGGGACGAGGAGGAGGTTTGATTCGTTTACGTGAAAACGTAATTGATTGGCATTTGGAAATGTTAAGCTCCAAGCTATTTTTGGAACACCAGATGGAAAAACTATTGAAATCAGATTGAATAAGGGAAGAGTCATGACTGGAGGAAATGGTCTTGAAGAACTTGGTGAAGAAGAAAAACAAAAAATTTGGAGAAATGGCGATTTATTTTTCAATATAGACTTCTTTTAGCTCGGTATACTTGACCCAGCGATGCTCCAACTTCTTTAACCCGTCTGAAAAAATACGTTTTCTCGAGGTCTGCAAAGTAGCCGTCTACTAGAATGTACTACACGATACTAAGTTGCTCTTGCGATACTGGAGCCACCTGGCGGTGAGGCTAAGTACTTATCGGACCACCCTCGTATAATGACATGTGGGAATGTTTGATCACCATTTCAAGATCGTTTATGGCAAGAACGAAAATAAGTGGACGTAAGTGGCTGCCTTGGGGCCGCCGGAGGAGGCTAAAAAGGGGTTAGAGAAGGCAAATCTAAAACGAACACTGTAATAGCGACTTTCCGGGTTATAAAATATCAACTTCAAAAAAATGGGGTCGAAGCCAGGGGAGAACAATTTGAAGAGTATTAGTCTGTGGGAGATATTATCGAAAGCTTTACTGAAATCGGTTGAAATAACGTCGACTTCTTTGCCGTTCTCTAAGGCTGATAGGGTAAAGGACACAAATTCAACAAGGTTAGTGGTTGTAGATCTGCATTTGAGGAAACCGTCTTCTTCTTCTTCTTCTTCTTAGATGGCGTTACAGCTCATGGAGAGCCAGAGCCTAGCTTCTCTCTTTGTGCTTCTCTGCTTGTGTGCGATTTGTTTTTCACAAAAGTGAACGGGACCTACAGTTTAATGCCGATTCCGAACGGCGAGAGTCGAGAAGCTATTTCGAGGCAAGTGTACCTCGGGGGGTTTTGCCAGTTCCCCGCCGAGGAGAGAAGCCGCGTAATGAACATTCGATGGCGTTGGTGTTATCGGGATCCGAACTCGCTCATCGTGCGTCAGAGGCCGACACACTACCCACTGTGCCACGGCTCTCGTCACGTGTTGTCTAGGGGAGATTAAAGACTTGCAGCGAAAGCTTAGAGTTTCGTACAAAATACTTTCGAAGAGTTTGGGTATATGTGACAGTTTGGCAATGGGACGATAGTTGTTAACAACGTTCTTCTGATCTTTTTTGTGTATAGGGATGATAAAGCGGGGGAATTCACCTAGGGATAGGGATAGACTGAAGATTTTCGAGAGAGGGAAAGAGAGGGTTGAGGAGCATTTTTTTTTAGAAATATGGCAGGGAGACCGTCAGGTCCAGAAGTGAATTCATCATTAAGTAGAAAGAATCGACTGTGCGTGGAAGAAATGGTCCAAGGGAAAAATTCGGTAAATAATCGAAGTAAGAGAGGTCTGGAGCAAAGGAGTCGTCGGCGAAAGACTGTTTAAAAAAGGTGGCGAAAAAGTTGGCGATAATATTGGGGTCATTCGAGGTTTGATCATGGAAGCAGAGAGAGGTAGGATAGCCATCAAATTTTCCTTTGTAGTTAACAAACTTAAAGAAGGACTTAAGATAAGATTGGCTTGCGTGACAGCGAAATAGCGTTGATAGAGGGAGTTGTGAAGGGCGGTAAAGTGGAGATAGCTGCCCAGGTAGTTAGAAAAGTCATTAGGGGATTTAGTACGAAGGAAGATTGTCTATTGCTTTTTTTTTTTTTTTGTTCCTTAGAGAACGGAGCCTGCGATTGTACCAGATGGGGAGATGGACAAAAGTTTGCGTTGTGAAATGAGAACGTAAAGAGAGATAGAATTAAATATTTCCCTGTAGAATATGGAAATTGCATCGTTTACTGTTAGGTTATCAAAATTGAGAGGGGCTTTTTTAAGGTATTCATTGATTAGGTGAAATTTTGCTTTGTAGGTTTATCGATGGTTGAAAGGGAAAGGGGACAGACTTAAACTGAAGAGTTGAGGGGATCAGTTGTGAATATGAGGTCTAGTTGTCTACCCACGTAGTTTAGGACACCACCAACTTGGCTAAGGTTTAAATCTGCTATGCGATCGGTGGCAATATAAAACGATTGAACGTCTGATTGGGTCCATTTAAGATGAGGAAGGTTGAAGTCACCGAAAAGAAGGATTTCATCCTGAGGGTCTCTTAAATCGGTTATTTGGCCAACTGTGCTAATGGCGAGTTGATAGGATTCAATAGGTTGTGAGGGCAAGATGTAGAAACAAATGATGTTTAGTGTCTTCTGGGCTAGAGCAATCTTAATTGAAACAAAGTCGAGAAGTGGAGAGGATGATATTGCAATAAGGGAAGAGTCAATTGTATTAAGGACGGCTAGTAGAACGCCCCGCCAAGGGCAACCATCAGTGGGTCGGCTGAGTTCGTCATCACGATAAACATTAAAATTTAATGGGAAAAGTTCGAGGATATTTATATGTACTTGAGATTAGATTTGTTTCGGTCAGAGCAAATATTTCAAAAGGTAGTACATGTGACTGTTGGAAGACAGCTTGGGTTTTTGAGCGAAGACCTCTTACATTCTGATAATAGAAAGTAAGAGGGACATTTTGGCAGAGTGAGCGGGTTGCTGGGGGAGAGAGACAATTAGGGACGAAAAAACTTGTCGTGATCGGCTCTACTACGTTGAAGGTGCGATATACGTTTATTGACGGAAGGTATCAAGATCCTTTGACACTTTTTTTGGCGAGATATTGAAAAACTCGTGATATTTTATGAAGAGGCTCTTGAGACTAGCGAAATCCGTGAGGAGAACTTCCTGTTGAATGGAGACCATGACACTTGTGTTTGTTTTACCTTCATAACAAACCGAGTCTGAATTATCGTGGAGATAACCCAGAAAGAGATGAATGTTCTCATACGTCTTTTTATCTCTTAGTCGAGAAAAGGCGTAGCGACTTTGGGTGGGATCAGCGGTTAGTTGAGTAAGTTTAACTGTAATGGGCAAAAGAAGATCAACAAAAGATAGAGGGGTGGCAGAGGATTGGGTAAATGGGGCAGAAGTTGTTGGTATTAGGACAGACGAGGAGTTGGGTGAATCTACAATCTTTAGAGCGGTGATTAAAAAGCCCCAAATCAGTTTAAGACAATTAGTGGCGGAGGTAAGATGAGACTAGTCGGCGTGTAAACAAAAATAAATGCTCGTCGAAAATAGCCCGCAAGAAGCCGTTACTCTCCGAGACAAATATGCATAAAGGCTGACTTTTGCACTGCATCACATTGCATAGCCGCCAGAGTTCTGGAATGACGCAATTTTATTGATGAGATAAAAATTATGTTGCATTACAACGAAGGACCTCAAACTGTATGGCGAAAATCAAATACATACACCTTTAAAAAATAAAAATATGTATTATTGCCACAATAAAGTTTGGCAAATTGTCCGTTATGATGTGGGGATGCATTTCATCCAAGGGCGTCGGAGAAGTGAGGATTTTCGCCAATACAATGACCAAGGAGTATTACTTGGACATACTCCAAAATGAACTGTCCGAATCCCAAAAATCCTAAAAAGCTGCAATACAAGTTATACCAGGATAACGACCCAAATCACAAACAAGTCACCCTTGTGCAGGACATGGTTGCTTTACAACTGCAGCAAAGTGTTCGATGCACCTACGCAAAGTGTTATTGAACAAAGCAAAGCCTTATTGAACATTTGTGGCCATTTTTAAAAAAGAAGGAGGCAAAATGAGCTTCCACATTACAGAGCGCACTTGTTAGAGTAATCCAGGAAGAGTGGAAAAATATACCGAACTGCTACGATATGGAGCACCTAACGGCTACAAGCCGTTATTGATGTCAATGGTAGGCACACTAAATATTAGGCCAATTTTTATTTGTATTTTCTTTTTTCGTTTCCTTTTATGTTCTGCTTGCATTTTGCAAACAATTAATTGACAGCTTAAAATGTGAAGATCTTTTTATTTTTGTTATTTTCCTGCATTCTTGTTTGAATTTTTGAATTTTTTTTGTTGTATAATAGTTATTAAGAATAACCTTATTAATAAAACTATAAAAAGAAAAAAATACAAAAGCAATGCGTTTCCATAAATTTTAACATTCCAGCTGAAATTGCAAACAATTTTTCCTTTTGCAAAAAAATTTGTGACAGACTTTATCTTCATATACGATTGTGAGCATTGCGAGTTTAGTGCCGCAATCAAACTACCAGACAAATTCGCGAAGACGGCAGGTTATGTCCAAACGCTTTGCCAATTCCTTGACGAGAACGCTCATTTCGAACACCTCTTTCCACCGTCTATAGGAAACGGCAAAACGACGAATTTATATGACATCAATTTCGTGGCATAAAAATGACATACAGGACATTCAGAAGCTTCCGAGAACGTCAGATAATGAACGCCTTTTATGATCTGGTGAGTGCCGTATGGATGCCGATTTCTTCATGATCGAGTCAAAGACGAGAGAAAAAGCCGCGAGAATCGACGGAATATCTAATGATTTGCTCAGGCACCGCCCTCCAGTGGCTGTAATGATACACGCCATAGAGCCAAGTCTAAAGGCGTTTAGGACAATAAAATAATTTTATACGTATGTACATCCACAAAATTTGGTATCTCTTCTTAGTGCGTGTTCACATTGGCGCAAGAAGGACAAGCGCAAGAAGGCAAATAGTGTTCACATTGGTGGAAGCACACTTGAATTTTTGGCAAGTGGAACGCATGAATCGGGTCATTTTCATTCAGTCGCCTTCGTCCAAGTAGTCATTTTCATTCAGTCGCCTTCGTCCAAGTAGTCATTTTTGCAAGCCAAATGAACTTGTCTGTCCAACAGTCACGAATAAATGAAGAAAAACTGTCAAAAATGGAATGAATTAAGAATGGAACGGTTTGCTTCACCCGAAAATCCAAATTGAAGATGGATTTTCGGTGCAAGCAACCCTTCTCGTTTCCATTTACTGAAAATCGTTCCCTCTCTTTCAAGCAATTTGGTGCGCTTCTACCAATGTGAACACGCACTTAGCAAATTGCTTGAAAGAGAGGGAACGATTTTTAGTAAGTGGAAACGAGACAGTTTTGACAGTTTTTCTTCATTTATTCGTGACTGTTGGACAGACAAGTTCATTTGGCTTGCAAAAATGACTACTTGGACGAAGGCGACTGAATGAAAATGACTACTTGGACGAAGGCGACTGAATGAAAATGACCCGATTCATGCGTTCCACTTGTCAAAAATTCAAGTGTGCTTCCACCAATGTGAACACTATTTGCCTTCTTGCGCTTGTCCTTCTTGCGCCAATGTGAACACGCACTTTGCCTTCTTGCGCCAATGTGAACAGGCACTTAGAGAGTAACATAATTAATTTTTTTAATCTGGTTGAATGATATTTGTTTTGTTTTTTTTTCTTTGCTTGCAGTTTTCTATTTCTGTTTTCTTAACTTAAATCTAGTATTCTAGATCTAGAAAAAATTGGGGCAGGTTCTCAATCATTGGCAAAACCATGTGTAGTCAGATACTTTGGGATCTGGCTAGACCAGCATCTATACTTTGACTGCTGCTCTGGCACGGGCCCAAGGCGCTTGCAGTCCGGCAAGATAACCTGCTACATGGCCTTTGTCAAGCCCATGATATTCTATCGATGTCCTGTACGGTTCGGTTCTTTGAGGAACAATGCCTCAGGACTTTCTTGAATTACAAGTTACCCGAAGCACATGAAATTGTACATTAACGAGATCCTATATAACAGGGTATATAGTATGTACAGGTGGATAATCTTCTGATTACACTTAATAATTTGGTGGTACAAATACTTATAACACAAAAGGCTTTGTCCCGCCAGACTTAGACCAATGTATGCTGACCTGGGATAGACATTTTTTTTTTTTTTTTGATAGACGCTTCTACTATCTGTTGGAGCGCTCAGACGCAAAACTGGTCCATTCTACTACCATTATACTACTGTACCAGACAGACACCTTTCTTTATTGTATTTTCCCCGTTGTGTGGAGTGAGGAGGGGCTTCAGTGATGTAGAGCTAAGAGATCAGGGACACACCACTTCGGCCCCAAGGGTGGGTCACCGTGCGTGCGTGAGGGCAGGATAGTCGAAGAGAAGGGTTCGGCTGCGTCATCCTTCTAGCAACCTAAGCCCGCAGAGATACTTAGCAAAAGTGTAATAGGCCGTAATAACGCCCGCAAGTCTTCTGCAATCAATTTTCTTTAACATCAGGGCGTACGCAATTAGTCATCTTGCATCCTGGATTTTCCCTCCATCTACGATTGGTGCCTTAAAAACCCAATTATTGATGCAGGATTTGACCGGGGAAGCAGATAGACTTAAAGTGGGTTCAAGTCCTAAGAAAGTCTCCTCTGAGCCCTTTCTAGTTCGTGCAGTAATTTGGAGTTGAGGAAAGGGTTGGCCAGAGCTTTGAATGCAGTTTGGCTGCCACTGGAGGCGCATATGTTTTTCTCTTCCACTTATGCTTCACAACACAGTACATGGCCATTAGGATTGCGTATACCTCTGACTGAAAGACAAGTGCATATTTTACTAACGAAAAGTGCAATAGGACGTTTTCACGTTCAAAGAAAACCCCAGCGCCGGACCCCAACCCAGACCTGGAGCCATCTGTAAAAATGCGAAGACACTCCTTTCCAGGTTCAGTATCTGGTCAGAGACAATCCTGGCGCTGGAAATTTGATTGTGAAATTATAATGAAATAGTATGACAAGTGTCATTGCGTCGGAAGGCATATCCATGAGACAGGGGTTGTAGGATATTTCTCGCGCAAGTACACTGTCACTCCAGTGCGAGTTGTACCAGAAACTAGTACTCTTGAGGCGAGACATGGCTTTTGGTGCGCACCCCTAATAAATATGTAAATATGTCAAGGGGTGTCAGATTCATCATACCATCTAGAGCAGTACCGGACGACAGTTCTTTGAAGTTTGATAAGGAGGCCAAGACGTGTTTGTGTGTTAGTGTGTTCCACCAGACAACTGCTGCAGATGAGATTATCGATCTTTTTATTGCCTATTTCGGCATTGCCAAAAAGCTGATAGCCTTTTGTTGGCTTTTGACTCAACATGCTTTGACTAAAGGAGCCTGCTATCTAAGATGACTCCCAGGTATTAGCTTCCTTGGATATCGGGATGTCTTTTACCATCAGCTGAGTCATGCCAATGTTTTTCCTCCTTCTCGTAAAGAGAACGACTTCAGTCTTAAGTGGATTGGCCGACCATTACTCGTGCACCAGTCATCGATCACATTTAGCGCCTTCTGTGTAAATGGCTTGGCGGAAAGAGATTTGAGTCCAACGACGAAATCATCTCACAAACAAATACCTATTTTGATGACCTCGAAAAATCTTATTTTTTGGAAGGAATAAAAAAAAGGGAGAAACGTTGTACAAAATATATAGAGCTCAAAGGTGATAACGTTAAAAAATAAAATATGTTATCCAAAAACCTGTGTTTTATTCAAAAAGCCACGGACTTATTGACCCATCCTCGTACTTTTATTAGAGCTCGTCCTTTCGGATGGCTTGATTGCTTGATCTGCAGATTATTATAGGTACATACCTTGACCACAATTTTTCCAATGAGAAACATATTGATCGCAATGTGTTTATAGTTTTTCTATACAGGCATTATTACCATGTTGTTTGTGACCTACGACTAAAACAATTTTCGATTCCCAGATTTTGCCCAACTCCTTCCACAACTCTTTCATAATTTGCGCAATCCATCGCAATGACAAAACTTATTTTTGTGTTGGTAACGAATAATACTTTATATAGATAGATAAACAAGATTGCACTACTACTAATAAATTAACAAAAACAAATAACTACAGACAACAAGATTTTAATCAAAAGCCAATGTTATAGAGGTAAACGGAAGTACAGGGCATGATGGTTCCAACTGAAGAGCTGTAGCCATACAATCCGCCGAGACAACATAGTCTCCTAAAGTCTCCATTACCTTGCCGAGACTGTACCTGTAACATCAGGGATAAATTCGTTGTTTTTATTTACAATAATAAACAATAGTTAGTAAAATTACCATATTTTCGGACAATTTGGATCGAGTCTGGTTGCATCTTTCAAAACTTTCTCTGCTAATCGAGGTTCACCTAGAATGTGATGAATTTCCCCAAGAACGCGTAGGGCATCCGTGTGATTAGGATTTGCAGCAATGGCGTTTATGAGGCATTGTTTTGCCTCGGACCATTGCTGTAAATATATACACACTTGTCCTCGCTAAAGTAATATTAAATTTGTTCAAAGAAGGAAATTTGTATTTGCAGAGCCTACCATAAACATTATCTGGTGATATTGTGGGTTTAGTTGCGCAGCCTCTTGAATACAGTTTAAGGCCTCATTTGGCTGATCAATTGATAAATACACATCGGCCAGCAGTAGCCACATCTATAAAAAGAAGAAAAGATATGACAACAAGCGTCGAAAAAAAACGAACTAATTAATCGAATAGACACAATACATTTTCCAGCCAAACGTGATGAGGGATGAAGGCCATAGGGTGCAAGTCCTGCTAAGGAACGTTACTGAATGAGAGTAGTAATCTGTTGTACTTACATTTGTGGCCGAAATTAATAATTACACGAGTTTCGTTCTTGTCTTATTTGAATGAATAACCTAACTTACTTTCAACTGAATCACCCATGGACGCTGGGCTCCCAATCTTGGACTAAACGAGCTGAGCGAACTGGCGGCTTCACTTAATGCTTGCTCCACTCGAGAAACAGGAATCAATGATGTCGCATATACTGAGTCTAGAAATTAAGAATTATAGTAGAATTTTGTAAAACCAAGGTTTCTTACTTGAATCCTTGTCGGACATTTGTGAAATATGCACATGCACGACGCTTTTCGAATCGGAATGTCTTTCGATATCATTGTTTTCACTCCCTCCCAACTGTGACTCGTAAACTTCGCGCCATATATTTAACATCTTCTGCACAGTTACTAAAGATACCTCGGTATCATGCAAATGGAGTTGTAAATGAGCCTTAACATGCAACAAATTAAGATTCTCTGGAAATTCATTTAAAGCATTTTCAACTACATCCAGTGCTTCTCTGGGTCGCCTACTAGCCGTTAACAGAAGAGCAAATAAATGGAGGGTGGGTGCATGTTCAGTGCGTAGAGCAAGGGCGTTACGGGCATGAATCAGTGCTTCTGGAATGCTATTTATTAAAGCATATTGCAGCGCTAAATAGTACTCGGACAAATGATCGTTATAATCTAGTTGGACGGCTTTTTCGAAAGCTTCCAGGGCTAATTTTTCATAACTATCACGTTCGGATTTCATATTAGCCGAAATCGCAGTCTGTTGATAGCCTATTCCAACATATAACTGAGCTCGTGACGTTCTAAGAAGTTTTTGTTCTTTACGCAATGCTTGTTGTGAAAACTCTAAACCTTCCCGCACTAATCCCAGTGATTCGTAACAAAGCCGAGCCATCATCAGACAAGATAACGAGTCTGATGGAGAGATTTTCTCAGATTCCTGTAAAACACGTAAAGCTTGCATATGTTTTCCCGCCGACATGAGACTCATTCCATACTGCCGCCAGACATGCGGTTCTCCAAAAGAAAATTTCAGGGCTTTCTCAAATGATTCGTTGAGTAAGTAAACTAATCCCCATCGCACCGCGACTAGAGTTAAAAGATCATACACTGCTGTCGCATTTCCCATTGCATGTGAGCGAGCAGCACGAAATTCTGGACTTTGTGATAAAACCGTATCACGAACAGCCAAAGCCTCCGCCACGAGGAGAAGAAGTATTATTTCTTCGTGCTGATTTCGCGGGGTAAATTGAATCCGACCGGAGTACATCCGTGGTTTCCACATGTTCTTTGTAGAACTTGCCGATCGAAGCTTTTTTGTATTAAATGGTGGAGTATAAATCGTCCCAGATACACCACGAAGTAAGACTTCGGCTAATTGACGTGCCAATGTCAGCCTTAACGACTGAGTTGTTCTAGTCTCGATAGCATTTAACATTATCCGATATCGCTCTATAGCTTCCTGTAGTTTGCCAGTTTTAATCAGGACAATAGGTGCGCGTTGCAAAGCCATCTCAAGGATGGCTCCCATTCGCCGACCGGTTTCTGTTGATGCGGCGCCTGCACTTCCAACATTGGTTAAATTAACTGCTGATGATAGTGATGCAATATCTTGCTCTTGCAAATAAAGTAAACCTAAATCAGTTGCACGTTCGAAGCAGTTTATCTGCAATGAAGAGAGATACATACATATGTATATTAAAAACGGAAAATCTTTAAAATTTTACCATTTCAGACTCTCGTTCGGATTTCTTAAATTTTGACGATGGCTTATTTATTTGGTTCTCCAAGCATAAGCCCTTGATGGCATATGACTCGGCAAGGATCTTAAGACTCCGTCTGTGGAAAATTAATAAATTATATTTATATCCACAAAGACATTGGGACCTTACAATGTCAGCTCCTTTTCCGCAAGTGTATTTAACTCAGCCTTAACAAAATTTTGTAAACTTTTCTCGTATTCGCCACAAGCATAGCATAGCTTTGCCAAAAGTAAGTAAGCATCCAGGGCGATTCCGGCTTTTTGTCCATTTTCCCCAGTTACAAGGTTTAAATATTTCTTGGCATCCTGTAAGCCATTCCTCGCCTTTGCAAAATTATTTTCAGTGGGACTAGTTTCTTCCAGGAATGTTTCCAGATGGGCCTCACCGATTAAGAAATTAGCCAAATGTTCTGCAAAGAAAGACAATTATTGTTAATATTATGATTATTATTATATTCAAACATAATGTTAATGGAATATGATCCCAAAAAGTATGGCACAACAGACACAATGCAATAGATAGTATTTTTGTTACAGTTCTGCAACATTGAAAGTATAAAAGTATATGTACATGCACATAACAGATAATCTGGAAAACTTGGAGATTTTCTTCACTCCTCTAGTATTGTTTTGTGTCACTTCACTTAGAATGTTATTTTACACAACAGCGAGGCAGCGAAGCATTTCCTATTACAATATGGTATTTTGAATATTTGTTTTCGAGTCATTACTTGTATATTGCTCGTTAAATAAACCATTATACAATTACGATATTTGGACTTAAATTTTGTTTCCCATTACCATTGACAGGAGATCCGGCCTTGAGTTCTTCTGTTAGTTCAATTACTTTATGCCATTTTCCTTCACTACGACAATTCTCGATCAAAGCCTCTACCTTTATGGTATTTCTCAAACGCCCAGCCATGCTTGCAACTACGTAAACAAATTTTTAAAAAAAATCTACTTGCTTTACACCATGAAAACTCAAATATTTAATGACTACCCCAAATTGACTTTCTTTCTAAATGACATATGCTGACTTTTTTGACAGAACAGACAAAGATTTCAGATAGACATTAAACAAGTTAGTCCTCCTCCTCTCCTCTACAGGCCAAAAAATCGACAGTGCTCCCACTTGAGTAAAATAAAAAATATATAATTGAATATTTAGTTTAAAATATATCTGCACAGATACAGTGGGCAATGGGCATCCAGTATAACGAATACCTTATACAACGAACGCTTTTTAGATTTACATTAACATCTCTGAATAGCAAACGATTGCTATCCCATATAACGAACGTATTAATAATTTGACTTAAATTACTGTGTTCTTATGTCGACAAGAAAGTTCCCTGGTATGCGTGTAATCCAAAGGGTTTACAGCTGTATCAAGTTTTGTTTCTCTTCCTCTTTTAATCGTCGCCTAGTAATTTTATAGTTTCAGTTTTGTGTAAACAATATTAAAATGAATAACAATTCTCAACGTACTCGGTTTTCATTAAAAGACAAAGTCCAGATCATTGATGAGTGCAGCAAAGGTGTTTCACTTAAGGACATTTCAATCAAATTCCGTGTGCCAAAATCAGCAATCTGTGGAATTAAAACCAGTCGCGAAAAAATCTTAGAAAACCTAAACTTGACACACAATGGCTCTCTAAAACGTAAATCTATGCGAAAAGGACAGTTTTCTAGTATGGACAATCGGCTGTACAAATGGTTTCTTCGACAAAGGGAGAAAAACATTCCAATAAGTGGTGGTATACTAAAGGCTAAGGCTAGTATGATTCATCAAAATCTATATGATGACGAAAGTAGTGGCTTCTGTGCTAGTGATGAGTGGCTCACAAAGTTTAAGAAACGTTTTGGTGTTCGAATTCTCAAAGAATGCGGAGAAAAACTATCACCACCCATTGATCTCGTTGAGCCAGAAAGATCTACAAGATGTCATCAAAAACAATGGACTGACAATGGATATGATTTTTAATGCCGATGAGTCTGGGCTCTTTTGGAAGTTGTTACCAGATTCTACTTACGTTCACGCTAGTGAAGCTTCAGCACTAGGTCGAAAAACATCAAAAGAGTGTTTTAACTTTTTAGCTTGCGCAAACGCATCAAGATTGTTGAAAATAAAGCCATTGGTTATCGGTAAGGCAAAAAAGCCCCGATCATTTCTCAGCAAAAGGTTACCTGTTGACTATGACTTTTCTAAGTCTGGTTGGATGACTGCAAGCATTTTTAAAAATTGGTTTATGAAAAACTCTGTACCACAGGTATGAATATTTTTTTTTCTTTAAATTTGAAAAATTAAAAAAAGTTGCATAGGTGAAAAGATATATGTCTGATAATAATTTGCCAAAAAAATGCTCTTTTGCTTCTGGACAACTCTCCAAGTCATCCACCGGCAGAAGAACTTATTCAAGAAACAGAAGATGGTCGAATTTGGACTATGTTTATGCCATCCAATGTAATGGTGTTAATACAATTGATGGACCGGAACGCCATCCGTCTAACAAAGCTACAAAGCTTTTTTTTGTTGGAGGCTTCTACTATCTGTTGGAGCACTCAGATACAAATACTGGTCCATTGTACTACCAGACAGACACCTTGTCTTTATTGTATTTTCCCCGTTGTCCGGAGAAAAGTGAGGAGGGGCTTCAGTGATGTAGAGCTACGAGATTCAGCACCCACCACGTCGGCCCCAAGGGTGCGCCACCGTGTGCGAGCGAAGGCGGGACAGTCGCAGAGAAATTGTTCTGCTGTGTCATCCTCCTCGCAACATGCAGCACAGGTAGGCGTCTCACTGATGCCAAGCACGTAGAGATGCTTGGCAAAAATATAATGGCCCGTAATGACGCCCGTTAGCCTTCTGCAATCATTTCTCCTTAAGGATAAGAAAAATGTTGCAGACTTGCAGACATCAGGGCGTACGCGCTTAGTCATCCTGCATCCTGGATATTCCCTGCATCTACGACTGTGTACGTTAAAGACCCAGTCATTGATGTCAGATTTGACCGTGGAAGCAGGTAGAACTAAGGCTGGTACAGGTCCTAAGAAACGCTCCTCTGAGCCCCTTCTAGCGAGTTCATCGGAGATCCTGGGATCTCAGAGTGACCTGGGACCCATACAAACCTTAATGAATTTAGTCTTACGACTTTGTTCAAAAAGCTCTTCAGTTCATGCGCCAATTACGAGCTGGATAGAGAGTTGGACACAACTTTGACTGCAGCTTGGCTGTCACTGTAGGCGCATATGCTTTTTCCTTTCCATCTGTGCTTCACAACATAGTGCATGTCCATTAAGATTGCTTATATCTCTGATTGAAAGACAGACGAATATTTTCCTAACGAGAAGTGCAGTCGAATGTTTTCGCCCTCAACAAAAACTCCAGCGCCGGACCCTCGCCCAGTCCTGGAGCCATCTGTAAAAATGCGAATACAGTCCATTCCAGGTTTAGTGTCTGGCCAAAGCCAGTCGTGACGCCATGGAAATGTGACTGTGAATTTACAGCGCAGTAGGATAGCAGGTTTCATTACGTCGGAAGGCGTATCCATGAGACAGGGGTCGTAGTATATTTCTCGCGCAAGTACACTGTCACACGAGTTGTACAATAGACCATTTCTCTTGATGCGAGACTTGGTCATTTTTGACTCAACATGCTTTGACCAAAGATGCTTGCTATCTAAGTTGACTCCCAGATACTTAACTTCCTCGAATATCGGGATGGGAATACCTTTTAGCACCAGCTGAGTAATGACAGTATTTTTCCTCTTTCTCGTGAAGAGAACGACATCAGTCTTAAGAGGATTAACCGACAGCCCATTACTCGTGCACCAGTCGTCGATCAATTTAGCGCCACCTGTGCTTTGAGACAGGCAGCCGATAGAGATAACAGTAACATCATCCGCATAGGCCTGGGCATAGATTCCAGAGTCATTGAGAGCATCGAGCAGAGAGTCGACCACCATGCACCATAACAACGGAGACAAGACGCCAGCTTGCGGGCAGCCCTTGTTTACACCAGACATGACACATTGTTCGAGGCCTATATCAGCGATCAATGTCCTGTGCACAAGCATTGCTTTGATCCACAAAACTAGTTGGCATACCCTATAAAATGTCCTTTTGTTAGATTTTTACTTATTTATGCAGACTTTTTGAGATAGTTAAGGTGACTCTGTATCGTACTTAATAGCTTATAAGATGCCCTACAAGACGGTCTAGCAGCGTTACACATACATATGTACTGTCGAAAGTAATGTTATAAAGAGCTCCCTCAATGTCGATGAAAATACTCAATACTTACTCTTTCCTTTCAAGAGCCACTCAATTCTCCCAACTGGGTTTTGAAGCGCAGTCTCGCAGGATTTTCCGCGCTGATAAGCATGTTGCATGTCCAAGAGAGGATTCGAAGGGCAACTTTGCGCACACTTATGTTATTTCAAAGAACACAACGCTTCTCGCGAAAAAACACTTTATTGATTCATGACTACACACTGAATGAATTAAAATCTAACTTAACTTACGATTGCAAGTTCGTTGCCATCGTCGACCTTTCGCTGACGCTGTAACGAATTGCATTACAAAATTATTGACGGAAATGCTTCGTCATTATTAATTAAAATACAGTTAAAATATTTTCGATGACAATGACCGAAGGTTCTTCGGTTGGGTCATCGGTGTCGTATTACATATAACTCCTCCCCGGTCAGAAAAAGAACTCTCCTGAGTTCTATTACAATTATTTTCCTTTGCTACAATATTAATTTTTGTTTTTGAACTTTTGAGTTTGACAATAATAAAGATTATTACTATTAAGATAATAACGAGGAGAGTCATATCCATACCATAAGATAAGTTCTTATGAAATCTAAGTTCCTTAATTAGTTTAAGATTTTTGAAATCATTGTTGCTTTTTATTTCATCAAATGATACTAATTTAATTGTAGTGTTTGAATCAAAACTATTACTTGGATAAAAATATTTGACTTCTATATTAATTTTATTGTTTGTAAACGTTTCTTGGTATAAACTAATTTGGCAATTATAAAAATTAATCAGGTAATTTCTTGTTAGCGTTATGTTTCTGTCATCACAATTTTGAATAAGTTTTTCGTTTAAAGCATTTTTTACCAAAATGGTTTCGTCATCAATTATTTCTATTTTTGTTTTATTATTGACTTTATAGTTACAATTATTTTTGAAAATGCAATTCTTACTTGGTTTTAGGTCCTTCAAAATAGTATCTTGCTTAAAAGTTAAAATATCGTTATTTATTTTTACAATGTATTCATTGGTTTCATCAATTTCGACATTATCTTTATTTGACAACGGTGTTATTAATTTTAAGTCTGTTTTTACATATGAATTTGGAATTTTTAAAGCTATAACAATAGATTGTTCTTTGTATTTTAAAACTCCCATCTTAATCAGTTTTAGCTTATAAAAATCAATTTTAAACATTTCTATTTCTTCAGTTGTTAATATTCCTGGATGAATCATGTTATTTTTTGCTGAAGCAATATTATCTTGAATTTGGTCGATCTTATTTTCCAAATATCTAAGTTTTAACATTTGATCGAAAAACATAGTTTGTTTTTTTATTTCATGATATTCTTCTTTAATAGTATTTAATGCACTTGTAATCTTACTTCTATCATTTATTATAGCATTTTTTAAAGTACTTAATGTGTCATTAAAGTGGGTATTAATTAAAATTTGTTGATTTAAGTTTTCTATTGCATGTTTATTGTTTTCTTTGTTTATATCTAGGTGTTTTAAAATTTCTATTCTATCCTCCTCATCCATGGTTCCAAACAACCATTTCTGAGCTTGACCTACAAAATTAAATAATCCTCTTTTTTCTCTTTTAACATTTGGCATGATTGATTTAATTTTAGCTTGTATATTTATGATAACATTGTTTAGTACTTCTTTACCATGTAGTTCAAGACTATCAATATTTGTTTTTATTTCATTTAACATGATCGCCATTTCTTGAGGGTTGATTATATGTAAGACCATATTTGTTGTATTAATAATTTCTACTTCCTGAATTTTTATCATCGTATATCCTAATTCTTCATTTATTTGATCTACTTGTAGTAGTCCCTGTGTCACTGGGGTCAGCAACATTAGAGCTGCTAGTGTTAATACCTGTAATTTTGAGAGGGCGTTTTATATTTGAAAAATGTACATTTTGAAGAGGGGCTAATTTGTAATATCGTTCGTCCTTATGTCTTAGTCTTTTGTAATTTCTAATATGACCTCTCGATCTGGTTTCTTCATATACCTCCCTACCAAGATTTCTTTTTGCAATTACGTGATTTTTTACTTTGTCAATTCTTGTCTGAAGGTCACTAACGCTTACTATTTCCTTAGCTTGTCTAGGTGAACATTTTATGGTGGAGTGATACCGATCATTATAGTTTCTTATAACGATTTGTATCTTCATTTCGACTGAAAGTTCATTGTCCTCAATTCCTGTTATTTTTTCTAACAAGGTTGAGTGCAATCTTTCAATATCGGCGTTACCTGTATGGCTATTGGGCTTTGTAAAATGAAATTCTACATTTTCTTTTTGCAAAAATTGTATTACTTGCTCTGACTTAAATTCATTGTCCATGATAACTTTTCTGGGTTTACCAAACTTTGTAAATTGTTCCATTATAATAGTAATTTTAGCTCTCCAGTTTCTATCAGTGATATTATAAGCTGCTGCAAATTTTGTTAATTTGTCTATTGTTGTAACAAATGCATGTTTTTTAAAATGAAATATATCTATATGAATGGTGTCGTTTTTTCCTTTTGGAGTTTCAGAAATACAAAATTTTGGTTTAATAGGTTTCCTATCGTATTTAGTTTCACGGCATTTTTTACAGTTGTTTATTATAAGATGGATATGCTCTCTTAATTTTGGGTAGTAAATTTTATTTTTTAGGCTATTGTAACACTCATTTATGCCGCTGTGCATAGATTCTTTGGTATGGTATAAGGATAGCTGTTTATGTAATTCTGTTTCTGTCTTTATTTCCATTGCTCTTTTGGTGCACTTTATAAATTTTGTTTTCTGGTCAGATGAATAAAGCGAAATTAAAATTAACTGAATTTTATTGTAGTCTGATTCTGATACTTCGGAATAGATCCCTATATATCCCTTAATTATATAACGTTTAAGTATCATTTCTATTTGATTTTTATCTTCCAGTGGGTTAATTTGAATAATTGTTCTTTTATGTACAGTTTCAACTTCTTCACCTGGACTATAAGTTAAAATAATTTGAATTTTGTATTTATTAACGATATCGTCCTTGATTCCTATGTGATCAAGTAGTTGTTCCTGAACTGAATGTTGGGTATCCCGATCAGAGAGTGCAAAGTTTGAACCTTCTTTATTACAATCATTAATCTTTTGTGAATTTTCTAATCTACTTAGGTAGTCGGCGACCTTATTTTCTCGTCCTTTCAAGTACTCTATTTCGTAATTATATTCCTGCAATTTTAAGATCCATCTCTGATGTCTTTGCGAGAATTCTTTTCCTTTGAACTTAGTATTTAGGTATTTTATTGGAACATGATCGGTAATGATTTTAAACCTATTGCCATATAGATATGGACGAAAATAATTTACAGCATAAACAATAGCAAGAAATTCTTTGTCAGTAGTGCTGTAATTTATTTCATGGTTATTTAACGTTCTAGAAACAAAACATACTGGGTGGCCCTCCTGAGACAGAACAGCGCCAATAGCATAATCGCTGGCATCTGTTGTCACAGTAAAAGGTTTATCGAATTGGGGGTACTTTAGTATGGGATGTGTAGAAATCAGACGTTTTAAGTTTTCAAAAGCTGCTATGTACTGGGGGTCTTTAATATTAATCCTAAATCCCTTTTTCAAATATTTTATCATCGGATAAGCTATTTTCGAATAATTCTGAATAAACTTTCGATAAAATCCTGTAGCTCCCAAAAATCCCTTTAATTGCCTTTCTGTTTTTGGAATTTCTATATTCTGAATATCTTTTATTTTATTCGGATTCGGTTTTATACCATCCTTTGTTAAAATATGACCTAAAAATTCCGTGTTCTTTTTAAGAAAACTGCATTTGTCTATTTGTATTTTTAAGTTATGTTCCTGTAGTCTAGCAAAGATCTTTGTTAATGAATTTTCATGTTCTTCTAGCGAAGTTGAAAAAATTAGTATATCATCCAAATATACTATACAAATTTTATTAATAAATTCTCTAAGGATTTCATTCATCAGCCGTTGGAAAGTTGCCGGAGCATTCTTCAATCCAAACGGCATTCGAACATACTCGTACAGACATGCTGGGCTAACAAAGGCGGTTTTTTTCTATATCCTTTTCCGCAACCATTATCTGGTGATAGCCTTTAGCAAGATCAATTGTACTAAAATACTGCGCCTTGCCTAATTTATCAAGTATTCCCTCAATATTAGGCAAAGGGTATTTATCATCGACTGTTACTTGATTCAGTCTTCTATAATCGACAACTATTCTGAACTTTTGGATGCCTGAATTGTCCATCTTCTTCGGAACGACAATAATTGATGAACTATACCTACTATTGCTCTTTCGAATTATGCCTTGCTTCTCCATTTCGTCTATTTGTTTTCTAACCTCAGCTTCATGTTTCGGTGGGTATCGGTATATTTTCGAATTTATCTGTTCCTCTGTTGTAGTTTTTATATTATGTACCACCGTTTTTGTTTTAGTTAGAATATCTCCTTCTTTATATAGAAGTTTATTAAATTTAACCAGTAATTTTGTTATAATATTCCTTTCTTGTTCGTTTAAATGATCTAACTGAATACTTTTCAGAGTGCTTACTTCTAGAACATTAACTTCTTCTTCAACAATTTTGGAAAGAAAGGATAAATTTACACCATTTTTCATTCTGATTTCTTTATCTTCTAAGCTTATTTCCTTAACATTTTTTTGAATCCAGTCCATGCCAATCAAAATATCATAAGGTTTTTCTATTTCTAACGCTATCCATTTAATTTTTGCATTATTCGGGTATTTGAATTCTTCAGGGCAAACTGTTGCTACTGTTTTATTAGGTTTACTGACATGACCTTGTATTGTATTTATTTTCGTTTGATGTAAGTCGTCTAAAACTTGGTAATTGTAGTTGGGAAATCTCGATAGGTTAAGTAAACTTATTGTAGAACCAGTATCGAATAAGGCTATATATTTTTTCTTTTCAATCGTGAGAGTTGTAAAAATTTTATTTTCCGAGGCTAGTTCGTAAAAAACGAATTTGTAACATCTGTATCTAATCTGTCAATCGTATCTACGTCCATTTGTCGTGTACTTTGTTGACTATCTTGTGGTCTGTTATTCGTATATGAATGTTGTCTAGTGTTATTTGAACTACTTGGTTGTGATTGTCTATTGGTTTGTCTTGTCCCTACATGTTGTGAGTGGTTACCATTTCTATAAAATTGATTATTATTAGAGGACTGCCTACTAAATTGAACTGAACTATGTTTTTGTTTGTATTGATTGACTGGTTGATTATTTTGCCTAGGATTGATACTCCGATCATAATGATTACTATTTTTCATTCTATCATTACTATTCATCTGGCTACAATTTAAATTACCCTGATCGAGGCCTATAAATTTGTGTATAATATCTCTAATTTCCGATAAGTTATATTTATCAATTATGGCATAAGCTAATGGTCCGGAAACTAGTTCCTTCATTTTTTGCACCAGCATTCCACTAAAAATATCTAATTGTATATTTCGGTTCTCGACAAAAGCTACGTACTCTGTTATGTCTTCAACACAATTTGTTAACTTATTATCTAATTCTATTATGCTACTCACTCTAAGCGATCCAATTTGTTTGGTGAGAGTCATCTGATCCTTTTTGGGCCGGTAGTGTCGTCTTAACGCTGCTTTACACTCTTCCCAGGTTGAGGGGGGGTTGACATTTAACAGGTTTTTGGCTGCTCCTTGTATCTTGAGGTCGTAAATTATCTGGAATGCTTCCAAGGCTTCTTCTCGGTATTCATCTAAAACTCTTGTTACTGCATCAATGAATGATGGTAGTGTCCCAAGTTGTCCATCGAAAATTGGTAGGAACCGAGTTTCCTTCTCGATTCTTGATCGTAAGCTTTGTCTCTGGGGTTGACCCTGTACTAGCAATTAGGTCAATGCCACCAAACATTGTTCGATCTGATTCGGTTGAGCCATGTTTCTAGAGCTGTCGAAAATGTTTGCTCTAATGTTGCGTCGATCCACTTTAAAAACTTTTGTTTCTACGTAAAGGACCTAATTTGTTTTCCACTTCTGTCTTTATTGTTGTTAATAATTTTTTTTTTTTTTTTCACTGCACTGCTGCTTTTCTCCAAGACTGTTTTTGTTTCTGCGTAAAGCACTAAATTTTATTTTGCTTTACTTTGTTTCCAACTTATGTCGTGATACTTTTTTTTTTTTTTATCTTTCACCGACTGCGCCACTTATGTTATTTCAAAGAACACAACGCTTCTCGCGAAAAAACACTTTATTGATTCATGACTACACACTGAATGAATTAAAATCTAACTTAACTTACGATTGCAAGTTCGTTGCCATCGTCGACCTTTCGCTGACGCTGTAACGAATTGCATTACAAAATTATTGACGGAAATGCTTCGTCATTATTAATTAAAATACAGTTAAAATATTTTCGATGACAATGACCGAAGGTTCTTCGGTTGGGTCATCGGTGTCGTATTACATATAACTCACGTGCAACTCTACTAGCCTCTCCATGCTTTTCAACAAGAAGGATGTTAGACTGATTGGTCTAAAACTCTGGGCGAGTGAGTAATCTTCTTTCCCTATTTTGGGAATAAAGACTACTTTCACTGCGCGCCAAGGAATAGATATATGTATAGGCAAGTGCCAAGCCAGCAGTGAAAATTCTTTCCAGAGTAGGAAGCAGCTGCCTTAAACCTTTTTGCAGCATAACAGGTTATACATATCTCATCAGTACCCGGCGACTTGAAGCCATCGAAAGATACCACAGCAAATTCAATGGCCTCAGTAATCGCCACGCGTGGCGCAATATATCGGTGGCATTTCAGAATGTATCAGCAGCTGCAGCCTAAATTATTTTTTTCTTATTTAAATTTATTGCCAGCGTAGTGCTCACAGTGCTGAACATAAGTCTACGTAACCCTTATTATGAGGAAAAATCATAAAATATATGTAGCTTGAAATCAAACATAAACGGCTGAAACATTTTATTGACAGTATTTAAACAAATTTCAATTATGGAAACAACACTGTTTTCCAGATCAAATTTAAAAAACAGCAAAAAGAATAAAATAGTTCTGTTTATAACGGTATCTTTCCCAAACGTTAAAATTTTTCTGAAACAATATGGGCAGTAGATCTTTGGCCGTCCTTGAGTAAGGACTGTTGTGAAAAAATTAAAAAAAATTAAAGCTTACGGAACGGGACGGAAGGTGTGTTCTAGCAGAAATTAAAAACAAACCTAGGACATCTTCTACTGCGCTAGCAAATAGCCTTAAAAATACAGTTGGAAAAGAAGTTCATCCAATAATGGTACGCAGATTGCTTCATCACTCTGGATATTTTAGTAGATCTCCTCTGAAGGAGCCGTATATCAGTCCAAAAAATTTAAAAAAACGCTTAGATTTCGCCAGATTTCACAAACATGCTGATTGCAGTTTCTGGAATAGTGTTCTCTTTAGCGATGAAAGCAAATTTAATTTGTTTGGTCATTATGACAGACAAAGAGTTTGGAGAAAGAACAACACAAGCCTCAATCGTGAGAATCTAATTCCCACCATTAAACACGGAGGAGGAAATGTTTTGGTATGGGGCTGTATGTCAGCTGCGGGGGTGGGGAATTTGGTCGATATTGACGTTTCAGCAAGATAATACAATACGAGTATTGTCAAAGAATGGTTAATTTTTAACACCCAAAACAGTTGCATTCTCCACCCCAATCGTCTGACCTTAACCCCATAAAACATTTATGGGATTATCTCGAGCTGAAAATCGATCCCATAAGATAAGCAGCAGAAAAGACCTCATTACGGCCTTGGCGGAAGCATGGTACAAAATTCCAACGGAAGTCACACAAAATCTGGTGAATTCAATGCAAAGAAGGTTGCAAGCTGTGATTTCTGCAAAAGGAGGACCGACAAAATATTAATATTTAGAAATTCATATAAATTCATGTGTTCTACTTAAGGTGTACCTACATTTTTGTTCTATTTTATTGAACTACTCTTTGTGTTGTATAATTTTTTCGGTTGATTAAGTTTGAAAATCTTTCTCTAAATGTATTAAATACAGGCTAGTGATATACTTTGATCATTTATTTTTTATTTCATGACGATATCTATGTATTCTCATCATATTTGGGGGTGTACGTAGACTTATGCTCAGCACTGTCCCCCGTCTTTGGACTATGGTGGAAGTGGTCTTTACTCGCTATAAAGTACTAGGTCGCCGCAGTTGCGTGTCGTGTCGCTACGCAGCGGCATATTAGAGCGGAGCTAGTAAATACAATTTTTAATGAGCTTTTTCTTCAAACATTGGCTGTGAAATTACCAGGTACATCAAATATACTATTTTGCATTTGCATGCTGTTGATGATAAATTCGTATGATAATTGAAGACATTCATCAACCTGATTGTTGCCCCACAAAATGTCAACTTTCTTCATACCGGCAATTGATTTTAGGAACTTTTTTGCATCTGAGGTGACCACTGATGCGGGATTCGGATCAAACATTCGAACTTGATAATGTTTTACAACTTTACGGAAGATCAAAACTATTTGATAAAGAGGAGATCCGAACATGTTGGCCCGAACTAACGAAGTTACTGGCACAAACAAATCGATTCCATGATAGTGTTGGTAGAAGGTTTGGATGTGCCGCCTTGCATCTTTGGGCTTGTAACTGCGCTGCCACTTTATTTTTTGGGTGTACACGTCACCTTGGAATATTGCGACCTTACCAACTTTAATAATCGGAAGACCTTTAAGTTGTTCAGCAATTTTTATTTCTAGAGTTCAATTTATTAGGATAAACGCATGCATTTCTGGCCGACAAAACCTACTGTTTAAGCTTGTATGAAACTTATTTATTATTTGGCATTGTCGAGTTCCAGACCATTTGCCTGTTCTTGCAAAACTAAATTCATATTCGTTTAAATCCATTATTTAATACTGAACAATTAATTGGAATCAAAACAGAACAATTGTTTTAGCCCCAAAATGGTCGCGCGCAAATACAAGGCCACAATTAAGCTACTGCTCAGCAAAAATTAAGGCTATGGTTGGCAACAATCAAGCCATTGCTCAGCAACAATTAAGGCCATGGTTGGCAACAATTAAGCCACTTCTCAGCAACAATTAAGGCATTGATTGGCAACAATTAAGCCACTGCTCAGCAACAATTAAGGCCAAGGTTGGCAACAATTAAACCACTGCCCAGCAACAATTAAGGCCATGGTTGGCAACAATTAAGCCACTTCTCAGCAACAATTAAGGCATTGATTGGCAACAATTAAGCCACTGCTCAGCAACAATTAAGGCCAAGGTTGGCAACAATTAAACCACTGCCCAGCAACAATTAAGGCCATGGTTGGCAACAATTAAGCCACTGCTCAGCAACAATTAGGGGCATGATAAGTTTGATACGCAATCTTACATAGAGAAGGTCATCTGTTAGATATGTCAATATGCTCGTCTTTGACCACGAATATCAGAAATGGCAGGGAAGGTACAGTAATTTTTAGTACAGATTAAGAAACTGTATGTCAATAACATTCACTCGCTATAATATCTTGCTATTCGAACTACAACTTTTGAAAATCCCTCTCTATGAACGTTAACCTACCAATCCTGTCTATTTGATAAACTATGTATATGTCAAATAAAAAAAAAATAAATAAAACTTTACATTGAGAATTTTTATATCAATTAAAAAAATTTGGGCTTCGTCATGACGAGCGAAATTTTACATATTTTAATCCAGTTAAAAAATCACAGAAATCCGTCAAGAACTCGAGGTGCTACACACGGGCAAAAATTTGACTTTTCTTACGGCATGCTAAAAAGGATTTCTCACGGGTGCTATAAAAGGATCCAAAAAATGGCTTACGCTTTGGTAACTTTATAACTATAACTCCTCCAAGAAATAATCGAAAATGAAAGAAGAGATACATCGTGTTAACGAAGAGTGAAGGAGAATTAAAATGGGCGAACCGAAGAACGTTCGATTCCAAAAACGCGCTAGAGGACCGCATTTACGGTGACACACATAAGGTCAAAAGGACCCTCAATTTGAATCAATGCAGTGGGCATGTAATGGGCGTTTGAATATACAGTTCTAGCAAATCCGTGTTCCATGTCTAATGTTAGTTAAATTTAGAACGTTCAAAATTTAAGACTAAGATTGAATAAAGACAGGCTCATAGGTTATTTCTTTAAAATCTTGCAATATTATTACACTGACACTTCTGGACAACCTCATTTCCCAAAGGCTATTAGCCATTATCTTATGCTTTTTGTACAAGTAGGTCCTTATTCACCCAGTTTACGATATGTTCTTTCCATTTGTAGATGTCCCTGGCGGTAACAGTTTATTATGAACACAAACGACATTTTAAATTGTCTTAATGTGATATCTACAATCCTTACTTTCGTGACAAAACTAATTTATGAATCTGAATTAGCGTTTTCTTTTAGGAATTATTCAAGCAATTTGTTATTTGCGTGCACAAGGTCGTGAAACAGCGTAGTGTATCTACTGGAATACAATTGTGTCGTCCTATACAACAGAAGAAGGAATAAGGGCGAAGTTAAGTTGGCAATCAGGGTTATGACTTATAACATGATTTCGGCAAACTAAATAGTCCATATAATCGTATTTTGCATGCTATGATAACTTAACACAGCAATAATAATTATTGTCGTTATGGTAAGAAAATTAGTTTATATAGACCATTTGATTGCGTGTTTCTCTTAATTGGAAACTGCTACTAGTGAAGCCATAAATAAAAGCAAAAAATATGAAAATTTAGGCTTATCGTACGATATGAAGTTAATAGCAACTCCGTGCAGGGACGGGTTAAGAATATCCCTGCAGCTATACCTCTCGCTTGTCGTAAAAGGCGACTAAAACAAAGGTAAACGAAAATCACATCTAGGCAATTTAGAAAACACCCAGGTGAGCCTAGGGACACATATACCACCATTAAACTGCCCCACAAGTGTACATGCAAATCAGTGGGTTGACACGACTGGAGATCACCGGTGTTGTAAAAGTAAGATCAAAAAAATAAATCAGGAGCATGCCAGTGTCACAAAAAAAAAAGGCAGGCCGAAAAACATTTGGTGCAAACAAATGCAAAAACACCAGCATTTGATTGGCCTCAGCGATGAAGTAATCCCAAACCGGGAAGCCTGCCGCTACTTTCTGAGGTCAAACCGGCGTACCCCTCAAGCGGACCAGTAGGAATGCAGTTAAGTGGGAAGGTTATGGTCCTACACTTCTGACCATAATAACACCGGAAAAAGGAAAAGAAGAAGAAGAAGATGAAGTTAATAGCACTTCCTAATAAAAATTATAATATTTACGTAAGCTTACATAGGATGAACCTAGAAGTGATAGAACAGATCGGCGAAACATGGAAGAAACACACTCAGGGATTATCAACGAAGTCCTGAACTTCCGAGTTCTAAATGTCTTGTGATAGAAGAAGGCGAAGACAGACACATAATCGTAATATCGTAATCATTTTAAGAATCAAAACATTTAATATTTTTGCTATTATGTCATATTCAGTCCATGTAAATACATATATGATTGTTAATGACTTAGTCAGAATAATATATTGCATGGTTTATAAATACTCGTTGAATATTGATAATATTAACTTCTTAAATATTAGCTTCCTTCTTTACAAATCTGCAGGTATGGATGGAATTTATCCGATAGAGATGCAACGTGCTTATGGCATTAGCTAACCATGTCTTTTGGTATTATTCTCATCCAGTCTAGACTGGGGCTATATACCACTATCCTGGAGGGAAGCAAATGTTTCATTTATACCAAAAGCAGGTAAAACCTCCCACACACCTGCAAAAGACTACAGACCTATAAGTCTCTCCTCCTTTCTTCTTAAGACGCTAGAAAGACTGGTGGACCTGTACATTCGCGAAAACCTACAAAAAAAGCATGCTTTCAAAATCGCAGCATGCTTACTGTAAGGGAAATCAGTAGACACAGCTCTACACACGATAGTTGGAACCGTTGAAAAATCACTTTCCCACAAAGAATTCAAATTGTCTTCCTCGATATTGAAGGAGCTTTCAACAACATAAAATCAGTAGCCATCACCAATGAATTAAGCAAACTAGAGGTTAATGGTAATATAATACTTTGGATCAAACAAATACTTTCCAGCAGGTTGATTTATTCGAAATTTGGCTGCTACCTAACAAAAAGGCAGTAAAACGTGGCACAACCCAAGGAGGAGTATTATCGCCGCAATTGTGGGTGCTGGTTGTAAACGAAATACTCCTATCCCTGGAGGACAGCGGGTGGAAAGTCATTGCGTATGCAGACGATATTTCATTATCAATTAGCGGGAAACATCTCCCAACAATCAGGGACTTGATGGAAACAGGCCTAGGCAAACTGGCCGTTGGGCAGAGAATTGCGGACCTGGAATAAATCCCTCCAAAACGGAGCTAGTTTTATTCACAAGAAAACGGGTGATTCCTCAAATCACTCCACCAAAACTCAATGGGACTTACCTTAGATTCGCAGACCACGCCGAATACCTTGGCATGACACTCGACAGGATGCTCTACTGGAAATTTAATCTGAAGAACGCATCAAGAAAGCAACAATTGCGCTATACATCTGCAAAAACGGCTTGGGCACCAGATGGGGTGTCAAACCCCATATTAGCCACTGGCTGTATAGTGCGGTTGTTAGACCTCGTATACTAATGTAAGGATACCTTGTCTGGTGGCCGGCACTGTGCAGATTTAACTGTTGCAAGGTCCTAAGCAGAGTTCATAGGATGGCGTGCATCGCGATAACAGGGGCACTGCGAACGACCCCCACTGCAGCCCTCGAGGCAAAGAAATCGGCGCTGCGACTAAAGGAATCCGCTCACTGGAAGTTCTCCGAAATAGTGCACGCTATATTCTTCGACAAGGCAATGATCTAAGTGAAGTCACGGACTATTTAATACCGACCCTTGACCTCAAGAATCTCCACAAAATAACAATTCCGAACCGACGACAATGGGAGGGGAATGAAATTCCAAAAAAAGGCACTGCACTGGTAATATACACAGGCAGATCTAGGACAGGCAATGGTGTGGGTGCCAGTGTCTATGCACCGACCCTAAAAATCAGCCAATCCTTTAGACTACCGAACCACTGCAGTATATTCCAAGCTGAATTAACGGCAATTCGTGAGGCCGCCGACTGGCTGTCTGCGAGATCGATGAACAACAGAGACATCGTCATCTACACAGGTAGGCAAGCAGCAATAAAAGCACTCGAATCACCAATGATAAGATCAAATTTTATCAGGCACTGACGCACGTGTCTAAATGAGATATCGAGCAGATGCGCCGTAACGTTGTGCTGGGTACCTGAACATAGCGATATACCAGATAACTGTGAAGCAGACGAACTACACTAAGCGAAATTAATATAGGGGCATAATGTATGACTAATAAAAGATTACAGCTGAATGAAGTAATTTATTATATTTGTAATGTACCAGTCATGAATGTATTAATGCACTGTAAATAATGCTTTTGCAATGCAAGTATTTTTAAAAAAACTTGGTTTTAGAAAAATTGGTGCGAAATTAAAATAGAGGCAGTACAGATTTGTTAGTATTTACTATTTTATTATTCCTATTTTATTTTCAGTTTTTTTTTAAGTTGAATTCTAATAGTTAGTACTTCCCCCTTTATTGGTAATAACCTCAAAAATTCGCTTTGGCATTGAATTTATAAGGTCGTGAAGATATTCGGCATCCAAATTCCTACAAACGTCTTGAATAGCTTGTTTCAGTTCTTTAACGGTGTCGTACTGCCTGCCATTTTTGTATACTCTCCTTGCCATTAATCCCCATAGATTTTCGATTGGGTTTAAGTCCGGGGACCTCGATGGCCATTCCAAAATGGGGGTATTTGTCTTATTGAAATCATTTTTCACCACTTTGGCAGAGTGGACTGCAGCATTATCGTACTGAAAGATAAAATTTGGTCCTCCGACGTCATCTGCGAATTCATCTAAGACATATTCATTTTAGGTGGAACGTATAGGAGAGGCATTTTTCCTTGGTAGCTGAAAGCACCCCATACCATCACACTACCTCCTCCAAAGTTCCGGCTCATTCTTACTTCCGGCTTATGCCGCAAATCATGCCAATAATAATGGAACCCATCCGGACCATCTAAATTAAACTTTTTTTCATTGCTAAATATGACTTTTCTCCAATCTGTGGTCCAGTACATGTGATTTTTAGCAAATGAAAGCCGACATTCTTTGTGCCCGGAAGTAAGCGCTGGTTTTTTTATTTTCTTTTTAAAGACCAATGTTGGAGTAGCATGTAGAATTTGTTGGACACGTCGTACTCCAATTTGAAGGTCTAACTTCGCTTCGATTTGGGAAGCAAATAGCTTGTTCTTGCGGGCTTCTGTGACTATTTGATTTTTTTGACGGTTTGTCACCTTTTTTGGAGCCCTTTTTGCCTTCCTCACTCCATATTCCTCACCCAAAGTGACGAAATGATCGACAACATTTGCAGATCGTGATATTTTCGCAGCAATTTGTCGGTTAGAGTAGCCATTTTCCTTAAGAACGTTTATTTTAGTTTTCTCTTCCGCAGCAACAAAATATCGACATTTATTCAGCACTCAAAATGGTTCCAAAAGTATTCAAACCGACTCAAGTGGTACCACAGTGGACCGTTCTTGGTCTAAGTGATCCCCACCACTTTAACGGAGGGAAGCCACCTAACCTAGCCTAACCTACTTCTTAAATATAGAATCCCTTTCGTTTGACCAACATTAACGTCGGTTAAAACGTCAATCTCAGCACAACTAAGAAGATAATGGAAGAAGGCCAACTACATGCATGTGTGAGCAAATCAGGGGAATGAGAACATGTCCCACAGCGTCATTTTACTAATAGAACAACTTACAAAGCAAGAAAAGGAGCTGAGAAAAAGAATTGCATACATACATATATTGAAAGTTTTGGATATAATGATCAAAATGGTACCAATCTTATCAATGCCTATAGTAGACGATATTAGAAAGTTACATTTTGGAGTCAACTTCCACAGTTGTGGATAAAAACAATAACTGAATTATGATATGGGGCTGGAATTTAAGGGTTATCTAAATTAATAATATCAGAAATATCAGAAAGTAAAACAGCAGTAATATTGAATAATAAAACAGCATTGAAATCTCGAATTATAACTTGCAAGCTTCTATGTAAATTCAGCAAGCTAGAAAATAATAACACCTATTGATTTTTTTTTCATGGCCATGCACAGAAGTAAATCAATTTTTTCAAAATTAAAAAGAACTGTGGCTTAGTGTTTAGTAATTAACGGTAGTGAAAGCAGCTAAGACATTGCATTATAAGGGATTATATAATAATAATATTATAATAACAATAATTAACCAATTTCATTAAATACTGAGTTCATATGAAAACAAGAGCGGTTAAGGTTTTATCATCGTTCGGTGCAATTTTCATACGAGTCGCGTGTAAATCTCAAATTGCAAAAATTTTCAGAATGTTTTAAATTTTCCAACTCATCCCACAATTGATATTGCAATGAATCTTCTGTAAAACTCTATTTTTCAAAACTTTATTTAGCGTTTAATATAATATATTGTAGTAGTGAATGTGGTCCCATCTGTACCTGAGTGCTTCGGACATTTCTTTCTTTATAAAGATCTCCGGAAATATATATAGGTATATAAGCCAAGAAAGAAACATTAATCTTAACCCGTACCATTTTTACCCGATTTCCTCATTTTCGAACGAATTATTTTATGATATCAAGCTTCACATGTTTGTGATGTGAAACATTTGGGGCATTTCACGTCAAGCGGACAAGGAAAAAAAAGTGAGGTTCTGAAATTTGTTCATATTAGGTCCAGTTGTACTTCTAGTAGATATGAATACGAACACATAATATTTTTTTTATATGATGTGTATTTGTCAAGTTATGGGCTTCTAAAGAATCGTCTATATCAAAATTCGTATATTTTGGAAGAATTTTTTCGTATTGAAAAAAATTACAATAAATTTTAAAAAATTTCAAATTTTCAAATTACCCGATTTGCATCAAAAGTTTCCTGCTCTTTTTAAAAAAGACATCAATTTCGAAAAAAAAAATTTTAATGTTCAAAACCGGAAGTAAACATTTCGAAACAACATTTTGGAAACTTCGACCAATTTTATTTTTATTTTTCTTATTTCAAAATATAGCTTAGAGTATATATATAATACACCAGAAGTTTTGAAATAGGATCTGCATTAGTTAAGGAGGTAGGTAAATTAATGTGTGTACATGTAGCAGTAAGTATGATGTTAGGTGTTTGTGTATGTCGGCCGGTTAGTGCGAATAGAGTTAGTATTATTGTGGTTTGTATAGTATTTAGTATGTATAATAGTATTAGTAGAAATTAGCATATAGTATTAGTATAATTAGTATTTTAGTGTTAATATTATAAAGAAATAATGTTTGTTTGTTAGTTTCTAAGTTAGGGTACCCCTACCCTAACCTATCTCCGGAACTACTAAAAACGACTACTACTACTACTTAAAACTGCTGTGAAATTAAATGATAATGTAATGAAATAACGTAATAATAAATTCAGAACGATTTTACCATAATTTTTACAATTATACCTTGAGCATCTACGCAACTGGTTCTTTTTACAAGAATACTTTCCGTTGTCGGAATGAAGGCATGCATTTTTTTTAGTTCCTGAAATGGTTATTGCAGAATCAAACCGGGGTTGTAAAAAAAATCTTTCAAGGTTAATATCATCTTTGGAGCAGTAATAAATCGCTGTTTGTTTTAAAGATGATTTTGCCCATTTATATAACTGCATTGGTGAAACTATTGATCTACTTGCAGGTAATTGTAGACTTGCACGCGTCGCTAAACGTTTGAGGTTTCCCCCAAGACCATCACATGGCCCCTTTCCATGAGACGTTGAGTGAAAATGTAACTCTGCATTCGTATTAAAATCATGTTTATAATAAAATAAATTCACAAAATTGAATCTATTTTTAAAATGTTGAGAGGCACTATCGGTTATATATATAATTTTAGACACAACTATTGCTTTTTCAAAAAGGTGTTTGTGTAGTATTTTTTGGTAAACGTAAAAAGTGGCTGTATCATGTTTTAAGTCATCTGAAATCATTGCTGCCATCAATGCTGCCATGTTTTATTTCAATTCCGTCTCTATAATAAAACACCGAAGTCAGAAGTGTTGCTTGGTCGTTATTCCAATGAAAAGATTGGGCAGCATCTTGAAACTATAATTTTCTGCAAAATCACATTGTACGAGTATTTCTCCTTCATTGATAGTCTCCTTAAGATTTTTAAAATAAAGCGCCTGTGTCTTTGCAATATAAGCATGTGGTTTCAGAGTATCCAAGGCATCACACAAGCTATCTACAAAATCATCAGAAGATAGTACTAGAGTAGATAATGTGAATCGGTCTGTTCCAAGCCACTTTCTAAACTGCACTTTTGTTACTTGATTGTTATTGAATATGATTTTCAAATTATCACGAACTGCACTTAAGCCAGGACAAGACTTACAACATTCAATTGGCGGTGTTGTTGCAGTCATTAAATGACACGTCTCTGTTGAATTGGGACACATCATCTTGCGAAGGCAATCCTTATAAGATGAAAGTTCCATAGCAGTCCCAGCTGTAAGATTAGCTATGTCTCCACTATTCAACATTAGCTTTACATTTTGGTGGTAAGTACAAATACATACCATATGTGTTCCAGGGTCGCCAGCGAGGATACATTGTTTGGGTCTTAGAGTAAAAAACTTTGTTAAACCTACTTGTACGTCTGGATATTCTTCCTTGAACTTCTGAAGAAGTTCATCAATATTGCACATCAGAAGTTGTTTTTGTATGTGAGTTCTTTTTCCGCCATCCTGTTTAACAGATATAAAATCTTTTTTCCGGTCATTATTCGGCTAATGTCTTCTCGGAGATAAAATTTTTTAACCAAGTTTTCGGTCTCGGGTAGTAATTTACGACCACCACGTGGGTTCGGAGATGAATACCAAACTGATCTACAAGCTGCTTTGCTTTTTTCGCTTGTCGCCTGGATGTTTCAAACTCTTCTGCAAGTCTATTTTCACTCCAGGACTTAGGTGCTATGGTAAGGATCATAGTTTTCATAGAAGCAGAAGTAGATGGATCATTAAATTTCTCCTTTAGCTGCTTCAAAATGTCTTGGTTAGCTATTACTGTGTCAGTTTGAGTTGAATTATGTTTGAATTTGTCTTCGGGAATGAATGGTTCGTCTTGGATGTTTTGTGAAAGTTCACTCGATGTTGGACTACAGAGCACTTCTTTATTTTCGTAAGCTACTGGCGGTCTTTCCTTAAAAATGCGTTTCCTGTAAGATGCAAACACGTAAACGTTTGCTGGAAATCCCCACTTTTACACTAAACATGTAGAAATTATTTTTATACTTTTAAACTTTCGATGATTCACCAAACGAAATGGATTAAAACATCGATCACCGTACGAAGCCATTATAAATTGTCTCTGTCAAGCACCAGTCACTAAGAGGTCAGAGCAACAATTAAATAATAACGGAAATTCAAAATGATACATAAGTAATTAATTCTAAAAGATAGGGCAGATAAGAGAGTGGAAATGGGACTACAATATAATGATAATTATGAAGATAATGAACTTGTTATTAAGTTAAAATAATTAAATAATTAATAATTTATTAATTGAAGAAATAAACTTTTTGACAAACTACAGGTAAAATTATTTTTTATTTCTTCCTACTAATATTTCTACAATATTATGAATTTTGTCTATGTATTAATTTTTTTTTTATTTAAAAGTAACTACCCCTAATTATTGTTAGAGCTTCAACACAAATGAACAGGATGATAAATGTTAATACTGTCGTATTTTAATTTCATAATTCGCATATTAACCAACATAAACAAACGCCTAACATCATACTTACTGCTACATGTATGTACATACATTAATTTACCTACCTCCTTAACTAATGCAGATCCCGTTTCCAAACTTCTGGTGTATTATATATATTTTGAAATATAGCATGAATAAGAAAAATAAAAATAAAATTGGTCGAAGTTTCCAAAATGTTGTTTCGAAATGTTTACTTCCGGTGTTGAACATTAAAATTTTTTTTTTCGAATTTGATTTCTTTTTTAAAAAGAGCAGGATGCTAATCGGGTAATTTGAAAATTTATTGTAATTTTTTTCAATACGAAAAAATTCCTCCAAAATATACGAATTTTGATATAGACGATTCTTTAGAAGCCCATAACTTGACAAATACACATCATATAAAAAAAATATTATGTGTTCGTATTCATATCTACTAGAAGTACAACTGGACCTAATATGAACAAATTCCAGAACCTCACTTTTTTTCCTTGTCCACTTGACGTGAAATGCCCCATTTGTCAGTTGTAACATAAAATCTATGAATGTACTGTTATTAAACGTGCAAACATAAAAACTAAGAAAATATAACATCACAATCACTAATTCAACCCGGCGAAAAATAACAGGAAGTACTACACCATCTACGATATTTGTGCCTTGTTCGCAACTATGTTCGATATCCATATTGTTTTAAGACAATTGTTAACAACAAATATAAACAACACAAGCTTACGACAAGCTAAAATTGTCATTTTAGCTTATTAATCTATTCTGTAGACAACTTTGAAATTACAAACATGGGCTGTGCACCAAGAAAGATAGTCAAATGGATATTATATTAGAATTTTTTTATTGACATCTCTTTATATTCACATTTAAAAAAACAGTTTCTTAAATCAAAGTACTCATATAGCCTCACAATATAAAGCTTTTAGTCCTTGGATGAATAAAGATAGTTTGCCATATATGTATGTTCGCAATAATATTTGGCATTTTTAAAAGAAAGAGACATAAACATAATTCCATCTTTCAAGTTCAATTTACATAGTTGAGTTCAAGTTTTAGACAGTTTCATATCTGATACAAAATAAATACTAGATTTTCAAAATGTCTGCTTTATCGCTGACTTTCCCTTAGCTACCTTTAAGCCGATTCACTCATTTGTTAATGAAAATATTCAACTTCTTATATTAATTTTTAGACTTGTCGTTCCTGCTTCTCGATAGTCTATGTAAACAAGGCAAAGGAGTTAAATCAATAGAGATTCTAACAAGATTCTACAGCTTGTCTCTGAAACACCAATCCAATGTTTTCCAGATAATTTAACAAGCTAAAAATCCTTTCCGTTACACTTTTAAGTCTCAACAGCTTTAAGTTTTCGAGCGTTATTCTTTCTATTAACCGTTGTCACTTAAGAAATCTAAGCAAGGAGAAAATTTCAACTTTAATTATACGATAGCATGTATACTTCAATCAGCGAATAATGCGCATGGCATACTCGTAGATGGCAAAGCTATATGTGAACTTGGATTGTTGTATTGGCTGCAGGAGTAGTTCAAATTTTCTCGGGATTTTAAACGAAACGGATATTCGAAAGTGTTGAGTGATACGAATGTAGTTCTAAAAAGAAGTGAAGTTTAGTATCAATTTATGAAATTTGTGGTAAATTCTTCAATTTGTATCTTAGATTATAGTAAAATTATTTTTTTTATTGCCATTTAAATTAGAATAACATCGTCAACCCAATGTTTTAATAAATACCAATTTTTAAATGAATCACAAAAATATGATTGTTAAATACTGTTTATAAATTAATCTGAATCAATAATTTAAATTTTCTGAATACACAGGTTTTTTAGTGTTAGTTGTATTTTTAGTTTAAAAACAAAATAAAACAAATTCCGGGATTGTTTTAAATACTTAAAATATCTCTGGTGTGAATTCGTGCGAACTAGTTGAAAAAACAATAAGAAAAGACCAAACAAATATTTTCTTGATAAAATTCAATTAGTCTTGTTAGTACATATTTACAAATCATTCAAACCAAATATGTCTATAGTGAAGGTTTGTGGTTAACGTACTAAACGAGTAGTGATTTTCACGCCCTTAACTTGAAGCCAACTTAATACTAGGAACAAGTAATAACCAAAAAGTCCCATGTCTGGATTTTTAAGTGGATGTAAAATCAAAATCTTGTTATTTCTCACGATTAAAAAAGTGTGTATTAGGGCGTCATCGTGACGATACTTTTTTTTTATTGATGTTGATATGCCTGTGCTCCCTGCTCGGGTTGTTGAACGACCGAAGCGTGGTTTATCTTTGAGTTCACCACTCAATAGTAAGTAAGGAATAGTAAGATTATTGACTTAGGTTATTACTTAGTACTTAGTTACACCTTGTTGCGAATTCGTCTACTGGGAAGCAGGTGTTCTATAGATATGTCCTTCAACATTATCACTCAGGCACCCGAACTCTTATACATTTAGCACTCATATTAATAAACAAAGGCGTCGACGTTGTTTGCGCCGTTGAGATTTTTTTGTTGATGCGTTCCAAGTGAAATATCGTGATATTTCTGAATATTATTACATAAATTATACATCAGCGTAATTGGTGGAGGCTGTACTGCTCTTTCTGCGGCATTTGCATCAGTAAAACAAGCACGTTGGCTATTTTCAAGATGGACTGCTAAATGTATAACAACAGGATGTCTCTCACGTATTGTGATGGATAAAATTCGCCAAATAGATTCATTAATACTAATATATCGTCCCATTTGGTACTGCGTCGATCAATTTTGTTCAAACTTTACATACACCATCTACATGACCATACAAATAAACCCAGAAATTTTATCAAACTCGGTTTGACTGTTCGTGAGTTATAAAGTCACACCAAGGCTTGCAACAATTTTTTATATATACTACTATATTAGGAGCGCAACTAAGTTCTCGTTGTTTTTTTGATGTAAATTTAACTTTATTGTAGAAAAAAGATTACTAATGAATAATTCAAAGTATTGCCCATCGCTGGAGATAATTTTTTCCAATCTTTCTGGCAGAGCTCGCATACCGTCACGGTAGAAGTGTTCGTGTTCTGAGGCTATCCACGAATCAAGCCATTTTAACATGTCTTCATAACTGCTGATCAGCCAGACCATGTGCCATCAAACAGAACAAGTGATAATCGCAATATCTGGGGAATATGGCGGGTGGGATAGGACTTCTCGTCCGTAGCGGGTTTGGCAACGTGAGGGCGAGCGTTGTTATGTTATGCTGTAGAATCAATTTTTCGTGCCTCTGCTGTGGCCGCTTTTCGTGCAGTGCTCGACTCAGTCGCATCAATTGAGTTCGATACCGTTCCCCAATGATGGTTTCGTTTGGTTTCAACAGCTCATAATAAATATCACCGTCTTGATCGCACCAAATACACAGCAAAACCTTCGCAGCATGAATATTCGACCGAGCTGACGGCTTTGAAATATGACCAAGATTTTTTTCTCTTTGAATTGCTGTAATGAATCCATTTTGCATCACCCGTAACGTGCGAAGAAGAAAACCTTTCCTTTTTTGCTGATGGAGTAGTAGCGAAAAAACGACCCTCAATGTTTCTTGACTTCATATGGAACCCATGTTCCTTGCTTTTGAATCATTCCCAATGCATACAATCGCTTGGAATTGCTTAGCGGGTAACTCCTAATACTGAAGCAAGCTCTTTTTGCGTTTGGCATGGATCCTCATTGAGTAATGCCTCCAATTCAGCTCGAAGGTTTTTGGCCTTCCTTCACGCGAACGGTCGTCAACATCGAAATCACCGTCTTTGAAGCGACGGAACCAATCAAGGCATGTTGTTTAACTTAGAGTAGCATCTCCGTAAACTTTTTGGAGTTCTCGATGTGCTTCAGCCGCAGTTTTATTCGAATGAAAGAAGAAAAGCAACACTTCCCGCAAATAACAATTATTTGGCATAAAATCAGACATTTTCACACAGCCAAAAGTATATGACGCAAAAACAAAATCACTAATCTGTCAAAGCGGTTTGTTTACCATATGTCTAAGCTTGGTTCATGACGCTTTGGATACGTCACAATCGACCAGCACTTACTACTGGAGCCACCTCTTGATAAACAGCGGGAATTTAGTTGCACACCTAATAGATTATTATATTTAATGCCATACTTCAAACAAAATACCTCCCAAGAACATGAAGCTCTTAGAGAAAAAAAAACGACTACAACCAATAACACAGGCCCGCCAAATGAAGGTCATAATTTCCTCTCTGAAATTTGATGGAGTATTTAGATGCGCTGATTACGAATTTGTACTTTGTTTTTCCATCACCTCCTGATTTTTCAAAAAAGTTACAGATAGAAAATTGAGAAAGAAGACAAGTTTTCACATAAAAAATATATATTTAAAAAAAGTACATTATTTTTAACTCAAAAAACTATTAAAACATAATAACAACTTATTACTGGGCTAAAATACATGTACATTTTATTTGTGGAAGCTGGTCCTTTTTTTTCCTGGAAGCTTCGGTTGTGCGATTTTCGTTTAAATTTTCGGTTTGGATCATCGCGCTTCAATAACCAACAATAGTCCACCATCATATTAGCATTCCATTTTCCTTGATACCGGACTTCGAGCTCTTTCAAATCTGGGTGATATCTTTCGCCTTGTTTTTCGCTAATGGTTCCTAGATTTTCTGGGAAGTAATCAATGTGCGAATTCAGAAAATGAAGTTTAATGCTCATATTACAACCCATTACACCAGAATTCGTAATCATTTTGGCCGCTATTTCTTTATAGTCGAAGCTTTTATTGTTCCTCAAAAAGTTTTTTACCACTTCCTTAAATGATTTCCACGCTTGTAACTAGGCATCATTGAGTTTTCATCAAATTTTTCCTCCGACATCAATTTTCACCCGACATCAAAATTTCAATTTTCAGGGCCGACGGAAATACCTTCTTTTAGCTTAGCCTCTGATAAAGATGAAAAAATTTAATGCAGATATTTGAAGCATTCCCCATCTTCATTTAAAGCCTTTACAATTCATTATACCCAATTTGATGTGTAAAGTAAAACTTTTCCTCTCTGTTTAAGCACGTTTTTGATTCCTGGGGTTAGTTCAGTTCTTGGAGGCCATTCCTTTTTGGTCCAATGATGTTGTTTATCCCGGCTATCCCATTCGCAAAGAAAGCACGGGTGTTTTGTATAACCACCTTGTGGGCCCAGTTGACAACTTGCGAAGTTCTAGTAAACAAGTCGAACAAAATTTTTGAAGGGGTCCAAGTTTTGTGAGTAATATAGGCATACAATTTCAAGTGACTTAGAAAATTAGAGAAAACAGCTCAACAGTATTTCTTGATGTCTCTAAAGCTTTTGATAGAGTCTAGCACACAGGGTTGCTTCACAAATTCAACTAAATCTTCCCACTATACTTTTACCTGCTACTTAAGAGCTACCTTAAACACCGTACTTTCACAACATGCGAGCTGGTGTTCCCCAGGGAAGCGTATTGGGACCACTACTTTACTTGATATACACCGCCAATATAGCACAATACTCAATGGTGGCCACGTTTGCGGACCATGTAAAATTTTGCTCTAGCTTGCTGACGTAACGGATGTAAACAATACACTCCAAAGCCATTTAAACAACACCATACAGTGGTTCACTAAATGGGGAATCTAAATTAATAAAGACAAATTATGTATATTCTTTACAGTAGAAGGAAAATTGATAACTCACCTTCTATAAAAGTGAACAACAGAAGCATACAAACTGATCACACCAAGTTCATGTTGACTGTAAATTAACATGAAAATAACACATTCTAGAAAAGAGGAACCAGATAAAAGACAAATTTCGAAAATACTATTGGATATTTGGTAAAAACGCAGCGGTTGGTAAGAGTAATTCTGCGCTTGATCTCAGCGCTGGTGTTGTTATCGCTGGTCACTAATGAGCTAAGGTAGACAAAGTCCTTAACCATTTCAATTTTGTAGCCGTCAATTGTGACGTTTTGGCCAAGACGTCGGTGTTGTGTGTCTTTTTTGGATGACACCATATATTTGGTTTAACCTTCGTTCACCGAAAGACCTATTTTAGCCGCTTCTGCTTTAATGCTTAAGCTTCGAAATAACAAAGTTTAATTTCTAGGTCAGGTGAACGGAACGGTGAACTTGCGAGCGCCATTCCTGTGGTAGCATCTCTCCATCTCCTCGATCTCACGCTTTTTGTGCCCTCTTTTTTTCTTCCTTAAAAGCGCGTGTTTCTCCGTCCTTTTCTGCTCGTACAGCTCACGAGTGGCTTTCGTCCGTCTATGTAGCATGGCTTTGTCGACGGTTTGCTTTGCTACATGGGCTTGTTTTCAATGCTCATCAAACCAGGTTTTTCTAGCTGGTGGCTGTTTGAAACCCAACACATCAGAGGCAGCGTCTCTGATAGCGCGCTGGCAATGCTTCCACTGTTGTTCTGTGGATTGTGCCGGTGTCACCGGACTTTACGAGAGGGAAACTCGATCGGCGAAGATCCTGCGATTGTAGCTTTCCGACGTCAAACGCTTATTGTTTTGCTCGACGCCGTGATATCCTCATTCGTACCTTGCCTACAACAAGGTAGTGATCCGTGTTGATGTTGGCTCCTCGGAAGGTTCGTACATCTAGGATCCTGGAGGAGTGTCTGGCGTCGATCGCAACGCGATCAATCTGGTTGATGGTCGACTGATTTGGTGACACGCTACCGATCCAATTTTAACAGATCGGCATGCCTGTGGCGCAGTTTACAACAGATCGAAAGTTGACTAAAATGTTTGGCTTTTCTGCGATCGGTAGTGTGTGTGTGGTGCGGTTGACGATATTTTCTTTGAGTATTACGAATTTTTCAGGAAGCGTATTAAAATATTTTCTTTTATTAACTCGGCGGTGAACATCGTGAAATGAGGATCGTCAACCGATCCACAAATGTGTGGCGAAACGAGTTTCAACAGATTGATTCGATCGGTAGCGTGTGTGTTGCACGCTTTAGACAACGTTTCGTTTGAGTAAAAACATTTTTGAAAAATAAATAAAAAATATATTTTTTTGGAAAACCAGTAAACAAATTATTTAATTTCTATGTATGTGCATTTTAGGTTCGTCATATTCGTACAAGTTAAAAGGACAAGGAAAATCAATAATGCCTCGAAAGAAATATTCCGGTATTGAAGAAATAGAAGCGAAGATGAAAATTTTTTGCGATCAATCAAACAAGCATATGAAGCTTCGAAAGTACGATAAGGCTCTAACAGGGTACACGTCGGTAAGCTAGCTTAACAGATAACAACGGCGTAAGCACTCTTTGCATTTTCTGTAACTTTAAAACTGCCTTTTAAATAAACTATTAGATGAAACGAAAAAGATCACTGTGGTTCTTATATTATGCCCAGAGTTTTTATTCAATATGCCTTACATACCCTTAACAGTTTTTAGGGTCTTTTACATTGCTTGAATTCATAAGAGGCAGTCTGCCCGACCTGAGAAGATCACGACTAACAACGTTGCTCACAGAATTTGTTAGTCAGTCGTTCACATTATATATTAAGAGTAATGAAAAAAAAAAATTGTACCGAATACTCATACATCTTATTGAATATAAACTTCTTGTTATTTTTAATACAACTTGCTGTACTAAGGAATTAATATTCGATAAAATGCAGACAAATGCATACCTACTAAAACTGGTTTACAATGCAAATATTCCCAGACAACACCTTCACTCCTCTCTTCCCTTTCATAAAGGTTTGGCGCAATGAAAGTTTTTTGTTCCTTGTCAATTTTTTTTCAATGGTAATATTATGTATATTTTTCTACATGTTTATAGTAAATATTTGAGTAGTAATGTTAAATCAGACCATATTGTATTGCTTTTTGACCATAAAGAATACAATGCAACTATGCAATCCGATGACCCTTGTGAAAGTAGAAAGACCTTACGCAATCAACCTGCATATGTTTGATGTTGCAATACCGTATCCATTAAATCGATTCGTCGAAATGTAATGTTGTATCCAAGCAACTTAGTTTGTTATGTTAATCATTTTCTTAATACGGTCACTCGAAAATTCTAGCATAGTTTTCAAAATTGCAAAATGCAAAATTTCAAACTTGCAAAAAGCCTTCTCGAACCCGATAAAGAGCAGGAACTTTTGCAAAGTTTCGTAAGAGTTGAAATTGATTCTGAACCATATAACGCAGAGCGTGCATCACGAACAAAACCTAGTCTCGCGGACAGTAGTTCGAGAGATAGAAAAAAATCCGTGTCCTTTGTAGATGGCGAGAAAAGGGATCAAAGGAAGAAAAGTGAACCGGAGATTCAGAATATTAAAAAACGGAAACCCCGAGAACTATTCAATGATTACTACACGGACAAGGACCGTGCAGCAGCGGTGAGTGCCGGGTCATATGACATCAAGCAAAGCCTTCAATTGAAAAAGCAGCAAGATCGCACTGAAGTTCTGGTCGTTGCAGAAGAGGACATAAGTTCATTGATATCGTTGGGATTAAAGGAGATGAAAAATTCAAATACAGAAAATGCAATTACGTGTTTCACTAAGGTCTACTTTAATTTTACTCCTTTGCATTGTAATACATATGTTCCATTTTCAGGCGCTCGAACTCAACAAAACAGACGTGAACGCGTTGGTTGCACGAAGTAAATGTTATCTTCTCCTAGGGGAGGCATCGAAGGCCCTTCAAGATGCTGAAATGGCCTTAAGCGTTGAACCCAATAACATGCGCGCAATATACCAAAAGGCTGAATCTCTGTATTATTTGGGACAATTTGAACAGAGTTTAATGTTCTTTCACCGTGGTCTTAGGGCAAGACCTGAGTTAGCTTCGATTCGTTTGGGTGTACAAAAGAATCAGGAAGCCATAGAGAATACTATTGGAAGTTCAAAGCAGAGCAAGCCTTTGAAGTTATCGGTTGAAAATACACCACGAACAAAACCAATATCACACAGAAATAAACTAAATATCACAGAGATGGAAAAACGAAGTGGAAGAAAGCTGCTTGGCGAGCTTCGAACTGACAAGGAATATTTAGAAAACCTCTTGAAGCATCCAGATTTGACTAAGGGAAATAAGCTAAGTGAAAATGTGTGCAACCTCGCAACGGATGCCGTTAATTTCCTTAACAAAAGGGAAGAATTCTGGCGTCAACAAAGGCCGTGCTCGGTTCTTCTTAGTCAAAAGAATATGCCACAAGACGCCTTCCCACATTGGTTTTAATGGAATGCTTCTTACGAATTACGAACCTAACAGAAATAGTTTTATGCTGTTAAACTATTCAATCAAACTAATATCGTTGCTTAGTTATTACAATAATTCTAAAGTAGGAAATTAATGTTTTACTTTTTTTTTTCTAGAATAAAACGTGGATAATATACGCATTCGCAAACGTCTGAAATCATTTTAAATTGCGAAAAATCAAGGTTGACACCAAGTACATTTTGTTACATGGAATACTGGATCTTAAACGATCCTATGTGCAATGTCATTATCTTATTTATTATCATTGTTTTGTTGCATGACTTTTTTTTAATAATAATAATATAATAATATTGTAAATAAACTTGTTTGTCTGGTTCGGTTTCTCAGGCGCTTTGTGGGTGGCATACGCAGCGGTCGTCTGCGCTCGTTGCAAGATCAGTGTAGATATATTTGCGCTTACTATTGTCGCAGCAAAGACTAAGGTAGCCCCCTTAAACTGGTTTCTATTCCACGGTTAGAACTATGTGGTGCGGTATTACTGGTTCGGTTGTTAGCATTTGTGAAATCGTCGATCAATGTCAGTGTATTGAAAACATTTGCGTGGTGCAATTCTAAAATTGTGCTGCATTGGCTTTCGTAACCCCCTCGTCGCTGGACAACGTTGGTGGCCAATCGAACCGCCTCCATTCTCAAGATAATCCCAAGACATTCCTAATATCATATTAAATCGGAGTCCAATCCGACTGATTGCTTTCTATACCAAAGAGATCGAGGGCTGCAGTCGGGATTGTTCGCAGTGCCCCTGTTATCGCATCCGTTAAGGCATCCGTACATTAGAATAGGTCTAACAACCGCGGTATAGAGCCAGTGGGTAATATGGGCTTTGATACCCCAACTGGTGCCCAAGGCTTTTTCAAAGGTGTATAGCGCAGTTGTTGTTTTCTTTATGCGTTTTTCCGCATTCAATTTCCAGTTGAGCATCCTGTCGAGTATCACGCCAAGGTATTTGTTTTATTTTTCCCTTACAGTAAGCATGTTGTGATTTCGAAAGCATGCTTTTTTGTAAGTTTCCGTGAATGTACAGATCAACGAGTCTCTCCAGCGTCTTGATATGAAAGGAAGAGAGACTGATAGGTCTGGAGTCTTTTACCGTTGTGTGGGAGATTTTTCAAGGCTTTTGGTATAAATGTACAATAATATTTACTTCCATTCAGGATAGTGGTATGTAGAACCAATCTAGGCTGGATAAGAATAATACAAAAAGCCACGGTTCGAGAATGCCGTAAGCACGCTGCATCTCTACCGGGTAGGCTCCATCCGTACCTGTAAGATTGTATGGAAAGAAGCTATCTATCGCCCTTTTGCTTATGTGGAAATGTATTGTATACTGACTCTTCACTAGTAACCGTTGCGGTGCCATCTAGTTTGTTAATTAGGGCGGGTATAGTGGAAGCCTTTGACATTATCTTGCTTACTCTACTGGCCTTATTTTTCTCTTATATTTCTGAGCAGAAATTACGCCAGGCCTTTCTTACCCACTTTTATACAGTCTGAGGCTGTTCTTGTAACGGTTCCAGTCCTCTGTTCCTTTTCGATTTTCTGCTTTGTCGAAAATCCGTCTGCTTTGCTTTCTAAGAGTACCAAGATCTGCAAGGGTTTGGTTCCCTTTGCTGGTCTACTACTTGGGTAAAACTTTAGAGAGGATTTGTTCATTGCTCCTGTAACTTTAGTCGCCAGACGTCCAATTTCTGCATGCGACTTGGGGTTACTTAATTGAGCGGGGTCAAGGGCGCCTTGAAGGTTAGCCTCATATTTGTCCCAACTGATCCATTTAGGGTTCTTAAAGGATGTTTTAGTTGGGATCTTAAAGTTTAGATAGAAGCGAATGTAATTGTTAATCTTCGGCCACGCGATTATTGCTAATCCATGGCTCCTGGATAAGAACTATGTCGTTTCCACTTTCTGCAAGGTGGAGAATAAGATTGGCAGAAGCAAGCTTACTGTGGTGGAGGTTTGTCTGGGTTATACATAGCATTGGAGCTATCGCTTAAACCAGATGCCTCTGTCACAGCAACCAGATCCTCCGAATCAGAGGATGGAGTATCAGATTCCTTCCGTGTTCTGAAGGAGGCCGAGGTGGTGGGAATCGTGGCCATCGTCCTGTTCGTATACCTTCAACCTAATGGTTTTGAAGCCATATCGAGCCTTGCATCGCTTTTAATGAAGGAGGGAGTCTCTGTTCAGCAACAGGGTAACTGTCTTGTCTGAGTTCTTTTCAACCTCAGTCTTAATGATATTCCAGTTGGTAGCAAAATATCTTATGGGTCGCTGGGTTCAACGGGTATACGGGCGAGGGCCCTTGGCCTGAACGTGATCTTGTCCTTGGTCACAACCTCCGGCTTGGCACCTTCCCACAAATTGTCCGCCGCGGCGACAGTGGCCCTTAGAAAGGATGCAGCCCTGTCTCAGAGAAGGCTGAGGTTGATCTTACCTTCAAGGATATTCCAGTGCTCATGAGTGATGTGGCCCTCTTCATGGCTTTGATATACGATCGAACCGCTAGGTGATCCCTCACCTTTGAGAATAGGCGCTGTAGCGACTCTTTGAGGTGGCTGACGTTTCATCGTGAGATCGAGGGATCGAATCTATCTCAATCTCACGAGTAAGCGGGTGTAGAAAAGGTCCACCACAGCATAGCCGGTTCTACTGTGGTAAGGCATGTATACTGTGGGCTTTGCCGAAGCAACCGAAGGAACTCGTTAGGGCTCGTTTAACACCCAGCCTTCCATCCCTCGCCACGACTCTCTCGCTCTCACCACCAGGGAGTTAGGTATCTGTTGTTACCTCTTTCTTAATGGTCCATTACGCACGATTGATACATAAGACCATAGCTGACACTAACCGATGATAAGTCATTTCCAGCGGGCGCCCACGAAGAGGACTAGAAGAAGAGGATTTTTGCCCACCTGTTAGATCGTTACACTCACGAAAGATTTCACCATATATCGCATTAGACCGTCAACATCAAAAGTCAATATTATCTACCCCAACTAGGAGTTCTATACAAAAGCGTACGAAGATCAAGATGCAAAAATGCGTGTGCTGTGTCAGTAATGCCACAAATATCTATGCTGCCCCCAGCCTGGCTCGCAAGCCTTGAACGACCATTCACATCAGTGGGAATAGACTATTTCGGACCACTGTGGGTATTTCCCATGGGTGGGGCATGGGAAAGTCTCGTTCGATCTGTGAAGACTACATTGTACCACATATGCCCTGAAATGAATTTAAATCACCCTGAAAAGCGCCATGCAGAAGTCGAATTTATAATCAACTCTCGACCTCTAACATTTGTTTCTCTATTGTTGACGAGACACTTACCTGAATCACCTGATATTAGGCTCATCAAGCGGCTACAAGCCAATAAACAGTGAAGTAACTGACCTGCATACGTAGGTCATGGCGACCATGGCGACAAACTCAACGGCTTTCGGATCAATTCTGTTGTTCTAACAACGAACGCAATTCTAATGTTCTATTCTGCTGATTCAGTGTATCTATTTCCTTTCGCATTGTGTGAATTTAAAAATCGCGAAACTCGGTTTTTGCTCTGAAATTTCTCGGAAGGTGGGAAATTCGTTCATAGACGTAACATTCGACGTAACACGCGTGTTGCCATGATTACTAATACTGTTGGGACAGAAACCCAACGGCCAGCCTTTTTTGAACTATGAAAAGAATGTTACTTTCCAGTAGTTACAAAATCCTTTATTTAAACAAAATATAATTAATTTACAATTCAAATTTATGGTTTCTTCTACTTACATATGTCTAGACCTTATTTTTACTAAATTATAATTTTTTTTTTGAAACTAAATTTCTGGTTCTGGGTAACCTCGTGAGCGCTACAAAGGAAGTGTGAAGGTGGATTTTTTTTTGCTTACTCAAGCCGGAATCAGCTTTTTCGTTAAATTTCTTATATTTTTTAACGAATTTTTATATTCGAAACAATGAAAAATAAAAATGAAATGAATATGTTCAGCTTGGATTTACTGGATGTTATTTATGTTTCGCTAATAGATACTTATAAACATATTTCATAAAATATGGACAATATTATATAGATATAAAAGCCAATCATTTTAAGATTGGATATCGTTTGTTCTGAAAAAGACGAATTAACAACTTACATGGTACGAAGAACAGTATCCGCAAACAAAGTACTTTTAAGACAAGGAATTTTTAAATAAATAGGTAAGAAAAAGGAAAACCAACAGTGCCCACAACAACTAATTTTTTTAAATAAATATTCTAATATATAAACATTGCAAATTAAATATTTTCCAAAGTTTTATCCGAATGGCTGCCTTAGCTGCCTTTATAGCAGAGCATACTCTGTACCCGGCAAGGAACATTTTTGATTGTTACAGGCTCTATTTCACGAATAGATAACAAAATTGCGCTTTCGGTCCTGAATTCTTTTCGGATTGTCTGCGTAATGAAACACAATAGCACAAACAATGAAACCAAACCGCACCATTATTGAACTAAGTGGGTTAATGACTGATTGTCACATGGTTTCTGTGGCTCATAGCGCCTTCCTCATAGCGTTGGGGTCATAACCCACCCAAGTCAAATTCATAAATTTCATACCAAAAAAGAAAAGAACGGTTATCATGTTGCTGCTTCGCTCTGAAAAATAACACCAAACAGTTACCGTTTGAGGATGCATTATTCTCTATGAACTTTCTGAGCCCAAAATACGGTAAGGATAAAAAGCGGACTCATCGGAATTTTTTCCAAGATCGATGTGGTTTTCGGACTCAATCTAAAACCCAAACGAAAAATCGATAATGAAGTTGATGATAAGTTTACTTTAACACCTAAGTACAATAAATTATACGCAAATGGTAGGGATTAGATATTTACCAATGTTTAAGCCACAGCAACAATATTCTCAACAGAACACGCTAAACAAACGCGAAGATAACATACGAGTATGTTATCAATTATTATCATTTATAATAATATAACATTCACTTTGGAAATCTTTGCTATAATTGTTGTACTTTAGTGTGCACGTGGCGATAAGCTTTCTTTATGCTGTTAATAAGCATGATTAAAAGAATTCCAAAAAAAGCATACATGTTCACGGCGTGAGTAGTCTTTTATAAGTTAACCACAACTCGTATATAGATACGAGGTTAAGTAATGAAAATGATCGACACTCGGCAAAGGTGATTAAATATATTAACTTGACCAGGCCCGATGGCCGTGATGCGGAAATTTACATTTCCTCTAATATGCATTGTAACATTTTATAATACACAAAATATTGTATATTTTAGCTTTAAATTTATTTCTGTTGATGTTTCTTTGAACTATTCTATTCTCAATAAAATACATATTATAATATATGTATATGTACATGTGTACAAGTGATTTGTATACTTTCTGCTTTTTAAAAATTTGAATAACTTAAAAATAAACTAAAACTACCGCCACCCTAACCAACCATAATCTACTCTAAACTACTCTAACCTACCCCAACATATCGTAGCCTATATAAGCTGCTTACGCCAGTAAGGCAGGCTTTGCCTTGAAGGGACTAAACTATCAAAATTAACCACTGACGAAGCCCGCTCCAACCAGCAAAAGCGCAGATGCCGTCGGACAATCGGGCTCATTAAGCGCGATATCATGTTCGTAGAGGCCACACCACTTCACGGAATTTAGGGCTACATGGAAAATTAACGGAATCACTAATCTATGCTGGATCAGCCCACTTTGATTCGAATAGAGGAATCCTTTTGGGAGGAAAAAGCCATTAGGACACACCCTCGCGTTGTAAAAGTAGTTGGGGTAGTAAGGCCTGGATCTACACGGCAATGATAAGACCAATAATCTCATAATCTCATATGCATCGGATGTCTGGTAGAACAGGCTAACACGCAAACACGTCGTGGCCACCTTCATCAAACTCCAAAGAATTGTTTGTCGCAGCTGTACGGGGGCTTCCCCCATCACACCGGGAGCTGCTCTAAATGCTAATAATAATAATAATTTCTTTATTCCTTTATACAGCTTACAATAAATTACAGACTGATGAATTTACATGATTTTTGTAAGGAATAGTTTTGTACAATCTATTGTCAAAGACAAGTGGCGAAGTTCAATTTCACATAATAACTATAAACTGCTTTGATGAATCTTCCATCTTGACATATATGTATATCAGAGGTTGCGCACTGAAAGCCATGTCTCGCCTCAAGAGAAATGGTTTTTGGTACAACTCACATATCCTACGACTCCTGTCTCATAGTCCGGGAGCCGGTGACACTAAAACTGCACTTATATGGATTCTGATATTAGGATAGGAATCAATCGTATTTAATCATAGGTACAACATAGGCCCGATGTGCCAGGATTTATCCTGGCAGAACAATTTTTATAAATTTTTATTTTTCTAATAATCATAAGTAATTTGCACTTTTATGGAAATTAATTTCTAAAAGACCATTTTATAGCAAATTTTACGTATTTTCAAAAAAAAAATGGCTCTCATCGTGGCAGAAAAGTCTGTCACACCGACTTTTAATATCTAATGTTAATAAAATGTTTCCCTTATCGGAGAATTACTTCTTTTTTTAATCTCTTCTTTCGAAATATCTCTGTGTGACATCTCAAAACTTGACCAAAACATCTGTCACACCACTTTATATTATAGCTTCAACCCTTCAAAATCATGAAAATGGAGCACATTGATATTTTTTTCTGTCCTGTTTTTATTTTCGACACAAAATACAGTCTATGTCATCTATAAATCTTTCTCTTTTAACCTTCAATAACTTTTGAATTGAGCATGAGTTACTCTAAAAGCCTTGAAAATGTTTAGCTCATCTTTGTCCCAGGCACAACAGGCCTATGTTGTACCTATGATTAAATACTATTGATTCCTATGCTCCTAGTTTTAGTGTCACCGGCTCCCCGCCTATCATGGATATACCCGCCGACACAATGACACCTGCCATCCTATTGCGCTATACTTTCACTGTCAAATTTCCATGGCGTCAGGACTGGCTCTGGCCAGATGGCTCCAGGTCTGGGCGGGGTCCGGCGCTTCCTACACTTTTCGTTAGGAAAATATGCGTCCATCTTTCAATCGAAGATATACACAATCTAATGGTCATGCACTATGTTATGAAGCACAAATGGAAGGGAAAAGGCATACGCGTCTGCAGTGACAGCCAAGCTGCACTCAAAGCGGTTTCCAACTCTTTAAGCAGCTCCAAATTAGTGCATGAACTTTTTGAACAGAGTGGGAAGACTAAATTCACTAAGGGTTCCCGGGAAATGGGATCTCTTATGAACTCGCTAGAAGGGGTTCAGAGGAGAGTTTCTTGGGACCGCGCACGCCCTGTCTGCAAGAAATCCGCAAAATTATTCTTATCCTTAAGGATCTTATCCTCGATTGCAGATGACTTCCGGGCGTCATTACGGGCCATTATACTTTTGCTAAGCATCATTGCGTGTTTGGCATCAGTGAAATGCCCCCCTGTGCTGCATGTTGCGAGGATGATGGCACAGCTGAACACTTTCTCTGAGACTGTCCTGCCTTCGCTCCTGCACGGTGGCGCACCCTTGGAGCCGACGTGGTGTGTGCCGAATCTCTGATTTCCATATAACTGAAGCTCCTCTTAACTTTTCTCCGGACAACGGGGAAAGTTCAATAAAGAAAGGTGTCTGTCTGGTAGTACAACGGACCAGTATTTGCGGCTGAGTACTCCAATAGATAGCAGAAGCCTTCAACTAATACGTATTATTGCTATAGAAAACTGTCTACCTGCAAAATCCTAGCCCTTTGGTATAGGACCTGGTTAGGGTAAGATTTCGAATACTCAAAATTAATTCTGGAATCAAGCTGGTTGCTATAAAACAGCCATTTTGTCACAGCAAAAACGCCCCGAGCACTTGCCAGAGCAGCATTTATGTTTCTTAAAATAAAGGGATTAGTCAAGCCAAATCCCAAGGCATCTGACTATGTTAGACGCCCGTACAATCCAAAAATTGAGAACCTATGCCAAATTGCTTAGTATCCCTACAGGCCCGGGGCCAAGAAGTTCTGAAAAAAGTGGTTTCTAATTTCTTGAAGTTGATTTTCACGTTTCAAGTGTGTGACAATGATGTCGATCGTTGGACCTGATCCGCACGCAATTTACATGTATTGCTGTTATAATACGTATTTGCAGCAGCGAACGCCAATTCTATTTTTGGCATCCACCAAGACTTTCCCAAAAAGCATCGATTTCATTATTTCATTAATTAAGACTAGACAATTATGTATGGGAGTACAAATTAATTCGGTCCGTTTTTTTATGGTCAAAAAAAAATTTTTTTATTGAAAAAACCTAAAAAACACATCACTCAAAGTATTGTCCGTCGGAAGCGACTACTTTTTTCCCATCTCTCTGGCAATTTTCGAATACCATCTCTAAAAAATGAGTCCTCTCTGGCATCGATCCAATCATTGAGCCATTCTTCGATTTCTTCAAAAGACCCGAACCGGTGACCCCCCAAATCGTTTTGCATCCGTCGAAAAAGCCAGTAGTAGGAAGGAGCAAAGTCTGGAGAATACGGCGGGTGGGGTAAGACCTCCCATTTCAGCGTTTCCAGGTAGTTTTTGACCGCTACAGCCACGTGAAGCCGAGCGTTATCATGTTGCAAAATCACCTTGTCATGCCTTTCGGTCGTTTCTGGCCGTTTTTCACGCAATGCACGGCTCAAACGCATTAGTTGTAGTCGATAACGTTTCCCATCAATGGTTTCGCCTGGTTTTAGCAGTTCATAGTACACCACATCCGTCTGGTCCCACCATATGCAGAGCATGACCTTTGAACCGTGGATGTTTTTCTTTGGCGTCGATGTAGACTAGGCTTTGAATAGTATTTTTTCTTCTTGGGGTATATCCACTTTTCATCCCCAGTCACGATCCGGTGCAAAAATCCCTTCCTTTGATGTCTTTCAAGAAGCAGTTCCGAGGTGAAAAATCGCCTTTCGACATCTCTTGGTTTCAACTCGTACGGCACCCAATTTCCTTGCTTTTGAATAAATCCAAATTTCTTTAACCGAACGGAAATTGTTTGCTGCGTCACTCCTAAACGCTTCCAAGATCAGCCACAACTTGCAGAGGCAGGTGGCGCCATCTTTTGAAAACGGACCGAATTAATTTGTACCCCAATAGAATCATAGTATAAATAAAATTGTCCACATTTTGTATGACATATTTCAAAAGCATGTTTACCTAAAATGCAATCTGCCGCAACGTTTCGCGTCACCAAAGCGGCCCGTAAAATCATTTAGATTTGTCGGACCTGGTGATCTATTGTACAATATTCCAAACTCTACTGCAATATAGAGATCTATGATTTTCCTGTTACTTTTTTGACCATCGTTCTTTTTTTTTTCCCCTTATTTTTATTCCTATTTCGGATAACTGTCAAATCAAAATTAAAGCGGAAGTGTGTCGTTGTAACTTTACCTAAAATATGAATAACACTTAACATAATTCAAATCGCATGTAATCTCTAGTTTACCGTCTTTGAAGAGTCTGTGCTTGGATTAATTTGATTTTATTTTTAAAAAGTTATAAAAGATAGAAACTTGGTACTCCATGTCAATACAGATGGAAGTTCAATCAGAACCTCAATGAAAGAAGTCACCTTGAAATACATATTTCATGACCTTTATACTGCTAGACCTATACTGGTCCACATCAGATACAATCGGGAAGTATTTTGGGAGTAAATGCCAAAGCATGGGGTGGAATGATCAAAAGGATTACCTTTACAAAATGTTTTCGTTGCAATATTGTACAATAGTTTAATATTTCGAATTGCCAAATCACTAATATGCTAGAACTTCAAAATAAAACTACATATTTTTTTTTTTATAATTTTGGGCGGGCAAAAGGATTATGGTTACCCTTAAGTGTCCGGAATCAAGACACAGCATGAGCCGAAAGTATAGAGGGAGAATGGGGGAAGAGGTTCCTTAATCGGAGGGATTCCATAATCGTGTTGTGCGGCTGAAAAACGAATCTCTGAACTTAACTGTACGTCCGAAAGCAGGTTAAGGGTGAACTAATGAACATTCGAGTATTGCGGGTGAATTCATGGAGGTGAGAAATGCAATTGGCTAACTCATTTAAGCAACGGTTGTTAAAATAGCGATAAAACAGTGACAAGGAAGACACATTACGTCGGTGTTCGAGCGAGTCAATTGACTTTGCGATATTACTGTCTCCTATAAGTTTTATCGCTCGCTGTTGTATTCTAACTGTTAGATGCAGTGAGGTCTCAGGGGCACCAGACCAGATATGAGCGTTATACTTAAGCTTTTTATACGGGTCCGCTTTAGTGACAGTAGACAGCCTTGAGTTTTAGGAGCACTGAATTCCACTCTATTATTTTTACCCCAATTGATTATGCTGTCGAGGAATTCAATGTACTTAACATATGCTGCCATTCCAGTTCTATGGCCGAAAAGCAGGGACATGAGTCCTGGAACGAATATGAACAACTAAGAGTACTGTCATCAGCGAAGGAGTGGATTGGATTAGAAGTCACAGGCAAGAGATCATTTATAAAAACAAGAAAGAGAGTCGGAGACAAAACAGAGCCTTGGGGGACGCCAGCATTAATTTGGTGAATATCAGACTTGAACCCATCCAAAATAACGTGAATTGAATGGTTCGAAAGGTGATTTCTAATCCAAAGAAGCAGAGATCTATCGATGCTTTCGTCAATTGCTTTTGAAATATCAAGCACTCTTACTTTCGCCAAGATTGTGCAATGATTGGTTCCACTTTTCTGTGAGATATGCCGTCTCATCACCAGCGGACCTGTTGTTGCGAAAACCGTATTGCCGGTCATTAAGAAGTTTCCGCGTTTCAAGATATTTCATAAGCTGACGGTTTATCAGCGTTTCCATGACCTTAGAAAGAAGGGACGTTAGTGCTATGGGTCGGTAGGAGAAGAGGGACGAAGATTCGGCCTTTTAAGGGACAAATGCTATTTTCCATCTACTCGGAAAGAGACCTGAAGAGTAGGACAGATGAAAAAGCTTGCGCAGTGGTTTTGCCAGCGCAGAAGAACACCTTTTCAGAAGTATTGTAGGTGTACGTTGAGATTTTTAAGTACTCTTGCAACTGTACGAGTGCGAAAATGGATTTGTCCCATGGTGAAATCAACGCTCTCAAGTACAGGCGGAGACAATGTGGAATCTGGTAGCGTTGAGATTTTGCTAACCTTGGGACATTGTAGCACTTTCTGCCTCAACTTTAATTCTTGGAAGAATTTTACACGTCTAATTAATGCATTGCATTTCTGGCCCGTTTAAATTTTTTCCGGTTTTCTTCAGCAAGGTTGGTTTTGTAAATCCGAAAGCTCAACTCATATATGTAAAAACTTTTCTCAATCGCTAGTGCTAGTAATTCGTTAAAGCATAATATCTAACACAACCATATAATAATTTGCACTGTGTTGTGTTGGGGTCATGGAAGCCATTAAGGTAACGATTAAGTTTTTATGAACTTTATCATTAACCATTATATAATTTTATATCATTGTATATGTTATTCGTTTGGTACATTAATGAAAGGGATCTTCTGTTTATTCCAAACTCCAAACGACGAAACTCAAGAAGCTTTTCGAAGGCAAGGTTGCTATAGAGATTCTTGTCTATACTTTATGACAGCTAACACCAAAAAAAAAAACCAGTTCGATTGTTTCGATTTCGATTTGGACCTTGTGTCATTAGCTTCAAATACCAACACACTTACGACTGAGACTTACCGTTCCTTTATTTAATAACTAAATTGATGTTAATTATTTATTATATTAAGGCTTTTAGTTCTTGATACGATAAGGCCTTTAGTTTTATAAAAAAAGGACTAAGGCTTACAATTACTTTAAGATTAATTAATAATTAACTTTAAGCAATTGAACCTATCTGACTTACAGTACAAATATTATATGTATCAAGGAAGATCGCTAATTGGGTCTTTCTTGATATCGAGTGCATATTCGATTTTTGTGCCGACGAGTCAACCGAGGACTATCTATCTCGGTTGGGTTAGGGCAATGCTCTAAATTCGTATTATCACAACTATAATACATCCACAGAGGTCTCAGTGACAATATCAGCCGCAAAATACAGTTCGTCGGATCAAGTCCAATCCGATCTTAAGTGTAAAGTCATCAGACATGATATCAGACATGTCATTGCCATAAGCAGATATGAAGTACAAGACTACGGACGCATACAAACTGGACTCCAATTAATCTCTGACTGGTGCATCAAGGGGGGTTCATTCGTTTAAGTACTCGTACCTTTCACTTTTAAGAGAAAATTAAGCTCTTGCCTTATCATCTGAAAAGCTGCCAATATTACTTTGATCGAAAACTCAATGGAAAATATAGGTACTCGTATAATGTAACAATACTCGTATAAATAACCAAGTAATAAAAGCGATCAAGGCGTCATTATTAAATTGCCGCAATAAAACCAGACGATTAAAATTCGACTACACATGCCTATGCCGTATGGTGGAATAACACGGAGCCGAAAATTATAATCGCTATAGTTTCCATAGATTTGTATGTCTCAGCATAACAAGGGCCATGCTATCCTGAACAACGGCCAACCAAGACGCACTGAATGTACTTACTCCACTTGACATAGCCGAAATTACATCTATACGCAGTGCAGTCAAACGTCTTGGCTCAGAAAGCACTTTAATATGCAGAATCGAATCGAGTAAAATGTTAAATCTGTACTTACCAATGAAAAATAAGATCAATCGTTGGTCAAAATCAGTCCTGGTCAAAGAAGCTTCAGTGTCAATGAAATAATTGACCTCTTAGCCAGAACGGATATTTCTAATAAATATATGATATAGTACAGTGAAATCTCTCTTAAGTGGACAGCCATGGGACCAGAGCTTTTTGTCCATATAAGAGGATAAAAACGCAAATTTTAAAAAGAACGGAAAATTGTCATTTTTATTTCACGTATAAAATATTATACTCGTATATGCACATATGCGTACATTTACACACATTCATATTAATTTTTAAAAAAATCTTCAATCTGCCTTTGGCGTAGATTGCAACCTCTTACTATCACCGAATCATATTGAGATCGAAAAACAGATGTGAGCTGCATTGCCTTTTCATCTCCAGCTTTCAAAGCACATTTGCACAGATTTTCGCAAGCATTCAACGCCTTTTTGTAGGAGCATGAATCAATTTCAGTATCTGCTTCTACTTCTGCGTCCATATCCTCGCTGTCCTCACTTTGGTCATTCACACTTATAACGCTTGTTCATCTTCGGCCAAGCTTTCATTGCATCCTTCATCGGTTTGAACGTTGTTGTCACACGCGGTATACTTTAAGCAATGAACTTGTTCGTAACTAGTTTTTCTGATTAGTGATGGCAAATTTTGCAAACAGATCAATGGTATGTCGTCGTCTAGGATGTAGAGGACTTCATCCTTCGAAAGTTTGATTGCGTAGAAACCCAGATTTCTTGAAGCAGTTTTTTATTGTTTCTGGAGCAACCTTGTTCCATGCTGCAGCAGCCCAATTGATCGCATCTAGCACATTAATTGCAGAAGAAAGTTATCCTACACTAACAACGTTATCCATTTTAGCAATTATGTGATTAAGAACTTGTTCGCGATAAATTATTTTAAAATTTTTGATGATGCCCTGGTCCAAGGGTTGACAAACGGATGTAATGTTTGCTGGAAAAAATATTAAAGTGATGTTACTTAAAGTAAGATGAGGATGTGAAGTCGCATTATCCAGAAAAAATAAAATCTTTCTGCGTAGTTTTCTCATTTTGGTTTGAAGCTGTTTAACCATTCTGTCATCATTACAGTTGTCATCTAAGCTCGCTTATTCTAAAACAATTTCACTGGTAGGTTTGCTTTCTGTATGTTTTTGAAGCAGCGTGGGTTGCCGGATTTCCCAATCACAACCAATGGTTCAACTTCTCCAAACATGTTCGCACAATCTAACATGGTTAAACTTTCCTTGGAAGATTTCCCCCCTGAGCAGGACTCACCCCTGATATGAAATGTCATCGTAGGGAGAGCTTTAAGGAACAAAGCCGTCTCATCTGCATTGAAAATATCCTTGGATTCATATTTTTCAATTAATGACCCAATTCGGCTAGCCCATTCAGCAACGGTTATAATATATAATATAATACTCCAGGTGGCACCCGCAATAGCGGAAATCCACCCGCGATCTCCCTGATCGCGGCCGGGGCAAGGATTCTGGAGGCCCCACCAGTCATTCTTAACTCTCCGGCAGCCCGGAACGACACCGACTCCTGCGGCTCATTGTCCGACCACCTGGTTGGACTGAGCGTGAGCGGTGCAACCGACAGAGGCGACACCGACGATGGTGCGGCACGGGAAACCGCCAAGGTTGAACGAGCCCCAGAATTGGGACGTGCTGTAGATTGCACTGCTAAGTGCCCAAAAAGAAGGAGGAAGAGGCGTGCCCGAAAATCGTGCAAAGAGGCTGGCTAGCCGAAGGCACGAAGATTGAGGGCGAACCTCTGGGAAAGGCAGGTAAGAGGATCGGATCGGCTACCGAAGCCCATCCGACCCTCTCACCTGCAGATCCCGCACTTCTTGCCGGCGCGCAGCGCACAAAACGTCGGCGGCTAGTAAAGGCTGCTGCTGGAGGCACAAGCATGCCAGCACTTTCGGCATGCGCCTCAAACACTCCTCCTCTTATTGGTGACGGTCAAACTCCCAATAAGAGCGTGCCAAGTTCCAAAACGATGGAACGTGTTCCCCAGTATGAATCCATGATTTTTACTCAGATCAACCTACAGCATTGCAAGGCTGCTACCGCTCTTCTAAGCAGCAGAATTGCATGCAGTAGTACAAATCATCACATTGTATCCATTCAAGAACCATGGGTATGGAACAAACGCCTGTGTGGTCTTGGTGGCATACGTGATGCTACAATCCTTTATGATGAGCGATCCGAAAGGCCCAGGGTCTGCCTCATCATATCGAATACACTATCGGCAACCAAACTTGGTCAATTCTGTGGTCAAGATCTGGTAGCTGCGAAAGTGAGCTACAAGGCGCACGGAGAAATTGAACACTTCGTCGTGGCGTCTGCTTACTTCCCCTACGACTCGGTACTACCCCCGCCACCTAAGGCGGTTTCCGAACTCGTAGAGTACTGTGAAGCCAGAAGGATTGGACTCATCATCTGTTGCGATGCTAACGCTCAAAACACAGTTTGGGGCAGCAGCAAATGCAACCGAAGAGGAGACCATCTTTTAAACTTCATTCTTTCGTCTGACCTTTTCATCAACAATGTTGGCTCTCAACCAACCTTTGTGACGGCGAGACGACAGGAAGTGATTGACCTAACCCTATCTAACAGGCATGCGAAGGCCATCACTAACTGGAGAGTTTCACCAGATGTTACGCTGTCAGACCATAGATACATCGAATTCCAATTGAAGTGCGGGATCTCCCCCTCGCAGCCCAAGCGGAATCCGAGAAAAACAGACTGGGTGCGATTCAGGGAGGAGCTTGAGAAATCCACTCAAGCCCCACCTAAGCTCAAAACTAATCAATCGGTGGGGGATGCAGTTCATAACCTGAACAGCGCCATCACCAGGTGTTTTGAACTCGCATGTCCTGTCAAAAAACCTCCCAACAGGAAGCCGGTTCCCTGGTGGAATGCTGAGCTCCAATGGCTTCGTAGGGAAGCCAGAAGTCTTCTGAACAGATCGCTTAAATCGAACTCGGAAGATGACTGGAATAAATATCGATCGAAGCAGAAGGAATATAAGAAGCTTATTCGAAAATCGAAGAATGATTCCTATAAGTCCTTCTGCGAAGAGATCAAATCCCTGAGCGCGACAAGCAAGTTGGTTAAAGTCCTCAAACGAGGAAAATCGACAAGGCTGGAGGTACTCAGAAAGTCTGATGGTACCTTTACCGAGTCTAAAGCAGAAACTCTTAGCTTACTGTTTCAGACCCATTTTCCGGGAAATCAGACTGTCATCGGCTCGTTGCACACTCCCTCATTGGATACTGCGGCTGTAGCGATGAAAACAACTCGGCGTAGCTGGTATGTTGCGTCACGCGTGGCAACTACTGAGGCCATTGAATTTGCCGTGGCATCCTTCGATGGCTTTAAGTCGCCGGGCACTGATGGGATATACCCCGTTATGCTGCAAAAAGGTATAAGACAGCTGCTTCCTACACTGAAAAGAATTTTCACTGCTAGCCTGGCACTTGCCTACATACCTATCCCTTGGCGCGCGGTGAAAGTGGTCTTTATTCCCAAAATAGGGAAAGAGGATTACTCACTAGCCAAGAGTTTCAGACCAATAAGTCTAACATCATTCCTGCTGAAAAGCATGGAAAGACTAGTAGAGTTGCACGTGCGCAAAGTTGCCCTTCGAATGCATCCTCTGTCGGACATGCAACATGCTTATCAGCGCGGAAAATCCTGCGAGACTGCGCTTCAAAACCTAGTTGGGAGAATTGAATGCGCTCTCGAAAGGAAAGAGTACGTACTAGGCATTTTTGTCGACATTGAGGGAGCTTTTGATAACGCTACTTTTGACAGCATGTGTAACGCTGCTAGACGGCATGGCGTAGATGAAGCTCTGGTTTTGTGGATCAAAGCAATGCTTGTGCACAGGACATTGATCGCTGATACAGGCCTCGAACAATGTGTCAAGTCTGGAGTAAACAGGGGCTGCCCGCAAGGTGGCGTCTTGTCTCCGCTGCTATGGTGCATGGTGGTCGACTCTCTGCTAGATGCTCTCAATGCCTCTGGAATCTATGCCCAGGCCTATGCGGATGATGTTGCTGTTCTCTCTGTCGGCTCATGTTTAGCGAATGTCTGTCTCAAAGCGCAGGCGGCGCTAAACGTGATCGATGACTGGTGCACGAGAAATGGGCTGTCGGTTAATCCTCTTAAGACCGATGTCGTTCTCTTCACGAGAAGGAGGAAAACAACTGGCATTGCTCAGCTGGTGCTAAAAGGCATTCCCATCCCTATATCCAAGGAAGCTAAGTATCTGGGAGTCATTCTAGATAACAAACTTCTCTGGTCAAAACATGTTGAGTCCAAAACCACCAAAGCGCTGTCAGCTTTCTGGCAATGCAAAGGTGCCTTTGGCAAAACATGGGGCTTATCGCCGAAAAAGGTCCTTTGGATCTACACGGCAATGGTAAGACCGATAATCTCATATGCATCGGTTGTTTGGTGGAGCAGGCTGACACGAAAACACGCTGTGGGTTCACTCACCAAACTCCAAAGGGCGGTCTGCCTCAGTTGCACGGGGGCTTTCCCCAGCACACCGGGAGCTGCTTTAGATGCTATGATGAACCTTCCACCCCTTGACATATATATCAGAGGGTGTGCACTGAAAACTATTTCTCGCCTAAAGAGGAATGGTCTTTGGTACAACTCGCAGTGGAGTGAAAGTGTACTTGAGAGAGAAATATCCTACGACCACTGTCTCATGGATATGCCCTCTGACGCAATGACACCTGCCATCCTACTGCGCTGTAACTACACAGTCACATTTCCTTGGCGTCAGGACTGGCTTTGGCCAGACACTGAACCTGGAATAGAATGTCTTCGCATCTTCACAGATGGCTCCAGGACTGGTCAGGGATCCGGCGCTGGAGTTTTCTTCGAGCGCGAAAACATTCGACTGCACTTCTCGTTAGGAAAATATGCGTCTGTCTTCCAGGCGGAGATTTACGCAATCCTAATGGCCATGCACTATGTTGTGAAACACAGATGGAGGGGAAAGGGCATATGTGTCTGCAGTGACAGCCAAGCTGCACTCAAAGCTGTATCCAATCCTCTGTCCAACTCCAAACTAGTGAATGAACTCAAAACCTTTTTGAACAAAGTCGGAAGACTAAATTCACTTAGGCTTGTATGGGTTCCAGGTCACTCTGGAATCCCAGGAAACGAGATCTCCGATGAACTCGCTAGAAAAGGCTCAGAGGAGAGTTTCTCAGGGCCTGAACCCGCCTTAGGTCTACCAGCTTCAACGGTTAAATCTGACATCAATGACTGGGTCTTTAACGTACACAGTCGCAGATGGAGGGATTATCCAGGATGCAGGATGACTAAGCGCGCACGCCCTGACGTCTGTAAAAAGTCCGCAACATTCTTCTTATCCTTAAGGAGAAATGACTGCAGAAGGCTAACGGGCGTCATTACGGGCCATTACACTTTTGCCAGGCATCTCTACGTGCTTGGCATCAGTGAGACGCCTACCTGTGCTGCTTGTTGCGAGGAGGACGACACAGCGGAACACTTTCTCTGCGACTGTCCCGCCTTCGCTCGTGCACGGTGGCGCACCCTTGGGGCCGACGTGGTGGGTGCCGAATCTCTTAGCTCAACATCACTGAAGCCCCTCCTCACTTTTCTCCGGACAACGGGGAAAATACAATAAAGACAAGGTGTCTGTCTGGTAGTACAATGGACCAGTATTTGTGTCTGAGTGCTCCAGCAGATTGTAGAAGCCTCCAACAAAAAAAAAAAAAAAAAAAAAAAAAAAACGGTTTGTTGGCAGCTTCCGCAGTTATCGCTTTATATGAATTTTTGTGTCGTTTTAAAAATAGTCGCAACCAGTCGGATGATGCCTTAAAGTTTGTAAAATGATTTTCGTCGCAAAATCTTTGGCTTTCTTTTGAATGAATGGTCCAGATATAAGGATGCGTTTTTCGCGAGCTTCGATAAACCATTCATGTGTCAACGTATCGACCTTCTTACCTTCACTGCTACGAAACTTCCGTTTTTGTAGCTCATTCGCGCTAGTGCTCCAATCAGCGAGTAAGGATTTTTTATTTTCCAATATGTTGGCCACACACGACTTACCAACATTAAACTTTTTCCCTAAGGAGCGCACTCCGCACCCGCTCTGTGACTCTGCGAAGTTAATGATTTATATTTTTTCTTTTAATGTTATTGCTTTTCTTGATGGCATGATGATTTCTAACAAAAGGGAAAACCTATCAACCACATGGACATGAATCTAAAACAAAAATATTTTTAAACCACCTGGTCAGCTCTGTCTTGGTATGCAGCACCAAAATATAGCCTAACGCAGCAAAAAGAAAACATTACCGTCCACCTTCTGTCACCAAACAAAACTTCCTATTGAGTGTCTTTTACATGTAGAGATCTATCCCTAAAAGTGAATACCATACGAACAAAACATTCCATTCCATGTCCACTTAATATCACTTAATAGAATCGTCCACTTAAGAGGAAAAAAACTCAAACAAAATCATACTAGCCAACCATTAAAGTACATCTTGTCCTCTTAAGAGAATCGTCCATTTAAGAGGGTATCCGTTTAGAGGGAGTTCACTGTATATAGGTGCCGACATTTTCTGGGACATTCGCAAGATTTAAAATCAACCGATTTTTCGATAGTTGATCAAAATCACATAAAAAATCACACTTTTTTAAAATACACTAAAATTTGAAAAGGCCGATGTCAAAAGTTTTTTCCCACTTTCCATCGAGACCCTGCGGTATTAGATATCACTTAATGAAGGAACTTCTGCCTAGAGGAAGAGCGCAGACTTTGTTTTGAGGATAATGAGACTACAAAACACCGACTATAGACGCAAAATCAACCGACGTATTGAACTAAACTTTAATATTGACAGATATACTGTAACGTCAAAGTCATGGAGTAATGACGTCATCGCGGAAACAAGATAGTCCCGCTCAACAATCTGACTTTATATGGATCTTTATACAATCAGTTCATACGGCCGAAGGCATGGATGTTATCAACATCGGATGAAGAAGCCGTTGGTATTTTTAAAATAAATATTTTGTGTAAAATCGTTGGCTTAGTTTATGTTGAATGAAAGTGGAGAAGTAGATTCACCACGACCTGAACGGGGTATACAGTAACAATGGCCTCGCGCGGCATGTACAAATGCAACACGTAGGATTGATAGACCATGTTGGGTGAATTGACTTTAGAATTAAAGTTATTTATTTAAATATTATATACATATGTATGTATGTATGTATGTATAGCTGGTTTTACTTACGTTGACGGACGAGAACCCACGCTTGTTTCAATCACCTATATTTGTAGTTAGTTTAATTGTCCTATTAAAAAAATAGGTCTCTGTCTTTTGACGTTAAAAGAATAACCACTGGTCGTCTGTATCAGTCATTGTAACTTCTTATTTCAAACATTTTTAAATAACTGATAAAATGAACAAGTGCGCGGAGTTGCATGTATAATCCATGTTTTAGATGAAGCTCCATCGCGATTTTCTCAATGAATTTATAATCTTAGTTCAATCAAGGGGTACGATTCATTTACTACATGCACTGGTCTGAATGTATTTGAATATATGAATGTATAATACGCTTATATCAACCCAGTATTAATGCAATCCTATCGTCATGTTGCTATTCGAAATATACAGATCAAAAGCGAACGAGATATAAAATCACGTTTATTCTGAGAATTAAAGCCTCAACCCATAATATATGTTACATAAATTATTGTAAAATAATGAACAAGTGAGAGGGAAATAAGACAATATCACGACGCATGTACCATATATTATGAATGCTGTCTGTGATTATAATTATTATTGCACGGCTGCAACTATCTTAAGTACACACGTTTGTATACAAGACGTCTGCTTCTCACAATTACTTTATTGGCAATTATTTATTGAAATGAATAAAGAGAATTTGCTGATAAGGTGCGTCGCATCTGGGAGCATGTATCGTTATCTCCGCGCTCTGACTCCTACAGTCGACAGTGCCTGCCAGACATTTCTGATGGAAGTTTTATTTCTCATTTGGTTTTGATCCGGTTCGGATAGTTTGTCGTTGTTGGTTCCGCAATATAAATCAAGTCAATCAACAAGGCTTCGTGCATTTGTATTTACTATTTACCGGAATTTAAAATAAATAAATAAATAAATAATTTGGAAAAGATGCGTGTGTGCATAATTGGAGCTGGTATTGCAGGATTAAGTTCCGCAAGGCATGCATTATGTAATGGGTTGGAACCAACGGTGTACGAACAAACAGACGGGATCGGAGGAACATGGCAGTATACTGACGAAATTGGAAACAATAAATATGGCATTGAAGTCCACTCCAGCATGTATAAAAGTCTTCGGTAAAAATGACTTAATTTTATGCTTATTTTTTCTTGGCAAAAAGCATTATTCAAAATCTAACTTCAGGACAAATCTGCCCAAGGAAATCATGGGCTTTCCGGATTTTCCCATTCCACAGCAAGATGAGTCATATATCTCGTCCGAAAAGATTCTGGAATTCTTAAACTTATACACTGATTCGTTTTCTATCCGGCAACATATACAATTTTTGCATTATGTTGTACGCGTTCGACCGGTCAACGATGTATGGGAAGTAAGTACAGATTTTCAAATGCATGACTTGTTTTACGAAACGTCTGGATCAATTCTACAAATAGGTAACAGTCAAAGACCTAAGAGATGACATTATACGCAAGGAGTATTTCGAATATATTATTATTGCTAATGGCCACTATCATACACCTATGTGGCCAAAAATAAAGGGATTGGAAAATTTTAAGGGCCAGAAGATCCATAGCCACGATTATAGGGATCCAAAGTCATTCAAAGGTATGATTATGTAACATGCGAGTAGTTGTACTTTTGTTTGTAAGCTTGATAATGAGCATTTCGTGATAAAGTGCATTGTAGTTTAAGTCACTGGAACTTTATTAGTGTCACAATATATCAGTGACGTTTTCATTACTTCGTACATATAAACAAATTATTTATACTATTTCCGAATCTAGTGCAGAGCTAAAACAGACTTGAATATACATACCACATTAACGCACTTGACATACTTATTGATCACGCAGTAATTAATGATGCTCCCCTTCCTCGCTTTCAGATGAAAATGTTCTCGTAATTGGGGCCGGCCCGAGTGGTATGGATCTTGCTCATTCAGTATCTAAACATGCAAACTTTGTTGCACTCAGTCATCATTTAAAAGAAAAGCCAAAAACGATATTTAGACCCAATGTTATTCAAAAACCAGATGTTGTTGGTTTTAGTGAAACGGAAGCTCTATTTGCCGATAACACCACGGCTTCCTTCACTACAGTCTTATTATGTACTGGATATAAGTATTCTTTTCCATTTTTGAGCGCCGATTGCGGAATACATTCTGAAAATAACTACGTAAGACCGTTATACAAACATTGCATTAACATAAATCACCCAACAATGGCATTTATTGGAATACCATTTTACGTTTGCGCCACCCAAATGATGGATCTTCAAGCCCGTTTTGTGATGACTTATTTTTCTAAGAAAAAACTTCTTCCTTCTCCGGAAGAAATGAGAGAAGACACTGAAAAAGAAATGAAGAAACGATGGGAACAAGGCCTACAAAAGCACCAGGCGCATATGATGGGTCCTATCCAAGTATTTATTCTCTAATTGATTGAGGTATTTTTTATGCTAATATTGTTTTTGTTATTTTGTTAGTTCGGCTATTATACTGACCTGGCAGAAACAGCTGGTATTAAGAATATTGATCCTGTGATGGCGAAATTACACGACATTAGTAGCGAGCGATTCCTGCATAACTTGCTTAACTTCAGGAAAGATATTTTTAGACTCATCGATGAAACAACTTTTATTAAAATTAATTAATATCGCTATTTAAGTACATGCAACACCCGTTCAATGAAGATATATTTTCGACGACTTGTATTAATAGTTAAACGTTTTAGATGTCCTCACATAAAATAAATCAATGCAGCTGTACCTTAAAATAATAAAAAAAGACGCATTACTTAAAAGTAGTAGCAAGATCCTGGAGTCGAACAGTTTGTTGAAGGTCAGAATATACATACCTACCTATATATATCAACTACATAATATTATGTAATCGACCACCATATTCTTGAGAGGTTTGTTCAACTTACTAATGGAGTTTAAAGCTCAAAACGTCTAGGCTCGGTAAGCAACGTGAACTGATTATTGGTTTCAGGAGGTCTCAAAAAATATTGCCATAGAAAATAATTGTATGTTAAGAAGATACATATGTAGCTCTTAGATACCTTAAATAAACAAATGTTGATATTTTTCAATTACCTCGGCAGTATCTGAGATGTTTTTTTTTTGCTGTGCGCTTCATCTACACTTTTAAATAACAATACCTTTGAAGCAAATAAAGGTCTTGCACGTAACTATGCTTAATAAGTACACGTCTACTAAGTCTCCTCAAAATCCATGTGCTCGATTGATGTGTGGTTCTGACGAATTGAACTTTCTTTTCGCATAATATTACTTAAATAGTATAATTTTGCTTATTATACAATAATACAAATTTGTCTATTCAAAGGAAGAAATACGCGCAAAAAGAGGTGCAAACGGCTTATAAAATTTTGCTGATGTTGACTTGTTTTGGCAAGTGACGTTCAAATTCCTGTAAACAATTATTTTGTACCTTTTTTGCGTTTAAGTAGGTAAAATACGCGTAAATAAGTGTAAGCATGGTAAAAATATTGTAAAAGACGTAAAAAAGATAAAGAAGAGGTAAATAAAGTAAATTACTGAGAAAAAAGAAAGGCATTCAGGCATATCAGTCAAAATTTAAATAAATAAAGAAAATAAAGAAAATTTTGCAATCGTTCTTTCAGTGTCGTGTGTTGATTTATTCCACTAAGTGAATTGTTGACAAAAGAATTATACTTTGGGCATAAGATTTTTCCATTGCTAGACAAACTTCTGATGTTATGTTTGTGGTGCGAGTCCGGTAACTTGTCCCCTCCAATCTGATGCAGGTAACCTCCTTTGGCCAAGAACTCTAATAAGGTAGAAGCAAATTTAATAATATTTGGTACTGCTGCTCGTCGACGAGCTACTTGCTCTTCTGATCTTTTATATTGGCGAGTACGAGTACATACAAGAATTTGTCAACCTAGAGCTCTGCATGAGGCTACAAATAAATAAAAATAAAAAGTTTGACTTTTTTTTGAATTTCGACATTAGCAAGTTTTTATGAGTTCGGCAATAGTAGTATTCGATTCTACTTTCTTACAGAGTACCGATTAGAAATAGAATCGCCAATCACTTTCGCATAATTTTAAAATTCGAATAGCAATACAGGGTAAGGGCCCTGAATGTCATTCTGATTGTTTCAACAATGTATTTTGTTTATTTTCGGGAATATACTCACGTGGTTGGAATTACCAGCACGAATTCTGTTGTTGCAATGCGAACTTACAGATATTCTGTAATCTTGCGAATCTTTAGAGAAATTTACTTTTATTCCTTTTCTGTCTGTGCAGCAGACATGTTCTTGGTATCGTGATGTTTTTGGCATAGTATTTTACCACCCATCTTCTGCTTAATTATATTATCGATTTATTTGAGTTGCCTCTCAATCTTGCCGTTTCACAGGTTCCTATTCGACGGAGGCACTCGAAGTGATCTCATCAGTTTACTAACAAAGCGTGGCCATTGCGTCCTACTAAGACCGTAGGACTGTGCCATCTCCGCGTATTTATCTGGTCTCACAGCACTTAATCCGCAATGGTCATTGTCGTATACGAAGGTTCGTAGACAGTTAGTAGACCATTCATTCGTGTCAGCTAGTGTCAGTCGACAGTCAAGCAGCATGATGCAGATAGGAGCCGATTCTAGGAGGCGACGGACGATACGTTGCGAATAACTTGACTCTGTACTCTATGCTCCGCAGAACCGTCCAATCGCTTAGTAGACACCCCCTAGTATTGGGTGTGTTTTTTTCCTTAATCACAATGTTATAGTTTTGTTGTAGTTTTGTACCAAATCTAAGCGCAGGGATCGAAAAGTGTCATGAGCTGCAATGAAAATATTGTGTTGAGTTGCTTCAGGTTCATATGCTGCTATATTGCTACATTCTGTAGATCCTGGAACCTCCGTACTTCACCGCTATATAAATACATATAACTTTATGCTTAAAATTACGCCTCGTTTGGCGTTGGGTCGGTCCCTTCAAATCACTTCATAAGAACTTTGTCGAATATTGTGCTTTATGTTTAGCTTTGTTGCGCTTACCAAAAGTACATCAGGGTTTTCGTCATGCAACATGTTGAAAAGTATGGCTCTTCGCTCAGTCCTAAACAGTGAATTCACATTCATCGACTGAATCTTTAAAAGACCTATCGAGCTTATGAAGATTGTAGTTACACTAGGCCTAGCAGAAACGGATAGTATCTGTTTACTCGGGTGGGCTCTCATGGATCTTCTGTTGGAGTTGGTCGATCTGCCCTTAAATGACGTGAAGGATGCCTCAGAAAGAGGCACTGGGGCTTTAGGAACAGTCATGGGTTTTTGTACCGCCTATCCCAGACCAGCCGCCACTTGGGCGTAGGTCATCACATCTAGGTGTGTTTATAAGCGAACCGAGAGACGACTACTGCTTACGAGCCAGATTTCTTTTCTTCATATGTATCTTGGAACCTTGGACATCCTCGATAGTTTATAATGTATCCCCGGCTCCCACAAAGCACGCAATTGAGCTGCTCGCTGTCAGCGACTATGTGCTGGGTCAGATCGTACCTGTGGTTCTTGTCATATCATGGCTGGAACTGGCACTTAGACCCGGCGTCCAAAATTAGGGAAGTAATGGACCTCTCACCCTCATCTTGCTGATGGGTGAGTTGGACCAGGAAGAAGGGCAATGATTCCCACGAATTTGAGGTTGTCGCTCTCGAACCCTTTGAATTCTGAGAGCATTTTCTCGGAGTCAGCGATCGAATATACACGTGGAGCATTGGCCGCAACGTCTCGGCTTTGGGGGTGAAGGAAAAGAACGCCGTCGTGGTCTCCTTTAACAAGCCCTTGAATCGCTTATACTGCTTGGGGAGCACTGAATAGCATAGCGGTTTTCGCAGCTGTTGTTGCTGTTGCCGCGGTTGTTGTTGTTGCTGCTGCTGCTGTTGCGGCTGCTTCTGTTGTGACTGCCGCTTACATTGCGAGTGGCTATGGCCCGTTCCTCTTTTCCTGCCGCATTTCGGAACGCCGATTTTTTTATTTTTTTATTTTTTTTTTTTATTTTTTATTTTTTTTTTCAATTTTGAATTTTTGACTTTTAAAATTTTAATTTTTAATTTTGCTTGTTTTTAATTTTGCACAGCCTATTGAGCAGAAAGTGAAGAATATACTACAGAGTAGTACGTTTATATGGATAAGATACGAAAGAAAGAAAAAACAAATATATGTATATCAGCATGATATGTATCTGTAAACTCTACCTATCCGTGTCCTCAGAATGATTCAAAAATCATATAGTGAAATGGCTCACTTTTATACCATAATTTATACTCAGATAAGCCCCAAAGCCTTCCAGTCAATTCGACTGCAAGCTATCTAACCACGAATCAAAAACGAATGCGTAACTATCTAATATCACTCTGCCTGCAACGCAGTCTCTTATCAAATTATTTTGCACTCAATTTAGCTTGTGCAAAATATATATTATATATTTTCTCTGTTAGTTGATTGAATTAAGCCGCATTGATTGAATATTCACAGATGTTGTATTTTTGTCGGTAATAATTACAAAAAATAATAATGTCAAATATTATATTTGATATTATATGTTAAAGTACATCCATCCATAGTGCTACTGTAATATACATTCATTATTTATTTTAGTAGTAATAATACAAATCCATCTTAGTATTTAAAAACAAAATATAGGCTTAATAGTTCCAATGCTGCGGTACCTGGCGAATTAAATGATCTCCTCCTATAGTATCTATTGCTCGTTGTTGAACTATTAAATTGGAAAACAAAACAAGTTCAAATAATTCAATTTAATTTAATTTAATTTAATTATTAATTTTTTAAAAACAAATCAACCTTGTCCAAACCGAACTGCATTTTATATACATATTATAAATGTTTAAAAATCACTAAATTACCTAAAACTTATATTTAAAAGAAAAATGAAAAGATGCGTTTGTTCATCTTTGAAAAACAAATTCTCACCTGTGAAACGTTTTAAATGCAATTAGCCCTTTGGTATAGATAAAAAATTGTATTAAATTGGCTCATAAATAAAAAGTTGTAAGTGCTATTTGACTCTGATTGATGATGATTTTTTTTTTCAATTTACCAGACTTACCGAAGTTTTCAAAATATTCTTATATTAAAGGAATTGATTTTCAAATTGTATACCGAATCGAACTATAAAGTGAATAGTTGAGTAAGTGACTTGGTTATGGATGGTTCTACATTAATATCAAACAGAATGAATTGTGGCTCTTATATAGGGGCCATGCATTAGCAGCGGGTAGGCAAACAAGCATTAAACAAACGAAAACATATGTCATATTAAGCCAGACCGTATTTTAATGTTTCATGTCCATGAATATCGATAGATAGTATCTGAAAAAAGCATTTTGAATATTAACAGAGTCATGTTCAACGCCCGCTACTTTGTTATATCAGTCAAAATTAAGATAAGTAATGGAAATTTACTTTGGTACCACTTTTAATCTTAAATATACTTAGTTGAGTCTATACTTTATGTTAATTTATAGTACACAGTCACATTCATTAACAGCTATGGCGTTAAAACTTAAGCAGATTGTTTGATAAGCCATAGATAGTATTGAAGAATAGTCTTCGATAATAACTCCGAGGAATGACCCAGTAGAAAACATCCAAAGTGAAGCAAATAGGGACGTCAACCAACTAAGCGTGCGAAAGTGGGAAATTTTTTTTTTTATATTATACACGCATTCAAGGCTTCATAACCTTATGATGTTGGCGACACGGTGCGGGAAAAGATAAAAGGGAAGAGGAATAGAGGAGAAGCCGATGGACATGGGTCTTAAATGCTTACACTGAGGAGGGATGTCCGAATCCGGCAGCGAATTCCAGATTCATGTGGTTCGGTTAAAGAAGGATTCTCTATACTTGACAGTACTTCCGAAAATGGGCTTCAGAGTATAGTGATGAGCATTCCTAGAGAGACGTGTGTTGCGGGAGAAATGTTGAAGGGGCGGAATGCAACTGGATATTTCATCAAAACATTTTTTGTGGAAGTATCGACAAAACAGGGAAAGGCAGGAAGCATTCCCGCGATGTTCCAGAAATTCTAATATTTGGCTAATGCTAGAGTTACCTATCGGTTTTAGAGTGCGATTTTGTATTCTGTCTATTAGGTAGGGGTCTTGGATGCACCGGACTAGACATGACCGTTAAACTCTAATTTAGGGCGAATGAACGCCTTATAGATTGCAACCAGATCTAAGGGTGAGAGATCTTCTTTTCCTTTTTTTTCTCCGGCGTTGTTATGGTCAGAAGTGTAGGACCATAACCTTCCCACTTAACTGCATTCCTACTGGTCCGCTTGTGGGGTCAACCGGTTTGACCTCAGAAAGTAGCGGCAGGCTTCCCGGTTTGGGATTACTTCATCGCTGAGGCCAATCAAATGCTGGTGTTTTTGCATTTGTTTGCACCAATTGTTTTTCGGCCTGCCTTTTTTGCGTGTTGAAATTGGAACGTTGATTGATATCGCCTTTTGGACGGAGTTCAAAGGATCTCTCCTTTGAACATGGCAATACCAACTGAGTCGGTCGCGCTCTATCTTTCTTGTGATGGTTTCTTTTACGTGGAGGCTTCCTCGGATCTTTAAACTTCTAATTCTGTCACGCTTTGTTACTCCCGCTGTCATGCGAAGCATCTTCATCTCAGTTGCCGTTAATTTGCTCTCATACTTTTTGTGAATTGTCCAGCATTGTGAACCGTATGTGAGCGCCGGACGTACAACTGAAGTGTAGAGCCTTCCTTTCAGCTTAGGGGGCATTTTTCGATCACAGAAGATGGCGGAGTTTTCCCGCCACTTCATCCACCCTACGAACGGGTAGCAAGATACTCTGTCTTCTTTGAACTAATACGATACCCGTGTCCCTCAAAAATGTCCACCCACACATCAAGTGCTCGTTGTAGGGACTGATCATCACTTATAATGGCCCCATCGTCAGCAAAGAATAGCTGGTGCACATTGGGGTCAGTCACTTTTCCTTCAAGCAAGCAATCAAGGACTACTATAAAAGCAGTGGGCTGAGGACACTCCCTTGGTGTACACCCAACATGTGTACATGTCTTGTTCTCTGCACTCCTCATTACCGACCTCATCGATAATGGAAGAGAGGTAGTTTTCCATGATGGTAATAAAAGCTTCGCCTTTTCCTTTATCCAGCTTATACCACTTGATTCTCTCAGACACCTTCGTTTGCTGCTTTGACTTCTTTCTCGCATCCATAAAAAATTCAGTCAGGAGGAGACGGTGTTGAGGGGCGATCGCGTCTCCCAGGATCACTTTGCAATCTTTAGCTCGTGGCTTCATGAAACTGGATACCAAATGATAGTCTATTTGAGTTTCATTTCCGCCGCTGCTATAAGTGATCAGGTGCCGGCTTTGTTTGACGAACATGGTATTTAGCACTATAAGACCGTACGACTTGCACATGTTTAGGATATCTTCACCTGAAGAGTTCCTGGTGCCGTATCCCAGCCCTCCGTGGTAGCCTTCATAGTCTTCGCTTGTCTTTCCGACATGTCCGTTTAAATCTCCCCCAACAAACAAAAGCTCTTCCTTTGGGATGATTTTGACAAGGTTGTGGAAATCTAGCCAGAATGCATCTTTTTCTTTTTGTTCGCATCCTACTTGAGGGGCATATGCGCTAACGATATTCCACACCTCACCATGCATCACCAATTTGAGAGCCATCAAACGGTCACTGGACTTTGAAATGGTTAAGACGTTGCCAAGTAACTCTGCCGCAAGGATGATGGCGATTCCGTTTTTTCCTTGATCCAATCCATAGTAAAACATCTTGTAGGCTTTTGTTTTAACGTCCAAGAAACGTGCCCGATTACCGGTGTTTCGCCATTTCGTCTCTTGTACGCACAGGATGTCTACTCGCCTTCTAACCATCATTTCTTCAAGCTCTAAGGGTGAGAGATACTAAAAATAATATAAGAAGCCTAGGCATTTCGCAGCATTTTTGGCAACACTAAATATCTAGTCGTTCCAATTAAGATTGTTAGTGACAACAGTATGGAAAGCTTTTCGGTTTCTGAGATGCAAGTGTCATTCACGGATAATGGCTGCGCGTTGGTGATACGCTTTAACGACAGGAGACAAAACAGGGTTTTGGAGGCCTTAAATTCCTTAATATCACTCCACGAAATTTAATGAGCTTAACATATGCAGCCGCTCACTGTTTACAGCCGAAGATCAGGGACGTAAGGTAGTGAACGAATATGAGAAGCTACGGGTACTGTTGTCGGCGAAGGAGTGGATAGGTGCACTTAATGTGTGTATGGGTTGTTTGAGGAACCATTGCTTGTATTCTGTTATATTCCCAATCTTTGAACCGCCGAGCGCCTGAAGCCACATTTCGTTATAGAAATTCCTAGGTCGCACGTTTGACATATGTTTATCGTAAGTCGGTACAACGCCTGTCAAAAGCCCGACCGCTCGATCGCCACATTAAGAACTTTAAGCATAAGGAATACAAACGAACTCAAAAAAAAGCAAACCCGAAAATTTGTTTACCAGCTCCGGTTAATTAAAAAAAAAAACTGTAATACTTTATTTTGAATGCATATATTAATTTAAGTTAGTTATCTTTTTTTATGTAATTCTAATTAAAATAATACAACTTTGCATTCTACGTTCCAATTTTTTAATTTCTAGTAAAAAAACATATTCGTATTGTAGTAAATGTAAATGAATTGAATTTTAAGTTTCTTTTTTCTTGCTTATTACCAGTTATTCCTACTTTTATATTAAATTAACAAACTGCATAACAAGATAAAAGATGGTTGAATTAAATTAATATTTTTGCATACCATCGCTCCTACTGTACATTTTGGGCCGTGCCATATGAAATGTGGTTATAGTGTTAAAGTTTTTAGTAATTTTTTTTATATAGTAAAAATAGTAAAAAAAATTTAAAGTCAATATGAAATAAAAATTTAAAAGCCAATGTTTTTTTTCCGTACATTTTTATTCAATAAAAATAGAATCTGTTGACATCTATGACATTATGCCAATGTGATACAAGATCATGTCGATGTTGTGGTATTAAATAGATGTTCACTCGAGAACTTATTTCCGATTGAAATACGACATTTCATGTGGTACATCCCAATAAATTGCTTTTGTATCTCCCCATTGTGAAAGTGGATATCACCCTAGATTTAGCCTCTAGCACCACTAAATACCCACGGCGTAATAAGTTATGCATGTACATAAATTTACCCACTTCTAAGCCAAGGTGTTGAGGTACCCGTGCCGATGGCTGCATGGTCAGTTAGTGGTTAAAGAGTACTGGCCGTTAACGGTCCCCTCCGATGCCCAGGCAAGGTCGGTTGTATAAGTGCCTTATCCCAGTATGTCGGCTCTGCTGGGACGGACCTCTCTTTCCGGACCTACTCGTGGGACCAACATTTTTACACACATGGATAAAAAAAAACAAAAACAAAAACAAAACAAGGAGGTCGCCTAGCCTTGGCACCTCATCCGAGGACGAGCTACTGGCTTCGAGCCAAGAAAAAGTAGCCAGTCCATCCAAGGAACAGGGTTCTAAGCAAAGTACCCCTATCCAACCAATTCTACCTCAACCTCAACCTCAAAACATACCAACGGCTAAAGTCAGCAGCAGCGACCAAAAGCCGGTTAAAAAGCAAAAATCCTCCGGCCAGATTATGAGAGAGAAGTACCTGAGAAGTAAGATTGCAAAGAATGAAGCAGCTGGTACTCCTCATGAGAAAGACCTAGAGGATCGGCGCAAATACCAGGAAGTGGTGGATGAGTACACCCGACTCAAAACCACATCAAATCGCGAGGGAGCGAAAAGGAACAGGTCTCAAGACGAGACCTCAATCGCTCCTAAAAGAAGCAAGGTCACGGCAGCAGCAGCCGCCGCGCCCTCCTCGCGTAAACCCCCCAGCAAGTTTTCCTCCTACGCGGAAACTGCGAGAGATCACCTCCAGGTCGCGCTGGGTGACAAAAACTCCTCCAACGGTAAAGCGGTGCTTGACAGATGGCCGAGCATCGAGGCTAAGCTTGACGGTGGATCATATCATTAATAACCCCAATAGCCAGATGCCTGGGTTTGACTCCGAAGAGATTGTTAGGGGTTTCCGGGTTATCAAATGCGCTGACCAATTCTCCAAAGACTTCCTTAGCGAGTGCATCGCTAAGGTTAACGATGCCTGGGATAAACTTAAGATCAAGATCATCCCCGCTAAGGATATCCCCAGGATACCAAGGGCACGTATTTGGCTACCCCGGACGACTATAGACAGCGGAAAGGTTCCCCAATGTCTCAAGTTGCAAAACCCCAACATCCCCACGGAGGACTGGGCCATCATAAAGGTCGAAGAACCACAGAACAACTCCCAATCTTACTTGCTCTCCATCAATGAAAAGTGCTTGGAAGTACTGAAGGAGGCAAACTACAAAATGAAGTTTGGCGTCAGGCAAGCCAAACTCAAAATCTTTCGCCCGACAGGCCCTGGTGACGATCTAGTTGAGATCGATGCAACTGACAAATTGCTGGAGGGCCTATCGATCGAAACGGAAGACCAACCTCAACTACACCAAGAGCAACAACAAAAGAAACAACAGTAACTACAATATGCTTAATGTCATACAGTTTAATCTCCAGCACTCGAAATGTGCGTCGGAGAATCTGCTAGTTTTCCTGCGGGAGGAAAACATTGACATTGGCATATTGCAGGAGCCCTGGGTAAACGACACCAACTACAACATTTTTTACAAAAAACAAACCGGTAAGCCCAGAACCTGTATACTAGCTAAGAAACAATTTAAAGCCTTTTTATGTCCCCACCTTAGCTCCGAAGATTAAACAGTCGTTAATCTGGAAGGTTCTGGCCAGCCGAACCTCATTATAGCATCAAGCTACATGTCACACGATATGCCATCTCCACCGGTTGAAGTGCAACTACTGGTTAGGCAACTTCAAAAGGGTAAGGATACCCTTCTTCTCGCATGCGACGCCAACGCCAGACACTCTCTATGGCGCAGTTCTGAAATCAACGAAAGGGGTGAGTCTCTGTTCGATTTCTTAATTACCTCCAAGCTCAATATATGTAATGTAGGTAGCTCCCCAACCTTTGTATTTTCGAGTTCGGAAGCACATCCTGGTTGGGAGGAAGTACTTGATATAACCCTAAGCTCCAATTCAACCAATTATAGGGTCGACAGCTGGAGAGTATCCAATCTAAAATCGTTTGCAGACCACAAATGGATACTCTTCAATGTGAATTTCAGTGCCGACCCCTCCATCCCCTTCAGAAATCCTAAACGTACTGACTGGAAAAAATTCAGCAGGATCATTAACTCCAAACTCAATAACCTACCCGATCCAGACATGGAATCTGTAGAACAACTGGACACGAAAGTTATGGCCATGGTCACGGCCTTCAAAGTTTCGTGCCCAGTTAAGCACAGCAAAAAAACCTTCCCACCGTGGTGGAATGAGGATCTCTCCGTTTTAAGGAAAATGACAAGAGACCTCTTCAACATCTGCCACAGACACAAATACTGGAAACCCTACAAAGACTGCCTTAAACTCTACAAAAAGGCCATTAGCAAAGCCAAAGCTCAGGCATGGTCAGAGTACTGTCAGTCTATCGAAACACTAAAGGATGCTGCCAGGCTGAGCAAAATCCTATCCAAACAACACCAGAATCCATCCTACATTAGACGTAACGACGGTGTTTGGGCAGATTCCACAGAAGAGTCCCTGGAACTTCTCTTGAACACCCACTTCCCCGGATGTAAAGACTACGGGACTACTACGCAGGTCCCTCATCATACGCAGCACACACCACGGGACGATGCTAATTTGATCATCAACCCCGATAATATATCTTCCCTCCATACAAGTCACCGGGACTTGACGGGATATTTCCTATAATGCTACAAAAGAATTTGGGCAAGGTTATACCCTGGCTAACGGTGATTTATCGAAGTTCGCTGAAACTCAACTACATCCCCCTAGCCTGGAGAAGAGTTCGATGTATCTTCATCCCGAAGGCTGGCAAGCGCGGTCATGAATCCGCAAAGGATTTCAGACCTATCAGCCTCACATCCTTCGTCCTGAAGACCCTCGAACGCATCTTGGACAGGCACATCCGCGACTCCCTAGGAAACACAAAGTTTTCGAAGTCCCAACACGCTTACATTAAAGGCAAGTCCACTGAGACCGCCCTGCATGAAGTCGTGCAGACAATCGAAAAATCCATCCACCATAAACAATTTACCTTAGCTACCTTCATAGATATAGAAGGTGCTTTCAATAACATTCACACTGAATCGATCCAAGAAGCCCTCACCACGGCAGGGGTAGAGGGACTTGTTAGCAGATGGATCATATCCATGCTCAGAACTAGGATCATTCAGGCCCAGATGGGCAACACCACTATAGTTAAGACCGTAGATAGAGGCACACCCCAAGGTGGGGTAATATCGCCTCTACTATGGCTCTTGGTTATCGATAAAATTCTGAAAGAATTCGAGAGAATCGGAATAAAGGCGGTTGCTTATGCTGACGACGTGGTCATCCTAGTATCGGGAATGTTTCCCTCGGTAATTAGCGAAATCTCAGAGAGAGCTCTGACTAAGCTAAGCGCCTGGGCCTCAGGATGCGGCCTAAGCGTCAATCCGAGTAAAACAGAACTGATGCTGTTTACCACCAAATATAAGATACCGTCCTTTAATCTCCCTCGACTCAACAACCAGCCACTCTCCTTGTCTTCCGAGGCTAGATACCTAGGAATTATCCTAGACCCCAAGCTCAGTTGGAAGATAAACATTGAACATCGGGTACGGAAAGCATGTGTCGCTTTCTATGCCTGTAGCAGAACCTTCGGCAAAAGCTGGGGACTCCGACCCAAAATGGTGCTGTGGATGTACACGGCTGTCATCCGCCCCATCCTCACCTACGGAGCGCTCGTATGGTGGCCTGCCCTAAGTAAGGCATACAACATCAAAAAACTAAGCCGCGTACAGAGATCGGCCAGTATCGGGGTAACCGGTGCCCTTCGGTCTACTCCGACCGAGGCACTTAACGTACTCCTAAACCTCCTCCCTCTGGACCTCTTCATCAGATATAATACAGCCTGTAGCGCCATTAGATTCAGAGAATCTGGGTTCTGGTCATCTAAACCCTACGGTCATAGCAAGGTGCTGGACCTATTACCTAGTGACCTGGCCACGACTGCAACCGATTTGACGGCAACCATACACAACCCAAATAAAGCCGCCCATGTCCACTTCCCATCCAGGATGGCATGGAAACAGGGACTGCACTCTGAGAACCATCAGGTAGCTTTTTTCACCGACGGTTCGAAAATGGAGTGTGGGGTTGGCTCGGGTATCTTCTCAGCGGAACTGAATATCTCCAAATCGTTGCGACTTCCAGACTCGGCCAGCGTGTTCCAAGCGGAAATACTGGCGATTAAGGAAACTTGCAAGTTACTCACGCGCTATCCTATTACCAAGAGAGATGTAAATATATATATTGATAGCCAATCAGCTATCAAAGCTCTCGACTCTCACTCCATAAAATCCAAATTAGTTGCACAGTGTAAGGATGAAATCAGCTGTGCAGGAGACTATTTCAACATTACTCTCATTTGGGTTCCTGGCCACAGCAAAATAGAGGGAAACGAAAAGGCTGACGCTTTAGCAAGGCACGGCTCTTCCCTCGACTGTTCTTTGGCGGAGGCAGTACTCCCCCCCATCAAACTGGTCAAGGCAAACCTTCTACAACACTTTCTCTCGAGGGCGAACTCCAGATGGTACAGTCTTAGCAACTGCGTCATTTCAAGGGAAACATGGCCCTCCTATAACAGGAAAAGAACCCTCGACCTAACTAACAGACCCCGACAAGAGATTGCCAGAATTGTAGCCATCTGTACTGGCCATTGGCCTGTCGGTACCCACGCTGCTAAGTTAGGCATCCCATTCAACACCTACTGCCGAAGTTGCAAGAACCCACTGGAAAAGGAAACTCTCACCCATTTCCTGTGTGAATGTCCGGCTCTAGCTAGAACCAGACAGCGCCTACTCGGCAAAATCTCCTACGACGATCTATCAGAATTCAGGGAAATAGGATTCTGTAATATCATCAAATTCCTTAATTCCACAGGATGGATATGAAACTCCAATAATAGCACACTAGGTCACTGAGTGGTGGCATCAAAACGGCGCATAAGCGCTAATTGGGCCTGGCATCTCGATATCAGGCGGCCACTCCTACCTACCTACCTACATAAATCGGAAAACTACAGTCACTCACTTTAATATTCGGGCAGATTTTTTTTTTTTTTTTTTTTTTTTTTGTTGGAGGCTTCTACTATCTGCTGGAGCACTCAGACACAAGTACTGGTCCATTGTACTACCAGACAGACGCCTTGTCTTTATTGTATTTTCCCCGTTGTCCGGAGAAAAGTGAGGAGGGGCTTCAGTGATGTTGAGCTAAGAGATTCGGCACCCACCACGTCGGCCCCAAGGGTGCGCCACCGTGCACGAGCGAAGGCGGGACAGTCGCAGAGAAAGTGTTCCGCTGTGTCGTCCTCCTCGCAACAAGCAGCACAGGTAGGCGTCTCACTGATGCCAAGCACGTAGAGATGCCTGGCAAAAGTGTAATGGCCCGTAATGACGCCCGTTAGCCTTCTGCAGTCATTTCTCCTTAAGGATAAGAAGATTGTTGCGGACTTTTTACAGACGTCAGGGCGTGCGCGCTTAGTCATCCTGCATCCTGGATAATCCCTCCATCTGCGACTGTGTACGTTAAAGACCCAGTCATTGATGTCAGATTTAACCGTTGAAGCTGGTAGACCTAAGGCGGGTTCAGGCCCTGAGAAACTCTCCTCTGAGCCTTTTCTAGCGAGTTCATCGGAGATCTCGTTTCCTGGGATTCCAGAGTGACCTGGAACCCATACAAGTCTAAGTGAATTTAGTCTTCCGACTTTGTTCAAAAAGGTTTTGAGTTCATGCACTAGTTTGGAGTTGGACAGAGGATTGGATACAGCTTTGAGTGCAGCTTGGCTGTCACTGCAGACACATATGCTCTTTCCCCTCCATCTGTGTTTCACAACATAGTGCATGGCCATTAGGATTGCGTAAATCTCCGCCTGGAAGACAGACGCATATTTTCCTAACGAGAAGTGCAGTCGAATGTTTTCGCGCTCGAAGAAAACTCCAGCGCCGGATCCCTGACCAGTCCTGGAGCCATCTGTGAAGATGCGAAGACATTCTATTCCAGGTTCAGTGTCTGGCCAAAGCCAGTCCTGACGCCAAGGAAATGTGACTGTGTAGTTACAGCGCAGTAGGATGGCAGGTGTCATTGCGTCAGAGGGCATATCCATGAGACAGTGGTCGTAGGATATTTCTCTCTCAAGTACACTTTCACTCCACTGCGAGTTGTACCAAAGACCATTCCTCTTTAGGCGAGAAATAGTTTTCAGTGCACACCCTCTGATATATATGTCAAGGGGTGGAAGGTTCATCATAGCATCTAAAGCAGCTCCCGGTGTGCTGGGGAAAGCCCCCGTGCAACTGAGGCAGACCGCCCTTTGGAGTTTGGTGAGTGAACCCACAGCGTGTTTTCGTGTCAGCCTGCTCCACCAAACAACCGATGCATATGAGATTATCGGTCTTACCATTGCCGTGTAGATCCAAAGGACCTTTTTCGGCGATAAGCCCCATGTTTTGCCAAAGGCACCTTTGCATTGCCAGAAAGCTGACAGCGCTTTGGTGGTTTTGGACTCAACATGTTTTGACCAGAGAAGTTTGTTATCTAGAATGACTCCCAGATACTTAGCTTCCTTGTATATAGGGATGGGAATGCCTTTTAGCACCAGCTGAGCAATGCCAGTTGTTTTCCTCCTTCTCGTGAAGAGAACGACATCGGTCTTAAGAGGATTAACCGACAGCCCATTTCTCGTGCACCAGTCATCGATCACGTTTAGCGCCGCCTGCGCTTTGAGACAGACATTCGCTAAACATGAGCCGACAGAGAGAACAGCAACATCATCCGCATAGGCCTGGGCATAGATTCCAGAGGCATTGAGAGCATCTAGCAGAGAGTCGACCACCATGCACCATAGCAGCGGAGACAAGACGCCACCTTGCGGGCAGCCCCTGTTTACTCCAGACTTGACACATTGTTCGAGGCCTGTATCAGCGATCAATGTCCTGTGCACAAGCATTGCTTTGATCCACAAAACCAGTGCTTCATCTACGCCATGCCGTCTAGCAGCGTTACACATGCTGTCAAAAGTAGCGTTATCAAAAGCTCCCTCAATGTCGACAAAAATGCCTAGTACGTACTCTTTCCTTTCGAGAGCGCATTCAATTCTCCCAACTAGGTTTTGAAGCGCAGTCTCGCAGGATTTTCCGCGCTGATATGTTGCATGTCCGACAGAGGATGCATTCGAAGGGCAACTTTGCGCACGTGCAACTCTACTAGTCTTTCCATGCTTTTCAGCAGGAATGATGTTAGACTTATTGGTCTGAAACTCTTGGCTAGTGAGTAATCCTCTTTCCCTATTTTGGGAATAAAGACCACTTTCACCGCGCGCCAAGGGATAGGTATGTAGGCAAGTGCCAGGCTAGCAGTGAAAATTCTTTTCAGTGTAGGAAGCAGCTGTCTTATACCTTTTTGCAGCATAACGGGGTATATCCCATCAGTGCCCGGCGACTTAAAGCCATCGAAGGATGCCACAGCAAATTCAATGGCCTCAGTAGTTGCCACGCGTGACGCAACATACCAGCTACGCCGAGTTGTTTTCATCGCTACAGCCGCAGTATCCAATGAGGGAGTGTGCAACGAGCCGATGACAGTCTGATTTCCCGGAAAATGGGTCTGAAACAGTAAGCTAAGAGTTTCTGCTTTAGACTCGGTAAAGGTACCATCAGACTTTCTGAGTACCTCCAGCCTTGTCGATTTTCCTCGTTTGAGGACTTTAACCAACTTGCTTGTCGCGCTCAGGGATTTGATCTCTTCGCAGAAGGACTTATAGGAATCATTCTTCGATTTTCGAATAAGCTTCTTATATTCCTTCTGCTTCGATCGATATTTATTCCAGTCATCTTCCGAGTTCGATTTAAGCGATCTGTTCAGAAGACTTCTGGCTTCCCTACGAAGCCATTGGAGCTCAGCATTCCACCAGGGAACCGGCTTCCTGTTGGGAGGTTTTTTGACAGGACATGCGAGTTCAAAACACCTGGTGATGGCGCTGTTCAGGTTATGAACTGCATCCTCCACCGATTGATTAGTTTTGAGCTTAGGTGGGGCTTGAGTGGATTTCTCAAGCTCCTCCCTGAATCGCACCCAGTCTGTTTTTCTCGGATTCCGCTTGGGCTGCGAGGGGGAGATCCCGCACTTCAATTGGAATTCGATGTATCTATGGTCTGACAGCGTAACATCTGGTGAAACTCTCCAGTTAGTGATGGCCTTCGCATGCCTGTTAGATAGGGTTAGGTCAATCACTTCCTGTCGTCTCGCCGTCACAAAGGTTGGTTGAGAGCCAACATTGTTGATGAAAAGGTCAGACGAAAGAATGAAGTTTAAAAGATGGTCTCCTCTTCGGTTGCATTTGCTGCTGCCCCAAACTGTGTTTTGAGCGTTAGCATCGCAACAGATGATGAGTCCAATCCTTCTGGCCTCACAGTACTCTACGAGTTCGGAAACCGCCTTAGGTGGCGGGGGTAGTACCGAGTCGTAGGGGAAGTAAGCAGACGCCACGACGAAGTGTTCAATTTCTCCGTGCGCCTTGTAGCTCACTTTCGCAGCTACCAGATCTTGACCACAGAATTGACCAAGTTTGGTTGCCGATAGTGTATTCGATATGATGAGGCAGACCCTGGGCCTTTCGGATCGCTCATCATAAAGGATTGTAGCATCACGTATGCCACCAAGACCACACAGGCGTTTGTTCCATACCCATGGTTCTTGAATGGATACAATGTGATGATTTGTACTACTGCATGCAATTCTGCTGCTTAGAAGAGCGGTAGCAGCCTTGCAATGCTGTAGGTTGATCTGAGTAAAAATCATGGATTCATACTGGGGAACACGTTCCATCGTTTTGGAACTTGGCACGCTCTTATTGGGAGTTTGACCGTCACCAATAAGAGGAGGAGTGTTTGAGGCGCATGCCGAAAGTGCTGGCATGCTTGTGCCTCCAGCAGCAGCCTTTACTAGCCGCCGACGTTTTCTGCGCTGCGCGCCGGCAAGAAGTGCGGGATCTGCAGGTGAGAGGGTCGGATGGGCTTCGGTAGCCGATCCGATCCTCTTACCTGCCTTTCCCAGAGGTTCGCCCTCAATCTTCGTGCCTTCGGCTGTGCCAGCCTCTTTGCACGATTTTCGGGCACGTCTCTTCCTCCTTCTTTTTGGGCACTTAGCAGTGCAATCTACAGCACGTCCCAATTCTGGGGCTCGTTCAGCCTTGGCGGTTTCCCGTGCCGCACCATCGTCGGTGTCGCCTCTGTCGGTTGCACCGCTCACGCTCAGTCCAAGCAGGTGGTCGGACAATGAGCCGCAGGAGTCGGTGTCGTTCCGGGCTGCCGGAGAGTTAAGAATGACTGGTGGGGCCTCCAGAATCCTTGCCCCGGCCGCGATCAGGGAGATCGCGGGTGGATTTCCGCTATTGCGGGTGCCACCTGGAGTATTTCCATCCATCTGGTTGTCCATTCATTCATGACTAACTCGGGGTTCTCCGGGTCTTAGTTCGAGGTCATTGACCTCTTAAGCCCCTCCGCCGCGACAAGGCGCCCGAAGAGCGAAGGGGATTCGGGCAGATAGTCTTAATACATTTATTTGAAAGTAAAAAAGAAAATATTTCAGAATAAGTAAAAAAAAAAAGAAAAATATAAAAACTTAAAAATATTGAGCTTAAAATTAAGGAAAAATAATTTTTTAAAAAAAAAAGCACATAAATTTAATTTACAGAAATATTCGGGAAATTTGGAAAAAAGAAATAATTATTACTTTCTGGGGTACCCTTTTTTGCAGACTGACACTCTCTAATCTTCGAGACATAAAAGACACTAGTTTTTTGTTGTTGTTTCGTAAATTTTTTACTATTCGTCTTGGGCAATCGTTTTAATCTGTGCCTTATTGCTGATGTTGTTTTTTAGAACTCGTAGTTACCATTGATGCCAAAGGTTTTCTATAGGGTTCATGTCCGGCGATTGAGCTGGAGGGTTAAGGACTTTTAGACAGTTATAAAGCAACCATATCTCAACCATAAGAGCAGTGTACTTGGGTCATTGTCTTCATAAAACCTAAAGCTCTGTCCTATTCCCAAGCTTTGTACACTCTTCGTCAAATGGTCTTTTAAAATGCCCAGGTACATAACCTTGTCCATTATTCCATCGATGAAGACTAAATCACCCACCACTTTCGCCGACATACCCTTGTGCTCATATAATTAAGTCACAGGGAAAATGTTTGCATTATTTCCAACTATTTTCTTTTTCCACGGACGTATTTTTGTATGCAAGACTGTGGTTTTCTGTCAACTCCGTTTTGTGTTTATTAGAACAAAAAAGGGAAAAAATTATCCTTTGTGAAATAGCGACCGGTCATTGTCTGTAAGCAATACGGATAAGTGCTCATATAATTAAGTCATTTGTTTAAAAAAGAGTAAGATAACTATTTACGTAGTTCAAGTTCAATTAAATGAGTTTAATTTTAATTGATCGAGCGGAGCGTAGCGGAGCGAGAGCAATCACCCACTTTTTGGCCTAGCGCGTGCATGTACGGGGAATATAGTGGTCCGAAAACGATTTCGGACTAATCTTGTACGCACTAAATGTAGATATCGGCTATAACCACACATGTGTGCAGCATGTCATTCGATAGATCTAGGTCTGTAGATGAGCCATAAATTATCAAATGAAATTGTTTGATTGAAAAATAGTGAGAAATAACGAAGTAAAGTTTAGAAAAGTGCCATGCGGAGCGAGGGCAAGGTTGATAAAACAACAAATTTGCTCGCTCGATCAAAAATTTTCAGTAGCGGAGTTAAGCCCGCGCATACTGATCTGCCTAGTATTTTTTTCATTTGAAATGCATAATAAAGGAATAAAAAAATTGCTGCATTGGGAAAGAAGAAAAGCTTCACTCCAGCTGATATGGGAAAACTTTCAGGAAATGATAAGCGTCATTACAAAAAAAATGCCACGTCTAACGATATACCGCGGAAGAAACCTCACTAAAGCTGAGGACCGCAAATTGATAAAGATGAGTAAATTATATCCATTTCTCACCTCAACTGAAATAAGAGCGAAAATGCAGAGCCATTACGGAGTAAATGTTTCAGCGCAGTCCGTTCGAAGGCTTTTAAAGGAGAATAATTTGAATGGCCGAATTGGGAGACGAAAACCAAATGTATCCAAAAAAATATCAGAAAAAGGTTGCAATTCGCTGGCAAAAAGACTCATAAAAAAACGACAGTCTGGAGTGATGAGAGCAAATTTAAGTTCTTCAGGTACGGAAGGCCATTTGTGCGACAACGATCCGAAGCAGTGCTCTCGGGACGTTAAATCATGGCTTTTCATTCATTCATTCATTTATTTATCAAAATGTACGAGTACATTGAGATAAAATTAATTACAGAAAGATTGGATTTCATTTTACTTAAAACTACTTTGCAATATATTTCTTATATCTAAGCACAGGAATAGCTAAGGGGTTTATCTTACAGATTGTGACATTGTAAATTGTAAAATTGTAGTATTTTAAAATAGCGAAGGATAGCACTTTTAAAATTGGGCAAGTTTGAAATTGATCTTATATCAATTGGCAAGGAGTTCCACAGTCTAATAGTGTGAAAGAAGAATAGATGCGACGAATTATAATGTAAAACGAGAATAATTTCACTAGAAGATCGAGTGAAATTCAGTCTGTTGTACAAATACGCCGGGTTAGGATTAGTAATCATTTTGTGTAGGAACATACAGTTTCTGGTGTTGATGTGTTGTTGCAAGTTGCAACTTAGCAAATCTCGAGAGTATTCCGAGATATGCTCGTTACGTCGAATACCGTAGATGTAACGCACTGCATTGTTGGAGGCTACTTGTAACTTACGTTGGGATAAGGAGTCTAGGCTACTATATACTACCTCCGAATATGTTACTAGTGGTCAAATTAAAGAAGTAACCAGTCGGTGATGTGTTTCGAGTGGAGTGAAGTACGCGCTGGGCCACATTATACGAAGACAACAATAAACGCGACAAATGCCCATGTTTGTGTGAAGGTAACCAGATAGGTCCCGACTTATTACAAACCCAAGGCTAGTAATTGACTGGACAGCCTTTATTCTAGAGTCATTGGGATATATGCCGGGAAGAAGATCTAGGTTAAATTGTTTTTTGGATAACAGAATTACTTTGGAGTTTGTCGGGTAAAGTAGGAACCGTTAGTGACAGACCAAGAGTAAATTCGTTTCAGATCGTAGTTTATAAGGAATGCAAGTTCATCGATATTCGCAAATGGTTTAGAATGATGTAATTGAATATCGTCCGCGTATAAATGCACTAATGAATGTCTGCACACTGATGAAACATGCAGAATAATATTGGACCCAATATAGAACCCTGTGGTACGCCTTGTTTCACATTCATGAGGGATGAACAAGGCTCACCCAAAACTACCCCTTACGACCTAACGGAAAGAAAACTACTCAATAAGCAGACCGCGTCTTTCACTGAAACCAAAATTGTGTTTAAGCTTCCAACACAAGACATTGTGACTTACTTTATCAAAAGCCTTTGAGAAATCTAGTAAACAGAGAAGGGATATAGCACTCTTGTCGAAAGATTGTCTTACTTGCAAATTTACCATGGCTGAAGAACAGCTGTGATTGGCTCTAAAACCGGACTGCAGAGCATACGAGTACAACAGATTATTAAAAGACGACTGTTTCGTGATCTGTTTAGCTATTACCTTCTCTAAGATTTTGGAAAAGCATGGCAGAATGCTTATTGGTCTTAAATCAGCAGAAGATGTTGGACAGGCTTTCTTAGCAATAGGCAAAATTGTAGCAACTTTCCACGACTGTGGAAAAGTCGATGTAATAATACACCAATTTATTACATGGGTAAGATGGGAGACGATATATGGTGGTACGCTGGTAGAGAGGCCCTTGAAGATCCTATCGGTGAATGTAAATTCACTGATGAGGATCGAGCGACGAGTCGTACTTTTTAACCTGTTGCAGGACGAAAGCCCCGGAGTACTCTTGGTTAGCGAAACAAAGCTAAACCAGAAGCACAAAATCCGGCCAAGTTCTTATAGAATAATTAGAAGGGACCGACCCAACGCTATTCAAGGCGGGGGAGTTGCGATCTTTATTAAAAACAATTTTAAACATAAAGTCATATATAGCGGTGAAGTGCGGAGGTTCCAGGTGCTAGAGGCCTGTATTGTGTGCATTCCTCTCCGAAACGGAAAGAGAATGTACATTGTATCAGCCTATGCACCTGAAGCACCTCAACCCAATATTTTTATCGCAGAGCTCGAGACACTTTTTCGATCTCTGCGCTTAAACTCGGTAGAAAACTTTTACATTCTGGCCGGCGATTTAGATGCCAAACATAGTGATTGGGGAAATAACATTCCCAACACTAGGGGGAGCCTACTAAGCAATTGGTGGGTTCTTCGTAGCATTGAATATAGAGTCAAATTGCTCGCAACGGATAGTCCGTCGTATCCTAGGAGCGGCTCCTATCTGGATCTCATGCTAATAGACTCTCGACTGAGACTGGCAGACACGAACGAATGGTCTATTAACTGTCTACGGACCATTGTATACGACAATGACCATTGCGGACTATGTGCCGTGATCACAGTACCTGACGAGTTCGCGGATATGGCAGAGTGTGTCCAAACGCACCCCTACGATTACAGTAGGGTGTGCTGGCCGCGCTTTGCCAATTCCCTGACGAGAGCGCTCACTTCGAGCGCCTCCTTTCCACCGACTAATAGGAACCTGTCAAACTACGAGATTGACAGATATCTCAAACAAATAGACGATGTCATTAAACAGACAATGAACAGTACGATACCACGCCAAAGACAGCACGATACCACAAACGTATACCGAAACGCGACAATCGACGCACTGCACAGACAAAAAAGTAGACTCCTGACAAGACTCAAACTCTTGTACAGGCGGTTTACCGACAGACAAAACTCGGAGGTCAGGACACTGAAGTCACTGATTAAAAATATCAAACAGTTAATCAAGGAAAATTACAGAATATCTGTAAGTTTGCATTGGAACAACAGAATTCGTGCTGTAAAATCCAACAGCGTGAGTATGTTCCCGCAAATAAATAAAATATTTCGGAGAAACAATCAGAATGACATTCAGGATCTAAAGCTTCCGAGAACGTCAGACAATGAACGCTTGCTACGAACAGTTAGCATCGATCCGGAGAGCGCCATCCTGGATGACGACTTCTTCGTGATCGAGGATCCTCAGGAGAAGGTGGCGACAGTGGGAGCTGTCTTCCAGGAGGTGTACAAGGTGAATGATAGTATTCGCCCGAACCACCACCTGGAAGATAGAACCCTGCTTCATCACTTATATCTTCGCAATGATATCGATCATTGGCGATCAGAGAACCTTAGTTTTACAAGGTTCAATGAAGATTTCATGGCAAACAATGTCATCGCCAATGAGGGGGTTAATATCCTGTTCATATCGACGGAAGATCTTCAGATGATCTCCGAGTCATTGAGGAAGAACAAATCCGCGGGAGTCGACGGTATATCCAATGTTGTGCTTAGGCACCTTCCGCCAGTGGTTGTTGAGAGGAACACCATTCTATTCAACAATGCACTGAATAATGCATATTATCCAGTGCACTGGAAGACAGCGGTGGTGCAACCAATGCCCAAGAGGGGTAAAGACACATCTAACCCGGAAAATCTCCGGTCAATAAGTCTCCTTCCGAGTATCAGCAAGGTCTTCGAGAAGGTGATCCATAGGGCCCTGTCTAAATGGGTTGATTACAATAAAATCATCCCGGATAATCAATTCGGTTTCAGAGCGGGGCATGACATTATTCATGCCGCGTCGAAGCTTGTGTCGGATGTCCAATGGAATAAATGCAAGAACCAATGCACGGGTACCTGTCTGATTGACTTGGAAAAAGCCTTCGACACCGTATGGTTAGAAGGTCTTTATTACAAGCTCAGTCGGATGGGCATAAGTAAACCACTGCTATATATGATTTTTGACATGTTAACAGGTAGAAAGTTCGTAGTAAAAATTGCCAACTTGACTTCTACCCAAACATTTGAAATCAAAAATGGACTGTAACAGGGTACGGTAAATTCGCCGATCCTTTTCAGCATTTACTTAAGCGATCTGCTAGTTTCTCTTCACCATTCAATAGCGTACGCAGACGACCTAATCGCGTACAGATCAGGTCCAACGATCGACGTTATTGTTATTCTTCTGCAGCGTGACTTCGAAAAAATTCAGCAGTATTGTGATGACTGGAAGTTGAAAATCAACTTCCAGAAATCAGAATCTATATTGTTCAGAACGCCTTTGTCTAGGGCCTCTCGGGACACTAGAAAAAACTGGCGCAGGTTCTTAATTTTAGGACCGGACGGACGTCCACTGGCGAGACAAAGTGCAGTCAGATACCTTGGGATCATGCTGGATCAGTATCTATATTTTGACAAACATGTAGATGCTGCTCTGGCAAGGGCCCGGTTCGCTTTCGCTCTAACTAGATGGCTGTTTCATAGCAGCCAACTTGAGAGCCAACTTAATGGAAAGGATTCTGGTGTTTGGCTACATAGGACACCCGAATCTGAGTACACGAAATTTTACCCGAACGAGGTCCTATACAATAGGGCCAGGATTGTACGGATAGATAATTTTTTGATCAAACTGATTCGAAGCCACGTTGCGAGAGCAATGACTTCGGTCAATTGCCTGATCTTCGGGGCTTACTACCCCAACGATTTATATCACGAGAGAGTGCGCCTTAATGGCTTTGTGCCGCCAGAAGCATTCCTCTATTTAGATAGATGTGGACTGATCCAGGATAGATTGGCGCTGCCGCTAATCTTCCACGTGGGTCGCAATTCCGTGGAACTACGAACCCGATGTCGCGCTCTGTGAGCCCGAGCGCCTCAGGTTTTGTAGATCGGTCTCACGCCGGGATCGAGGAGACGTAGTCCGCCAGCATCAACGCTTTTGGTGCTTAAGCTAGATATAGTAATGTTAGTGGTAAGTTGATATAGTAGTCGAAAGACATAGATTTAAGTTGTTACGTCTATTTTAGAGTGTCCGCCTACGGCCAGTAAGATATCTAGATTGTTAAGATAGTTAAGATAGTTTTTAAGCATTTTTGTCTAGGGTAAGATAGATCTAAGAAATTATGAATAAAAATGAATTAAAAACTAAAACTAAAGACGATATATGGTAATATAAGTTTGAAGAACCGTATTGGTATGCCATCTTCCCCAATGGAATTGGATTTAATGGCTTTTACACATTGGACAATTTCCTCTTCAGTGGCAATAACAAAATCGTCTAGTCTTGGAGGCGAGTGTTGGCGGTGTGATGTCTGATTAAAATCGAATGCGGTTGAGCAAGGATCTTCTCCTAAAAAGGTGCGGTTAAGTTCGTCAAGGTCATAAGCCTATTTAGAATTATTATTGCTGCTAGATAAACCAATTTTTCAAAGGAAGAGATGTATTTCATTTAGAAGCGAAGAAAATCTTCTTCGAATTGCGTATAACAGAGGTAGCGTAATTGCGCGCGGTCTTAAATGAAGTCCAATTAACATCAGAAGGCCGACGTTTCCATTTACTATACAATCTGTTCCTTCTTTTGATGGAGTTGACTACTTCAGTTGTATACCAAGGACATGCGCAGTTCTGAATTTTTACCGTTTTGGTTGGTACGCAGCGAACGTACAATTCGGATAGAATTTCTTGGAAGAGTTTAGCTTTACCATTCGGGTCAGACTTTAAGCGACATTCCTCCCAGGGCGCTGAGACAACAGCGTTTTGAAGAGCGATTACATCGATGGCATTGAAATCTATAAATGTAAAAGTGTCTGGGATAACATTTTTGGGCAAGTTAATATCATAGGTACAGAACAGAAGATCAGTAGATCGATTGTTCCTAAAATCTTCAAAGTTAGGTATGTTATAGGATAAATCCCGCACGCTTGGCTTAAACCAGGTTTCACTTAAACTGATGTCATCAACACTAGACTTTGAGAACAAAAACTTCAAGTAATCAAGTTTCAGATCATTTAAGCTACGCGCATACAAATAACAGATCTTAAGTCCCTCATGCCTCTTGCATAGAATATATAGGAAATAATTCAAGAAGAGTGGAATAAGATTACTCCTAGCCAATGTGCAGCCTTGGTCCTCACAATGAATGATCGGTATGCGCGGGTAATCAAACAAAAATGTTATCCAACCAAATACTGAGATAAGAAAGGTGACTTAATATCTCAATTTCTTACAGATGACTTAATTATATGTTGGCATTCCAAAAATGAATTTATCCTAAATTTGACGATATTGTTTTTCATGTGATATTTTTGTTTTTTTTTTTTAACTATGAAATTTTATTATTTATTAACTGTATATTAACATCTATGAAGAAACAATATAATTTTGCAGACTAATTTGAAGTTTTAAAAACATTCAATTGAAATAATTCTGATGACTTAATTATATGAGCACAAGTGTACACCCCCAAACCAAAACCGGGCTGCAACCATGTTTGACTGTATCCAGTATTTTCTTTTAAATACAACGTTCTCCTAAACGTCTTCACCCTCACTCTCGTAAAATTTTGCAAATTCTAGTACATATTTTCTTTTTATTCACTTCACTTAGGAACTGTTTTTGCCGAGCCGTTCTGCAATTCTGCAGCCCAAATCTTTTTATGCACAGTTTCAGCGTTAACAACCTTTCCATGATCTTCCTCCAACTCTGCTTTTTTTCAATTTCAATTTCAATTTATTAACGATATATATAAAGTAAAAAAAAGATAAAGTACATATCTTTTATAGTACCTAGTATTCATACATTAGGATTTATTAGTAGCTCAAAAACAAATCAAAAAGAAAGATTATTTTTAATTCAGATACACTATAAATTAAAACTAAGCTAAGTTTGAAAAATTATTAAAAATTGCATTTTTAAAACGTGTGGCAGTAGGTACAGACAATTCTAATAGTGACTGGTAAAGAATTCCATAGTTTAATGGCATAGATAGATAAATAAACGAGAGGAGTTCAGAAAGTGGTGGCGCAGAGGAACTATACACAGAGGTAGGGTTGAACTAGCAAAATTAAGTTTATCGTATACATAAATACACCGGAGTCCTATTAATTATGATCCTATGTAAGAAGACACATACCCTTGCATCAAGGTATTGCTTTAAATGTGTGTTCAATATACCATGGGCGAATTGAGATACATGGTCATAACGTCGTAATCCATGAATATATCTAAGAGAGTCATTCAATGCAACTTGTAGCTTGTGAAATGATAAACTATCAATATTACAGTAAACGGCTTCAGAATAGGTAATTATAGAGTTTTAATTAACATAATATAAGAGTTTTTACTAACTGTTGTCTTGTGCTGACAGGGGTGAAACTTGCAGAGATCCATAATTTACGGAGACATGAATAAATTTTTCGAACGATATAGTTTCTATGGTCGTATCCTGACAGGTTAGAATTGATAACAAAACCTAAACTAGACATATAAGTTTATTCCTAGAGAGAAGGATATCGGGAATGGTATTAAGGGTTAACTGTTTTCTTAGAATGGGTACAACCTGTGATTTTTTTGGGTTTAGCATTAACCCGTTTGAAATAGACCATGCGGAAATACTAGAGAAGTCCTCGTTAAATGGGCTACAAGTTCATCTATTTTTCACAGTGGCTTCCCTAAGTAGACTTGCGCGTCATCAGCATAGAGATGAACTTTCGTATGTTTACAGACAGAGGGCAAATCGTTAATAAACATTGAAAATAATATGGGACCAAGAATTGATCCTTGAGGAAAACCCTGTTTCACCGGTAAAAGAACGGAGGAAGTATTTTGAGTAACCACTTTTTGAAACCTATCTGAAAGAAAGCTTTGAAGAAGCTTAACAGCTAATTCAGGGAAACCAAATTTCTGCTTAAGCTTCCAGCAAAGAATTTTGTGGTCCACTTTGTCGAAAGCCTTCGAGATATCGTACATTTCCCTGATATCTTCCAATATCTTAATCATAGCTGTAGAACAGCTGTGGTGGGTTCTGAAACCAGATTGTTCTCTATACAATAAACAGTTATCAGTGACATTTTGAAGAACCTGTTTAGCAATTAGTTTCTCAAAGACTTACGACAGACAATGCAAAATGTTTATAGGTCTAAAATCCTCCGGCGAGACAGGACTAGATTTTTTAGTAACCGGTATAATTCTGGCTATTTTCCATTGTTTGGGGAAATAAGAAATTGTTATATAGTGGTTAACTATGTGGGTCAAATGCGATATGCAGTGAGACAGATTCATTTTTAAGAAACGCAGAGGTATTCCATCCTCACCAACAGCGTTGGATTTAATATTTACAACACAGTTTATGACATCCACCTCCGTTACAGATTGATTCCCAAAACCAATCTTTTGTATAGGAGACAAGAGAGTATTTCTCGAGAAATTGAAGTCCACTGTATTTTCGAGAAAGCTGTTATTAAGAGTGTCAGGATCAGGGTTGTAGACGAATAATAGTTGGCGTATTATACACACTTTTTTACGTGTATAAAAGTGTGTATTATATGTACATCTGATAAATATTGCTGGTGTATAAAAGTGTATAAAAGCAAGGAATAGGTATAAAACCGGAAAAAAAAATGTATAAGAGTCAAAGAAATGCATAGGGATCCTAAAAATAAGCATTTGAGAAATAAAACAATAAAAACATTTTGATTTTTAATACAGCTCTGATTTATTCAAGTCCTTTATTTTAAGTGAATAGTAAATGTTAAGTAACTTGTTGAAATCCAAACGAATTCTTAAATCAATTCAAACACCCTTTCCAATTATGCCGAAGAAGTTGGTATGCTTAAAAGTTTTTGGGCGTATTCTGCAAGTTCAATGTGGTGCCTTTTAACGAAATGCCAGTATGTGGCTACTTTGTAGTCGCCGTCCTCGAGCTTTCCAGTAAGTACGGAAAAAATTCCTGCTTTGTTGTCGTAAGCAAATATTAAATCCATGGCTTTTGAACTCAGTATCGAATTAAGGTTTTCATCAATAATTTCAATAATTTGCTGTTATTGAAAGCATATAAAAAACATTATTTTTGACTGTCCGTTCCAACATTTTTTTGTGACATTGTCCATGTCCATTTTCCAAGGCGTTGTTTAAAATTGTTTTCCATTCCCCCACTGTATCTGCTATTGAAAATTCGCTGGCCTGTGCTTTGTTGATTATAAATATTAGGTAGGTATGTGACTTTAATATTTTTATTTCGTTATTTATTTCATGTATACATTTATTTATTTATATTAACATAAAAAGGAACCAAAAACATCAAAAATAAATGGTCAAGTTAAATAAAAATAATTAAATTAATTAATTAAATCCGTTATAAAACTTTATTGGTCCTAACTACGTATGATCACGCTCGCCGCAAGACTGCCACTTCGGAGTTCGTCGCTTGTGCTCATCGCCTCGTTCAAGTCTCGTCCCCATGCTGACTCAGGTGTTTCCGTCGTAAGTCCGCAGTTCCCATCATCATGTTCGATACATATTCTCCGAGTGCCGTTACCTGATCGGAAATGTATGCACGCTTCGTCAGCATGCGTGCATTGGCTGATGCAATGAAGGAACACACAGAGTAGAAAGAACCGTACAAAAATGCTGATTCAGCAAATCCCGTTAGTACGGAGTATCGACCTTTGCCCCTGGCCTTGGTCGATGGTGTTAACCGTCACTATTGAAGACGCATGACGAAAACACAAAATAAAAATAAAAATAACACAACATTTTATAATTTTTTCATGACGAATATGTTCGTCATAAACAGTTAACTGGTTAAATAAGTCTCTTACCACTTCTTGAAAACATTTGAATTTAATATCAGGGTCTGACTAATGGCTAAGAACGACAAACATACCACGGTGCTGTAGGGGCAAGTTTTCAATATTGACAGAGGAGAAGTCGCTAAAGGAAAAAGTTAATGGGACAAAAGAATGTGTAAAATTGATATTAAGAGTACAACACAATAGAAAGTTGGTCAAACAGAATAACTAACAGAGGACCAAAAACAATAGCAAGATCAACCAGACTCGGAGTGCATTCTTTCGCATATCTCGTAGGATACTTTTAATTAAAAATCTCGAGTCCAGCCGAAAGATGAAGTCCTTTATTCGAGTTGCACATGAACCAGCAGTAAATTGGTATTGAAATCTCCACATGCAATGATGTTTTCATACCTGGCTGAGAATTCAGAGAGCGCAGAGAAAAATGGTTCAGGAGAACAACTACGATCAGGAATGTAGGCGCAGGCAACCAGACATTTTGTGCAACCATCATGGATTTCAGCAAACAAGAACTCACTGGCTAGGTTGGGCGATTTTCCAATAATATTGCACTTAAGAAACTGCTTGCAGTAAATCACTATTCCACCTCCCCATGTATCAGTAATCCTGTCATGTCTAAACATTATACAGGGTGTCCCACGAGCAGTGTGCCAAAAAGCTAGAGCGTGTAGGCCTGGTCCAGACAAGAAAAAAATCGTATGGGAGGGGGGTATATCCCCCCCCCGTTTTGCCGGGCGGGGCAATTTCCTAAAAAATGTACTTAATTTGGAAAAAAAATTAGTAAAAATCAACAGTTACATCCACAATGCCGTGATATACTTTTTTGTAAAGCCAGAAACCTCTTCTTTCATCTTGTTTTTAAACGAAGCTGTTTTAGGGAATAGTTTTTGAGACTTTAATTTTTAAACTCAAAATTTTGAAAAAAAAATGAAAAAAAAAAATTTCGAACTATTTTTTTTCAAAATTGTATGTAATTAAGTACTATTTTTTTCCCAAAAATTCAATTCTCTTATTAGTTTTTAGTTAAAAACAGAAAACCGGATGCAAAAATGTCTTGTAGTTTTTGAGAAATTAAAAAAAACCCGAACCAAAACGGGGGGGGGGGGGAATAGACCCCCCCATACGATTTTTTTCTTGTCTTTACCAGACCTACACGCTCTAGCTTTTTGGCACACTGCTCGTGGGACACCCTGTATAAATTGGTATATTATATTGTTCATCAGAAATATCTTGTCTAAACCAAGTCTCACAAACACAAATAACATCAACACCAGAGTTCGTGAAAATGTACTTCAAGTAATCTAGTTTCCAAGAATTTAGATAACAAACTTTAAAACGATTACGATATTTAGAAAGAACATTGATCAATAAATGTGCCGATTTGCTATCGTCATTCACACCACTCACATTACACTAGAACTAAAAATATTACAATACGCCTAAAATCACAGAAGAACGATAGAAATCAATCACAAACAAACAAACAAATGAAAATGAAAGCAATGTATGTACATAGGTATATATTTATTTTAGTTGCAGCTATCCTATGGCCTTCCCTCACTCTTTTCATTACTAGTCTCTCTTTTTTGTCCGTTAAGATTGAGACATCCCTTTTGCCGAATGGAAGCAATCGGTTTCTCACTTTTGAACATTTTTATTATATCACCAACTGTTCTTTTACTAATATTTAACAAATCGACGATATGCCGTTCTGTTTTGCCTCGTTCATAATTAAACATCACTGTTTCGCCTTGTGCCATGTTAGTATTTTTGCCTTTTCTACCCATTTTAATTACTACTTTTGATAGCGTTTCCAAAATATTTAAATTGTGTGCAGTGTAGAAATTCTCGAAACTAAAAAAGCATTCTAAAAACAACAATTCAAGCAACAAATACCGTTATTCATATTTCTTTTTTTTTTTTTTAATTAATGAAAACTTGATCGCCCGAACATTTTTTAATTTTTTTAATTTTTCCCACATTTGCAATTTGACTCCTTTGTATACTTAAATTATTATTTTCATCAATTTGATATATTTTTGCATTCTTAGTAGTACAAAAAATTCGATATAAAATACCTTTCCACAATCATGATTAAGATCTATGTACTAAATTATATCATATTTAGTTTCCCGCAGTGTTTGTCCGATTAGCAAAGTGAGTGACTGAACTTTCTTCAGTATTTCATACCCCGAGCTTAGGAAGCTCCATTTCAAGCACAAAACCATTTCCGTTACGCACATAACGGAAAGTTGAAATCGTACAACCAAACAATAGATCATCCCCTATATAAACAATACAAACAGTTATTTTTAAATACTTTTTTTTACAAATGTGTTGCTGTTTTTATTGTTTATTCAAGTACAAATTAGTAAGCATGTTTTGTTTTTATTATTTGTTTGTTGAAAATGTTAAATATTTATGCTTATTGACGATCAGTGGCGCGCAACTTTTCCTCAACGGCCTCCCTGGAAGCTTCTGACAAATCAGTAGCCTGAATATATTTTTGTACACCAACGAGCGACTTTTTCAATGCATCAAAAGAACTAGAGTACAACATCTTCTTCTTTACCTGTGGAACAGAAATTTTATTAAAAGGGAATGTTCGCATTGTAATTGGTTACACGAGCTTACTTTGGCAGTATCCGGGCACCATGACATGAGAAACAGTTTCTGTTTCTTTGAACTTTCTGATGTGCCTTGGCATTGATGCATGTACTCAAAATCGAATAGTCCGTACCTGGGATATAATGAAATTGTTATTTGTCTATATAAATCATTTTTTAATCTATGGTAAATACCGGCACTCTCCCGGTCCACATTTCTGAATGTCTTCCAGAAATTGGTCATATTCAGCATTTCGGTCCCCGACAGTTTCTACGTCAATTTGCTTTTCATCTCGAATGAAAAAGATTACATAACGATGCTTCTTATCTTTTTTGATTTCTTCGTAGGTTGTTTTACATACGTCCGAAACTGTTACGCCGGAAGCCTATGACAAAAAAAAACAAAAACCAAATTAAGTTGTTAATTTTAAAAGTAGGTATATTCTACTATTTTAAAACATCATCTCGCGCCTACCTATCGCCGTATGCAAGCCTGTAAACCTGTCCAACGTTCGACTTATGCACCAAATCAATATTTAAGAACATAGTGTAATCAACGTACAAAATGGTATCTAATATCAAGCAACAACATTATGTATGTACTTATGTTCTGACGATACAAAACAAAAATATAATCAACTATTTTCGGTCACAAATACATATGTACATACCTACATATGTTCGTCCGATGGGGCTGGATCTCGAATCTTTACGTGGGGTAAATTCCGATTTTTGTAGAGCACAGCGTTGGTGCTGTGAAATACTTCTGCCTTTTTAACAGTATTTTACGAATGTGAATCTGTACTTTTTTTAAAGATGCCTTAAAGGACACGAACACGAAATTATTTTCGTTTGTTTATTACAAGTTCATTTTTCGGTAAAAGCGATGTCAATATGAAACACCATCCTTATATTAAACGACCTAAATGGTACCGATGCACCAGCAAGCACCAATGGTTCCCTTGCATATGAGAAGAAAAAAACATTGACCATTCATTGGATCCAAGACCGAGGTTATTAATCGACCGACAACACAATGGTTTCACTTCCATCTACCAGACTCACTAACATAACTATTTTAAAATATTATTTCCCCGTGCTAATAATAAAGTGAATTTCCAATCTCACCAAAAGCTCCTGTCTCCCTCTCTCTTTTACTCCAGACACACGAACATATGATTCAACTGATTGCAAGTCAAAATATCCAAATGATAAAAAAACTTCTGAAGTACAAGACGTTTTACCACAGTATTCTAATTGAAGAACACTTGTTTTTGGTCTACCATTTGCCTACAATCGCCCTCTTCTTCAATGATTCTTCCATCCTATTCGCATGAATTATAGTCTAACAGCTTTACAGGATATTTTTAGAACTACAAAAAAAAAATCAACATGCTGTTCAAATTTTCAAAATCGCACTTAAGCATTTCCAATTTTTTTCTTATGTCTTTTACGAGTTGTACAATTTTATTTATAAAATATATTGTCGCGTCACGTTTCTATTTCCTCAAAAAAATAGACATATGTATGTATACAGGAGCAGTTTATGTGTATGAATTAAAAACAAAACGTTTGTATGGTTAAATAATTTTAGCCATTCACTTAAACGGACATACATATGTACATATGTATGTATGTATGTACATAATTTGCAAAAGATTTGGATCTGACAAATATGTATATCGTGTTCCAGCGGAAACCAACAAGTTGGGAAAAAAATCTAAAAAAGATTGATTCTTCAAAAACAGGTAACCGCGAGTGTATAATTGCCAAATTAACGAGTAGATAATTCTATGTCCGTTATGCCAACATTATAATCAATTGGTGACATTACAACCGAAACCTCTTAGCTCGATCCTATTTTTTAGCACTGTTTTTCATTGCTAATTAACCAAAGTGAATGGCTAGATTTAATCCATCACACTAACTTGCTACCGGCGAGAAGGGAAGATTAACAATATCCTTCCTAACCGACTCACGAAAGCAAAGCAACTGAACAATGGATAAACAATTCAGCCGTTCCACCAGAACTTTCAACAAAGAAATACGTATAACCGCGAAGCAACAACATGTATCACCAATTTTACAACAATTTGTCTACCGAACAATGTATGCAGCTGTTGTGCATTCGTAAACAACCATAACACATACGAATTATAACCCAGTCGACCAATGGTTCGATATACTGCAAGGCAATATGTATGTACATATTGAGTATGTATGCACGTCACATGTTGCAATGACATGCCTGACCGGTAGAGCTATGGCGCTAAACAAAACACCAACTGTTTTGCAAATGCACACCGAGCCAACCTTGCAAGGCATCAATAACTCCAAATTTCCAGTTCCGGCAGTTCACTACATGGCAACCTGGCGGATTAAAAGCAACAAGTGCATGTTCTAGAACAAGACAGTAAAAGGAGAGTAAAAATAATTTTCCTCAATATCATTGGCAAATTTAGTTTCTCGTTCGAGTTAAATGAATTTATCTGCTTACTATCGGGAGACAAATTCGACTCGACAGGATGCAGTGAAAACGTCTGTAATCTTTTATTCCCACTTCAACAAATACACGCAAATGTTTGCATGAAAAGTATTCAGTTATTGCTTCAGAAATGGAAACCTTCATAAAACGGAAGTGTCTTCTGCCGTATATGACTAAGCACTAATAATGCGTTCATCCACCCCAAATCAACCAGCTGATAACATATGATCGTTGATTCACAGCCAGAATATTCAATTCTCATCGTGCATCACCGTCGATTGTAAGCTTATGCGAGTAAACGCTTCGTATAAAATACGAACAAAATAATAAATACACAACTCTTAATAAATATACACAACATATGTTGCTTAGTGTTAACCGTGTCCCCCATAATCAACCCACAAGACAATGTACTGATTATGACGCGCCTAACACAAAATATGTACCATATACTCATGAGTCAAGCAAAATATATACATATATGTAAATATGTATTCACAATACCTTGAAAAATAAAACAGACAGATCAATCCAATTGTAAGGCCTTTCTCCAATGATTGCTAACTTATTTGCCGGAACGTGTGCACGAGTGGGGTGGTGAGTCAAATTGAATATATCCATATTTGGACATAAAGTACATCTCGCTACGTAAGTACAAACATACATAGTTTGTATATATTTGGTTGTTTTGTGACAGATCTACGGACAAAGTACAATTCATACTTAGTTCTGCAGCTTTATCAGAGATTCAGATTCGAAGGAAGAAATGAAAAAGTCTTAATACTGCACGTTCACACCCATTTGTGATTTTCATTGCACACCAACACACACGAAGCTTGTGTCAAATGCCGGCATGTGCTATGTACATATGTATGGCTCTAGGGGAACTATATCTAGCACTACACGGACGGGCAGACGATCGGACTGCAGGCCATCACAAAACAAAGTCTATTTCGTCCTTTCTCTAAGTTGACTGATTAAAATACCGGAAATATTACAACAGAACTTGGCCTTTCGATTCTCCGCTTCGGGAAGGAGCCAATTAATTTCTTTCCCCTTACAAAGGACAGTCTAGCTCTTATCCAGAGACAAACCGATAATTTATTTTTCGCTTTCCTTTTGCTTTGTTTTTTTACTGTTCACCAGTTGGCTTGCAATGAGTGCAGCTATTATTAAATATAATTTTAAATCTATTTATAGTCATTCCTTGAATTTTGATATTTTCTTAATAAATTTCATTCGCCGCCAAGACCGTCAAATACATATAGTATAGGCGTACGCACACAGGCCCACGCAGACGCACGCGTATACATACACGACACCTTTTTTTTATGCCTACGTATAGTTCTTTTTCTTTATATAATATACATACATATTTCAGTATCTATATGGCACGGTGGAAGTGACTAATTTCATATAGACTGATAGACAACAAAACGGGTAAGTATATGCGCGAAAATAAGAAGCCCACAATAAAGTACATGTTTTACCAAATAAAGCAATCCTCAATTTGCCGCATACATATTTTCGTTGAATTTTTCTCCTGCTTTCCATTCGCTTTTTTTTGCTGGTTCTTTGATTTTCCCTTTTGCCGGATACACATAAATCTCGGTACATATAACCGAAAGCACAAGGCGAAGGCATATGCGGCATATGAATGTATCTACACATTATATAGATATAATTCAAATAAGAATAAGCAGGATACATACACGTACACAGCGCGTAGGTATATATGCAAAGGCGTGTAAAAAAGGGATATAGATACGAAAATATTATACACATGTTTCAATTGATACATATAGGCACGGATATATCCAATCAATAAAATTACTTTCGTCACTGTTATAATTAGAATCGGCAAAAACGATAAAAACGGTCTAAACAATATAAAAAAAATAAAAAAAAAATTTAATCATATATACTCAGACATTGCATATTCGGCGAAATGACTCAGGCAAGATACTGGCTATCGCAATTTTTTTTTCTTTGTAACATACCATTTTTAAGAATTAACTCTCCTTCCTGGTAGTTCTTCGCACAAGTATTGCAAATCAACAGAATCGATTTAATCGTTTTTAATTGGGAAATATTATTATTAATCAGATTTTAATTTGTGTATTTGAGCAGTTTTTGAAATAAAAAAACGAATCACCGTTGAGACCGACTGAACTCACGCACCAGCTTAAGCACTATTATTAAATGCTACGTCTAGCGCATTAGTTGAGATGGGAGGTTTTTCTCATTTTGATTCCATTGTGTTCTTTGCCAAAGGAAATGCTAATGCAAAGCACCTTAGTTGGAGATGTAGATGGGTCGCGGGAGAATTATAGCAGCTTCAGACTATATGTCACACGTTGTTAGCCTACCGAGTTGGATGACGCCGCACAAGGAATTAAATTAATTATTTAACCGCTATTGAAATATATTAGTTCTGCTAGCTAATTGCACTGACTTACTAGTCGATGGGAGAGTTCGTCAAATGGACATATTTTAATAACATGATGGAAACACGAGGATTGGTAGCACTGTCAAACAATTTAAAATTTTAATACTTACTTCCATCCATACAACACAATAATTTTTGTTTTCCAGATTAGAAATAAAAATTTTAAGCTTTCGGAATATTGTTTTTTTTTGTTTTTTAGAATAATGTCAAAAAATTATTTTGCCAGCAGTCTTGATTATAAAAGTTAGAGGGGCGCTCGTTACAACCGATTCCGAAGTTAAGCATTAATTTTATAAAAGGCATTTGGATACTCATCTTCAAAAAAATATGTTATGTTAATGATACTTAGGATCTCAATCATCCTGATATTAAAATGTTGTGCCTTTATTTTTAAATTATGAAGTTCTTCAATGAATTGTTTTATAGATTCCCAGTTGGAGCGCAAAATAAACAATCAACACGGAAAAAAGTAAAATAAACTATTTGCTTTTAATGTCCTAAGATCTTTTTAAATATATTTCAAAGGATATGAAGAGATAAAATTAACGAGAAAATTCCAGGAATTCATGAATAAAATACCAGTTAAGCACCAGTGGACCCATCAAAATGTTTTCTTCAAAGCACATTTCTTACTTAAGAATCCGCAAATACCCGCGACTAATTAGATTTAATTATTTAATATAACTAAACTAGATTAAATCACTAATGTCTAAAATTAATGTAAGTTTCAAAAATGTCTTAAAAATAAAAATTTACTTGGGACTTGTGCACATTGGATTGGGAACGAAAATACCCAACAATAAATTAACTTAAATCGTTTATGTCATTTTTTCAAAGTGCTTTACTGTACATAGTTTGTCAGTCAAAAAATAAGATGTTGGCGTCTGCCCCATAAAAACTAGTTCACGATAATGATAATATAAAATCTATGTTTATGATCGATCCTCTCTGGGTACTACTGGGTATACTTGTTCACATTGGCGTGGACATGAACGTTGTATTCACATTGGTGGAAGCTTCCAAAAACTTTTTACAATACAGGAATAGGAAGCAAAGGGGGCAGATAAATACTTGTTGATAATGAAGTGTACATTGCTTACAAGGTTACCTACAAATGACGATAAAATATCAACAATGGAATGAAATGGGAAAAAATGGTTTGCTTCACATGACAATTCAAATGTGGTGTTCGGCCGGTCGCGCGTTGACAGATTGACAAAACAATGGTATCTTATGGGGAAACACATAATACGACCTCAGGCGGTCGGCGATCGGCTTTTTGACGTAAATATCGTAAGCTCGATCTCAGCGTCGAAGTAGCGCTACTTTCTACTTTTTCGTGCGTTTTGACAGATGACAATGCTTGTATAAGTGCGCTGTTTGTATTTTGTCTTGTATTCTGTCTTATTCTCGATCTTTGAACGTCCGAGCGCCTGAAGCGTATTTCGTTATAGAAATTGCTAGGTTACGCGTTTGTCATTTGTTTATCGTAAGTCGGTGCAAAGCCTGTCAAACGCGTGACCGCGCGAACGCCACATAGTGTTTTTACTATCAGTCTGAAAATGGAATTTCGGAACAAGCAACTTTTCCGTTTTCACTTGTTAAAAATCATTCCCTCTCTTTTACACAATTTTTTTTCAACAATATGAACAGGAGCCTTGAATAATAGCACACAAAATGTATATGCCTGTTGGATGATGTGCACTTCACCTCAAATCATTGAATTGACAGTGACATATGTATGTCAATCTACCATCTATAGAGCAAATATACAAGAAGCGGATTTGAAAAATGTCAACGACACCGGCTTTTTACATCTCAACTGAATTTGACATAAAATTAAATATTTAGGTCTATCAGTTAAGAACAGACAACCCTCACTTTAACAAAGTAGTTGGGTTGAAGATGCTCAATTTTATGGGGAATTAAATTTCGGCATGTTTCAAACTATAATTTGTTTTTTTTAAATTTCTTGTATTATTAATTGAACGAATTAACATTTGTAATTTTAAATTGTAATAAGAAATGTTGCTATTTTGAATTATATTGAACCTAACCACCCCTTTTATCTAAGTTAGATACCAACTATTGGTTTTAATTTTACGAACCAATCCTTCTTGTTCTCTAAAATCTCAACGAACGGTGGGTTTCATCTGCTCTTCAGTGATTATTAACAAGGCCTACTTTCTAACGTAATATGCTGAAATTATAACGGTCTATTGCAATCAACGGATTTTCTTAGAAGCAGTTAAAAGCTGTGATCGTCCAAATACTTTTCTTGTTAATCACAGGTGATGTGTCTGCATGTATGGTGATGGTATCTGACGCCGACAACCCCGAATCGAATCTCGGTAAAAACTCGTGCTCGAAATTGCATACATATTTTGTAGATTCATGATCTTTTCCCTATCTGGAAGAAAACATCTAAAAACCGTCGTTACAAGTTGACAATAAAAGGTACGTGCCTTAACTATGAAAGAAGTAAATAATAACTACACACTGTATGCCCTTTAAGGCCCCTCAAGTTATTTTTGTCAGGATTCCCTACCGCGATGCTTTATTTATGAGCCGAATTTATGGTAAAATTTGTGTTTTATTTTCAAAATTTATCCTTGGTTACAGGCTTAAAAGACAATTTATGTTTTTATATAATTCGTGCAGGTTCAAGAGTGTACGCTATGGTGTTTGTCACACAAACTGGACGGGGTGCAGATGGTTTGTGTCGAAGATGTTCGTTCACTACTCTCCGGGGGTGATTGTCCTAGATAGGATTTGAGAGAATCGACTGAATTTGCGTTGGTTGTAGTTCACAGTAACTCTTTTGTTTTCATGTCATTATTAATCTTTGACTGTCTTCGATCCGAATCTTACCCAAGATAAAAAATTAGTGATTGAAATGATATGCCAATTCATGTTGTCGAAATTTAAATGGAGAGCGATTTTGTATAGGTTTTCGTTTGTTTGGCATTTGCAACATCATTGAATAGTGATATTTGTTATGTTAGACGGCTTCTGGGAATGATACAATCCAGTTAAAATGTCACGGCTATATAAAGTTTTTAATTTTATAAATGTGAATTATGACACAATAAACCCACTCTATGAAACTTAACATTGCCTATTCGACGGATAGCCCAACTCTTTCATTTAATTAATTCTAGTGTCAACATTAATAAGAGTTCATCTTGCGGCAAGTCTGAAATTTTGAACATGAATTTATGCTATTGCAGTGTACTATGTGAATCCACTTCCACTAACAATTAATATTTTTGGCAATAAATGATTAGTTGTTTTATACGATTCAATTTTGCTTTAAGCAAACGTCAACAGTTAGTGTCCTACACTATTTTTAAAATGCCTTTGAAATAGTGGCTTAGTATATTTGAAAGAAAAGTGTCTTCTCAAATACCACTCTTGAATACTTACTTAAAACGTTTTTTAATTTTATTTTTGAAATGAATCTTGAATTAGGAGTACCAGTGGCATGTTTTCCTAATGTGAGACAGTGATTTTTTTTGTAATATATTCTTTGCAGAAAAACATGGTACTTTATGATGAATAGTGTATCAAGTCAGTTATATGGTTATTCAGATTAGTGAGCAAGTTATACACTCCCCGACACTTGACTACCCTCACTTAAAATTTGTATCTATATCATAAAGGAGGGGACCCGTTGTTAAAACTTTTATTTTCACTATATCCTTGCTGACAATTTTGACCTGATGACAATTTCGAAAATATGTATTTAGGTAAGTAAAAAAGAAAATCGTCATTGTCGTTTTTCTTGCCAATTTTAAGCACGACACCTTGATTTTCCTCTTCTTTAAAGATAGAAGAAAAAATAAATGTTTTTATTGCTAATATTCCTTCCTTTATTGCGTATAAGTTCATAAAGACTCCTTTCTAACGATCAATATACATTTTTAAATAACTTATCGGAATTTCCTCAAAAGCGCCTTCAATGTTTGTGGATGGTTGTCGCCGAAAGTTTACGGAGAAGTAAGACAATTTGAAAATAGGGAAGGTCTTATTGAGGCCATTGAAGACGATTTTGAGAAAATTCCTATAAGTCATTTGAAAAATGATATCGATCGCTAGAAAGTACATTTTTTGATGTTATGCACAATAAGGACACAATAGAAATATTAAAAATATTCCTTTTTTCTTTTATTTTTAAAGATGAGGGTAATAATGTGTCACGCTTAAAATAGACAAAAAACCGAAAATGGCGTTTTTGTTGTCGTCAGGCAGCAAAGAGACAGTGAAAATAAAGGTTTTAACAATGGGTTCGAAGAAATCTTTCCCCTGCAAACAAATGTCAAAAGTTCTGTACGGACGTATATAAAGTGGGCTCCAAATATTTTTAAAAGTTCAAAAGTTTCCCAACGATATTCTGTTAAAAGTGAACATATCTAGAAACAGTGCAGTAAAACGTCCCCCATTTCAAAGAAATAGGTGAGTCAATCTTACTCTTTAAAAAAAATTGACAAAACACATCAGCAAAATGAACAAAGGATCAAAAATAGCACGAACTCCACCAAGAAACAACAATAACAATTGCAATACGGCACTGATACCGGCACAGATGTCCAAACGGCGTATAGTAGAAACGTCACCAGAATTGCCGTCTGCAATAGAAAGCGATCCGCAAAACAAGAATGTAATAAATATGCCCATATCAGACCTAAAAGCAATAATCGAGGGATCCATGGCTTCGTTATTAGATGACAGGCTACAAAATTTGGCGACGAAGACCGATATAGCAGACATATCCCTCAAGATGCAGGAACTGAGTACTGAGAACAGTGCTCTGAAGGCCAGGATACATCAGATAGAAAGTCGGTGTATATCTCTAGAACGCAAAATTGAATTCTTGGAAAAAAGGGCAAACGAGAAAAATATTGTGGTACATATTCCAACGCAATTGGGTGTCGAGGCTGAGTCTAGAGCCAAGGAATTATGTTTGGACCTCTTGCAAACGACAGACACTTCAGTCATCGCGGATTCACGGGCCCTTCGAGCTAAAAATAATGTGTCAAACGTTATTGTGGAAATGCGAAACAAGAATGATGTAGGACGAGTTTTAAGATCTGCATCGAAACTTCGCGGCACAGGTATTTCAATGCACAGAGATTACACGGCGGCTTCAAGAGAAAGAAGAAAACACTTGCTAGAGCTAAAAACAGTAGTCACACGGAGGAGCAATTTTGTGAAAGCTGAAATTCGTGGACAAACTTTAAAAGCGGGAAATGATATTTTCTATTTCGACAAAAACAACGTCATGCAATGTGACAGCGCAAATGGCAAAGCAATACTCCAGCAGATGAGTGATGAGAGATCGAATCTAAAGGGCTAACCATAATAGACAGGAGCAAGCAGAAGCAAGCAGAGGGGAATGTCTTCTTACATGCAAAGCATATGATATGCCCACAATGGGCAGATGTGACGTTTCGTTAAATGTTCGTTAACTGATGCGAGCAGAAGGAAGGTCTTCTTGAAAGAAGACATGACGGAAGGAATTTTTGACAAGTAACATTTGAGGTTAGGAAAGAGAAAAAAGATAAAATAAATATGGAATACGAGCTTGTTAACAAGTTGATTTCACTTGTGCAGGACAATAAGTTTCTATATGATAAAGCAGATGGCTTTTATTCCAATAAAAAGGAAAAAGCCAAAGCCACACCGAAAATAAACAAATCGAATGAAAACAATTTGACAGTTCCTTTCCTTCTGCTTGCTCCTGCTTGCACCTGTTCATCATGGGTATCGTGACGGTTCGTTGAAACAGAGGGGAGAATTTCGTTTGGTTCTGACATAAGCTTCTGCTTGCTCCTGTCTATTATGGTTAGCCCTTAACAATGACAGGAGGCGAAGAACATAATGGCGCAAGCACAAGCGCAAATTGCAACACTGCTTCCCAAACTGTTCAAACAAGATCCAAGCATAATTTTTAATTGTAATGCCGTCTGCCATCCTATAGTTAATGTTAAAGATAGGAAAAATAGTCGAAAAATAATTAAGTTTACAGAGTTTAAAATATTGTCCTATAATATAGCAGGTTTAAGAAATAAGTCTTTATTTGCGGAATTTTATAATTTTGTCAATAAATTTGAATTTATATTTTTATTCGAAACGTTCACAACTGAAGAAAATTACAAGATGTATGAAAATAAGTTCCTTAATTATGAATTTAAATGGATATCCGCTACAAGAAGATTTACAAGAGGAAGAGCAAGCGGAGGATGCTACTTTGGATATAGGAAAGATGTAGGTATCTCATGTGAGTTTGGAATGGTCGAGCAGCTTACATATTTGTGTCTTCGTTTGGATAAAAAGAGATGCTATATATTCCCAACATATTTAAACTGCAACCACTGGGAAAGAGACTTCGATCAACTGCAAGAGGCAATTGCAAGCTGTGATGAGCATAACATACTTATAATTGGAGATCTTAATGCGCGAGTAGGAGAAGCCTGCGGTATAGAAAATCACAAAAGTGGTACTGAACGACGATCTATGGGTCTGCTTTGTAATGAAAGAGGAACGAAGCTTCTAGAGTTCTGTGATTCGTTTGGATTCAGAATTCTTAATGGGACCAGTGCAAGCGACAGACGGGGAGAGCTGACTTTCATTGGAGGGCAAGGAACATCAGTCGTTGACTACTGTTTGGTTAGAGGGGAATGGAACCTTCATATCTCGGATCTAGAAGTCAAGCAAGCCACATTCTCGGACCATCTTCCTATCATAGTCACAATTACTCACGAAATAGTAGAAAATGAGCAAATTAGACCCATGTTGGTACTTCCAAAGCTGGTGTGGAGGGATCACAAAGGCGATCTATATAGAAGGAACATTGAATATAGTCTTCAGGCGCGATATGTTACGGAAATTGAAGAGATAGAAGAGATTATAAAAGAGTCGTATACTCCCTTAAATCGCAATCAGAATACTCGTTGGAAAAAGAATGAACTGTGGTTTGATAAAAGTTGCCGCAGAGCGAGGTTGATATCGTTTGCCTGGTTAAAATTATTCCGTTCCTTCAACACAGATACTCTCAAGAAGGCGTATATCAAAGCCAACCAAGAATATAAAGCTATATGTAGACAAAGCAAGCGGAACTTCTTTGAAAATCAGGCACGTGGACTGGGGTGCTGTAATAGCTCAGCGGAATTCTGGAAACGAATCAAAAAACTTAATGGTGGGGGTTATGTGATTAATAGGGATCTAAGTACGAATACTCTCTCGGATTACTTTAAACAGTTATTGAATCCACCAGGAGACTCTCCTAGCTTTCAATATGCGCCGCCAGGCATTCAAAACGAAATACTTGATGGCCTAATAACCCAACAGGATCTTATGGGTGCGCTACTGTCTCTGAAAGATAAAAAAGCTGCCGGGGCAGATTGTATCCCTATAGAATTTTATAAGTACAGTACCAATGGTCTGAAAGAACGCCTCATTGATTCGTTCAACAACATTTTAAACCACGGGATAGTTCCTCGACGATTTAAAGAAGCGCTGATCTTCCCTATCCATAAAAAAGGAGATACGCTGAATCCAGCTAATAATAGGGGCATATCTTTTTTAAACGCGTCTTACAAAATCTTTGCAAGTATTCTACAAAGGCGACTTAACACGTGGATTGAAACAAAGAACCTACTCAAGGAATTCCAGGCTGGTTTTAGGTCTGGCTACTCAACTGTCGACCATATTTTTGTTCTGAGCAGTATAGCAGATACATACATAAGGCGAAATAAAAAACTCTACGCATTCTTTGTGGACTTCAAAGCGGCCTTCGATTCTCTGAACCGAAATGCAATATTTTATAAATTGTATGGAATGGGAATGTCGTCGAAATTTGGAAGAGTTTTACAAAATCTGTATGTAGATACCATGGCAGCGGTTTGGAATGGAGGGGCGTTATCGGATTGGTTTCAGACGGAATCGGGATTAAGACAGGGATGCCCACTAAGCCCAACCCTTTTTGCCCTTTTTATTGAGGATATTGTGGAATTCTTACCTGGAGGCGTGGAGTTTGCAGGAGTGCTCTTTAAAGCACTCCTATTTGCAGATGACATTGTGCTGTTGGCAAGATCACCGGAATCGCTGCAATTGATGATCGGTCGATTAAGTGAGTACTGTGCTTTATGGAGTTTGATCGTCAATCTGGAGAAATCGAAGATAATGATTTTCAAAAAAGGTGGAGGGAGACCTGCCTACAACGAAAAATGGTGCTATAGAGGGGTAGACTTAGAGGTCATAAAGGAATATAAGTATCTTGGAGTAATGCTATCAAACAATTTAAATATAAAAACACATCTGAGCGACAAACTAATGAAATGCAAATCCATCATCAATTCAGTCTGGAAGAACTGTTTCAGCAATACAAATATTCAGCACATTTGTAAATTTAAACTATACGAAGCAGTATCCGAGGCAGTAATGCTATACGCGGCGCAAATTTGGGGGTATAAGCCTTATGAAGAGGTAGAAAAATTACAGCGCTTTTTCATTAAAAAAATGTTTAAACTTCCTCCAAAGACGCCAAATTATATGCTTATGGTGGAAACAGGATTATCGCCACTGTATGTAAAATCATTGAGGATGCAAATGAATTATATACTACGGGTAATGAAGATGGCAGACAATAGACTACCGAAGATAGTGGCCCTACAAACAGTTCGAAACGAAACTGCATGGTTCGAGGAGTGGCTGCAATTAGCTCAAGGGAGTGGCGTAGTCTTAACCGCAGATGGTAGAAATTGGGCAAGTTCACTATCCCAATTAATAAAACATGTCGAGGAGCAGACCAGAATGCATTTCTTAGAACAAGCGGCGGGATCACTACATCGCAATATATACAGCCGGTTAAACCACAACCTGGGGAGTCGAAACTACTTCAAAGATATTTATAGCATCCAAGAAATTTCGGTAATGTTTAAACTTCGGGGTGAATTACTAAAACTTAACTTTATACCTCATAGAGAAGATCTTCCAATACTCTGCAGCATGTGCAATTTGGAAGAAAGGGAAGATACCATACATTTCATAGGCAAGTGTCCGATCCTTAAGGAAACTAGGAGATCTTGTTTTGGAAAGGACTACTTATCGGAACAAGAAATAGTATCTTTACTAAACGAAATGGAAGTAACCAAGTTGTATAAATACTGTGAAATTGCTCTAAAATACAGAGACAACATTTTAACAGGGAAATTTTGAAATTTTAATATCATGCATTAATAGTTTAATTATTATGTCTTTATTTATGTAGTCAATCCGGCAGACGGCAAAGCCATGCTGATTCTGATTTTGTATACTTTTTGAGAAAAGAAATATTATTGAAAAATAAAATCCTGATCTAATCTAATCTAAATCTTTCCCCTGCTTTATGATTTAGGCAGACATTTTAAGTGATTTTCGTGGGGGCAAACACTCCCATTTATTGAGCTTAATTCAAGCTAAACTTAATCCAACTTTATAACTAATGAGAACGGATGAGGGGGCGCGATCCTTAGAAACTAAGACTGAAAGGAGGGAAGGTTTTTGAGAAGACCCGAGTGTTGAGGTTGAAATCGAAGTAAATATTCGAATTAACACTTGCCAGCATACGGGAAATGGGTTCATTAGAGCCGTATGAGATGCGGGGGATGGATAGATAGAAGAGACGAGGATTACGTGTTAAGAGATATGGAGTTATAAAGGGTGACACAGTCAATGGTACCTGTAAGAAGTCTATGAATGGAGATGATGTCAAATACTCTTCTTCTTTCCTCCAAAGTACTCGAGTTGATTAGTTTAAGACGGTCTTGATAGTGCGGTAAGAACAAAGGATTGTTCCAGGGCAGACCTCGAAGAGGAAAAGGAAGGAGCCGACGTTGAATGCTTTCGAATCTAGATATGTGGGTTTGTTGATGAGGGGACCACACTCGAGATGCGTATTCGAGAAGAGGACAAACAAAGGTAATTTAGAGGGATCGAGTCACGTAGGAATTGGAGAATTCTCTAGACCAACGTTTCACAAAATCGGGTGCAGAGTTGGCTTTATCGCGCGAAAATTGAGCTCTTGGTTACATAGTATGCCAATATTGGGGATAACCTGAACGGTGGAGATGGGCTGATTATTGAGAAAGTAGAGACGAGGGGGAGGTTTGATTCGTTTACGTGAAAGAGTAATTGATTGGCATTTGGAAATGTTAAATTCCAAACAATTTTTGGAGCCCTAAACGGAAAAGCTGTTGAGATCCGATTGAATAAGGCTAAGGCCACGCATTGAGCGGCAAAAAGCTGAGCGACAAACTTAAGCGGCAAGTGGCCATGTACTGAGCGGCAATTCTTAGCGATTAGTTCTGAAAATGTCGTTAATGAGTGCTGTTCGCCGCAATAGTTTACTAGAAAGTCGTTTTAACATTTACAGAGTTATCTCAAGCTTAAAAAAAGAAGATTTGGAGTTCATCCAATAAACCGAAAAAGATCAGGTTATGGCGAATTTCACCATTTGTATAATAATCTTCGACAACACGAAGACCGATTCAGACAATACCTACGTATGTCAATACAATCATTTGATTTGCTGTTAATATTTCTTAAATTTGCCATTATTCCTTCTTGCCGCTCAGCACTACCCTAAAATAATAGAACAGAATTGAAAGCTGAGCGACGCCGCTCTGCCATACGATTTCATGTGTTTTAAATTTTTTTTGCCGCTTGCCGCTCAGTGCGTGGCCTTAGCCTAAGGGAAGAATCTTGTTGCGAGGAAATGGTCTTGAAGAACTTGGTGTCGTCAGCATACAGTGAAAGGTGGGAATGTTTGATGACAAAAACAATGTCGTTGGTAAGAAAAAAAAAAGTGGACCTAGGTGACTGCCTAGGTCGGAAGAAGCTAATAACGGGTTGGAAAAGGCACATCTAAAACGAACACTGTAGTAACGGTTTTTTAAATAAGAAGATATCCACTCAAACGCAGTGCGTTCAAGATATTTTGAAGAGTATTAGTACGTGGGAGATTTTGTCGAAGGCTTTACTGAAATCAGTTGAAATGACGTCAACCTCATTACCATTCTCTAATGCTGAGAGTGCGAAGGACACAAATTCGACAAGGTTTGTGGTTGTATACCTGCATTTGAGGAAGCCATGTTGTTTAGAGGAGATTAGAGATTTGCAGTGGAAACTTAATGTCATACAAGATACTTTTGAAAAGTTTGGGTATGTGTGACAGTTTGGTGATGGGCCCATAGTTGTTAACATCATTCTTCGGACCTCTTTTGTGAACAGGAGTTATAAAAGCGGTTCTCCATATCAGGGGAAATTCTCCATATCAGGGGAAATTCTCCAAGGGACGGATAATTTGAATATTTTTAGAGCGGGACAGAAATAATGGAGGAACATTTTTTTAGTAATATGGCAGGGAAACTGTCGGGCCCAGGAGTAAATTCATCATGCAGTTGATTAAATTTATTTTCAATGATATGGGGGTCAATAGTACGTGGAAGAAATGGTCCCAGGGAAAAATTTGGTAAGTAGTTGAAGTAAGTAATGTCTGGTACAAAGGAGTCATCGGCGAAAGATTGTTTGAAAAAGTTGGCGATAGTTTTGAGATCATTCGTGGTTTCGTCATTGAAGGAGAGTGAAGTTGGGTAGCCGTGAGATTTCCTTTTAGTAGTTGACAAACTGAAAGGACTTAGGATCGTTTGGTTGGCTTCCGTTTGGATCAAATAGCGTTCATAGAGCGACTTATGCAGCTCGGTGAATTTTAGATAAATACCAATGTGAGAGTAATCAAGTGTCGTAGAGTGTATTCCAACTAAATAGGCTTTCATAAGTGTATCAATGTTTAGATTTTCATTGGCATGTTGACCGAATACATCGCGGGTAAGGTAACTTTGCTAAGGTTACACATTAGAAAAATTTACATTCATTTTCATTCCATCTTCAAATTTCACTTAACTAAAATGCAATACCTTACATTCCAGACATGCTCCTTGCTCTTCACTTACCCTCCACCATCATCGTCGATCTGAAAATACAAATGAGACCAGCTGCTTCATGTAGCTCAGTCTTGATTGTTGCATCCCTCCATATGGAAGACAGGAACTTTGCGGTTGCCGAATCCCGGCATCATACACATATTAAAAACTTGGTCAATATAGTTTTAACAGGAGAACTGAGCAGTAGCGCATATATTTCGCATGCAAACAAGATATTTGACAGCAATTATAAAGAAATGAAAATTAAAAAGAACACAAGGATAAGTGACAAATATATGGACTCTATCTGAAGAGGCCTTTACAATGTTTAAGAATAAAAAAGATACAAGTTAGTTAAAGTAAAAAATATTTTATTGGCAAAAATTTATTGTTTTCACCTCTTTATCACTAAACGCTACCTTACGTCTGTTATATATATACATACATATATATATATAAATGCATATATATACATATATAGATATATATAAAAGGTTTATTAAGCAACGGGATAATGCCAGAATTCTTTATTATTGGTTTTATTTGTCAAGGGCTGTGTTGGTTTTAATTGCAATGACACATTCCTCATTACAGGACTTGAGAACCGTACACTGTTGTGGAAGAGATATAAAAAAATAAATTTATTACACGTTGAAGCAAAATTAAAGAAGGTTGCAACTTGCCAGCAGGTCTTTTCCTGCATCAAAGTCAGTGCGTAAACTATTGCCCAAGTCGCCTTCTGGAACTTTAAGATCCTCTCGAATTTCACCGTTATCAGACATCAAAGTCAGAAAACCATCATCACTAATATCGGTCAATTGGTAGTCTTCTCTTTTTACGTGAGGAACATCCATGTTATGCGTCGAGGGGCAAATATCTTCATATCTGCAATAGGAATATGGAGCAAAAAAAAGAGAATAGCAAATGTGAACATAGAGGGTGGTTTGGTTTTTGTCAATAGATCTTACTTCTTATTTGAGAATATATCGATTCCAACTAAATGAACTTTAGCATGACCGTGTTTGCCAGTTTTAGATGTTGACATTTCAACTATTTTGCAAGGACGACCCTTCAGCATTACGAATCCGTTTTTACGTAAAGCAGAACATTGCATAGGATATGTTTGAGAAGCACCGGAATCTCCAGTCTCAAAGTGGTGTTCATCCATTTCGGCCATGATTTCTATTTCTTCTCAATTAAATCACTCTTTAAATTAAACAGAAACAGAAAAATTGTTGATTTTATAATTTCGATAGTTATAAGTTCGATTTATACATAGAACAGAAAATATTTTAATATTGTACAATATATTTATAATGTTTCTTATGTGGTTATATGTGGTTCCAAATTTTCTGCACGATCGAAATCAATAAACAATATTGATACATTACTTAAGTACTGGGCTTGATAATTTTTGGAAGAATTACGACAGTACGCGTGCAGCGTTGATCTTAGACTCGGGAGAGAAAGAGAAAGCAGTCGTTATTAAGACTGTGTATTTAATTTAATTCCGGATTACAACGGTGGCAAGTTTGATATGTACTAACTTAGGTAAAAATTAAAAATGCCAGGATCGATACAATACTTCACACAAAATATATGTTTGGTGCAGAAATCGTTTTACTTAAGGACGAAAATATTATTAAAATATAGTCATTACTAAAAGAAAAAACACAATAAACATAAACATCTGAATAAACCATACGCTGAAAAGAACCTGGCAATAAGAAAATAAAATACAGTTACAAAACTGATGATTGTTATCCTTGCCGCATGATGTCGTTTATCGAAAAAGGTCCTTAGCATTTGCCAAACAAAGCCTATCGCAAAATTGCCAGTCAAGCACAATTTTACCCAGCAGCTTGGCAGACAAACGTGAACATTTTAGAAATAGTATACGTGTCGCCGGCACGGGAAAGAAAATTGTATACATATTTCAAACAAAACTCAATTTTAAACTGATAAAAAGGAAAAGAAAATTAGATATGTATTGTTGGCGACCAAAAAACCGGCACCGGCCCACATGCACGTATTGTTCGTTTATGGGCGTACTCCATAATTTCTTCTGAACCAACATTTTGTTTTAATTTCACTGATAATTCGGGCTACAGCAACAAATCTTCTTTCTTTTCGAAACCGGAAGTTAAAATGCACGTTTAGCACGAAACATTCATGAGTAGAAAGTATCGCTGGGGATATTGATATTCCTCTTTAAAGTTTACCGTTTTTCGAATGTAAAATTAAACCTGAAGTCATTCCCCGAGTTTTCACAAGCACTCAACACACAATAAAACATGAGACAGCATTAACAGTATATATTTCGATACTTGTACTAGTTTAATTCAATGACTCGGGATCCAAAGACTAGAGACATAAAATAGCCAAAAATTGGAGTCGATTAAAATTAAAAAAAAAAGAAACAGAGACACTTTTCCAAAGTTAGATCACAACTATTCAATAACTTGTCAGTATGTACACTACTATTGTCAATATCGGCAAAATGAGTTTTTTTCGCTGTTTTTCTGCATTGCTGTTTTTTCAACTAACCACACACTTTATTCGGATTAACTCAGAAAAAAAAGAAGTTTTCAGCAAATGCTATAAATAACATGATTTCTTAAAGTTCACATCAATGAAAGGGAAAAAATTATACACGCACTATACTCACATGCAATCAGAATCGATGTTGAAACTAAAAAGACACTGCAAACTTGTTCTTCTCTACTTACCGAAAATTTATCGTCAAAAAACTCATTTTGACTTCCGTTTGGAGGCAAACAACGCTAGGTGGCAGTACGCCTGAGTGCATTCAGGCAGCCTGATATCGTTTTATTGGTTTAAAAAATAAACGAACATATTTTTTTCACCAACGTCTGTTACATTTGTAGTGTTTATGATACGTTCCCACGACACGTGAAAAATAATATTTATAAATATAGTAATTCCCAAAACGAAATCCGTTGCATAACTCATTGAATGTAAGAATTTTTATGCATTTATACATTTCCGCAGTTACCACAAGTCTTTGTAGCGATGAGATCTATAATAATGATTTTGAGAGTGAGTGTGTTCCACCAAAACAGATTGCTGACTATACTCTGTAATCTTCAATTTAGAAAAAAGTGCGTTCAGCTTTAATATAAATATTGAAAATAAATATATTTTCAATTTTTATGGTTAATAATTCATCTCTCTATGGAACAATAAACTAATATTGCTCGACTCCAAAAATAGACATTTTTGGAATGTAGCTAAAATAATGCGTAAGAAATATCGTTACTGCCCAAACTTCGAAGTAAACGGGTCATTAATATCAACTAAAAAGACAAAGCAGAAATGTTAGCCACTACATTCCTAGGAAATCTACCACGACAAATAATTATTTATCTGTTTTTGAACCTGAGGTTAAGCCATTCTACTACTTCCCTACTCTCTAACGATTTCACAACTATTGAGGATATAAAATTCATAGTTTCGGACCTAAAAAATCATAAGCCTCCTGGCCTGGACCGCATAAGTAATCAATTGATAAAGCAGTTGCCAACAAGTGCCTTGATGTATTTAACATTTATAATTAATGCCCGTCTAAAAACTTTATATTTCCCAGTTAAATGGAAAGAAACCAAAGTAGTACCTCTATTAAAACCCGGGAAAAATCCGTCCAAACCAAGCAGTTACAGACCCATCAACCTTTTAAATGCCTTTAGCAAAATTTTCGATAAAGTCATAAGAACTAAGCTGGATGCCTTTCTTAGTGCTACTAAGATTATTCCTGCTGAACAGTTTGGTTTCAGGAAAAATCACAGCACTTTGCATCAAATACTTAGGCCTTGCAGGACTGTTAAGCATCAGCTTAGCCTTAAAAAGTCAACTGGCTTAGTTCTCCTGAACATTGAAAAGGCTTTCGATTCAGTGTGGCACAATGGCCTAATATATAAATTGATTAGATTTAACCTTCCTAGGTATCTTATAAAAATTCTACAAAGCTTTTTATTGAATCGATCCTTTAAAGTCAATCTTAATGGAGCTTATTCTTCAACGAAACCAGTCCCAGCCGGAGTTCCTCAAGGTTCAGTCCTGGCCCCAGTTCTCTTCAATATTTTTCTTGCTGATATGCCCAACGTTACCAACTGTGACACTGCACTCTACGCAGACGATTTGGCCTTATACTCTTCCCACGACTATGGTTCAACAATAGAAAATAACCTTCAAATCGGGATTCAATGTTTCTTTGAATGTTATAAGCATTGGAAAATAAAAATAAAAGTTGACAAGTGTACAGCTATTTTCTTCACGATAAGACTAAGTTGTTTCTTGCCTTCTGGAAATTAAAAGCTAGAGAACACCAATATGTTGTGGGTCAGTTCCTTACAGTACATAGGAGTGTACTTAGACCAGAAATTGACCTTCGGACATCACATCCAATAGACTATAGCTAAAATTGATGTCCTTATAAAAATGTTCTACCCTCACATCAATCGCAAATCACATCTGAACAAAAAGAACAAAATAATTATTTTTAAGGTTATTTTTCAAGCACTGATGATTAAACGCCTTCATGTTGCTCAAAATAAACTATTAACAATGATTCTTAACCTACCACGAGAGTATCCAACCCTTACAATGCACAAAAGAGCGAGTGTTATCTAGATTGGTAGAAGAATCGAAAATCTCAATGAAAAATTCATGTCCAGATGTACTGATGTTGACAACCCACTTATTAGGGATTTACGGCTGTTATAACTTGTTGCCTTATTTACTTACTCATTTATTACTATTTATTTATTTTTTTATTTATTTATTTTTTATTTATTTATTTATTTAATTATTTATTTATTCATTTATTTACAATCGATCATTTATTAATTTACCTACTACTTTTATTTTCTATATATATTTATCTATCTCAAACTTAACATCTGTGATATTTGCAATTATTTTGCTTTTGCCTTTGTTCTCCTTATTAAATGCAGGTTTTTTCCATAGTTTTCCTCCAACTCCATATTTAAAATATTGTATATGTACTGCATATCCTAATCCATACACCAATTGTATTTTTAGCAGTAAGGTTCTATAACTCATATCTCTATACAGGCCTGAGAAAATTATAATACTATTGTAAAACATTGTTGCACTATGCACGAAATAAATATCTATCTATCTATCTAATTCATCGGATATTTGGTAATAATGATGTATTCATTGAATATAAACGTGAACACGAATATAAACTGATGTTGCGTCCGAAATATTTTTATCTTTTAGCTTCCTTCTCACGTAAGCCCTTCCGACCTTCGACTGAGTGTTACGAGTATGCTCATATTTATTATAACATAGAAATACCAAATTCAGGGGTTTCCTACCAATCCAATTTCTTTTCTGAACCATAGAAGAAAGTTAGAGCTTAGAAAATGTAGAGGCCCTTAGGCTAGGTTTGGTTAGGTAGGTGGCTCCCCTCCGTAAAAACGGTGGGGATCACTTAGACCAGGAACGGTACATTGTGCTACCACTTGAATCTGCTTGGTCATCGTTACTCTTGGAACCATTTTGAGTGCTGAATAAAATACGATATTTTGTAGTTCACCGTCAGGTTTGTCTCGCATAGTTACATGTTTTAAGGTCTCGCCATCTCTCATTTCCCTGTTGCAGTGCATTCTTCGAGATTTTATATTTTTGCGCTTAAATTGTGGGTGGATTTCCCCTTAAACAAGCGAGAGCTCCAGGTCGTGCCTATTTTGGCAGTGCCTGACCAATTTTGATCTTATTATTGGTGATTCGAGTGCTTTTATTGCAGCTTGGCTATTTGTGTCACAGACAGCCAGTCGGCGGCCTAACGAATTGCCGTTAATTCAGTTTGGAATGTACTGCAGTCTAAAGGATTGGCTGATTTGTAGGGTCGGTGCATAGACACTGGCACCCAAACCTGTCCTAGACCCGTCTGTTTATATTTCCAGTGCAGTGCCTTTTATTGCCGATTGTCGTCGGTTGGGAATTGTTGTTTTGAAGAGAATCTTGAAGGGTCGGAATTAAGTAGTCCGTTACTTCACTTATATCATCGCTCGCTTGGTACCAGGCTACTCGCTCTAGATTTTCAATCTTTTCTGTGGCTATGCTGCACATCTTTTGGGAAAGTGAACTGGGATTTTATTTAATAACTAGCTGACCTTGCGAACTTCGTACCGCCTCAAAATCAATTCAGTTTTTTACTAAGACTACTGAAAATAAAATAAGTTCAATATTAGTAAATATATATAATTCTAGCGGATCCCGGCGTGCCTTGCATGAATATTAACATTGAATCAAATTCATTGGTTTCTTTTCCAAATAAAAAAAAAATAGTTAATAAATTCAATACAATAGTGCATACAACATTTTTTGTTTGATTGTGTAGTGCAAGAATAAATACATTTTTGGTTGCTCTCACTCTGGAACATGCTACGTATAATTGTCCGTGAGAAAAGCAGGGTTCCTCCAAATTCACTCCAAACACTGTCATAGCAAACGATAAATGTACGGGAAATTGAAGACGTTAGAATTGAAATGGCATTCTGTTCGTATTAATGGGATCCGCGGTATCAGTACAACTTCTCCTTTTGCTTTCCCAGTGAGAACTGTTGCTTCGATCAAATTGGGCATTAATTTTTTCACGGAAAGTCTCGTTCCATTGCAAGGTTTTGGTGAATTGAGATTTCGAAGAAGTAGACTTTTAAATTCAAACGATGCGGTGGCATACCAGCTATGTAGTTCCAAAAAATTCAAAATTTCAATCAGATAATTTACCGCGTCTTCTTTATTCGTAACATTTTTTTGTGCTAAAATTTCGCGTTCTCTAACCAAACATGATTTTTATAATTTTTATAAACTCCTAAAAACTATCCGGCCGACCTATCACGGATCATAAAGAATCGACGTTTTCTGCTCACATCTTCAACATCTCGGTCAGACGCTGATCTTTTAAAGGAAAAGGTCCTCAGTACTTTATGCGACGTCTCGGCTGTAGTTACATGACAGCCATAGACAAGCATTGGCCGATTAAAGTCAAAATAATGTATCAAAGGCCTCTAAATCGATCTTTTGTGTTTGTTACATTGTATGTTGGATACCAGTTTAGATGCGGCATATGTATGTATATTTCTTTATATCTTGAAACCGAATAGGTAACTATGTTATGCGGACCCATTTCATCAAGGCCCTTTGTTAACTTTTTTGAATACCTTGCTGATATTCGGAAGGAGACTTATCAACCGGAAATGTGCCAGATTACATTGATCTTTCTTTTCCCATTTTGAGAATCGGTTGAACCACAACTGTTTTCGAATGGCAATCAATGATATTCCATTTTTTCCCTTCTAATTCTTTTTAAGAGTTTTGCCTTTGATACATACGTGGGATGAGACCATGCATTGGCGATAGCGTTGAACGCTAAGCTCTCGTCATCGAACTGGGCAAAAGGTCGTGGTTTGGGCGAATGCTAGCATTAACCTTGTACACATTCTCGAAGATATATCCTATAACCTCTACCCTGTTAAAATTGTTAACGTCAGTGTCTCCCGGATCTTTTCCTGCTGCTATGAATAGCCATTTATGGTTCGTTCTTTGGAGGATATTCTAAATGCAAGTTTACTGCCATGATTTGTCTTAATTCATTTTTGGATGGTCTACATCCGCGATTTCAGTATTCTTACCTCGAAGTTTTGTCTGTCCACAAATTATGCATGTCTTAAGTAATCTGCTTTTATGTATTGTAGCTATGTGTAGAGCGTTTAAAGGGTGGGCCATCTACTGTTTTTTCTTCTTTTAAATCATAGACTATTTTGACATTAACAGCTGTTTCCCGCTTGAAATCTTGGCAAAAAGGCAAGTATCATACCTCCGCGGAATGAAATGAGTCGCCTTGCGCTTCAACAATGTTCGGAAATATTGTGTGACCAAAGTGACTGCTGTGTAGCTCAAACAGTGCGTTTTTTAAAAAGAAGTTTTGGCCGAAATGAAGCATCTATCGTGACTGCTGTACGCAAGTTTGTGCAAAAAAGTTCGTGCGACTGGTATGCTAGTGGACAACATTCATGGTCCCCATCGTCGGTGCGCACAGATGATAATGTGGCTGCTGTGGCCAGGAGTGTGAGACTCAATTCACGAACATCAACTCGCCATCGATCTCAACAACTCAACATTTCACGCACTAGCCTGAGGAGAATTCTGCACAAAGATCTAGGATTATTCGCTTACAATGTCCAATTGACTCAGCAATTGAAGGCGCACGACCATCCGCTTCGTTATCACTTTACAGTTTCGGCCTTAGAGCAGCTAGAATTGGACAACGATTTAGGGTGAAAAATCATCTTTTCTGATGAGGCGCATTTTCATCTCGGCGGCTACGTTAACAAACAAAATTGCCGCATCTGGGGCTCGGAAAACCCACACGTTATTGTCGATTGTGGAGTGGTGGCATCATTGAACCATTTTTCTTCGAAAATGAGCCTGGGAACAACGTTTTGGTCAACGGTGGGCGTAACAGAACCATGTTAACCGACTTTTTTTTTACTGTCACAATCGATCTTTTGCGCACCAAATTCCCAAATCGTGTTAGCCTCGAAGCTGCGATTAGATCCCTTTTGACTTTTTTTTTGTGGAGAACCGTAAAGGACCGATGTTATGCCAACAATCCCGAAATTATTCAAGCACTTGAAGCCAATATCAACTGAGCAATCCGTTAGCTACAGCCCGAAACCATCAACAAGGCCTTGGAAAATTGGGGTGACAGACTGCGCTACTGCGAAGCCAGCCGATGCAGCCACTTGAACGACGCTGTATTTCATAATTAATGGAAATGTTTGTTCTTACTAATAAAGCCATAATAAAAAAATTGATTTTGTTCATTTTATTGCATTTTTAAAAAGAAACTTGTATTTGGCCTATCCTGTATTGTCGTGTTACGGTAAATGTTCTCTGTTGGTCGGTACCGATTTGCAGTTCTGTCAATCGTTTGCCTGACTGTGTCATCCATTCCTTTGAGGTCAATCCCTTCATCTGACAGGTTCCTACTAGACAGTGGGCAGAGCGAGTTCAAGGTGAGCGCTCTTGTCAAGTCTCATGAGAAACGACTCCAACGAGTCCTATTTATTGCAATTATTATTAAAACTTCATACTTTCATTGGGCACCGTTATATCGGAACTAAGTCCGAAATGGTTTCGGTCGAGCATAAATGTGTGCAGACGGCTTATCGTTTTTCAGTCCACGTCATTCAGTTGTAATCGGTCGTCGAATAATAGATCCAGATAGCTACCGCTTCGGGGGGAAACTATTGACTAGCCTTTAGAGACACTCTGCTTTTTGACGCACCAACTTGAATAGTAATATTCCTCTCCAATGGGGCAAATGATTTTCTCAATATGTTTGTTTGGTTTCCCAACTCCAGCGTAAGGCAACGAAACAGATTCTTGAGTTCTATGAAAATAACGTGTTTTCAGCACGTTAAAGGGCGACAAGATCCTAAAGGGCGATACTAAACACCTTCGTTCCATTAGGGAGTCGGATGTATACAATACACGCTTTTAGCCATCTGTACAACAGGACGTTGGTCATAGAGATACTTTTATAACGAGTAGGAGCTAGGATAAGAAGTTTCTATTTTTAATTTAATTAAAATTTTTAGTTTTAATGAAAGCTGAAGGCTTTACGGCTGCTATTCAAAACTTATTTATGTTTTTAAAAGGCTAAATCGGCAACATCTTTCTTTTGCGTATATTTGCGCTTAAAAGTTCTATGGAATGCAGGGAATCTGGTTCCACATTCAGTTCGTTCGACCTATTCATCATCTCATTGAGAGCATTTGTCAAGGCGAATTAAAAGGCAGCGTGTCCCTAGTTTCGTATATCAGCTAAAATATACTGCAGACACCATTGCCAAAATTTATTAAACGTTAAAAAAATTATAATCAAAGAAACTTAAAATTTCGTCAACAGTATTGCAATGACGGACTGGGTTCTCGCTGATGTTGCTAAACAGTGCGCCGATTATTGGTGATTGTTGGGTGAAAACGCTTCCTTAGCTCGTTAGTTGGATTAGGGTTAGTTAGGGGATCTTTTGGAGGCGGGGCGCGCCATCATGATTAGATGAACCTAAGAGCCGACTGATGTCTTGGTGAAGTCTGTGAATGAGCGGGATGGTGAATTGCAGTTGATAAAGATACAATCAGGAGGATGATCACTCGGAGCGAATCACACGAGTGCTAGCCAACTTGATTATATTTAAGATTAGAATTAAGATAAGATTTACTCCTCCGCTATTCGGGCGATTTGTCGTTACGGAGGGGCTCAAGAGGGCAATGACCTCGAACTAAGACCTGAAGAATTCGAGTTCACATGGATGAACGGACAACCATATGGATATAAGCACTCCAGGTGGCACCCGCAATAGCGGAAATTCACCCGCGAGCTCCTTGATCGCGGCCGGCGCAAGGATTTTGAAGGCCCCATTATTCATTCCTAAATCTCCGGTAGCACGGAACGACACCGACTCCTGCGGTTCATTGACCTGATTGGACTGAGCACGAATCAACAGAGGCGACATCGACGATGGCGCGGCACGGAAAAGGTTGAACGATGCCCAGATTAGATTGCACTGCTAAGTGCCAAAAAAGAAGGAAAAAGAGAGGCCCGAAAATCGTGCAAAGAGGCTGACTCATCCGAAGGCACAATGGATGAAGGCAAACCTCTGGGAAAAGCAGTTAAGACGATTAGATCGGTGGAGGTATCCCCTACCGTTGCCCAACCGAACCTCTCATTTGCGGCCACATTGTATGCATTCATGGGTGTGGAATAAACGCGTGTGGTCTTAGTGGTATACGTGGTGTAAAGATTCTTTATGATGAGTGATCCGAAAGGGTAGGGTCTGCCTCATCATATCGAACATACTATCGGCAACCAAATTGGTCAATTCTATGGACTGCGAACCAGATGCTAAGTTGTCAGACCATAGATATATCGAATTCCAATTGAAGTGTGGGATCTTCCCCTCGCATCCCATGCGGAATCCGAGAAAGACGGACTGGGTACGGTGTAGAGAGGAGTTTGAGCGATCCACTCAAGCCCTGCCTTAATTCAGAACAAAGCAATTGGTGGAGGATGCCGTTCATAACATGAATAGCGCCATCATCAACTGGAAAAAAAAAAGAAATTTAAGAAGCTTATTCGTAAATCGAAGAATGATTCCTATAAGTCCTTCTGCGAAGAGATCAAATCCCTGAACCCGACCAGCAAATTGGTTAATGTCCTCAAGCGAGGAAAATCAACAAAGCTGGATGTACTTAGAAAATCTGATGGTACCTTCACTGAGTCTTAAGCGAAAACTCTTAGTTTACTGCTCTAGACCCATTTCCCGGGAAATCAGACTGAAACGATGAAAACAACTCGGCATAGCTGGTATATTGCATCACGAGCGATGCGAAAGATTCAGAAGACAGACATATGAGTTGAATGACAGGCAAATGGAAAACAGCAAAAACACATGCGAAATTTTGCATCGTATAGTTGATGTAAAGTGGATTTATTTTGAGAGTCTCAAGCGCCAAAAATCATGGGTAGACTGCGCACTATCCATAACGACCGCAAGACCAATCGCTTTCCCCTATGTTTGGTGGGACCAGAGGGGCGCCCTCACTTAAGAGCTGTTCAAACCTGGGGAAACGGTTTATACTAAATGTTACCGACAACAATTGGGCGATTTGAAACGTTCGCTGCTTGAAAAAATGCCATAATACCGAAAAAGGGTTCAAGTTCTTTTTCTTCATGACAATGATCCATTACATACGGCAGAACTGGTTCGAGAAACGTTGAGGGCACAAAAACAGCTGCATTTCATACAATACTTGTACACCTGGCAACCTGTTGCCCAATAGATTAAGTAGACACGTGTATGTGTTGAAGAGATTACGAAAACTGTTTTTCACCACTATTGACAACCTATTTACTAAATGCAAGTTTGTAAGGGTAATCCTTCTTCACGAATAGCTCATCTGCTGCTCCATTCTTTAGAAGGAAGCAAGAATACTTGAAGGGTCGAAAATTCTCTGAGCTTTATATTCTTCTGGCTTTTGAAAGATTTTACGTTTTGAAATTTTTAATACACTTAGAGATAGATCAAAGTTTCGCACTAGTTGACCTAAGACCTTTCGGCTAAACTTTCATAAGTTTCCAATTTACTTAGCTCGTAGCGTATGGGGGATACGTATCCTTAAAAAATTGTTGTTAGCCAGTGAAAAAACATTTCAGAGCTCTTTCGTAATATGGCGTACTAAATACAGCATGGTTGAGTGCTGGAAAATTTGCCATTTGTGGAAGCTCGTATAATGATGATCCGGAACAACCATGGACATGCGTGTTTAGTAAAAGGTCTAGTTCGTATGCATGGGATACTCCATGTATCCATAGTAAAAGTTGTTGGATCCATAGAGGGTCCGTCGAGAATTCAGCTTTATTACCTCTCACATTATTCCTATATTGCTGCAGACATTTTTCTATGAAAAGACACAGATCCGCCAAAACCCCAACATCAACGGGTTTCATTTGATCTAACTCCAACAACTATCCCCACGTCTCCATTCCAATCACCTGCCCCGAATTCGTTTCCTAACTTTGACCTCACCTCCGGAACCAAGTATCCTAATTTCCGTTGCTCCCATATACTTAACCCCTCAAAATCCCATCCCCCCAATATGTACCTACAACACAAACCCCACCCTTTCACCCAACTCTTCGTCTGTCTTAATACCAACAACTTTTGCCCCATTTACCCAATCCTCTGCCACCCCTCAATCTTTTGTTGATCCCCTTTTGCCCCCTACAGTTAAACTTACTCAGCTAACGGCTGACCCCACCCAAAGTTGCTACGCCCTTTCTCGACTAAGAGATAAAAAGACTTATGAGAACATTCGTCTCGTTCTGGCATACCTCCACGATAAATCAGACTCGGTTTGTTGTGAAGGTAAAACAAACACAAGCGTCATGGTCTCCATTCAACAGGAAGGTCTCCCCACGGATTTCGCTAGCCTCAAGAGCCTCTTCATAAAATATCATGAATTTTTCAATATCTCGTCCCAAAAAGTGTCAAAGGATCTTGATACCTTCCGCCAATAGATCCGTTCAAAACGTAGTGGAGATGATCACGACAAGTTTTTACGTCCCTAATTGTCTCTCTCTCCCAGCAACCCGCCTACTCTGCCAAAATGTCCCTCTTACCTTCTGTTATCAGAATGTAAGAGGTCTTCGTTCAAAAACCCAAGCTGTCTTCCAACATTCACATGCTCTACCTTTTGAAATATTTGCCCTGACCGAAACAAATCTGATCCCCCATCATAAATAACCTCGAACTGTTCACATCAAATTTTAATGTTTATCGTGATGACGAACTCAGCCGACCAACTGATGGTTGCCCTTGTCGAGGCGTTCTACTAGCCGTCCTCAATACAATTGACTCTTCTCTTATTGCAATATCATTCTCCCCACTTCTCGACTTTGTCTCAATTAAGATTGCTCTACCCCAGAAAACACTATACATCATTTGTTTCTATATCTTGCCCTCACAACCTATTGAATCCATTAGCACGATTGTCCAAATAACCGATTTAAGAGACCCTCAGGATGAAATCCTTCTTTTCGGTGACTTCAACCTTCCTCATCTTAAATGGATCCAATCAGACGTTCAATCGTTTTATATTGCCACCGATCGCATAGCAGATTCAAACCTTAGCCAAGTTAGTGGTATCCTAAACTACGTGGGTAGACAACTAGACCTCATATTCACAACCGATCCCCTCAACTCTTCTGTTGACTCACTTTACCGTCCTTCACAACTCCCTCTATCAACGCTATTTAGCTGAAACGCAAGCCGATGTTATAAACGATCCTAAGTCCTTCTTTAAGTTTGTTAACTACAAAAGAAAATCTGATGGCTATCCTACCTTTCCCTCCTTCCATCATGAAACCTCGAATGACTTCAATATTATCGCCAACTTTTGAGCCACCTTTTTTAAACAGTCTTTCGCCGACGACTCCTTTGTTCCAGACCTCGAGTACTTCGATTATTTACTGAATTTTTTTCACTTGGACCACTTCTTCCATGCACAGTCGATTCTCATGTCATCGAAAACAAATTAAATCTACTTAATGATGAATTCACTCTTGGACCTGACGGTCTCCCTGCCATATTTCTAAAAAAACCTCTCTCTCCCTCTCTCAAAAATCTTCAGTCTATCCCTATCCCTAGGTGAATTCCTCCGCTTATGGAAAACCTCATTTATCATTCCTATGCACAAAAAAGGTCCGAAGAACGTTGTTAACAACTATCGTCCCATTATACTGTATACTAACTGTCACATATACCCAAACTCTTCGAGAGTATTTTGTACGAAACTCTAAGTTTTCGCTGCAAGTCTTTAATCTCCCCTAGACAACACGGTTTCCACAAATGCAGATCTACAACTACTAACCTTGTTGAATTTGTGTCCTTTACCCTATCAGCCTTAGAGAACGGCAAAGAAGTCGACGTTATTTCAACCGATTTCAGTAAAGCTTTCGATAATATCTCCCACAGACTGATACTCTTCAAATTGTCCTCCCTTGGCTTCGACCCCATTTCTTTGAAGTGGATATCTTCTTACCTGGAAAATCGCTATTACAGTGTTCGTTTGGGATCTGCCTTCTCTATCCCCTTTTTAGCTTCCTCCGGCTTCCCACAAGGCAGCCACTTACGTCCACTTCTTTTCGTTCTTACCATAAATGATCTTGAAATGGTGATCAAACATTCCCACATCTCATTATATGGCGACGACACCAAGTTCTTCAAGACCATTTCCTCCAGTCATGACTCTTCCCTTATTCAATCTGATCTCAACAGTTTTTCCATCTAGTGTTCCAAAAATTGCTTGGAGCTGAACATTTCCAAATGCCAATCAATTGCCTTTTCACATAAACGAATCAAACCTCCTCCTCGTCTCTACTTTCTCAATAATCAACCCATCTCCACGGTTAAGGTCATTCGCGATCTTGGGATATTATGTGACCAGGAGCTGAATTTTCGCGCACACATCGATGAGATAATTCTTAAAGCTAATTCTACACTCGATTTTGTGAAGCGATGGTCTAAAGAATTCTCTAACCCCGACGTTACCCGATCTCTTTACATAACCTTTGTCCTGCCTCTTCTTGAATACGCCTCCCAAGTGTGGTCTCCTTACCAACAAACCCACATTTCTAGCATCGAGAGCATCCAACTCCGGGTCCTACATTTTGCTCTTCGAGGTGTCACTGGTGCAATCCTTTGATTTAATCACCTTACCAAGACCACCTTAAACTAATCAACATGAACATGTTGGAAGAATCTGTCATTCTTTTCATCCAACGGCTACTTGCAGGTACCATTGACTGCGCGACCCTCTACAAAATCCCCGTCTCTTCTATGTACACACTCCCCGTACTGCCTATGGCTCCAATGAACCCATTTCTCGTATGCTGGGAAGTGTTAATTCGAATCCTTACTTCGATTTCAATCTCAGCACTCGATGCCTAAAAATCCGCCTTTTGAACCGCCCTCCCCTCTCTTGAATAAAGCTCAATAAATGGGGGTGTTTGCCCCCCGAACATTAAAATGACCCTATTTGGTTTTTTTTTTTCCAATTTTTGTTTATTTGACCTCAGGGATTCCGTGTAAACCAGTTCACATTCGATCTTGAACTTTTTAAACCCAACTTTTAAAGTCTTAATTAATTTGGTAAATTTTGGAAAAAAGTTGCCTTTGTGTTAGCAAAACAATCAAACTTTAATAGACGTGACCCGGCGGAGTCCAATGAATAAATGGAATTACTTAAGCTAGGCGGATTAACGACCAGACTAGGGAGGGTACTAAGAAGCGATAAATAATCAAGGTTCGTTTTTAGGTGCAAAACAGAACAATATGCGAATTTTATTTTCAATCAAATATTTATTCACAATATTAATACCCGTTCAAATAAACGATTTAAAAACATACAATCAAAAAACTAATTTTCATCTTATTCGTAATGGCTAAGTTTTTGTATAATTCAAATAAATAATAAATTCACAACATTTTCTTAGTCTAATTAAAATTAATGACGTTCCCCCAACTGCTACATGAAACTTTTATTCAGAACGTCGTCCTTATTCGTATCTGGGTACGTTTAATTGCGGTGTGGTGAAAAGTACATTTCGATATAGCTCGCTATGGAGTTACAATATTTTTCCCAGAAATATGTCCAGGCGTTTTTATTGCACTTTATTTCGGTATGGTTTTCAAGAAAAAGACATACATTATGTAAAATAATGTTAACAAAACCAAAGTAAGTTAATTTTTTTTTTAATTTAGAGTAACTTATTTCAATCTACAATTAGATTCTTGGGCTTAACACCAATCAATACTGAAACTCCATTGAGTTTTTATTTTTTCAAATAAGAAGAAACAAGAATGCGGACGCTGGGACGCATATAAGATTTCTTCAGTATTTAGCGATCTTGGGCGGAAAATGTTGCTGATTGGTGGCACTTGAATTGCCGTTGCTTTGAGTATTTGCTTGTGAGTAAACTTGCTCGCGATCGCTTCCCACTTGTAAGGGTGTGTTTAATGAATTTCTTCTTTTTCTCGACGCGGAAGGTGTGGCATCCAGTTGATTCAAGCTCGCAGGAATCTGAAGTTTTTCAACGGGCAGTGTTTTCGGTTGAGTTCGAACCGCTGTCAGAGAAATGTTGGGAGATATGTTATCAAATTTCTTTCTCACGGTGTCTGCCAGTGGTGAATGTGTTGGTATTATTTGCATGCTACTACCGGCAGTTAGTAGACGTGCTCCTTCGTTGCTTTCGGCCGACGGCGACATCGTCATTGCTGTTTTAGGATATACTATACCCATGTTAACCGGCGCCACAGGTACAGATTGTTCAAACATTTTTGCAGCTGTGCTTACGTTTTGTAATGGGCTTGGAGACCTTAACAATAAGTCGGGGGTTTTCGTTTTGTTGACCGGCTCAGAATTCGCGCTAGTTGGATAAATTGGCGGTTTGTTTAGGTTTTTTGACCGTTTTCGCGATATTATAGTTTTAGGGATTCCATCTTTACCAATATTTGTGCCGAATATATTTTGCGCTAATTGACGTGTAGGGGAATGCAACAAATTTGGAGGAGGACCAGGTGGGGGCGTTGAGAGGCTTTTCGACTGCATTGGTCTACTTGAGTTATCTGGAGGAAACGAAAGATTCGGAAGATGGTAGTTTCGCATTGTCGACGCAATGCTCTCTTCGATCGAAAGCAAGTTCTTGTTTGCTTCAAAACGTTCTGCATTCGCCTGATTTGAAGTGGGAAAATTCGGATTTGAAATCATGGGATTAGTGCTTAGAGGATTAGAAAATGCGTTGCTTGAATTTCCTAAAGAGTGCAATGGGTAAAACGGATTGGCTAATGCAGATAAATGTGCCTCAGCGGTAGGTAACATATTACCAAATGCAGGATTGTTCATAAGACCTGGCGGGAGTGACATTGGAAAATTGGGATTGAAGCGTGAACTTCTATTCTTCTCATTAAGCAGGGCAGGGAAGTTTTTATACATATTCAGGAGCTCGAGGTAAGAGTTCCTATTAACTAAATAGTTTGGGAGGAGCGGTGAAGTTAGGGCATTTTTAGTAGCCATATCCAATTGACTTAAATCGAATGCCCCCGGATGAATGCTATTTGGCTGTTAAAGTGAATATGAATTTAATAACAATATCTTGACAAAGAGCCATGCATACTTACATCAAAATCACCCATGGGATACATGTAGTTGCCCTGACCAAAGAGTGGATAACCATGATAGCCCGGCGCGATTTCACGAGGTTCTAAAATATATCATCGTTTATTTATTTTTTGAAACAATAAAGATGGCTTTCCTACTACCTGAGTTTAATTGTAAATCTCTTTCGTAAGCAATCCAGGCATCGGCCTTTTCCTGTTCGCTCAGCTCTTGTTCAACTTTATTTTCCAAAAGACTGTCATGTTCGTGATATTTATAAACTAGATCCGGAAAATTCAGCAATAAATTAGCCAGAATTTGATCTTGCGGAAATACTGGTACAGGACGTTCATTAAAGCACGGCTTGGTTAGACTAGATGATAAATGATTGGAACTTAACGATATATTTATGAGGTTTTTACGAAACATACGTATAAAGTTCTGCGAGTTCAGCCATGCTGTAATGTCTATCGATTTGCTGTTCGTCCACGACCCGGAAACTCATCGCTTGTTTTGTCACTGACCTTGAATACACTTTCTCCTCCATGGTACCCTTAGTTGCATAAAAATATATACATTAGTTTCAGTGTGAATGTTTATAGATAATAATATAAGAAAATTGAACCTACCATCGCAATCAACCTATAGACATAGCAGTTTTTCTTCTGCCCCAAACGAAAAATTCGAAAAATATTTTGCTGATCATTTGCTGGATTCCATGAGGTGTCTAGAATTATTACTCGATTGGCTCCAATCAGATTAATTCCTTGCCCACCAGCTTTCGCTGATATTAAAAATAGTCTATGGAAATCAAAGGTAATTAAAAGAGAAACAGAGAAAAAGAAAGTCGTGCCTTGTCCGTTTGTTTTTTGGATCATTAAAACGCTTGACCATTTCATGCCGCAAGGTTTTATTCGTTTTCCCGTCCAGTCTGTAATAGTCTTGACCATTTATCCATTGCGCTGTTGTTTTTTCTAGAAATAAATACTTATTTTACTGCGTACAATTTTTTTTAATGATTCTAGATAAAATGTTTAAGACCGGAACAGATATTCTCTCTGTACGGCAGAAAGTACAATATCGTTGTTTATTTCTATAATACAATTTGAGAGCTAAAATTTTCTGTGAGGTATTGTTGTTGATATTCATTATAGAGCTCCATAAATTGGTCATAACATCGAGAGTTAACTCGGTACGATCCACTTTGTACGTAACGTATTATAATGACATTTTGTAATCAGGTTTACATATGGAAATCCGCGCTTTCTAATAGATGGCGCTATAAAACCGAGCCCAAAATTTTGAAGAAAAAAAAAATTGGAGGCACTATTCGATGAACATCCATTTCAAGCCTACTTGAGAACTTGTACCTATAGATTCAATGGTCATAACTCAACTAGACACTTTCCAAGGAATTTCGGTACCATAAGGGTTAAAACCGAGAGACGTTAAAGAGTTTTTTTTTTATGATTCAACTGCTGCTCCAGGGGTAAGAAAGGAAGGATTTTCGGGCAATGAAAATGTATTACGATAATCCATAGCGAAAAAAAATTGTGGAAGCGCGGCGTCATGATTTGAAGCTCTTTTGTTCTCGTATATTATGGGTAATTTCAAGTTTGTGAAACCATCACAGGAGTTCGCTATCGTATTTTGAAATGAGACGTATTCTGTCCCGACCGATGAAGCACGGTCTGACTGAGCAGCACTTCCGACCTCTCGAAGAAGCCAACAATTGGCTAATTCTAATATGTGAAGTTTTTTTCAAAGCGGGGCTCTAGTGTTTCCAGAAGGGTGGGCAAAAATTGTAGCTAATGATAGATAATACTTTCAAGAATAAACGTTTACCATTTTTCCAAAATAAAAGTCTAAACTTAAACAAGCATATCTTTAATTTAATTTTTTTTCGGGCCCTAGTGTGTATTTACAAGCTTATTTTGAGGTATTGGTCTGATACCAGCAGCTGATAACATAATTTGCCTTCCTTTTTCTACAAGGTTTCCCGGGATAGGAATTAAAACAAGTTATACTGTAGAGTGGCATATTTAAAAAATTGGCTACACACCTATTATTTATCTTTACATTCGTTTAAAGCATTCAAACCACTTACTCATCTCGAACATAAAAACATTTCGTTTTTCATTAATTTTATTTAAGAAGAACTCCACAACATTAAGCACGGCGACGAACGCTGAAAAAATCAAACTTTTTTTCAATATTAAAAAAACAGTTTCTTGTCGATATATTAAACTACCATTTCTCGTTGTTTTCTTCCGACATACGAATAATTTCGAACATAGTTTTTAGTTTATTGCTGGGAAGGATGGTTTCAAGATCGGTATCAGTTACGAGATTGCGCCACCAATCGCGTTCGACGGAAATAGCACCAGTTTGACTGTCATATATATCGTCTGGTTGGTCTTCGTCTGAGTGAGCGACCTGCTTTTTAGGTTCCCTTTTGCTTTTCGCCTACATGAAGGGTTTTATTATATGTATTATTGTAAAAAAAATCATGCAATTATTTAATAGATAACTTACAACCATGGCATTTTTCCAAGCATCTTCCAATACCTTGGGATGTGTCCAGATCTGTAACAAAATGATATATATTACCTTAAATTAGGTCAAATGTAATGTTAGCCATTAAATGAGCTGTAACACAAAAATAGAAATAAACGGCAATCTTGAATCTAAATCAAATAAAATGCAGTTCTTTCGTTATGGTATGTTACAGAATTTTACATATACTATATAAGGTGTACAACTTTGCTTCCGCCGTTTGCGGATATGTGGCGATAACGGAAAGTAGCGGTCGAAAAAAACAGATCACAGACGTCAGGCTTGGACCTCGGTCAACAGAACACCTTTCAAACATTAGACGATTTGTGTCTGCATCAAAAAGTTGTACTCGATTGAAAATGTCAGTTTACGAGCCAAATTCTTGTCATTTGCGGGAGATGTTACTGTTTTGTTTTTCAATATGAAGTAAACAGCGGCTGAGTCTCATCGAGAACGGGAAAAAATCATGGGGATATCCCGGCCAAGCTTCCACGTCGACGGCCAAACCGAATATCCACGGCTCCAAGATCATGCTCTGCATTTGGTGGGACCAGCTCGGCATCGTGTACTATGAGGTGTTAAAACCAAGTGAAACAATCACAGGTGCTCGTTATCGAACGCAATTAATGCGTTTGAGCAAAGCATTAAAAGACAAACGACCGCAATACAGCGAGAGGCACGATAAAGTGATTTTGAAGCACGACAACGCTCGACCCCACGTTGCAAAAGAGGTCAAAACGTACTTGGAAACGTTAAAATGGAAAGTCCTACCCCACCCGCCGTATTCTCCAGACATTGCTCCCTCTGACTATCTCCTGTTTCGATCAATGGCGCATGGCCTGGTTGACCAACACTTCCGATCTCATGAAGAAGTCACAAATTGGATCGCTTCAAAAGATGAACAATTTTTTCGACGCGGGTGGCCAGCGATGGAAAATACTTTGAATGATACATGTGTAACCAATTTGTTTAATCAAAGGCTCAAATGTTGAGGAAAAAACGGCGTAAGCAAAGTTGTACTCCTAGTATAATATATTATTAAGATAATTGCTTATGGAGTTGAATCGTCACTTCTAGACTAGGCATCTAGGCTACTCCACTTTTTTTTAAGTTACCATCAAGAGCGATTATTTTATCGCATCCAGTGAATTAGAGGCATCATGAAAAAGATAAGGTCGAAAAATACCAAAGACCAGTAATAAATGGATTCTAAAAGGTTGCAAAGACTTTGATTGCGCGGGAGTATATATAAACTCATCATAAATATCAAAAAAAGTATATCGATGATTAGTCAATTACAGAGGCCAACCCATTACTTTTGAACCACGGCGTTGTAGAAGAGAGGAACTTTCTCTTTTCCGTAGAGGCGGTCTTCAGCCATCAAGCATCTTTAACTAGCTTCCTCCAGTGATCCACTTCCAGTAGGCTGAGACCTTTATCATCCGGGTGCGCCACCTTAAATGCGCTGCCCACAGTTTCGTTGTATTTCAAGATTGAAACCTAGGATTCTTTGGTCCGATATGGTTCTCTCTCTCTCTCTCTCTCTTCGATCGGGCTCATCATAACTGTACCATAAGTCCCATTTCCTTTTAACATGAATATTGTACTTAAAACAGGGCCGGACGGGATACCCTCTGAGTTCTGGAAAAAGATGGGAGACATCGGGTCTAGATGGCTCATGGTTCTTATCTCCAAACTTATGAGAGGCGACACTATGCCTAATCAATGGAGGGAAAGCTATCTTCTTCCTTTGCACAAAGGAAAGGGTGATACGCGAAATTGTGATAACTACCGTTCTGTCAAGCTGATGTCGCACACCATGAAGATCGTTGAACGGGTATTAGATAGCCGACTGCGGAAAATAATACGACTATCTGATGACCAGTGCGGGTTTGTCTCGGGTAAATCAACAACAGATGCAATCCAAAGTATAAGGATCATGATGGAAAAGCATCGTGATTCTTCAAAGGACTTGCATATGGTGTTGGTTGATTTCGAGAAGGCCTTTGACCGGCAACCAAGAGATCTTTTATGGGTAGCGCTAAGACAAAAAGGAGTTCCAGAAACCTACGTGCGAGTGATTATGGACATGTACGAGAGAGCAACGACAAGAGTAAGATGCACTGCAGGAGTCACCGAAGAGTTCGCAATCAAAGTCGGTGTACACCAAGGGAGCGTCCTCAGCCCACTGCTTTTTATAGCAGTCCTTGATTGCTTGCTTGAAGGCAAAGTGACGGACCCCAATGTGCACCAGCTATTCTTTGCTGACGATGGGGCCATTATAAGTGATGATCAGGCGTCCCTACAACGAGCACTTGATGTGTGGGTGGACATTTTTGAGGGACACGTGTATCGTATTAGTTCAAAGAAGACAGAGTATCTGTGCTGCCCGTTCTCGGACCCTCATCAGCCTATTTCAGACATTTACTTGAATGGAAGAGTGCTTCCCAAGTATGAAAAGTTTAAATATCTGGGATCTATGATTAATAGAGAAGCAACGACATCAAACATCGCGTAAGCGTAGGGTGGATGAAGTGGCGGGAAAACTCCGCCATCTTCTGTGATCGAAAAATGCCCCCTAAGCTGAAAGGAAGGCTCTACACTTCAGTTGTACGTCCGGCGCTCACATACGGTTCACAATGCTGGACAGTGCACAAAAAGTATGAGAGCAAATTAACGGCAACTGAGATGAAGATGCTTCGCATGACAGCGGGAGTAACAAAGCGTGACAGAATTAGAAGTTCAAAGATCCGAGGAAACCTCCACGTAAAAGAAACCATCACAAGAAATATAGAGCGCGACCGACTCAGTTGGTATTGCCATGTTCAAAGGAGAGATCCTTTGAACCCCGTCCAAAAGGCGTTATCAATCAACATTCCAATTTCAACACGCAAAAAAGGCAGGCCGAAAAACAATTGGTGCAAACAAATGCAAAAACACCAGCATTTGATTGGCCTCAGCGATGAAGTAATCCCAAACCGGGAAGCCTGCCGCTACTTTCTGAGGTCAAACCGGCGGACCCCACAAGCGGACCAGTAGGAATGCAGTTAAGTGGGAAGGTTATGGTCCTACACTTCTGACCATAACGACGCCGGGATAAAAAGGAAAAGAAGAAGAAGAATTGTACTTAAAACAGGTCCAACGATCAAAATTCAGCAGTATTGTGATACAAAAAAAATTGGCTCAGGTTCTCAATTTTTGGACCGGAATAGCGTCCACTGGCGAGACAAAGTGTAATCAGATAACTTGGGATCTTGCTAGATCCCATGCTGCTTTGGCAAGGGCTGGGGCGCTCTTGCTCTGACAAGATGGCTGTTCCATGCCAGCCAAATTTATTCCAGAGTGAAGGTAATCTGCTATATGGTTGCCTATAGATGTCTGGTTTAATGTGAGAGTCAGCTTATTAGAAAGGATTCGGGTGTTTGAGAGACAATGTCTCAGGACTTGTCTCGAGCTACATAGGACACCCGATTCTGAGTACACGAAATTTTATCCACATAAAATAAATCCATATAAAATAAAGCCAGGATTGTATAGTTGGATAACTTTCTGATCAAACTGGTTCGAGGTCACGTCGCAAGAGCAATGCATTGGTCAATAGCCTGATCTTCGGGGCTTACTACCCTAATGACTTATATCACGAGAAAGTGCGCCTTAACGGCTTTGTCCCGCCAAAAACATTCCTCTATTTAGATAGATGTGGGTTGATTGGCGGTACCACTAATATTCCACGTGGGTCGCAATTACGTGGAACGGCCATTCTTCTACGGACCCTTTTGTCGCGCTCCGCGAGCCCGAGCGCCACAGATTCTGTAGATCGGTCTCACGCTGGGATCGAGGAGACGTAGTCCGACAACATCAACGCTATTGGTGGCTGGTGGCTTCAATAGGTGCAGCCTCTTCAAGGTAAAGCCTGCCTAGCACCAATGGCAGGCTTACATAGGCTAGGGGGTAGGGTAAGTTAGGGTAGGCTAGGACAAAAAATATAAAGTATATATTTATATATATGTATTTTAGTTAACTTAGAATAAGATATGTTTAGTCAGATTTAGTTAGTTTAAGGTAGGCTTAAGTTCTATATATTATATATAAAAAATTATAATATGAAAACTTTGATATTAAGTTTCTTTTAATTAAAGACATTTTTCTTAGCTTAAGCTAGATATAATAATGTTAATTGTAAAAAAAACTAAAACAATAATCTCTTATCAGTTGTTTGGTGGAACATGCTAACATGCAAACATGGGGACTTTTCCCAGCATGCCGCGCGCTGCGGCGCACTGAGAGCCATGTCTCACCTCGAGAGTAATGGCTTTTGGTACAAATCGCATTGAAGTGACAGTATACTTGTACGAGAAGTATCCTTCGACCTATGTCTCATGAATATGCTCTCCGATCCATTGACACCTACTATTGCGCTATAGTTTCACAGTCAAATTTCCGTGGCATCAGTACTTTCAATTTTCAATCAGAGATATACGCAATCCTAATGGCCATGAACTATGTATTGAAGCTCAAGTGGACGGGAAAAAGCATAAGCATCTACAATGACAGCCATCCTGCACTCAAAGCTGTGTCCAACCCTTTAACCAACTCCAAATTAGTGCATGAACTCAAGACCTTTTGGAACAAAGTCGGAAGACTAAATTCACTAAGTCGTGTATGAATCCCAGGTCACTCTGGGATCCCAGGAAATTGGGTCTCTGATGAACTCGCTAGAAGGGGCTCAGAGGAGAGTTTCTTAGGAGTTGAACCCGCTTTAGATAGATGGAAGGAAAATAATGGATGCAGAATGACTAAGCGCGTACGCCCTGATGTCTGTAAATCCGCAACATTCTTGTTATCCTTAAAGAGAAGCGATTGCAGAAGACTTGTGGGTGTCATTACGGACCATTCCACTTTTGCTAAGCATCTCTACGTGCTTGGCATCGACGAAGTTCCGCCGTTACTCGTGCACAGTGACGCAATCTTGGGGCCGACGTGGTGTGTGCCGAATCTCTGAAATCTACATCACTGAAGCACCTCCTCACTTTTTTCCGGAAAATGGGGAAAATGCAATAAAATAAGGTGTTTGCCGGATAGTGCAATGAGTCAGATAGCGTCTTATTGCTACAACAGATAGTAGAAGAGTACATTCTTACTTGGCGTTACAGCCCATGAAGAGCCAGAGCCAAGCTTCTCTTATGCACTCATCGAGGAGAGAAGCCGCGAAATAATCATTCGATGGCGTTGGTTTTTCGGGATCCGCCCATCGGGCTTCAGCGGCCGACTCATTACCCACTGCGAGACGGCGGTCTCTACAGCCTACAACAACAAACAAAAAGGAAAGAAGACTAGGTCATGTTGAGGGTATAGATATCACCCCGAAAAGTTTCCGACTCCGACTTCTAAGGGAATACTCGACTAATTAAGCGTGCGACACTGAAAACCTCTAAAACTAACCAATCTAACCAATAGGCACAACCCCGCCCCGGTTTGAAGCGCTATTTAGGGAGAATAAGTTTGACGGCCTACCCATCGGGTTGTAAGCATTTGTTTATTCCATCAATGATTCAGATTTCGATACAAAACAAGAGAACAATCGTCACCATCAATAAATAATGTTGATTTTAAAATAGTTTATACATATATGTGAAGATACCTTTCGAAGACATGTGTAGTCGGTAATTAAGCTTCGTCCTCTAGAATCTTCACGTTTAGATATAGCTTCTAGAACATATTCATAAAGGTTGTTCTGAAAATACAAATCAATAAATAATTGTTTTACTAGGGATTCTGACATTATAAATTATTATTTTCGTACCTGCACATCAGTCATCGGAATAAATAGCACATATTCGAATTTTTGCGGCAAAAATGATTGCAACAACTCCGCTTCTTTTCGCTGAAGTAAAAAAGAAAATGAAAAAAATATATATTTATATAGAAGTTAGAAACTCGAATTGATATTTATGGAAGCTAGCAAAACGACATATATTATAGCTTTAAGATCGAATCAAAAAATTAAAAAAAAAAACAATAATACAAATAAATAAATATATCGATTAGTTATGGTCCGAAAGGTTTATTTCACCCAAACGCCCTGTTATTTATTTATTTTCTATTCTACATCCTCAAAAAGGATTACAATTTAATCTCTTCACTGCGAGACGAATATACGCAGAAAAAAGGATGTTGTTTGAGCTATGACGTTAAGGTTTAGGATCTTAGGATTTTATAGAGTCATATAATAATATAATTTAATAAACAAATAAATTATTCTGTTTCTGTTCTAAAGGCTGGTCTTGATTTTTTAAACTAATTTCAAAAACAAGGCTTCTAAGAAAATTGCTTGGTGGTAGATATGACAGTTCAAGTCGTCAAAAGGGCTCCCTATGATAAAAAATCGATTCCTTTCCTATCTAATGAATACGATTTTTTTCAACGAGAAATTATTTGTTCGCCTAAAATAAAGTTACCAACGATGTGACGTGGACTTAAACGAACACCTTTTATTTATAACTATTTAATTTGGTATATGCAATGAAGTCGAATCTTTCAAGAGGAAATCGTTCCTTTGCCTGAAATAACGTTACCAACGATAAAACATGGCCTCAAACGAACACCTTTTATTTATAACTGTTTAATTTGTTATAAACAATTGAAAACACCATTTATCTAATGTTTTTTTTTTACTGGGAAATCGTCCTTTTCTCCAAATAAACGTTACTTACTTACTTAACAGGCCAGCGATCCATGGAGGATCTGAGCCTGGGCTATGACTGCCTTCTATTCTTAACGGTGTCTATTCGACACGCTGTTTCCAGTGTTCAAGACCAAGTTGCCTAACATCTACGATTACTTGGTCTTTATACCGGGTTCGGTCGAAGACCCTCTTAGCTGGGGCGTTGGTGTTCATGCGCGCAATGTGGCCGAGCCGGCGGATCTTTGCCTTCCGGACTACATCCACATATTTGTGCAGCCCGTAGAGTTCGTGGTTATGTCTTTTCCATTCTTTTCCATTCACCTTCCTCACAGACAGGGCCAAATATCCGGCGCAGAATTTTTCTTTAGAAAAAAACCCAAAATCAGCTCCGCTGTCCTGCTTATCGCCCAGCTTTCGGCTCCGTACAGCAAGACTGGCAGTATAAACGTTTTGTAAAGCATGACTGGTTTTTCGAGTGAGGAGTTTTGACCCAAGTTGTTTGGACAATCCGAAGTAGCAGCGGTCGCCATGAGCGATTCTATGCGGGATTTACACTGTGGTGTCGTTTGTGAAATTTACGTTTGCCCCGAGGTAGACAAACTCCTTAACCACCTCGAAATTGTAGCTGTAATTTGTTACGTTTTGTCCCAGGTGGTGAGCGACGGATTGGTTTTTGCTTGACAGCATGCACTTTGTTTTATCCTCATTGACCTTAAGACCAACTCGTTTTGCCTGTGGGGCATATTTCTGTAGTCGTTCGAATCGAACGTTCGATTCACTTTCGCACTCCCTTGCCATTCCTATATCCGCCGGGAGCACTACTTTATCGTTCCCGAATCGTTCGAAACCCCTTTCCTTATTTGACATTTAATTCGTATTAAATTTGAAATTACCGGAATTTTATTTGAGTTTGTGTGGATTTGGGAGGGTAATTTACGAAAGATTTAGATTTTTAGATTTGTGACCATAAACAAGCGATTCGTTTTATAGATGCGCGTTAGGAAGTATACATGACTCCTTAATGAATGTGGAACAATTCGCCTGTTAGTACACAAGGTACATGAAAACAGTACAATTGAGCATGAAAACTGCTCCCGGTTACTTGTTTTTTTCCTGTAAAAAAATTAAATCCCTGAAAAAACCACCAATCCATTTAAATATTACTTACATGCTTAAAAAAAAAATTGGCGCGATTGAATAGCAGCGGACAGAATATGACAGTTAAATTCGATTCGAACGACTACTGGAATCCCAATTTACATTACCGAACGTGAACGATTCACGTCAATTAGGAAGTTCATTTCAATGACGTTATATATTTCCCCCGACGGGTATAGAAAGGCGAAAGTACGAAATGTTCCCCCCGGCGGGTATAGAAATATGCCCCTGTGAATGCTTCCACAACGTCACGGCGCGACCGCACGATCCGCGTATCCTGGCAGCTGGACAGATTTGTAGAAGATAGTGCCTTCCCTGTTGATACCTGTAATTTCCACTATCTGCTCCAGCAGCAGGTTGAAGACGTCACACGACAGCGCATCTCCTTGCCCAAATCCGTCGCATGCTTCAAACGATTCAGAGGTGCTAGAACCAAGCTGCACGGTGCATCGCGTATTTTTTAGCAAGGCGCTTCACAACCGTATCAGATTTCCCGGCGTCCCGAATTCAGTCATCGCATCAAACAATTCTTTACGATGAATGCTGTCGTATGCGGCTTTGAAATCGATGAAGAGATGGTGTGTATCGATTTGAAACTAGTTGGTCTTTTCCAGGATTTGTCGAAGTGTGAAAATTTAGTCTATAGTCGATTTGCCGGGCCGGAAGCCGTACTGGTAGCTGCCGATTAGTGCGGTGCAAAAGGGTTTTAGATGTTCACACAATACGCTGGACAGGATCTTGTATGCGACATTAACCAGGGATATACTTCTATAGCTCTTGCAAGAGGTGGGATCGCCTCCTTGTGGATCGGGCAAATAGTGCTGGTATTCCAGTCGTCGGGCATGCTTCCATCTTCCCAAATTCTGCAGATGATTTGTTGCATGCTCCCTACCAGTACATCGCCGCCAGCCTTGTAGAATTCTGATAGCAAGCCATCTGAATCTGCGGCCTTGTTGTTCTCCAGCTTGTGAGTAGCATTCTTCGATGCTGGGTGGGAGGACTTCTGCAGCGGCTGGAGTTGAGATTTCCTTGGTTCGTACCACTCTTTCTTGGTTCAGCAGCTGCTGGAAATACTGCTTAAATACATCCACTATTCCCTGCAGGTCGGTGACAAGATTACCCTCGCAGTTTCAAAGAGCCTGGGTCCTTTCTTGAAGTCTCCTTTCAAACACACGTGCGCAAGAGTTAGGAATACGAAAGCTCTGCACAAGATGGTTGCGCATTTACTGAATGCCCCAATAGGGATCCGACCCATTTGGTTCAGCGATTGGTCCACGACTATTAGAAAACGAAGTCGATCGCATCTGCTAGAAAGCTCATGGTCAGTGTGTTTTGGAATGCGAAGGGGATTCTATAAATTGATTACCTTGCCAAAGGCAAAACAATTACAGGCGAATATTACTCCAATCCTGTTGACCAGCTGAATGCCACACGAGAAGAGGCCTGGCAAATGCTTCGCATCCAATGAGGAAATTGATAGAGTCGCAAATTAATATTTTTATAGCCTTCCAGACTCCTACTTCCGGGAGAAAATACTGATTATTGAGAAAAGCTAAACCAAGTGTGTTGACGTCAGGGGAGATTATGTAGAAAAATATAATAAAACCACTTTTTAACTAAAAATCGCAGTGTACAGGCTGAGAATTTAGTCGTCCTACCAACGACCAAACACATGCACAAGCGCTAGCTAAACACTAAAAATATGAACTAAACAAACCGCTAATTGAAACTTCTTGCAAACTTTATCATTCATTCATTAGGCAATTATGTATCGATTGATATTTGCTCGTAGTAAGATTAGAAGCTATTTATAGCATTTTTATAGTAGTTTTCTCGATATCAAATACAAACCGATTATCACCGATTTTATGTAAATTTTCTAGATCTTTTTTATCTTTTTCTGTTCAGCTACTCTAATCCGCCTGTTCCAAATTATCGTTTTCAATAGCAAAAACTTTCGTCGAATTGCGACAAATCGGATTTATTACATCCATTATACGAGTCATCGGAGTCAGAGCGAAAGTAGTTAAGACCTTTAGATGATTTCTTTAACGCTAGACTACTTTTACTCGTTGTGCCATTTTGATATTCCGATTTTATCAGTCTAGTTCGGTGAGTGTCTTGTCTATATACGAAGAAGAAAATTAATCTGAATCATTTGACGACTCGAGAAGGTGTCTTTTATATTGAGCGTTGGTCTTGTGTAGTTTTTTCTTTGAAATCACATTCTTCGTTTGTACTGAAATATCCACACGAGGGCAGATTTTATTATGTTTTTGTACTTCTTGAATTTATTTTTAAGAAGGCCTTCGAAGTTACTCGTAAAATTAATATTTTCTGGCATCTTTGTGCAGTCGTTCTTTAGCTTCTCGGCAAAGACTTATGATATTTAGAATTTGATTAGGTTTTTCTACCAGATTCGATTTGTCTTCAATTTCATGTAGAATGCGTTCCTTTTTTTCGGCTTAACTCTGTTGACCAGTTGATGGGCTTATATGTAGTATCGTTGTTGTTAGGAATACAACCTCCTTCGGAGGGCTCTGGCTTCTTTATTCGATGTTTCAGAACTAGGGACAGAGCTCAGGATTTTTACACTTTCGTTTAGTATTGCAAGTGGATCGTCTAATATATCTAATAAACCAGTTTTGGATACAACCTTTATGTCTCTAATAACGCTATTTTCACTGCTTAAATGTTTCAATTCGCTTATTTTACACACATTTCGCTCTTCAATTTTACCCGTTTTTGATTCAAGCAAATGGGCAGTTTCCTGGATAGCAGGTTCAAGTTTATTTACATTCAATAAAAGATCTGGTGACAACTTTAATTCAGAACGCCATCAAACAATATTTCTACTACTGATTCAGGTTGCGTGCAGAGCTGCGAATTAGTTTTGGTAATGTCAATGTCGGAGGTTTTGTGGGTCCTCTCCCACCTTTTTAATTGAAACATAGTTGTGATCGTTTATAACACTGAACAGTTTGAATTCCTCCGCTGAGTGCTTCTGAATTTTTTTATCGTCCTGGTCACTTTGCTGTTTTATATATACCGATAACAAATAAAAACCGCCAATTTGTATAAACCTTGAAAGGTATTCATTATGCATAATTTGATGAAGTTATGAATATACGAACGTACGAACATACGAATTCTAGCCAGATTAAAACGATGTAGTTTTTTTTATAATTCGAAGATCAGGCTTCCAAATCAGAAGCTGCTTATAATTTTTATCGAATATTACAATACTTGAACACTTAAGTTTACTATTCGTATAATTGAATTCACCTATTTTCTTACGAGTAAATCTGCATCTGCGACTTACTTATTTGTTGATTTTTTTTTTTGGTTTGCCAGGGAACTATTTGTAACCAATAATAAGTGATATAAATACTATAAACCATCAAATCAAAATATTAAAATTGATAAAGGTATAATACATGCAAATATACAAAGCTCTTATTTAGACTGAGAGGTTATTACTTATTACTTACCTGAACAAATTTCGAAAGTTTTTTGTGTAAAACGAAGGACCTCTGTTTCATTACTTTTATATCCCGTTTGCTGGAGTCCTTATGTTGGCCATTTTTTATAGGATTTGCGTACAAATTCGCAAACTCCTTCTCAGTTCCTAGTATCAACGGTTTTATGAAATTTACCATGCTGTAATCTAAAAGTAGAAATAAGTTAATAACTATTTGAACCGATTGTGAGAATCTGATAAACATACATTCTTTCAGATTATTTTGAATAGGCGTCCCTGTCAGTACAATACGCTTTGGGGTCACTATCTCCGCCGCCGCCAAACTGATTCCAGATTTCCTATTTTTTATGATATGTCCTTCATCGCATACTACTAAATCAGCACCTATTAAATTTCAATTGTAATAATTTTAATTTTCTATTTAAATGCAAGGAAGCTTGAATATAATGACTATTTATGAAAAAAATAAAACGTTCGGAAATATTCTAAGGATTAAATTTTGATATCCGTTTACCTGGCTTAAGTAGATTTTTACTAATGCTTTTGCGAATTTCTTCAAGTCGTACTGTTGACTTCGCCCGACCTTTGTGTGAGTGGTAAAATACAAGTGATCGAAATGCCTCATAACCCATGATTAAACAGCCTGCTTTTACGTTTGATGTGGCCCATTGGCGTAGTACATTGATTTTTTCATAAATATCTCTAAAAAGAGAAAAAATAAATACATAAAGATCGGTACTGGACGTAGGATTTCGTCGTGTTTGTGAGACTTGGAGCTAATGCAGCAGCGAATGTGGGCCGAAGACACAACTTATAAACTTACACGTTGAATACTTTTACGATTTTTTAATCGTTGAGCCGCAATAAGTGTATTGATATTGTACATAAGGTCATGGATCATTAAAAAAAAAAATCTATTTTGCTTAGCCGCTTTCAAAGACCCTATGTTACTGTCTTTAGAAGGGCTAACATCGTTACAATGTTTCAGACCAAAAGCTGTGTATGTCTTACGACGACAAATAGAGAAAGAAAAAAAAATTAAATGGAGGATTTAGCCAAATATATTTAATTTTCCGGACATTCAGAAATATAAGATTGAACAAATGTGGCAACTTTAGAGATTCATTTTGGAGACTTCCTATAAAACTAATGATTTTAAATAAGACGTCCGACTTACGAGAAAGAATGATTGTGTCCCTGTATGAAAATAAAACTGTTTAGAATCGTTACATCATCCTAAGGCATTATACTTCGCCACGAGTCAATCAACCAATTCAATTTTTTATCAACAAATTTTCCGGAATCTTAATGGAAGCAAATAAGGGAGCCAAAAAAATAGGCACTTCAAATTGAGGACACCATAGCCTACATTAAAACCACTGGACGATCTGGTATGATGGTGGGATCTTTCAGATGTTATATCATTGGCCTGTTAAGATGTAAACAGGTTTCTACTCACGCAGTATCGGTAAAATTGAATATTTGAACATTCTTCATTTCCAGTGGACCGAGCCATCGCTGAATTTCGTCCACCCAATTCATGATTGTGCTTTTTGGACAAAGAACTAACACTTTCGACGTTTTCAGCTCTTTGTGAGAGATCACTGTGTGCAGGAGAGCAATTATCTAATATAAAAAAGAAAATAAAAATAATTGGCAGTGTGTTCGACTGCTTAAAGTAGAATAATATAACCTGAAGCGTTTTCCCTAGACCCATGCAATGGGCTAGAATGCAACCAGAACCAGAATTCGGTTTCACATCATCAACACAACCATAGCAACAATCATACATGAATTTTACACCGTCTCTTTGATGTGGCTTCAAATGCTTCACAATTTCCGGATGAACTTTAATAAACTTTTTAGTTGTCGATGCATAGTCCAATATTAGATCGCCTTCGTTGATGCATTCCGTTTGGCTTTTTAGCATCTTCGCCAGAAAAGTGTTTCGTTTTTCTAGTCGACGAAGCCTATCGGCTTCCTTTTTTTGCGCGTATATTGTCCCACTTTCGAGCTGGTCTTGGCGTAACATAGGTTTAATTCGCTGACTTTTCTCTTTATCCTCAACAGGATACTCCTCTATGTCCGAATTGCCGCTTTCGCCGCTAAGGTCAATGAGATCTTCTTGTGCATTTGTGGGTTTCTGTTTTTTCTCATTGACCAGGATAGTTTCCAGTGATTTTTCAACAATCTTTTTCTGTTTAGCATCCGGTACACTTGACTGTGACTCCAATTTCTTCTTTTGTGTGGTGTCTTTGTTCATATCTGCTTTGAAAGCTGGGGTTTCATCCGATATAATAACACTAGGTGTTGGAGATTTATTTGAATCATTACATGCCGGGCTAACCTCTTCATGTGCAATCACGGTCTCAAGGAATTTGTCAACATTTGAAATATGATTGCCATCCTCGTCGCCAGATTGGTCATTACTTTTAGTTCTTAAATCCATGTCGATGTCGGTGCTAAAGTTGTCCGAATCACTGCTTGCACTATCAAGAAGTTGTTGCTTCAGGTTCTCGTTACATTTAACTAAGAATTGTTTTTCTGTCAATATTCGTTCACTGTCCTAAAAAATAAAAACATTAACACATGAAATGCAAGTCGCTAAATGCATGTCTCTTACTTCTATTATGCTATCATCACTGAGTGAATTCTTGTCTAATTCTTGCATGACAGCATATAGGCTGTCGGTTTTAGATGTTGCCTTGCCAGAGTTTCTGTGGGTTTTTGTGTTACCTGAAAGGCCGGCGTTCTTCTGTGGATCTGTCAAGCTCTTAATATTAAGCAACCTATAAAGTGTGTGGCATAAATTCATTTTCAGTTAGATTGTTATTTTAATTTTATCATAATTAACCTTTCGATTTCTTTGTCCTGAAAGTCTTCATCTTGTTTCGACTTCGTTGATAAGCTGTTGTCGGGTGATAAAACCACGGAATTATTCTCTTTGTCGCTCTCGTTTGTACTCTTCGATCGTGATTTATCATGAGTATTATTGTTGTCCTTTTTATCACCGATTTTATGTGAATTGTCCAGATTTTTTTTATCTTTTTCTGTGCAGCTACTCTGATCCGTCTGTTCCAAATTATCGTTTTCATTTTTCGATAGAGAACTGCAAAAACTTTCGTCGAATTGCGACAAATCGGATTTGTCACATTCATTATCCGAGTCATCGGAGTCAGAGCGGAAATAGTTAAGACCTTTTGATGATTTCTTTAACGCCAGACTACCTTTACTCGTTGAGCCACTTTGATATTCCGATATTACAGGTTTCCGTGTGATGTATTCGGTGTCAAGTTCGGTGAGTGTCTTGTCTATATACGAAGAAGAAGATGAATCTGAATCATTTGACGACTCAAGAAGGTGCCTTTTATCTTGAGCGTTGATCTTGCGTAGTTTTTTCTTTGAAATCACATTCTCCGTTTGCACTGAAGTATCTACACAGAGGGCAGGTTTTATTATATTTTTGTACTCCTCGAATTTATTTTTAAGAAAGCCTTCGAGGTTAAAATCGATACTCTCTGACATATTTGTGCAGTCGTTCTTAAGCTTCTCCGCAAAAACTAATAGTTCGCTGATGATATTTGGAATTTGATTAGGTTTTTCTACCAGATTCGATTTGTCTTCAATTTCATTTTTTTCGGCTTCACTCTGTTGACCAATTGGTGGGCTTATAGTATCATTTTTGTTAGGAGTACAACCACCTTCGGAGGGCTTGTCAAGCACTTTGGCTTCTAAGTTCGATGTTTCAGAAGTGTCACTGGGGGCAGAGCACAGGATGTTTACACTTTCGTTTAGTATTGTAAGAGGATCGTCTATTACATCTAATAAATCACTTTTGGATACAACCTTTATGTCTCTAATAACGCTATCTTCACTGTTTAAATTTTTCACTTCGCTTATTTTACACATATCTTGCTCTTCAATCTTACCAGTTTTTGATTCAAGCAAATGGTCAGTTTCCTGGATATCAGGTTCAAGTTTATTTACATTCAATAAAGGTTCTGGCGACAACTCTAATTTCTTTAGTATCAAGTTATAATTCGTTTCTTGCGTCAACAAATTTAGAATGCCATCAATCAATCTTTCTACTATTGATTCGGGTTGCGTGCAGAGCTGCGAATTATTTTTGGTAAAGTCTATGAGATTTTGCCGGACATTTTGTGGGTGCTCTCGCTCCTTTTTAACTGAAACATAGTTGTGATCGTTTATAACACTGAACAGTTTGAATTCCTCCCCTGAGTGCTTCTGAATTTCTTCATCGTCCTGGTCACTTTGCTGCTCATACTCAAGAGCATAGTTGCCCAAATTAGCAACGATCTCATCATAAATCGCTCTTTCTGTGTACGAATTGCCTAAAACTATTTCTTATCAATAAGTTGCTACGATAATTATCATTTCTACATACCTGCGTAGGGCGTCCCGCCGTATCTGTCCATTTTTTTCCACAAAAGGCTGAATAACTTAACATATAAGGTATGGACCTAAAACCATTACAATCCTTGTTTTATTGGTTTTGTTTTTATCAATTTTCTATACTAGCATTCTGCTATAGGTAGCATTCCTGTCAAAAACTGACAACAGAAGCAAACTGTCAAGCTTCAGTATTCCATCCGGGTTTACATAGGAGCGTCTAAAAATAGAAACGTCACATTTCTGGACATGGTCAGTCGGTGTAGTATGTTAAAAGCAAACAAAACCAAGCATAATTAGTTTTAGATATGAATCTTGTTCTTATTGACGTTAATTTGTACGTAGGTGGTTGAGCCAGAGGCGGTTAAACGAAAAGGTCTAGAACACGTCCTTATTTTTAGTATGTGAGTATAAAAATTATATCTTTACATCAGAAAACAAGGGACTTCCAATATAGTCAGGTATCGACGTAAACATTGAGATAGAATCGACGAAAATCAATGCAAAAGCAAGCACCATCATTAAAAATTAAAATGTCATAGAGCCTGGTTGCGTCTGCTTACATGGCGCTGCCGTCCGGTGCTGGCCTGGGGCTTTACCAATATTATTTTCAGCCAGTTCGAACGCCAGTCGCATACTGATATTGGTTGAGTATTCACCTTCCCGCGAGATTGGATACCAAAACATACCTCTTCCGACCGGTGCCATGGTGTTCATACGCCCACTACTGGAGAACTTCTTATACAAAATGAGAGAAAAATCACTTTTCTTAATCCGATATTTCATCCGAAATAACTTTGGTTTTCGAGAGAGGGGTTTGCTGCTCAATAGCCCCTCGACGACTAATATCGTTGGTGTATGCTACCGCGTACATATCGGCCGCGTACTAGAATCTAACAGGTAATCCATGCCTTACCCTACCCTACTCATCCTGTTTATCGCCGCTTTTATAAAATCTGTAGGTTCCTTAATACAGCGGGTAAATTGAGGTGGAGGTTCAATCAAATCAAATGGAAATGGACTCCAGAACACACAACTTTTTCAAAATGTGATTGAAGATCGGTTGAAATTTGTAAGGCTTTTTGGTCTCCAACATTCAAAACAGAGTTTCGAAGAGACTCGCAAGTAGTTATAGCACTTCGGTGATTCATATCGGTGTCTGGTTCCAATTCTTCCGACTCCTCATACATATTCACTTGAGACATCAACATTAGGAACACTTGGACTATTTTTCATATTCCATTCTTTGTCTGTAAACACATTGTCATCACAAGCTGCATATTCCATAGAGTCTGTCCGTTCGTCGCAACCGATTTGCCTGATAAGCGAAGACAAATTGCTTAAACAAGACATGGGTATATCATCCTCCGCATCAAAGTCTTCATTTGAAATGCTTTCAGTCCACATTTTTTGAAACAGTTTTGAATGGTTTCCGCTGTAACTTTATTCCAGGCTGAAGCAGCCCATATAATAGCATCCAACACATTCATTGCGGATGAAAGTTCTGTTACATTGCAAACATGATCCATTTTGGCGATTGGATGTCTAAGAACCTCTTCACGATAAAAAACTTTGAAATTTTTTATTATGCCTTGATCTAACGGCTGACAAATCGACGTTGTATTAGCTGGGAAAAGAAAGGTTTTCACATTACTCAACGAAAGATGTGGATGTGACGTTGCGTTATCCAGGAAAAGTAAAACTTTCCTGTTCTGACTCCTCATTTTAAGGTTTATTATTATTATTATTATCGACAGAGTTGCAGACGAAATAATTCATTTAAGGTTTCAAATAAGCCCTTAAAAGTACAAAACTAAGAAAAATGAAATAAAAAATATAGAAAGTCAACCAGAAGTTCTGCAAATTCATTCCTGTCCCCGCATTTCGATATCTCTGCTTGTTTCGAATGCTGTCTGCTTAATAAGAAATATAATATTATACATAATACAAATTTAGTTAAAGGGTTGTTGTTATCGAGATAGGGGAGATAGGGATTAGACGATGTTGAGATGATAATTGGGAGGCACAATATTAAAATACATTAACCGTTCTGTCATTAACTGAGTCGTCATCCAAGCTTTTTTGTCAAAAAAATATTACACAGGCAATTTTTTTTTCGATATATTTTTAAAACAACGATGATTTTCTGACCTTCCAATAACAATTCCTCACGTTCTCCAGAATGTTCTCCAGACATATTTATACAATGCATTAGCGTTAACCGGTTCTTGAATGCTTTTCCCCCATAACAGGACTCTCCGTTAATGTGGAATGTTTTTACAGGAAGAGCTTTTAAGAAAAGAGCTGTTTCATCAGCGTTGAAAATATCATTGGGGCTATATTTTTGAATTAAGGATCCAATGCGACTTGACCATTCACTAACGGTTTGTGGGTTAACATCAGCAGCCTATCCGGATATTGCTCGATACGATATGTCGTGTCGTCTAAGAAACCTCTGCAACCATCCATGCACATTTAAAATTACATATTATCATAAACTATTTTACGTAGTGTGTGCCGTCAAATTTTGAAATCGTTAAAAGTGTGCCGCAACAAGAAAAAGGTTGAGAATCACTGCTCTAGACGCATATTAAAATGGATTGCTCGGTAATTAAATCTGATTTTTTAAAATTGAATGACTAGAATACCGTACGATAATTTCAAATTGACTGTTATTTAATAAAGTGTTCAATAACGTGCTTGTAAAAAGATTGAGAGCCGCTGGTTAAAAATAAATATTTTCCTCTACTTGCACTTTTGTATCCAAAACCAAAAAATAAACATAGAATTTCCTCTTTTTGAGTATTTGTATAGCATGACGGGTATTACTATGCTATACATATATGCATATACAATAGTTTATTTTTCTAAGTATTCATATTGTTTACACTCGCTTTCTGTTTTCTACAAAGTTTGATGAATATTGTGGCCTGTATTTGTTTTTCTCCTTTGGGGAATGAATACTTTTCTCGTGTCACTTATTTTTAGTAACGTTGCACTATACGAGAGAGGCATAAGTGTTTGGTGAAATAGAGTAAAATTTCGGTTTCTGCATTGTATATCGTTTATGCCAAATAAATGTATTTAATCAAAAATAATTTGCCGGGAAAATAAAGATTTTTTTCATATATCGTGTTTACTATAAAATAGTGGATATACCTGTGCAGGACCTATCTCAGAAGTCATTGTTTTCGTTTCTATTTTCTTAAAGTACCTAACGTATAAAATGCCGACATACAATATAATAATGTTGTCCGTTTAAACATTTTGTGCAGCAGTCATGCAAACTTAAGTGATTGTTTAAAATATAAGTGAAGAAAAAAATGCAAACCCCAAGTGAAAATGAACAGGAAAATGATAACTCAGCACGACGTCTGGGATCCGTCAAAAAATTAATATTGCTAAACAGTAAGGGTATCATCAAGAAAATACTTCAAATAATCTTCTCTATACATATGGTCATGGTCAAAGTTCAAAAAAGCCGCACACTAGTTTCTAATTTTTTTCATATGCATTTTTGAATTACTTATTTTTATATCTGTTTGGTCAAGAGCAAACCTCAATAAGTGCTTCCACCACTTATAAACTATAATCGATGTAGTGAAGCTTTTAAAATATAAATTATCATAACTGCTGCTCATAATAACCGCTTGGACTATTTTGTCTAAATGTCTGTCTTATCGATGCAAATAATTCAAACAACAGAGAGCCTCATTGGTGATAATTTCTGAAAGGCATTCACTGCACTGTTCCGCTCAATTTTTATGCGTATATTATCACCTAACAGAGATCATGAAATTTGGCTAATGACCCAACGCGTGCGCTGTACTACTTGGAATATGTATAAACAGAAAATATGCTGGATTTTTTCAAGGAATCGAGCTAAATTAATATTAAAGAGATACCTGTTATTCTCTTACTATTTTTATCAGATTCTCTTGAGAGAATCAATGAATATTTTATTGTAAATAACGACATAACCAAACCCTATGAACTTGGAACTTCTGTTAATGAACAAGTTTTCCATTGCTAATTAAAATTAATCCATTGCTCTACTAATTCTTTACTTGCACTGATTTTCAAAGAGGCAATTATATTCGACTTGCCTCTTATTGAGTGAAATTCTAAAGATATTTGTTTATAGGTAATATATTTCTGCTTTTGCGTGAAAAATAAAGTTTTTATATGTAGAAATATAAAAGAAATCATTTAGGAAAGCAAATATCTATGACGGCTTCTCAAGAAACAATTTGCAGTATTTGTAGCATATTTGCATAATATTGATTTATATTTTTTCTTTTAAGTCACTCAATAACTGAGAGAATTGAATGCCACATGACCGGTGGGTCATGGAGTTTTTTTTTCCAGCAGGCCACATGTACCACCGGGGGTCATGTGCTACATGTTTTTGTACTAGCATTATCTCAGTGGCCTCAAAAATATATATTGTTTTTTCTTCCTGGGCATCTAGTTAAAAGTTATAAATATTAGCTAAGACCCTTCTTCTTCTTAAGGTTCCTCTCCGCTGCGGAGGTTAGAAATCATCAATTCTAAACTATGTTTGTTTGTGACTCCTCTTATGATTTCTATCGTTGGGCCACTCTCGCAGGTTAGACATCCATAACAGCCTTTGTCCTCCCACCGTTCTTCTTCCCTCTATTTTCCCTTGCAGTATATGTTGAAGGAGCCGGTATTTGTCGTTGCGCAGGATATGACCCAAGTAGCATAATTTTCGTATTTTATTTGAGTGTAGCAGTTCTCTTTTTTTGCCCATCCGTTGCAACACTTCTTCGTTCGGTATCCTGTCGACCCAGGAGATTCTAAGTATTCTTCGGAATACCCACATTTCGAGCGCTTCTATTTTTCGTACCATTACTCTTTTTAACGTCCAGGTTTCTACTCCTTATAACAGAACCGACCAAATATAGCATTTCACCATTCTTGTTATTATGTATATTTAACCCTATCTCTCTGTTGCAGAATACTTTTATTGTTCCCAAGTATTTGAAACTGCTGACTCTTCCGATGCTTTTATTGCCTATTTTTAGCTCCAGATTCGGTGTTTCTTGTCTACTTGTTAAAACCATGAACTTTGTTTTGGCGGTCTTTATACTTAGTCCGTAGTTATTACTCACATTGTTGAGTTTGTTCATCATGATGCTTAAATTGTTTACGTCGCTTGCTATTATGATAGCATCTTCCGCGTATCTTAAGTTGTTGATGTGGTCTCCGTTTACCTTTAAGCCACCGTCACTCTCTTCAATTGCTTCTTTAAAAATTTCTTCGGAGTACATATTGAAGAGTAATGGTGAGAGAATACAGCCTTGTCTTACTCCTCTTTGAATTTCAATTTCCTATGATTCTTCTTTCTCCATTATTATTTTCGCTTTCTGGCCCCAGTACAGGTTTCTAATCACTCTCATGTCATTCATGTCTATGCCCTTGCTTTCGAGGATCTCCATCATTTTCTTGTGTTGTACCCTATCGAAAGCCTTTTCGTAGTCTACGAAGCACACATAAACGTCTTTGTTCACTTCCAAGCATCGTTGGACTAGTACGTTGAAAGTGAATAGTGCTTCTCGGGTGCCGAAGTCGTTTCTGAAACCAAATTGAGAGTCGCTTACATCATATTCAAGTTTGGTGTATATTCTCTTCTGAATTATTTTTAGGAAGATCTTTAGCGCATGGCTCATTAGGCTGATGGTTCTGTAGTCACTGCATTGCACCGCTTTGCTTTTCTTTGGGAGTGTTATGAAGGTAGTTTGTAACCAATCCTTTGGGATCTTGCCGTATTTGTAAATTGCGTTGAATAGGTTGACTAGTACCGGGATACTCTCCTCGTCAATAAGCTTCAGGAGTTCATTAGGCAATCCATCTGGACCTGTTGCTTTTCTATTTTTGGCCTCCTTCAGCACTTTTACGACCTCCTCTTTCATTATTTCCGGTCCCTCAGATCCATGCAGCGGTTCCGTATGTTGTCTTTCCTCTCTAAAAAGTTCTTCGATGTATTCTTTCCATATTTTTAGCTTGTCCTTTGCTCCCACTAAGATCTTTCCTTCCTTATCTTTTAATACACCAAGTTGTTTTTTTCTTCCAGTGCCAGCGATTTCCTTTATCTTTCTATGTACATATGTGGAAGCTGTCGTGATTTCTCTTATGTGTCTTTACATTGCTCTTGTAAATGTCTATTCTTTGCCTCTCTAATCTTATTCCTTATTACTTTTTGTATTTCTTTGTATCTGCTTTCATTTGCTTTATTTATCCTCCTTTCTTCCATTAGCTCCTGAATTTCATTTGTCATCCATGCCTACCTCGGCCTTTGTTCTCTGCTGCTCAGGTGTCTTTTCCCCGTCTCTTAGACTTTGTTTAAGCTCACTCCATCTCGATTCTATATTCTCTTCATCAATTTGACCTGTACCCATGTTTAGACATTTTTCTTTTACATCCTTTTTAGCTTGATGCTGTATCTCACGGTTTTTTAGCATGTTTAGTTGTATTTTTTCCCCTTTTTGTTTTTTTTGCATTTTCTTTAGTTGTACCTTAACTTTGGCAACAACAGGGTTGTGATCTGATCCTAAGACCCAGCTTAACACATAAAAACACACTTGGCAATTCGCTGATATTTTTTAATTCACACGTGGGCAGTCAACGTGTTAATTTTGGATGATGATGCCTTGGTAAAACTGCTATATCATTTTTAAGTTCAAAGACGAACTTTGCCCCGGTAACTTGCCTTTTCTCTTTCTAAAGGAATGCAATATGATTCTGGTCAAACTTTTATTCATCCTTTCCAATATACTACTCAGTCGTGGAGAATTCCTTGACTGCACTTTATAGAGGCTTACAACTTTCTTCTTCATAAACGTAATTTAATCGATACGCAAGACCAATCAAGAACAATCTTAGATCAACTTTTCAGTTAGTAAACTTAAAAAATATATTTGATGGCTATTGAAACTCTCTTCCAATTATTATTAGACCTCACACAAATATATAAAGGTGGGTCCAACCATAATGCACGATGTTAATTGTGAGTCACACCTTAACGTCAAGTTTTTTTGCCCAAATTAATTTGACATTTCTTTGTTTCAGTGTTTGACAAATTCAACCATGGAGAGGTACAAAATTGAGCAGCGCGTTACGATTGTTGAAGCCTTTTACGAAAATGGGCGTTCAAATCAAAATGCATTTCGTTCACTTCGTGATTTTTTTGGTCAGCATAATCGACCAAATGTGTCCACAATCGGTAGAATTGTGCGCAAATTTCAGCAAACCGGGTCTGTAGGAAATGTGAAAACACCTGCGCATGCTCGCCCAGTTCGTTCTGCGGAAAACATTGCTGTTGTTCGCGATAGTGTGGCAGAAGAGCCGTCAACCTCGACTCGTCGTCGTGCCCAACAATTGAACATCTCTCGAACATCACTGATGCGAATTTTGAATAAAGATTTGAATTCACACGCTTACAAGGTTCAATTGACTCAAGAGCTGAAGCCTACTGACCATTTCAAGCGTCGTCAATACGTCGAATGGTAGGTTGAACAGACAGAAGTGAATGGTGACTTTACAAAGAAAATCATCTTCAGCGACGAGGCACACTTTCACCTCAGTGGATTCGTTAACAAGCAGAATTGCCGCATTTGGGCAAATGAGAATCCACGAGTGATTGTTGGAAAGCCGATGCATCCACAAATAGTGACTGTTTAGTGCGGTTTATGGGCTGGTGGCGTCATCGGGCCGTACTTCTTCGAAAATGAGGTTGGCCAAGCAGTTACCGTGAATGGTGTTCGCTATCGCGAGATGATAACGGACTTCTTGTGGCCAGAAATTGAGGATATGGACCTGGACGATATGTGCTTCCAACAGGATGGTGCCACTTGCCACACGGCCAACGAAACAATGGCTCTTTTGCGCGAGAAATTCAATGGCCGTGTTATCTCACGTCGTGGCGATGTTAATTGGCCGCCACGATCATGTGATTTGACAGCGTTGGACTTCTTTCTTTGGGGATATTTAAAAGAAAAAGTGTACGTCAATAAGCCAAGAACAATTCAAGAGCTAAGGGATGAGATAATTCGGTACATTAACGACATTGAACCTCAATTATGTCTTACAGTCATTGAAAATATGGACCATTGGATAGAGGTATGCCACCGAAGCCGTGGCGAGCATTTGGCCGATATTTTGTTTCACACATAATTGTCATAGATCCTTCTATCATAATAAAGAATATTAAGATAATTCTCTGAAAACTGTTTGTTTTATTTACAATTATCATCGTGCGTTTTCGTTGGATCACCCTTTATATACTAGTAACCTGTCGAAAAAATTTTCGATTAACAAAATGTATTTTTAATTTCGAAAAGTTTATGGATAGAAGGTTAAAAATGAAATCAGTATGAAGAGATCGGAGAATATTTGGCCACAGGGAAGATTGTTTGTTGATTAGTCAACTTCCGGTCTATTGGTCTCAGTGGCCTGGCGTTTGGCTTCGCTGGCGGCCTCCAGGCGCGGTGATTTGCGCTTATTTGCCTGACGGACGGCCACTTCTTCTTTTTGTGCTTGCTTCCTGGCCGCCATTTTCTGAGTTCTCTTTTGCTTCTGTGCATACTTGGCCCAATAATTCTTCAGGGTCAAGGGCAACGATTTAGGTTGCCCTCTGACTCCCATGTACTATCCTTGGCGGCGTAGTTGGTCCATTTCATCAAGAAGTAGTGTTGGCCATCCTCGACACGGTATTTAATGATACACTCAACTTCATACTCATTATAAACAGGAGCGTTGCCTTCTAGCATGGTGATGGTTGCTTCCGTAAATTCAACGTTGAAGCACATGATGATGATGATGGTGGTGGTGATGATCAAAAATGATGAAAATGAAATAGGAATGACCATTTAAGTCATTTTATTGACCTTTTATAGCAGCAATATGTAAATTTTGACCTCATTTTCTCACGAGGTTCATCTAGGCGTTTTTCGAAAAGGTTATTGTTCTCATAAACAGAGGAAATCGTCCAAAAAGTGGTTGAGAAAAGCTTGATTTAATCCCCAGTTTAGCTTAAACTCGACTTATGTAAATCGCTGGGCCATTTGTGTGATCACGCGAAAGTTAAAAAAAAACAGTATATTTTGATGGAGCCTTTATTCTCGAGGGATAGAGTCAGTTGAACTTTGACCTCTTTATGCCACCATGTGGGGTCAGACCTACATCCCAAACCTCAGCTCTCTAGGTCAACGGGTGTTCCCGTGAGTGGCCGCATGTTGAGTAGTGGTAACTCTTTGGTATATTTTTATAATTTATAATCAAACATTATCGCCAACTGTGTTGCAACTTTTTTCAAACAATTTTTCGCTGACGACTTTCTTATGCCTGATTTACACTGTACCCCACCCCATCCCAACACAGTAGAAAAAGATAAAGGTAGTTTTCATACCTAAGGCAGGTAAACTAATCCATATTGCCGCAAAGAACTATAAGCCAATTAGTCTCTCGTCGTTTCTATTACAAACCTTGGAAAGACTCCTTGACCTACATCAACTTACACACCTTATTCAACATTCAACACGCATACCTTAAAGGCAGATCAGTGGAAAGTGAACTGCATAGTGCTGTTCGTGAAATTGAGAGGTCATTAAATATAAAGGAATTTACAATTCCGCGGCAAAAAATGGGGCTTGCAACCGTACATCATTCATTGGATGTACACAGCAATCATCAGACCCATTTTAACTTATGGGGCCCTAGTCTGGTGGACTGCTAGCAGCACAAAAAGCTATATGAACATGCTCAACAAAGTGCAAAGATCAGCCGCTGTTTGTACAACGGGAGCTATGAGAAGTACGCCGCAAGCAGGGTTAGACATGATACTTCATCTCCTGAAGGGCTGCGCTGCAAAAAGCGATCTCAGACTAAGGGAGTCCTCTTTGTGGAAACAAGCCAATTATGGACATGCGGCCATACTCAGAATAATTTGAATGGGACTTGGGAAAGAAATATGGTTCTAGTAGCCTCGCAGTTCGCGGAAAGGATACACGCACATCTGAAATCATGGGTTTGAGCACACCGTTCGAGTTTTTTCGTTTTTTATGACCGAAGTCATCATTCCAAATCTGGTTGAACAAAGCAATTTGCAGCGCAATGGGTTATTTGGATCGAATGCAATCCGAAGGGCTGAAAACAACACCGATGGAATGAAAAGATTCTTCGGAATCAACTATTTCATGTCGGTGGTTAGATATCCTAGCTCACGAATGTAATGGAGTGATACCTTTTTCAAACCGATAAGCGAAAGCATGCCACGAAATCGATACGAAAAGATACGTTGATTCCTCCACTTCAATGATAATGCGAGTCAACAGAGAAATCGAAATCAGCCATCGACTGCACAACAGCCATCGAATGAAGAGGCAACGACTTCGAGCGCAGAGCCGTCGACATCGACAGAGCCGATTGCGCGAAGCCAGCGATTGAGAAACCGTCTTGAGATGCGACAACACAACGTCGAAACGCACGGTCCAATTCCACAAAAGGATCAAACATACGACCGTTCCAATGAAAGGAAGACTATGCGTTGATGAGCAGATGTGTGCCACCAAGATTGCCCATTTTCTCTAACAATACATGCCAGATAAGCCTCACCCATGGGGCGATAAGCTCTTCCTACCATGTGACAACAACGGCTTTTGTTATTGTTTTGAGATATGTATATTCGGGTGATGAAGATCACCGTCGTAATTCTGGACCCAATTTAGGCGCTTAAGCTGATATACATAGTTATTTGTTTGGCTCGCGACATACCACGCTTTGTTGGGCACACCATATTTTTCGATAACTACTATACATCCATTCCGATTCTTGTTTACCTCCGCACTCAAGGTACTTTATCGCTTGAAACCATTCGCCGCCAGCGCATTCCACAGTGCAAGCTTCCGCAAAGGTTCGACAATCTTGGTGATAGCATTGAACATGTGGCTTCGTTCGACGGTATCGATGTTTCCATAGTCGCATGGAACGACAACAAAGATGTGATCGTGGCTTCCACGATGGCTGGAATCAAACCATATTCATCGTCCGATGAAACGGCAGCGACATCAGCTCCAGCTGTTCAAGGTTTCAACAAAAAGTCGAAATCGGTGGAATCAGTTGAGTGCCCCAACGTCATACACGAATACACCAAATACATGGGCGGCGTCGATCTAATGGACGCGTGCGATCAAATCACGAAAATGGACACACCGCCATTTATACCACATGTGCGATATGGCCATCATCAACGCTTGGATGTTGTTATATCAACGCCACTTCGATTGTACGGTACAAACTACGAAACCACTAAAATTATACGAATTTATCATGGAAGTGGCCACTTGTCTTACGAAATCCGGCATACCGTTGGCACGAAAACCTGGTCGCCCATCGAATTTGGAATCGGAAATCGCAGCCAAGCGGAGTCGAGTGAATGTTGCTCCTTTGCCACCGAAGGATGTACGGCTAGACACAATCGGCCACTTGTCGATGCAAGCCACAACTCGACATCGATGCAAAAAACCTGGCTGCTACTCACGAACTCGATTTGTTTACCGGAAATGTCAAGTTCATCTGTGCCTCAGCAGAGAAAAGGACTGTTTCATGGAATTTCACACGAAATAAGATGCGCCCTCGATGCTTTTTGATCAAAATTTCGTTTTTTTTTTAAATCACTTTCATACAACTTTTTTCGTTAATTTTCAATAAAAAAAATCTTCCATACAAACATACTTTTTGAATTTTTTCGCTGGTTATGACCAGCGTGAAATCACCTTCACATACCTATGTAAGCTATATGAAAAGCCGTAGAACAAAAGCTGTTCAGAATTGTCTCCTGTACAACATATAATTCTCTTCCCGAAAAAAAAACTTGGGCATTAAAGGGTTAAGGCGCAATACAAAGGAGAAAATGTCTTAATCCTACGCATTTTCTTTACGTGCCTCGCATTGCATTGCGAATTGTCGATAAATAAGTCGCTAAGACAGTCGTTGAGTGTTTGCGGCATTAATCTGGAATATCCATGCTTCTCACATAGTCGCCTGTTCCCGTGTCGGAAAATCATCACAACTATTTCTTTTCGTGCCAGACACAAAACGTTAAAATATTTTTTCATAGTTAAGCTATTCTATCTTCAGATTTGAATTATTGACCAACAATATATTGATTCATTTTTATATACTCCTGATAGATACATCTATTTAACATTATTCACTTACTTTTTAAAATTTACTTTTCTACTTCTACCTTATCTATTTGAACATTCTTGGCTAAGACAGGACGACATCTGGTTAGTTAATAATATTAATAATTTTGCAAAAATTGTTTCTATTTAATTCAATAGGTCATACATGACATAATTAATATTTTGTTGCATGACCTTTGTTGGAAATGACTGCCATGCTACGACATGTCATTGAATCAACCAATGACTTACAATTCTCTCCAGGTATTTCAGATAAGCGGCGTTGGATCACGTCTCTAAGTTCGTTAATGTTTCTTGGCTGGTCCTCGGAAACACTTTTTTTCCCTCGGCCCATACATTTCGATAGATTGAGGTGGTTCCATGAGGTTGGCATTTTTTTTCTCTCGAAACCATTGCTTTACCTTCTGCTGATGTGTTTGGTGTCGTTGTCTTGTTGGAAAACCCAAACCACCAGAATTCGTCGGAAACAAATGGCATGAAAAACAACTCCATACCATTATGATGCAACCATCAAATTTTAAGGTGTACGGCTGTTCAAATGCCGTATTTAGAAGTCTTCGAACAAAACAGCGAGATCCAACACCACCAAAAAGCATGATTTTGAATTGGCCAATCGATCTGGTTTCGAGCAAACTTCAACCTCTTAGTCACATGACATACTGTAGTCTGAGTAGCGAAACTTTTCTTAGACTACAAATTTTCCTCCCTCAATCTCGAATAGTTTCAACACTCCGTTCAGCTCGATTTTTATATCTACGGCTTACTTGAATGGATCCTTTTTGGAAAGTCTTACAATTCGCTTGACCAAATGCGGTGACATCATTTTGTTGGAGCATCCAAAAACCCCCTGACTTCTTAGTCTCTGCCTAGTGCTATTATTTTGACTGCATACCAATGAGCTTATGACCAACACTTGAAAACAACAAAATCGACCGTTGTACTATAATTGCAAACTGAATTCTTCATAATTTCAGAGAGTTCCCTCTATGTAAGTGTTTTGAACAGTAAAGTGTGAAAAAAAAAAACATTTTCAGAAGAAGAATTTTTAATTTGTGTTAATACGATCGTCAGTGCCGGTTTTAGCGTTACCCGCGCCTGGCGCGAGTTTTCTACAGCTCCCCCTAACTACAATTCAAACATATATTATACGAAAAAAGGCAAAGGATATAAGGAAATAACCATTTATTAAAATAAAAAATTAGTAAAATTTGACTTTTGCAGCTTTTCTATCGCCGAACTCTTTTATTTACAATAGTTATCAAAGTCGATGTTTTCAGCAATTTTATTTAATTTTGATTGACAAAGTTGCCAAGTTTGTCAATCTTATTTGAGATATTGTCGATCGCAGATAGGTTTTTATAAGCTTAAGCTAAGAAAAACTCCTCTCCCCACTAGAACCCGTTACAGGTATAGTCAATAATATTCGCAATGCTATCCATACATTTGGATATAGTTCTTATAAATTGCGATCTTTGATAAAATTTAAAACAAAAACAGGAGTGACCACATTCTGATCAGGCTAAAATGATTTCTGACTTATGAGTTCATCACACAGCATACAACCACATACATACATATATCTGATGTAGAGTCTATAGTTAATTTCAATCATCACAGAGTTTTGTAAGGTCGGGTTTTTCCGGAATCTGTTTTATATTGTATAAAAAAGACCAAGATTCCGAGTACTCATTTAATTGTTCGAATCTTTCATTGACTGAAATTAATATGGTGTCCAAAAGATAGTTGAAAAATTCAACCTCAAATTTTTTTTCTGGACAAGTTATAGGCTGATCGCGGGCATTTTCACCAGCCTGAGGCTCAAAGCGTCGAATTTTTGTTGTGGCTCTGAACACAGGGTCAATTTCAAGTTCTTCAGCCAATTCCTTTGCAGTTGGGTCAATGAGTCTTTCCAAGGTTTTTAATAGAAACGACGAGAGATAATTATTGGCCTACAGTACTTTGAGGTAGTGTTGATTGGTTTACCTGTTGTAGGTATGAAAACTACCCTGCACGCAAGCAATTGGAAAAAAATGCTTACGAGGTGAGGAACAGTATGAATGTGTGCTTTTCAAAGCATCGCTGGCAAAATATCGTCTGGCCCCGGAGATTTAAAATGGTTTGAACAAGTTTATTGCCCATGATACATACTTTATCCTTTGTAATAATTACTTTTATTACTTCTTCAGTTGTGTGAACCGTTATAACCGTCGTACCGAAGGGGACTGTGATTTGAGGGGTTTTACAACCAGGGAAGTGGGATTCAGTCAGTTCTAGTAAGAGCCATCTGGTTTAAGGATGAATCGTGGGACACAGGAGTCCTTCTACCCCAGCTGAGGGATCTATGTCCAAAATTCTCTTTTGAACCCGAATATTTTTTCCTTTCATGTTTGCCCCGTAACTTCTGCTCTTTTACTGATATTTTATCGTCATCTGATGATAAATCAACAAATCGTATTGTGAGTGAAAGTTGACTACATGACTAATGTCCGGCGTACAGCAGCTATAAAAGAATAATATTTCGATTTCTTTGGGCGTGATATGTTTTCATTTTGAATGTCTTTTCCGCAGTAGTGGTCCGAAACATCACCCTTCATAGCTTATCGTAAATGCTTCTGCATAACTGGATCAAATTTTACTAGTAATTGTACTAAGCTCAAGAACTTTTCGTTATTTGGCGTAGTTTGTCGGAAGTGCCTCTGAACGCCATATTTTTTTTAGCTAAATAAAGTGTAATATGCATCAATCTAGACAAAACATTATTCCATCTTGTAGTTTCCTTTCTAATCAAATGTTGCTCTTGGCAATCTATTGTCTTTCCTGTTTTTAATTGTAGTACAGCTTCAATCCACGAAAAGTAAAACTTCTTATGAGAAGTGCTATTCGCATGAGTTTTTAACATTACAGACAAGTGTTTCCAGTTGTTAAACCCTTAAAATATTAAACTCGATGTTGAGCGACTATCTAACAGCAAACAAAACAACAAACTCGATCCTTAGAAACGGAATAATTAATCAACAAAGCTGTATTATTTCATTGTTTTCTTAAACAGAGATTTACTTACTATACTTGGGGCGCGATAGAAAATAAAACTCAAACGAATAATATTAAAACATATTTATTTACTCCGCCTCGGACGAGCGCTGAGGACTGCATGAAAAATCGAAACTGCGTTATTGTACATTAGGAAAACCTTCCACCGGCAGCTCTTAAATTTTTCCTTTCGACGTTTCTCGGCTTGAGTTCATGTGGAAGCCAATTTCCTTGCTTTTGAATATATCCAGCTGCTTTTAAACGTTTTGAAATGGCTGCTTGAGTGACACCCAAAGATTCTGCGAGCTCTTCTTGTGTTTGGCAACAATCTTCATAGAGTAATGCTTCCAGTTTTTCATCTTCAAACTTTTTTGGCTGCCCAGGACGTTCTTCGTCTTCCAAGCCAAAATCACCACTTTTAAATCGTGCAAACCACTTTTGGCACGTTCGCTCAGCTAGCGCATGTTCACCATAAACTTCCACCAAAATACGATGACTTTCGGAGCAGTTTTCTTCATATTAAAGTAATGAAGAAGAACTCCCCGCAAAAACTCTTTTTCAGGCACAAAGTTCGACATATTTGAGTGAAAAAAAATTATTGTTGTTTACGCTTCAAATGAATGACATCAGCAGAAACCACCAATGAGACGTACCACTTAAAATGGCCGCCGACGTTTGCCTACAAACTCGGGCGAGCACGTGGGAACCTCAAGTGCTGTCAAAATTTTGTAAACAATCACGCACATTGTTATAATTCCAAGAGTGTGTGTGGCGTTAAAATGAAATGAGCTCACACGTATTCACGAATAGAGTTTGTTTGTAACGGGTTTTGTCGCTGCGAACCTGGACTTCTTTCAAAATTTCAGGGTGTCACGGGGGAAGACGTACGAAAGACGCACGTCTCATTCTGGTTTCTGAATGACATATACTGAAATGACGTACAATGACAGTAGCTTTCCGACGCATGTTCCAATGGAATAATACAAGTTACGCCATCTCTTAGCAAACCGCACGAATTAAGTTATAGACCCAATACATTAGGAAAACCTTCCACCGGCAGCTCTTAAATTTTTCCTCTTAATATTATGCTTATATTTGCAAGTTTTTTTTGTGAAATGAGAATTAGAGAAATGTCGCCCCGTATCATTCTTCGGAGAATTATCAAGGTGTTGAATGCAGCGCCCCTTTATGAACGGTGCCCTGGGCTGTCGCCCTGCCGCGCCCTAGCCTAACGCCTATTTTTTTTTACTATGCTATTTTTGCTATTTATGCAATAATTCATTATATTCATATACATATCACTATCATATCATTCGTACATACGTATGCCATATAAATTCTTATTTGTTTATTCGAGATATTCGAATTCAGCTGATAGAGCAAATGTATTTCTTGGACCTAAAGATGAATTCACACTCGGACCTTGTTAACGAATTAACCGACTTTCTTCGTGAACGTTATCAATTGGAATGTAATTACAGCTGCGGCCTTGAGAAAATTGTAACCAATTTGCAAACCAACAGCAACGATCTGACAAATAAGTACTTAACTAAGAAAATATTTGGAGAAAATAAGACCAATCCTGTTTTTTTTTTCGTCAGAAACCATAGGCCGTACACATGCTGGCAATACCTCATTGCTGAGACAAAATATTTGTCCCAAGAGCATGTAGCTCTTTCGGATATTTATAATGCTAGTATGCAGCATAAGAGCATCTTAAAAACATACAAAAAGGTATAAACTTATCTATTCTTAAGTCTGTGTTTAAAAATATAATTACAATTTTCTAGTGTCAAGATCTTCTCAACGAAGCCCATGAAGAAGTTTTGCGAATTTTACGCAATTTCTACATCATTGTCAATACATACAATACATGTCAGGTACTATCATTTTGTATTTATCGTTAATAACCCGTTAGAATCCATCGAGATATACTGGTATTTCGCTTTCCAGAACCAACTGAAGCGAGCAGGCACAGGTTCCAAATTCAATAACGCACAGAGGAAGAAAGTTCTTCAAAATACAAATTCTTCAAATGTACATATACATATAGCGTTCAATATACGTAGACCTTCCTATCTTTCATAATTATTTCTATTTTCAATAGCAAAATGAAACCCATCTAAAGGAATATTTAGAGAATCTTAAAGCGAGAGACGTGTACAAACATTATATGGAAACCTTCTCTACTACCATTAATAAACACATGCTCAAACACTTAAGGGATATATTATATGTGAGTATGGTCGAACAATTTTTGCATCCAATGAAAAGTTCTAATTTTAGAGTATGGATTCCGGGTTTTCTCTAATGGTATCCAATGCTATTCTGGCTCATGTAAATTTCAACCAAGCAAAGTTTTACAAGAAACTATTTTGTCTAGCCGATGAGTCCATGACAACTTTACGTCCAATAATTCAAAACGATAAAAATATCGAAAATAGTCAGACTAATCTTCACTGCTTATTGGAATCCATAAAGCAACGACAAGATATTCCTGAAATGAGGGATGAGACTCAGATCAAGAATACCATTCTCTTACAGTTTGAACTACAGCTTCAGTATTTGAAGCAAAAGGAAGAAAGCTTGGAAAATGACTTGGAAAAAATATACCGAATATGGGATTTGATGGATATAAATACCATAGATAGTCTTAAAACACCAGATAATGATATAAAATCGAAGTCTTTAAGTGTAGTAAAGCAATTTTCCTTAAAAAACTACCACAAATCTAAATCGGAAAACAAGCCAATACTTAATCGTCCAAAGCTATTTGGAGGATCTCTAGAGGAGTACATTCGCTTGACTAATGAGCAAATTCCGTTAATATTGAAAAGCTGCATAAGAGTCATAACGTTGTTTGGTAAAATTATATTTCATTGATTTTTATAGACACACTAATGGCCAACATTTATAGGTTTGAAGAGTCAAGGTATATTTCGAGTGTCAGGCTCACAGGTTGAGATCTTAAATCTTCGTGACGCTTTCGAACGAGGCGATGATCCATTAGCGAATGCAACAGATAGATCTGATATAAATTCAGTGGCTGGTGTGCTAAAACTATATCTAAGGGAGCTGGAAGAACCTCTGTTTCCTGCAAAATATTTTGACTTGTTCATATCGCTTATACGTAAGTTGCGTACTGAATATAATCAGTAACATATTTATGTTCTCGGTTACCAATTTTTGATCGACAGAAATGGACTCCAATCAGGATATAATCGCAGGGATACGAAACTTTTTAAAAAATTTCTCGGACTCTGTTGTGATTGTTATACGATATCTGTTTTCATTTTTGCACCAGTAAGTCTTTAAACGATCTCGTATTTATGCATATACATATGCATGTATCTAATCTGCAGTTTGTCGCAATATGCCAATGAAAATATGATGGATGCATTTAATTTGGCCGTCTCGTTTGGACCGACACTAATGCCTGCACCCGGGGATAAGAAACAAGTTCAATATCAAACTCAATTGAATGATCTTATCAAATTGCTGATTATACACAACAAGCATATATTTCCAAAGGATCTTGAAGGTCCTCATTACAATGAAACAATTTCAGATGCCAAGTAAGGTTTTTTTTTTCCGCCTTTATAAAAAAGTAATGCTCTCAAGGGGTTGTACCATAAAAGTACAACTTAATACTCGTAGATCTACAGGCATTCAACATTTTAGATTTGACAGGAAACTATAATTTTGGTTCAACAAAACCACTATAATTGTTAAATGAGAAAATTTCGCTTTTTTGGGCAAATCAGTCGCACAAATGATCTCATTACGGCTCGTTATCAATAGGCGTTAATCTTTGCCTTTAGATTAACCTTAAAGTTTATCTCTAATTGATTTTGTCACACGTCTCATTTTTTTACTTGATTTTTTAAGCTCAGGTTTTAGGCTTTGAGTACTAAAGTGTTTTTTAAACTCATTCTTTTACTCGAATTAATTCCGCAAGACCTTTAATTTATCAAGCTTAAGAGTATTGCAGAAATCAAATCCAAAGATGTACTTAAATTTCAACATCAGTAATTTTCATGTCTCCTGTTTTTCAGTCACCCACATCATAAAATTTGATCGTATCCCTATTTATTTTTTTTTTTTTATTTATTTATTTATTTCATCTATCGAGTAAACTCTTACAGATTACAAGTACATTAGAATTTCAACAATTTATATTTATCTTATATTATCCAACAGGATTCCTTTAAACGTTTGTCTATTAAGAGTTAAATCACAAAAAGTATAATATTCATTAAATAATTTAATACATCGAGTAATTGGTTTATTATCACCATAATTGTAAGTATGTCTTGGAACGTATAAAAAATTTCGTGCCCGGATATGTCTTTCTGGTACATATATAGGTAACAGTTCAAGAATATCAGAACATTTAACCCGATTTGAAAAAGTATCATATACAAACATTATACAATGAACAATACGTCGTTTATGAAGAGTATCTAATCCAATGAAAGCACACCTAGTAGAATAAGATGGTAATGCAATGAGATTCCAACGTAATTGTTTTACTAAGTATCTAGTAAAAGATTTTTGAACCCTTTCAATACGATTTTTAGCATTAGTATAGGTTGGTTCCCAAACAATAGAGGCATATTCAAGAATGGGACGTACCAGGGACACATAAATAGATTTCATTGTGTAAGGATTTGAGAAATCTATGCAGTTTCTTTTCAGAAATCCGAGCATGGAGTTTGCTCTTGCAATTACATAATCTATATGAGAGGAAAATGTGACTCTAGTGTCGAATATGACTCCTAGATCTTTAACTTCTGATTCTCTGCTTATGTTAAGATCGCGAATTGAATAGTTATAAAGAACAGGAGTTGTCGTACGACTAGCTGTAAAAATATAGCATTTACGTATATTCAAATCAAGATAATTTTCCTCGCACCATTTAACGATACTATCTAAATCGATTTGAACATTAAGGCAATCATTTAGGTTACTAATACGGGTGAACATTTTGAAATCGTCTGCAAAAATCAGGCATTTTGTATGACGAAGCAATAACGGAATTTCATTTATAAACAAGATAAAAAACAACGGTCCAAGATGACTGCCTTGAGGGACTCCGGAAGTCACAGATATAGCTCTTGACGAAACATCAGATATTTTAACAATCTGCTTTCTGTTACATAAGTAGCTTGAGATCCATTTCAAAAGATAACCATGGATTCCAAAACAACGAATTTTTTTAATTAGAATTTGTTGGCAGACAGTATCAAATGCTTTTGTGAAGTCAGTATAGATTGTATCTACTTGAAAACCGGCTTCAAAGGAATCAGAAATATATTTGGTAAACAAAACGAGATTCGTTGTAGTAGATTTACCACGCATGAACCCATGCTGATAAGGGGAGATATATTCTTTAAGGTGAAAATATAATTTTTCCTTAACGATCAGTTCGAAGAGTTTCGGTATTGCAGATATTTTAGAAATACAACGGTAATTTTCTACCTTATGTCTCTGACCGGATTTATAAATAGGGGTAACGTATGATAGCTTCCATTCATCCAAGAAAGTACCCGTTGATAAAGACAAGTTAAACAATATTTGAAGCGGCATAGACAGCGATTGGCTGCATCGTTTAAGTACAAATGAAGAAATATGATCTGGACCAGCATTTATACTCTGATTTAGCGAAGATATACCCTCAGAAACATCCTCTAATGAGAGATACAAAGAATCAACATTTTGAATAGTAATCACAGGATCAGCGTGAAAAGGAAGATCAATATTTGAATGATCTTTGTATACAGATTCAAAAAATGATGCAAAAAGTTCACATGTATTCGTTAAATCAGTAGAAATTTGACCATTATATTGCATATTATTAAAAACAGATTCCGACTTCTTTTTTCCATTCAGATAAGACCAAAACCTTTTGGGATTATTTTTTATTTGCGACTCAACTTTCATTATATAATGTTTGTATAGAAACTTATTTAGAAATTCAAATTCTCTTCTAAGTTGCATATAACGATTTTTATATAACTCAGTATTTGATTTTCTAAACAATTTAAACGCTTTACGTTTTACATTTTTTAGATTTATAAGTTGTTTGTTATACCACGGTGGTCTAACAGAAGACGATAAACATTTATGTGGAACAAATATTAAAAACCCATTATATAACTGTTGTAATAGGATTATGTAAACTTCCTGAACATTGATACCAGAAAGAATATTATCCCAATCAATAGATTGAAAATAGTTATTAAGTGCATCATAATTGGCTTTAGCAAAATTAAAGGTTTTTTTATAACTAGATTTTGATATATTCTTTACAGAATTTAAATGAAACGTAAACTTAGTACATATAGCTTTATGGTGAAGCGAATTTTTTAATAAAGGACACAGTACTTCATTAACTTCATGTATAACATTATTATAAATAAAAATAAGATCGAGAGATCTATGCAAAAAGTTCACAATGTGGCTTATTTGAACTAAATCAAGCGAGAGCATTGAATCTATAAAAATAATATCACATTCTCTTTTGATATTATACGGAATCAAACACTTGTCGTCATCCGAATAAGACCAGTTTACATCGCTCATATTAAAATCACCTAAAATACATGGGTACTGATTATCGGAAAGATGATTTAATACAAATTCAATATTTTGTACGTGCATATCATACACTAAATTAGAACTATTTGGGGGTATATAACTTACAATAAAAACAAACTGCACAAGTCCATCAAACATATTCACCTTTACAGCCAGCTGTTCAAGTTGATCAGATGTATTCGGAAGATCTATCACTAGACTATAATATGATGAACGAACAGCAACAAGAACACCGCCTCCTCGTGAAAATCCAGTATTGGGGGAGCGATCCAAACGGTAAACGTTGTAAAATTTGTCGAACAGCTCAGCTGATTGAATATTTTCATGAAGCCAGGTTTCGGTAAATACGATGACATCATATTCATGCATGGACGCAGCAAGAAAAACTTCATTTGTTTTGGTTCTGATGCCGCCAACATTTTGATAGTAAACATTAATATAGTTGGAGCGAGCAAGAGCCAAATTTGAAGATAAAGACAAAGAGTGCGAGGCATTGATGGTGTTGGCGTTAGCAATGCACAATGTATTTACGTGTTGGTGTTTGTTATTTGGTTGTTCTCGTTTTTTTGTATAAAACGAAAATGTCTCACAAACACGTTAACAGGCCAATTTTCTGCTTTTAGCGCTTCTCCCATTAATATTGAAGGAACCGCTAAACGAAAATTTACAAATTTCAATAGAGACACATTTGTTTCTCTCTTGATGAGTGGAAAACATTGCAGTTGATCAGCTGATACATTTAATTTATTTGATACATATGCTATTATTTGATCTGCTGTAGTGTTTGGTGAAAAACGAGACAGATGGAGCCATTTCCGAGATGGAATAACATTTAGCGCCGTCGATGTTGAGTCTCTCCCAGCAATACGTATACCTTTAGCGTTTCCTCGTCTTTCTCTCTTTGTTTCTAAGAGAGGACGGTTTTTAATTTCCGATGCATTTTTAGCATTACCACTATAACTGGGGTCAGTGGCCTCTGCACGTACACGGTCGATCGGAATACTTGAGGATTTTTTTTCGGTATCACTTATGACCTTGGCTAATGACTGTTTATCTTTTTTTAATGGTTTTAAATTATCTGTAAGCTTTTCTGTTTTTTCTAAAACACTATCACTTCCTTTAAGTGCCATAATATCACTTTTAAGTTGGATGACAAGTTTGTTTAGTTCATTGAGTTTAGAAACTATTGCAAGGGCAGAATTGCTTGAGCACGCACTACATTTCCACGATAGGCTTATGTTCGATTTCAAAATGTTTAAAGTACTATCCGACAGTAAGGTGCATTTATCATGAAATTTATGACAACACAACCCAGCACAAATAACAAAGTCTTTATTGACAATTTTATCGCACTTTGCACATTTTTCCGCCATGATAAAAGAAAGGTTTAATAAAAAAATTTAGAGAGCAAACAAAAACACGTCTATACTAGCTGAACTGTCCTCTTCTTTTTTTTTTAATCCCATTTAGCATTCTATTAATCCCATAATAGCATTCTGGCTTTAAATTATTAAATTTATTTTTTATATTTAGAACGCATTCGTACATTGCCGTATGTAACTCGTTTTTCATCAATGCTTATGGTCTCTCTTCTAAAAATTTTTCTATTTCTTAAAATTCCGACAGCGGATCACAAACGGAAATGATCTTTAATTTTGCCGGATGAGTTTTGATCATTTAAACTATTAAAGAATATTATGTGTTTTTAGATATAAACTAGGCAAATATATTTTTAAATTCAATTATGTACATATTATACTATTTATAGATTAATTTTATTGGTTAATATTCAATTCTTTTTTTAAATAAGCGAAGGCAACTACAAGAGTTCGGAACTGATGGAAATTTTGCATAGCGGAGGGGTAGCATCCCGGAAATAATTCAACTTTTCAAGCCGTTGTTTGTGTGCTCCTTTTATTTTTTGATAATGGATAAAAAAGAAGCTTGATGGCACATGAGCGATAACTATTATACTTACTCCGTGGTTAACAGTAAAAGATAAAATAAAAAGTCGTTGACTTCTCTATACATTTGAACTTTTCAATAATTTATTGCCGAATTGTCACTTTTATTTAATTAAATTTCAGTATTAAATAAATGGTATTAAAAATATAAATGGTATTCAATAACGGGTAAGGGCTCTGAATACCGACTATTTGGCAAGGCATGATAATTGGAAAGCAAAGGGCTGACAAAAACACACGTCATAAGGAGTATATAATATTGGTACATGGATACTAGCGATTGGAACCGAGACTATAAAGCAAGGACATCACTTCATCAAGTTTAAGCTAATTACCAATATATAGCAACTATGAAATTCTAACTAAACACATTTTAAATAGGACTTTAAGATATCTGAAACATTAGTGTTATTGGCCAAATGGAAGACTGATATAAATCCACGAGTACACGGTCAAGTAGTTGACTACCTGACATTTGAAAAACTCACCAACGGTCTATTAGAAGTTGACTCGGTTAGCGCATATAACTTGTCTGTAACTTTTTTTGTGCCCCTATATATAACACTAGTATTTATTATAGTTAACTATTTTCGTCAAATTAAATTGAGCATTATTAAATCCAAAACCCATGTAGGTATGCCACGTTACGTACACCGATTTAAACGTCTACCATAGATAGGTGTGATGACAATATATAGAATATTGTATAAGAATATGTTTTATATATTAAAGGTTCACAAATGTTTTTGGGGAGTATACGATAACTTTGGCGGCAAAAATTGATAACTGTTTTTTGTAGAGGGGTCAAAAACAAGCATTTTTTACTATGAGAGGGGGGGCCTATCTCGCCCCGTTTAGGAGGTATGGACAATTTTAGAAAAGAATGACTTAAAATGAAAAAAAAGAAACAACAACGGCAGCACTTACAATGAAGTACTACCATGGTTTCGAAAGCCAGAAACTTGTTCTTTAATCTGAAATTTAAGTTAAACTATTTGTATAGATAGTTTTTTGAAAACTTCGCATGCAAAAATTTGATTAAAAAATTGAAAAAAAAAGTTTAGACCTTTTTTTTTAAATGATGAATAGAAGTGCTAAGTTGGCTTTTTGTGGTCAATGTTTATATCAATCCTGAATCGAACACAAAAAAGAAGACGTAAAACCGTCTTCTAGTTTTTGAGAAAATCGTAAATTACTAAAAGTACTTTTTTATGGGATATTTTGTTGTCTGGTATTTACGGTCATAATACATATGGGGGGGGGGCATGCCGCCCCATCTCCCCCCTTCCTTCTTCCCCCTTCCCCCATCCCCCTTATATATTACGTATTTTGCTATACAAAACTAGCCATCAATTTGAGGATTATTTTTATTGTTGAACTTGGCTTGCTTCGCGAGTTAAGGAATTTAAACTCTCTTTTTACAGGTCTCGCTCTCACAACTTCGTTGCTCCCCAAACAAACGTTGCACTTTTGTACCGTTGTTGTTTTTTCATACACATGTGGTAGAGCGTGTAGTTATTGATATTTACCAAGGTCATTCTGTGTTCAACCTTAGTGCGGATCGAGTAATTTTTTTTCTGATTAAGTGATGGCGGCTAAGCATCCTCTAATCCATCCAAAATTACAAAACTTCTCAATATTTTGTTCATTCGCGGATTTAGTGTCGACCAACGAAAAAAGCATTGCGTTTTTAGAAGAAATTGGTATGATTCCCTTCCTTCTAAAATTTCAATTTCCCCACTGTCTTGCAACTTACCGATGAAGGTGGAAATATGTAAAACCATTAAGTTCGGTTGGATGTGGCGGTGCTCAACAAAAACGGTGCTCAATCAACCAATCTATCGGCACATTTTTCCATGAGCCTCAATGTCGGTTAGAGATTCGCGAGGTGCTTGCGATAATTATCTCTTTTGTCACCGAAATGCCTGTGAACACGGTTTTCCAGGTACATAAATTAATTAATTTTTAACCTAACATTTTTCTTAAATTATTATTGTAAATCTTTATTTACCGAACGTGTTGCCGAACAGATGACAATCGTGGTGTTGGGGTTGTTTTGCAAAGAAGATAAGGTCGGACGGTTATTTTAAGTGAACTCTAAATGTAAGGAAGATTTATGGCCTTTTATCCATAAATACGTTAACTCCAACACCAGTCGTATTTGTACCGATAGCGCACGCCAGTATATACATAGGTGTTGTTCTACGACCCATGAAGTAACGAAACACAGCAAAGAGGAATATGTTGATAAGACCGATGCAAGCAAACTATTAACGATCTGGAGAATCAGAACAAGCTTCTGAAAAAAATCTCTTTTATGCTGCAAAACTACGCACCACCTTCACCAGTATATGGCACTTTTCTTTTATCAAAAGTACTGTCTTGAAAAAAAATATAAGGTCGACTTGGGCTCCCAAATCATGGAATTTTTACTAGACGTAAAAATAGTGTTTCCAGGTTTTATCGATGGTGAAGAAAGTGTGAGTTTACAACTAAAGTTCAATGGAGTATATACATACATCTAACCTCGCACTTACCCCAAATCCTACATTGGCCAAGAAGGGGGGTTGTAGGGGGCAGCATGCCCCCATACATATTATCACCGTAAATACCAGAAAACAAAATGTCCCGTAAAAAATACTTTTAGTAATTTTCGATTTTCTCAAAAACTAGAAGACATAAAATCATTCGGTTTTTTGTGTTCGATTCAGAATTGATATGAGCATTGACCAGAAGAAGCCAATTTAGCACTTCTATTCATACTTTAAAAAAAAACAGGTCTCAACTTTTTTTTTTTAATTTTTTTGTCAAATTTTTTAGTTTGAATGCGAATTTTTCAAAAATTATTTATACAAATAATTTAACTTAAATTTAGTATTAAAGGACAAGTTTCTGGCTTTCAAAACCGTTAGAGTACTTTATTGTAGTTTTTGCCGTTGTTTTTTTATTAATTTTTTTTTTCATTTTAAGTCATTTCTTTTTCTAAAATTGTCGCTATCTCCTCCCATAGTAAAAAAATATTTGTTTTTGACCCCTCTACAAAAAAACCGTTATAAATTATAAATTTTCTGGTAGTTAAGTACATGAAAAATGCTGGAAACATGTTTTCGATAGAAACAAGTGAAAGTCACATTTTAATTTCTGAACTCATGGTCTAATCATGTTGGTACACAAAAGTATGCACTTTATTTGAGTATCCAATCCATCATTGTTTAACGAATTAACAAAATAAGATAACAGATTCGACCCATTACAGTTGCCTATATACACGGTGAATTCCATTGAAACTCAGCTAAGGTTGTATTTTCATATCTGAAAACAATTTGATTAAATTTAAGACAATATAATAAACAAAATGGTCCTTAATTTGAGGAAACAACATTTATATAGCGCTGACAAAATTTATACAAAGAAAAAAAAAAACAGATTCGATAAAAAGTATTCACAAATATACATTTGACACATTATCGTTCTTAATATTATTTTGTTTTCCTTTTGCTTTTTTCATAATAAGAGCAAGACTAATTTTTTTTTTCATTGACTAACATTAAATAGGTACTAATTTAACAATTGATTGAGATTCAAAAGATTTTTAAGCTAAAAAAGTGACTGATTCGATCTATGCATAAGGCTAAAAAGGAGAAAGAAAAATTAAAGAGAAATAATTAATAATCCTCAAGATGGAACCAATTAAGCCAAATGAAAAATTTTATTTATGATCAAGGAATTGAAAAATTGAAATCTCTACGTTGTTTGATATAATAAATGTTCACAACACGATGATAAACAGCACTCTATTAATTTCCTAATAATCTATGATTCAAAATGAAGAAAAATATATATATATGTATATACTTCTTTGATTTGATGTATGTCAGCTTTAAACACAAAAAAATATTGATTCGAGTTTACAGTCTTCGCCTCAACAAAAAACAAAAGTGAATAAATATTTCTTCTGATAACAATCTTAACAATTACCAGATACAGTTTGTTAATTTTCATCCAATTTTTGGTATTGTACCAATTCCTATTTTATTCTAATTTCATCGTTAGATACAAGTACATATAGCAGGTAAAGCATATTTACGTGCAACCTTCTTGGTGTGAGAAGGTTTACCCAGAACATTTAATTTTTTTCGACTAACTATAATAAACATAAGAAAGTATCGCATTAATTTATCTTCATGAAGTATTACGAAAAAATAAATAAATTTATGTGTACGTATATTATTTTTTTTCTCTTAACCAAGTCTCAAGTATTAAGAAATAAGCCAACCAAATTCATATAATACTCGAACATGTACAATAGTTGTATTGCAGACTATTAAAATAGTAAGAATGAAACTCGTGTCCTGCGTGCGTCGCCTTTGGCTCTTCGAGCCATTCCATACTGTCACATGCTGCCTTCGGTACTGTTAGTCGATCCCTTTGAGTCCATTAGGCCACCACTTCCACCTTCTTCGTCCTTAATAGCACCTGATCCCGCACGATTTGATAATCCACTGAAGTCTAATTTGTACTGCGGATGGAAATGCATTCATGTGAGAATTGGTATGAGCATTAACATAATATAAATAAATTGTTACATATGTAAGTAAAATTGTAAAGATTTTTTTAAGAATAAGAATAACATAATGTGCTTTTAGATAGATTTTAAGAATTTAACAATTCCCATTTCCGCTGCGGAAAAAAATACTTGTTAAACAAAAGATAAGAAATAGTTTACTGTCTTCTAGTCTTACTACCAGATACACAAATAAATATTAGGTACCACATGAACGTGTCCGATTTTTCACTTATTCCTCAAATAGAAGCTGTCAAGTGAACATCTTTATAAGATAAAGTGGTATGTATGTATGTGGTATTGTGTGCTTGATGTGGGCGACTTTTAGGGTCCGTTTCAAGTACAGTTATTTTTTTCAAGAAATTTTTATATCATCCTGTCGACGATTCAAATTCGTACTCTTTTACTTTATGAATTCAAACTGGCACAAAATGCGTCTCCAACAACCAAAAACATTTGGGAATATAGCGATGAACGAACGCATCATTCGGCATTGGTTTGCTGAGTTCCGTTCGGGAGATCTAAAGGGCTAACCATGATAGGCAGAAGCAAGCAGAAGCTTATGTCAGAACCGAACGAAATTCTCCCCTCTGTTTCAACGAAAAGTCAAGATACCCACAATGAGCAAGCAGAAGCCAGCAGAAGGAAAGGAACTGTCAAATTGTATTCCCACACCTTGGCTTTTTCCTTTTTGTTGAAATAAAAGCCATCTGCTTTATCATAGAGGCACTTATTGTCCTGCACAATTGAAATCAACTTGTTAACAAACTCGCACTCCATATTTATTTTTATCTTTTTTCTCTTTCCTAACCTCAAATGTCACTTGTCAACAATTCCGGCCGGAATGTCTTCTTTCATGAAGACCTTTCGTCTGGTCGCATGAGTTAACGAACATTTAACGAAAAGTCGTATATTTCCATTGTGGGCATATCATATGCTTGCATGTCATTATCCTCTGCTTGCATAAGCTTGCAGGTACGATCGGCCGAACGGCCATGATCATGTAACCACGCACCCGTTTGCCGGTTGTCGTCGTCGTCGCAAGACAGTGTTATAATTTTTACCGTGTATGAGTTCAATGTTTATAAATAAAGATAATTTTCCGGTAAACAAATTAGTTTATATCGGGTTGTCTTTGCATTGCCAAAACAGGGATATACGTTGCCAGGATATAATTATCTTGGTCCTGGCAATAATATATTTAATGAAGAGGAAGTGGTTAATTCGGCTGATTTTGTTGCTTACGTACACGATCTGGAATATAAATTAGCTAATTCTTCGGAGGATATAAGGGAAGCTGATCGCGAAGCAATTAGTAGTTTTATTCGAGATTTTAGACAAACTGGACGTGTCGCGGATTTAGCTGGCTTTCTTGGGATTGGACTAAAATATGGTGTTGAAAGTGTTTTTGGTGTGCATTACCCGAATATGAGTGGTAAATCGAGGGCATTGGCACAAACAGTATTTGCCCAGCGTGAGAAACATATAGCAGATCTTTGGTCGAGGCCGGAATTTAAAAGCAGATACGTCAATTTCCAGGCATTTAAGAAAGGACCGGAAAGTAATCAAATATACGAAGCTTATAGAGCACCACACGGACATTATTATAAACAAATAAAAGCTGATTATCAATCAACTAATCCAAAGTCAATTGTGCAAGATATACCAATAGAAGACGATCAACCTGGACCAAGTGGCATCAATAAACATCCCGCCGACACCGGATCCGACCCCGACCCCACCAAGTTGCTCCGTACTGATTCGGCTGTTGGAGGTGCAGATACAGGCGAAGATTCTAGCGAATTATCACCTGATACTATTAAATTCTTTGAAAATATTGTTGGTCGTTCTGATACTGGTAACGTTACTGAAACTGCTCATAGAGCGTCGACAGCACTTGCAGCTGCTGTACCAATGGATACGACAGAAAGTGGATCGTCGCGTGGCCCAAATACGGGAGCAAGATCCGGAGCTAGTGGAGTTGCTGGATCGTCATCGTCGGCCGTTCCAGATCTAACATGGATTCATCCAAGCACCCCTTCACCACCTAGTGTAGCATATTTTAAAAAATGTCGAATTCTAATCACATACGGATATAGTACAGAAAATATATTAAATCATCCAGATTATGTGGAGTGTGTTACAACACCATTGGCGCTAATTCCTGTTGATTATTTACCATTTTATTTAAGTCATTCAGAGTTTGACAGTTTACCATTTGGATCAAAAGTAGTAGAAGTGTCATGTAGAGTTACACCATTGGGCACAAGAACAGCATTTGATACGGGCACAACACTTAGTGGTACGGCCACATCAGAATATGTACCAATTGGACTAGTTTATGAAGGTTTAAATGTTCAATTTTACGGTCGCAACAAGGAATATACAGTAGATAGTACAAATCCTATAAAGCCAACTGGTATCAAAACAATTAACCCAAAAGAAATGGCTAAAAAATACTACGAGCATGTTAGTAGCAATGCATTATGTGTACCACAGCCAATAGAACAATATTATGTACATGAATGGAATCGATCATCTAATCCGGATATTCGCAAACTTCCTGAATATCAGGTGCATAATTACGGTGTTCCGAGAATGGATGAAAAAGTACATAAATTTATGTTCAATCAGGCTGTTGGACAAGAAATTATAAATTATAAATACAAACCTCAGAATGGTTTAATTAAATCAACTAAAGATCACTTTGTTCCGTGGAATCGTCGAAATGATTCAGTCGAAACAACTTTTACAAGACCACGGTCGATGCTATTACAGTTTTTCAATCAAGGTGGGAAACCTGTTATTGGTGACGTTGGCCTCGGTGCAGATAAAGACTCATACACATTGATAAATCAAATTGTTGAAAATTATTGCCGTAAAATTGAAAATTATGGTGCATTTCATCCAGGTCGTGGTGCAACAACCTTTAAAGCACAACCACAGGTTCATGTTGGCCTTGTTGCGACGCCACAGTTAAATCCAGGTACAGCCAACGTATCTTATTTGAACAGCGCATGTTATTGGAAAGTTGAATGTGATTGCAAGGTTATATTTAATGTTAACTCAGCATTTTCTAAAAATAACGCAATCAGTTGGCCGCTTGAAGTTACCTTTGTTGAGAATGCCGATCAAAATTATACAGATGGGCAATGTTTGTTTGGTAATACCGATACAAAAAGCGGAAATATTAAAACGACAAAGAAAAGAAAAATTATTATGGTTGGGGCTTAAGCCTCGAAAGCGAACCGCGTGCAAAACCGGAAAGGGTAATTGACAACGCCATTTTACGAAAAGCGATGGATGCAGACCCAACAAAAACGGTGCGGGGCATTGCACACAACATGGGAGTATCCCCCATGACAATAAATCGACACCTAGCTCAATTAGGAAAAGTGAAAAAACTCGACAAATGGGTACCCTATGAATTGAACAAGACCCAAAAACTACGGCGCTTAGAAACCTGTGCATCGCTGAGTCTAGGGCACCGAAATGTACCGTTTTTGCACTGTATAATCACATGTAAAGAAAAGTGGATTTTGTATGACAACCGTAAAAGATCTGGGAAGTGGTTGGATGCAGAAGAAAACCCAAAGCACACCCCCAAACTTGGTCTTCACCCAGAAAAGGATTATGGTAACAATCTGGTGGATATCGAAAGGACCAATCCACTTTTTATTGTTTTAACCAGCAGTTTTAAATGCAGTCAAATATTGTGAGTAAATCGACATAATGCATACGAAATTGGCTGAAAAACAACCTGCATTGGTCAATAGGCATAGTCCGATCCTGTTGCATGACAATGCTAGACCCCATACCTCACACGTAACGGTGCAAAAGCTGCTACAGTTGGGATTCGAAATTCTTCCGCATCCACCGTACTCTCCTGATATTTCTCCAAGGAATTATCATCTTTCTACAGTCTGGCGTCATTTTGTCGGTAAAAGGTGTTCCGAAACCGAGCAGAGGTCATGGAAACCTTTGAAAATTTTTTAGCGTCAAAAAATCAAGCCTTCTATAAAAAAGGAATAATGAACATTGAGTCACGGTGGAAGGAGGTTATAGATGTCAATGGTTCATATTTTGCCTAAATAAAATTTTATAAACAAGAAATATTGACTTTTAATTTTTTACAAAAAAATCGGACATTTCATGTAGTACAACCAATAGCTGAAAAGTCATTTGGGTCGGAGTAAAATTAAGAAATCGCCTTAACTTTTGTCAGGAAGACTATTAAAAAATTCAGCAAAATTTTATACATAAAAAAAATAGACAACCTGACTCTTTCGACACTAATTTCAAACACAGAGTATCACCTCTTTTTAGTGTAGATGTTTTAATGCTTACATGCGCTATCCATAACTATAGTGAATCATGGCTCAAGCGAAGATAACTTCAGAATTGAGAATGGCTACTTTTCGTAACTGATTACAAGTTTAATTACAATTATAATTATGTAATTATAAGTATGTAATTGATTTTTAAAAACAATTTAAAAAAAGCGCAGTGTGTTAATTATTTTAAAAGTAATTGATTTTTTAATTTTTTTTAAAAATTGTAATCCATCACACATTTATCGCGAATACAAAACAAAATTCAAAATGATCGATTGCCATATAAAATAAATATAATAATAGGAAATAGATATTAATTTGAAAAATGAGTGTTTTTGGGGTTTTGTTTCCAGGAGTGGATACTATAGGTATACAAGTAAATGAAAACAAATATAGTTTTTGAAAATTTGATTAAACTGATTAAATTTCAAATTTAGTCAATTGTTTTATTATTATCATTATATCTCAACTTTGATTGAAAGGACATAAAAAAAATCATTTATATTCGTATACAGGATTTTGTTTTATAAGCCGATTAAAAAAGTATCATGTCCTTGTCAGGCTGGTAATTCCGAAAAAATGGGGAAACAGATACAAATATGCCTTAAGGCAAACAAAGGGCAAGTTAAAGAAGGAAACGTCTTATAGGTAACATTCGAGATACATGAAAGATTAAAGAGACGTCTTCACACGGCTTCTTTTTAATTTGGTGCTGGAATTCATAATCCCTTAATGGAATCACATCCGTTCTAACTTACGCTGATGATCTGAACCTCCTGGGAGATATTGAGGAAACAGGAGTAAGTGAGGAATAAACCAAATATATGGTTACTGACCGATTTTGTTTCAAACCTCGCACCTGATAAACGGTTTGAGAAAGTGGACGAGTTAAATATTTGGGTACTATAATGACTGCCACAAACAACATAAAGATCGAAATGAATAAAGGCTGTATATGGGCAACGCGTTCTTAGCAATTAAGGAATTATTCCAAACAACTCGTTTGTCCCGCAATGTCAAAGTTTGTATTTATAAAATCATAATAATGTCATAATAACAGAAATTTGGTCTCTGACTAAGAAGGAGGAAGGAGGATTTCAGGGCAATGAAAGAATATGAAAACAGGAATGAAACAGGCGTATATAAGAAACTACACAATCAAAAACACGGAGCACTGCATTCAGCCCTAAGCAATGTCCGAGTAATAAAATGGCGAAGACTAAGATGGGCAGGACACGTAGAACGAATGGACAATGGACGAACATTCAAACGAATTATGAATGGAAAACTCATAGGAAAAAGAGCGCCGGGAGGCCGCGCCGTAGGTAGGAGGACAATATAAGAATGGACCTAGAAGATAATGAACAGAACAGCGAAACATGGACGGAACACACTCATAACAACGAAGCTTGGCGAATGTTTTCAACGATACTATGAACATCCGAATTCCAAATGGCCGGTATTAATAATAATAATATTGAGTTTTTTCACCAATCATCTATCATTTTAAGCTAAAGTAGTATCTCAAATGTCCAATTACAAAACACAACTCATCAATCATAAGCCGCTGCTTCTGTTTGGATAAATATACAAGTGAAATTAACATAGAAATAGTGCTGTAATCGTGTATGTAGGATACGAACGAGCATTGTTATCACAGTAAATAGTATGTTTATTAGCCTTGGATGCTGATAGCATGCAGATCTCTATAGCGACAGTCATCGAAATTTTATTTTAGGCTGTTTTTCATTAGCGAGATGAAAGTATTTCTTTTCACAATTGAGGTTATCCGAGCCTTGTATAGGTATAAGCTGTAATGCAGGCATATATAAATTGTATAATATATATAAATAAGGCATATATTATTTGTTTTGTTTACTCTTGTTTTGTGTCAATGTGAAATAAGAAATATAAAGAGTCAGATTTTAGATCAAAAATATATGTATGTTAGTAATGTTTTTAAGCATTTAATACATTCCTAAGAAATATTTAAACCATCCTAACATTTACCAAACAAGACATAAACAGCAGGACGTGGCTTACTTATCAAATTTGGACAATATCGAATATGTATATTTTTATTTTTAAGTAAAAGCACAACATTGAAAGCACAAAGAAGAGTTCGCAACAATGCTGCATGTTGCCTAAAAAAATAAATTATCGAACTTGATGAATCATAACTTACAATTACAAAAAAAAAAAATAAATAAAATTTGCAGTTATTAATATGGAAAGAAATCTTAATTAAATTTATAAAAGATTTAATTATAACATAAATTACCTTATGATATAGACATTTACATTTCTACTGATTTTTTGCAACCACCATTAAATTCTTGATAACAATAAATAAAATTAAATAGAAAAACATTTAATTCTGTAGTGCAAGTGTATAGTTCTGAATATAGCAATACTCGCAGGTTCCAAAATAGCAAATTGCCTAGTTTCCAAAGCAGATTCCAAAATGCTTCTACTACAATTATCTATTATAAAATAACTTTCAGCTAAAATACTTCTAAAAGCATTTATAAATTTTCGTCAGTAAATTAAAATGATAAAGAACACAATGGAAAATTGAATAATTACTTTAAAACCCAGTTGATAGTCTCAGATACTACTACTGATTGTAGAGTGTTACAAAATCTGGCATTTCCTTTCACATTTAATCTGAATAGGTAAAGCACCTTATGCGTATACGTATGTTTTTTTAAAACAAGGTGAGAATTATGAACATGTCATATATTATACATATGTATATCTTCAATCTTAAATTCAACGGTTCACCCATGACGTTTGTTAACTTAAATGAGAGTCTCAAAGTCAATAGTCTAGTATTTTTATTCATGCTACGTAAATTTCGGTAATCCTGCCACAGGGACGGAGAATTTTCGAGGAATATTTTTTGGACTCTTCGACCGCTATGAATGTCATATAAAAGAAGTGGCACTAGAAAAATCTCTTAGTTCTGAAATCAATTAAATGTTTTTAACTTTGTGACATACTCATAGATATCCGCGTTCACCCATTTCAATTCATATTTTTTATTTTCTAAAGTACCGGCTTAGGCTGCTCCTACATATTTCTAGTCTAAATATTTACTCAGCATGATAGCATATGATAGCGAGTAATAGCAGCTTACCAATGGCAAAATTATATTAAATGTTTGCACACCCACTACATGCATTACTATTGCAAACAAAGCTCTACCTCCATCAGTCAACTCACCTTATGTGCACATTCCAAGCACTCTGTTACTACTTTATTTATTACGTTTAATAAGTTTTTTGTTTCTCTCATAACTTGATCAACTTTAACAAAGGTCGCTGCTCTTCCAACTGTATGATCTTTTACAGTAAACTGTAGTGACTGAACATACGTTGGAACTTTATCCAAGTGATCGAGTAACTCCTTTTTATTTTGCCCAGCAGGAACCTAAAAAAAAACAAAATATTTAAAAGCCGATTGAGGCTATTATATATTTTTATATGTATTTCATTAAAAACATTTAAGACGTAGTCTCGTTTATACTTATCAAATGTACAACTTAAGATACGCCTTTTTTCAAATTGAAGCTTTGTAAGTACATATTTCGAAAAAAATGCTTTCAAGTTCATTCTTCAAAGAATTGTGTTTCCAGGTATGTTTCATTGACTTGAGCATGATCTGAGAACAATGAGAAAATCGTGTTTTGAACTGTTTGGAACACCCTCACTGAACACAAAGCAGAACAATAACCGACACAAATTTTTCTGACTGATCACCAAAATGTCTGACTGTCCGAAACAGTCCGGAACAGCCTCATTGGACACAACTAATGCAAGGTTTCACAAAATTAATCTTCCAATTCTGTTTTCGAATTACTTTTTATTATATAATAAAACAAGATGGGATCATCTCCTCGCCAGAAGGTAAGCTAGAATTCAAGGTCTTCTACCTTGAATTTTGCAAAATTATGCAAAGACTTTCCTGTCTGTCCGCCTGCCTGTCTGTACCCATATATCCTATCTGTTTATCCTTCGGCCGTGCGCATATATCATATATGTATATACAAACTTGCGCGAAGTGAATGTGAATTATAAACTGTGAATGAAATATAAATTATAAAATCAAATACGTGAACCGTAATGACGAATAAACTCAATTCACCAAGCGTCTACAAAATTTGTTGTTGAATGTGTTCGTTCAAACTGTTCAAATGTATAACATTCACAAAGTTTATAGACACTCTGTTGTCAGTGTTGGTGAATTGCTTTTATTCGTCATTACGGTTCATGTATTAGATTTTATAATTTATATTTCATTCACAGTTTATAATTCACATTCACTGCGAGTAAGTTTGTATATACAATATACATATATGATATATGCGTACAGATAGAAGCGGCGCTCACACTTAACGATTTGCCTATCCCACTTGTTGGACGATTAAATAATGCCTAGCGTTCACATCATCAGAAACAACCAATGAGACGTACCACTTTAAATGGCCGCCGACTTTTGCCTACAAGCTGTAGCGAGCACGTGTGCACCCGGGGTTTTGTCAAAATCATGTCAACGATCACGCACATTGTTGTAATTCCAAGAGTGTATGTGTGGCGGGAGTGCACTGCGGTAAAATGAAATGAGCTCACATGTATCCACAGATGGAGTTTGTTTGTAACGGGTTTTGTCGCTACGAACCTGGACTTCATTCAAAATTTTAGGGTGCCGCGGGGAAAAACACGCGTTTCATTCTGGTTTCTGCTCATCATACAATTTGCTTGACAGGCTTCAATTGCGATATGAGACGTGCGTCTTTCGTACGTCTTCCCCCGTGACACCCTGAAATTTTGACGAGATTTTGACAGAAGTTCAGGTGCGTAGCGACAAAACCCGTTACAAACAAACTCTAATCGTGAATACGTGTGAGTTCATTTCATTGTACCGCAGTGTACTCCCGCCACACACACTCTTGGAATTATAACAATGTGCGTCATTGTTTACAAAAATTTGACAGCACTTGAGGTACCCACGTGCTCGCCCGAGCTTGTAGGCAAACGTCGGCGGCCATTTTGAGTGGGACGTCTCATTGGTGGTTTCTGGATAGAAGTTTCGAAGCGTTAACATAAAGGCGCATGCTCTTGTTACAGAGATGATTACTGATGAAATACTCGAAAATGAAGAAAACGAGCAAGAAAAAGGATAAAAGCGAATATGAGTTGAATGGAAATCAGTTCTCATCGGTAACATTATTAAGAGAACTCAACGAAAATTTGCCGGAGAATTTTCGTAGTTATTTGTTGATGCAATAACGTATGAGGAGTTACTGAGAAAAATAAATCCACATATATGTATGTACATATGTATGTAGGAAAAGAAAATACAATATTGAGAGAACAAAATATGCATTTTTATAAATTTTCTTATATTTTCCTAATAATACTTCCTACGTTTTTTTTTCAGTGCTTTGTTTTTGTACAGTTGACTTTTAATTTTCCATACTTCTGGAAATTGCCAACATATTTAAAAAAAATCAATCAAAACGTATTTTTCCTTGTTTGACATAAGACGTCATTCATTCCGCTCAAAATAAGTGTTCACTCTTTGAAATCACAAACGACAGTTGTACGACAACTATTCACAGCTTACGATAAGTCGATTAAGCAAGTCAAAAAGTTGAAGTCTGACGACATGTTAAAAGACCGTTCACACTTACGATTTGGCCCATCAAGCAAGGTTGTTCAACAAGTCGGATAGACAAATTCTACAGTGTGAACGCCGCTAGATATGAAACCCTTTGCATAAGTCTTCCCTGCTTCAGTTATGTAGGTAGAAGACTAAAATGATTTTGAGTGATGGAAATCTTTATTTGGACTCCTTGCAATTTTTTTCTGTTAAGTGGAAAAGATGATCAAGGGGCATGATATCCGTTTTATCGCATTTTCCATGACTTTCCGGTGGTAGCTGTTCGCATTCCTATCGAATATTCTTCTTAAGGGCTGTCTCAGGCTTGTTGGCATAAGTCCACGACTTTAAGTAGCCCCAAAGAAATAAGTCTGGGATGGTTAAATCGGGCAGTCTTGCTGGCCATGCCAAATCGTAAAAACGGGAGACTACGCGACCAGGAAACGCTTCTTTCATAATATTAATTGTGGCTCGTGCTCTGTGTGAAGTTGAACCGTCTTGTTGAAACCACATGTTCACCAAGTCCCGCTCATCCAATTCCGGCAGTAAGAAGATGTTTATCATGGCCCTGTAGCGTTCGCCAGTATCAGTGACCGTACTGCCGATGGCGCCCTCAAAAAGATACGACCTAATCACTCCTCCCGCGTGAACGGCCCAACACAGGGTGGCTTTGAGTGGATGAAATGGCTCTTCGTGCATTACACGTGAATTTACAGTATTGATTGACGTAACCGTTTAAGTGGAAATACGCCTCGTCGCTCATGATGATTTTTGATACAAAATCGTCCTCTTCATTATTGAGAGTAAGGATGGCTTGACAGTAATTCACACGCGACCGACGGTCAGCAGGCATTAACTGATGCACTGTTTGCACTTTGTATGGGAACATGTGTAAGTCTTTCGCTAAGATTCGCCGTAGGATCCGTCTGGTGATGCCCAATTGCGTGACCCGTCGATTAGTTGATGTTTCTTCGTTCTTAGTGACATCGGACACCACAGTTGCGATATCCTTGGCCGAACAACCAGTCCGATGACGGTCACGGATTGCATGGTTTCCTGTGGTTCCAGCCTGTTCGAGTTGAGCAGCTAAGCGCCAGAATGTTCGCCCAGTTGGCGCGACACGATTAGAAAATCGACGTCAAAATTCACGCTGCGCTAATACCACCGACTGATTATTGGGCAAAAAAATCGACAAAATTATTTCACGCTCTTGCAAAGTATAGCGCCCCATTGCTTATCTGTTTGTTTACTGCAGCTGTCTAGTTCACTAATGTCAAATATAATTGAGGTACGATACCATTAGCAAAAATTATAACATCTTCCGATAGGGTGATTAATTTTGGCCTACCCTGTATACTAACTATTTGTATAAACCTACGCTGTTTTTTTTTTTGTAATGTTGTGCTACAATAATTTACTTCATACACGACAATGTATACACATATATAAGACCATACCTGATGGTCCTCGTCATCAGGAGAAATGAACAGAACTGGTTAAGATGAATCTAATGAACCCAAACTTGATGGGTTTTCTAATAGGCAATCCAGGATTTCGTCTCCTACGTCCGAGTTCAATCATCAGAGTAGCTCAGTTACGATGCCACAGGCAGACACACAGACACACAGACACACAGTCACACAGGCACGCATGCGCACAGACCCATAGGCACGCAGCCACGTCAAACTTATAACACTTATAATTCGAACCTCTATTACCGGCGCTTAAGTTCAAACACTCTGCGCAGAGAGTCATGACGCCGCATCTCAAAATACAATGTTTCATCTTAAAAGAACAAACTTACTTGATATGAAAACTGTCGAACTACTTTGTATAGTCTATTTGCTTCTTCAGCAAAATACTCAGCTTGTGTGAATAAGTCTTGTGTTGTCCTTAAGTTACCGTTGCCTTTTGTAAACTGATACATCGAGTATGCCATCGAAGACATGTTCTTAGCCCTTTTTACAATATCATTATTTTCTATCAGTTCACTATTCCATTTGTCGTCTTCTGTACTTATTTCGTTAGTTGCTGGCTTCTCCTCAGTTTCGGTTTTCTGTTCTTCTTTTTCTTCAACTTTAACCGGCTTAAAAGATTTCACCGCTGTACCATGTTTCTATAATAAAAAGAATAAAAGGAACTGCAAATCAAAAGCGGAAAACATTATAGCATGGGACTTACTCCGGGGTATGGAAGACTTGAATAATCTTGTCGAATAGATTTATTTTGCGTATTGCATATTTCTATGATTTGTCTAGATATGAAGATTGTATCGTTAGCAATGCATTCCCAGTTCTCTATAAAAACGTTTAGGTTATCTAAAGAGATTTTACACGAGGGATAAGCACAAAGAATTTTAGCCGCATTGAGAACCTGAGGGCTGTAAATACGTAGATTGATTTCGGTAAATTTTGCTTGAACCTTTAAGCTTTCAGTCAATGCAATATGTTGTAGTAGTTTACATACGTCAAGAATATAATCAATATAATCGTGAAAACGATCGGCCTGCTCTTGAAGGCGATCGAGTTCCTGATTTAAAGCCATCGTCTTAAAGCTATTTATTATGTCTATTATAATTTTAATCTTCTTATTAAAATCAGTTACTTGATCCAATACTGATAAAGTTAATTGTTCGGAAAGATCATTTACTGCTACTTGAATATTGTCTAGTGAGGTATCTAAGTCATAATGTATACTGTCTGGATATTGTTCTATACTAATGGCGATTCTAGCGCATTGATTGAGCTCTAATTTGCACTGGTTACACAAAAGCAAAATATGCTCTCTATTCTCATGACTGGTATATGCTGAATCGGTAAAATCTTGAGTTTTTTCAACGACCTTATCCATGGCTAATAGAAGCTGTTGTCGAAAATTGGTGTTAAATATTGATGGCTCTTGGCTAATGTGTTCCATTGAGTAGTCGGTGTTACAATCGATATTATCACTTAGCAAGATATTGTTCGATAACTGACTTTGTCCTGTCCTGCTTAATTGTTTTGTATTACTACCAGCGTTCAGTACTTTACACTTACTTCGATGATGTTTTTCGTAATGTAGCCTACATAGTTCTAATAACCGTAAGAAGCTCACAAGTGCTGAATGTGCTGTATTTGTATCGGCCTCCCAAACTCTGGCATGCCCTCGATTCGGAGAAAATCTCAACGACATGCATTCGTTTACGCTGTCCTTAACGACAAAGTGTATTAGATCAATTGCACTTCTCATGTGACAGAACACTGTGTCACGGTTTTCTTTTGCAACAGGGCATTCTAAGTGTCGAAGACATGTTTTCGATGAAGTAAATAATAATGTCGTAGAACGTTCCAATACCTGCCTGGCTGCCGACATTTGTGCCCGACGCCGCTCCTCTTTGATGTCACTTTGCCGTTTTCCAGTCGCATGCGCTAATTCGACCATTTCCGCACCAAAAATTGAAAAAGCTGTCACAAACTCTGTAAAGTTTCGGACTGATTGAAGCCTGCCCAAAGAATGAGCAACTTTGTCTTTTGTTAATAAAAGTTTCTTAACCAAGACAATATCGGCTAAAAGAAGTACCCGTGTTACAGATGATATAAGGGACCTTGTTGAGTGGATCATCGCGCTTCTGTCACCAAGGGGATCATCAGGTAGTGGATATCGAAGTGGATCCTCTGCAGCTGTCTCGCACAATCGTTCTATAGTCGCAGCTAAAATAAAATATCAATTTTTTTTTTTTTGGTTTATTAATTGCAAATTAAATAAAAATCAACATCAAAGTTATAAAATAATATACATCTTATAATAGATAGGCCTAAAGAACATTTCGTATTTTAGTGCTTATTTTAAATATAATTTTAGGAAAGTTATAATTTTTAGATTTAAAGCAAATGTGATCCATTGTGTTAGACTGTTTGCTCCCTTCGCGACGGCGACCCGCCTCTCGTAGAGGCCCTTCTTCCTATTCCCAAAAAGACTCCGACAAACATTTTTCGCAGGCCTGTTTTTTTAGACTTTGCTCTGGCAAGGGAATTCATCATTAACAAAAACAAGAAGTAATCGCTTGACGCAATGTCCGGGCGCTTTGATTCTGATAGTCTGAAAAACCTTACCGGTCGTCGAATATGATCTCTAGTAATTTGGATTGTCGTGTCAGAAATGAGTCAATTTTATTCCTATTCAGTAGCTGTTTTTTTTCGATAATTCATGTGGCATCCAAACATCTTGCTTTTTAGTTAACCTAGTCTTATTAAATGGTGCAGAAAGGTTTGTAGGTTAATTTTCAACTCCTGAAAGGTACGACTATTCATAGACCTAATTTACATCAATTGTTTTCAATCGTTTATCAACATTTTCGACGGCAGGTTTTCTGGAGCACGGCGCATCTTCTATGTCTATGTCTAAGCTTAAACTATGGTTGTGCCACACGAATTAAAACCGTATTAGGATCGTAAATCTCACAGATATTTGTTGTTCTGGGTTGAATTTTCATTTTGCAGGTAGAGAAACTATAAAACATTGCGAATTTCTTCTTTGAAGACTACCATTTTTTATGCGTTATAATTCGAAACTGGTTTTGATTAATGACAAAGCTATCAAAGTGACTCTCTAAGTTCATACTTACTCGTAACATATTCAACGAGTGCTAGTATGTGCCAATGCGCTGATTAAAAGACAAGATACATAAACCTAAAACCAAGATACATAAACATTGAAAGCTTCAAGCCGGTCTTTATTCCAAAATGGCTGACGAAATTTAAAATACAAATTACATGTATATTGCACGGTGCCTAGATATTATAAATAACTACAGTATGTCAAAGTGAAACTCGTACATAGGTGCATAATTTCATATTTTAGGTAAGAACAAAAGAAAAATTAACTTTATTCATAATTTTTTTTTTGTGAAACATAACTACAACTATTTATCTCTTCTTCTTCTTCTTTTCCTTTTTCCGGCGTTGTTATGGTCAGAAGTGTAGGACCATAACCTTCCCACTTAACTGCATTCCTACTGGTCAGCTTGTGGGGTCCGCCGGTTTGACCTCAGAAAGTAGCGGCAGGCTTCCCGGTTTGGGATTACTTCATCGCTGAGGCCAATCAAATGCTGGTGTTTTTGCATTTGTTTGCATCAATTGTTTTTCGGCCTGCCGTTTTTTTTTTTTTTGTGACACGGGCATGCTCCAGATTTTTTTGTTTGATCTTACTCTTACAACACCGGTGATCTCCAGTCGTGTCAGCCCACTGATTTGCATGTATACTTGTGGGGCAGTTTAATGGTGGTATATGTGTCCCTAGGCTCACCTTGGTGTTTTCAAAATTGCCTAGATGTGATTTTTGTTTACCTTTGTTTTAGTCGCCTTTTACGACAAGCGAGAGGTATCGCTGCAGGGATATTCTTAACCCGTCCCTGCACGGAACAACTACAACTATTTATCTCAAAGTATATAAAAAAGATTTAAGGATTAAAATAAAACATAATATCAAAAATAAAAGTATTTCTTTAAATCCATACAAACACACCTCAAAGTTAAACTCGTACAATAGACTTGTGTCATATTGTTTCCTGAAATTCATAACGGTACTTTCCCTCGCTTCTCATTTTATGACATTATAGCTGTCGCCCTGTATCTGTGCTTTTTGTACGTATCGATAGTCCTCTTATTTCCTTTGAAACGTTAAGTATTTATTAGAATGGGTAGACAACGCGGACAAACATCTTTGGATGTGAGAAAATTAATAATTTTACATTACAAACAAGGAAAGACCTTACGAGAAATGGCGAATATCGTTGATCGCAGTCATTCCACTGTCATAAAACGTTATAGAGAAGAAAATATCTTAGAAAATAAGCCAAGACAAAGCTCTCGAAAATTTTTTAACGCAGCCGATGAGCGATGGATTTTGCGCAAGGTTAAAGAAAATCCAAAGATTAGTGCTCCTAAACTTGCACAAGATGCAGAAAAGTACCTTCAGAAAAAAGCTTCTCCAGAAACCATACGGATTATTTTATAAAAAATAATATCATGGCCGAACAGCAAGAAGAAAACCATTGGTAAGCAAGCAAAATAAAAAAAAGAGGATGCATTTTGCAAATGCAAATAAACAAAAGAATTTTGAGTACTGGAAAACAGTTATATTTTGTGATGAAAGTAAGTTTAACCTCTTTGGGTCGGATGGTAAAGTTACTGTTTGGAGGAAACCTAATGAAGAGCTGAAGGAGAAGAATCTACGAGCAACTGTGAAACACGGTGGAGGGTCGGTCATGGTGTGGGGCTGTATGTCGGCAGCCGGAACGGGGAATCTACATTTCATTGAGGGAATCATGGACCAGGATAAGTACTTAGATATCTTAAAGACAAATTTACGAGCTAGTGCAGACAAACTAGGGCTAAAAAACTGCTTTCAGTTTTATCAGGACAACGACCCTAAACATAAGGCCATGAAAGTACGACTATGGTTGCTGTATAAATGCCCAAAAGTTGTTGAAACACCCCCACAATCACCAGATCTTAACGTCATTGAGAACCTCTGGAGTTATCTGGAAGTGAAAATAAGAGAGCATAACATTTCAAACCGGAATGATCTTAAAAAAGCTCTTTTGCATGAATGGAATAACATACCACCATCCTATTGCGAAAAACTTGTAAGATCGATGCCAAATAGGTTGACAGCTGTAAAATCAAACAAAGGATTGCCCACGAAGTACTAAGAATTTGATTTTTTGTCAATTTAGTGTACATATTTTCAAAAACAATTGCCTTTTTCTATTATGTACGAGTTTAACTTTGAGGTGTGTTTGTATGGATTTAAAGAAATACTTTTATTTTTGATATTATGTTTTATTTTAATCCTTAAATCTTTTTTATATACTTTGAGATAAATAGTTGTAGTTATGTTTCACAAAAAAAAAAAATGAAAAAGTAAATTTTTCTTTTGTTCTTACCTAAAATATGAAATTATGCACCTATGTACGAGTTGCACTTTGACTTACTGTATTTAGCAAAGAATAAGTGACTCCTAAAGACTCGGTCACACAGAAAGCTTCTGTCGCGACAGGCAGCAAACCAGTGGTCATCGCGAGAGTCTGCAATATGGGGTCGTCACATATCGCGATATATTTATGTCAGCGATCCAGTCTGTTTGCTTTTGACAAGTATGAGCTCCGACGAAGAACAACTCCTTCTTTTATTAGCTTTGCAAATCAGGAAAAAACAAGACGGGTACATGAAATCAATAGGAAAAGAGAAGAGAAGGTATTCCCCGCTTATGTACTGAACAGGAGTCACATGGACTTGTAGATTTTTCTTTTCAAATTTCTATCTGTTGACTCATTTTTCTTAGCAGCCAGGGAATCGCACGAAAATTTGTAATTTTACATATCTGAATGGCTCGTCGTCGCGACAAGAAATAAGGGGCAGCGACAGATCTCCTGTTTGCCATTAACGATACAATATTCTAGATCGCCTGACTACCTCGGTTGGATATCGTTGCCCGCCACGACAGACCGCTTTTTGTGTGACCGAGCCTTTAATCTTCAAACTTGCTGTTTTGTCATTCGACAAGAAAATCACAATTTTATATTTTGAAATACATTTTATTATTCAATATAATCTCCCTGATCTTTTAATTAATGGATTCCATTCCTGAAGTGAGACTTTGGAAAACTGTGGAAATACGCTTCCACAGCGGCTATTACCTCTTCTCATAGTGGTACATGCAAATGTTAAAACGAAGCACACAATCCTATTTATCTTTTTCTATTTTCCTCTTATTTCTCTTTTACTGCCGCCATAATTTTCTGTGTTTTCCAGGCTGAGTGCCTCAACCGATATCTCACAACAATACAAGAGAATGGATATATGTAAGTAGTCTCTGCTTGCACATCACTGAGCCCCAGTTATTCGCCATAATCCTACTGGGAGACTTCGTAACTTTTGCCGCTCGGTCTGTCGCCAATCTTATATGGCTCCCCTAGTTTAGTTTACAATTCAGTGCCATACCCAGGTATGTGACATCGCTCTTGCTCGTGATTTGCTCTGTAGATATTGGAACTCAAGGGGGGGCGGTTTCCGTTTTTTTTTTTCATTAATTTTTATTCCGTTTCCCTTAGAACCCTAACCCTAACCTACCCTAATCTATGTAAGTCTGCCATTGTTCTTTGGCGGCCTTGAAGAGGCTGACCTAGCAAAATTTACCACTGACGTAGTCCGCTCCAACCACCGAAAACGTTGCTGCTTTCGGAACGTCTTTTCGACTCAGCGTGAATTTAACCTACTGAACCTGAGGCGCTCGGGCTCTTGGAGCGCGATATCACGTTCGTAGAGGAACCATCATTCCACGGAATTGTGGGTTACGTGGAAGATAAGCGCTACCGCCAAAGTATCTTGGATCAGTCCACATTGGTCTAAATAGAAGAATGCCTCTGGCGGGACAAAGCCATTAAGGTGCACCCTTCCTTAGTACAAGTAGTTGGGGTAATAAGCCCCGGGGAATGACCGATGTAATTGCTCTTGCAACGTGGCTTCGAATCAGTTTTATCAGAAAACTGTCCACCCATAAAATCCTTGCTATATTGTATTCGACCTCGTTCGGGTAAAATTTCGTGTACTCAGATTCAAGTGTCCTATGTAATCCGCGACAAGTCCTGAGACATTATCTTTCAAAACCCGAACTCTTTCCATTAAGTTGGCTCTTACATTGAACCAGGCGAGACATCCATAGACAGATTAAGGCCAAGTAGCAGATTTCCTTCACCCTGAAATCAAGTTGGCTGCTATGAAACAGCCATCTTGAGCGGCACCTATATGTTTGTCAAAATACAAAATGGACATCCGGTCCAAAAATTGAGAACCTGCGAAAAGTTTTTTTAGTGTCCCGACAGGCCCTAGACAGATGCGTTCTTAATAAAATAAATTCTGATTTCTGGAGCTTGATTTTCAACTCACAATACTCCGGTCGGTCATTGGACCTGATATGTGCGCAATTAAATCTTCCGCGTACGCTATTAAATGGTGAAGAGAAGCTATCAGGCTACTAAAGCAAATGCTAAAAAGAATCAGACTGTAGCAGTTGGCAATTTTCACAATGAAATTTCTACCGGTTATTCTATCAAATATCATATATAGTACCGGTTTACTTATGCCCAACCGGCTGAGCTTGTAGTAATGTACTTTTAGCCATGCGGTGTTGAAAGCTTTTTCCAAGTCAATCAGGCAGGCACCCGTGATTGTTTCTCGCATTTATTCTACTAGATATCCGATTCGAACCTCGACGCGGCATGATCAGAAACCACCAATGAGACGTCCCGCTCAAAATGGCCGCCGACGTTTGCCTACAAGCTCGGGCGAGCACGTGGGTACCTCAAGTGCTGTCAAATTTTTGTAAACAATCACGCACATTGTTATAATTCCAATAGTGTGTGTGGCGGAAGTACACTGCGGTACAATGAAATGAACTCACACGTATTCACGATTAGGGTTTGTTTGTAACTGGTTTTGTCGCTACGCACCTGAACCTCTGTCAAAATCTCGTCAAAATTTCAGGGTGTCACGGGGGAAGACGTACGAAAGACGCACGTCTCATTCTGGTTTCTGGGCATGATTAATGAAACCGAATTGGTTATTCGGAATTATTTTATTGCTCTCAACCCATTTAGATGGAGCTCTATGAGCTACCTTCTCGAAGACCTTACTGACATTCGGAAGAAGACTTATCGACAAGAGATTTACCGGATTAGAGGTGTCTTTACCCCGCCTGAGGATTGGTCGCACCAACACAGTCTTCCAATCCACTAGATAATATGTATGAATTATTCAGTGCATTGTTGAACAGGATGGTGTATGTACATCTCTACAGCCACTGGTGGAAAGTGCCTGAGCACAACATTTGATATACCGTCGGTTCCTCCGGTTTTTTTTCTCGACGATGACTCAAAGACATTCACCGTACACACTTCCTGGAATACAGCTTCGACTGTCGCCACCTTCCCCTGGGGATCTTCGATCGCGAAGAAATCATCATCTAAGACGCCGCTCTTCGGATCGAAGCTGATTGTTCGTAAAACAGAACGTCTGCGTTCTCGGAAGCTTCAGATTCTGAATGTCATTGTGATAGTTTCTCCGAAATATTTTATTTTTTATTTTGCGCCATTGGATTTTACAGCACAAATTCTGTTGTTCCAAGGCAAGCTTACAGAGATACGTATTCTATGATTTTCTTTGATTTACTGTTGAAGATTTCTAATCAGTCACTTCAGTGTCCTGACCTCCGGGATTTGTCTGTCAGTAAACCACCTGTACAAGAGTTTAAATGTTGTTAGGAGTCTACTTTTCTGTCCGTGCACGTTTGTGGTATCGTGATGTCGTTGACATAGTATTGTACTCTTCATCGCCCGTTTAGCTACCTGTCAATTTCGTAGTTTGACAGGTTCCTATTGGACGGTGGGAAAGAGGAGCTCGAGGTGAGCCCTCTCGTTAACGAAGGCTCTTATACCGCCATTTGGGCGTAGGTCATTTGAGGTGTGACGGCTGGTGTTTGTGAGGGACGTTTCTCCTCGGGCTTCTGATTACAAGCCAGATTTGATTTTCTGATGTCTTGGAATTTAGGGCATTCCCGGTAGTTTGCATGGTGTCCCCGGTTCCCAGAATTTAATGTGCTTAACATACATCGCCGTCCCACTTCTACGGCTGAAAAGCAGGGGCATGATTGCGAACGAGTAAGAGTACTGCCATCAGCGAAAGAGTGTATTGGATTAGAAGTTGCAGATAAGAGATCATTTATAAAATTGAGGAAGAGTGTCGGTGATAAAACAGAGCTGGAGATATCAGCGTTCATTTGGTGAATATCAGACTTGAAACCGGCAGAAAGCACATCTTCAGCTTTATGTCCCACTTCTTGAAGCAATGGATCAAGGATGAAAATAGAAATCCAATCTTTTGGATGCCATTATAGATGTTTATGAAGCTTTGATGTTGCGTTGATGTTAAAGCAAGTACAATTCGTAATTGTTTAAACAAAAGAGGGTTTGGTACTTTTCATAATTGATAAACGATAAAATTATTAATAATCCAAAACAACAGCAACTTTACCAGAGTTTTACCAAGTGATGATTGTTACGCTTGAAGATTATGTTGCAGTGGATGTAAATTTTACTAGCATTTCATCAGAGGAATTGATTTCATCAGATGACAATGCTTAAATCGAATTTATTTGAAAAAGAACCCAATGATATTGATATGAGAACTGCATTTGACAATTTACGAAGTTGTATTGAAACAAGCGATGAAAGCGATGATTGTCCCTTCTAGGTTCGTTTTAAAGAAGTTTGACTGTATATATGTACATATATTATTTATTTAAGTTAAGCCTAAGTTTTATACATAAATCCAAAAACCAACTATCATATGCTAAGTTTTTTGCATGAAACAAATTTCTTTAGCTGATGATATCTTACATAAGTTAAATTCTAAGTTTAAATACAATAGTCAAAAGTCATAGTTATAAGTTGTACTATTTATTTTAGAGTGTCCGCATGGGACCTAAATTAAAAAAAAATTATCTGAACGAAGTCCTATACAATAGGGCTTGGATTTTACGGGTGGACAATTTCCTAATAAAATTGATTCGAAATTACCTTGCAAGAGACTTCGGTCAATAACCTGATCACCGGGGCTTACTACCCCAACTACTTGTACCACGAGGGGGTATGCCTTAATAGCCTTGTCCCACCAGAGGCATTCTTCTATTTAGACCAATGTGGACTGATCCAAGATAGTTTGGCGGTGGCGCTAATCTTCCACGTAACCCGCAATTCCGTGGACGACGATTCCTCTATGAACGTGATATCGCGCTCGTAGACGGACATCGTCCGATAACAAGAGCGGACTACGTCAGTGGTAAATTTTGATAGGTCAGCCTCTTTAAGGCAAAGCCTGCCAAGCACCAATGGCAGGCTTACATACATAGGTGAGGGTAGGTTAAGATAGGTTAGGGTGGTAGGTAGGCTAAGTTTAGTCTTAGTTTTAAAAACTAACAAAAAAAAAATATATATATACACATATACATATATGTATATGCTCTCTTACATATGTATATAAATATATATAACACAATTAAAAAAAGATATATGTATGTATATATGTACATAATATATATTTTATATATACATTCTAGTTAAGGTAGATTAAGTTTATAGTTCGTTTTAAAATTTATATAAAAAAAATTAATTTGACGCTAAGTTTTTAAAAGCAAAACATTTTCTTAGCTTCATTTATTTTAGTAATTATAAGTTTTGTATAAGGCCGAAAAGTATAGTTTAAGTTATTCTGTTTACTTAAGAGTGTCCGAAAGAAGCAAGTACGGTATTTATAAATTAGTTAAGATATTTAAGGTAGTTTTAATAATTTATGTCGCTGTTATGCAGCACTGTTCTAAGAACAAAAAGATAACCATCAAAACAGTTGGACGGAAAAAAGTTAATCATGTGAATGATAAATTCGTAGGGGTTTTAATGTCCTGAAAACTGACCATAGAATATCACACACATGTTCATGAAAAAAGGTGCATATTGTACATATATGTAAATGCCAACTACATTCTCGTTGAAGAAATTGGGCTTCTATGCCCACAGAATTACAAAGAACACATAACCAACTGCATACATAATGCCCTCATTATCTGTCAATCTAATATGAAATAAATATATGCAAAGTTTATTTACCTGCTGAACGTGCTTCATTACATGCTTCGTGCATATCTGTTCTTATTTCTGAGTTGCTTTCAGCTATAGACTCGCCAACAGTTGCAAACCGTTCCACGGCCAAGCTCACTGCTTGCCCTATGCGGAATATTAGTCGAAGTGTATGGTCGCATCTTCCAGGTTGCCTGTCTGATCTTTGATGAACCAAGTCAGTTATCTGAAATAAGAGATGCATTTACCGTTAAACAGGTGAAAGCAAATTTCATAATAAAATAAAATCTTTCCACAAGGATTCGAATTCAATCTGGCGGGTTGGTGATATTTGTGCAAGCGGCAGAATTTGCTGATAAAACAAAATAATGTCATACGAGTATATTCAATGCAAGCAATGAGTAGAGAAGCCTAAAGAAGCGAACATAATTTTTTTAACTGCATAAAATAGTTTCAAAACACGCAGAATAGTTTTTTTTTCACATATGTAGAATTTAGGATATTTAAATGTAGGTACATGGGATACAAAACCTTATAACCTTATTATATACTCGTATATACGAGTACGTTTAGACCTTTAAGCCCAATGTCAAGAATTTGGTTTGACCTTTTGATATCTGATAATCGTCCTAGAACCCAAGCTTAGCCGGTCTTAACATCGAGCTTTCTAAGCGTGATCCAAAACTATTGTAATATCCCATTATCACCTAAATACTTGGACAGATCATACTGAACACATCTTGAAAGAGGTTTGTTATCGTTAAGAGGTACTGTCCGCGTAGCCAGCGCTCAATACTACTACCTATACCCATGCGAGACCCTTCAGCATGTTCTGGGCAGAACATTCTTCAACACCTTGATGACGTTTCTAACAATCTAATTGCTGAACTGAATTCTGTAAAGTTGAATTTAAGATATTTCTTAACCATAATGTTCGTCTGATCCACTATGCACTAGTCCGTTACTCTATTAGTCAATTTCTTTAGTTTTGAAGTGAAAAGTTATGGTCTGATGTGTAAAGTGAAAAGGCTTCGCTCGAATACTTGGTTACAAAAAAAGGAATGATAAAAAAATTAGTTAACCATTAAGTTCAAGTGGCCTTGACATAATAAAAGCGGGACAGTGCAGTAATCAACGACTTCGATTTGCAATAGATGTCAAGCAAAGGAAAATAAGGACTATAATCTAATGCGATATTTCTATTTAACATTCGTTATCTAAAGATTGGAAACTACACGTACGACAATGATTGTTCCACTGGAAGTGAGAAAGCTCTTTTACCCTATTGTATTGCTGTTTATTGTTACTAATTAACTTTTAATTTTCTAAGACAGATTGTAAAGAAAGGGTTTCAAAAGATGTTTACACCGTAAAATATAATAACATTCAACGAATTGTTTTCGAATCAAATTTGCACGAAATTTGTACTTGAGTAGCATGAAATGCCAAAGATAACTTTGGTTTATTAAATTTTTAAAAACCACCTTAATTAATCATAACGTTTCAAAAGAAATACGAGTATATATCCAACTAAGTTTTTTCTTTCTTTTCTTCCAAATTGCCTCAAGCCCAAAATTTGTTTTTTTTTTTAACAAAAAGGTATTTAAATTACTTTCCCTTTACTTTTGAAAATTACTCCTACTCGTACACAACAGATATTGTGTATCGATGTTTCATACTGTTGATATTGTTGATATCGAAAAATAATTATAGCTCACTAGACACAACGATCAAATATTCAAATGATTTCACATTTCAATTTTTTTTTATAATCAACACTGATCCTCACTGTGAAAAATTTAGTGCAATCTCTTTCTAGTTTTAATAATCTGTTAATTAGTTTAAGTTTGAAGTTAAAAAAGTGTTCATACCTTGGACATTCTGTAATACTTCGATGTCTGTCTCTCAAAAAAAAAAACTGTTCACGATTCGCCCTTTTTCAATACCATTAGTTGCACCCTAGTCCTTTTGACTATTGATTAAAATTAATATATTTACTAAAATATTTACACAACTTTAACGAATACTTTCGAAACTGGAAGCAACGATTGAATTAGAAAATAAAATACTCTTTGTGGATGTTATTTTCCATTGTATTATTAAAGCGTATTGATTTTTCGATAACTAGATAGAATGTGGTAGGTTCGAAGCGTTATGCAATATAGAAAAAGCTTTGTAAGCTCCGAGCATCAACTAGTTGTACAAGGTGTTTCTAAAAGAAGTGACTCCACTTGATTTTAAAAATTTGCATACTTATATTATTTACTAGGGTACATGCCATATACGAGCATGCGAAGAAATATTGTAAATTTTATTTTAGAACCACCTTCTTGTAGGTAAATAGAATATTGTACTCGCAGAGTGTTTCAAATAAAATCACAAATAAATGGTTTTAGTTAAAGACGCTTAAAACATATTTAATTCGAATCGTTGTCAGCTTGATCAATGAGAAACACATGGAATAAACTCATAATTTCATATTGATCGTACAATTTAAGTTTAATACATACATATGTATACATAGGTATATAGTGGCGAGAAAAACTGAATACCAAAAACGGAAAACAAATGATATTATCAAAATTATAGTCAATAGTGGAGTATATTAAAATTAAATAAATTTTATTTAGTTAGTACACTTTAGTCACTATGGTTTGGAGTATAAACGTTATTTGATTTTTATAAACATAACATAAAAAAATAAAAATATAAATTCACAATCAAAAGTATTCACTTTTGCATGTTTTAATACTTTTAGGGTAATAGTAACTCCTACTACTTTGTCCATAAGCAAATAAGGACCGGATCTCAAAGTCTCTTGCTGAAAGTGATTCCATCAAAAGTTTGCACAAACGTAAAACATTAAAGAAAGCTAAGGACCCCAAAGTGGACGGTGCAATGTATGAACGGGTACGTCAACAAAGATTCAAAAGCATACCACTTTCAGACGAAATGATTGTGGGGAAGGCAAAATAGGCAAGATTCTGAATGTGTGTATTCAACTGGCTGGCTGAGAAATTTTAGAAACCGCAATGGAATTCACACTCTTAAAAGTTTGGGTGAAAACCAATCGGCTGATTATTACGAATTTGCTAAGCTTTTTATTGAAGAACTAGCTGAGATCATAAAAAAGGAAAATTTGACAAATGAGCAAATATACAATGCAAATGAGACAAGCCTTTTTTAGAAGTGTTTACGTATACTACGAAATATTTTGGCATGCAGAGAAGAACATTCAGTGGAGGGCTACAAAGAATTCAAGGAACAATGCCCTGTGCTAGTTTGCTTCAATGCCGCAGGGACTCACAATTATGCAAGTTGATGATTATTGGTAAAAGTCTTCGTCCAAGAGCATTCCTGTCATTTATAAGGCCAACAAGTGGGCTTGAGGAGCCCAACAACTCTATCTGGAGTGGTTCAACCCAGACTTTATACAGGAAGTGAAAGAGCATTTGAAGAATACTAGTCTTGGAAAAGAATGTAAAGTTTTTTTACTTTGTAGTTCCACCTAAACTAACGAAAAAATGCAGTATAACGCCAAAGTTCAGATCCAGTAGCAACTAAAAGTAATAAAAATGTAAGGAAGAGAATTAAAACCATTAACTACAACATCAGGTGTGGGGTCACACACAAAAATACATAAATTATAGTGTCGATGACTCAATTTAGTAAGTAAGAGCAGCAAAGTAACTAAAGAGCAATGGATAGAGGCATTGCTGGCCACGGCTTCGATACTTCCCCGTCTGCGATGACTCCTACGGTGTTAAGAAGTGGATAGCATATTTTGAGGACGTGATTCTATCCCCGGGCTGTAACGATCCATCCAAATACTTGCAGACTTATACAAGGGACAACCAGACAGCTAGTAAGGACCGTTTGAGTCGACACATGAGACGCATTAAAACACCTTCTGTGCGAGGAATTCGATAATTCGAGTACAAGCAGCTGAATCTCCGAACTTGCCGACGAGGATAAACCGTCGTGCATTTCATACTCTCTATGCAGGAAATTGCCTCACACGCCGAAGTGGAGGGGCTCTCAGATATATTAGCGAATATATCTACCCTCTATACGGCGGGAACCCTAGCGGATCTCAAGGGGTTATTACCTCGTTACGTGAAAAAGCGCTCATCAGTTACTCCGCGGTCTATCACCAAAATCGGAGCACAACGGCCAACTTCAGTCACCATAAGAAAAGTTTCTTTAGCTTCAGAAAGCCGACTCAGATGTTTCAATTGTTCGGCCTTTGGACACATGGCAGCCAGTTGCCAAAAAGAGAGAAGACATGCTGGATCTTGCTCCGATGCGCAGTGCCAGTAGCCTGTTTTTCTAAAAGTACGACTAGCCAAGAGTCTATCACAGCTTCGAGCTTGGGACGCTTGCTATTATTTCGGCATTCGACGATTCAGGGTGTGTCTAGAGGGGATTCCATTCACAATCGTAACCGATTGTAGCTCTTTGGTAAAAAGAATGTAAATCCTGGAATAGCCCGATGGACTGTAGAGCTCGAGAATTACAACTACAAAGTAAAGCACCGAAGTGGAGTAAATACCGTGACCCAGACATTGTGGCCCTTAGGAAGAGACAGTGTTCGGGGAATTCAAACCAATACACTTTGCAGGATGGATTAGTTTTTTTTTTACGAAAAACTTACTTAACTTTTTTTATAAAACTTAGAACTAACTAAAAACTAGCTTGACTGCTGTAAAACAGCCATTTATCAGAGCGAAAGCACTCCGGGCTCTTACCAGAACTTGTTTGGAGGCTTCTGCTATCGGTTGGAGCACTCAGACACAAATACTGGTCCATTGTACTGCCAGACAGACACCTTAGATGGTGTTAGAGCTCATGTGGAGCCAAAGCCAAGCTTCTTTTTATTCACTTATGCTGTGTGCGATTTGTTTTTCACACAAGTGAACGGAACCTAAAGCTTAATGCCGATTCCGAACGGCGAGAGCCGAGAAGCTATTTCATGGCACGTGTACAACGGCGGGTTTTACTAGTACCCCACCGAGGAGGGAAACCGCGAAATAATCATTCGATGGCGTTGGTGTTATCGGGATCCGAACTCGCTCATCGGGCTTCAGCGGCCGACACACTACCCACTGCGCCACGGCACTCCCTGAAAAATATAGATACTGATACTGAACCCAAGGTATCTGACTACACTTTGTTTCGCCAGTGGACGCCCGTACGGTCCAAAAATTTAAAACATGTGCCAATTTTTTGTAGTATGAAGTCGTGGTGCAAAAGATTAACAATGACGTCGATCGTTGGACCTAATCTGTAATTCAATCGAGTGGTGAAGAGAAACTATCAGATCACTGAAGCAAATGATGAAAAGGGTCGGCGAGTTCACCGTACTCTGTTGCAGTCCATTGTTAATATCAAATGTCTGAGTAGAAGTTGCGTTGGCAATCTTCACAACGAACTTTCTACCGGTTAATATGTCAAAAATCATATATAGCAGTGGTTTACTCATGCCCAAACAACTGAGTTTGTAGTTAAGTCCGTCTAACCATACCGTGTCGAAGGCTTTTTCCAAGTCAATCAGACAGGCACCCGTTCATTGATTCTTGCATTTATTCCACTGGATATCCGGTACGAGCTTCGACGCGGCATGAATAATGTCGTGCCCCACTGTGAATCCGAATTGGTTATCCAGAATGATTTTATTGTCCTCAACCCACAAAGACAGACCTTGCTGATACTCGGAAGGACACTTATTGACCGGAGATTTGCCGGATTAGAGGTGTCTTTACCCCTCTTGGGGATTAGCTGTACCACCACTGTCTTCCGGGATAATATGCATTATTCGGGGCATTGTTGAACAGAATAGAAAAGAACAGAAGTAATCTGTTTGTTGACGCATTCACTAAATATGTGAAGCTATATCCGCCAGGGAAACTGCAAGTAGGGAAATCCAGAAGGTTCAGAAATATAAATACTAAGGGGGGCGTCATCATCCGGTACGTACTTACAATAAAGGATACTACATTGTTTTAAAAAAACGTCGTTACGACAGCTGGAGTAAAAGAAAAAAACTTATAAAGAACCATATGTTGTCAGGTATTAGGTATTAGCCCACGACCGATATATGGTACCCCATATCGAGAATTGCCCTATCACGCAACTACCATATGATGTCGTGTCAGAGACAAAAAATATCCGATTATGGAAAAGAACGTTTATAAGTCACTGTAAGTATATCCGGGGCAATGCTCGTCATCAGCAGAAACCACCAATGAGACGTCCCACTCAAAATGGCCGCCGACGTTTGCCTACAAGCTCGGGCGAGCACGTGGGTGCTGTCAAAAGAGCATGTGGGTACCTCAAGTGCTGTCAAAATTTTGTAAACAATCGCGCACATTGTTATAATTCCAAGAGTATGTGTGGCGGGAGTACACTGCGGTAAAATGAAATGAGCTCACACGTATTCACGGATAGAAGCTCGTTTGTAACGGGTTTTGTCGCTACGCACCTGAACCTCTGTCAAAATCTCGTCAAAATTTCAGGGTGTTACGGGGGAAGACGTACGAAAGACGCACGTCTCATTCTGGTTTCTGGTCATCAGTAAATTGAGCTCGGCCGAGATGTAGTACCGTCTAAACTGAGGAAAAAATGTAGTAAAAGGCCAAAGTCTATATCAGTAGTGTGCACATAACTTTGGTCAGACGGATGCAAAAAGTAAAACAAACTGACTGGATTGAGAGCCCGAGAAAAAGAGATTCCTTTTTTTCCTGGACTGTCAACGGGGAGGCGTAGAAACCTGAATGAAACGTACGTCTATCCTACGTCTTTCCCCGCGGCACACAGTGGTCGGAAATCAAAATCTGAACGAACTTAATGTTTTCTTTATAAATAGCGATCGCCACTTATTAAATTATGATGGATAATGTTCAAATACAATAAAATAATTACACTGAACTCCGCGCCGGCGCCGTAGCCTACTATGTTTACAATCTTTAACGTTTTTTTTTATTATTTTGATGGGTAACAAGGGCAAAGCGCAAAGAAAAGAAAAACAAAGCAAATAAAATAAAAGATAACGAAGTGTTGCAGATGCGTTTTGTCCGTTTAAGGGTGAGTGAAATTTTATTGCGGTTATCAAAATTAGTGTCCGCGTCCGGTTATAAAAGAGTCCGTTTATGAGAGAATTATTTACATTAAAAATCGTGTAGATTTTCCATTCCGTTCTTTAAAATTTGTCCGGTTATGAGAGGTGTCCGCTTATGAGGGGTGTCCGTTGGGAGAGAGTACACTGTATACACCTTCACGGCATTATAGTGTTGTCGGAGGCCAGATACATTGGTTTATAAGCATTTAACCTCTTCTTGACCCCCTCTTGACCTGTGTTGTGAATATAGCTATATTGTATAATTAAAATGATTAATAAGTGATGATATATGTATAAAGTGATATGAAAAAAAAATGATTCAAAAAAATAAAGTTATTTCCTCAGTGAATCTTTTATTAATTAAAACACAATTAAAGAAACAAAGTGGCGACGATATCTACTTCTACTCATCTTCAGTATCACTGTCATTGTCACTGGTCTGAGATATTGTGCCAAGATTAGGGTTCTTGAGCATATTTAGAACCTCTATAGGCAAAGGATCGCTATTCTTACAGAATTTTTGTCTGTGACTAGTGATGACCGGGTCTGATCTTCTATTGTTTCAGTTCTATTGAGCTGCCGAGAATGAAACTCTCCAAATTGTTTGGCATATTTGTTTCTGGCCTCTTGTGCCTCCTCCAACATTTGCCCTATAGGTAAAATGGCCTCGTTAATTAATTTCCCCGAATGTATTAAAATTTTATGTATGCTTTGAGGCATATAGTACCAATGATACAAGTCAACATACAGTTGCGCTGTCTCTATGCAGAACTTTTCAAAAAGCTTGGAGTTGATTTCATGCCCGCAAACTATAGTTCTCATGATGATGCTGAATCTATAGATTAAACGTTGATCAACTCCAGTAATTCGAGACGTTACTGATGGATTCATAAGAACCCGTCTGGCCGTATTTCCATCATTAGATGAACCAAAACCAGGTTTCGGTATGTCTATTAAAAGGCCCATTACTTTTCTAAATTTTTCTTGTATTTCCTTTTTTCTAGCTTTAACTATTTCCTTGTCTGTTTGCCTTATTTGCCATTTTTTGACATCTAGTCGGTAGGAAATATGTAATATACACTCCAAAATCTTGATATATGCATGGAGACTGGATATTTTAAAGGATAAACTATTTTCATTTACTGGTCTTTGCATTACATCATTTATATTATTCATTTGTTTTGGTTTAGCACCGCAAATATGACAACATTGACCCGAAGAATCTCCTTACCAACTACATATTTTTCAAACGATCATTGTTAATTTAAAAACGGACTTACATGTGATCAGTTTTCCGTTGATATCTATTTGATAAGGAGCAAGATTATTTATTTGACTTTGCAATCGATCAATTTCATTTTTAACAAAATTTTGAGATTCTTTCTTAAAAATAATTTTTATAGGGCGACAATATTTTGTAGATGATGTTGCCGGGTTTTGCCAAACTATTTTATCGAGGAAATAAGATGTCTCGGCTGTTAGCCGTAGAGGCACAAGTGACACAGAAAATAGGAAGGAATCATCGTCATCCTCATTTTCAAATCGTTGCTTATATCTGCTTTGGCCAGCTGCGCCGTCAGCTTCCCATTTGAAAATTATTTTAAGATCAGTAGCATCAATCTGAGCCAACACTTCATGCTGTACGACAACGAGCCTCTTTATTGTGTGGTTCATAAGATCCTGAACATTAACTTCTGCTGATGTCTCTGTCACATTGATATTACCAGGATAACACTGATTTTTGCATTTCTTCTTATTGCAGTGTACTGCCTCTTAGTCATTTTGTTATCAACAAACAAGGCCAAAGCTTCATCACCAGTCATTGGGATCGGGTGTCGCACTTGCAGAGAGCTCTTTTTCAATTTTGTAGCTCTCTGTGGCGAAAAGCAAGTCACCTGTTTTATAATTTCCGCAGCATCTCGTTGACCTTTTAACTGAACACTCATTCTGGAAGCCAAACAAAGTTCATCTGAACTTTTCGAATCAACCAGATGTCGGACTTTTCTTCGTTTGACTGCTTCAACGCAGTCTTCAAAGCATTTCTTAGGTCTTCCATGTGATATTGTGGACGCAGACAAGCTACCAAAGGTAATATTTCCACGTAACCATGCATCATGCTGCATTCTATTTTTTTTTTCATTTCTATGACACTTCAGCCATTTTTGACGTAGTTGACTACAAAAATTTGCCAAGGTTTTTTTAATGTTATTGTATCTTGACACAGATCGGATGTATTTACATTGATGTTATTTGGAACAAATTTAATTACTCGTTCATTTTTCGAACATATGTACATCAGTTCCTTCTTTCCAAACTTGAAATAATCGATTTATTGAAATTCCACGTTCCAGCACTAAAACAGGGAAAAATATATAAAGTTGCGGATAGACGCACTTGAAATGATTTGTACATTATACCAGACATAATGCTCATTATATATACGCAGAAAATTTAACCAATAAACACCAATCAAAAATGTGGCAATCCATAACATTCTGTTGAACATTATATTTTCGAAATAAAATAACAATTTACTTAACTGTATATGTCACAATAATTGATATATTAAATCATGTTTAATATACATTAATATTAAAGGCCTTACCTAATTCACTTGAATCCATTGCAAAAATTACAAAATATTTAATAGCTAGCACGACAGATCACTTTAAAATGTACACACCAACTGGCCGCTCCATTGTTCTTTCGCTCGAAGCAATAAAACTAATTTTGAGCGGATTTTTTACAAACCGCTTTAACAAAAACAAACATTTTGGAACATATGCCGTTACGAGTGTACATTTCGGTTGTGTTTAGTGTACATTACATTGTAATATCGACATATTTTTTTTGTACCTAAAGTTTCGCTAAATCGTTTATTCCGACCACTGTGCGGCATCCTGAAATTTTGAAGTCCAGGTCATAGCGACAAAACCCGTTACAAACGAGCTCTATCCGTGAATACGTTTGAGCTCATTTCAATCTAATTCCGCCACACACACTCTTGGAGTTATAACAATGTGCGTGATTGTGACATAATTTTGACAAAACCTCGGGTGCCCACGTGATCGCCACAGCATTCAAACGTCGGTGGCCATTTAAAGTGGTACGTCTCATTGATGGCTTCTGGGCGGACGATAAAGAGCGGGGAAAATTGTAAACTAAAAGTAATAAAAGGGGCATATTTCTATAGTCGTTCGAATCGAAGGTTCGATCCGCACATTCGATTCACTTTCGCACTCCCTTGCCATTCCTATATCCGCCGGGAGCACTACTTTATCGTTCCCGGATCGTTCGAACTCCCTTTCCTTATTTGACATTTAATTCGTATTAAATTTGAAATTACCGGAATTTTATTTGAGTTTGTGTGGAAATGGCGGGATAATTTATGAAAGATTTCGATTTTTAGATTTGTGACCATAAACAAGCGGTTCGTTTTGTAGATGCGCGTTACCCGGGAAGTATATATGACTCCTTAATGTGGAACAATTCGCCTGTTAGTACATTAAGTACATGAAAACAGTACAATTGAGTATGAAACTGCTCCCGGTTACTTGTTTCTTTTCTGTAAAAAAATTGAATCCCTGAAAAAACCACAAAAATATCAATAACATGCTTAAAAAAAATGTTGGCGCGATTGAAAAGCAGCGGATAGAATATGACAGTTAAATTCGATTCGATTCGGCTACTGGAATCCCAATTTACATTACCGAACGTGGACGATTCACGTCGATTAGGAAGTTCATTTCAATGACGTTATTTATTCCCCCCGACGGGTATAGAAATGCGAATGTACGAAATGTTCCCCCCGGCGGGTATAGAAATATGCCCCAAAGATGTAATGAAGAGAAATAAAATCATTTACTACAACTCTTATACTTTATAACCAGATAACACCCAGATGTAGTAGACTTCAAAAACCATAACATTATAGTGAAATATCTGCCCCCAAATTGCACATCTTGAGCTTGAAGAGTCATTACCGAAAAGGAACTGTGCGCCTGACGAAGTATGGGAAATTATGGAGGTTTCGAGGGGTTTTAATTAAGATGCAATTAGGAATTGGCTGGACTCCGGCGTGAGTATTCCGCCATTTGCTATTCTATCTGAAGGTGATATTTTTGATATGATGAACCATCCTTATGATTCTGAGACGGATGAATCAAATTCCTATTAACCAGTTAACTGTTTCGACTTTGTTGGAAAATATTACTTAAATATTTTTATTTCGTTATTTATTTCATGTATACTTTTATTTATTTATATTAACATAAGTAGGAACCAAAAACATCAAAAATAAATGGTCACTATTGAAGACGCATGACGAAAACACAAAATAAAAATAACACAAAATTTTAAATTTTTTTCTTGACGAATATCTTCGTCATAAACAGTTACTGGTTAATTCAAAGAAGACGATAATAACTTAAGACGTGGATATTAAGTCAAGCAGCACCCTCTTGGATTTCTTAGAAGGTTTTGACTCGCCTGAAATAACGACACAAAATAAAATGCCAGTTTATCGCATTAGAAAGAACATTTTAAAGGAAACAAAATAGAAATGAGTTTAAGAGGTAGTCAGGAATCTCCAAAATTCTTTCGGATTCTTCAAATCTCCTCGCATTTAAGTGTTTTTTACTATGTATATACAGTATACCTTTTGTATGTACATATGTGCATGTTATTTTACGTTTTCGCTAATGAATTTTAGTCATTTTCCTTAGTTTTTGTTTTATTGTTTTATAATAAATTATTTTCGTTGAATTTTGGTTATTTTGTACTTTATAGAAAAAATATTCATTCTTCTAAGATTTTCGATTTGCCGTGATGAGCTCGGTCCCAACTATCCCGGTTAATCGGTACCAGACCCACCAATGGTTTCTGATCGGTACCTCTACCTATTAGGTACATCTTACCCATTTGAGGTAACATTTTTCGCACAAGGCTTAGCGCTATCAACGTAATTGAGAATCAAATTATCGAATAATGCCTTTTGTACGAGTATAACTTACAGTATCCGAGATACGAAAAACATAATATTTTCCTTTCACATAACTGCTACAGTTTTTGATTTATGTGCTATCATATTATTTGTACAAGTATCCTTTTGGATAGTCAAAAAACAATAATTAATTTTACATTAGAAAGTCGTCCAGCAAGATTTATATATCTTCTTTATTATCGGTTAGTGCTGAACGCACTAATTGCGTGAAGTAAAGGCAGAAAACAAACGTCAAAGTATAATAAATTTCCCTGTACTCTATTGCTAAAAAGCATTTAGTTTTCTTTGTTTTGGTGGTTTTCGCGTATTTAAAGGCAAGGAATGGGTGTAAATTCCCTAAATCCAAAAACAATAACTAAATAATATCGATTTGAAATGTTATCAATGGACGTTGATGTGTTTATGACACTAGGGCAGTAACAAAACATTCCATCAAACAAATGCTTTTTGAAGCAATTGTAATCGGAGAAAGCAAAAAATGTACAAAGATTGCCCTCGAGATCTCTAAAAGAAAAGTGATATCAAAACACCGGAGCAATGGGCGTCTCAGACAATTCATAAAAATAATGAAAGTTAAGCGAAGATTAAAATTTGAATAATTCCAATAATTGCATTTATTTTTGGTTAAATTTGTGTCTGAAGCTGAGAAAGTTGGTTGGTACATATTTGGTTGCTACTGTCAGTCAGACACCCTTTTGTAATTTACAATATGTATTAGTTTGGTGCACATTTTTTTAATTCGCTTATTTTAATGTTTACGGAAAAGATTGTGAAAATCTCTTGTTAAAAACCTTTTAGCGAAAGCTAAGATGATAAATGATGAACAGAAACTTTTGGAGCGTGCAGTTGAGGAAAGAGAACGATTATTTCAGCGTTATGATTTAGGAACTGACCCTAGCAATGAAGTTGATCCATGGGAAAATCCCGGGTTTGAGATATATCACCGGACAGACAAGTAAGTTGATAAACCGTCAGGAGAATATACCATATCTAAAAAATAAAACCAAAACGTTGCAATTGTTCGCGGTATGCAATGTTCTATTTATAATAATGCTTTATCAAGTTTAATAAGAAAAAGGGAATGAGTAATAAATAATCTTGTATGCTAGTTTCGCAGCACACATTAATATGGTTCAAAACAATAAATAGGCGTTATATTGTTAATCTAGCTTAAAAGTCTTATTGGAATAGGATTGTAAAGTAATTGATGATTAGATACTTCTAAAACAAAAGAAATAACTTGATTTCAATACGGTTTTAGTTTAAGTTCATTCATCTTAATTAGTTATATTAATTTATTATCATTCTAAAAGACCTATTCCAATTTATAAGCGAGTCGCATTCCACAACGCACTGATTCTAGGAGCGCCACATTATATTCATAGAGAAGACACCATGCACTAGCGCCACCCTTAGTTTGCGCTGAATTTGCTAATTCATATCTAAATGGGATCATTTTAGAAATTAATTAAATTAAGTTAAAATTTTATTTTAGGGTGACAAGGCCGCTCATGTAAATTTTTTTTGTAGTAAAATGTGATGAGCTAGGAAACTTCTGAGATCAGTTTTCATGTGCTTAGGTTCAGTTGCAATACGAGATTAGTCACCAGGCATTCTTTCAAACATGAAATGTTTCCATTGAACTAGCCAAATCAAGTATGGCTTTCATACGAGACATCCGTGAGTCTTTTTTTGTATTATATTTGTTTAAGGCCATGCTGCGGTTCAGTTCTGGTAACTATAAAATAGTCTTCTGTTAAAATGGACGCACCCAAGCTCTTCTTACGAGGTTGATCCGATAAGTACTTAGCCTCACCGCCAGTATCGCAAAAGCAACTTACTGTCGCGTAGTACATTCTAGTAGACGGCTACTGTCGAAATTTCAGCCGGATCGGAGTCGTAGTTTTGTTTTGACCGCGTGTGGAAGCGGGAGTGCCCGCGGATTTTAGAAAAATAGAAAAAGAGCAATATCGGTCGGGGATTCGATTCTTGTTTTTGGAAGGGAAATCGCGCAGCGAAATCAAAGAGCGTTTGGATGCTGTGTACGGTGATTCTTCTCCTTCGATGGCGACCATCAAAAATTGGTTTAACGAGTTTCAACGTGGTCGTACGTCGTTTTTTGATGAGCCACGTCCAGGTGCCCCGAAAACGGCTACCACGAAGGATAACGTGACAAAAATCCACCATCTCGTATTGGCAGACCGCCGATTGAAGGTGCGCGAGATAGCTGAGACAGTAGGCATTTCAAAAGATCGCGTGGGTCATATCCTGCATGAAATTTTGGGCATGAGAAAGCTGTCGGCGCGATGAGTGCCGCGTTTGCTCACTCCGGACAACAAGCGCAACCGTGAGACCACTTCAGAGCAGTGTTTGACGCTGTTTAAACGCAATCCGAAGGAGTTTCTGCGTCGTTTCGTGACAGTCGACGAAACATGGATCCACTGGTACACACCAGAGACCAAGGAACAGTCGAAACAGTGGACTTCACCCGGCGAACGTGCTCCGAAGAAGGCGAAGATTGTCCCATCGGTCGGAAAGGTGATGGCCACTGTTTTCTGGGATTCACAAGGTGTGATCCACATCGACTACCTGGAGAAGGGCAAAACGGTCACAGGGCTGTACTATGCCAAATTATTGGGCCGATTCGACGCCGAATTGAAGAAAAAACGGCTCCACTTGGCGAAGAAAAAAGTGCTTTTCCACCATGATAACGCACCGGCTCACACCTCCACCCTCGTCACGGCCAAATTGGGCTACGAACTGCTGCCCCATCCACCGTATTCTCCAGATTTGGCCCTCGACTTCTTTGTGTTTCCAAACTTGAAAAAGTCACTCGCCGGGCAGAAATTTCAGTCGAATGAGGAGGTCATCGCCGCCACGGAGGCCTATTTTGCAGACCTCGAGAAAACGTATTTTTCAGACGGGTTAAAGAAGTTGGAGCATCGCTGGGTCAAGTGTATCGAGCTAAAAGGAGACTATATTGATAAATAAATCGCCATTTCTCCAAAATTTTTGTTTTTTCTTTTGTAAGCTAAGTACTTATCGGACCACCCTCGTATATTGGCATATCGGCATTATGGCTACTAAATGAAAATCGGGCGTAAAAATACATCAAAATTAGGTCACAGTGACCTAGAATGAAAAATCAAGCTTAGTAAAACTAATATTAACTAGTCAAGGCTTATGAAGTTATGTATAAGCAATTCAAGTTTGATGTCTCTAGCTACCCAAAAGTTCTTGCTTGAACGATTTCCAGTTCAAGTTTGAGATGGAAGTAGTTATAATTTTCCAACTACTTTCAACACGCAAATAAAAACAATTAACATTTGCTGTTGACATATACCATGAAATAGAACGGCGACTATCCTGCTAAGTCCGAGTAATATGTTTAAGTAAAAGTACTGCTACCAATAATTTTATTTAAAAAAAAATTATGAAAATATGAATAATTCATGAATAAAAAAATTTTTTTTTTATTATGAACAGATATGGCTTCTTGCACGACTCCCGCCTGCCGGATACACATGACTCACACGAACTAAAACGGACAAAAGTCGAGCTTGAACGTGATAAAAAGTGGTTGCGCATGCTTCGACAATGGGACCCACTCAATGAAAAACTGCGTAAACGTGTGTTCAAGGGCATACCTGATAAAGTTAGATGGCTGGCTTGGAAGAAACTTCTCAATGTGGAAGATTCAATGGCGAAAAACCGTGATACCTATACTCAAATGTTGGCTTGGTCCAGAAAATATTCAACTGAAGCTAGACAAATTGATTCCGATGTTAACAGGCAGTTCCGCGATAATTTGGCTTATAGAAAACGTTATAGTGTTAAACAACGCAGTTTATTTAATTTACTTAATGCTTATAGTATATACAATCCAGAAGTAGGATACTGCCAAGGTATGTCAGGTGTTGCTGGCGTACTACTTCTTTACATGGACGAAGAGGAAGCGTTTTGGGCATTAAACACATTAGTTGTTGATAAAAAATATGCCATGCATGGACTTTTTATTGAAGGCTTTCCAAAACTTACACGATTCCTAGAGCACCACGATCGAATACTGGCGAAGTTAATGAGAAAGCTTCATAAGCACTTTGTCAAACATAATGTGGATGCGATTTTGTATTCCATAAAGTGGTTCTTTGTAATATTTGTCGAAAGGGTAAATAAACTTTTGTAACAGTTATTGTGAAAAATGATTTTTCACATATTAATTTTATCTACATAGATTCCATTTAGTTTAAGTTTACGAGTTTGGGATGTATATTTACTTGATGGTGAACGCGTCGTTACTGCCATGGCATATACCATTCTTTACCTCCATCAGTCTGAATTGCTGAAGTTGAAAGATATGGATTCGATAATCGAGTATTTGCAGGTGAAATTACATAAAAACTTCGGTTACAACGATGACTACGTAATGGAAGTTCTGGAACATGCTATGAAGAAGCTGAAAAGTTATAAGCTTGACTTACCACCCGCCCCAAAATCACACGAATTTCCACAAAATCCACTTGGTCGTTTAATTGAGCCTGATCTCGATAAAAAAATCGGACATCGTCGGTCGGAATATACAGATAATGAGAGACAAGTAATCAATGATGTGATATCAAGGTAACTCGACAATATAATTTGTGTCCGATCCACAATCATCTTATGTTTTTGGTTTTCGTTTAATTTTTCCTTGCAGACAAGAAGCAAATGCGCTTGAAGTACAATCCACAGTATCTTATGAAACTTCCGAGTGTGCTACTGGTAAGTGTCGCCAATATATTCGTCATCAACTCCTCGAATTGTTTTTCCAATCAATTCTTTTCATTTCTTTACGTTCATAAAGCTGTTGCCATATTTTGTTTTATTTATTTCAATAAATGTGTACTTTGCTTTTGCAGTTGTTATGTTGTAAAATGTATTTAACAATCGAACTAACATATTCGTTCTTTTTTATTTCTGTAAATAATAATGTAAAGCACGTGTTTGTTTAAAGGCTGCGACTATTTTACATGTAACTGCACAAATCCGCTCTTTTACACTTGTCGCGGGCTTAAGCGACATCTTTCAGTTGTTTCTACATAAGCAGGAATAATCCTTAATTATCATCACTTACATTATAATTCACAGAAATATATTGATTCAACACTGCACTCTAATTTGGTTAAGGATAATTATACTATTTATTTTATGTGATGCCCTCATTAAATTATAGGACATTGCTAAAAATGATCAGACTTTATACTTCTCGAATAATAGGTTCATTTCGCACATAAAAACAATCCTTTTCGAAATTCGGAATAAAGAATATATTCCAGTTTATATAGTAAATCGTGCTCGAATGCATAGCATAGCAGATGCTAGAGGCTGAATTCCAAAACGCATCGAAGTTTCGACGCATCGTCAACCGTTTCAAAACAATTTATGCGTATCCGTTGCAATGTGAACAGTTTCAAAAGCTATAAATATAGCATTTAATGAGGTTCAGTCAAGCAAACAGCGCATTACTAATCGATGTACAAATGACAAAAAATATCAAAGCATCAGAAACGGATGTTTTGCACCAGTGGTCATGGAATTGATCAGATACCTTTGTAAATCATTGTCAATTCTGCCAGAATCAAGAAAATTTTTGAAAATAATCTATTTTTTTAAATGATCCATTACAAACAAAGCCTTCAAATCTGTCCCCACATGTTAAACTCAAACATCGTTGCAGTGCATCAGTATTGCAGCGGAATTTTTTATCGAAACTATGTTTTGGAACTCAATCAGACTTAGACCCCTATAATAATTTCAAGTTGTAATGGTCGAGTTTCTCAATATTCTCTCAACAAATGTGCATATTCTCAATTTATGAATGTTGAACTTCAATGCGTGAATGTTGACGATAAGACATATCCTTACTCGTATAATGGGCTCTTTGAAAAGCCCAGCGCTCTCTATGGTTTAACAAACTGCCAAAATGTTTTTTTTTTTTTCGCACATCTCCTGTTCTTGCTCTATTCGGATGCTTTGCATTCGAGCTTTGTACATATTATATGCAACTTTACTCACAGTGAAAACTTCGTTATTTTAATAAACAATGCTCAAACGAGCCAGCAGATTATATCTCTCTCTGCTCTTCCCACCCTATACAAGCATTTAAAACCAAAATGCACCCGGACCCTTGTTCCTTTTCTTCCTCTATAACTTCGGCGTAAGAATCCAACTTGGACCACGGTGCTGCCAAGAAATTATTTCCTTTATCGATTAGTTTCTTAGCTATTGGTAGCCATACCTACCTTGTTTGTATGTAACTTTTATTTTATTCGTTTCCCAAGACCCAGGAAATTAAAAACAAAACGTATTCTCTACATCGTTTAAGGCCGAAACATTAGTTTAAATTTAATACTTACACCTTCTACTTTAATTGAAGCAATTGCACTCGATTCTTAATCAATGCACGCTGTAGTCATCGACTAGCACGAACTATATTTAAAATTCATCATTTTTTATTTTTATTTTTCTGTCTTATTTTATGCTCAATATTATTTAATTTTGATTTAATAATGATTATGTATTTAGTTTTGAGAATAAACTAAGTTATAAAAAAGAACTCCAAAAATATAGGAATAAAATATTTATAATATTCGGTTACCGTATTATGAACAGTTTATGTGTACGTCGAGATAATTCTGCAGTATTTTTGCTCTAAGTTCGCCCCTTGGGGTTTCATTTTAATTTATATTTGATGTGATAGGTATTTTTTGTCGAAACTTAGGATTTATTTATACACTTTACCATGTATGCTGCTAACACCTTAGTCATCTGGACCGAAAAAGTAAAAGGCTCAATTAATTTAAGAAATTCCAAAACTGAGCAGGAAGGGACAAAAACATTATTGTTGTTCTATCATGAGCTAAAGTTTCGTTTTGTCTCCAAGCTTTTTTCCATACTTATATTTATAAGTTTCCACCAACATCTGCAAATTCTAACCCAATACATAACTTTCGTATTAATATTAATATTATTATTAGTTTTATTTTTACCGGGCAATCGGAACTCGGAAGTTCAGAGCGTCGGTGACAACACGCCGCCGACCCTCCCAATCAAGAGTTCTTGCTATGTTTTGCTGTTCTGTTCATATTGAGACTGCAAAACTCGATAACCGTGCCTGTGTGCAGATAGACCTAAAAGCAGATTGTTTTTTGTTTGTAATGGCCTGTTGTTTTAAGAAAATTACAGTGTTTTTTTTTTGTTTTTTTTGTCCAATAGAAGACCTACAATATTAAGTTCTGCACTGATTCTATTCAGAGTACAACTTCAATTCGCTCTGCTCTTAAAATCCAAGCGTCGCACTTTTCTGTTATTTTGAGTTTCTTATATATTTGATCTTTCAATACAAAGCAAGAATTTATGGAAAAGAAACATTGGTCTTCGTGTCGATGCTTTCCAAATAAACTGCATTTATATTGCCGGCTTAGTTTAAAATTCCTGATGATGCCTTTCTGGGCCGTTCTCTAAATTCTATGGTAATGTTGGTTTGAAAGAATCTACTCGACCTTCTTGGCATAGTTGGTGTGAAAGTTGTAGATAACTACCAAAATGTACTTCCGTTCTTTGGAAAAATGTGTTTCGAATGGGCTATGATAAGTTCTATTTTAGTCATCATTTAAGCTGATGACTAGCTGAACGTTTGTTAATTATTAATTTATTGGTAGTGCTAGGCAGAGTTTTAAATTTCAATCACTATAGCCAGGATTCTGACAGGTTTTCGCTATTGTGACCTTAAAGGACTGTCGTGAGTTTTTAATTTTCAGGACTACCCACACTGAGAATATTATATATCTTGTTTAGATAAATAAATTCTTTTTCCGTAATATTTAGGTCAGACGCATTAATCTAATTATTTTGCTTTTGTCATTTTACAACTGAGGCGTAATGCCAAATTACTTTTACCGCCACTACACTAAAAGAAAACTACACTGCTCGGGGCCATGGTTTTACCTGGTATCGTTTCACGACGTCTGTTTTCTATAAATTGAGTTTCATTTATGTAATTTCAAATTGCCGATTAGATCTCAAGTCTCAATTTTTATTTTCGTCCTGGAAGCTTCTTAATATTTTAAAGATCAAGATCTAAAGAAATCTCATTGCGAGCAATAATATTTGAAGTAGGGAAAATTAAATACATATCGATGATACATTTGTTAATTCTATAAATTCTATAGGTTACTATAATATAATTTTCATTAAATTTAAATTGAAAATTAAATAAAATTCGAATACGTGATCATTCAGTTCTTTGATAAAATCATTTATAATAAAACACAATTTTATAAGAATATATGTATAATATATTCACATGCATATTGAAGCAGATGCTGATTCTCGCATTGGTTTTCTATTACACAGGGCTACTGCAACAGGAACTTTAATTTCTTTACTCTGCGTCGTGAGTTAAAAATAAAGTTTCCTGTCGCCCCAGGAGGATCGTTGCTAAAGTAAATGTCTAAAAATAAATATTCTTGGTATCATATTTAAAACGAGCTCCAAAACTTACAAAGAAGCACACACACACATTCAACTGTTGGGAAAACATATTCAAAACGAACTCAACGTAAAAATAGCATTTATTACAAAGATCATTTCGAATATGGACTTGTGAACGGGGAGGCTGATCGAACAGTTTATGATTAAGATATCACTAGCAAATGGAGTTAGTTGACTTGATTCAAACTCTTAGAACGCATACGTTTATGTTTCAGACAATGATATTTTTATTACTCCATAATATATAGTGGATATTAAAATGTTATATATGTACATACACACCCACATATACATTTATAATATATTTTTTTAGAAAATATTTTTAAAACAAGAAAGACTGGACATTTGCGAAAACCACATGTATACATGTAACATGAGTGTGATGATGAAATGATCAGAAGACATTCCGAAAAACTGATAGTATATGATTTAAAGTAGAATAGTTTATACCAAATTACAATACATTCTGAAGAGAGCTCTACTTAATATCTGTTTATGTTTATTTATATTTTCGACGTAGCACAAATGTCTACACTTACGCTAATATCGATTACAGTTTTTGTTTGTCGTTTGCTCATTAAAAATGTTTAAAAAAAAACTTTAAGGGGTAGTATTTCTGGCAAACATGTCTGTGAATTGAAACAAGTGTCACACGTGTTCTAAAACATCTCTTTTTTGGCTTATTTCCATAATTCTTAGTGTGCATTTCGTTAACCTTTAAAGTAAGTGTAACTTTTTTTTCAATTACACCAATAGATTGAACAAAAATAAAAATAAAGACTATACAAAATCAACACAAGTAGACACCCAACCATATGAGTATTAATGTTTTTCATTGTTTTTTCTAAACTATCTCTAGGTAAGTCGCAGTTCATAGCGCTCGACTTATGGGTTAAATTTTATATACGACCAAGGCGAGAACCTTTCCCTCATTAGTAAATATCAGCGTTATTCTGTAACTACCCTGTCTTGCCATAAGTTCTGTTACAAATATAAAACACTATAAAAAAAAGCACTTAACATATTGTATTCAAAATTATTTTATTTATTAGAACACAATATTGGTCATTAAAAAAATTGGGTTCATTTGAAATGGCCGCCTTTTGCTTAAACACAAGCTTTTAAACGGTGTGGCCATTGGGCTATAGCGGCACGTACGGTTTCCACGGAGATCGTGGACGCTGCTCTGGTTAATGCTGTTTTAAGGCTTTCCAAATTTCTGTGGGGAGCCTTACAGACCATGTTCTCCAATTCTGACCACAAACCATAATCCATTAGATTCAGATCTGGACTCCCCGACGGCCAATCTTTTGCTGCTATAAAGCCAGGAATATTGACTCTGAGTCACTCCTGCGTGGTGTTGGCTTTGTGCGCTGGAGCAGAGTCCTGTTGGAAGATCCATCTGTGTTCATTGAAAAGGGTATTAGTCAAACCCGTCACAACACTCTCTAGCACATCTTCTTGGTAAACCTTTGCACCAGTTTTTACGCCCTTTTCACAGAAATGGAGGTATGTGACACCATGGTGAGAGACCCCTCACCAAACCATTACGGAAACAGGATCATGGCCACTTTGAACCCTTAGAACATTTTTTTTTTCGCTTCCTTGGATGAAGTGGCATAAATCTTGTCATTTTGTTTCTTGAAAACTTCTTCCACGGTAAAAATGTTCACGTCCGTAAATAGAATGTTTTCATGGCCATTGTCCGCGTGCCACTGTAAAAGTCACTTGCATCTTTCCAGCCTAATTTTTTTTAATTCAGGTGTTAGAAGATGACCCGTGGACCGACGATAGGCTTTCATATGCAGATCATCTCGAATCAGCCAAGACTAGGATCTGGTTGATATATCTAATCCCTTGGACATGATCTTCTGCTTCCTAAGGGGATTTCTTCGAATTCGTTCACGTACTGCCTTTACTACCGCACTCGTATGGACGCGGCGCGGGCGACCACTTCTTGGCCTGTCCTCTACTCCAGACAATTCGCCGAAGCGGGCAATAGCGCGATAAACGAATATTCTTGATATTACGATTGGTTTTAGCAACTCGAAAATGTGGCCAGCACTCTTTCCGCACTTATGCAACGCTATTACCGCGACTCGATTCTCTTTTACGCCCCACTCCATGTCCACAATAGTTCGCAAACTTAAACCAAACTGACTAGTATTCTTCACTGATCAGTGCATGTGTTCGGAAAAAAAAAGTTAACGGTTATATTCCCGGAAAAAGTTTTGAACGATAAGCGCTGGAAATTGTGTAACAGAACTTATGGCAGGACTAAGTAAAGAATTTAAATCATAGAAGAAAAAAAGTGATCAATACATAAATCCTATGCATCCATATTCAATGTTAATAACATAGTCCCTATTGAATGCTATCGTACTCTGACATAAGATCTAAGAGTTTGTCAAAAGATCATAAGCTGGTTTTGCGAACCAAACAACTGTTATCTGCCTTAACAACTGTTATCTGTTAAATTTCATTGTCGTCTATAATTAATATTGACATGGCCACTGTATAGGGGTTAAATACCCAAGGACCTGAGCATTTCTGATTCGGTTTCAAAGACCAGTTTTCATCGTTACATAAGAGCATATTAAATTAATTTGCCCAGGCTCTCCAAAAATTTGAAATGAATAAAAGAACATCATGAAATTCACGATAATTAATATTCCAGATAATACCACAAGCACAGTGTTTGTTCCTAACTTATTACTATTAGACAATGGCGTGGGGCAGTGGGTAGCGTGTCAGCCACTGACGCGCGTTGAGCGAGCTCCGATCCCAATAAAACCAACGCCATCGAATGTTTATTTCGCAACTTCTCTCCTCGGCAGGGTGCTGGCAAAACCCGCCGCTTCTTGGCTCTCGCCGCCCGGAATCGGCATTAAGCTGTAGGTCCTGTTCACTTGTGTGAAAAACAAATCGCACACAACATAAGTGAATAAGAGAAACTTGTCTCTCCATGACATGTAACGTCATCTAAAGTACAGGCGTACAGTACAGTATAATGAACTACTAATTGTGTCTAAGTGCTCCAACAGATAACAGAAGCCTCCCAAAAAGAAAAAAAAGATATGACAGTAAGGAAATGCAATTGTTGTTAACTTAAGAATTTCTTTAGAATCTCTTACTGGTCCTTTCCTGGTAGAAATACGAATTCGACTAATATGGCGGGTTCGCAAATTTTGTAGTCCTGTGTTTTGTTGCCCCTCTTCTATGTTCGATCCGTTATATCGAATAATAATAATAATAATAAGATGTTTTCGAGTATAATATATGCCACGAATGTACATGAGTCATATCGACTCGTTAATTTGAATTTTAATGATCTTAGGCTTTCAGAGGCTTTTTGTGGCTTGTTTTATGCTTCCGTGCTTTACGTACAGCAATATTTTTAAGTCTTTATATAAGAAGAAGTGGAAGTTTTATTTCCTCCTTTTGATTATTATATAAAAGTTGTTAACAAAAATGCTTTCCAAAATCATAGGAAATAAACTCTCATCCAATCGATCAAGAATGGAAATGCGTTTTAACATAGATATTATTACTAAAAAGTAATGCTAAGTTACTCACATCATTAGTTTATGGGTTTTGTACATTTGTCCGTTTAAATTGTCCCTGTTTGACTCCCATTTGTTATTGGCCACACCATCTTATGGATTTTTTTTATTAAGTGTAACATCATTTATTTTTTTGTTGTTTATTTGTCTGAACGCATTTTTAATTATGTTATCATTTTGGGTTTCCATTTATTCTTCTTCGAAAAGGCGATGCATTTTCGATGAAAACTTATCAAAGTAGCACTAGCTTAGCAACATCTCCAGCTGTCAGCAGTTACTCTTTATATAGCAACGGTAATGGATTCGCAATCACCAACAAAGAGTGTTCAGAGAGTGATGACGAAGAGAGCGAAGAGAATACTCGACTTTAAAACACAAAACAATATTAATTACCATGTCAATTATGTACACACAATAAATGAAACGCAACCATTTTACAAACTTTAATTCAATAATTCAAAAACAAAAATTTACAAACACTAAGCAAAAATAGATAAACACAGGATTAAGATGTTTAAATCATTTTCGATTTGTTCCCTTTTTTTTATCTTTACAAAAAAAGAAATGCATTTTTAGACTTAGTTGTTTATTAAATATTCATCTTTAAATTATTATTTGCAATAGACTTGCTTGTTATATATAACACAACGAATTAATGTCGAACCTATTTGATATGCATGTAATGTAGAATACGTATCAAGAACGTCAAACTATTTTTGCCAAATAAGTTTCATAAATTATCAGATTTATATTTTACATTAGCATTATCTGGTTGTTTCCTTGTTTCTGATAACCAGTTGATACAAAACAAATGAGTTAACTTATTATTGTAATGTAGCTACATATAAATTCATCCGTAATAATTAATATTTTTATATCGTTAATTGAGAAATGAGAACAAATATAAGTAGTTTTTTACCTGACGCTTGTTTTCGTTGTCTAAAACTAATTAATATACTTTCGTTATATTTTTTTTCTATTTTTAACCTTCTCTTAATTTTCAAATCGAAAAATATTGTTTATGATATTAAATGAAACAAAAAAAAAACAAATTAAAAATACATTGTTTATTGTATTATATTTATTATATTGTTTCCTTTTCAATTGGTTTTTATATGTTGGATTTCAAAATTACTATTTTCTTATGGGGAATAAATAGTTACTCTTAACGTGCCGGAGGACTCGCACTCAATTCGAAGTTCGCTTGCAGGTACATCAGTGGCATCGCATGGATCGTCAGAGACGTTTTCCGTTGAGGACAATAAGTAAGTAATTTATATTTTATTATGTTATATTAAAATGTCAGGCACTTAAAAATATTTTAAGAAACATATTACTTTCGGTGACCGTTGTTGATTATTGTTCACACATATATATGACCTCAAATTACCACACAATGATATGTACCACCCATACGTAGTACTGTTCTTTCTTGAAAATTATATTACACCTAACAGAGATGATGGAACGAAGCTTTGACTCTTCCAATTGGCTGTTACGCCACCCATAAGATTATATTGGGATCTAAAATAAGTTCCCGCTGTTTTCCAAAAGATGACGTTTCCAGAACTACATCTACAAGGAAGTGCTGTAGACAAATTTGAACTTCGGTGTATGTTAGTTGACCGAAGTGTAAACAACTTTCTTCTTATTCAGAATCGAGTTTCGTGCCAAGAAAAGAGTTTTTGTCGGAAGTATTAAACGAAACGACATGCATAGATTGGTATCAAAACCCCAAAAATAATAAGTTTGATGTTGAGAATAAAGAACGCTCTGGCGCACCCAAAAGGTTTAAAGATGAGGAATTGCTGACATTATTTCAGGTTATAGCGATGCACACCATCCATTGAACTCTACTTAGAAGTTTGGCATAGCTAGATCTACACGGTGTCGGACACCAGACTAAGCAGCCGTACATTAATATACGAGTAGGTCTAACAACCGCGGTACACAACCAGTGTGTGATATGGGGTTTGATACCCAATCTGGTGCCCAAGGCTTTTTTGCAAGTCTACGAGGGTGGTCCTATAAGTACTTAGACTCACCGCCAGATGGCGCCAATGTCGCAAGAGCAACTTACTATCGTGTAGTACATTTTAGTAGACAGCTACTGCCGGATCGGACTCGTAGTTTTGTTTTGACCGCGTGTGGAAGCGGGAGTGTCCGCGGATTTTAGAAAGATGGGAAAAGAGCAATACCGGTCGGTGATTCGGTTCTTGTTTTTGGAAGGGAAATCGCGCAGCGAAATCAAAGAGCGTTTGGATGCTGTGTACGGTGACTCTTCTGCTTCGATGGCGACCATCAAAAATTGGTTTAACGAGTTTCAACGTAGTCGCACGTCGGTTTTTGATGAGCCGCGTCCAGGTGCCCCGTTTGCTCACTCCGGACAACAAGCGCAACCGTGAGACCACTTCAAAGCAGTGTTTGACGCTATTTAAGCTCAAACCGAAGGAGTTTTTGCGTCGTTTCGTGACAGTCGACGAAACATGGAGCCACTGGTACACACCAAAAACCAAGGAATAGTCGAAACAGTGGACTTCACCCGGTGAACGTGCTCCGAAAAAGGCGAAGACTGTCCCATCGGTCGGAAAAGTGATGGCCACTGTTTTCTGGGATTCACAAGGTATGATCCACATCGACTACCTGGAGAAGGGCAAAACGGTCACAGGGCTGTATTATTGGGCCGATTCGACGCCGAATTGAAGAAAAAAACGGCCCCACTTGGCGAAGGAAAAAGTGCTGTTCCACCATGATAACGCACTGGCTCACACCTCCACCCTCGCCACCGCCAAATTAGTCGAATTGGGCTGCGAACTGCTGCCCCATCCACCGTATTCTCCAGACTTGGCCCGCGACTTCTTTTTGTTTCCAAACTTGAAAAAGTCACTCGCCGGGCAGAAATTTCAGTCGAATGAGGAGGTCATCGCCTACTTTGTAGACGTCGAGAAAATGTATTTTTCAGACGGGTTAAAGAAGTTGGAGCATCGCTGGGTCAAGTGTATCGAACTAAAAGGAGACTATATTGAAAAATAAATCGCCATTTCTCCAAAAATGTTTGTTTCATTTGTAGACTAAGTACTTATCGGACCACTCTCGTATAGCGCAATAGTTGCTTTTTTGATGTGTTCTTTCGCATTCAATTCCTACCTGGGCTTCCTGTCGAGTATCACGCCAATGTATTTGGTGTGGTCTGCGAACCTAAGGTAAGTCCCATTGCGTTTTGGTGGAGTAATTTGAGGAATCTGCCGTTTTCTTATGAATAAAACTAGCTTAGGCCTACTTCCATTAAATCTCTGAATGTTGGGGGGTGTTTTCCGCTGATTGCTAGTGCAGTATCGTCTGCCTACGCAATGACATTGCACCTCCGCTCCTCCAGGCATCGGAGTAATTCGTTTGCAACTAGTACCCACGACTACGGCTATAGTACTCCTCCTTGTGGTGTACCACGTTTTACTGCCCTTTTTGTGTGGTAGCAACCGAAATTCGTTGTTTGATCCAAAGTATTATATAACCATTAATCCCTAGCTTGCTTAATGCACTGATGAGGGCTAGTGGTTTTATATTGTTAAAAGCTGCTTCAATATCGAGTAAGGCAATCATGGTGAATTCTTTGTTGGAAAGTGATTTTTTAACGGTTCCAACTATGGCATGTAGAGCCGTGTCTACCGATTTCTCCGTACAATAAGCATGTTGGGATTTCGAAAGCATGCTTTTTGTAGGTTTCCGCGAATGTACAGGTCAACGAGTCTCTCCAGCATCTTGATATGAAAGGAAGTGAGACTGATAGGTCTGTAGTCTTTTGCAGTTGTGTGAAAGATTTTTCAAGGCTTTTGGTATAAATATAACATTTACTTCCATCCAGGATAGTGGTATATAATCCCCCCTCTAGGCTGGATGAGAATAATACTAAAAGCCACGCTTCGAGATAGCCGTAAGCACGCTGCATCTCTACCAGGTAGATTCCATCCGTACCTGTAAGTTTGTATGGAAGGAAGCTGTCTACCGCCCACTGGAGTTTCCTTTTACTTACTACTTCCTTTGAAATGAACGGAAGACTCGGTATGAGTTGTTCAAAATTGTAGCTGCTAGCATCTGCGTTGTCGAGAAAGTGTGTACTAATCAAGGGTTATACTGACTCTTCGCTAGTCACAGTTGCGGTGCCATCTGGTTTATTAATTAAGGGGGTATAGTGGAAGCCTTTGACAGTATCTTCTCCTTATTTTTCTCTTCTATTTCTGAGCAAAAATTACGCCAGGATGTCCTTTGCGCCTTTCTTGTCTCACTTTTATATAGTCTGAGGCTGTTCTTGTAACGGTTCCAGTCCTCTGTTCCTTTTTGATTTTTTACTTTGTCGAAAATCCGTCTGCTTTCCTTTCTAAGGGTACCAAGATCTGCAGGGATTTAGTTCCCTTTGCTGGACTACTATTTAGGCAAAACTTTAGAGAGGATTTATTGATTGCTCCTGTAACTTTAGTCGCCAGACGTTTAATGTCTGCATGCGACTTGGGGCTACTTAATTGCGCGGAGTCAAGGGCGCGTTTAAGGTTAGCCTCATATTTATCCCAGTTGATCGGTTTAGGATTCCTAAAAGGTATTTTAGGTGGGATCTGAAAGTTTAAATGAAAGCGAATGTTAAGGTGATCAGTTTGCAACCGAGATATTGGAATAATTGGATACCAAAGGTATATCTAAAACTTCCTGCCTGTCTTGTTACAAAGATGGGCCTATTGCCCCTATTACAAATAACAAAGTCTGTGTCTATAATGTAAGTAAGTAATACTTCACCTCTTTTGATGATATTGCTACTGCCCCAAATAGTAATCGCGTCGCATCCCATCAGTACTGGTGTTTTCAAAGGCCCGATATTGTCGTAAGGCAGGTATGCCTGCTGCAGAAAGATTTACTTTGAATAAAGCATTCACAAAAACAGAACTCATTCACCTAATATACTAGTATTTATAATGTAAGAAATGTAAGGTGCGATTTTGATAGGCCGCTTTATTCCTGAGGATATACATATGTATGAATTTGAAAAACTGTTTAAATCGCGAATATTGGTATCCTGTCCAGACAACAGAAAACAAAGTAATATTATTTTTTCTGAGGTAGTATATGTAGGTATGAGACTTATGAAATACGAGAGCAAGTGTTGTTAAATGTGTTGTAGATGAATCTCAATTTCCTAATTGTGAACATATTACATTCGATGTAGCCAAGAATGTAGAACAAGTTCTTACGGGATCACTATAAACGTTAAAACTTATTATTTTGTTTATTATCCGTTGTTTTATTATTTTTATTCATTTTGTCTTGGCTGGAATTAAATTTTCGTTTTTTTCATATTATTTACATATACAAAAACCCTCATAAATTTCGACACAATAGTTTTTAATAACATTAAATTCTTACCAAAATATAAATACCATAAAAACATAATTAGAAAATAAGTAAACTCCTGTTATTAAAATTGTTTAACTGACCTAAGTAATTTTATAAAAATTTAAAAATAATAGGGAACGAACACCCCGCAGAACTCTCCCTTTCGAGAAAGCAGGTTCGAAAAAGCACCATAATTTAGTAAATTTGGTAAGTTATTAGTAAACTGTGTGTGTCTGTACGCCAAACTAGAGAAGATAGGATTGTGTTTAAGCATGATCGTTTTTATCAAATTATTATTTTTTTATTCTTTTATTCTTTTCCATGTTCAATGTACATGTACAAATGCACAATTACTCAGACAAATAAATATAATAACATAATCATTAATTGGGAGTTATTGTTATGTTGTTAAACTCCTACATCCAGGGGTTACATCGTGCTTAGGGTCTGTTGTAATTTCTTATGGGTTCTAAACAGATAAATGCCGCTTTTGATGTATTTGAGACGTGAGCTCGTCTCGAGTTTATGTCGATGGTTATGCTCCAGTTAGAGTTAGTTCAGAAAGACCAGTTTGGCTCTCTAATCCAATTTTAGATTAGGGGCACTTGGAACTTGGTACTTGCTCCGACTTACCTAACTGACTTCTATGTCAGTAATTCTGTGTGTGCAGATTCTGCACAATCTTTCTCAAATCTACTTGAATGTCCTTAAAACTTGGGGAATACAGACTTTAATGGTATAGGTATTTGCCCAGGAGTAATTTGTCCTGTTTTTAACCATTGTATTTTCTGAGTTCCTGAGTGCTTATTTGATGGTGTGATTTTTCACCTCGCAGCATGATTCAAGTGCCAATATTCTAGTTTGTATGTGAGGTGTACTTTTTTTTTTTTGTTTCGTTGGACCACTCAAACGCAAATACTGATCCATGGTACTGCCAGACAAATACCTTAGATGGCGTTACACCTCATGAGCCCGAGCCAAGCTTCTCTCATTCACTTGTGTTATGTCCGATTTGTTTATCACACAAGTGAACGGGCCGAGAAGGGAAGTTTTGCCAGTACCCCGCCAGGGGGAGAAGCCGCGAAATAAACATTCTATGGCGTTGGTGTTATCGGGATCCGAACTCACTCATCGCGCGTCAGCGGCCGACACACTACCCTCTACTAGAAGGTTAATTTATTATTAGATATAGAGACTGTTTAATGAAAATATAGGTACATTGGTATAATACATTTCATACTCATTTCCTCATATTAATCTTTTAATAAGTTGAAATTGATTCTCTCCTTGTTCAAGCATCACCAACGTTTGCTTGGATCTTTTAATTAGCAATTCATTATAATGAAATTTATTTGTATTTTCCATAAATGTCTTTATGCATGGCTCAATGGAGGCATTAGCTTTCATAAAAATCAACTTTTGTAAATTTACCTTTTTTTTTCATTATAATTTTATATAATTTAAAATTATATAAATAATACAGTAAGTATTAATTTTAATTTATATATGTTCATTATTTTCTTTCGTGACTACAGCATACATCTGAAAACAGCTAACGCCCTAAGAAATACTCAGAGAGAATTGCTTTTAACCTGACAGCCTTTACCTTCATTGAGATGATCGAAGTCGCTCTCGGCCTGTGTCGTTGCTTATATCTTCGTCATTTAGTCTTTTATTCAGCAATTACAAAAATACATGCTATTGTAGACATGCATATAAATAATAAAAGTTTGAAAGTTATTCCCTAGGGAAGTATTTTATTGTACAATATTGTTAACAAGAAATATATTACGATATGAAAACATGTAGCAACAAAGCGTTCAACAAATAAAATTTAAATACAAATATTGTAAAATACATGTACTATATGCTCCATTGACACATTATCACTTCAGAATGAGAAAAAATGCAGAATTATTGGAAGTTCAAACATTACTGGAAAATCAAATGTACTTTTACGACTTTGTTTTTTTTTCTTTTTGTTTGCTTTTTTACATAAAAAAATGTAAATTTAAATGGTTTGTAAAAATAAAGAAAAACACTGAAATCAACACTGACTAGTTTTAGATCGCAAAAAAATATTGAACAATAATTGAATACGATTGTGTTTTCCATCTTATCCCTTTTAAAGATTAGATAAATACTTATAATAAACGAGAACATAAATACTGAATATTGTACTCTACAATTCCATCGCCAACTCCTACAAGAACTGAACATTCACTCGCTGATGTGTGTGATAAATATTCACAAAAGCCAGGTACGCAGCATTTTATGTTCCGCTCAATATTGTTACAACAATGTAGAAATGTTTCGTACCTCATTTATATCGAACACTATCCTTACACACATGTCGCGGGGTAAAATTCAATCTTGATGCTATCTTAGTTTTAATAACCCTGTCGAAATCAGTTTTAATTTCTATTATGATTGAATATTAATAAGTTAGAATACAATCAATCTTGCATGTCCATAATTTTGTAGCGTTATTATTACTCAATTTATATGTTTTTTTTTCTTAAAAACTGTTGTAATATGTTAAAATGATTCTTCATAATGTACTTTCCAGAATTCAATCAAACACAACTTTCCTTTGTAAAGAGACTTGAGTCCAAGAAAGCTTCATTTATTATTTCTTTCTTTTCAAAGTGAAACCGACTAAAGCAGTGTGTTGTTTTATGAAATAAAATAATTTCATTCGAAAATGTTCACCACTCCTAAAACAACTGGACACAATTTCAATTCACTTGCCTAAGACTAAAAAAAAATATTTTTAAAAAAACTTTAGTAATTTTGGTAAAATCACCCATTTATTTAGCAAATGTTATATGTACGCTTACATCTAAATTATAAATAATAAATTATATAAATTGTACAATTTTTGTCAAAATTGGCTTACATTTTCGATTTGGGACATATTTAATATAAATTTTAACCAACTGGTTATTCGAATACTTACACTTTCATACTTCTTATTTCTGAATGTGCAGAGTTCTATGAAATAAAATCCAAAGTTTTGATAATTTTTAAATTATGAATAAAGGAAATTACAGCATTAATAACCTGAAGTAATATTTGCCAAGTTTAAAGCTAAAAAAATCAGGTTATGATTTTCATTGTTTTAAAAAATAAAAATAATAAAATTATTGTCAGTGTACATACATATATATTCATCATATGCGTAAATGAATTTTTTTGCTTTTAATTGGAAAAGGAAACTCAAAATGCTTCCTTAGACTGAATAATTTTTACCTGCTGTAATTCCACTTTATGTCTACAGATATGATGGCCGTATATGGCTAAAAGTCGATTAATCATATCAATAAATATCGGTCACCATTGTCCGATATTGAGGGCCTGGCGCGCCTGGAAATCCACCTAAAATGGAATTGATACATAATAAAATGTTCATTCGCTAAAATATTCGATTGTCTTAATTTTTAAATAATTTCTGTTATATGATTAATAAATACACAATCAAAATATTTTATTTACTAGGAAATTAATGATTGGATACCTTATATTGTTTTAACCATTCTAATGAGCAGCAGAATTTGAACAGTTACATTTATTCGTCCATTAGAATAAGAAATGTGTAATTAATACTTTAAACTAAACAAAATGTGTGAGTCTAATATTTGGAGTTTATTATTGTGCCTAACACAAAAGTCAACATAATATTTAAGAACAAAAAATGCAATAAAATATTGATTAATAAACCAGAAGTAAACTACGTAAAAATAATAAAATTATTGAGTTTTCAAAAAAAAATGCTAACAAGTTAGATTTTCTTTCTTTTATTACAACGTACGAACTGCATGTGTTGTACCAATATACTTTTAATACCGTTGGGTTCTCATAACTCGGGCCTCGGGACATTACATTTTACGCTCTGCAAGTTATTTCTCCGCTCTTTCATGTTAAATCGAACAAAATCTTTGCCTAAAAAGACAAAACGCAAAAATGTAAATGACAATGATGTTATAAGAGCCGTCTGGAGGAGCCCGTACCCCCGGGAAACCGAAAGCGAAAACTTGTCGAATAGCGCTGTATACAATATTATCAATATTAATTTTCTCAAAAATATTTACCCCTGAAAAATTGCCAAATTTCATTTAAATGTAATCAAATATATAAAAAGGAAATGCACTTACATAAATGAAGTCATTTCTAGTTTAACTTTGTCCGAAAAGACACGTAAATTACGGAGAAGTCGTTAGATAAGTTAGACAATAAAATAGAGACAGCTTACGAAACATTAAGCAGGAATTCTAAAAACTTTTTTTTTTAAATATTGATAACAAGAATTGTCGAAAATGCCCTTAAATCACCTAAATTACGAAAAAAAACTGGGCAAGCCTAGGAAAACTACAGCTCATGAAGATCGGAAAATCGTCCTTCTTTCCTAATCCAACCCATTTATGTCTTTCAGGAATATTAGAACAGAGCTGGAGTTAAATGTGTTATCACGCACCATTCATCGAAGGTTTGTTGAAAATAATTTACCTGGCAGAATTGAGAAAAGCCAGTGTTGCAGACTAGATTTCGCTAAGCCCCATCTGAGTTGGAATGGGCCTAAAGGTATTAAGAAATGGCGATACGTACTATGGACGGATGAAACAAAAATGAATTTATTTGGAAGTGATGGCAGGCAAACGGTACGAAGACCAGCGTTGAAAGAATTTCATCCACGATATACGGTTAAACTGTAAAGCACGGCGGTGGAAATCTTAAAGTGTGGGGATCGTTTTCTTGGTACGGCGTTGGTGCAATTCCCCTTATTGATGGCAATATGAACCAGCATCAGTACGTATCATTTTTAAAGAATACTATGCTGCCATATGTGGAGGAAAACATGCCTCTTAGGTGGGCCCAACAACAGGCTAATTACCCCAAGCACACATCCAAGATAGCCAAGAAGTTTCTGGCAGAAGAAAATATTACTGTAATGAAATAGCCATCTCAGTCACCTGATTTGAATCCCATTGAACATCTACGGGGAGACCTCAAAAAGGCAGTTGGCCGGCATTAAGCGAAAAGTGAGACCGAGTTATGGGACTATAGGAATACAACGAGAGCGGTCTCAAATTTCCTTAGGTAGATGCCGTAAATTAGTGTACTCAATGCCAAAAAGATATCTGGCAGTAATCGCAAATAAAGGCCAGGTGACTAAATACTAAGTATTTTTATTTTAAATGTATTTAAAAAATATATAAACATTATGGATCAACTTGTCTATTTTTTTGTTCACCCCATTCCGTGAATTTATTTTCTTTTTTTGTAAATTCTTTACAAAGATTAAATTATTTTTTTTATTATTATGAATGACTTAAGTTTTCTTTTATGAAATTTAACAACTTTTTTTTTTTTTTTTTTTTGTTGGAGGCTTCTACTATCTGTTGGAGCACTCAGACACAAGTACTGGTCCATTGTACTACCAGACAGACACCTTGTCTTTATTGTATTTTCCCCGTTGTCCGGAGAAAAGTGAGGAGGGGCTTCAGTGATGTGGCGGCCCCAAGGGTGCGCCATCGTGCGCGAGCGAAGGCGGGACAGTCGCAGAGAAAGTGTTCTGCTGTGTCATCCTTCTCGCAACATGCAGCACAGGTAGGCGTCTCACTGATGCCAAGCACGTAAAGATGCTTGGCAAAAGTGTAATGGCCCGTAATGACGCCCGTTAGCCTTCTGCAATCATTTCTCCTTAAGGATAAGAAAAATGTTGCGGACTTCTTGCAGACGTCATATTTAGGTTTATTTAATTTTTTTCCGGTGTCTCTGACAGTATATCCCTTGCATTATAAACGTGCCTAAAGAAAACTTCGCTAAAATAAGATCACAAGGAATCATCAAGTAAAAATAACCAAGTTGAAAAATAACCAACGTGATTTTCCCCTCGTGACCCATTCACGTGTAATCGCATCTCTGGCACTAGCTTCTTACGAAGACATTCAGCCTTATCATGATAAAAAAAAAATATTTTTAACAAATTTTAAAAATAAAAACAATCAATAAATATCTGACGCTAAGAACATTTAAAGAGCTCAAAATCCCACCGTCGCCATTCGACTTCATACGCAGAAGTAACCAAAAACCCTTCTAAATTCTGTAGCCTAGTACATTCATCCCTATATACACCAGTACCTCTATGAACAAGTCTAATATAAGTATTACGAACCCCACGAATACTTTGCTAAATTTTAAATTTAAGTACCCGGGTGGCCCGCGGGATTAAGGGATTTAAACTCTCTTTTCATATGCGGCAGGTCCCGCTCACGCAACTTCGTTGCTCCGCTCGGGGTAGGTGCTGATCGTCAGGCAGGCGCCTATGTCATCAATACTCTTCATCTACAGTACCCTATAATCGATTGAACTATGCTAAGACCTTTGCTGGGTTATGGCAGAGGAAACGCAAAAAAATTTTTTTAAACATAAATTTTTTTTACAAATATGTATGTACATATTTCCAAAATTTTTTTCCCAACATAAATTTCACTAGAAATTTATTAATGTCGTTAACGAAAATTCCAAATTAAGCCTTAATATCAAAATCAGCGATATCTTCCAAAATTTGCTCGAAGTAGTCCTTGTCTTTGTATCTGCAAGCAAATTTCAAAATTGGAAAAAAGCAAATGGAACCACAAAAAAGTAAACACGAAAATAAAAATCTACCTCCGTCTCCACATGAACTCACCCAAATAGGAATCAACCATAGATCTGCGAGTCCCCGAATCTCGTTTATTCCTCCTCTTTGCGCACCGCCACAAACTTTCAATTTGCTGGGTGTGTGCACCGGTCTCTGAGTCCACGAAGTTTTCGGAATGGTTGACGGTGTAATGGGAAAAGTTCATTCCTTCCATTTCAGGAATCCCATCATATGCCTTCCACTTATCAGACATAATGGTGGTTCCTGGTTCAATACATGCACCGATCACACCTAATAAGGTCTCCTTCGAGCGATCTGGTACTTCTTCTTCTTTTCCTTTTTTTTTTTTCCGGCGTTGTTATGGTCAGAAGTGTAGGACCATAACCTTCCCACTTAACTGCATTCCTACTGGTCCGCTTGTGGGGTCCGCCGGTTTGACCTCAGAAAGTAGCGGCAGGCTTCCCGGTTTGGGATTACTTCATCGCTGAGGCCAATCAAATGCTGGTGTTTTTGCATCAATTGTTTTTCGGCCTGCCGTTTTTTTTTTTTTTTTTTTTTTTTTTTTTTTCGAGCGATCTGGTACTGCATATAAAAAACACTGTCCATCTTCTCTGCACACACTGCCAAAAACCCACTGGTGGGGATACACTCTGCCTCTTTTTTTTAGAATTTTTTGAACATTTTTTTTTTGTCTTTTCCCATCCCCAAATGTCCTCCATTGCATTTAGGAAGGATTATTAGGTACATCATTTGCACTCCTCTTGGAGTGATTCTGTTGGAGTGGTCCAAATAGAAAAGAACCAAAAATGTTTCCCCCTCAATGAAAGCTAGACTCCTCAAATACTATAATTCCACAGCAAATCCGTCAACATTCTAAAAAGAAAATGGATCTAGGCTCAAATTATGTCTTTCAATAAGACAACCACCCAAAGCAAATTGCTTACTATGTATATTAAAATAGCCCAAGCTTGAAACCAGATTTAAAATCGACCTATTAAAGAAACTCAACGACAAGAACGGAACCTTTTGAGCCAAGATTTCTGCAAAAAAAAAATATCGTAAGGGTGCCAAAATTACTAGAAGCCATTATTCATATTAAGGGTGGCGCAACTCGATACTGATAACCAACTCGACACCTTATTTTCATTTTTGTTCGAATTATTTTGGGTTTGTTTATTTCATGTTTACTTGGATTTAATAATATTTAATCTTGTGTACTAGGTTATAGATAGCAAGTGCAAAAATGTTTTTTTTTTTTCATTTTTCACGACTAACTAGTGGAATTTTGTTTGTTTCGTTAAAAGATTTCTTACCCAACTTGGGTGGAACGAAATTCTGTATTGAACAGTAGACAGATATGTTAAACATGGGCAGACAATTAAAAAGAGAATGGACAACGTTGCTTGCAATATACGAAAATCGAAACTTGGCATCACTGCTTGAATTTAAAAAAAATCGAGCATTTAATTGTTCAACTAGCTGTTCACTAAAATAGCAGTGTAGTAAGATATTCGTTGAATTTAAATGTTAAGTTTCGATTTTGAATAAAATGCTTTTAATACATTAGGGGTATGAGATATATAATATACATATAAATATATAATGAAATATAATTAGGAGTACAAACATAAATGTCCTAAGTTCAAATTAGCTAATAATAACCCGTTTATATCATCTAAGAAAATTCAGAAAAAATTTAGACTTATTTGCTGTAACTGTAAAAAAGAGACACATTGAAAGCAAGAAGTCTGCGAAAAGTCCTCCCTTTGATAATCAACATAAGATTCAACGGATACAATGCGCTCGATATCACAGTCACTGACGGCTGTCAAAACGGACAAATATTCTCTCATATAAAATGAGTCAATCATTTAAATATATGGCTCTAGTGAGCCAGGAAGTAGGAAGTATATATGTAAGAAGACCGACTTACGCAGATACCCATCTCGGCTTACCATTATAGAGTCATGGAATCAAAAAATAATTCAATGAGTTTCCATCGACTTTTTTTAAAACGTTATGTTGCCATTTGATGAAGAGAAAATATCCTTTGCCTTGACATTTTTGAACCATAACGGTCTTACGGATAAGGCATGAAAAGAATTGTTTGATGAGGATAAAGTGAATGGAACGTATTGACCACCTCAGCATTAAGACTTATGTCCAACTTAAAACCATTGGATTGACGCAAGGAAAAGCTTTTAAAAAAAGCTAAGCCCAAGAAAATATTTAGGATTTATGTGATGTGATGCCAAAAGCGTGGAGGCTCTTCCAGCGGGAAATGCCAGAGTTTAGTAAATTCTATGCCACGTAGGTGCAGGAAATTTGCGAAAAATAAAAGACTTACAACAAAATATTGGAGTTAGTCACAATTGATGCTGAAAACACTGAAAAAAACTAATCGTTTTGCATTATTTTTAAAATTGCTATCTTATCAAACACTAAAAGTGTGTTCTTTTCTCCTTTTTAAAAAAAAAAATCATAAATAAATTACATTAAGCATAAGTTTTTGCTTTTATATCTTAAATAGTTGACCAAACAATAAAATTAATTTTAGCGAATTGATGAAAAACATCTTTTAAATCTATTTGTGGGCTTATTGCTAATTTATATAACATAGCTGTAAATCCATAATTGCATTATGCACATGCACTATAATTTGCACGTAATGGGACATTTCCGTAAGCCGTCGTGAAATCATAAATAGTAAAGCTGATTTGTTTGAGATTTATGTACATAGTTTAAATTTAAATTAAAAAAATTCAAATCTTAAATCTGCATAACACCAAATGTTTTACGACATTCTCATGTCGCACTCATGATACGAGTATGAAAGAGCATGTATTTCTAGTTGAATTTCATTCTACTTTTAATCTCCAAAAGTTTTAGTACTCCATTTAAGTTTCAGCAATTTAAAATGTGACCAATCGCTTTAAAAATAAAACTGGGCTACTCGTATTTTGTAATAATTTTACATAGGTAAACCAACGAGGAAAATTTTAGAACACGTTCATATCCATCTACTACAATGGCAACTCGACCATCCGGCATCGGTCCAATATGTAGTGGAAAAGGTGCCTTCTGTCAAGCGCTGTCAATATTTTGCCAAATCCTTTACATTCAATTCACATTTATAAAAAATGACAAATTTGAATTAAAATGTTTAAGAGTTTGGAAAGAAGTCATATAAAGTTAATCTTGCAATTATGTACTGCATCGCAGCCGGCATGCCCGGGCTTGAAAACAGCCCGCACGCCCCATTCGAGGCGACATTATTCTGCCAACCAACCATCGGCAATGAATATATTCGACCGTAAAGCAAAGCTATTACAAAAGGAACGAGCCGCCAAAAAGTAATTTCAAAATCACTTGTAACACAACTGGTTTATAGTACGTTAACGAAATTCATATTTACACTTTGGATAGTCCAGACGTGGCACTCTATGATTATATAAAAGAGGAAATTGGCTTTGTTCTCTCCGATCGCATTTTTGACATAAAACGTGAATTCAGGAATGCAGCCGACATTGGTTGCAATCGAGGGTTCGTTTCTAGACATGTTTTAGCAGAGTCGGTGCAACATCTTATACTTTGTGATGCCAGTCCGACAATGCTCCAGCAAGCTGAAGGAACACCTGGATTGAAACTCACCAAATTAGAAATGGACGAAGAAGACTTAAACGTAACGTAATATGTCAAATACCCATTCCAAATACAATTAAACATTCTTTAAATCATTATATTAGTTCGAAGAAAACTCATTAGATCTCGTAGTATCAAATCTGAGTCTACATTGGGTCAACGACTTGCCCGGCTGTTTTAGGAAAGTTAACCAAGCACTTAAACCTGATGGTGTGTTTATTGCTTCGCTGTTTGGTGGCGACACATTGTTTGAATTGCGATCTTCATTACAACTTGCAGAGTTGGAACGAAAAAATGGCATATCCCCACACATATCACCCTTCACTCAAGTAAGAAACTTAAATTATGCAAACATTCCAGAGTAATATTCTTTGAACAATTCTCAGATTCGTGACATCGGGGCCATACTTAACACTACAGGATTTACAATGCTAACCATAGACACCGATGAATTGGTTGTGGGGTATCCGAGTATGTTTGAACTAATGTGGGATTTAAAAGGGATGGCAGAAAACAACGCGGCTTTCAACAGACCCACTCACATCAGTAGAGATACTCTATTTGCTGCTAGCGCTATTTACAAAGAACTTTACGGAAAAGTTTGTCAAACCAGTATAATACAACCCGAACTCTCTCACTATCCATTCAATTTTAGGAGAAAGGTGTATCTGCAACCTTTCAAATCATCTATTTTGTGGCGTGGAAACCTTCTCCTGATCAGCCAAAACCCTTACCCCGGGGCAGCAGTGAAGTTTCGTTCAAGGATTTGGGAAAAATAATCGAAAACAAAAGCAAAAGCAAACCTTAAACGTTTAATATGTGACATATATACTTGAACGTGTCCAAGAGTTTGCTCTTTAAATAAACCAGATAAATATTCCACTTAGTTTTTAATTTATACAAATAAATCCTAAGTGAACGGGAGGTATTGTGCAATTCATAACAGACAAAACTGGCAATATTTGGGTAATATTACTGCTATAAGCAAAGCATGTATATTTCTAAACCCAGTACAAAGTAGACCGATTCCGAGCGTCTTCTCTTCAAAGTAATAAGTAAAAAAAAACTTCTTTAAAGTAAAAAAAAATGTAATTACATAAAATGACAAAATTAGCATTCCAGAAATTGTTTACTTCGTTAATTTTATTGTTATTAATTGCTATCTTAATCATTAACTTCTCGATGAGTTGCTTTAGATTCTAGGTCCGTACAAGAGTACGTAGGCACAATGCCAATCACCTCCTCCAGAGAGTCGAAGTATATCCTCCGTTGCAACAGGCGAAACCACGTCATCATCAAACTTCATCCACATATCCTTGCTTTGACGAACCCAAGCCACATAATGGCCCGAGGAACTAGATCGCCCTTTATGAGTGAGCACAGCCTGCAAAGAATAATAACCAGAATTATTGCTACCGAGATCATCTGGAAAAGAGGAAAGTTCTGCCGAAACATTTGTGCTCGGTTTGTCATCCGTTTTCTCCATTTGTGCTTCCTTCATTTTCTCAATATTAGCGTCTTCCAATTCCTTGATCTTTTCTCTCATAGGCGTTAAACTAGCCTGCAACTGCGGAGCGCACAGCTCAAATGCATCGAAATCAATGGGGAATTTGATATCCTTCAAAACTTTTGCATTGATACCTTCTTTGCCTTTATATTGGAAACGAACGAACTGGATAGTCAAATAAGCTGGCAAACGACTTATCTTTGACGATCTTACATAAATGGCATCTCTACCCAATGCTTCGGAAAACTTCGTTAACTGCTCTTGCATTTTTGATTTAAGACCAGTATACATATGCTTGACTTCCGGTGAAATGAAGCAACTGAGTTGCAAGAAGTTTTCTTTGCTGACACTTGATGGTTCGTCTGGGCATTCGTTGCATTTCATTTCCACATCGAAACAACCACCGAAAAATTGTTCAATGAACGAATTGTATTTCTTTTCCTGCGCATCGTTCGGTTTAGCTGGCAGTTTTTGTTGCAGCATCTTCAAGAGCTCTGACCAGCATTCATTAGCGTCTTGCTGTCGATAAGTCCCACTGCCTTCACTTTGCGAAAACTGCGGAAACGCAGTATGCAAAGTTTGTAAAAGAATTATCGGAGTGACCGTGTTGCCTTTATCTAGCTGAACAAAGAGCGATTTCATAGCTGAAGTAATTCTGTGACCAGCAGACGAATTGCTATCATCACTAAATTTCACTAAAGCTTCCCGTAGCTCGGGAACCGATTTCAGGCATTGAATGGTTGCATTCATATAACATGTATTTCCCAAATTCGTAAGCCCAGCCGGCAACTCCAAGGCGGTAGCCAATTCCGATTCATTCATATCTTCAATGAATTTAGTTGGCTCTTGCGGTTTCTCTGGGACTTCTTCTTTTGTACCCAGTAAAAGTAGTGCTGCACCTTCCTTCAACTGAATATTCCATTCATTATCCTTCAGTTGACAACCTTTAAACATTACTTTTTGCCTATCGGGCTGAACACCAGTCAAAGTATAAAGTTGAGCTTTAAATAAAATTGGTTCCTCATCGGTATTCACTTCAATACCAGGAAAGTTTTCTCTTCCCCATTTCACTTTTACTTTAAACGAAGGCATTTTCCTTTCACTATTTAAACTCTAATCTCAAGTACAACTATATGTATGTATTTCTTTACAAGCACCTTTCCAACTAAATAACCTCAACAAATTGTACCCCAAGTTAAGAATACGTCAAACTCACAGCCTATTTCCAACAATTTTATGTTAAAGCGAAAATGACGAATCAATTATTCATTCAGCGCTGGCTGTCACTTTATCGCTGCGGCATCTTAACAACTGAACGCGCTCGGTTTATTAGACGCATCTAACGCATCTGCTAAACAAATAAAATTATTAACGACTGCTTTCATCGGCTTGTTAAAATATATGTGTATAAATATGGAAACAAATTGACAGAATGTAAAAAACCGATGAGAAATTCAAATTGATCAAATATCGATATGCTTCTGTCATTGGCGTTAGTGAAATTCTGAGGCCAAGTGAAGGTCTGTGGAGTTATTACAAGCCAGACTGACACCTCCGACTTAAAATGGCCGCTGTTTGCCTACAAACTGATGGGAACCCGATAAGCATGTCAAAATTACGACAATCATGTACTTATTGCTAAAGCTCAATATTTATTCAAATAAACTCAATGCATCAAAATTAAATGAGCTCACATACATATATTCTCAGATAGGAACTCGTTTGTAACGGGTTTGGTCGCTAGGAACCTGGATATCAATTTAAATAAAAGGGTATCGCAGGAAAAGACGTACAAAAGAATTGTAAGTCCCATTTAAAGTGATAGGTCTCAGTCCGGTTTCTGGTATGAAGTGTTACTGTGTTTATCTCCAGATAAACGGTGCTGACTTGCCAAAACTGAAGCGTGCGACTGTCATAAAGTTGCTTGCCATAAGACACGGATAAAATATTCAGAAATTTATATTTCCAAATCTATTTGGGAAAAAATGAATCTTCGAATGTGTGAAGAACGTCCCACGTTCTTTTACGGTTAATACCCGAAGCAATGATGCCAGCAATGCAAATTGATCAACGTCCCATGCAAGAGGCATTATTCTTTTTAAGTTCAAGGCAGTCTGCTAAATAGAGCCCGAACATGTCGAGCTTGATTTGACCTGAACGTTCTCTAAACGTTGATTTCTTTATGTCGGCTATCACACGTTGGCTCGTGAGGCACGGCTCTTTCTTGAATTTTTTCGGGTTAATTCTGTGAGACGAATGGTATGTCTGGTATTTTACGCTGCAACAGTAGCCAAGACTCAAATATACTGCCACAGTGATGCTCGGATAGGCTTCTCCGTGCATTTTTTCGAAATTTCCTTATCTCTTTATTCTTTGTTTTGAGAAGTTGCTTTACATGCGTTTCAAACTTTGAGGTGTGCAGTTACAAGTAAGTGAAGAGTTACGTAGTGCTATTTTGAAAATTAGTGATGATGACTGAAGTACTGTAACTATCCATACATTCGAGAAAGGTGTTTGCATAAATTCATTTACTTTCGATTTCATTTTTATTATAGGCCCCTATTGTGAGTGTCGATCAGCGATCGACTCGACAGTTGTCGATTGATTCCGGATTTGGTATTGTTTAACTCATTCGATGGAGAAGTAGACTATTGTGAGTAATTACGCGAATATTGTGAATAAAAACATGAATATTGTGAATACGTCGTTTTTTGACAGTTGTTTGTCTATCGTTTATTTATTTCATCAAAGAAATTCAATACTCCAAATCATTCCAATATTACTCTTGTTGTTCTTAATTTCACCAATTTGTCCCATGCACACATTGGAGGTCCATAACCATTTAGTTTTGTATTTAATCTTTCCCATCTGTGTTTTGCTTGTGCTGTGTATTGCTCCTTGAGCAATATAGGGATTTGCTTCCATGAACGAAACAAGAAGCTCTAATTGTGTTTTTTTTTTGTTCGTAACCTGCTTTGACCTGTATTAGAATTTCATAAATGCTCCATAAATTTATTATTTTAATTTATTACATTAAAATTACTACATTTCGTACGCACAAAAAATATATATTTCTTTAATCGTTGCGATCAGTATTTTGTGATCGAAAACAAGCGAGTGTCAAATTGACAATAGTCGATCACAATCGACATTCACAATACCAACATCTGCAATCGATGATCGATAAATGGCGATCATCGATCGCTGATCGACACTCGCAATAGGGGCCATAGTATGTATATTCAGAAAGAGTTCGCTAATAAACGTCTACACTGAATAACACAAATAGATGCGCAACACTGCAAAATAAAGGGATGCTTCATGTAACTTGAAATGTCAGTTCAAAAGTACCTCGTTAAAAATATGCGACGTGTAATACCTGACTATCACACGCTGGCTCGTGGGGTATGGTTCTTTTTCAATTTCCTTTTTTTTTCCTCATCTGTTAATTTGATAGTTCGTTCGTTTTTCATTTTGTATACGAAGTGTTCGCGTGGGGTGTAGATTATTGTCGTAATGATTTTTTTTAATTTGGTTAATTCTTATTTGTTTTCTGTATATGAATTCAGAAAACTTACAGGAATTTCCACACTTGTATTAAAATTAATTCGCAATTATATATAATTAGAAAACAAATGTCTTTACTTTTTGCATATTTGTATATTGCGGTGTTGACAGAAAATATTGTACATTCGGAAGAAGAGAAGTTGATCGGAACATCACAACTTTGGCTCTTATATGCCCCCAAAAGCCAGATCCACTTTTTCTATTTTTTTCCACTTTCTTTAACTTTGAGGAGAATTGGTTCCTCAACGTCTGAATTTTTTTGATCATATCGATAGTCACCGAAGGAAAATGTCTGCAGAGACTACCGAAGATTGTCTGGTAGGAGCCACATCTCTTGACTCCGTTTAAATACTCCCTTCACGTTGTGACAAGTCTAGATGCATCACATACAACATTATAAGATGTAAGGGCAACATCTCTTGTCCAGACACTGTCCATTATATTTACTCCACAAGCGACGAAAATGAATGAAAGAAAATTAAAATATAACGAACAAGAGAAAGGAAGAACGTCAAAATGAGCCAGAAAAAAATCGCCCGCGACTCACGGGGGGTTTTATTTTCCATCCTATTTCAGCTTATCTCCTGTCTCTTACGCACTTGTGTGAGTCGTGAGGTAAACGTGTAATAACCGACCATTTACTTTAATTTGATTATCTGTCATATGCCGAACCCACACCGAAGACGACTAAACGTTTTTTTGTCGCACGACAAATAGCTTCAATGGACATTTATTCCCACAGCTTATCCACTAAACTTTTATTAGCATGGTCTGTAGAAGTATAATTATAAATTGCGTTCCTTTGTCGGCTATCACATGCGGCCTCACGATTCACGACTCACATAGGATTAAAAGAGAAAGGAGATGAGTGCGAATGAGATGGAGAATTTAATTCCCGGTGAGTCGCGGGCGAAATTCTTCACGACTCACATTGACGTTTCTCTTTCTCTTTGTTCGTTATTTTTCACTTCCATTTCATTTCTTTTCGTACTTTGTGGGGAATGGACGCAATCATGTCGGATGTTGCTTGCAGAAAATGCGTAGAGCTCTACTTTATCTCACGGAGACAACTTCAAAATGAAAAAAAAAGTAGGCGCTCGGCTCACGGAATTTAAATTGAAAGAGGAGATGGAAAGTGAGTCGTGAGTCGTGAGGCCGCATGTGATAGCGCTCGCCTCACGGAATTCAAATTGAAAGAGGAGATGTGAAGTGAGTCGTGAGGCCGCATGTGATAGCCGACTTTGCTCAATCAAAAATAGTAGCTTCCATCTTCGCTTCACAAATTGGCAATGTATTAGATTTCGTAATGAACAGATTTCGACGTGCTTTTTTGATTTGCCGTGTTGTACTCTGTTTATTTTGTCCGGTGTGGATTGACCGCTAAGGAAGTGTGTAATTTTTGGCAACGACACGTGTTCGCAATACGTTTCTTGCGATCGGTGTGAGTTGGCTATATGCCGTATAAAATGGACATCGGTGCAACGAGCACGGCCGAACAAAATGTTTTGTCGTGTTGCGTCCCCTTTGGTGTGCGTTGGCTCATAAGATGCAACGTATTTTTGTCGTACACGACGTTTTGTCGGCGTCGGTTTGGGTTCAGTCATGTGGTTATATTGGTTAGCACTCAAAATATGGAAACTGTAGTTTGCGGGTGCCCTTTAACAGATAAAGAGAATAAATAACCAAAAAGTAAATTGCTGCACCAAAACCATTTGAGAAGTGTTAGCTTCCTGGTGAGAACAAGAATCCTTTTCGTTTTCTTGTTATCAAATGGGTCTGCTCAGCTCTTACAAATCGTCTCTGCGAACGAAAAAGCTGTTTTCACTGAGGTTGTTCCGGACTGAACCGGACAGAAATGTACACGTTTTCGAGTTCAATGAGAAAAAATTCTGTCCAAAAGTGTTCTGCTTTGTGTTCAGTGAGGGTGTTTCGAACAGTTCAGAACTCGATTTTATGCAACTACTCTTGAGTCAAAACATCCGTCAAAAGAGTCGAAAGCAGTTGTCATTGGAAAAACACAGCTCTCCGCTTAAACATTCATATCGCAGGAATCTCTTGTTAACGAGTCATTAATTACACTAATTTCGCTGTCAGTGCCCACCAACGCTTCCAAAATAATTTTATTTGAATTCATTTTATTCTAAAATATGTTTAATACAATCTGACAAATAAGATGTTTTTCGTTTTTTGACAACACACATACCGTTGTACTTTTCTGTTCTAATTTGACCTGACAGCTTTCACGAATCTGTTCTGCCCCTAACCTGTGCTAATAACGTCTTATTGTAAGTGATGTTCACATGGCCGGGAGAAGGACAAGGGTGGGCCTGAACGTCGTGTTTACATTGGTGGAACCATGCAAGAATTTTTGAAAAATCGATCAGTGAATCGGACCTTTAGCGGTGTTCACACCTTACGATTTGCTTAATGAGCCAAATCGTAGGGTGTGAACGTTCTTACAATATGTCATCAGATCTGTCGAATGGAAGTTCAACCTTTTCGATTTTTGACTTGCTTGATCGACTTATCGTAAGGTGTGAACAGTTTTACATCTTCAGAGCATTTTTCCACTATTGCTTGTGACTTCAGAGTGAACACCAATTTTGAGCGGAATGAATGATGTGACGTCAAACAAGGAAAAAAAATGTTCGTTGATTTTTTTTCGAAGTGTACTGGCAATTTCCAGAAGTATGGAAAATTAAAAGTGAACTGTGCAAAAATAGAATACTGAAAAAAAGGGTACGTATATTAGAAAAATATAAGCATATTGATAAAAATGCATATTGCATCTCTCAATAGTGTATTTTCTTTTTTTATATGAGGATTTATTTTTCTCAGTAACTTCTCATACGTTCGCAAATAATTACGAAAATTCGTTCAATTCACTTAACAATGTTACCGATCAGAATGTGTAACGTTTGGTTCGACCCTTGGTTTGATCCACATTTGTTTCTTTTCCTTTTTTTCTTCCTGTTCGAATATTTTAACAATAATCACCACGATACTAAGACCACGCGACATCATGTTAACACTTCGAAATTTCGCAAATGAACTCTGTCAAGCAAGTTGTATGATGGGAACGCTAGGCATTATTTGGATGTCAAGCAAATTGCACAGATAAATCGTAGCGTGTGAACGCCGCTATGTTCATTCTTTACCAGGAGTAAAGCAGATGACACATACTGATAATGGAGTGTGCCACGTTTACGCTTCCAACCTTACCTACACGTGAGGTTAAAATATCACAAATTGAATGAAATGGAAGAAAAATATCGTGCTTCACCCAAGAATCCCGTCTGAAGGATTCTCGGTTTCGATTCCCGTTTCCAATTGTTAAAAATCGTTCCCTTTCTTTGTACCATTTTACTACCAATGTGAACAGGTACATTTATTGCTGTCAATTTGATTTGCCAGTTGTCAGTATGTATACTAAATAACATTCTATGAAAATTACTCGTAGAGGCTGCAATTTGTATTCTCAGCTTGCTATGAATAGTATTATATGGGCCTCCTCAAAGCCAAGCCTACCTAACACCAAAAACAGGCTTACATAGGCTAGGTTAGGGTAGGATAGGTCAAAGCACAAGAAAAAAGCTAATATAAAAAAAATAGTTTATGAGGGCTGTCATTTTTTGTTTATTATTTAGGTTTTTGTTTTTCCAAATGGCTGAGTGCCGACTGAAGGAAATTATCATTGTTAATAATTCTGGACTCTTCGTATATTTATAGAATTTTAAAAGTAAATAACATAATATATACATATGTATAAATGTATAATATTATATAGAGTACATATATTTCTACCTATTTCAATCTAAATTGTATGGCAATTTTAAATGAAGACCCCAGGTAAATGAAAGACTATATATTTGCCTCGCATATTACCTGTAATAATGCATTAAATTAGCATATGGATGGACAAACAAAAAATATGAGTGTTGGCAACTTTCTCTGGAATAGTAGTATGGTTCGGTTTCCCGTTTTATGCCAAACTTTGACATATCAACAGCTACTAGCTTCAGAGCTATTCATGTCATGCGTCTTTTTCCTCGGGCGTTGCGGTAACAATTCGCTAAATATGCTCAGAAACCACCAATTCGGGTTTATGGCTCCGCTTTGGATGACGGAAATTGGACAGTGTACGGAATTTTTGACTAAAAGAATTTTTAACAGTTCCGCAACAAGTGTGATCCGGTCCTTAACAGTTCTCCATATCCATTTGATCTTTGGTGCAGTAGAATTGTTTGTTTGGTAGCGCGTTTTAAAAGATATGAAAGAAGAGATGAATACTAACAACGAAGAACCTCCAGTAAACATCCTACGCGATCCTTTATCAATAAGGTAAACAAATTGGAATTAGCAATTTTATATTTACCTTGCCGCCTATTTTTCAGTGATTTGATTGCTAATGGAACCAAGTTTGAAATCAACCCGAATTTCGACGATGAAGAATTTATTTCCGAACTTTTTGACGAAATAAACACTGGATCGGACGATGAGGACGAATCGATTGTCGACAGCACGAAACTTGTTTCTCCGTGGCAGCATTCATTCGACGAACTACGTCTTCAAATGACCAAGCTGAATGAATTTATGTATAAAAAAATCACAAAAGAAGGAAAACCTGATAAGGGGACCGTTCCGTCGAACGCTCGTGTATGCATACGGTATAATGCATATTGGGAGGGAGAGGGCGCACCATTCGATTCGTCCTTTCTTCGGGGATCTTCGTTTTCGTTTTACACTGGACGTGGTGAGGTACTTGAAGGTCTCGAAGAGGCTATTTGTTCAATGCATAAAGGGGAAGAAGCCCAGTTCGTTATTTCTTATCCGTTGCTGTTCCGCGAAATGGGATGTCCGCCCAGGGTACGACCTAAAGCTGATGGTCTATTCATAATTGAATGCGTCGATTTTACTAATGTAGGCGATCTGAATGCGACTGATCAATTGAATGAAGATGATCGCAACAAATTCCCAGCAGTATATGCAAAGGCAAAAGAAGTACATCTCAAGGGAGTTGACTTTTTTGAGCAGGGAATGTATAAGAATGCTTGTAAAGCCTTCATGAAAGCCGTCAACGCTCTGAATTTCTGTCGTCTCAAAAATGAAGAAGAGCAGCAACAGCAAACTGCATTTCTTTTAAGACTCTACACGAATCTGTCTGTTTGCTACAACAAACTCAACCAGCCAGCAAGGGCTGTTTTGATGTGTAAGGAGATTAATCGTTTAACCAATAATAAACCCAGTTGTAAAGCTCTTTTTCAAGAAGGTCGGGCCCTACTCATGCTAGGAGATTTCACTAGAGCACGCACACTTTTAGTGCGGGCTCAACATCTCGAACCTAACAACGTGGAAATAAATAAAGAACTTAAATCGTTGGAAAAACGCTATACCAAGTACAAAGAACATGAAAAGGAGTTATGGACGAGAGCCATAGCTGTCATGAAGGACACAAAACAAACTACAAATGACAAGAAAAGTGAGATAGACCCGGAATTTCACAAAGAAATTTCCAGTATCATCGAGTCGCTTAAGAACAATGAAAACGTTAAATCGTTTTCTTTACCCCCCGGGTTGACAGCAGAAGAAATAGATCTTGTTCGCGAAATGGCTGATGAGATGAATATGAAGTTGCAATTATCTCCACTTAACAATTCCATCTACACACTAATAAAAAAATAAACTGCAAACGCATGGGATGTTGTTTTATCATCTATTATTATTTTAACTTGTTCCGCATTTCATTCTTTTTCTATTAAAACTGCCGAAGTAATGTAATGTTTTTACTTTATTGTTATGTAAACCCACTTATCGTGTTCCCTGTTCTAAACATCAATTTCAAATGGATGCCTTTGGTAACTGGAGCAAAATTAATAAATCTTTAATAATTGTACAATTATTCAGACAAATCAATGGATAACTTGCATCGAACGCAATTCTTGTCGTTAATTCCAAGGCTCTATGTACATTCTTTATCTAAAATTACCAAGGATGCTTCAAAATACTGGTTAATTTTCGACTAGATTGTAATAGCAGCAATTTTGAGTCCTAAGTATTTTGAACTTATGTTATTTCCCCTTTACATATACGCAATAGTCTATATGAAGAGACAGTAATACCGAGCCTTTCCGAACTGAAGTTTGTTTTCTCGTTTCCTTTTTATTCCCCCAATGGATATTTTACATAGCTATTTTAGAAAACTGGAGCGCTTATATCCTAATACAACTTAGAGAACATAGGGCAGATTAAACTCTGGTATTGTTTGTTAAAGCGATGTTTATTGCACAGGACTTAAGTTGCTGATGCGATCCTTGTCCTGTGTGTCATGTTCGGAGTAAGCAGGAGGCCCATGAGATGGGCTTCTTCACCACTGTCTTGGTGCTTAGTGGTCAATTCTGCACTAAACTAAACTGTCTGTCATAAAGCTCGGGCCGAGTCTAACGTGGCTGAGATCTGGGCTATAAGTCAATATTCTTAAAAAAAAAAAATAACAGGGATGATCAGCTCGTAATATTCATAATATATTTTATATCTAAATACGAGTAACGCATTTTTGGTTTTGGGACAATGCAAATGTGCCTTGACAATACTAGCCAAATGTCATTTGAATCTAGACTGCAATGATAAGACCTATAATCTCTCACTTAGAATCATTCGATCACAGACTCAGGAAGTGTACGCATTTTGGGTTTAGTGGGAAATAACAAACATTCGAATAAATAAGGGTGTATTGGTGAAACCTTAGCGGGAACCAAGTCACAGTAGCAGAGTGATCGACCGATAATCGGATGTTCGAACCCCACGTTGGGAAGTGATTTTTCCGTGTTTTTCTGTGCTCTTTCTGCTTCTTCTAAAGTAAAATTAGAAGTGCCGAGGAGAAATGACGGACTTGGACTCAGAAGCAGCTCAACAAAAATAGCAATCTAGACTCCACGTGGAAGTGGATGTTACTACCTCTATGAAGTCAGGGGAGGTCACTACACCAGGGACAACAATGAGTCTGTATTGGCTTAGGCAAATTTGTCTTTAAAGGTATAGTCGCGGACCGCTATGCTATCCAGTGCAACACACTGCAGCAGCATAAGCGCAGTTCTTCTCATTTACACCTAAGGCCGAGAGTCTGAAGGCGATGCTCCTTACAACCATATATTCGATTACTGACCCCGAGGAAATGCTCTTTTAGCTCAGCGGAAAGCGGGAGAAGCGTGCCTTACCCTTCTTTCTGATTCAGCTTGCTCTTGGATGCGAGCGAGAGGCTAACAACCATCAATACCTTAGCAGCCTAGTCTATAAAATGAGAAAAAGTAAGAAGGTACGGAAGCTTTTTACATATGCGTGCTTCTTGCTGCATTCAGCTCATCAGAAGTAATAGGAAAAAAATGTCTAGGGACGTCGGGAATAGGCCCGTTCTTAATCTTTTAGAAGATAGTCCATAGAGCCCTGTCTAAATCGGATGAGGACAATAAAATCATTCTGAATAACCAATTCGGTTTCAGGCATAATACTATTCATTCAGCGTCGAAACACGTGTCGGATATCCAATGAAGAAAAATGCACATGTACCTGTCTGATTGACTTGAAGAAAGCTTTCTACGGGTCTTTATTGCAAGCTCAGCCTCCAGTAAATCACTCACTCGCTTACATTTTGACAGGTAGAAAATTTGTTGTGAAAATTGCCAACGTGACCTCTACTTAAATATTTGAAATTGACAATGGACTGCAACAGGGTACGGTGAACTCGCCGGTTCTTGTTAGCATTTACCTGAGTGATCTAAAGAGCTCCTCTTCACCATTCAATAGTGTATGCGGGCTATTTTATTGTGTACAGATCAGGTCGAATGATCGACGTAATTGTTATTGAACTTTTCTGCAACATGACCAAAAAAAAATCTGCAGTATTTGCCAGTATTCAAGTACTTGGAGTTACATCAGTTTATTTTAAATATTTACAAGAATCCCAAATATTAAATTTAATTTAGTAAATATTCTAAATTATAACAGTATTAGGAATCAAAAAAATGAATGTTATCTATTAACACTAAAAGTGTTTTAAACAAAATGTTTAAGTACTGAATATTTCTTCTGAAGTACTTGGAAGTACTACAATGATACTGGTACTGGTACTTGATTTCCTATCGCCCTGCATAGAACACCCAAAACTGTGTACACGAAGTTTTACTCTAACGAGGTACTATAGAATAGGGCTAGGATTTTACGGGTGAACAATTTTGTAATAAGACTGATTCGAAGAAGTGCAATATCTTTGGTGAATAACCTGGTCTCTGCGGCTTACTATCCCAACTAGTTCTGCCACGACAGGTACGCCTTAGCGACTTTAGGCATAAGACGCATTCCTCTATTTAGATCAATGTGGGCTGATCCAGGTGGCCCCAGTGGAGTCAGCATCGTTTGCCCGGTTCATAAGAAAGGAGATCCCTATGACTGCGCCAATTACAGAGGGATAAGTCTCCTGAACATTGCATACAAGATCCTCTCTGCCGTATTGTGTAAGCGCCTGAAACCGTTCGTGGATGGTGACAAGCAGCAACGACACCAGCGCTGAGATAAAACGCAGAATAACTCTTGCCAATCGGCAATTGAGTAGTAGAGCCCTCTCTCGCCCTCCCACTACAAAACCTTAATCATCCCGATCCTCATCTATGGTGCTGAGGCTTGAACGTTATCAAAAGCGGATGAAGAGGCTCTTGGGCGTTTCAAGAGGAAAATTCTGCGTGCAATCTTTGGTCCTTTGGTTTGTGTAAACGGAGAGTGGAGGAGAAGTTTCAACCAAAAACTGTACGGGCTGTACAGCAACATCGGCCTAGTTAGAAGTCTATGGATTGAACGTCTAAGATGGCTGGGCCGTGTAGAGCGAATGGACATCTCCGCTCCGGCCCGACGAGTCTTCGACTCCAATCCCGAGGGACGACGCAGCAGAGGACGACCGCATCTAAGGTGGCGCGCACAGGTGGAAAGGGACCTCAACCAACTTGGCGTGCGGCACTGGAAGCAGCTGGATCGTGCCGATTGAATAGGCTTGCTGGTTGAGGCCTTGATTCACCCTGAACTGCAGCGCCATCTAAGTAAGTAAGTTTATATAAATTTAAATAACAGGATCTGTCGTTATTTTTTGTTTTTATAAATATTATCTTAGCTTTAATGTTTTTTTTTATCGATATAAGTCAATTATAAGGTCGAAAGGCATAGTTTAAGTTGTTCTGTGTACTTTTGAGTGTCCATATAGAGACACGCAAGGTCCCTATAGCCAGGTAATTTAAGTTAGTTAGGTAAGTTATACAAGCTAGTTTTAAGCATTTTTGTCCAGCGTAAGATAGTTCTAAGAAATATAAAATGAAATGAATTAAGAAAAAGTATTATGTCTATAAAGTAACAAACTACGTTAGAACCACTTTTGCTGAATTCCGAAGAATGGTTAGTCTCGGACACAGAGATCTACCCTAGCATCCTACCTATCCTCTGCTCTGAGTGATACGGTTATGCTAAATCTACCCCACGCCCTTTGATATTTCTATCATAGGGTGTACTGAAAGCCAAATTACGTCGCAAATAGTGCCTTTTTGATAGTGCCACTTTGTTGAAATTGCGCGAGAGTTGATCTCTGTCTCCAATATCGATATATTATACTTGATTTATTTGAAGCAAAGACACTGGTCATCCAGTTGCGGTGGACCACCCAGTTTCCCATGGCATCAGGACCGGCTCTGGCCCGATACTGCAGAGATCAAGGAAATACTTTCGTATCATCACGAACCCAAATCCGGAGAGGAATCACGTGCTGGAATCCTTACGAGGCAGGACAATATTCGTTTATAATTTTCATTAAGCAAGTATGCGTCTGTCTATCAAGCAGAAATGTTCACTATATTAATGGACATGCATTGCATAGTGAAGCAAAGATTGCCAGGATACCTTACTTACTACCACTTTGAAATTAGTGCGTGAACTCAAGGTCACTCTGAACAAAGTCGGTAGATTAAGTTCACTAAGACTTGTTTGTGTCACAGATCACTCAAGAAGTCCGGAAAATAATATACCTGATAAATTGGCCAGAATGGACCTCATTCTGGCTTGGGACTGAGTAAATTGACTGTCGTGGGTCTCGGCTGAGGGAGAGTGTTTGCCCCGATGTCTGCGGTTTTCCTCTAATCATTAATAAGAATTACCTGCAGAAGATTTAGAGGTAGCATACTCTTGCTTATTATATGGTATTAATGAGAAGGACACCTGCGAATCTTATGGTGAAGACAGTGACACTGCGAAACATTTCTTCTATGGCTCTCTCGTCTTTCCGGGCTAACTGCATATGGGATAGTAGTAAGCCAAAGGTGTATGGAAGAATTTTTATTTTAAAGAATGCCATTAAAATTAGTAATGAAAATCGTATTGTCCCCAACTAGTTCGACTATCCCTCGACTGTTCACGATGTTCGCGATGTTCGTGCACTCTCACCCCTAAGCACCCTGGCTAAGCATGAGTCTTCAGATATCTTATCGTAGCGTTACTTATGGTCAGGCAGTAACTGGTTAGTCCGTATATGTTGTCGTGGCTCAGGAGAAGTCATTTGTAATTTAAGTCAATCTGTTTTTCGTTCTGAAACGTAGCGTAAGCGGTTAATAAACGGTGGGCCCCAGGATCGACTTTTGGTATCGAAAGGACATACAACTAGGAATTCAATGCAGGTGGGCTGTAATTATAAAAATTGTAAAAATTGAGCTGAGCGAACCCTTTTGTCTCACTGTTTAAATTCGGGGGGTTTTGGGTTTTCGTTCAACTTTTTCTGCATCAATCGTCCTAATTCACGTTCACTCAAAGTGTCGCGTTGTTCGTCAGATATCCCATAGTGACGAATTAGACATGACCACCAGAGATCAGCTGCGCTTAGTGTTAGAAATAGAGTCGGGATACCAAGCTGGTTAACCATAGCAAGAAGCTCACAATGCTGTGCTTACTGGTACCAGTAAGCTGAAGTGCCTCGGATCTTTGCACCCCAAGACAGAATACGTTTAATGAGAGTTGGCTGTTGTTGAACTTTCTGAGCAAGTTGTTGGATATTTTGTACGTTTTGAAGGTCACTCGTCTTGGCTAGTACACCGTTCTGTCTACAAGCGTCGTGGCGTTGCATAGTATTTAGGCAAAAAAACCGGAATCGAGGGTCTTGTGCAAATCGTTGGTCACGGAATCTCATGAGATGTTCACACCACTCTCGAAAAGTTACTTTGAAACCACGACTGAAGTCAAGAAAATCGCATTTACCAGTGGGGAAAAGGTGAGGAAAAGCTTGCATAATGTAACCACTCTTCCGGAATTCGTTAATGGGATCACTGTTTGCTGTAGGCCAATTTAACGTAGCTTGAACTACTGCTTCCTGACCTGGTCTTGGAGCAAATGTGACAACATTCTCTTCTATAGTTACAACTTCAGGTTAATTTTCTAGAATTTCTCCATCTTCAATGAACGGTAAATCATTCGCAATATTGCCATCATCAGGTAAACTTGAAATTCGATCTTGGTCAATTACTACATCAGCATAAAAAGGATTGATTCGTTGAAGACATATCAATGCATTCAGAACAACATGTTTTCTAACTCTGAAATCAGTAAAACCATCCATACCAGCACGTTTGACGATCACTATACCTAAGTTATCTGGTGCAACAGGAAGTGAAGTTGCGGGTGGAAGTATATCTTGAGCTACATTGATTACGTTTCCAGAGTAATGATACTGTCCATTTGAACCATATGTGCAAACTTGATTTATTCTCATTACGGGATGTACTCTAGCTATAAACAATTGCTCAACCATATTCAGTTCTTTGAGTTCTGAAGGAACGTGGCCAGGGTACATGTTATTTACAGGTGTGAATTTAGTTGGATTCATAACCCAAGCATTGCAGATGTAGTTGTCAGTTGTATTCGTGTAGTCTAAACGGTAGCAATTTGAGCACATGTAGTACGACTTGTTATCCAGATTTCGTTGGAATTCTTGTACAATTCGTGTGTCCTCACTGTTGCCATTAGATTGATTGGAGGACGATTCGTTGTCGTGTCGTCTGGCATTCACTGTTCGTCTCCCAATGTTAGTTCTTTGACGCAACCTTGGCATGATCTAAGCAATTTATAAGTAAAAATATATTCGCTTATAACACAATGTCTTATTGAGCTCAAGTGGTGTTATTTTTTCCTATGTATTTATTTCTATAGTAAGTCTATCAGAACGATTTTCGTTAACCCTTAAATGCATGATTTTTTATTTTCTAAATTTCACTCTATTTCACAATTGTTGGCTATAGATCAACGAAATCAAAGAAACTACTGACAACGGGTCCATCATCCATTTTTTTTACTTTGATTTGGTTAAGGAAATATTGTTCTATCGTATAATAAATACGGATTGTTGTTAATCAAAACAAAAACACTTTTAGAGCTAATAAAAAGTATTGTATCATTTTTGATACAAGATGCATTTAAGGGTTAATATCACAGTTGTTATAACATCAATTTCTAATTACCTTAACGAAAAAGTTGCCAAAATATTTATGATTAATTTTGGAAAATAAAAAGATGAAAAATGTCCGAAAATTCTGAAAAAATTGAGTTCGAAGCGAGAGGTGCGCACCGCAAACTGGCAAGGGCTTCGCCGTTTTTAAACAATCCGTAGAATCTTTTTCCCTCCGGGAAATTCGATTTTGCGCGTGACATTTTTCCCATAGACATCAATTGAAAATTAGTTTTTCGGTGACTATATTCCGATGGTGAGTCTTATCCAAAAATGGTAAAATCGGGTTTTCGGTGATTATTCCTCAATAATAAGTCGGATTTGAAAAAACAAAACGTACGGACACTCAGCGATGTCCACATGATCACCTTGGTAAGTTTAGTCAAAATCAGTTGAATGGTTCCGGAGGAGTATTTGTAGGAAGAAACGGCTGTCCCGGGTATAAGATAAAAGGATGGGCAATTTCTACGGCTTCTACCATGTATTGATAAGGGAGGACTTCTAATTTATTTGGTTTCCTTGGAATCAAGAAGATTGTTTTTAACGATACCATTTCTGGCAATTTGACAGGCTCTCACTATTTCGCTTATTTCTTTTTTTTAATACTATATGGATTTTGTTTAGTAGGTCTTGTCTTAACTTGTCCGTTTCTTCCTTCTGTATGGCATTATTGAAATGGTCCAGTACCTTATTGAGTCTATTAGTTATGACTCGCGTTGGCGAATAGTTTCCCATTGATCCTGTATTGCTAGTATAATGTCCGTTTGTGTGTCCGGTAGGTTGTTCCAGTCAGTCGCGTCGGGGGAACCAACAATTTCCAAGCGGTTCCGAGTCAATTTGATCTAGTTCGCCTTGCCTTCATTCCCTCTTCACTCATTTGATTTTCTATCTGGTTTAAGTAGAAGTCTAGTACAAGTCGAGTCCCCTCAGCGTTCACGAGTTGTTGCACCAATTGCTTAGCATTATGGAGAAGGGTGCTATACTTGTCAAGGTTAATGACATGGACTAGCTCAAAGTAGCCATTCGTCACCCAGACGAATTCCTTCTCGAATAGTCACAATTGAGGACTTGTAGGCGAAAATATGAGGAGTCTGCGCAGAAGTCAACAGAATTATCTTCTAGGCTGCTTAGAAATCTACTTAAAAATCAAAATCAACTAAAATCTATTGTTTGTTCATTTAGGGTTGTGTTTTTCTTTGTACGAGTACTTATTTTTGTACCAAATTTTGTATATTTCGCTTATGGATTCTTTTGCAACTTGCTGTTATTACAGTGACCTTTGACTTTCTGTACACAGGTTTGTTTATAGCCTTATGGCTGCGTATACGACATCCCCCACACAGTATTTCCATTTCATTTCTTTTCAAGTTTTCATTCATCATTGTATTAGCATTTTGTGCCTCCATGTTTGACTTGGTCATGCCCCTCAGGTTTTTAGAGTATTAAATTTTAGAACAATTGTTGAAAAGGTTTTGATAATTAACTCTCTGTGGAACATATAAAAAAACACGTCAGTTAGTTTCCGCTTTATGGCCGAATGGATGCTTTTGTTATATCTATCCACCACCACATGAGCTCTCTACCCTAAGGCACCTATAGATCTTCAAAATTGTTGAGTGGATTCTGTTTATTTGACCATTCACCTCACTTTTCTGTGCGGGCGTGAGATATAGCTTCACTCCTAGGTTCTTGATTAGGTTTCCCACGATGGGTTGAGGAAACTCAATCAGGATTTGCGGAACCGTGAAGTAATGCAGAGCCCTAACTAATTTCGATATTAAATATATTGCAGACTTGTCTTTCAAGTGGAAGAACTTACAAAATTTGGACACCTAACCATAACCGTATGTATATGCTAATTTGACATGGATACCTTGAGCAGGTGAAGTTTGTTTTGTCCTTTATTTTCTCTTGGGCCCCAATGGGCCCTTCGATGTTCTCTCTCGATTATCACAGCCCTACGTTCCTCGTTGGCTCGTTGGCATCCTCGACTACCCTCTGCGTCACTCTTATCCTGTATTTTCCGAATTTATCTAAATACATCGTTTGGAGCAGGCTCAAATGATCGTCTGGATTTTTAAGGCCGTTCACCACGTTCGGGTTAGGATATTTCCTCAAGATTCCTTTGATTTATCAGCAGTTTGGGCCGCAGAGGACATACGCGTATAATGGCGGTGATATCGTGGATGCGGTTCCTCATGTGCAAGAATCCATACCAATCCTTTTTTTATTTGGTTCCTTAACTGATGCATCTCGCTCAGCGCTATGTACGGTACAGGATTCCCCTCCATCAAGGGATATCTCCCGTAAACCTTCTTCGGCGTCACCAGTACCCGAAGCTGCGCCGTTCACTTGCGGTATCGGTCTCAGTACATGAGATGGCTGCGTTAGGATATCCGGCGGAATCGGACAAATGATGGGCTTCTATTCTAAGTTGTGAGAGAACACCAGCCACTAAATTTTACTTACCAGGAGTGTAAATCAATTCGTAGTTCTACTCTTCTATTCTGGCTTTCCAGCGCTTGAGCTTCGCGTTACAATCTCTATTACGTGATGATATAAGCGTGAAGGTTAAGGGCTGGTGATCGGTGTATATTCTGATCTTTTTTGCTCCATAAAGGTAGTTTATCAGGTTATCAAGTGCCCATACAATGGCACGAAATTCTTTTTCGTTCGTCGCGTAGTTCTCCTCCTTTCGATTCAACGAGCGAGAAATGTACGCAATCGGTCTATCCTTCCAGACTCTCCTTGAGGTAAGACAGCGCACATGGCGTAATTGGAGGCATCTGTAATTAAGTTAAAGGGTTATTCGAAGTCGGGGAACGCAAAGAGCTTCTGCCGAGGTGAGCAATTCCTTCAGGTCAGCAAACGCGTCAAGTGCCTCCTCATTTAGCGTTATTTGGACATTTTTGGATTGATAGGCGCTCACATATGCAAGATCTCCACGTGTCTTGTTGGTCAATGGCTTCGCTATCTTAACATAGTCCTTGATAAATCTGCGATAGTAGGATGTTAGCTACAAGAAACTTTTCAATTCCTTGAGAGTTTTCGGAGGAAGGCATCTTCGATGCCATGCGAGGTAACCAAATAGCCAAGGTACTCAGTGCTAGGTACTATGTCTTTTCGAGGCTAATTTTCAACCCAGCGTCCTGGATTTTTGAGAAGACGGTTTCTATGTCTTTAAGATGATCGGCCTTAATTTTGCTAAAGATGTAATCGATGTAGACGTAGCAAATCTTGCAAATCAACTCTTTGAGGACACCGTATATCTTACGCTGAAAAATGGCCGAAGAGTTTTTGAGTCAGCTTGGGATTCTTCGGTACCACCCATTTATATGAATTGTATGGACTGTTTGATGGCCGAATGATGTTCTCCGACAATAGCTCATTCACCTGCCTATACTCCCTCTCTCGTACAAGGTGGGTAGGGGTCATTTTTTGTGTAGTTTGTTTCGCCTGTGTTGGTACGAATTTCGGCTCTATCGCTGGTTTTGATTTGGTTGTTCCCTACTGGACCAAACATATTCGTACATTTTTTACAGATAGATTCAAGTTCAAGTTTTGCACATTAGGACACATTCTTATTAGAAATTACTAGATGGTTAACAAGGTCGGTCTTTGTTTTTCAGTGGGATTTTCACGTTTGAACCCAGAATGAGTTCATTTTTTCCCTATCTACTTTCGCTTTTAATTGTTGCAGCGTGTCGTAGCCAATTATACCATCAAACGAATCCAGATGTGGGAGAATGAAAATGTTACTTCTATGTCGCAACCGAGGGAGAGAAGAATTTGCCAGAAATTTTGTCTTTGATTAAAATTTTTCCTGCGGGGCTATTGACAAAAAAGGTGCTTGGACGGGGATAGGATTTGGTGTTAGGTGGGATTGAATAAAATTTTTGTTAGCACTAGTATCAAACAGAAAATTCAACGTTCTCCCATCCCGCGCAACATATTCTATATGTGGTACGCTGGAAACGAGGCAGCTGTCATAACATTTTCGGTTGCAAGTATATTACTGGTCGCGATCTCATCTGAAACTGTAGTGGCGGTTGCCACCATGTTAAAGCATCGTTGCTGTTTCTGCGAGTAACTATCCGAAGGAGCCTCTCTTTTGAATGGGTTGCCGGACCGGTTCATATAATGGATCTATCTGGACTGTTCAGATCGGTCTATTTCCATTTTGACGGGAGAGTTAGGAGCGTTGGAGGCCTGACTTCCAGGAGGTATTCTGTCGCTGCACAGAGTTGCCCCTATTACTAAATTGCCTTGCTTAGCTCTGTCGGTCTTAAAATTATAGCCAATTGGGGTTGTACTATGTTAAGAGCCTGAATGTGCAGTGTATGGCTCCTGAAATTAATGTTCTGCATCTCTAGGCAAGCAGTATATGCATTCATCGTCCAGTTCCTGTAGGTGTCTCCCAGGGCATCGAACGTAACGCTCGAGTAGGATTCGGCTCAAATTGATATTCGAGGGTTTTTATATCCCGTTTATCAGCGTAGTGCAGAGAAGATTCGCTTCATTTCAGCCCAATCGCTGTTGCAGATGTTATAGTAGACTAACGCGGAATAGGCCTTGCCGCGAATTTGCCTAACATGTTGCAGAATGGCTCTGTATACGTATCGGCTTACTACGGACGGTTTCGTAGTTCCTAAGTATAGTTTCCACGCTGTGCACCCAGGAGACATATTGCACTGGGTTTCCGTCAAGAACCTGCAACTCTGTCATAGAGTCGGGTAGTTTGAAATATCTCGAGGATCTTGTTCAGATCTGGGCCTACGAAGCGGTTCTGGGTTCTCTGTCATCAATGAGTTATTATCGGAGAGACCCTTATGCTCCACGGGATTGATGCGATCTTCTAGGGAGGCTAAGCTTTCGCTCAGTGATTGAATCGCTTTCCTCTATGCCCCTAAGCTAGTCCAGCACGGTGTTAATGGAGCCAGTTAACTGTGTAACGTAATTCTTTAGTTCATCCATTCTGATTTCGCAAAGCCAGTAAAGGAAGAATGCCAAAAAGGGGGAAAAGTGTATAACAACGCAAGTGGTTACAATATGCATATATTTTGTATTCATTTGCTGTGTGATTTTATTCAAATTTTAATCTTGTTTGGTGGATTTTAATTCAGTCAAAACTTATTAAACTAAATTGAGTTAATTTGATTTTTTCTTTTAAATTACTTTCTTTTTCCTTTGTATTATGTATTTATATGCTCGCTGAGAGCTCCCGGATCGAAAGATTCGTATTACTCTATTTTAGTCGTAAGCATAAATTATTGCAATTTATGAAAGTTCAACACCAGCAGTAATAATTCCTGTGCTTTTTATGTGCCTATTTATTTTACTCCTTTATTGACAAAAGACTGCACTCCTTATATTTTCACAATTTAATCTATTTTATCTTGGGTTTTTCTCCAGGTCCTTCAGCTCTCCATCACCTCATTGATTTATCTCATTTTTTTATTGCCTTGTTAACTTTGTATCTATGATTTACTTCGCCACTTGGCTCAGTGTTATGACTTGATATTTATATCTTACGAGGTTTTTCTTCCCATTCACGTCACTTTTAAGATATATTTTTTTTTTGATTCTTTAATTTCACCTTGGATATTTCTTTTTTATTTAACACGCGATTCTATAGTTTTGGGTTTTTCTTTTTTATTTATTTATTGCACGCACATTTTTGGTTACGTCGTTTCTTTTTTCACACACGTACAACACGGGCGGTCCCTGCTCGCGAGCCAGTTAAAACCTTTCGTTCTACGAAATCATGCAGAGTGTGGATCAAATTTCCTCGGCAGGTGAGACAGTCGATCGTGTTAACTTATATTATCAATAATAATAAATTTGTACCATTATCTGCTAGGGCTTTTAGCTATTTGAATACCTTATATGATTTTATATAATGTCTTATAAATTAATTGTAAACAGTATTGCACAAAACTAAAATAGCCCTTATGAACAAACTATTGATTTTGGTTACAACGCACGTCAGAGTGAAGCGACAAAAACGATTTTTGTTTTTACTATTAACACATTTTATCAAACGAAATAATAATAAAAACATACGACTTATTTAATACAGAAAACAAAACAAAAATTTAGTAAACACAACAACTTCATTATATATGTGGTATAATTAAATGTTTCCCTTTGAATTGATCGGCCGTCCATAATTTTTATTCAATGCATTAAGGGGGTAACCTACTGTTGAAACGAAAAAAAAAACGCAACTTTTTTTACAAAAAAACTATCAGAGATATCTTTTTGATTTTTTGAACATGTTTTTATTGTCAACCAAAGTTTACATTATTATTTATAAAAAAAAGAAAAAAATTACAAAATGGCGGACACATCGATGCAGTGCGTACGCAGTCCAAAAAAAAATTACAATTGCGCGTCGTAAATTCCTGGCCAAAGTATACATCTACAAACATATACAAAAAGCAAATCCTTTACTATGTATTATAAATGTTAGAAGTAACCTATTATTGCGAAAAAAAAAACGAAATCTGATGATTTGGTGCACTTTTGAACATTGGTGTATCGATTTTTGTTATTTTTTTAACATGAAAAAATGATCCCAAATTAACAAAAAAAAAAAATTTTTACTCTAATAATAGATTACTTGTCTATTGTCTTTTTGTCGATATACACAAATTGGGGGTAATATTTCCCCAGTTCACTCAAGACTTTTAAGATGTACATAGGTTTATACACTCATTTTATAGCATTATGAGTACAATTAATTTATATGGAAGGTAAAACTGTTTAACCAAATCCTAGCCAGAATTTTATATGTTCATCAGGCAATGATCTTCTTAATTTGAATGCGAAACCACTGGGGAATAGTGTAAGCTGATTTTCGGATCTTGAAATTTATCTAGATCAAGAGCTGGATCACGTGTTGTTATTGTAATGCATGTAAATCATGATCCAGATAAGATTTGGATGGCATAATAAAAACCACCTATTGAATAGGTTAGGTTAGGTTAGAGAAGGGGAGTGTGATGGTTGAACATCACTTCCACTCTGAGGCCAAGAGGACCATTGTGATTCCCTTCGTTTGTGTGGGTACACATAAAATTAACCTGTCCTATCACGTGGTGGCTGAAATCACCCCGTGCTCTTGATGAATCTTAGAAGATCCGATATATCTGCATTAGCCACGTCCGCAATCTCTGTAAAGAATCTTTGGCCTAGCGACACTAGGCGTCGATTCTGGAGAGCTGGACAGTGGCAGAACAGATGTTGGATCGTCTCAGTTTCTTCCTCATCGCCGCAGCTCCGGCAGAGATCGCCGGATCCCGAGTCCCATTTCCGGAGCATTGCTCCAATGGGACAGTGTCCTGTGATCACTCCGACGAGCATACGGATCGAGTTACGGTCCAGCGCCAGGAGCTTCTTTGTTTTTCCGACATTGAGCTCTGGCCACGATGATCTTGTCGTGTAGCTGTCGTTTCTTGTAAGCCAAGACGAGTTGGCCTCTTTGATGATTGTGTCGCTTATGATCCGGTATAATGCGCTGATCGGTAGTTGCAATGACGTGTTCGCTTCGCTAATGTCCATTTCAGAACCTTGCCTGGCCAGTTCGTCTGCTCTTTCGTTCCCTGCGATTGAGCTGTGGCCCGGGACCCAACAGAGTTTAACTTTGTGGTGTCTGATGGACTTCAGTGAGTCGCGACATTTCTTGACAGCCTTTGATCTCGTTATACAGGATTCTATTGACTTCAGTGCAGCCTGGCTGTCTACGAAGATAGTGATATCAGTTGGTGAGATATCGGCTACCTGTAGGTGTTTGGCTGCTTTCTCTATTGCCAGGACGCTGCACAGATCAGGGAGTCTGAATGATTCCTGTTTGTGGAGGGTATCAGATTAGAACCCGGGCCCAGTGCCTGTATCCATTTTCGATCCGTCGGTGAAGAGGGTGATCTCATGGTCGTTGATTACGGTGTTTGATAGCCACTCTTCTCTGTCGGGGAAAAGGATAGGTATACTGAGAGAGAAGTCATTTTGGGGGGGAATATAGTCATTAAGTAATAAGTCATTAAACCTATTGAATAACTTATTGAGCAGAAGCGCATGCCATATCAAATGCTTTTGTAATGTCGATAAATAAAGCGGCAGGAGTTTGGTATTCATTAACACTTGCAAGGATATCGCCACAACGTTTAAGCAATGCATCTTCCGTAGATTTATCGCGTGTGAAAACAAATTGAAAATTGCTGAAAAAATTAGTTTTATCTAAAAACGATAACATTCTACTTTTAAAACCTCGTTCGAAAATTTTGCAAGCCTCTTGCCAGAGTTTTTAATAACAGCCTTACAACGCCGCGGCATCTAATTGACTGACCGTTGACAACGTTCTTTGGGTATTGCGTACCACGCACTTTTTACAATTGCCAAAATTGTAAGTTATTTTTTGGTTTCGCACTATACACAGCCTTCTTTATATGAACCCACAAATTTTCAAAGGGATCTAGGTCAGGAGACTGTGTTGACCAATCCATAACCTAAATCCGTGCTTTTCGGCTCGTATTCTTCGGGCCATTGTTTTGTTGGAAGACATTTCTTCTTCGCTATAAGGCAGCGTAAGGTTTTCTAAGATATCCACATAAATATGCTGGTCCATAATGCCGTCAATCTTGTGGATAGGACCAAGGCCGTTGTAGGAAATACATTAACCCACATAATTAACCCCAAATTCGAGCCATTTCTTCCTGTGTTTTTTTGTTAGCAATGACTTTTTTCTCGGACTACGGGCAGCCAAATTGACTTCTAGTAACCTTCTGCGCACCGTCATATCACTTACAGAAAGATTCATTTCCTTTATTATTTGGACAGCATTCAGCATCCTGAATGCATGTTTTCTCGTTGGACCTATATTTTGGGGTTTGTTGACAAATTTGATGGCATCAGATACCATTATCGCAGAACACGACACAATTTTCTGACTTTTATTTTTTATAATTTGCGCGCGCAAAAGAGCTTTATGACTACCCTTAAGTGTCCGGAATCAAGACACAGCACGGGCCGAAGGGCGGGAGAAAGGGAGAGGAGGTACCTGTGCACATTGGTCCTAAATATCTTTGGATTGTAGTGAGTAGGAAATATTGGGCTGGGAAGAGCATTCCATAATCGTGTTGTGCGGCTGAAAAACAATTCTCTGAACTTAACTGTACGCCCGAAAGCAGGCTTAAGGGTGAACTGATGAGCATTCCTGGCAAGACGAGTATTGCAGGTGAATTCATGGAGGTGAGGAGGATTGGCTAACTCATTTGAGCAACGGTTGTTAAAATAGCGATAAAATAATGACAAGGAAGACACATTACATCGGTGTTCAAGCGAGTCAATTAACTTTGCGATATTACTGTCTCCTATAAGTTTTATCGCTCGCTGTTGTATTCTAACTAGTAGATGCAGTGAGGTCTTGAGCGTTATGCTCAAGCTTGGGCCGGATGTAGGCCTTATAAATTGAAGCCCAATCGGAGGGGGTGAAATATTTCTTGCATAGTTTGAGGAAACCTAGACATTTTGACGTGTTTTTGGCGACTTCAAATATGTGATCATTCCAGTTAAGTTTGGTATTGATACACATATCAAGGATGGAAAGTTTTTCGGTTTCGTTGACACAAGCGTCATTCATGGATAATGGCTGATTATTACGGGTTCTCTTTAACGACAGTAGACGGCATTAAGTTTTAGAAGCATTGAATTCCACTCTATTATTTTTACCCCAATCGATTATGCTGTCAAGATCGGAATTCAATGTGCTTAACATACGCTGCCGTTCCAGTTCTTTGGCCGAAGAGTAGGGACGTGAGTCCTGGAACGAATATGAAAAGCTGAGAGTACTGTCATCAGCGAAGGAAGGGATTGGATTAACAGACAAGAGATCATTTATAAAAATGAGAAAGAGAGTCGGAGACAAAACAGAGCCTTGGGGGACACCAGCATTTATTTGGTGAATATCAGACATGAACCCATCGAAAATCAACTTGAATTGGACGGTTCGAAAGGTTAATTTCTAATCCATAGAAGCAGAGATTTATCGATGCCATAAGCACGCATTTTCGACAAAAGAGCCTGATGCCAAACTCTGTCAAATACTTTTGAAATATCAAGCGCAACGATCTTGCTTTCACCTAAATTGTGCAAAGATTGGTTCCACTTTTCGGTGAGATATGCCATCAAATCACCAGTGGACCTGTTGCTGCGAAAACCGTATTGCCGGTCATTAAGAAGCTTCCGCGATTCGAGATATTTCATAAGCTGACGGTTTATCAGCGTTTACATGACCTTAGAAATAAGCGACGTTAGTGCTATGGGTCGGCAGGAGGAGGGGGACAAATGCTCTTTGGAGAGACCCGAAGAGTAGGACAGATGGAAAAGCTTACGCATAGGTTTTGGTAGCGCAGAAGAACACCTCTTCAGAAGTATTGGGTATACCCCCATCCGGGCCAGCGGATTTGTGTACGTTGAGATCTTTAAGTACTCTTGCAACTGTATGAGTGCGAAAATGGATTTGTCCCATGGTGAAATCAACGCTCTCAAGTACAGGCGGAGACAATGTGGTATCTGGCAGCGTTGAGCTATACGCGAAATGCGCAGCAAGCAGATTGGCCTTGTCTAAAGAGCTGACAGAATGTCATTGTAAATGAGCGTGGGAATTGAAGACGAGGCTGAATTCTTTACGTTGTTCACGAACAACGAAAAGTTTTTTGCTACCCTTGGGATATTGTAGCACTTTCTGCCTCAACTTTTGTTCGTGGAAGAATTTTACACGTCTAATTAATGCATCGCAGTCATTTCTGGCCCTTTTAAATTTTTTCCGGTTTTCCTCAGTAGGGTTGGTTTTGTAATTCCGAAAGCTTAACTCTCTCAACCAGATGGCCTCTTTAAAGCTCGTGTCATACCACGCATTTTCTTTGGGTTTGATCATATCAGCAGCGGTATCCACGTCACTATCGAGGAAACATAGTGACCAGTTAGAATTTCTAAAAAAGTCATTAAGGGATAACACCACTCTAGGATTTTCGAAAATTCGATTTTTTTTTTTTTTTTGCTTAAAGTATACTTAAGGACTTTAAAAAACATATCCAATTGGTTTTATATTGAAATTCAATGTGGAAGGGGTCTAATTCTTAAATCTGCCGCAACGCCTCGGAGCGCGCGCCGAATTCTATTGCTTACGATCGGACCGAATTGCTACAATTGTTGCGTGGAGGCGGACGCTCGTCGCATCAAATTTTCCGAGCGATCGTTGACCAACGAAGCCAGAGAGGCCCGGATGTCCATAAAATCTGCAAGGAAGGAAGAGGAAGAGTCCGACATCAACAGAGACGGCCAGATGTACGGCGCAGGCATCGCAGACTAGAGGTAAACAAAAATTTCAACGGTTTCAATGTTTCTCTCGTTTTTCTCGAAACTGTTTTTTTCAAATCGGACGCACTCGTAGCTTCAAAACTATTGCATGGATCGACTTCAAATTTTTACAGTAGCTTCATATATATATTCTTCTCCGAAGTACGTAGCCGTTTTTTGATATTTTGAAAATTACTTGTTTTATTAACAATTTATTGCTCTTTCTTTAGTCGAAAATTCATACTTTTTGTTCAGATATGCACAGTTTCTACAAAAATTTAAAAAAAAGAAAAATCCTACGTACTTCTATAGCTATTAGTATGTAGTTTCAAAAAGATTTTTGTTCCAGCTCTCACGGTTGCCGAGGAATGGGTACGCCCGCGGAGCGTCTTCAAAAAAACCTTGTATCGGAGATCCGCTGTGGCGCCGCCATTTTGCACGAAATCGATAATAATTTTTTTTTATACTTCAATATATGTTCAATAAACCCTGTAAATTTCAATACAATCCCTTTTCCCATAATCCCATGAAAAATCCGCAAAATTACACCTTTTTTTCGGCCTCTAGAGTGGTGTTACCCCTTAAGGCCGTTCCAATTGGCTTTCTCGTATAGCCGTACTGTTCTTTTAGGAATTTGTTCTTTGACTGTGTGGGGTGAAGACGAGAAATTAGCTGACACGACACAGTGGTCAGACTAGCCTAGGGGCGACAATATGGCAACCGTATATTTGTCAGGATGAGAGGTGAGAAACAGGTTCTAGGTGTTGGCGGAATGGTCTGAAATGTCAGGTATTCGTGTAGGAAAGATCTCTACGTACCGTCCTTCGGGTGTTGTCTTTGTAAGAGTTTCCTTCACCCCTTCGTTTTATGATTTGCTTACGTTGTTCATCACTACAGTGTTTTGCCCGACCCACTATGATCCTTGAAAAGAAAAAAAATAGTTCATATTTGTTTCATTCGCATGCTATTAAGTTAAACTACGGGAGTATGCGTTGATAATTTTTTTTATTTTTATAACGTAAGACTTGCGAGTACACACTGCTATTTTTATGTTCGGCCAAATTATGACGTTGAATAACAAAATGTAGAGCTATTTTGCAAAGTATGGGTAAAAACGTATCCTTCTCATTTCCTCCTTGCTGTTACTTAACGCTGAATGATTCTGTTTTAATAAATGCGTGAGTTCAGCAATTAAAGTAAGAAGTGTTTACAATTTGTGACCTAGGTACTGCTATATTTTGTCCACACCTTTACATGTGTATGTACAAATTACAAATCAACTTTTTAGAGCGCTATCAAATTTAGGATAGTTCTAGGTTTTTCATGTGTGATATGCACTTTATTCTTATTCCCATTGCGGGAAATTAATTTATGTGTCGATATATTGCACAAGTGCATACAATTTTTCAGGCTGATTTTTGAAATTTTATTGCCTTCGTCCTCTAATTTATGAGTGAATTTGAGTCCATCATATTCCAATTGCTCCATAAATAATTAAAATTAAATTTTCTAAAATCACAATTTGTAGTGCGATAGACATAGCTATACTGAGTGTGGCATTGTCTCTGAAGAGATTTTCAAATGAATTGCACATTTTATGATCGATTTTCCACTTCGGATGCTAAATACACACATGTATATATACTTAGGTATACATATATAACATATAAGCTCGATGTGTAAGTTACATACTCTGCTAGATATGTTGGTAGCTCTTTGTCATTTTTTAAGGTCAATATTCACATGCATGTGCGTGGCAAGGTTTATATACATATATGTGCAATGATGCATATCCCATTTCCGAGTTGTATGTACAACACGCATGATGATCATTGTACTTTACTTTATTCTACATTGTGCTATACGCTCAAAATACTCTCAAAGTTAATACAAGTTGATAAATATACATAGGCATATGCTAAGTAGATAACTGCAGATAAGGAAGTCGTTGAATTAGAATACATAGTTTAATAGTTTAAAATATCGGCATTTGATACATCCAACCAACCTATCTGCACAGATAGATTCTTAAACCCGCCAAACGTCCGAATGTGGGCCTATTCACATGCTTGCATTAAGTTATCCTTTTGAATTACATATATTCATCAGGAATATTTTAACAAAATTTCAATATACATACATACATATATGCATAATATGGCACAATACGGTTGATTATGGTCTATCATATATAAAAACAAAAACTGAGCGTTACCCCCTGCATTTGAGTAGAATCAGAGAGATTAACTCAACTCAAAAAACTACCCCAATTGCACAAATAGCACCCAAAACATTACACACACATCTAAAAATTATTTACCTAGTACCCCATTAAAAAAAAAAAATGCTACTCCTTATTCCATATTCCTCGTTCACGAACGATATGCATCCAAGCATTGAACTCAATTACTTATTCACTTCACTCGGGCATAGACAGTAAAACAAGAATTTAGTTGACAAATCTTCCCGATTATTTTGGATTTCTATTATATTTTTATAAAAACAAATTTGTGGTCTCTTGTGAAACCATTAGCTCAGCGTATTAAACCCATCACGAGCATGCAATACACACATTCAGATATCCATGTGTATCGACACGGCCGGCGTACACTCAGAGAACACTTTTTTCCGACTCTAGGGGAAATCGTATGTGTACATAGAGGCAGTCCGACCTGCCCGCCACACAAATTCACGTTCGCTCAGTAGAATTATTCGTAAATCTTTAACACGTTGAGAACAGTTTTTTTTGTAATTCGTCGCGTTAAATACCTGGTAGAATCTATAAGGAATAAAATTAATAAATATTTTACTTAAACGTATTGTTTAGGTAAGTCTTCTCACATGAACGGAGTGTGATCTAAGTGATTTTGTGAGATATCTAAATATTAGATTAACAAAAGGACGCGCAATTGTCGAAACGGAACCTTTGTGTGGCTTATTTTATTTTCGCACGGTGCGCTCTAAATATAATCTACATACAAATATACATTTACATAGATAACTATATACATATACATAGGGTTCTATAGTACTTGCATAGGTGGTTTTAAATGACATCGGTAAGTTATCAATTCTAATTAATTACCTGCTTTTAAATATTCTAGTAAGTATGTACATGCTTCCTTGCGAGCTGTGACTATATTACGCATGACGTATACATACATATTATTAATACGAACGAATGGACTGCAAGATCAGATCCTCCCAAAGAAAATCAAGTTATTTGTATAATCGAAAATAAAATAAAAACAAATTTAAATGATAAATTGATCAGGATATTTGATTATGAAATGCTTTCTTCGTTGAAAAACAGTCCAAAGTCATGTAACAGCATCGCAAGTTTCACTTCTTAACTCGATTTTCTAATTCAGGATTCTTTTCACTTACAACTCATACGACAAAGATAACACGTATTAGTTAATATATAAATATATATATATTTGTTTTTTTTTTTTTTATATTTTCTAAATATATCACATTCATTATTTATCAAGTCCAAGTTTTGACAATTTACAGTTTCTTTTGCACTAAGTGTTTTTTGTTTTTCATTTATTATGTGTCTTATATCTATTTATAATCTCAGAGGGGGCTGTTACAGTGCCGAATGGCTTTTAATAGGATTTTAAAGAATCTTTCAATCTTCACTCTCTCCATTCGAATAGGAATCGTCGTTCAGTAATACGTGTTAGTTATCCTTCATTTTCTAAAAGCAATCACTTGTTTTTCTTTTGTTTCCTCGAAATGTTGGTATTGTGCTATATCCGCACGCTATGGTATTTGCTTTTATAAATTTATATATTTATGAACATCTAGAGTATATGGTCGTGTTTGTAGCATATCCTCATATTTTCAAATTAATAGAAGAAAAAATATTAATAGATGTCACGAAAGAGTTTAATAAAACTAAACATGTGTATATGTAGTTGTATGGCCAAAACGTTCATATATACATATGTACATATGTATCATATAAGAAAAAATGAGTTTAAATTTGATAAAACACATAAAATAAATACAATTCACCTTTCACAAACATCTGATCGTGCGTTGTAATTAAATAAATAGTATGCACTTTTTTTTTTTTTTTTCATTTTTCTACACATTTTTAATTGCCATTTCATTATTGCAAAAGGGACATTACATGTAAATAGTGCATATGTAGCTATGTAACCAAGGGGTTGTTTTTAAACATTGTATAAGAAGGGTTGATTATGGATCGGATGGCCCTGCATTCATTTTGAGCACAATTGGTAAATTGCGTAAAATCTTCTTTTTTTTTCTTTGTTCTTACATATACATACATATATAGATACTTACATTTAAACTTAAATTTAGACAATAAAACAGGCGAATTTCATGCGCTTGACATGTTGAGATCTTTTAATTAATTTAATATTGAAATTGGAAGCAAACTGAAAATATTTTTTATATATTTTCTCGCCGATTGTTGCATTGTTGCATACATGAAACGATCATTGTTGAAACTATAGTTGTCGATTTATAAAGTGCCCTATTCTTTAAAGAAAATCGGTCCTACCAACCAATTAGAAAAAAAAGAGAATCAGGGTTAGGCCCCACGCTCCAGTAATATGTAAATATGTTTACAATATACGTACAAATAATCACCTAATACAGTTAAGGACAACGTTTTGCAGATTCGTGTGCTGCTTCTTGTTCAGTCCAGCTATACACGAAAACAAGTTTAAATGTTGCACCAATTTATTCGCTTTTAATTCGAAATATTTGAGAAAACCTTTGAGTTAACCAACGAACGCTTGCCACCTATAATGCACGATTTACAAATGATAGAAACATTGCCTCTAGATTAACAAAAATTGTAATGTCAGATGATAGTATTCTTATTATTATCATAAACTTGATATTGGGCACATTTTCTTAAAAAGTCTTAGGAAATACATATGATTGTCTCACCCTTTTATTGTTATCACCATTTCGTAGCGACCTTATGTGCATAGAATACAGATTTAATTAGAAACCAACCCTAAGATACATAAATGAAGAATTGAAAATTCCGCATGTGACGCATTCCAAAAACTGTAAAAAATAATAATATTAGATACATCGTACGTTGATGTTATTTTTAAAATAGCTCGTGTCTATTGCATGCGGTTAGACTTTTGCTTACTATAAATATATATTTTTGTCGACACCCAACACATAAAGTATATGTATGTAGGTTTTATCTATAAATATAGATTTCTCTTAAATTTTATTAAATCACTCGATGTTACATTTCATAATCAACGTTTAGGTTTCAACGAAAAAACATAATTATTCATAACATTAATTTGTTTATTTTTGTTGTAAATTGATGTTGGAATTTAAAATATTATGCGAGTATCGTTATCTAATCTGCAAGATTTTATATATGAAATGTGAATTTGATATATGTATGTATATAGTCTTCAGCTTTTTTTTAGATTGTCCTAGTATTTTAGGTACACATTGAGCAGAAAAGTTCTGTTTTTATCATTTATTAAACGCCCGAAGTTTGTTCGGCCTGAGGCTGACAATGTCACAGCATAGAAAAATTATATATCAAACAATAAGTAAATCAAAATCGACCAATTCTTTAAAACTCAAAGATTTTTGAGATTTAAAAGCGTTAAATTATATAAAAAAATTGTCAATGCCTCAATCGATTTGTAGAATATGTTAGGTGGTTTAGCCTAAGTTGATCCTTCTATGTCTTCGCAACACATCCCGTAACGAGAATACTTTTTCATACAAACTGTTCTCGTGCCTAAATTTATAGTTTTTGGAGCAAAACAACGATTTTTTCTTAAACATTTTTTATAACATTTTAAAAAAACACAAGTACACTTCTAAACCCAATACTTAGTGAGTATCATCAAGTTAAAATATATAACTTACGAGTATTAAAACGTGAGAAAAAAATTTCGTATTGAAGTAGAAATTAATTCGGTCCGTTTTTTTTGTGTTCAAACAATTTTTTTTTATTGAAAAAACGTAAAAAATACATCACTCAAAGTATTGTCCGAATCCATCTCTAAAAAATGAGTCCTCTCTGGCATCGATCCAATCATTGAGCCATTCTTCGATTTCTTCAAAAGACCCGAACCGGTGACTCCCCAAATCGTTTTGCATCCGTCGAAAAAGCCAGTAGTCGGAAGGAGCAAGGTCTGGAGAATACGGCGGGTGGGGTAAGACCTCCCAGCCACGTGGGGCCGAGTGTTATCATGTTGCAAAATCACCTTGTCATGCCTTTCGGTCGTTTCTGGCCGTTTTTCACGCAATGCACGGCTCAAACGCATTACTTGTAGTCGATAACGTTTCCCATCAATGGTTTCGCCTGGTTTTATCAGCTCATAGTACACCACACCCGTCTGGTCCCACCATATGCAGAGCATGACCTTTGAACCGTGGATGTTTTTCTTTGGCGTCAATGTAGACGATGATGGAACGGGTTCACCAGGCTTTGCATAGTATTTTTTCTTCTTGGGGTTATCGTAGTATATCCACTTTTCATCTCCAGTCACGATCCGGTGCAAAAATCCCTTCCTTTGATGTCTTTCAAGAAGCAGTTCCGATGTGAAAAATCGCCTTTCCACATCTCTCGGTTTCAACTCGTACGGCACCCAATTTCCTTGCTTTTGAATAAATCCAAATTTCTTTAACCGAACGGAAATTGTTTGCTGAGTCACTCCCAACCATTCTGCGAGTTCACTTTGCGTTTGGCACGGATCTTGATCCAGTAAAGACTCCAATACCTCATCTTCAAACTTTTTGGGCTGGCCAAGACGCTCTTTGTCTTCGACGCTAAAATCACCACTTTTGAAGCGTCGAAACCACTCTCTGCATGATTTCGACAAGCATTCGATGGGCTTCAGCTGCACTTTTCTTCCAATTAAAAAAGAAAATCAAAACTTCCCGCAAATGCTGTTTATTTAAGACAAATCCAGACATTTTCGAAGAGGCAAAAAACAATGTTGTTGTCAGAAACAGACGCTGATGCACACTAATTATTGTTGACAGATGTCACACCTTTCCAATGAAGTAGGTAATCACATCCAAGATCAGCCACAACTTGCAGGTGGCGCCATCTTTTGTAAACGGACCGAATTAATTTGTACCCCCATGGTATCACTGTCCAAACAACTTCTGTTCTTAAAGAACCGTTGTCAATTCTGTCAAAAAAATTATTTTTTATGCCAACTTCAGTAATTGCAACTTTTATTGTTTTTTATTCATAATTTTGTGCTATTCATAATTCGTGGCTCCAGATTTCGAATCCTATTGGATTCAAATCAGCACTTGTAAACTAGCCACATTCTTACTTTCTGGGCCTTGTGCTTAGGATCGTTATCTTGATAAAACACTCAAACTCACCACGAAAAATGAGGCTAAGATTATAATAAAGTGCAAAATTCAAGAATAGAGATTATAGTAGAATATTATGGCTTAGGATCTATTAATGAGAGAGAAAAGAAATAGAAGGATTTTGTCAACTCCACGATCTAGCCATTATGAATACATTAGTTAATCTATTTAATGCCATTTACAAATATGGTAACTTCCAGATGATTGCTGGTAATCCACTTTTATAACACTTCCAAAGAAACCCAAACCAAAGCAATGTTTTGACCACAGAAGGGTAAGCTTAATGAGTCACGCATTAAGGATATTTTTAAAAATGATTCACAAGCGTATATATAAAACGTTAGAAGAAGGTATTAACCCTACGCAATTCGGTCTTAGGGACGATCTCGTTTAGAAATGAAAATAAAAGAGTCTTTGCTTGTTTGATGGGGTAAGAAAAGGTGTTTGACAAAGTGCACCACATAAAAATGATCGCAATTCTAAGAAATAAAAACATAGACAAAAACGACCGAAGAATAATCGAGAATTTATACTGAGGTCAAAAGGCTAAAATTACTATTGAAGGAAAGGAATCCAATGAAATAGAAATTCGTAGAAGGGTAAGGCAGGGTTGCATCCTGTCTCCTTTACTTTTCAATATGTACGCTAGACAAATTTTTAAAGAAGCAACATCAGAGTGCGACGGTGGGATTAAAGTTAATGGAGTACAAATAAACAACATTAGATATGCTGATGATTCTGTTTTATTAGCATGTGACTGAATTATTGAATTGGACCTAATGATGAACAAGCTTAACTCTATAAGCAGCGATTTTGGTTTAAAATCAACGCCAATAAAAACAAGTTCATTGTCTTTGACAGAAAGCTTCCAAGTCACAATTATTTTTACTGAAAATCATTGACCTAAAAGAAAAAGTTAATAGCTTGCGATATTTGGGTACTATGATAAACAACAGCGCTAACCAAAATAAAGAAATGTATTATAGAATAGAGCAAGCAAGGACAGTATTTTATAAAATGAAAAAGACTTTCACTAATCTGACGTTGAAATTAAGCTAGTAGAATATTATATCTGGACGGTGCTCTTGTATGGAGCAGAAACTTGGACTCTACGCCGAAGAGAAGTCAAAAGGCTGGAAGCCTTTGAAATGTGGATTTATAGCAGAATTCTCCCTATCTCTTGGAAAGACAGAGTAACAAACATAGAGGTGCTAAGGCGTATAAACCAAAAGAGAGAAAATTGGAATACTTGGGTCACGTTTTGAGGAACGATAAATACAATATGCTCCAGGTCATCCTACATGGTAAAATAGAAGAAGAGGTAGAGGAAGGCAAATATTGTCCTGGATATCCAATCTACGAGAGTGGCTCAATCTTTCGATAACAGAAATATATAGAGTAGTAAAAATAAAGCAATACCTTAACATAATGATTGCAAACCTCCGTAACGAACAGGAACTTTAAGAAGAAGAAGATATTAAAAAAGAATTAAAAAGAGAATTGTTTGCTCCACAAACTATAAATTTGGTCACGATAGGAGTTTGTATGAAGAATTATTCTCGTATGTGTATCTCTTTCAAAATTCGCACTATCATTTCACCTATCATGCTTTGTCTTTTTTTAATCAATTGTATTCAGTAATGGTCAATAGTTAAAATAATGTGAAGCTTATTCTCATGGCGACTATGAAATAAAAGCAGACTCAAAACATTGTCCAGAATGGCACCATATTCAAGTAGTATTATAGAAATTATAGAAATGCCAAAATACAATGAAGCTATGCGGAAGTCTGTTCAAAGTTATTCAGATGACATAAAATAATTCATAATGCAATCATTAAATCAATAGTATAAGTAAAAGTATCAGTTGTTCGCAAAATTCTGTTTTAGATAAGAATCGTAAAAAATCGACGCTCTTCGTGCCAATTTAGCACGCTTCAGTAAGCGCAGAAACATTAACATGGGTTTCAACAAAAACATTTCCGGAGCACTACGAATCGTGAGCAACCGCTATATGTTATTATACGAACAGTAGTCATGTTCATCATATAGTACACACATGTATTTTCCGATTATACTATACCTACTAACCTATCTACTATCATTTTATTGCTTTTCAAAACAGCACACTCTATGCTAATACAATAATCATCATAACTATTAAATCTTGAAAAAAAGTACGTACATAGGTATCAGTCAAACTACCTGAAATGCGCTTGTATTTTCAAAGTTATCATGACCCAATATATTCTATAAATACATTACGTACGTATAATCGCAAGCACTTATCAAACAAGGAGTAGTTTCCGGTTTTGCTGTCTTCTTTGTCCTACTTACTTTCTTGATTATAAATTGAGTGCAAGCAACATACACTATACATATTTGCTAACGAACTGCTTTTGATTGATAAAGGGGCTGTTGTTCTTTGCTTCACTCAAGCGCATATTAATATATACATACTATAAATCTCATGTTTAAAAATAAAGGAACAAATCTATAGTAAATTCAATTTTTCATTACAACAGTTCAGTTTTTCAGTTCAACATTTCCAATGAGAAAATAAAACAAAATAAAAATGATCAACTCAAGAAAATCGAATTTATTATAAAAGTTAGACATCGAAGACATGGACACGAAGAATAAAGCTTTTATCATAATATATCATAATATACTGCCCAAAAAAACTTCTTGAAGAATCAAATCTTTCCAAATTTACTGAATAAATTATCGATTTGGTCATAGTAAGACCCAATTTGCTTAATTTTTTGATTTATAACATCACGTTTCCTTTTGTAAAGTATACATATACTCGTATATACATACATATATCTGGAATTCAAAATTTCCGCCAAACAACTATCACATGTCGGTGTACGGCTAATTGTTCCTATAAAAAGGGACTTTCAGTTTATTAAAGATTCCGAATGGCGATTTCTAGAAAATTATACTGCGGAAATGTATCTCAATACCCCCTAAGCAAGGGGAAACAACGAGGCATATCTTCCATAATTCCAACTGTACACAGTATAGTATATTATAACAATGAATGTTCTTCTCGTCCACTCTTGTGTTCCATTAGGCACTGTACTTAGTCTGTATTTAGCTGCTATATAAACGATAAATCTGAAAGTTTGAAAATTGTCGTTACCATATATGTATAACGTATATGTATGCTGATGACAACCAAATCTATTTGGTTTGTAAGCATCTTACAAACAAAATCGTTGACATTAAACTGCGGTGCGACCATTTATAATTTCTTTCCCATCAATTTATGAACATAAAAAAGAATGTGAAGAACATTTAAAAAATCTTGACATTTATGTTAGTAACAATTTTACTTGGGGCTTTCATATTAATAAAATAATCGCTAAAAAATACACTGCACCTCGTACTCTACCCCGGCCGCTCATTATTTGTAAAACTGAAACTTGTAAAGTCATATATCCTACTTTTATAGATGGTTTCCGAATCTAAAAGAAATCTAACCGTTGCCTTAAATTACTATGCTTGATACATTTTTAACACTGGAACGTATTACTAGATAAACAAAACAAATTTCAGGTATTACGATACCACAAACCTTAGGACAATAATGCCGTTGCAAAAAATTATATTTAGCCCATATTTTCGAAAATGTACGTTTCTCATCAAATAATAAAACGTTGACACTTATCGCTTTGATGTCCCGCCAATACAATTCAGTTGTGACCCACTGTCCCTTACAATTAAGCGATTAAGCGGCACCAGCACAAATAACTTTAACAGAAAACTTTTCCAATATTCGGACTTTAGAATCAAAAATATAATAACTTTCTTTCCTTCAGTGCTGTCCAGCCATATTATTTGCCCTTCACTCTATATTCCTAATCTTTGCTATAAACTATCTTTCATCATTTCATTGTAATATATGTATGTATGTACCTAGTCCTGCCATAAGTTATGTTACAAATATAAAACGGTGTTGCCATTGGACTATAGGGGCACGTAGTACGGTTTCCATGGAGATCGTGGACGCTGCTCTGGTTAATGCTGTTTTAAGGCTTTCCAAATTTCTGTGGGGAGTCTTACAGACCATATTCTCAAATTCTGACCACAAACCATAATCCAGTGGATTCAGATCTGGACTCCCCGACGGCCAATCTTCTGCTGCTATAAAGCCAGGAATATTGACTCTGGGCCACTCCTTCGTGGTTTTGGCTTTGTGCGCTGGGGATCCATCTGTGTCCCTTGAAAAGGGTATTGGTCAAACCCTTCACAACACCCTCTAGCATATCTTCTTGGTAAACCTTAGCATCAGTTTTTACGTCCTTTTCACATAAATGGAGGGATGTGACACCATCGTGAGAGATCCCCCATCAAACGATTACGGAAACAGGATGATGGCCACCTTGAACCTTTGGAACAATATTTTTCACTTCCTTGGATGAAGTGGCATAAATCTTGTCATTTTGTTTGTTGAAAACTTCTTGCACCGTAAAAATTTTCTCGTCTGTAAACAGAATGTTTTCATGGCCATTGTCCGCGTGCCACTGCAAAAGTCGCTTGCATCTTTCCAGCCTAATTTTTTTAAATTGAGGAGTTAGAAGATGACCCGTGGACCGACGATAGGCTTTCATATGCAGATCATCCCGAAACAGCCTAGACATGTATCTGGTTGATATATCCAATTCCTAGGACATGATCTTCTGCTTCCTAAGGAGATTTCTCCGAATTCGTTCACGTACTGCCTTTACTACCGCACTCGTCCAGACGACGCCTGTCCTCTACTCCAGACAATTCATCGAAACGAGCAATAGCCTGATAAACGAATATTCTTGATATTTCGAGTGATTTTAGCAACTTGAAAATTTGGCCAACACTCTTTCCGCACTTATGCAACGCTATTACCGCGACTCGATTCTCTTTTACGCCCCACTCCATGTTATATAATCTGTCGTTAATATTTTTAATTTAATTTAAAAGACTTCTTATATGAACAGGGATTACAGCAAATAAATACGTAACGATTCCCGAATCGGTGATCGGCCTCAGAGGCTAATATAGCAATTTTCAATTATTATACATCACTGAATGTGTTGGATCACAAAGACTCTTCAAAGAAAAACCGTGTATTTATTGCACATTATGCTTCCTGACTCTCATTTACGATATATGTATCCAGCCATGTAAGATAGAAAAAATACATATGGTTTACGAATGATTGCAATGCAGAATCGGTAAAACTTTGCATTTGACAAATCTATGGATTATTTAACCTAATCTAAATCATACCATGTTTGCCATTCTTACTTTATAGAAATGCCCCTTACAATTAAGCTTCTTTTTTTATAAAGAAAATATCCTCATTCAAAAAAGGGCGCACATTTTTTTTAATTGCTCAATCCCAACTGTGACAATTGTGCCAAGTTTTCAACGTATACAATAAATGCGCAAATGTTGAATTTACTCGTTAAGAATTATGTTAGGAAACATATTACTTTACGCGTAGTGGCCTCAGTCATTGAGGATCAAGAAGGCAAAAACCCTTACCATGCCATGTTTCAAAAACGTGAAGCACTATAAATCCAGATTGTTGCTCCTCATTGAGTTTTATGATATTTTAGTTTTCTATGTTATTTAAAAAAAGCAATTTAATTTAAGTACAAATTTAAATCCAATTATTCTACATACATATGAGTATATACGTATTTCTTTGTTTTTGTTCTTTGTCCTAAATAGTGTGATAGCCTAGCCAATACATACAATATGCTTATGCCTGGTGCAACAGAAACGGACACGGCAGCTCTGACTTTGGTACCGTCCAGGACGTCAGCTACAGGAGCTATGCCGCAAAAAGACACGACATGGACAAAATTATTCGTAGGAGGCTTACCCTACCACACGACAGATAAAAGTCTTCGGGATCATTTTTCCGTATTTGGCGAGATCGAAGAAGCGGTAGTCATAACAGATAGGCAAACAAATAAGAGTCGAGGATATGGATTTGTAAGTCCGAAAATATTAACATCGATTAAATGCAACGTATATTAAAGGTATTTGTTTCATTTCAGGTGATTATGGGTGATAGAGCTAGTACTGAACGAGCCTGCAAAGATCCAAATCCTATAATTGACGGTAGGAAAGCAAATGTGAATTTAGCGATTTTGGGTGCCAAAACACGTCTCAATATTGCACCTGGTGAGCGAAGTTAATCATATGTGTTACTAACTCAAGTATTTTTGAATTAAAAACTGTTTAAATAACGTTTTTTTTAACGTTATAATATTGAGTTTTAAGATGAAAACCACGTGATCAAAGGAGATGAAAGTAGAAGTGAAAGGGAAATAGGCGGAAATAAGTATTGACAAAGTGATAGATAGTCTGGAAGACATCTACTACAACATATAGCTTTCCGACAAGATGTTAAATACAATTAAACAATATGTATGCCGCAACCAGTAGGGTGGCAGAACGGTACCTCATTTTAATATTATCAATTCGAGAACAGTCATATATGTATGTACATATTAGAGTAATAATCATCGTCAGGTTCGGTTTTTTTTGTGGGAATTCCCTGTACAGTATGCTTGTGGCATGCAATAATAGTAGTTGCTAGTATTGATTTTGTGATTGTTCATTAATCAAAGGATATAATGTCATGACTATTGATTACCCATGTCTTTTCATAAGTCAACGTTAGTCGAATTAAAAGAAAATTAGAAAGGAACTATATAGTCCAAATTTGAAAATAATGTACTTGTATGCGCATATAAACTGGTCTTATTCGTATTGTATTGTTTCATGATAAATTTATTTGTGTGATCTTATGTGCGACCCATAGAAAATGGTCATGCTAAATGAGCAGATATTAAATGCGAAACTCAATTTTGGTTCGAACGGCCTAGACACTTGCTGGGAAGTGACTGAAGCCGATAGGTAGTACTGTCTATAACAATAATTCATTTAAAAAGCAAGAACTTTACGATACGAATGGGAGTTCTTGCGAGTGTAGGTGTCGTACTGAAAACTGAAAGTTTTCCAACCGTGAACGTGGCCTTTTGAATAAAAGAATACAATAAAAAATCCAACGCATGTAAAAGGCCATTGAACCATGAATATTCCAGAACATATTTGTATATACATGGAGACTATATAGCTATACGTGAATATATTGTCTATAGTAATCACATCCTGAAATGCTGTTCATTTTAGATTAATGTAAAAATAAAATACTTTCTTGCAATCTACTTATATTCAAATAAGTTTTTTGAATTGCTTGGTAATAATTGATCTTTGTTTTCAGGATTCCCTTATGCTGCAGCAGCCGCCGCAAGCTTACGAGCTGGATATCCACTGATACCTAATCAATTTGGGTGAGTTGCATGGCTTCACACGCTATTTACTTTTTTTTTTTTTTTTGCTCTCTTTTGAAAATATTTCTGTAGAAGTCGATTATATACGTACATATATGCACACATACGTAAAAACGGCTACGTCAATGATTTTATACGCTGTCACTTTTATATTGGCCCACATTCAAATGTGGAATTACAATCTTCTGCTGCGACCCTCACAGTCAATCACGAGAATTTAAATAGAAAGTTATTTTAGGACATTTCTCTCTTGTCGATTTCTTCTTTGTAAGATACAATATTTGAGATTTCGGGAAAATATCTTGGTTTTTTGAAAAACGAAAATTTCAGTACAAATGTTTTCATGAACGTATGTATGTATGAATATACCTCCCGCAATTACCTAGATAACGCGTTCGATATCCTAAGGAGCCGTAATGATTATATTGTCTCATTCTGGTGGAAGCCGGAAATATTTATGAAAATTATAAATACCGTAACGAGAATAATTTTTCATACAAACCTTTCTCGTGCCCAAATTTATAGTTTGCGGAGTAAATCAACGACATTTTTCTTAATTCTTTTTTTATATACATTTTCTTAAAGATATATTTAACATAGAAAACATGTACATTTATAAACTTAATATTAAGCGAGTAATATAAAATTAGAAAAGAAAAACGTATTAAAAAAGTGAGAACAAAGTTACATTTTTTTTTTTCGCTTTTAATTTGATTTCATTTCGGATTAAAGATTTTACTTTTATTTGCAAAATCGTAAAAAACGGCAAAAATACATCGGAATATGTTAGGTCAATAGTAATTTATCAACGTTAACAGAGCAAAACTTTAAGAGAAATTGGTGATTTATTGAATTTAAGCAATTCTACAGTGCGGTGCATTTGTAATAGATATTATTTAGAAGGTAGAATAGAACACAAATAAGGGTCAAGACGTAAAGGGAAAATAACAGATTCAATCAATCGTAAGGCATGGGGGAGGCAACATCATGATATGGGGAGCTATGGGCTAACATGGGGCTAGGAATTTTGAATTCATTACCGAAAAAATGGATGACATAGTTTATTCAAATATTTTAAAGCATAACTTAAGGCAGTCAGCTATGAAGAACATGTGTGAATCGGATTTTTAGCAAGATAACAATCCTAAGCACAAGGCCCAGAAAATTACTATGTGGCTACTTTACGACTGCTCCCACGTTATTGAAACTCCTCCACAATGGCCAGATTTGAAACCAGATTATTTGTAGGCTCTTCTGAACACACAAGTTAAGAAAGACCCACACAATGAGGAATAAAAACCAATAAAAGTTGCAATAATTGAAGAGTGGCATAAAATTGACACTTATAAAGGGTGTTTTTTATAGAAATGGAATAAAACAAAGATGTTTTTTTTTTAAATTGACATGAAATTAACTTTATTCGAAAGATGATCTTCTAACACTATAATTTAAATATAATTTCTGGCATATGACCGCCACGGCTGGCTCGGACGTATTCTAATCTGGAGGTCCAATTTTCGATGATTTTTTCCAACAATTGTTGCCGTATATCGGCAATAACGCGGCGAATGTTGTCCTCCAAGTGGTCAATCGTTTCGGGTTTATCGGCGTAGACTAGCGACTTCACATATCCCCACAGAAAATAGTCAAGCGGCGTTAAATCGCACGATCTTGGAGGCCAATTCACGGGTCCGTAACGTGAAATGATGCGGTTACCAAACGTTTCCGTCAATAAATCAATTTTGGCACGAGCTGTGTGACATGTTGCGCCGTCTTGTTGAAACCACAGCTCCTGCACAGCATGGTTGTTCAATTTAATGTCAATTTAAAAAAATCATCTTTGTTTTATTCCATTTCAAAGTTCTATACCTCTATAAAAAACACCCTTTATTACACAAAAATTGGTAAATTCAAATTAAAACCAAAGCTTATAACACTCGAATTTGTACTTAAAATAATTGACAGAATTAATTAGAAGTTCTTTGAAAACAGAAGTTGTAAGGACATTTTTTTCCCACTTTTTTAATACGTTGAATTTTTTAATTTAATATTACTCAATTAGTTTTAAGTTTATAAATGTACTTAATTTTTTAATATTTTAAATAAATTTTAAGAAATAGTAAATAAAAAAATAATTAAGAAAAAATCATTGTTTTGCTCCACAAACTATAAATTTGGGCACGAGAAGGGTTTGTATGAAAAATTATTTAGATTCATCTAAAATACGACCACGTCAAAAATCTTTTATCTTGGCCCAGATTTAAATGTGGAACTTTTCACAGTCACAGTTAATATCGAGAATTTATATTAAAAACATTTTACTTTATGCACAGCCTATTAAACAAACCACATATTTGTCTCCTGTAGTCCTTGGGTTTCTACGCAATAATTCCTAAAAACACTACATTTTTAGGTCTTTGTGTTTCCGCCATCGGTTTTGAAGAATAGCTGATAGTAGTTTTGTATTGCAAGTTATTGTATACTTGCTTGGATTCATATTTAGTGGTTTTTATTTTCACTCAACCACTAATACTCAATTTAGATCTTGTCTTCCTAAAATTGTACCTTATATTGCCATATGTATGTATAACATATAGCCTCGCAATCTTTTGTTCCGCCTGTATTGTCCAGTTTCAAGCTAACTACAATTTCCAGACTCAAGTCCAATTCACAAGCCAACCAATTCTCCGGAGTTCAAATCGAAACTTCTTTACTGCGGAGTCGTGATGTGTATTCGTTCAATGCCGCTCAGGTATTTTAGACATTAATATTGACATTAGTATTGATTAAAAGCAACTAGGTATGTAATTGCCTGACTTCTGGCTGAGTCAAGCCACAATTGGCGCAATTTTGATACCCCACTTTGCTTGACCTGAGTGCTTTGGCATGTACCCACCTGCCTAAAAGCCAACAAGTCGGCATTGCGTTTGTGTCTAAACTTTCTTTTTTAAGTTTAAGTTTAATAGAAATAAAGAGGAAATGTCGTCGTGTGGTGTGATGGGAATCGCGAAAACCTAGGAATAGACGTGAGCTTATGTAAAAGTAAAATCCAGCACCTCAGATAGCTACTCGGAGATCATTGAACGTGGTACTATGAAGTAAGCGTCTTTAATAATCAGTCAATCTTTAAAAAACACATGTTCTTCATTGAGCTCCAAGCTTTTGCAGTAAATAAATTCGAATGATTTTATTCTTACTATTCACAACACCTCAATGACTGACGAATTAACACGGTTGTATCGGTCATATAGAAAAGAAAAGTCTTAGGGTGATTATCTTGTGCTGTCTCTATCTCCTGTGGGTTACTAGGGAAAATCATTTTGCTATACATTTGCGAAAGGAATTACCGTTAGTAATCGGCAAGTGTAGATGGCTTTCTAAAGAGAAAGAAGGAAACTATATTGTACTTAATCTAGCTGAAGATTAAAGTTTAACGACCGCGTACATATTTGTTATTTATTTTTATTTATTTGATTAAATTTTCCCTTTGTTTAGTGTACCACCGCCTTATATTTATGGTTCACCATATTTGAGTGCTGCAACGGCTTCTGCAACAGCTAATGCCGCTAACGCCGCGGCTTCGGGTTTAGTGCCAATTCAAGCATCGCAGTTGTCACATGCGGCTGCACTTGCTGCAGCTACTAATCAGTTTTACGAGTATCACGTAAGAAAAAATATTTTTAAAAATCTTGTTCAGCAGTTAAATAATGTTTCTTTTGGTTTTTCTATTTCAGAACGCGGTTGTAGCTGCCGCTGCTGCTCCGTATGCCGGACAGTATCCTACTGGCTTCGAGGCTTACCCATACACTGGTGCAGTGACAGGTAACTAATTTGTTGAGTTTTAATTGGTATAATATTATTTTTTACCAAATTTAGTACGTTTGTTAAGCATTTATACTAATTTGATTTTACTGGAAACTAGCTAACCGTGAGGAATTATTACTTCTTTTGTTGTTACATAGATTGCACAATTTTCAGGTATAAGAAAAAAAAGTACATCTTTTATGTAGATAATGAGTTCAACTATAGGTATAAGTTTTAATTTCTTCATTCCTCCCAAGGAATACTATTGCGTATACTAAAATAAACTTTTGATAAAACAAAAAAAAAATAGGTTACCTGAAGATTCGCAGATTTACGTGATTAGAATTTTGACGCCGTAATTTTATGGTTAATTAAAACCGAATGCCTACTCGCTTTGATCGTTTTTTGAGCTACATGGTAGAAACTATGATGAAAGAGAACGGTAGTATTTAGTCGTGATAATTGTCGCTTCGAGATCAAAGTCAGGCTTTTTGATGCATTTTAAAATTGCGAAGAATCGATCTAAGTCAAACAAATCTATTCAGGGAATAAAATATTAACTTATTCCTGTATTTTTCTTTTCCTCTTTGTTGTTCTGCCCTGTTACGGAATGTGTCGCCTTCATAAAATATTTTCCACATTTCTTCTTTGTCTGGATTTATATTACAATTGTTGAAAATGGCAGCAATACATTCACAAGCGCACTACTAGCGATGGCATCCTAATGAATGTTAAAAGCATTTGCACTATACATTCACAATATTTGCAAAATTCAATGTTGGTAACTTTCTGATCGAAAAGGCATTAGTGATGTGTATTTAATGAAAACATATACTTTGAAATTTGCGTTGGCTGAATTTCGCATCCTCTTTAGATTATGTTGATATCGTGTGTTACCTCGTAGTCTTCTAGAGCCTTTCAAAATTATTCCTAAGTCATATGAGGTTGGATGGCGATTGATCGATAATCGGCATTGATGTAAAATTCTTGGGAATTCTATAAAAGTTGACTGATGCGAATATGTTGACGTCCTTCAACTTTTTTATATTTTCATTAAAAGCAGCTGGCCATATTCATTTGCCATATTTTTTATAAATGGTTCTTCCGTTGTTTATTTTAATGGTAGTGTATGTATGGATTAATTTATTGTTGCAAAAACTAGAACCATTTTTTTTAAATGTCGCTGTTATCCTTCAATGTTGATGTATCTTCTTTGTTTTATTCTGCCCAGTATGGTGACTATTGGGATATTTAGAGGTTATAAATAAAAGAAGGCTCGAGCGGCATATAATTTCCTTTCTTTCATTTTCTCTGCCTTTTGCCCGGTGACTTTTGGCCACGCTTGTGTATTGTACATCGTTCATTTCGTACGCTTTTGGAGCTAAAAAAAGGGACAGTAGACAATTTTTAACACAAACATTTTCCTTTTTGTCTTTTCTTTATTACTCCCTTAATCCTTATTAAGCACAAATCAGTTTGTTTCCTTTTTTACTTGTGTAGCAAAATGTTAACAAGATTTAATTTGCAATGTTAAATCGCGTTTACCTATGTAATTTGTGGTTTCTATCTAAAATTATTTCAAATTACTCTGCAGAATTAAATTGTGATTTAGAACCTAAGATCAGCTATGGAGGAAGAACAACGAATGAATTATCACAAACCAATTTCATATATGAACATCCAAACGCTTTTACTTAAATTGAAATTCTACTAGTAGGAACAAAATCAAAAAAAAAAAACAACATTTAAACACATTGCTCCAGAATTCTTAAGTATTCAACACAATGTGATATCATCATCAAATTGCTGATCGCTGTTGATCCCGATCTTTTGGTCTTGTAAGTTTTTTTTAGTCCCAAACTGTGTGTGCGTGCCTAAGAGAAATGCGAAGTGAAAGTTTTACGGTGGTATTTGGGCTTTGTCTTGTTGCTTTGCTGTTTTCTTTTTTTTTTTTGTTCTATAAGTATACATACATATATATATATATATATACGTTTAACTTATTGCCTTTTTATTGAATTCGGTCTGCTGACACGATTTTGTATTTGTAAAATCAGGGTAAATGGCATAAAAAAGTAAACTTGTAGTTGCCAAAACAGTAACTACATAGCAATATGTAAACCATCAGATAATGCATCTATAAAGCATAAATGCAATTCTTTCCAATATTAATTATACATTTGATTACAAACATACGAGTATATCTCGAAGGAATGAATTACGAAATCAAGGTGAAAATGTCTGTAAGTACTTGTTGCAATATAGTTACTTTATTTTGGCATCAGTTTGAATTTCTGTTTGGTTTGAATTTTTTTGTATTTGGGGTGCAATTGAATATATTTTTTTAACTGCATTCGGTGTTTTAATTGTTTTCTTTTTCTATCTATTTGATTAAATAATGCGTGTATGGTATACGCACTTAAGATGTCGCACAGAAGCACACTTATATTTTATTTAACTGTAATGGTTATGAAGATAATAATAATTACTTTGATGATGGACGCACTTACTGTGTTCGGTTTATTCATGCTAAAGTCCCGAAAAAGTTTCATTAGGATTGAATGAGAAAAAAATTCTATCTATTCAGCAGGTCAACTGTTTTGATGTAAATAAAAAAGGGTTTAGCCGTTCTGTGGGGGAAAAACAAATAATATATGTATATATGTATGTATGTGTCTATACATGAATTTAAATATATGTATGTGTATGCATATACTGATATAACAATTTTTGTTCAGTCAAAAGATGCAACATATTAATCGATATGAATGCCAAAGGAAAAGCCATCGTATCTTTCTATTTAATAAACTTGAAGGTCATATGTGATCAGTCGGTGTATGTAAAAAACAAATTAGTTAATATGTACATCCACACTCAACATTTTGCGGCTTGCCCTTAGAGAGCTGAAAACATGAAGTTCCTTACATATTTTTAATTTTTATAATTGCTGGAAAAGCTTTGATCATCATATCTATCTGATTCAACTATACAGTCTAGTCGAAATATACAAAGCTGAAACAACGTCAAAATATAATTTTATATGGCTTACGACATTCAGTAAAATGACCACAACAGATCTCTTAACTACTTCTTCCAAAGAGAAGAGTGTTTCCGTAGCAAACCCGATACTAAAAAAACAAGGATCAGAAGTGAGTTAATGTCAATTGGCGAAATAAACATCTCCAAGCACTAGTAGAGGAGAGTATGCTAAACTCAAAGCTCAAATGTTTTGGAGTCTTCATTCTTGTAAATTGAGATGTCTTTGTGTCTGAACAGTCTATTTATCATTTTCTAATTGTGGAATTATTGATGACGCCAACAATCAAAGAATAACTTACTTCGCAGTGTCTTCCAAGCTAATTGTATATATTTTTCTCGAAAAAACATACATACATGTTATTTAAATTTAGCAGAAAATATTTCGCGAAAGTGAAAGAAGTATCTGGCAATTAGTTTACTTAACGAGCCAAATTCTCAACCAAATTACAGTTCTTTCAGGTAAATATATCTATATTTTACTTTATTCACTTCTATTAATCGGGGCCATTATAATATACAATAAACTATGGTGGCGGTTTGTTTATTTAACTTAGTTATGGTTATTATTAGTTTTAATAGAGTTGTACGGTTGTATGTTGTAATAACGCTTTTTTGATGGATATAAATTGGAAGCAGTTCGTTGTTTTATTGTGATTTCGTTGTACTTCAATGTTGTATACAATATATTTCTGCTATTAACAATTTTTTTAACACAATAAAAGTCGAAAATTATATTAAAGTAATTAAAAAAAAAATATATATGTATATAGGGGCACAAGCAAATGAAGTTTTTATAAATTGAAGAGGCAGGCAAAATATACATATTATCAAAGCTTTAAGAATCCATTTAAAGAAACAAAGAAAGGAAAACAATAATTCAAACGCAAGAAATTTGTAAATTTATTTTGGATGAACAACGATCGAATTCAGAAAAATGCAATTTTTAAATCGTTTTTATTATGTATTCATTTTCTCATTATTCACTCTCTAATTCTCTTCTGAGGTGTTCGATGGGGTTCAAATCGAGAGACTGGGGAGGTGAATGGCGCTAGGCATAATATTCCTTTCCCTCCAAGGACTCACAATTGTGAGTTTCAGAATTTTGTCTGCCTAATGAGCTAAAATTGATTTACTTGGTTCATTCCTGCACCACACAAATGTGAATTTATCAAATATATGCTTCCGGGTATATTGTAGTTGATTGTGGCTCATTTCTGGGTACAGTTCGACCTGTCAATAGTGCAATTTGCGACTGTTCCTTTCCGTCATCAAACATTATAATTATAATACTTCGTTGAATAATTATTCATCTCTAAATATCAGGTATTAATTCTAAAGTTTTGTTGATTGAGATTTTACAATGAATAAGTGTCTTACATTATTAAGTTCGATTTTCGCATTTGTGAGCTTCAGTTTTATATAGTGGCGCGAAGATTTGTTACCGATCAAGATATTTTTAACATGATTATCGGTGGCGAAATTTTGCCTATAAAAGACGATGAAGAAAATAACGAAGCTTTTATTGGTTGGAAGATGAGATCCATTACCTCAGCGTCCTAAACTTTCAGTAACAATAAGTTCACGCAAATGAACATTTCAATGGATAAAAGGGCAATTTCAGCCTGACAATTATTAACAATTAACAATTGACGAGCAAATGATACCATTTTTAGGTCGATGTGTTGTTCGTCAATATGTTAATAAACCTCATCCTGTCGGAGTTAGGAATTTTGTGCTTACGTCATCTTACGGTATGGTATTAGACATCGAAATCTATCAAGTTGCAACAACGCCTCTTAAAGACAGAAGTCTAAGTATAGGACCAGTAGTTGTTCTACGGCTAACGGAAACATTGCCAAGAAACTTCGATAACTTCGATAGATATCTTAGTACACTTCTGCTTCTTCAAAAGCTAAGAGAAAAAAAAGGTTCCAAAATGAAAAGGTGCGAGAGAAATTTGCCTAAATTATAATTCTCTATGTACATTGAAATACAAGGAAAATAAGATCGTGTTAATGGCTTCGAATTGTACTGGAAGTCGGCCTTTTTGTACTGTGAAACACTGGGACAACACGGCAAAAGCACGAATAGACGTTCCGTGCCCCGTTTGTGTTTTCTCTTAGATAAGTCAATGTTTAATAATATTTACCTTATGCCTCGGGTAATTATTTTTTTCAAAACTCCACCCTTATGATAGCTATTATAGTTCTAATTGTTTTGGCAGTATTTGTTAAATTATCTTTTAGCATTCGTAACTATACATATAAGCTGTGTAAAATTTTCTTTAACAAATTGTCTGCAGCTCCCGATATGCATCCCCAAACCATTACGGAGGTTCCATCATATTCACAGTTGGATCAAGGTCATTTAGCCTTAGTTCTTTTCTTCCAAACTCTTGCTATACCATTATCTTCAACTGAATTTTTTTTTTTAAGGGGTCTCTGACTTCTTTGACAATTATTTTAAAAGAGAATTGTTTTTTTTTTTTTGCGCATTTCTTAACATTATTTTTTGGTCTGTTAATTTCGATCAACCTACGATTTCCGCGATTTCATGGAAAGATTTTCCATCTTACTTCTTCTTCTTCTTCTTCTTCTTCTTCTTTTTCTTTTTGGCGTTGTTATGATCAGAAGTGTAGGACCATAACTTTCCCACTTAACTGCATTCCCACTGGTCCGCTTGTGGGGTTGCCGGTTTGACCTCAGAAAGTAGCGGCAGGCTTCCCGGTTTGGGATTACTTCATCGCTGAGGCCAATCAAATGCTGGTGTTTTTGCATTTGTTTGCACCAATTGTTTTTCGGCCTGCCTTTTTTTTTTTTTTTTGTTTTGTGACACGGGCATGCTCCAGATTTTTTTTGTTTGATCTTACTCTTACAACACCGGTGATCTCCAGTCGTGTCAACCCACTGATTTGCATGTACACTTGTGGGGCAGTTTAATGTTGGTATATGTGTCCCTAGGCTCACCTTGGTGTTTTCTAAATTGCCTAGATGTGATTTGTTTACCTTTGTTTTAGTCGGCTTTTACGACAAGCGAGAGGTATCGCTGCAGAGATATTCTTAACCCGTCCCTGCACGGGTCATTTTCCTTCTTACTTATCAAAACAAATTTCTTTTTACCAATCATTGAAAATGAAAGCCGCACTACCGTGTTAAATCAAACATGACGAATTTATGAAACATACCAACCAAACAGTAATAACATAAAGGATAATATTATAATTCAATTTTTTTTTTATAGTTCGTGCAGGTTCAAGGGTTTGTGTCATAGATGTTCGTTCACTACTCTCCGGGGGTGGTTGTCCTAGATAAGATTTGAGAGATTCGACTCAATTTGCGTAGGTTGTAGTTCACAGTAACTTTTTTTGTTTCCATGTCATTAAGGTGTTTCAAAAGAAATGATTCAAAAGAGTTCTGTGTTCAATGTTTCATCACTTAAGCTTATATGACGATCTTCATGGTCTTTTGCAGAGTAAGTCGACCGAAGCGGACTACTTCTTTCGCATCGAAATTTTCAGAATAGAAGCGAGCAAACCACCTACACTAGGCACCATAAGTCTACGCATTTAAATGTTTATTAATTAAAATTCAAAGACTCATTGGCAAAATAATTCTCGGAATTCTTATATTATCTATTTCCTCTACCAATATAAGATGCTTGCGCCAAAATTCCTGGAATAGACTCGGCCGCAGGCAGAGATAACGGCACTTTTAACTGATGCGACCCGAAATTGCAGACGTCAAAAGTGTACGTTCATCATTCAATTTCAGATTTTCTTCTGCTGCGTACGTTACAATATATTTCAAACGAAACTGCATGAAAATATAGCATTTTGTTTCGTTTTCCTATCACTTTCACTATCGTGGTGGGTTTTTTATTAACATTGCCGTCACAAAGAAGGGAAATAGACGTAGGCGAAAGAAAAGTTACTATAAAACTTCATCAAGAAGGTCAAAATTACCGCCAAATGGCTAAAACCGTTGGAAGAGCGTGGAGATCAGTATGGACAGTTGTTAATAATTTTGAAAGAATGGGAGTCGTAACTTACAAACCAATATCCGGCCGACCTTCTAAGTTAACCCAAAAGGAAGCAAGAAGTATTGTGTCGCAAGATAAGAAAAATCCTAAACTAACTGCGTTCCAAAAGACTCAGAATATTCAACAAATGTTCCAAAAGAAAATAAGTGTTTCCACAGCCCGCAGAATTAAAAAAAAAAGTGGCTATCATGGTCGAGTAGCACGGAAATTTTTTTTTATTTCTATGATAAACCGTCAAAAACGGTTCTGACGAAACGAAGTTCTGCATATTTGGCATCAAAGATGGAAAATTGTATGGAAAAATCTGGTACAGCACTAGACAAAGAGAATCTCTTACCTACAGTTAAACATGGTGGTGGAGGAATAATGATGTGGGGATGCATGGCAGCTAGTGGGGTTGGAAATTTTGAATTTCGATCGAATCTATTATGGACAGGTTCGCATATTTGGACATTTTAAAACACAATCTACGACAAAGTGTTGAAAATCTGGGGCTGCAAAATGAGTATTACTCAACAAGACAACGATCCCAAACATACGGCCGAAGTAATCAGATTGTGGCTTCTATATAATGTTGCTAACACCGCCACAATCACCGGATTTGAATCCAATCGATCGCCTTTGGGCATTATTGGAGCGAAGTATAGGGAAACTATTACGAGTAAAATAATGTTGAATGAAGTCATCAGAGAAGAGTGGAATAAAATTACTGCTAAGCTCGTTAATTCCATGCCAACACGACTAAGAGAAGTGGTTAAACTTCGTGGATATTCAACCAGTTACTTATATATTTTTCTTTTAATTATTATTTATATAACTTTGTTGTTTAAATTACTTTTAATGTATGAGCGAAGACTTTTGACACGTACGTTTCTGAAGTAAAAACCCAAAAAATATTTTTTTAAATCATAACTGTAAATATTATGGTAATACAAGTAACACAATAATGATTGTTGAAGTTCATATTATACAATATATTAAAAGGTTAATTGCTGATTTTTCTTCTATAATACGTATTTTATTTCTGGGTATTTTTTTTTAGCTAAAAAATCAAACAGACATCTCCATTCATGAGACTACCAAAATCGAAATGTTAAATAAAAGACTGAGTCGTGATAACCCGGGCTCGGATTAGTACAGCAACATTATAATCGACAATTTTTTTTTTCCCCTTTTTACCATTTGTTTGTCTGAGAAAGTAGATCGACATGCATGTGGACAAAGCAATAAAATATGTATGTTTCTTTTAATCTCCGAACAAAGACAAATCCATGAATTACTGCCTATGTAGAGACTTACCACTTATCGTTCGCACTGCTTCTGCGGTACGTTGCACATTCTGAGCACTCTTTTCATATACAGTTGCGTTCAAATTAATAGCAGTGCAGTATAATACTACTTTACTAGTTTTATTAATAATGTCAATGTTATTGAATCTATTATTTTATCCAGTCTTTGTTCTATTACTATTAAACTTGCATGCAAATGATCTTCGTAAACGTAGTTTTGTTAAGACGTAAATCCATTTTAATTTATAATTTCTTAGATCTATCTCATCAAATCTAAATATCTTACTGGCCCTAGGCGGGAACTCTAAAATAAATTGAACAACTTAAAACTATGTATGTCTTTCGACTACTATTTATTTATAAATATGTACCTATCATATCTTTAGCTAAGAAAAATTAGTTTTATTTAAAAAAAACTTAGCATATAGAACGTAGTTTTAGGGAGCAATGACTATTTTCTTGGCGATCAAAATATAAGCAGTTGTGCTGTTTTCTTGTGACTCTTGTTTGTTGAATTCTTCTATACTGTGGTGTAAGTGTTCACCTCAGAATGAGACGGGAAATACATTGTACTCCGAAGAGCAATTCCTTATTCGGAAGCTTATTGGCGAAGTCATTTTTTGCGCCAAAATGTATGAAGAGAAACCTGAAAATCGAGTTCGAAGAAAAGTATTATCTCCAAGAATGGTGAAACGTATTGTCCTTCTTCTTCTTCTTTTCCTTTTTTCCGGCGTCGTTATGGTCAGAAGTGTAGAACCATAACCTTCCCACTTAACTGCATTCCTACTGGTCCGCTTGTGGGGTCCGCCGGTGAAATGTATTATCCTATATTCCATAAATAATCCCAGTGTCCAAGCTACAGAGTAGAAAGGAATCAAAATAGCAGCGGGTATTGTAACGGTGAGAAAGATACTGACTACATGCTCGCATTCTAAGAAGGGTCCCACTGTTGAAGAAACAGAAAAGCCTTACGATTTCTAAAACGCATAATGATAAGAGCAAATTTGTTTAGTATGGAGGCTCTGTGGCTCGTGAATACGTAAAACGACCATCAAACACTAAATGCAATCTTAAATATACCAGAAAAACTTAAAAACGTGGAGGGTCCGGTATTATGGTTTGGGCATACTTCTCGTACTACGTCGTAGGCCCAATATTTTGGATAAAAGGGAGAATGCCTCAGCATTTATATGTTGGCAACCTTGAACGATTTATATTTCCTTATGCTGAAATGAGAATCCCTTTGAAATGGATATTTGAACAAGATAACGATTTGAAAAACAACAGTAGAAAAAGAAAAAAAAACATGTTTCAAGCGAACAAAATTGAGATCATGGATTTGCCTCCTCAATTCCCTGATTTCAATCCATTTGAAAACTTTTGGGCGGATTAAAAAAAATGTTTTTTTCCGAGGCAAAGCTCAATAACAACCAGTTATGGAGAGTATTAGAGGATTCATAGAAGGCAATACCTTCGGAGAGGTTTTAGTTCCTAGTGAACTCAATGTAGCGCCGATTTCAGTCAGTCATACAAAATAAACGCTTTACCAAGAAATATTAAAGTTAATAATCATCACTTAGAGGAACGGGTGCATATAGAATTTCACTAAATATGTAAAGTTTTTTTTTGTATTGTCGTTTTTAGTTAACATTATTATATTAACCAATACACAAAAAAAGTTTCGTCATCCAGATATGAACAAACTTTGTAAAACATAACCTTTTTTCAAATTCAGTCCTACCACTGCTATTTTTCTGAACCCAACTGTGTATTATGACAAAATTGAACAGGGATTGGATATACCCGCGTCTCGCGATTTCCTTCGATTCTTAAATTTTAGCTAACGAATGTTCTGTAAAAAAGAAAAAAGAACAACACCAGGTAGAGGATATCCAGGAGGTTTTTTATTTAACGATATTTGTGGTTTTCTTAGTTTTGGTAAAATTTGTTTGCGGCTTATATCCTTTTATAAATTGTTATTTAACTTTTTTTATGCTCACCAATTCAATCATCTACGATATCGTACGCTTCTGGCCATATAATGCTTATAATTGATTTACTTAATTTTGCAGGAAATGCAGCAGCAGCTGCAGCCGCCGGTTATGTGGCACCTTATACTTATGCAACTTTACCTCATACAGCAGGAGCTGCTGCGACGGGCGCCTTTGCAGCTCTTAGTCCATACCAGCCAACTGCAAATGCTTCTATACAAGATGCCAGGCTACAATAATATACACAAAATACGTACTTTTGGAATTCGTACTTAGATAACCAGGGAACATAAATGGGGTTTTATTTATTACATTAATATTTTAATGCAAACAATAGATATAATTAAGCTAGAAGCATACAAAACGGAAATAGTTCACATAATTTTATATACTCGTATTTATAAAAATAGTTATATAAAAACATATATTAACTTGCGACAGAAGTAAAAGTAAAATAATTACTTTGAACAAGCGCACCTATCAAAATTACAGACATAAGTATAAAAGGGCATGATAAAATACTAACATAAAGAAGAAAATGCAACAAATAAGTTACATAAATGATAAAATGAGTACATATTACCAAAGACTTTAGAATAAGAATATATTTTATTTTGGATAAAAATATAAAAATAAATTAAAACCATATATTATATGGTCAGTGTGGTCACTGAAGTGTCCTAGTCCAAAATGTTACTTAATCATTTAAATACGGGGAATGGACATAGTGAAATCGTCCTTGATGAAGAACATTTCGAAATTTTATATTACCATTTATTATAGTTGCTTTATGGTCTACATACTATGACTACACTTGAATATCACATTTTGATTATAGCAGTTGTTTCGCTCACAATTTACTTTCCAACATAATCTTTGTTCAAGATCCTAATTAATACGTAATTCGTTCTTGAAGTCATTTTTGGTTATTCAAACTTTACGATTGAATTCAAATTTGAAACCATTCGAAACAGTCAATCATGCCTTTGAACTCAGTTGTCGTGGATAATGTTATGTAATGTTTACAAACGCGTGTAAAAATCGAAATATAAATTCTACTGTTGCGGTATAGGGGTATATATGAATGTTATCAATATATGTTATGTTCTTCGCAAAAGATTTGTCTATATATTTATTGACAACATTGCAACCCATTAAAAGCCCAAGCCAAAACCTGATCGCGTATAAGTGAAGGGAACATATAATTTATAATTCCTAACTCCCATCACCAACGCACCCTTGCGTTCAGGCGCGTTGTCCTAGTGAAGTATGATTTTCTTCTTTAACCCAGGCTTCTTCCCGCGAGTAATATTCACCTGTGATTGTTTTGCCTTTTGCAATCAATTAACAGGATCCCCTTCACAATCCCAAAACACGCTGGTCATGATATTACCGGCAGAAGCGATCGACTTCTCTTTGGCGCTGAACCTTTTTAACCTTTCAACCACTTCTTGGGCTGCTGTTTCGTGTCTAGTGTGTGGTGGACCAATGTCTCATTCATGATGGCAAATCGGTACAAAGCTTGCTGCGACAATCTTAAAGCAAACTACTTGTCATACTTTGTCATGAACAAAAATTGTCATTGGACATTTTTGCTGATTGGAACGCCATCTTTGTGCCATGCCAAGAACTTCCACCTTAAAATAGTCGATTTCCAAAAGTCCAAAATAATAAATTTATTCACAAAACGCCACGAATGGTTTGAAATTAATATCCATAGCCATTCGTAATTATCAATATGTGGAATAACAGATTTTCCATTAAAAAACCCAGAGGTTTTTGACCATATCCTGGCATTGATTGTAAAAATTATTAGTACTTCATTCAGTTACAATAATTTTGAAATTCAATCCTTTTCTTGTATCAACTTATTTGTTCATATTTTAAATAAAAGTTTTTTTTTTTTGTTGGGGGAAAGTTTTAACAACCTGTTCTGATCAACAAAGTAGAATGTAAAATAGAATTTCGAAACATTCTTCAACAGTCCTTATACTTACACCTTTATTTTATTTTATATAAGTCAAAGAATGTAAATATCAAATAAAGAAAAAGAAAACAATAGGTAATTCATTAGAAAATACTTGATTATATTTTTCAATTTAGTATTATAATAAAATTTAAATTATTAGAATAAACAAAATAACTATTGTTTCTATTAAGGTTAAAATCTGATTCTAAAAGGTTATTATGATCATGGAGTGCATAATTCGCTGCACCTCGAACCTGTACCTGAAGTGAAAAAGTCGAATGCAGACCGTGTTACTGTGTCATTTATGGACAAACCTTTAACACTTCATAATTAAGGCATCGCCTCCAAATATATTTAAGACTTATTAGAAAATGACTTCAACATTTTAATGGGTGGAGGCGAGTTTTGTTATAAAATTTCGAAATCCTGAGTTCGCCGTGTGTTTTCCAACATAATATTGCCTTGACGTTTCCTGAGAAGTTGGATGGATTTAATGGTAATTTCATCTTTTTTTTTTCTTTGATCCGGAGAAGAAATATAATACTTTTATAGAAGGAAAGAAACAAATTGCAAAAACTATGTAATAGAAATGACACCTCAATTAATGCTCAATGTCTCTAATCGGTAGATAGGGTAGACGGTCGCCTGGCATCTTTTTTCCTCAAGCGAGCGCAGTCAATTCAACCAGACACAGAGCGAGCGCAACGAAAAAATACAGACCGTTAATAAAGAATTTACCGCCAAGTAGTTGAGCGTTTTTTTCTACGTGTGTTTTTTATAAGGTTCGTGCATGTTCAAGAGTGTACGCTCTTATGGTGTTTGTCACACAACTTGGACGGGGTGCAGATGGTTTGTGTCGAAGATGTTTGTACACTACTCTCCGGGGGTGGTTTTCCTAGATAGGATTTTTATGGAGAGATTCGACTGAATTTGTCGGGTTGTAGTTCACAGTAACTATTTTCTTTCCATGTCATTAAGGTGTTATATCGGAAATGCACACACAAAGTATGAATTTCAACTTCTTCAACTTAGTCTTTGCATACATAGATACCTGACTAAGCTAATATCGCCGTATAACTGGGCAGCTCTACGTTAACACTAACCCTCGCTGTTAACACTAAAGGGGATAACATCTAAGCCCCTGCGTCTAGAAAACTGGGATTATTAAGGTTTAGTAAAAAACGGGTTTTGGTTTTTAGAGAGAGAGAGCCCTACTTCTCAGTTGCCTCCCGAGCCCACAGAGCTAGTGCCTGTGGTTTCCACTTGTTGCCAATGAATCACGGCGGACAAAATCGTTGACTACGTTATAGCTACAAACTATAATACATTTAGAGCCGTCAATGGTCACGTTCTTCTTCTTCTTCTTTTCCCTTTTCCGGCGTCAGAAGTGTAGGACCATAACCTTCCCACTTAACTGCATTCCTACTGGTCCGCCGGTTTGACCTCAGAAAGTAGCGGCAGGCTTCCCGGTTTGGGATTACTTCATCGCTGAGGCCAATCAAATGCTGGTGTTTTTGCATTTGTTTGCATCAATTGTTTTTCGGCCTGCCTTTTTTTTTTTTGTGACACGGGCATGCTCCAAATTTTTTTTTGTTTGATCCTACTCTTACAACACCGGTGATCTCCAGTCGTGTCAACCCACTGATTTGCATGTACACTTGTGGGGCAGTTTAATGGTGGTATATGTGTCCCTAGGCTCACCTTGGTGTTTTCTAAATTGCCTAGATGTGATTTTTGTTTACCTTTGTTTTAGTCGCCTTTTACGACAAGCGAGAGGTATCGCTGCAGGGATATTCTTAGCCCGTCCCTGCACGGAGTGTCAATGGTCACGTTCTGGCCAAGATTTTTTTTTTATTTACTCTGAAGCACTTCAGCACTAACCGCTTCCGCTTCAAAACTCTCAAATATCTCGCTATGTTCGAGACCATTCATATCATTTTCATCCATCTATGTGGTTTATTGTGTTGACTTAAATAAATCGTGCTTTGTAGGTGGTGGCTTGAAATCGGCGCATCAGAAACGGAATCGCCCTGTACTGTTATATGATTTATGGAGATTGCATCGAGTCTTGAAGAACTAGAGGGATGAATTGATAAGTGCATATTAAAGTTTTGTTTTCGAGGCCTGCTTTGAAAAATGCCCAAACTAAAATCCTTTGCCTTAAATAACAAAGCCGCATCCAAAAAGTTTCCGAAATAGATGTCTCAGCTTTTCATCTGCTTTTTACCCGGTCCATCCCGATTCACTGCTGGGAGTATGGTAAAGTATTCATTATAACAGATTGGAGCTTTTTTCACATTTAGTCTGTTAAGGAACCTAATATTGCGGGTATAGGAACGAAACCCTTTTCCTTTTAAAAGTCAGTGGATGTCGTCAATATGTAATTCATCCGTATCCGAGGCTGATCCCTTGAAGTTGTCTCTGTATAAAAATTATGAGCCGTGATAAGGACATTAACCCTAAGCGCAACTCCTTACCTGGAGGGCCATGTTCCTATTTGCCTTAAAAACAAGGGATCGGCTTGTGACACCGGCTTAAGCCCCAACTATGTTGAAGAGAGAATACGTAGAGAATACCTCGACTCCATCTTGGGAATTCTATCGCCTCCATTATAAGGTAGAAGTTTGTTACTCGAAACAACTTTTCAACGGGGTCTGTCTGATCTGCAGCTAATATACTAGACAATCTGGAGCTCCCGCGTGGATGTGAGAATATGAGATTGTAGGCGGAGGCCTAAATCTTCATCTATGTCTACTCCTTTAGCATTTTCAATAACTATTATCTGATATTATCGACACCTTAATATATACCACATAAAAATTAAAGCAAAAATTTGACAAGCAGATCAGTAAGTGATCGGCCATATATTTGAACAGGGGGACCAACAAGTAGCCGTCTTATAGGCAGCACGTGCCTTAACTGTTTCAAATCATGGTAGTGCGATTACTACCTCCCGGCGATGGTCGCCGGTAACAACCAACTGAGTACGGTCATGTCTCTGCCGAATTGTTCGCTAAATCTTGCTGCGCGAGGAGAAGGTGAACTCCTTAAATCCCCTAATATAAGGTGGAACAGTATATGTCGAAGAATGGTACTAATGAGTGGAGTGTGCGCAATATCATCAAGAATTACCAGTCCGAAGGTTCACTTGAACAGAAAGTTGGAAGCGGCTAGCAAAGGTCAGCAACTGAAAGGGAAGCGCGACTTATTCATCGAATTTCAGGGCATAATCGGTTTCAGCATGCTGGAGACATCAATAAGAGCCTTGAGTCTCAATATGGAAAACAAACCAGTGACCGAACAATATGAGTTTATAACACAACACGACCTGCAAAAAAGCCGCTGCTTGCCAAAAAGATGAAGCAGCAACTATTACAATGGGCGAGCGAAAAGTTATGAAAATTGGAGTGGTGAGGATTGGGGACAAGGTGTTTTTTTCCGATGAGTTTAAATTAAATTTGTTTGGCCCCGATGGCAAGGCGCTAGTCCGCCGCAAAAAAGGAAAGAGGTATTTCGGGGAATGCACTTTATCTGCCGTGAAACATTCTCCGTATGGAGTGCCACTACAATGTTTGGCGTTTGTGCTATTCTGATGTTGGAAGATACAGTTAATAGTGCAAAGTACATTGAGATCATCAACGAAACTGTTTTGACAACTTTGGGGCAATGTTCTGGGCATATTGAAAATTACATTTTTCAAGATGACTCAGCCCCATATCACCGAACCAAAACAGTAACTTTAACTTTGAGTTGAAATTTTAATTTGGGTTGTTTTACTTACGTTGATGTTTTCTCTACGTTCAGGTAAAAAATAATAAAGATCCTTTGGGTAGGTACATCCTTTTTGCCATGGCTAGGAATAGGTCCGTACCTGAACCCAATTGAGAACTGTTAGCAATATATGGGGAAAAAGATTAGAGAAAAGCGACCAAGAACGATCTCTGAGATGAAATTGATTATAGAAAGAGTTTGGTATGAGGCAACAGACGAAAATTATTAGCCACCAAGCATTAATTTTTTGTCAACATATAACAGTTCCTTAAATATATTTATAAAAAAATTTTGAGTTCCTTAAACATTTATTTTTGATTATTTTTAGTAACAAAACTATTTTTTTATAATGTCGAACTCGCCATTTTTGGTTTTTTGTTAGCACTTGAAATATATTTTAGTTAAAAATGTGAAATCTATTATTTTTGTACAGTTTATCCTTTATATATCAAACTGGCTGGATGTCCCCGCTTTGATGGGTCCTTTAATATATTTTTTTTATGGGGTTCGCGCAGATTCAAGATCAATAGCAAACAGAGAATAGAGAAAAACAAACAAAAGGTCCGTTAAGTGCACGTAAACATGTACCCAACTCCCAAATTAACCGTTATATTATTGACAGCGAAGACTCGCGAGTGAATGTCATTTTTGATTGATATAGCTTGTGCTTGCTATTCGAGTTGCTGTTCCATTGAAAGAGTTATGGTCGTATCAGAATGTGGCGTTAGAGCGCTTGGGCTCGAATAATGTTGAGAGGTGTGTCAAGTTACGGGGAGAAATAGAAACATAAAAATAAATTTTAAGAAAAAAATGTCTTGTATATTTGTTAGGTTGCAAACTTTTCAGTAAGAGGTGAGTCCATATTAGAAATTCGTGTAGACACTAACTTAAAGATTGCGAAAAAGGGTAAAGAACCAAAACTCCATAAGAAGGGAAGTTCTAGACATTACATTATTTACCAGCAAAGCACCTCACATGATTAAAGAATGGCAGGTCTCTAGTTTACAGAGCACAGACATGTCAAATTCAGATTAAGAATGGATTCTCGGGATGAAACCCTAGTGAGCTTTAGATCGCCTATAACTGTAAACTGGGATACATACTTAATAATAAACTAATAGGAATACACCTAAAATACTCCTGAGGAACTTGACAACTGTGGTGAATTTCTAACGAACACAATATCTTCCTACAATGATAACTGTCCATTGATAACACACTACAAAGTGTGTGCTCTGGTAGACCTCTAGACTGGGCAGACTAAGGAGATCAGTAAGACGAGAGTTTAACAGGGCCAAAAAGATGGATAACTGGCAGCCATACAAGGAGAGCCTCACCAATTACAACAAAGAAATCAGATCGCCCAAGAGGAAATCGTGGAAAAATTGTTGCGAGAACCTAAAGAACTCAACTGAGACGGTAAGAGTTTTTAAGGAGCTCTCCAAAGATAACCACGACTCACTTGGCTTACTTAAAAACCTGGATGGAAATCTGACACATAATTTTACAGACACCCTAGAGCTACTTCTAAAGACTTATTTTCCCGGATGTATTGTAAAAACTAATATTACAAACTACTGTGAAGCAGATGTCATCTTCAACAAAGGTAGAAATCCCAACGTAATCAAATATATAAAGTATGAAAAAGTTGACTGGGCTTCAAGCCATTTAAAGCACCTAGGTCAGATGGTATTTTCCCTGTGCTTTAAATATATTCCCCCAACAAGCTTAAGGCGGTTCTGGTTAAAATAATCCGAACAAGCCATAATGCCATATAATCAATTATATACCATTTAAATATATACACAATTTAAATGAATTTATACCCAAAGGTGGCAACAAACCACCCGAAAACCCCAAATCCTACCGACCTCTCCTCATTTTTACTAAAAATGACCGAAAAGGTCAACACTGGAGAGCGCACCACTCCACAAACTACAATTTGCATATCAAAAAGGTAAATCTAGAGTAACCGTCCTTCACAAAGTCACGGGCATTGTAGAAAAATCACTGAAAACAAAGGAGATCGCGATATAGAATTACAAATATACTTTTTATATGTTGTAATGCCATATATAAAATATTTATAATAATATTGTAAAACAAAAAAAAAAAACCAAGTTGACTCATGTAACTTCTCCGTTGGACATTCTGTCTCCTTGGACGGTGTTTCAAGCTGTCAAAAAAATATCCAAAAAGAGATGACATGACTTTGACGTTTATGGTCTCGTGCGAATTCCATTCCAAAAAAAGAAGGGGGATTTGAGGTCGATCGAGCACCTTCAAGGAGACAGGAAACTGCGGAAGGAGATTGGTAAAACTTACTCTATTTATCGAAATAAATTACGATTTAAAATGTAGAAAAAAGGTATTCCCTTTAATTATCAAACAGCCAAATAAGGTACATCAGAGTTAGTAATCAAAAGTATTAGAGGTTGTCCGCAGGGGGTGCTGGAGCATTAAGAACGATTCCGAGTGCAGGGATGGAAGTAATACTAAACATCCCACAATTACACACTGCCATATAGACGGACGCAGCAAAACAAGCCTTAACCTTACAGAGAGCCCATAAATACAAAGAAGGAGACCTTGTAGATATCTATGTATTATGGAAATTCTTAAAAGAGTGGACAACATTTGGGAGCAAACCCCAGTGAGCGGTCTGATAACCCTGAGTTAAACTTTAAAAAAACTACGAAGTACTCATAGCAAGCAGAAAAGAATGGTATAAAGATGAGTCGAAATTTGAGAACAAGGGGTGTAAAAGGACCAAAATGTAGCCTACACATTTCCCTCTGCAATGAACCAATTATATTTTAGGCAGAGCTATTTGCAATCAATGAAGCAGCACATAGCATTAGCGACAGGAGACCCACTTACACGAGGATAATTATGTTCTCAGACAGCCAGAAAAGGTGCCCAGATACTCGTACCTTTTATTTTTTTGACAATTCAGACATAAACCTACATTTACACATTTACACAAATGGATCATTAAACAAAAGAACAGACAGGAGGAGGACACTCAAGAACGTTCATGGAACAGAATCACAATTCCAAATGTGTCAAAGAAGCTCTAGAACGTAATAAAGCCGAATGCTGTTTGAGGCACTAACAGCAAACGGGGCATACATAACTGGAGTAAAACAAAAAAACGCGATCGTTACTCACAACGTCTTGTTAGCCGATTCCATTTCAACGACTCAGATAGCGATTAGCGTTAGACATTTGGAGAATTGGGGGTTATGAACCCAAAATTTTGTGTAACCAAGACATGAATGCGTATATCGTGAACTTAAGTATATTTAGTTAAATAGCGAAAATTCCATATCGAAGATTGCAATCGCCATAGACCACTACGACTTATTGCAATAGCGATTCCTCTAAGCTTAGGTTAGGTTAGGTTAGGTAGCTTCCCTCCGTAAAAACGGTGGGGATCACTTAGACCAGGAACGGTCCATTGTGCTACCACTTGAGTCGACTTGGTCACCGTTACTCTTGGAACCATTTTGAGTGCTGAATGAAATTCGATATTCTGTAGATCTCCGTATCGGACAGATCCGTTAGTTCGTTGAAGAAATATGAAGAAATATTCTACCAGAAATCGTCTTCTTGAAGCGGCTAGAGCAGGACAATTGCATAGGAGATGGGATGGTGATTCTTCCTCTTCCTCATCTTGGCTCCTACTGTAGTAGTGATTGTATGGCAGTCCTAATCTTGCGGCATGTTTTCCCAAAGCGCAATGTCCTGTTAGGACCCCGATTAGGCTGCTTATAATCTGTCTGCGTATTTTTAACAGGCTTGTTGTTTTAGGTTTAGGCTAAGTTTGTCTCGCATAGTTGCATGTTTCAAGGTCCCGCCATCTCTCATTTGCCTGTTGCAGTGCATTTTACAAGATTTTATATTTTTGCATTTCCATTGGTGGATGGATTTCCCTTTTAACAGTCGAGAGCTTCAGTGTGGTGCCTATTTAGGCTAGTTCGTCTGCTTCACAGTTTAATTTTTAATTCGAATTGAATAAGCAATTAAAGATTTTAAATCTACTTGAAACAAATTAAACTAGTTAATACCACCTGGTAAGTCGCTATGTCCAGGTACCCAGCACAACATTACAGCGCATCTACTCGATATCTCATTTAGAGACGTGCGGCAGTGCCTGACCAATTTTGATCTTATTATTGGTGATTCGAGTGTTTTAGTGCAGCTTGGCTAACCGTGTAGATGGCGATGTCTCTGTTGTTCATCGATCTCATAGACAGCCAGTCGGCGGCTTCAAGAATTGCCTTTAATTCAGTTTGGAATATACTGTAGTGGTTCGGTAGTCTAAAGGATTGGCTGATTTTTAGGGTCGGTGCATAGACACCGGCACCCACCCCATTGCCTGTCCTAGACCCGTCTGTGGATATTTCCAGTGCAGTGCCTTTTTCTTTATGCGTTCTTCTGCATTCAATTTCCAGTTGAGCTTCCTGTCGAGTATCACGCCAAGGTATTTGGCGTGGTTTTCGAGTCTAATGTAAGTCCCATTGAGTTTTGGTGGAGTGATTTGAGGAATTCCAAGCCCGCAGTTATCTGCCCAATTGGTCAGTTAGCCTGGGCCATCCATCCATCAAATCCCTGATTGTTGGGAGATGTTTCCCAGTGCAATATCGTCTGCATACGCAATGACTTTGCATCGGATATCCTCCAGTGATAGGAGTATTTCGTTTACAATTAGCAACCATAATTGCGAAGATAATACTCCACCTTGTGGTGTTCCACGTTTTACTGCCCTTTTTGTTTGGTAGCAGCAGGACGGCAATCATGGTGAATTCTTTGTTAGAAATTTATTTTTCAACGGTTCCAACTATCATGCGTAGAGCTGTGTCTACTGATTTTCCGTTACACTAAGCATGCTGCGATTTCGAAAGCATGCTTTTTTGTAGGTTTTCACGAATGTACGGGTCCACCAGTCTCTCTAGCGTCTTTAGAAAAAAGGAGGAGAGACTGATAGGTCTGTAGTCTTTTGCAGTTGTGTCTGAGGTTTTCCCTGCTTTTGGATAAATGCAACATTTGCTTCCCTCTAGGATAGTGGTATATAGCCCCGGTCTAGACTGGATGAGAATAATACCAAAAGCCACGGTTCGAGAATGCCGTAAGCACGTTGCATCTCTACCGGATAGATTCCATCCGGACCTGCAGATTTACTGCTCATTGGAGTTTCCTCTTGCTTACTACCTCCTTTAAATTAACGGAGGGTTCGGTATGTGTTGTTCGAAATTATAGTTATTATATTAGTCTCTGCGTTGTGGGGAATGTGTATACTGACCAAGAGGTCTAGTGACTCTTCACTGGTCACCTTTGTGCTACCATCTGGTTTGCTAATTAAGGCGGGTATAATGGGAGCCTTTGACAGTATCTTCCTCACTCTACTGGCCTCATTATTCTGTTCTATTTCTGAGCAGAAATTGCGCCAGGATGTCCTTTGCGCCTTTCTTATCTCATTTTTATATAGTTTGAGGCTCCATTCCTCTCTTCCTTTTTGATTTTTTACTTTGTCGAAAATCCGTCTGCTTTCCTAGATCTGCAGGGTACCAAGATCTGCAGGGGTTTAGTTCCCTTTGCTGGTCCATTACTTGGGCAAAACTTTAGAGAGGATTTGTGTCATTCCTTGTTCCTGTATTGCTCCTGTATCTTTAGTCGCCAGACTTTGAATGTCTGCATGCGACATGGACTTACTTAATTGAGCGGGGTCAAGGGCGCCTTCAAGGTTAGTCTCATATTTGTCCTAATTGATCCGTTTAGGATTCCTAAAGGATGTTTTAGTTGGCTTCTCAAAATGTAGATGGAAGCGAATGTAACAAAAGCGAAGGAGTTCTTTATTGATACCGACCAGTTTGCAACTAAGGTATTGGAAGAATTGGATACCAAAATTATATCTAAAACTTGCTGTCTTTTTTTTTTGTTACGAAGATAGGCCTATTGCCCCTATTACAAAATACCAGGTCTGTTTCAATAATATACGTAAGTAATACCTCACCTCTTTTGTTGATGTCGTTACTGCCCCAAACGGTGTGGTGAGGCCAGGTATGCTGAGGAGATCCATAAGCCTTCCTCAAGGGAGACTTCTAATCTGGAGATACTGAGTCGCAGGTACTGTAATTACTTAAGAGAAATATATCAATATGGGATTTTACTAGAATGCAGGTTCTAAGAGTAACTTCGCAGTTAGCGTGTAGCAGTTTGTATTGCTTTGTCCTTAATCCGGCAATGCCATTATCCATGGCTCCTGGATAAGGACTATGTCGTCTCCACTTTCTGCAAGGTGGAGAATAAGATTGGCAGAAGCAACCTTACTTCTGTGGTGGAGGTTTATCTGGGTTATACGTAGCATTGGAGCTATCACTTAAGCCAGATGCCTCAGTCACAGTAGCATCCAGAACCTCTGAATCAGAGGATGGAGTATCGGATTCCTGCCGAGTTCTGAAGGAGGCTGAGGTGGTGGGACTCGTGGCCATTGCCTGCCTCTCGCCCTGTTCATATACCTTCAACCAAATGGTTTTAAGGCCATATCGAATTTTGCCTTCCTTCGCTTTGAATGGAGAGACGGAATCTCTGTTCAGCAACAGAGTAACTGTCCTCTCCGAATCCTTTTCAACCTCCGTCTTAATGACCTTCCAGTTGGAAGTCGGAAGATCGGGAGTTTGCCTCTGCAGCAGAAGCAAAATATCTTGTGAGTCGCTGGGTTCCACGCACTGTCGCCGTCGCAGGCAATGAGTTTGTAATACCAATGGAGCCAGCTCCTATCGGTGAAACCAGAAAGTTTCTTTTCCGCGCTATTTTTGCACATGGAGAGAAGGCTGAGGTTGATCTTACCTTCAAGGATTTTCCAGTGCTCATGAGTGATGTGGCCCTCCTCATGGCTTCGATCTACGATCATTACCGCTGGGTGATCCCTCACCCCTTGAGAGAGGGTGCAGTAGCGGTGCTCCTATGAACTTCTCTAAGCTTACAAAATAATTAATGGTCTGACAAATCTCAAATTTATGATGGAAAGCTCAACCAAGTAAAACATAGATTTTCAGAAAAAAATAAATAAGCACCTTGGCCGAAGTTCTATGACTGCGAAATTCTTACAAATAGCTTAAAAGCCTTATATGTAGCAAAAAAATCAAAACGTAACAGAGAACTAGAGCCGTTATAAGAGAAGCTTTATATAAAAGTGAGATAAGAAAGGCGCAAGACTGCCTCCCATTATATCCGCCCTAATTAACAAACCAGATGACACCGTAACGTTCGTAACTAGCGAAGAGTCACTAGACCTCATGCTCAATACACACTTTTCCGACAACGCAGAGGCTAGTAGCTACAATTTTGAACAACTCATACCGCAATATACTTACGTCACTCTCGAATCGTGGCTTTTGGTATTATTCTCATCCAGTCGAGACTGGGGCTACTTGCCACTATCCTGGAGGGAATTAAATATCACATTTATACCAAGGGCCGCCTCTCACCCAATTGCAGACGACTTTTTCCGACTTCCTTCCTTAAGTCGTTAAAGAGACTGTTAGACATGTTCATTCGGAAAAACCTACAAAAAAGTATACTTTCAAAATCGCAACATGGTTATAGTAAGGGGAAATCAGTAGACACAGCTCTACACACGACTTCAGCAGACTTTTTGCTATTCCCAAAGGTGAAATACTTCCACCATGCGTCCCTCAATACAGTTAAAGTATTCATAAAGACCTTCCAGAATCCGCCTGCCGACAGACTTAATCGAATAAGAGCACTTAATGTAAACAGATCGACGAGAAATAAGCATTATTTTCGTATTTAACTTGTATAAAAAACAAATACAAACTGTTTATTTAAATTTAGAAAAGTGTTTAGTTTATATTCCGTTATTAACGATTCGGAAATTAGATTAAAATATAATTCATTGGAAAAAATACAGTAATTAAGAAACTATATTGAGAAACCTGCACAGGAAAATTTATCGATGTGTTACTCAATAAGCTAAATAGTTCTTAAAAAAATATCAAATATACATACATACTTGTATCATTCAACGTACAATTATGTTAAAACTAAGAGTTAAATTTACAAATTATTACAGTTAAAGGTGCGATTACGTTACTCAAACTCAAATTCGATGAGTAATTTCCTTTGACTGTTGATCAAATTACGGCTTACGAAATCCTACATTATACATAGTTACTTATATTTAACTGCATTGTGTTGGCATTATATTTAAAAACAATATCAATCATCGAAGATAAAACAATATTTACAAAAATATAACAGTGTACATAGGAGAGTCCTTCGAAAGGCACTAAACAATATCTTCACGATTGTTTTATACAAAATCTACCGCAGAACTAGACGACGATGATGCTAATGTTGCCGCCATTGAACTCGAAGACGGGGCAGGAATTCCAGCCTCACCAGTATCTGATGGCGAAATTACTCCTGGTTCAAGTACCACACTACCACCATCGATCTCTGATATTGGAACTTGATTCGCTTCATCTTTAGAAAGTAAATTTCCTTTGAATGATTGGCTTGTAGGTGAAACGACCAATAGTTTCACTGAAATTAAGAGCGGGTGCACTAGCTTCGTATCTAAGATCATTAGAGTGACTTCTTCATTTTTCTCCAACGATAATGAGGTGATGTCCGATGTTTGAGTAAAGGTACGTTGTTGTTTCGCGTTTATAGATGTCACGGATACTCTGTAATGTTAGAATAAATTACTTATGTTTAAAAAGTTTCTATACGCAAATATGAATTTGATTACTTTATCATAAACTGCCGTTTTGTTTGAAGACTCAACAGTCTTTCGTGTTCATTTCTATGATGCCTTCTTATACTCAACAGTCTAGAATCTAGAATTAAGATCAAATCCAGTCCGAAATTGAATCCAGTCCACCGCCATTTTTGATAGCCAGGTTCAGGCAGTATTCGGCCACATCGCATACAATGTTCAAAAAATACATCTTTGTCTAGCTCACTGGGACTGCAACCAAAAATAAAAAAAAATAAATAAATTCAAATAAAAAATACATGTATGAAGTATTCATATATTTTGAACAATAAAAAGGTAATTTTTTATCTTCAAAATATCATCTAGGGGGATGTAATGCTAATGTTAAAATCATAGTACCACAAAGAGTTTTAGTAAACAAAATTGACTTCAATAAAGATTTCTTGGAAAATATAGATATACACATAAAAGCAGAGGTCTATAGAAAATAATGAAGGATGAATTTTAAGCGAAAGTAATATGAATATACAAAATAGTACACTTGTCCCCCGATCTACACGGTACTTTTTTTACAGGGTTTTTTTTTTCCCCTAGCTCCGTATACCGTTTTTACTCGTAAATTCACAAATTTTAGAAAATAAAACTGCTGATTACACTGGCATTAAACTAAATAAGGGGTTTCCCTTTGTATCATTTTTTGCGCCAACCATATTGGTTAGAAGTGCAGTGATTCTTTAGTAGTGGAAAGGTGTATAGTATTTTTATACACAGTCATGGACAAAACAATAAGACTACCGAATATAGTTTTGAACTTTGTTGAAAAACGCAACTTTTTTGTAACTTATAATTTTAAAATATGCATTTTATTGCTTTCAAATAAACAGAGAAAAGAGTGTTTCATAAAAAGTAAACAAAAAAATCAAACTTTCACAATTTTTTTTTCTTAAGAAGTCTATATCAAAACGTGACAAAACAATAAGTTTCTTTTAATATTTTTAGTATTTAGTGAAATACCCTTTATTTTTTATTACTGTACGTATTCTTCTCGGCATGGATTCGACAGTGCCCGGCTAGTGGTCGTCGGTATGGCGAACCAAGCTTTCTTGATTTTATTCCACAATTCCTCTTTATTTCTATGTTTATCCGCACCCAGCGACTTTTTTAAGATAGCCCACAAATTTTCTAAAGGATTGAGGTCTGGGAACTGAGAGGGCCAGATCAAAGGATCGATATTATGACCTTTTAGCCACTTTTTTACTTTACCCGCCTTATGATTCGGATCATTGTCTTGCATAAATTGCCACTTTAGTTGCATTTCCCACTCAGTATACGGAAGCATGACCTCTTCCAATATTTTTATGTATAAATTCTGGTCCATGGTTTCCTTTATCCAAAATAGTGGACCTACACCATACCATGAAAAACATCCCCAAACCATAATACTACCACCTCCATGTTTGACGCTTTTGCTAGTGTGTTGGGCTTTGTCTGCTGCATTTTTGGGACGCCTGACCCACCTCTTACCATCGGATCCCACCAAAATAATTTTAGATTCAAAGGATTTAGATCTAAAGGATGTTTCGCCACTTTTCCTCGTTTTCTGGGCCTGCCCATTCCAGATGTTGCAAACTGGAAACGATTTTTCTGGTGTCTTTTGGTAAGAAGTGGTATCCCCCTGGGACTTATTCCGAAAAGATTTTGTTCAATTAGTCTTCTGCGCACTGTTCTAGAGCAGACTGGCAAATCCAGTTCACTTTTAATATCTGCAGCTGACTTTAACGGATCCTTTTTGGATAGACGTTTGATTTGGGCATCGTCTTTCGAGGATGTTTTTCGTGACCGGCCTGTCAGGGCTTTGATCTTCGGAGGCTGCAATGCATTGAAAACAAATGTTTTTGATCTCCCAACAAGATCGGTTTTACCTCCCGCTGTTTTTTTCCTTCCTTGGTGAAGTTTAGGATTAAATTAATCTCGATTATGGAGCAGTGCTTTCCTCGACCCATATTGCCTGTTTTTGTAAATAATCTTGTACTTTTAAATTTCGGATTGTTTTATTTTCATACTTACACGAAAATACTTGAACAAAAGATCTCTTACAATAAAAAAAAACAAACACAAATATCCTGGTCCTATTGTTTTGTCCTCACGTGGTGGCAGTTTCTTCTCATTTGTTTTTGTTTTGCTTTCATACGATCATGTCTATGCGTTATCTTTTTTCTTGAAACAAAGTACAGTGAACAATGGTGAAAATTATCGCGACAAACCGCAACAGTACATTTCGTTTTAAAGAGAAAGAGGTGTTTTTTTGTATTGGAAAAAATTGCCTATTGGACTTATTGTTTTGTCCATAACTGTCTTCTTCTTCTTTTCCTTTTTATCCCGACGTCGTTATGGTCAGAAGTGTAGGACTATAACCTTCCCACTTAACTGCATTCCTACTGGTCCGCTTGTGGGGTCCGCCGGTTTGACCTCAGAAAGTAGTGGCAGGCTTCCCGGTTTGGGATTACTTCATCGCTGAGGCCAATCAAATGCTGGTGTTTTTGCATTTGTTTGCACCAATTGTTTTTCGGCCTGCCTTTTTTGCGTGTTGAAATTGGAATGTTGATTGATAACGCCTTTTGGACGGGGTTCAAAGGATCTCTCCTTTGAACATGGCAATACCAACTGAGTCGGTCACGCTCTATATTTCTTGTGATGGTTTCTTTTACGTGGAGGCTTCCTCGGATCTTTGAACTTCTAATTCTGTCACGCTTTGTTACTCCCGCTGTCATGCGAAGCATCTTCATCTCAGTTGCCGTTAATTTGCTCTCATACTTTTTGTGCATTGTCCAGCATTGTGAACCGTATGTGAGCGCCGGACGTACAACTGAAGTGTAGAGCCTTCCTTTCAGCTTAGGGGGCATTTTTCGATCACAGAAGATGGCGGAGTTTTCCCGCCACTTCATCCACCCTACGCTTACGCGATGTTTGATGTCGTCATCACAAGTTGCTTCTCTATTAATCATAGATCCCAGATATTTAAACTTTTCACACTTGGGAAGCACTCTTCCATTCAAGTAAATGTCTGGAATAGGCTGATGAGGGTCAGAGAACGGGCAGCACAGATACTTTGTCTTCTTTGAACTAATACGATACCCGTGTCCCTCAAAAATGTCCACCCACACATCAAGTGCTCGTTGTAGGGACGCCTGATAATCACTTATAATGGCCCCATCGTCAGCAAAGAATAGCTGGTGCACATTGGGGTCCGTCACTTTTCCTTCAAGCAAGCAATCAAGGACTGCTATAAAAAGCAGTGGGCTGAGGACGCTCCCTTGGTGTACACCGACTTTGATTGCGAATTCTTCGGTGACTCCTGCGGTGCATCTTACTCTTGTCGTTGCTCTCTCGTACATGTCCATAATCACTCGCACGTAGGTTTCTGGAACTCCTTTTTGTCTTAGCGCTACCCATAAAAGATCTCTTGGTTGCCGGTCAAAGGCCTTCTCGAAATCAACCAACACCATATGCAAGTCCTTTGAAGAATCACGATGCTTTTCCATCATGATCCTTATACTTTGGATTGCATCTGTTGTTGATTTGCCCGAGACAAACCCGCACTGGTCATCAGATAGACGTATAATTTTCCGCAGTCGGCTATCTAATACCCGTTCAACGATCTTCATGGTGTGCGACATCAGCTTGACAGAACGGTAGTTATCACAATTTCGCGTATCACCCTTTCCTTTGTGCAATGGAAGAAGATAGCTTTCCCTCCATTGGTTAGGCATAGTGTCGCCTCTCATAAGTTTGGAGATAAGAACCATGAGCCATCTAGACCCGATGTCTCCCATCTTTTTCCAGAACTCAGAGGGTATCCCGTCCGGCCCAACAGCTTTTCTTTTCTTGGAGTTTTTAACCGCGTACCGAACTTCTTCGACTGTGATGTCGGATATTTCGGCATGATTCGGGGCGGCTCTTGGAAAGTACACTCGGGGAAACTGTTCGTTCAGAAGTTCCTCGCAATACTGTCGCCATCTGTGGAGAATTTTTTCGTCTTCCACAAGGAGTTGGCCTTCTGCATTGTTAATAAACTTTGGGAAACGAATCTCCTGAGCATTTCTTCTTTTCTTTGGCGGCTATCTTAAAGATATTTGCTCCTTTGTTCAAATTGTTTTGTCGAAGCTCCCTTTTGTCCATAACTGTATATAGTATATTTACTATTTATACAGTTCTGGACAAAATGATAAGACACCCTCTAAGTTCTTAAGGAACATGTATTGTGTGTAATATAAGTATCATCATTTTTTAACAGGATGCATTTACAGCGCCCTGCCATTAAATAATGCTTCAGAAAACCCTTATTTTTTTTCTTGGTTTGGGAAAAAACTCGGAAAGTAGGTATGATAAATAGAAAGGACATGTGAATTTTAAAGTTAAATAACAACAAGCAAATTTCAGTATTTTATTTCATTAGTAATGTGTGCTAGCTCCTTTATTTTCTATGACTGCCAACATTCGCTTAGACATACTTCTAAACAATTTTCGTACATATTTTTGATCCATGTTGTCCCATTCTTGGTTGATGGATTCTTTTAATTCCGCAATATTGTTGTACTGCTCGGGCAAGCTCTCCCCATACGTTCTCAATTATATTCAAGTCAGGTGATTGTGCTGGCCAGTTAGGAAGGGTATGTTCTTTAAGTTAAAGTACTCCTTGACATGGCGCAAAGTATGGATTGCCGCATTGTTCTGTTGAAACAATAAAGTTTTCCTCGGCTATAATTGAAGCAAACCTTTCAATTTGTTGGCTAATTACTTCAGTATATCTGGTGCTGTTGATTCTGCCACAGACAAACTACATTTCGGTCCTCCCGTTGTAGCTAATTCCAGCCCATGCCATTACAGAACCTCCTCCCATTTGACGTGGACTTAAAATTCGTTGCTCCTTACGCAGGTCGTGAAAATAATAATCCCAGCCATCAGGTTCATCTAAATTAAACTTCTTTTCATCGTCAATTTCCACCACTTTTTCTTCCAATGGCAATGATTGCGAGCAAACTCGAAACGTTTTGTGAAGTTCGGTTAAAAGAGGTTTCCGAAGCAGTTTTCATCTTTGGAGGTTTTCGCATTGTTGTAAAACCCTCCTCACATTTTTAATGTTTGTTTCAATTCCCGCTTCAGCTGCAATTTGACGAGCCGTTAAAGACGAATTTAAAGCTTCCCGCAAAATTACACGTTTTTCTCTTGGAGTTAATGCTGGTGGCATTCCAGGAGACTTTCTTTTGTCATCATTTTCGGGATCGTTTAGTAAATTTATCACTACTGTTCGACTTCTCTCCACTGAATTTGCTATTTTTGCAATACTCTAACCTTCCCTCCTATATTTCAAACGTGTTTGTATCTCAGCTGAATTGAACATTTTTCCGCGTCCCATGTTATCTCTTTTCAAAAGAAGTTTATCAAATTGAACATACAATGATATTTTCATCAATATTTACTTCAATTCATCCGCGCTAAACGAAGAACGAACTCAAAATAATCGGCTAGCCCTATCTTTTTGTCCTACCTACTTTCCGGGTTTTCCTCAAACAAAAAAATGAAGGATTTTTTTCAATATTATTTGATGGCAAGGCGCTGTAAATGCATCCTGTTAAAAAATGATTTAATTAAAATAGGTAAATATTATACCCAATTTGTGTTTCTAAAGAATTCAGAGAGTGTCTTATCATTTTGTCCCGGACTGTATATGTATGAGATAAGGAAGTGCATTTCGTGAAAATGCAACACATTTCAGCAATTATCCTTTTATTGCTAGGGCTGTAATAACGGAACCTAATAACCCAAACTAGCCATTCCACTTAAACGGAATAAAATGGAACGCTGGATGCGAATGTAATATAGCAAAGACTTGCTTATGGCATTGTGGCTTAATGGTTTGAGGACTACCAGAAATGCGTAGAGTATATGCAAGTGTCTCGGTTATCCCGAGTGTCTCGAGTACATATACGAAAATTAATCAATTCCATAGTTTGAGCAGCATTTTTATTCATTTGAAAATAGAATAGAATGCAATGGCGTAAATGTTGCTTATCCACTTCCATATCTTATAAAAAACACACATACAGAATGACAGCTTTTAAATGATTGAAATCTATGAAATAAAAACAACAATGACTAAGCTACATGTATCCAAAATGGTGGGCGATTTGGATACGTTCAAGAGTTTCAACTTGCACACCTAATATTTTATAATACTTTTTACATCATTATAATTCAATTAAAATGTTTAAAGCTTCAACATGTCGAAAGTAATTAGACAGCCCGGGAATAGCAAAGTCATCTCTTTAGAAACAAAAATTAAAATTCTTGATCGTCTATGTAATGGAGAAAGAGTAACAACGGTTGCTAAATAGTATTCCATGAATGAAGACACAATAAGAAGCTCCATCAGAATAAGTGTAGCAGCTGGAACTGGTACGAGTTCAACTTCTTCCTTAAGGTATACTGAAATTTAAAGCATGGAAAAAGCGTTAATGATATGGATAGAAGACCAAGCTCAAAAGCGAAACCAATTGATACCAACGTCATCAAAAATAAGGCTTTGCGGATTCATGAAAAAGTTAAGGGTGAGTTACCATCTACTACTTCAGCTGGAAAGAAGTCATTATTTTCTGCTAGCCACGGTTGGTTTGAAAGATTCAAACAAAGGCATTCTTTACATAATCTAAGACTAGCATCTGATGATGTAGATGAAGCGCGAGAATATACAGCCAAGTTGACTGAAATTATTGCAGCTACTTCATACACTTCTGATCAGGTATTCAATGCTGACGAGTCGGGATTATTCTGGAAAAAAAATTCCAAAAAGAACTTATGTACCTAAAGCTCAGAAATCAGCTAGTAGCTATAAAGCAGCGAAAGATCATATAACAGTTCTTGTCTGTAGTAATGCGCGTCAGGCAATAATATATTGAAACCATTGGTTATTAACAAATCAACAAAAACCACGTGCATTTAAAGGGATAAATATCAACAACCTGCCGGTTTATTGTTTATAAGAAAGCATGGGTTACTGCCATAATGTGTTTGTCCCCGATGCCAAGAGGTACTTAAGTGAAAAAGTTTGCCTTTTAACTCTTTTCGGGGCACTACTAAAAAACGAAGAAAATTGTACATTTTTTTTGCAAAAATTATTTTATTTATGTAATATTATTAAGAAAATACAAAAATTAAAATTTTATCCCTACAGGATTTTGTGCAACGCCATGGTATGAAATCTATACCACTGCGCATAAAGTGCATATTCTCATGAATTGAATTCATTGAAACATGATTTTGTCTTACTTAGACAAAGTGGAACATTGCAAGTAGAACACATCCATTGTGTTCTTCTTTGGTGTCCTGATATGCTACAGTGTGCACATCTTCGCGCTGAAGTTCTTATTGGTTGATGAGAGGAACTGGATCGAAGACTTTTGTCAACAAATGGCTTATTTTTTCTTACACGAACGTTAGTTTTATTTATTTTTTCTTTTGGCTGTAAATCTGTAAGTTGGCACAGATGTGATATAAGTTCCAACTTAAACTCTTTGAGTGGTAAGGTGTACCCTGTATGTTTTGCCAAGATTATTTTTTTTTTTTTCTTGCTACGTCAAGAAAATGGAAAAAAATTCGATGCCACCATTTCCTACTTTGACTATAGTATATATGACGTGAAGAAATTATCAAAATACACCTTGTGGTTTTTTTCTGCGAAGTTTGAAGTTAAATCTAACACAACACGCTCACCAAGCCTTTTTTCAACCAAATTTCCCTTTTTGCCGGTGTAAACATGGAACTTCAGAACATAACCACTGCTGTCACATAACATCCAAACTTTGAATCCTCTTTTGATTGGCTTTTTAGGCATGTACTGAATGAGAGTAGAACGACCTAAAAAAAGAAGAACAGTGAAACAATGAAAACAAAATCAATTTATTTTACCTTTGAATTTGATCATCGATTTATCTACAGCTAGAAATTGGCCAGGATAAAAGCACACTCGAAATCTCTGCTGCAAGAGATCTAAAAACGGTTGAACTTTGTAAAGTTTATTAAATGTGGTTGATCCTCTTTTGGGCATCTGTGCTGAATCGTTCAAATGTATCATGCTCAAAATCCAATCGAATCTTTTCACCGGCATTATGTTTGATACGTAGGAATCATGTAATTCAGGTCGAGTTGACCAATAATCTCTATAACTTCCCTGAGGTTTTTGCCCATTAGAAAATTGATTCCGATAAATGCTTTTATTTCTGTCGCATTGGTGGGAGTAAAGCGTCTGTCTGATTGCTCAGCAAACAAATTTGTTTGGAAGACGATATGATCAATTATTTCTTGTGTTACAACTTTATCAAATATTGAAGCAGCATCATGGTTTTCCATACATTCAATCTCATAAGCTGAACCATGTTTTTTGCCTAAAAAGCCAGCTACTGGATCAATCGAATAATTTTTTTTCCATTTCGGTAGAACAAATTGTTTCGCAATCTTAAGCTCACTCAGCACAATTTCATCTTCGCTATCAAAGTTATCTTGTGAAACATAGTTAGACAGATTTGTTTTGTCTTTAATTACGGCGTCAAAACCTGTTCGATATCTTCCTCATTCGTTTTGTTGAATATGCGTTGAAGATTGTTTTCTTCATCATTACTGTCGAATGAATCGTCAACTACAGAATCCTCGTCGGATGGAATCTCTGCCAAGCTAATGCTTTCACAATCACTTTGTCGAAGCAGATACGAAATATCATTTTTTTTTAGATTTTTACGTGCCATGGTTCGGATAAGCTTAATAAGACTAAAAATTGAATCACGATTGAATTTTAGTTCTAATCCTTCTAACAAAAGAGACTAATCCCCGATCGTCTTCAACAACTAAATATGCTAGAAAATGCAAGGATATTGTGTTGCAAATGTTTTATTATCAAAAATTCCCAATATCTTCATTTAGTTTTATGACAGGAAGCGATCGAAGGGTCTTGGATAATTAGTGATCTTACTTCCCCGTTTCCTTTTCCAAAATATTCCTATAGACCAACGGTCCATTGTACCCAAATAAAACCTAATCGGTATGATAATAAACTTAGACCGGATTTTTTTATTGGTCTGGTGCTGGGCAATGTGTAACTAGCGTTCAATACGCACTGGTATGGTTTTTATACCACCAACTTAGAACACTCACAGGAATCAGACTTTTGATTATTCTGAACTAAATATGTTTCTAACAAACAGATACTTCTCTAAAATAACTAATTTTCCCCTCGGATTATTTCACGACAATTTACGAGTCGTGAAATATTAAAAACAATTAGACTGTTTTGAGAATTCAAGAGAGTAACCTCAAAATACCCAATTGTTTCATATATCCATCTTACTTCTCCATTGCATATTATTTTTTTATGAAAATATAAACTTCAATTTGTATAGAAAAGTTGTATATAAAGTATTCCATTGCACATTCGATTAGGGAATTATGTTTAGATAACTAGTATGGTTTTCATACCACCGGCCCGGAAAGAGTTAAAGTAATTGTCAATGCTCCCGGCCATCCTCAAAACGTACAACATGAAAACGTGCAAGTTTTATTTTTACCAAAGAAAACAACTTCTTTATTACACCCACAAGATCAAGGAATAATTTCTACTTTTAAGGCACTGTATATGAAGCGAACCTTCAGGTATATTTATGCATCTTTGACAGTAATGGACGCTTGGAAAAAAATTATAATTTTAGATTGTGTTAAACAAGTTGCAGTTTCATATTCCGAGATTAAACCATCAATGCTGAATGCTTGTTGGGAAAAAGTACGGCCAGAAGAAATTGAGGGTGAATTTTTTTGTCAACGATTAGAGTATGAATATTCTCAGATAGTTGAGTTGGCGCATGCAGTGGGAGGAGAAGGTTGTGAGAATTTAACTGAGGCCAATATTGAAGAACTAGTGGCTGATGTAACATTAGATGAAGATGATTTAATTAACATGATTGATGATACAACTGATCAAGAAGACGGTCCTGATGAGGAGCCTGAACCAATTGCATTCACAGGAAGTCATCCACGAAGGACTTGCGATCGGGCGAAAATCACGTAATCAAGAACATTACCCTAATGTTGAGCGGGCTCTCGGGTTCCAGCGAGATATCAACGATTGTTTAGCTCAATATGAGAGGTATGTAAAGATCTTACCCAAAACAAAAAACAAATGTTGATTACTGATTTCATTACTAAATCCCTTCCATCTAAAATTGTCAGCAATTCATCATCCATCGAATCAGAATCGCCAGAAATAATATCGATTGATGAAAGCGAAATCTCATCAACCAAGAAGAAAAGATTGATTGGCAATGGCAGTGATGATAGTATGTAATTAAATCATTGCACTAGTTTCATATGAATTTTGTATTCTTAATTTTTTTAAAACAATCTCAACAACAATTAGTAATTACATGAATGGGCTTATTATATTTGCGTTAAAATAAACGAATTTGAATAAAAAAACTGAATAAATTCTGTGCGTTTTAGTTTTTTTTTCGATTTACTCGGTTTTTCATACAAAAATCTGAGATTTCAATTTACACGATATTTTCAGGAACCAGTCTACCGTGAAAAACGGGGGACAGGTGTATATTTATTCTCACCCAAGTAGGGTGTAATTTATTTTGAACCTAATAAGTGATAGAGACCTCTTTTTTATTACCGACTACGAACACCCACTTTCATCACAAGCACATATATTACAAAATGGTTTTGTTTGTACCCTACTGAGAAATAGAAATGCTGCAAACACACTATCCCACCGGAGTAAAAACCCACTGTTGGTTATTAAGGTCATAGTCTTGTGGATGTGTAGAATGGGCTACATACATATGTGTTTTCAAGTACAACTCGAGCTTACAAATTAATTTTATGATATGGTTTGCCTTCAGAATGCACAGACTAATATCTCTTGGACATTATGGGAGTAACCCCCTACTATGTGCGAGTTTCAGCGAAGCCGCGAGCCAATAATTCAGAGGTGTTAATTAAAATTTAATTTGAATCTCCTGCAAAACAATATTGTGATCTTCAATTCGTTGTTTTTTTAACTACACTAACGGAAGGATGATTGAGATCAGGCTAATATATTATTGAGACTTGTAGAGCAAATAAGTATCTAAAACCGAATCTTGAACACACGAAAAATGGTAGGATTTTTGCCAATCTCGATTTTTGTAAATATATAAAATATATAGAAATCTGATATAGAAAATGTCTGGGCAAGCATGTTGAATTATTCAAACCCAAGAATCCAATTCCTTCACAAACAGAAATTGAAAACCACACTAACCAAGATGTGGTACAGATAAATTGTAGAATTCTAAAATCCAAGATTGGAAAGGTAAATCAAGTAAATTTGCAATGAATTTGTTCAAATGGTCAAACAAAGCCAGTTTGAGAAGCAAAGAATTCAAAGATTTCCTACGAAAATACGCCTCTCATCAATACCATTTGTTTTTTAATTAAATCACACAACTTACCCTGCTTCCGGCCGGTGATCCACTTTTAACATCGCACTCCAGTGGTTCATAACATGAGTACTTAACCATTCCTTGGGAATTATGTTATCGCTTAAAACTATTTTTAAATCCATATGGTGGTTTGTCAAATACTGAGTTCGCACAGCCTGAAATGTTTTTACAAACTGTTTTCCTTCCGGTGTCTCTAAGAATGACTTCTCATTTTCCCGATTTTCGAAATAGCTCTGCGGTGCGTTCGTCTCTTCGGCAGCACAATTCTCCGGATCGTAATTTGGGAATAATCTCATATACATCCAAGTACGTAGCATTGTATATAAGGAAAATTCCGTTTGTATAACATATAATCCAGGACTTGCCACCAAAGCAGTCATCAAATTGGTATTTATGTGCTTCATCAGTTTGGGATGATTGAAATAAACGCAAAGCAAATTTGATTCTAGCCATTCAAATGCAGATTTTTTTACAGACAAAGTTCCATATTGACGAGAAGCTTCATAATAGTCGATAGCCGTATCTATATTGATATTTTCAATCATTACTTCCGCACATTTATCTATTATTCCTTCAAGTTGAAATAGAGTTGCAGTGGCCAGTACAGAAATTACGACCTTCTGATCAATTTCAATTTCATCTGAATACATGGAACCAAAAACAGCATCGAGAGCTACACGAATAATTATTAGAATTTGATTTATCATTGTCACCTGCATTTATGTACATTATTTCATACCTTCTAAAGTGATTTTCGGATCCATTATTTTGATATGTACGAAATTCTCACACGACTCTTTCCAAGAACCATTGAACATACTATAAAAGTATGGACTCTGACAGAGATAGACCCTGTGCAGATGCCAAATGTTGCCTAAAGCCATTACGGACACATCCGAATTTTTGTGCTCCTTAAAAAGGGCTTGGTAAATGTACTGCGTTGTGGTGAGTAGTTTTTTCCTAAAAGTCAAAATATGTATTGTATATCAAAATTATTATGATCGTATCTAGTTTTGAACTTACTTTTTAGGACTGTTATTTTCAATACTACTGGAATCACTTTGTTCATCCCCAGAATCATCATTACGCTTTCGTTTTCGTCTCCCATTTATTAATTGTGATATACTTCCAGTGTAATTTTGTAAAGGAGTTGTGATTCGGCTAACTGTCTGGCCCATTTCTAAATTTTGTTTCAACGAAAATAAAATTACTTTAATACTGATATTGACTGTTGTTTGATTGATAAAATATATTTATTTTATTTTCTCAATGTGCTATTATATTTGTGTTGATTTGTACAGAAATTATTTAGTTTATGAATCTTGGCCAGAGCTTTAATATTGGAATAAAATACCGAAACTCGATCCGTGTGCTCGTCGGAGTGATCCTCCGAAAGTAATGCTCCAAAAACGGAACTCGGAATGGAAAGAGCACGGGGTGGTTTCAGCCACCAACCTTAACCTAACCTAGTTTATGATTGTTGTAGATGAATTAATTTAAAGTATGATAATGTTATTCTATTCAAGCATATAAAAGATAAATGGATAAGTTGATAACGCACTAAGAAAGATACATTCAACTCTAAAATAATATATATGTATGAATAATAAATATTAGAACAAAAAATTGCTTTAGTTACAGAAATTATGGGGCCCTGGTCTGGTGGACTGCTAGCAGCACGAAAAGTATATATGAACATGTTCAACAAAGTACAAAGGTCAGCCGCTGTTTGTTCAACGGGAGCCAGGAGAAGCACGCCGCAAGCAGGGTTGGACATGATTCTTCATCTCCTCTCCCTGGATCTATTCATAAAAGGCTGCGCTGCAAAGACCGCTCTCAGACTAAGGGAGTCCTCTCTGTGGAAGCAAACCAACTATGGACATGCGGCCATACTCAGAATAATAGACGACCTGGGAAGGAAACATGGTTTTAGTAGCCTCGCAGCTACGACCGACTATATTTCCCCCCAAAATGACTTCTCTCTCAGTATACCTATCCTTTTCCACGACAGAGAAGAGTGGCTATCAAACGCCGTAATCAACGACCACGAGATCACTCTCTTCACCGACGGATCGAAAATGGATACAGGCACTGGGCCCGGGTTCTAATCTGATACCCTCCACAAACAGGAATCATTCAGACTCCCTGATCTGTGCAGCGTCCTGGCAATAGAGAAAGCAGCCAAACACCTACAGGTTGCCGATATCTCACCATCTGATATCACTATCTTCGTAGACAGCCAGGCTGCACTGAAGTCAATAGAATCCTGTATAACGAGATCAAAGGCTGTCAAGAAATGTCGCGACTCACTGAAGTCCATCAGACACCGGAAAAACAAAGAAGTTCCTGGCGCTGGACCGTAACTCGATCCGTATGCTCGTCGGAGTGATCACAGGACACTGTCCCATTGGAGCAATGCTCCGGAAATGGGACTCCAGCGATCTCTGCCGGAGCTGCGGCGATGTGGAAGAAACTGAGACGATCCAACATCTGCTTTGCCACTGCCCAGCTCTCCAGAATCGACGCCTAGAGTCGCTAGGCCAAAGATTCTTTACAGAGATTGCGGACGTGGCTAATGCAGATATATCGGATCTTCTAAAATTCATTAAGAGCACGGGGTGGTTTCAGCCACCACGTGCTAGGACAGGTTAATTTTATGTGTACCCACACAAATGAAGGGAATCACAATGGGCCTCTTGGCCTCCGAGTGGAAGTGATGTTTAACCATCACACTCCCCTTCTCTAACCTAACCTAACCTACAGAAAATAGATACAATCGCGGTGAACTAATTGGGAATGATTTTAAAAAAATTAAGAAAAAGCGCCAATACAATAAAATGGAGATGGCAACTCTAAAAAGGATCCGTTAGTTTCTTGATCTTGTCCGCCCTGTTTCGTTACGGTTTATCAAGATCATATTGCACACCGTTAAATATATTTACTCGCACATGGATCATTGGAGTGTACACTTTGTTTGGCGGTTTAATTAAAAGCGGCAAAAAAGTATAAATAATTTATGAAAAAAAAAATAATAATAAAATATTTACGATAAATCATTTAATTAAAACTAAACAAAATACATATATTCTTCATAATTCAGAGTCTGATTGAACAAAAAAAGGGGGAAAAAAAAGAACTACACACCAGAGATGCGGAAGGCCATTGTAAAAATGAGAAATATGGAGAAATTTTCATTTTCAGAAATTGGGAAAAGTTGGTTGAATTGCTCAAAAACAATGGCCTTCAATGCAGTAAGGTACAGTGAAGAGCATCAAACTACCGAACAGGTAGCAAGACGCAGATCACTGTGTAAAACTACTGAGGCTTAGAATCGTTCGAGTTTCCAAAAAGAATCCATTTATGACTTCCCGACGAATTCGAAACGAGATATTTGGTGAGGATCCGAATGCACTTTCAGCACGCTCTATACGGGAACGGTTGAATGAAAGCCAGATTTTTAGAAGAGCGATAAGAAAAAAAACATTGTTTTCACTGAACAACCGAAAAGAGACTGGCCGGTCTCTGAATGGAAGCGATGAAACAAAGGTGTGGTATCAGATTGCAAAAGATATGTCCGACCTCCGAAGAATGAGGCATATAGTCCTAAATATGCAGCACTTACCCTTAAGCAGGGAGGAGGGAGTGTGATGCTTTGGGGATGCATTGAGGGTTCAAAGGAACCGGGCTTTTATATCGAATAGAGGATAAAATTAACAAAATATACAAATATAAGAAAATATCAAGCTTCCCTTTGCTGAGGAAAGTATGCCCGTTACTTGGAGATTTATGCAAGATAATGATCTAAAACACACATTAATGGCAACAAAACAGTGGTTCGAAAATAAATTCTGTTGATGTTTTAGAAAGCACATCGTATAGCCCGGATTTGAATCCAATAGAAAACTTGTGGCATAAACTTAAGACCGAAATGGGGAAGTATAATATCGGAAATTTAAACGAAATAGGAAAATTACCGCCTAAAAAATACCGTAATCTTGTTGCATTTAAGCCACGGAGATGTAGGGCTGTGATGACAAGTAAAGGGTTTCCCACAGAACACTGAATCAGAACATGATAGTTTCGCAAATAAATAAACAATTTCAAAAAGTTCATAATAAGATCGCCAACCATTTCGACGCACTATATTGAAATTGAATATACAGCTATTGACAAAAAAAATAAATACAGTTGGAGCCATTGGACAGATTGTTATATTTTAACAAAAGATAGTACGTTTTTACAAGTTTGTGCTTGTGAAGTACTCCTACAGTTAGCAGGGACGTATTCATATATTTTAAAAGTACGTCGTCATGTTATAGTGGGAATAACTGCTGAAAATGTAAAGAATGTGGCCTTTTGATGCGGACAAAAATTTAAATACACATTAAATTTATTATTATACGAAATTTATAAACTGAAACAAGCAAGTTGTAATAAGTTTTGTTAGTATATGACAATATTTAGTCGCTTGACCTACATATATTTTGAACCATTTGTGCTAGTCTTCTGAATCAACCAGCTTTTGGCACGTCTCAACCGGTATAGACTTCCATCCGTTTGCACTATCTGCCAAAATTCGTTTTTGTTTTTTGGGATTTGCAATCCCAACTGCGTCCTTGACCTGCTTCCACAGATTTTCTATCGGATTCAGGTCCGACGAATGAACAGGCCAATCTGAAAGAACAACCGTTGTCGCAGCAAACCATTCCCTTGTCAATCGAGGTGTGTTTCGGATCGTTAACTTATCGAAAGGTCCAAAGTAAATGCATTTCATCCTCAGCAAATGGTAGCATTGCAGTTTAAAGTATTTTCGTGTATGTTTCTTTTGCATTAATATCATTTATGACATGTATGGGACCAACTCCATACCACGAGAAACATGCCCATACCATAATGCTGCCACCATCATGCTTGATAGTCTTTTATGTGTACTTTGAATGCAGTTCAGTGTTTGGTGGACGTCTCACATTATGTCTGCTATCCGAACCGAACAAATTGAACTTCGATTCATCACTCCAAAGGATATTTCACCACTTTTTGGCGCCCTCTTCGCCGGACCATGTTCTGTGCTTTCTTTGTCTAATATTTTTTTTTTTGCTGAGTAGTAGCACTTTTCTGGGTGATCTTGATGGAAGGTTAGACTCCACTAACCGTCTTCGGACAGTCCTTGAACTAATCTGCAAATTGTTTCTCGCAAAATTTTCCGTGACGATACAAAAGGATCTCTTTTCGCTTCCAGCGCAATTAAACGATCTTGCTTTCGGGTTGTTTTCCGTGGCCGCCCAAAGTTTTCTCGCGCTGGTTTATCCTTAAGTGCATTTTGTACAATTTCCAAAGAGCAACCAACCTTCTTGAGATTGAACGCTACGAATATCCTTCACTTAAACTCCAACTTAACGGTTAACCCGTTTTATTATCTGGGGGCACGGCAGTGCCCCCGCCAAGTCGAGCAAAAAAGCGGCACGGCCGTACCATCCTTTTCTCGAAGCAGTTCGGGCCATTTTCGACCCCCTATAACTTCGTTGTGGATAAAACTAGAAGCTTGAATTTTCAGTAACCAAGCAGGCATCGCATAGACACGGTATATTTCAAATTTCATTAAATTTGAACTAGTAGTTTAAGAATTATAACTAGTCAAAGTTTCTTAATTCTGTCACTCACTCACTCACTCACTCACTCACTCACTCACTCACTCACTCACTGACCGATCATCAAAACTCTAGGGCACTTCTAGCAGACATAGAAGCTTGAAATTTGGAATACAATTAGTGTTAAGTGTATAAATCAAGGAAAAACTAAAATATTTTTCAATTTTGGTCCAGTTTTCTAGATACACCAAATAGTATTACTAATAGGATAGTGTCTGTATGTATCCTTTTTCAATTTATCTAGATGGCGATTAACTCCTAAAAATATGCAATGCAACAATCAATTGGCGGTTGGGGAATTGGGTTTAGTGGTCAATGTGGTTCATGTATTTGACGGAATATAAAATAAATATCTTTATTATGTATGTACATATATTTAATAACCATTTGATGAACTTATAATTAAATAAATTTTAAAACAAATTGTATGTTCGGTGTCCGGCCACGGGTTTTCTAGTACATAGGATTACAAAGTTACATTTGCAAAATATACCACCAAAAGCGAGAAAACTCATGTTGCTGATATCTTTCAAGACATAAACTCTACAAAACCTTTAAGAAGCCGCCTGTTTAACATTGGCCTTAGAGTTTTATCTAATAGAGAGTGCGGCTTTTTTTTTTAGTTTTTAATTCATTTTTATTCATAATTTCTTAGATCTATCCTACCCTAGACAAAAATGCAAGAGAGAGTGCGGCTCTTTGGAAGCCAGTGACACTCTACTTGGTGTTCATTTGTACGGTACAGATCCTACCACAACAATTCGATGGCTGGACGTGAACATCTCTCGTAACCGGCGCGTTAAATCTAAATCTGATATGATGATGCTGGAACCGGAGTCCACCGATATTTATTACGAGTCTTGGATTGATGACCACTATCCCAAACGGCCTAAAGAGTTGGAGACTACTAACTTGTACAGTTTCGCTCAAAATGACGATATTGTTAAAACACGCCCAGGCTCCTCTAAAGTCGAGTGCTACGAGATAAATGACGGTAAAAAGTTCCTGAAAAGAAGAGATAACCCATATTTGATCAATCACTATTTCTACGACGGAGAACAAGTACCAGAGAAATACTTCTTCTCTTTACTTCTTTTATTCAAGCCATGGCGTTCCTTAGATGAACTCAAAATGGGGTGTGATACTTACACGGAGGCCTTTAATTTGGCGAAAGAAGATTTAAAAGAAGGAGTCGATTATGGTAATTCAATGATAGAGTCAAGATATAAGATACAAAAAGCATGTGAAATGATAGAATCTAAAGTTGCTGAGATAAACGAAGAAAGGGAAATTGTTAATGATGACGATGGTCCTGAAAACCCTTTAGACTTTGAAGCTGTGGAAGCTGCAAACGCAATGGATGACTTTCAGAGAATCAATCTGGTAGAAGAAGAGCAGACTGATCTTCAAAGTATGATCGCAAAACTTAATGCCGATCAAAAAAGAGTCTTCGATATGATCACACATAGGAAAGAGCTTTTTAATAAAAACTCTGAAAGTTTGGGTTAAGATGTATTTAAACAAAAAAGTGGCAGTTAGTGCTCCAACAGGTATAGCTGCATTCAATGTGAATGGATTGACTATACACAGACTATTGCAGCTGCCTGTGGAACACAAGCAAACACCGAAGTACAAGCCATTTTCCGATGAAGTGCTCCAAGTTCTGAGATCAGATTTGAAAGAAGTAATGTTGTTTATCATAGACGAAGTGTCGATGATATCCAATGTTACTTTAACATATATTCATTTACGCTTGTCTGAGATATTTGACACAAGCGATGATCAGAATGGGTGGTTTGGAAAAAAACATCTTGTAGTTTTCGGGGATCTTTTACAGCTTCCGCCGGTAAGAGAAAAGTCACCTTTTGAAAAACTCAACTGCTGAAACTAACAAGTTGTTAGGTTCCCTCAGTATGCCGAATCTGTGGATTGAACTGTTCGTATACGATGAACTTACTATTAACATGCGACAGCTCAATGATTCTGACTTTGTTGAAATGCTAAATAGAATAAGATTAGGTGTGACTACACAAAAAGACCGCGACTTACTCTCGACTAGATTAATAACTCTAAAAACCAATTCAAATGAAAACAGATTGATTGAAATAATTGAACACCTCTCGAAACTCCCTGATGATACCGTTTGCTTATTACCTACAAAAAACATGTGTCAACAATTAAATACTGCAATGCTTAGATCTCTTCCACATCCCGAAATAAAACTTACAGCTGTAGATAGCATAGATTGCCCCAGATACCTAACAAAAAGAGCTCGTGAATGCATAAAAAATTATGAAGACGATGCTTCTATGACTGCGGGCCTAGAAGAGAACATAATTATAAAAATAGGAGCAAAAGTCATGTTAAGGCGAAATATTGACGTGAGTCTTGGTTTAGTTAATGGTTCTATCGGTATAGTGCAAAGAGTAAAGGTTGATCCGGAAAATACAAAAATAATTAAGAAAATATACATTACATTTGATAAAGAACAGGTTTACGAGCTTGGTCCGGTTAAAACTAAATTTGAAATTATTAATAGAGCTTATGTTCATGGCGAACAGTTTCCTATATGTATAACCTATGCTATAACTATACACAAAAGTCAGGGCCTAAGTCTAAATAATGCGCTGATGGATATCGGTTCTGCAGTATTCACATCCGGTCAAGCTAACGTGGCACTTTCGAGAGTTACAAGTCTGGGCGGCTTACATCTAATTAATGTCGACTTTGGAAATATTAAAGCGCAGGAATCCTCAATTTGTGAATACAATAGATTAAGAAGCATTTACCGTCCAGACTTGACAAAAATTGTAACATCAAAGCCTCCGAGAAAAACCCATAGAGACAGGGAGTGGGCTTTGAGAAAAACTGCAGCTGAAGCTCAAGAAGTAGTACCGGAAAAGAAAAAGAGGAAGACAACCTACAAAAATAAGAAAAGCTCATAAGACACAGAGTGGGCTTTAAGAAAATCTGTTGTTGGTATTCAAAAAGTAGAAGGTACCGGAAAGGAAGAAAAGTAGGACTATCTAAATACAAAAAGAAATGAGATGCCATCAAAAACATAACTTGTAAAAAAAACCAAGTCTCGCAACTCAGTTCTTCTACCGTAAAAAGTTGTGAGATCTATGTAATACCAAGTCGGTTAATTTATTCAGCCCCTACTTAAGGGACCTTCTGTCTTAAGTTATTACCTAATTAGCCAACCTAACAACATCTTATAGTGACCATATTAATATTAAAAATCTTTTATGTTTCAAATAAATAGATTGACTTGGCAATCGCACCCCCACAAGCGGACCAGTAGGAATGCAGTTAAGTGGGAAAGTTATGGTCCTACACTTCTGATCATAACAACGCCAAAAAGGAAAAGAAGAAGACTTGGCAATCGCACTAAACAATCTAATTTAATATACAATAACATGTATTACTTGTGAGATGCATGCGATGGACAAGTCAATCTATGTCATAATGTCTATCCGTCATAATGTGGGGATGCATTTCATCCAAGGGCGTCGGAGAATTGAGGTTTTTCACCAAAAACAACATACTACAAAGAATATTAAGGATCCAAGAATGTTACTCCAACATTTTTCAATAATAGAAACATTTACATTATCCCAAGCTGCTCTCAAGTTAAACACTGCATCCTTTAGTTTTATAAATTTCACAGCATCACACGTGTTGTCTGAAATATAAGTCTGAATTTCGTAGTTTACTCTCCGGGGGATGATTAGGGGCATTATCCAAAATAAGAAGAGCTTTGATGGGTAAGCCGGCTTTTTAAAGGAAATTTGTAAATTCGGGAACAAAACAGTTCCTGAACCTTTAAGAATTACTGCAGTCATCTAAGCTGATTTGGAGCTGCTGTGATGTACAGGTAAGGATACATTCTTGAGTGGACTAGGATTTTCGCTTTGCCTCTCACTAGCGGTTTCAATTTGTGTCGACCTGTGGCATTAGTGTACGCTAAATATGTTATCTTCTGCTTTTCTGTTTTTCATTCAGTGTAGAAGGTCCCAATATAGCCCCGACTCATCGGCGTTATAAATTTGGTCTGGTTTCAAATCCAGATCTTGAATTCTTTTCGTAAGTTGCCTTTTAAATGGACACAGTTCTGGTTGTGAAGACAATTTTTCCCCGGATATTTTGAGATACCGAACACCAAATCTCTTTTCAAGTTTTTTTCAACCAACCGTCACTTGCTATGAAGGTGGACTCATTGCCGTGCAGGCTTCTATTTATGGCAATGGCTTTTTGTTTAAGAAATAAGCCAATTGGTAAATTCTTCCTCCGCTGTTCTAGGAACCATTTATAAAGCGCCTTTTCCATCTTAGGTAGTTCAGATGCTTTCAGTGCGATTCTATTTCCAGGGCCAAAGTAAGTAGTATTAGCCACAGTTGCTATAATGTCGGCCTTCTTTTTGTTAATAGCACATATAGTCGACTTGGCTATTCCCTATTTTTTGCCAATACTGTACCCGAAACACCTTCAATTTTATTTTTATATTTTGTAAAATTCGAATGGATCATGGCAAGGACTTTAAAATTTTAGTTTTTTCTATTAAAGTTAAATGTTTGCGACTCATTCAAGAAATTTCAAGAGAATATTTACCAACCCTAGGATGAAAAACATAGAACGATGACAGACAAAACAAACGTAAATTTGCTCGAAAGATTGTGCATTCTTTCTAGCTGGTTTATTCGTCTTAAAAGTCTGAGTTCACTCTAAAGAGGTTTACTTGTTCACTCTGTAGAGTAGTCTGCATACAATTTTGTGTGTTCACTCTACCGAGAGTGTACTGTAATCTCTTTTTAAACTAAGTATGTAGCAAGGCCGTTTTGCCTTACAGCAGTGCAGCCGCAGAGAGAACATTTTCTTTTAAGAAGAATATAAAAAATAAGAAAAGAAATCGATTGCTAATTCACACTGTCAGCAATTTTTATTTGCATTCGAAATAACTGATAAAAATAAAATGTTTAACTCTTCCATAAATTTAATTAATTTTTATAAGTTTAAATATACAGGGTGTCCCACGAGCAGTGTGCCAAAAAGCTAGAGCGTGTAGGTCTGGTCAAGACAAGAAAAAAATCGTATGGGGGGGGGGTCTATTCCCCCCCGTTTAGCCGGGAGGGGCAATTTTCTAAAAAATTGACTTAATTTGGAAAAAAAAATATTAAAAATCAACAGTTACATCCACAATGCCGTGATATACTTTTTTGTAAAGCCAGAAACCTCTTCTTTCATCTTGTTTCTAAACGAAGCTGTTTTAAGGAATAGTTTTTGAGAAATTAATTTTCAAACTCAAAATTTTGAAAAAAAAATGAAAAAAAAAAATGTCGAACTATTTTTTTTCAAAATTGTATGTAATTAAGTACTAATTTTTTGTCCAAAATTCAATTCTCTTATTAGTTTTTTAGTTAAAAACAGAAAACCGGATGCAAAAATGTTTTGTAGTTTTCGAGAAATTAAAAAAAACCCCAAACCATTTTTTTCTAAGAAAAACCTTTTTTTGGTTTTAACGCGGCTGGACTTGTAGGCAAATTAATGTATGAAACATTGACATCTCTTTTATTATTTTTAAAAAAATTGGAGTTTTATTATAATCAATTTTCAATATGATCCCCATTTTTTAGAAGGCAAAGATTATATCTCCTTCTAATGGCTGCACATAAGTCAAACAATTTGACTCCAGCGACTTCAATCCGTGCTTTCAGTCGTTCCCAAGATACTATTTCCACTTCGTAAACATAATTCTTCATGAATCCCCACACATAAAAATCTAGAGGAGTTAAATCTGGTGATCTAGGTGGCCATTCCGTGGGGCCCTTTCTTCCAATCCAACGGTCACTAAAATGATCATCCAGCCAGTTTCTAACCCGTAAGCTGTAGTGTGCTGGTGCTCCATCTTGCTGGTAGATTAAATTATCTGCTATGGCCAAAGGAACGTTGTCCATCAAATCGGGCAAAAGGTCTCGTAGGAACTGCAAGTATGATTCTCCATTAATAACGGCATTCAAAAACCGGGGCCCGATTACAGTCTGTCCAACAATACCAAGCCAAACATTACAGCTAAAGCGGTGTTGTGATTTATTTTGTTTTTTGTTGTGTGGATTGGTGCTACTCCAATGATGCAAATTGTGGAAGTTAGTAACCCCATCTCTGGTAAATTGTGCTTCATCCGTCCAGAATATCCTTCCAAAATTGTTTCGTTCAGTTTCATTTCGAAGCAGTAATGATCGACAAAATTCTGCTCTCAAAAACTTGTCGTTTGAGGTGAGTTCCTGAACTGTCCTAAAATGGTACGGGTGTAAGTTTTCGGTATGAAGCACTCTCCGTACTCTAGATTTGGGCACTCCAAGCATAATAGCTATCTTCCTTGTACTAAGGGAGGGATTACGTCAGACCAAATCCAAAAATTGCGGTTTTATTGTCTTAAGGTCCTAGCCGGTTGAACCCATTGGCGGCGGGCGGACCCAGACGAAATTGGCAGGTCAGTTTTCAGGCGTTATCAATGAAAAAAAAGGATTAATCCAGGGTTATTTCAATACTGTGTCAGTTTATTGAATCCTCATAAAACTACAATTTTTTTAAAAATAATAAAAAATATGTCAATGTTTCATACATTAATTTGCCTACAAGTCCAGCCGCGTTAAAACCAAAAAAAGGTTTTTCTTAGAAAAAAATGGTTCGGGTTTTTTTTTAATTTCTCGAAAACTACAAAACATTTTTGCATCCGGTTTTCTGTTTTTAACTAAAAACTAATAAGAGAATTGAATTTTGGACAAAAAATTAGTACTTAATTACATACAATTTTGAAAAAAAATAGTTCGAAATTTTTTTTTTTCATTTTTTTTTCAAAATTTTGAGTTTGAAAATTAATTTCTCAAAAACTATTCCTTAAAACAGCTTCGTTTAGAAACAAGATGAAAGAAGAGGTTTCTGGCTTTACAAAAAAGTATATCACGGCATTGTGGATGTAACTGTTGATTTTTAATATTTTTTTTTCCAAATTAAGTCAATTTTTTACAAAATTGCCCCTCCCGGCTAAACGGGGGGGAATAGACCCCCCCCCCCTCCCATACGATTTTTTTCTTGTCTTGACCAGACCTACACGCTCTAGCTTTTTGGCACACTGCTCGTGGGACACCCTGTATAATATATAGTGAACAAATACACAATGAAGTCTAGTCAGTTACATGTTGAAATGTATTTTTATGTGAAATTTTTGTTATGTTTTTTTCTTAGTTTTCCTCTTAATGAATTGTTATATTTTATGTCATAGTAATGAACTATATATTTATTTTTGTTGTGTAAAGTTTACTTCGTTATTTTTTGTCCATGGAATTCAATCTATCACCCATTTTTTAAATCTACCACGCTTTTTTTCTGAATCTACCACACTTTGAAAATTGTAAGTCCCAACACTGCTCAATACCTACCTACTTATCACAAAATAGCGTTGTTCTTACTAAAGATAAAAGGAAAATATTGACAGAATTGTGTGGTAGAGTAAGCTGTATTTATTTTTTTGTCCATAGCTGTATATATTTTTTTATTACATTTTATATATTTTATTAGTTGTTACTTCTTTTTATTAAATTAACAAACTATATAACAAGTTAAAATATCTTCAAACTTTATGCTCAAAAAAGTCTAACAATTAAGAACGTTCCTACTTAGTTCGCCACGACTGTATAGTGAGATTTTCTATTATATAAGAAATTCCTTCTATAAAGGAAATAATTTTTCCCTATTCAGCGGGAAAAAAAAATTCTAGCATGATTAATTGACTTGCGGCTATAAAACCCCACACCACTACGATCGTAGTTTTTTGTAATAAAAGTAGTTATACTAAGTACTCTTTAGTAATTTATAAGCATTTCTACCTAATTGGGTCAGTTTCTTTAATTATTGAAAATGATATGAATAAAAATGGATTTTTTACTTTTATATTCACAATAATAATAATTTTATCAGTCTCACTGGACACTGCCCGGTCAACAAACATCTTAAAACCACGGGCATCATACAAGATGACACCTGCAGAATGTGTAATGAAGAAGCGGAAACAGCAGAGTACATACTGTGCCACTGTAACTGCCTCATCAGTACACGACACAAACACCTAGGCAGTCATTATCTTGAAGCAGAAGAAATCGCGGCTAGTTCATTCAAAAGCATACTAAGTTTTTTTTTATGAACTCAGGATTTTTGAGTGAACTTTGAATGGCGGACATCACAATAGGCCCTTCAGAGGCCGCATTGATTAGGTGACATTGTCCCTCCCCCCATTGACATTGTCCCAAATATAGAAATCGTCTACTTTCTTACTATATTTCGAACAGTCAGATGCAAGGTTTAGGTCTATCCAAGTCAGTCAGTAACCATATACATACATACAGCTGTGAACAAAAAAATAGCAGTGCAGTCAGTAAAAACTTTTAAAATGTTACTACGCCTATGGTTGAAGTCACCCATCACAATGAATGCATCCAAGAGAAGTTCTTCAGTTCAGGATCTTATCTCCTGTCGCAGCCACGGAGATCAGGACTGAGCTAGATCTGCCTATTTCTGCGATGACAGTACGAAGACGTTTCATTAATGAAAATTTAAACGCCCGATCTCCAAGAAAAAAGCCTCTCCTCCTCCAGCGGCTTGAATTCGCCAAAAAACATATCGCCTGGCCGGTTTCGAAGTGGCGAAATATTTTATGGACTGATGAGTCCAAAATTGTGTTATTTGGTGGGGCTGGTACCCGACAATACGTGCGACGCCCACCCTATTAAACCAACTTAGTTGGCAGCACTGCTATTATTTTGTTATACGTTCAATTCGGTTTCATTTTTATAATTCGTTCGTTATTACATGTATTATTTTTAATTTATATTAAATAAGTTTTAGAGAGTTTCCTAAAAAAAAAATAATAATAAGCTTTATTATTATTATTTATTGCACTTTTTTAAAGTTTTTGTAGGCACTGCAATTTTTTTAGTTCACAGCCGTATATGGTTTTCTCTTTATTTACTTCTAAATTACTTCTTTTCACGCAAGTTCTTTGTTTCTTTTAACTGTTTTCTTACTATATCCCAGAAGGTCTAGATCGTCAGCATAAGCTAGAGCAGATGTGATTCCATAAGGGCTAATTCCCTGTTATCTTCCTGAAGTTAAAAAGAAGTGTCAATTCCTTTCATTCACGTACATACATACATATATCGAATGTTATGTTTCAGACAAGGCGTTACATTTTCGTTCGGCTTATAGAGTTATACGCCTTTTTAAAATCTACGAATGGTTGATTGACCGTTTAATGGCGTTCTCATTTTTTTTTCTAAAAGCTATTGAATAGTGAAAATCTGGTCACTCGTCAAGCGGGTCCTCCTCAAGTCGTACTGTTTCTGATGATTTCCTTGGCGCATGAAGTTTGTTTTTTTTTAAGAGAATATTTGACAAAACCTTATAATAATTGTTGCAGTATTCGGTCACCATTTTTATAATTACCGAGTTCTTTCATTCCTCGGCGATAGTTTCATTGTTCCATATAATTTTGGTGAGGCGGTGTTATAAGCCCGATTCCTGTGGCTTTATTATTTTGATTGGATTAATTGCTTCTTTCAATTCATTGATGGTATGCAGTTTTATCTGTACTTCTGCTGTGTGCAGAACACCGTTTTCAAACGCTTCTTGCTCTCCATGTACAATAAGAAGTTCATCATCATTGGTCTGCAACTCTTTCGCTGTCTCTAACAAGCTTCCTATTATCGTTGCCCACAAATTCTGATACGGCTCGGTACGGTTTTTGTATAGCGTCTATCCATGCAAACATTGCTCTTGCGTTTTTCGCTCTTGATATACTGTGTTCAATTTATAAGGCCACATACATATGTATGTACATTACAAAAAAAAATTAATTTTATAATAAACAGTCGGTAAATTTTGTTTTTGTCAAAATCTATGGAGATTGCGTTTACTTCTGCAAGAGCGAGAGTTCGCATCATCTATTCCAATGTGCTTTTTGGGTTAATAAATAATATTTTACCTCAGATGATTTTATAAAATAGGTGTATTCAAGTGATTTCATAATTGAAATGGAAAATAAATGAAAATAGCGATTCTCTATTTTTCTACATTAGTACAATAATTCAGCAAGTCAAACGGATGACATCATGCCTCTATGGTATTCATACATAAGTCGGTAGAACAAGCATGAAATAAACGTGTCTCTTTCTTTCTGTCCAAGAAGCCTCTCGTATTAGCTAGATGTATTGAAACGCTTTCAATGTTCCAAAATAAAATGTCTTCATCCAAGGGGCACAATATGTATACTTGGATCAAATGGTTTGCGTAACATTACGTTCTTCAGCTTCAACGCGTTGACATTGAAACATTGAAATTCCTCAAGTCCCTTTCTTTCGTTTTTCACTTACCATATGTGAGAGAATATATGACGTCATCTGTTTGTTAATCACTAGACAAGATTCCTGATTAATTAGCTAAACAAAGTCAACCTACTTTTCGAACATATTCAAACCCTTCATCCACCCACATATCTTCTGGATTATGTCACGCGTCCAAAATAATGAACTTGTGCTACTTTTCACTATACTTTTTGTTCCTTTTCAAAGTCACACTACAAACGGCTAGTGTAATTGCAAGAATAATACTATACGAATAACATACACACTGTTTGTGTCCTTTTCACCAAGACTTTTCATTTATTTTATTATTTATGCAAGAATTCATTTTAATCTTTGCCCTTCCATAATATTGACAATATTGACATTTTCCCCCTCAATTTTCGTATGAAGAAGTAAACTGTCCATGGAATATGAAGACTAGATATTGTAACAAGTTTAATTTATTCAGTAGTCGCCCATGAAAGTTCAGGCAACTTTGTTTAATCGGCATTTAATTATGAAACACCTTAGTTAAGACGGTACTGCATTTAAATAAACTCTCCACTCCATGTTGTGTAAAGATAATAGGTAAAATAATAGGTACTGATGATGCAATCCATCCCCGGTAAAGCCGGCCTTTATACAGGGATGGGCAACTTGAAGCTATAAGCAGGTAGGTTGCTTAAGAATCGTGTTCACCTTGATACTGTCTTCGATGGTTTGACGGGCTTACATATTTTTTTATATATAGGAGCTCTATCGGTCTCTTTTTTGTAATGTACGAGTTTCAAGTACTACAACCATACATATTTGGTAAGAGTTTAACAATGCCAAATTGGATTGATTTCTTTGCCATTTTCATCAGAGCGTTGCAGTATTTGCCCACATGTTAATAATTGTATAATTAAAGGTCTTTTGTTTACACTCCCGGAATGAAGACTAAAGCTAATTTTATTTAGTTAAAAATTGTAATCAATGACCGAAATATATTATGTACCTACATATATGTAACCTATCGACTTCTTAAAACAACATTCGACAAATCTATAACCATCTGTGTATTAAAAAGACGTATAAATGGAACTGCATGAAAAAAATAAAAGAAAAACAGCGTAAACAAACCCAACATATGATTGCGCTATGCAATCAACAAGGGAGTTACCATGCACGAAAACTGCTAACAAGTGACACTTAACTTTAGTCAAATATTATCAGCCCGGTATGTAACATAACCACAAATCAATTTAACAATGTGATAAAAAAACATAATGCAAGCAAATTTGCAGGGATATTAATTTAATACCAAAGAAAAACAAAGACAATTTTGTTTCTAGTTGGCAATGCCAAACAAGACAAGGATGGGTGAACCAAACGAAAACAATACTTTTCCCTTTTTTCGCGAACAATGAGCGATACGTATTAAACTGACTGAAATCAACTGCGATAAACGGAAGGTCAACAAATGTGGAAAATGTAAATACGTATGGATAGATCGAATATAAAACAAAATAATAAACATTACAAGCAAAGCGGAAAGGGCTCACCGAATGTGTTTGGAATATTCTATTTGTTGTTGCCCTGATTCAAACTTACACAACTTGAGTTTTCGCGCAGAAGATATTAATTTGGATTCCACTTTTTTTTGACAGAGTTTTATCCCCGAAAAATGACGGTTTACTTTAATTATGATACAAATACGATTTATCAATTTATACGAAATACGTTTTTTATAAATATTTATTTGCGGTTTGTATGCTAGGGTTTTCTTTCAAAATAGATTGACGGAATCTCACGCGCGTTTAACCAGACCAAACCACCCCTGCGAAAGTTGAACATCAACTGACATGAGCTGGGGAAATCTCTCCAGCACTACGAATAAAATATGGACAGAAGAAATGAGAACTTACTTTACGACGTTGCCAGATTGAGTTCTTTTCCGCTCTCATCTTTCAAAGTAATTTGATTTCTCGCGGATAAATTTTTCATCAAATTAATTTGAGTTAAGTTATATCAGATATATGTACCAACCGGTGAACTATCCTACAAATGGACAATTTAAGAAGTAATCTGCTGATAAACAGAAAACATTCCAAAAATCGTCAGAAAACTTCCGATGGCCTACAAACGATGGTTTTTAATGACCAGACGAGTCTTTTTTAATGATAAATACATTTTAATTGGATTTACATATTTGTTTTTAATTTACACGACTAACACTTGTACATCTCATCAATAATTTGATAGTTCATTCCATACTTTTCTTCCCGATAGTTTTTCGTGTGACTTTGCCAATGTTTACGCACCTTCTTCCAACGTTGCTTGTACGCAGCAAGCAACTGTGCTTTACTTGCACCTTTAAGACTAAGCTCAGCCTTCTTCCTACCCTCGTCGTTTTCATCATCCACCAAAGTAGGAGGAAGTCTAACTATTTCAGTATTGAGTGGTTCGGGCATTGCGCTTATTTCATCTATTTCTCCATTGCGTATCTTCTCCAGTATATCTCCACTGTTGTTTTCTCGAAGTACAGGTGAAGGAGATCGTCGACTCCTATAACTTATAATTTTGGTTGATCGAGGAGCATTCGCTATCCATGCGCGACAAATTGGATATAGTGCTGTACGGTCATCATATTTTGATAAATCTAGACTTCTATCAAATAGTTTCATTACAAAACTCTCGTGAATCTGTTGCTGTTCTTGTCCATTGTTTTGTATTTGAAAGTCGTCAGTTTCATCTTGTTCAGATTTCATCTTTTTCGGTCGACCACGTTGTGGCATTCTTTGTGTCGAATCATTTAAATCAGAATCGTCTTCGCTATTGGCAACTAAGTCCTGAAGGGCATCTTTTAGCCGGCCACGAGCCATTTGAACTTCGTTAGATCTTCGTTTAAAATTATATTTCATGGACGAAGATTCATACATCTTGACCAAACAAAAAATTATTTCTTGAAATATTTAACACCGAAATTCGTCAGAATTTATCCGCGTAAATAGTACTTATAGTCCAATTATAATACCTACTAAAACTACAGCTATTTTAAAGAATGTAAAAACCTAATATTATTGTTGACAGAAACCTGAAAATGAGTTTCTTTTGGTAGATAAAATGACATTTGACAACCAAGCGAAGTTAGACTCATTCCTTGTGCGATAAGTGTCTTCAACACCGAACGTCGGATCGCAAGAAAGGATGTTCAATGGGAATTTAAATAAAAACCAGAACAATATGAATAGGAAATGATCAGTTGAGTCACGGCAGTTACCAGAATGAGATTGGTGTTTTTCGTACGTCTTTCCCCGCGACAACCTGAAATTTGGAATTAAGTCTAGGTTCATAGCGACTAAACCCTTTACAAACGAACTCCATGCGTTGATACGTGTGAGCTCATGTCATTTTACCGCAGTGTACTCCCGTCACGCACACTCTTGGAGTTATAACAATGTGCGTGATTATTGACATAATTTTGACAAAACCCCGGGTCCCCCGTGCTCGCCACATCATGTAAGCAAACGTCGGCAGCTATTTAAAGTGGGAGCCTGGCCTCTAAATCACCATGACTCTATCTCGGAGGTATCAGTGTAGATCAGGCCAGTATTCTTCTATCAGCGACTTATATTGTTCATTGCCCTCAAGATGGAAAGCGACAATGCACCGTGTCGCTAAAATCAATAGATGATCCAAAAGTAATGATAATCGGCTATTTCTTTCTTCTTCTTAGATAGCGATACAGCTCATGAAGAGCCAGAGCCTAGCTTCTCTCATTCACTTATGTTGTGTGGGATTTGTTTTTCACACAAGTGAACGGGACCTATAGTTTAATGCCGATTCCGAACGGCGAGAGTCGAGAAGCTTTTTCAAGGCTAGTGTATTAGGGGAGGTTTTGCCAGTTCCCCGCCGAGGAGAGAAGCCGCGTAATGAACATTCGATGGCGTTGGTGTTAACGGGATCCGAACTCGCACATCGTGCGTCAGAGGCCGACACACTACCCACTGCGCCACGGCTCTGACCATCGGCTATTTATAAATACATTGCGGTTTCCGGGAGGTACATTCAAATTTGTACTAAAGAAATAAGCGGTGGTGACAAAAACTGGTACATACAACAAAGGTTAAGAAACCTGAAAACGGCTAAAATTAGCACGATATATGAAATTTCGATCGCTTAACAGTCAGTCCACCTGCGATAGTTACCGTGCCGTAAGAAATCAGTATAAAGCTGAACTAGTTAGAACAAGAAACAACCACATTAGGGGTAAAACTGAAAGAGCCAGAGACCAAAAAGTCATGTGGAGAGTTATTCAAAGGCATGTCTTAAAAACAACAAGACAATCATATTTACTTTAACGATACATGTATAAAGGTGCCTGTGCAGGAACGGGTTAAGAATATCCCTGCAGCGATACCTCTCGCTTGTCGTAAAAGGCGACTGAAACAAAGGTAAACAAAAATCACATCTAGGCAATTTAGAAAACACCAAGGTGAGCCTAGGGACACATATACCACCATTAAACTGCCCCACAAGTGTGCATGCAAATCAGTGGGTTGACACGACTGGACATCACCGGTGATGTAAGAGTAAAATCAAACAAAAAAAAAAAATGTCTGGAGCATGCCCGTGTCAAAAAAAAAAAAAAGGAGGGAGAAGAAAGAAAACGGTCAAACCGTAGCATTATGGAAAAGAACGCTAAAAGGAAAAGCACTACCCCGCCAGGCACTACTAATGGTCGTGATCCTGGGACGAGCAGCAATGCTCGGGTCAGAGCTATAGGATTTCCGGGGGGTAGCAAAGTAATGCAACGGCGTAAGCCACACTTTAGAGTCGCGAGTTGGAACGTTGGAAGCATGAGTGGTCGCAGCTATGAGCTTGAAGAAATTATGGTTAGAAGGCGAGTAGACATCCTGTGCGTACAAGAGACGAAATGGCGAAACACCGGTAATCGGGCACGTTTCTTGGACGTTAAAACAAAAGCCTACAAGATGTTTTACTATGGACTGGAACAAGGAAAAAACGGAATCGCCATCATCCTTGCGGCAGAGCTACTTGGCAACGTCTTAACCATTCCAAAGTCCAGTGACCGTTTGATGGCTCTCAAATTGGTGATGCATGGTAAGGTGTTAAACATCGTAAGCGCATATGCTCCTCAAGTAGGATGCGAACAAAAAGAAAAAGATGCATTCTGGCTAGATTTCCACAACCTTGTCAAAATCATCCCAAAGGAAGAGCTTTTGTTTGTTGGGGGAGATTTAAACGGACATGTCGGGAAGGCAAGCGAAGACTATGAAGGCTACCACGGTGGGCTGGGATACGGCGCCAGGAACTCTTCAGGTGAAGATATCCTAAAGATGTGCAAGTCGTACGGTCTTATAGTGCTAAATACCATGTTCGTCAAACAAAGTCGGCACCTGATCACTTATAGCAGCGGCGGACATGAAACTCAAATAGACTATCATTTGGTATCCAGTTTCATGAAGCCACGAGTTAAAGATTGCAAAGTGATCCTGGGAGACGCGATCGCCCCTCAACACCGTCTCCTCCTGACTGATTTTTTTATGGAGGCGAGTAAGAAGTCAAAGCAGCAAACGAAGGTGTCTGAGAGAATCAAGTGGTATAAGCTGGATAAAGGAAAAGGCGAAGCTTTTATTACCAACATGAAAAACTACCTCTCTTCCATTATCGATGAGGTCGGTAATGAGGAGTGCAGAGCACAAGACATGTGGGATTCCTGCTCGGAACATCTAAAGGCCCCTGCCAACACGCAAAAGAAACCTGGTGGTGGACAGACGAAGCCAAAGCAGTGATACACGAAAAGAAAATGGCTTTCCAAGCTTGGTCAAAGTGCTCTTCTACTAATAGAGAGGAAAAAGCTCGCCGTGAAAAGGTATATAGATATTGCAAAGGTATCGCGGAGAAAAAGTGCCTCGAATTCAAAGCGAAAAGCATGGAAGGCCTCTATCAGGAGTTGGAAGAAATATCGTCTTCCGCGTCTGACCGGAACCAGGCTACCCAGGAGCTTCGACAAAGCAATTTGAACAAAGGAGCAAATATCTTTAAGATAGCCGCTCAGAGAAGAAGAAATGCTCAGGAGATTCGTTTCCCAAAGTTTATTAACAATGCTGAAGGCCAACTCCTTGTGGAAGACGAAAAAATTCTCCACAGAGGCGACAGTATTGCGAGGAACTTCTGAACGAACAGTTTCCCCGAGTGTACTTTCCAAGAGCCGCCCCGAATCATGCCGAAATATCCGACATCACAGTCGAAGAAGTTCGGTACGCGGTTAAAAACTCCAAGAAAAGAAAAGCTGTTGGGCCGAACGGGATACCCTCTGAGTTCTGGAAAAAGATGGAAGAGATCGGGTCTAGATGGCTCATGGTTCTTATCTCCAAACTTATGAGAGGCGACACTATGCCTAATCAATGGAGGGAAAGCTATCTTCTTCCTTTGCACAAAGGAAAGGGTGATACGCGAAATTGTGATAACTACCGTTCTGTCAAGCTGATGTCGCACACCATGAAGATCGTTGAACGGGTATTAGATAGCCGACTGCGGAAAATAATACGACCATCTGATGACCAGTGCGGGTTTGCCTCGGGTAAATCAACAACAGATGCAATCCAAAGTATAACGGTCATGATGGAAAAGCATCGTGATTCGTCAAAGGACTTGCATATGTTGTTGGTTGATTTCGAGAAGGCCTTTGACCGGTAACCAAGAGATCTTTTATGGGTAGCGCTAAGACAAAAAGGAGTTCCAGAAACCTACGTGCGGGTGATCATGGACATGTACAAGAGAGCAACGACAAGAGTAAGATGCACCGCAGGAGTCACCGATTAGTTCGCATTCAAAGTCGGTGTACACCAAGGGAGCGTCCTCAGCCCACTGCTCTTTATAGCAGTCCTTGATTGCTTGCTTGAAGGAAAAGTGACGGACCCCAATGTGCACCAGCTATTCTTTGCTGACGATGGAGGCATTATAAGTGATGATCAGGCGTCCCTACAACGAGCACTTGATGTGTGGGTGGACATTTTTGAGGGACACGTGTATCGTATTAGTTCAAAGAAGACAGAGTATCTGTGCTGCCCGTTCTCTGACCCTCATCAGCCTATTCCAGACATTTGCTTGAATGGAAGAGTGCTTCCCAAGTGTGAAAAGTTTAAATATCTGGGATCTATGATTAATAAAGAAGCAACTTGTGATGACGACATCAACCATCGCCTAAGCGTAGGGTGGATGAAGTGGCGGGAAAACTCCGCCATCTTCTGTGATCGAAAAATGCCCCCTAAGCTGAAAGGAAGGCTCTACACTTCAGTTGTACGTCCGGCGCTCACATACGGTTCACAATGCTGGACAATGCACAAAAAGTATGAGAGCAAATTAACGGCAGCTGAGATGAAGATGCTTCGCATGACAGCGGGAGTAACAAAGCGTGACAGAATTAGAAGTTCAAAGATCCGAGGAAGCCTCCACGTAAAAGAAACCATCACAAGAAAGATAGAGCGCGACCGACTCAGTTGGTATTGCCATGTTCAAAGGAGAGATCCTTTGAACCCCGTCCAAAAGGCGATATCAATCAACGTTCCAATTTCAACACGCAAAAAAGGCAGGCCGAAAAACAATTGGTGCAAACAAATGCAACTGCCGCTACTTTCTGAGGTCAAACCGGCGGACCCCACAAGCGGACCAGTAGGAATGGAGTTAAGTGGGAAGGTTATGGTCCTACACTTCTGACCATAACGACGCCGGGATAAAAAGGAAAAGAAGAAGATACATGTATAAAGGGGGATGAAAATATCGCCAACGAATTCAACCAATTTTTTATAAACAATGTCTATTCCATATACACAGTTCATCCAGGGCGCAGAATTAACAAACACAAGATTTCATTTCGAACTTGTGAGCGAGCAAAGCATTATTCAGGTGATACGATCGATTAATCAAAAGAAAGATTTCAATTACATCAGTGCAAAAATGCTCATGGACGCAATGGAGGTAATCGGACCCGCCCTAGAGCGATTGATAAATCTATCGTTAAGCGGTGGAACATTTTCCGAAGCTTGGAAGGAATCAGTTATTACACCCATCGAAAAAGTTAAAGGAACCGACATATGCGAAAACTTTCGGCCTTTGACTTGAGACCTATTTCGAACATAATTAATAACCTGTTTCTCGAAAACCAGTCGGGGTTTCGTAAAAAACATTACTGCGAGACAGCGCTCAATAGCGTCTTAATATATTGGAAAGAGGAGCTTGCAGCAAAAAATTGTGTGGTGGCTGTCTTTCTGTATTCTTGGAGTATTCTTGTGTCAAAACTTTATAGATACGACGTTAGAGGCAAAGAACTGGATTGGTTTAACTCGTTCTTAAGTAGAAGGTATCAAAGAACAATAATTAATGGAGTATCATATTGAAACAACCCATGGAGTGCCTCAGGGATCAATTCTGGGTGCACTTCTTTTCATAATACAATATATATAAACGATATAATTCTACAGCTGAAGTACACCCAAGGAGTTCTATTTGCTGATAATTCTCTCTTATTTATATCCGGAAAAAACTTAGATGAATGTGAACGACAAATGCAAGAGAACTTACATAGACACAGTATATGGCTTGCCCTTAGCAAGCTTAAATTAATTACGAGTATCAGCAAAACAAAATTCATGGTTCTTAAACACGATGTTAATATAAATATTGCTATAGAGAACGAGATAATTGAACAGGTCGAAAATATTAAATATCTGGGAGTAGTCACTGACTCGAAACTAACCTTAAGCCCCCATGTAAAATATATTGTTAAAAATATAGCAAAAAAAGGAGGTTTCTTTAGTAGAATTAGGAATAACATCTCTATATTGAGTGCAATACACATACACATATATAATGTTATGATAAAACCTCGTTTCGAATACTGTTCATCCATTTTATATCTTTCATGTGAATCCATGATTATTAAGCTGCAGCGTATGCAAAATAGGGCCATGCGTATAATTTTAAAATATAATATTTACACACCAATTACAACGATGTTAGATGCGCTAATGTGGCTAAATGTGAAGCAATGAATATTGTTTAATGTGTTAATTTTTGTCTTCAAAATTAAATATGATCTATTACCACAATACCTAAAGAAACATCTGCCAAAAGTAAGGGATTCGCAACCCTATAATTTGAGAAGCGGTGATGACTTCAGGCTTTCCGCTTATCGGGAAGTTGTTACCCAGAACAACATAGTGTATAAAGGTTGTCAACTCTATAATTCACTACCAACAAACATAAAAAACGAATGTAATTTGCAAATATTTAAAAGATTAATAGCTAATTATATAAGAGACACTTTTCCACACATGTAATCGATACTAGAGGTGAATTTACACTTTAGATTAAGATTAAATTTGTATGTATAATTTTGTACTATTGGTATTGAATAGCAATGTCTTCTAAATAAATGAAATCAATCAATTAAAAAAAAATTCATTTGAATACGAACCGTCAAAGGCATAACACCAAATGGAAAAAAAACGAAATTAGAGCTGTGACCAAGGATTCTGCTTGAACAAACTCTCTACCAAAGACATAAACAGCCTCTCCATATTCCGCAGTAGCACGCCTGGATAAGGAATTTAAGCTGATGATTAACATAAAGTCGAAAATGTTGTGTTGCCAGATCAAGAGTGACCGCCGGACATATATGTAGCTCAGGTGACAGTGATCTCATACAGCAGCGTTTAAGGAATGAATTGCATATGAAAAAAAATCTCTGCATGTTGGGTACCGCGAATGTTAACTGAGGGGAAAAATAAAAAAACGAGTCGACGTTCCGTGAATGAATCTCGAAAAGTTACAAGCAAATCAGAAAATGTTTTTGTTACGTTTCGTAACCATGGACAAAACCTGGATCCACCATCAATGATGACTTGTAAGCGAGCCTCCCCATCGACGCCAAAGAAATTCAAAGTGCCAAGCGCGGCGGGAAGCGTTATGACATCAATTTTTTGGGACGCTGAAGGAATAATTCTGGTGGAATATTGAGAAAAGAGAGCCACTATTTCAGGATCTTACTACACAGACCAAATAAGAAGGTAGAGGGAAGTCATTATGAAAGAAGGACGCGTCAAACTGCGAGCTGGAGTGCTATTTCAACAGGCAACGCACCGGCCCACAAAGCCGCAGCAAAATACATTTTTTTTTATAACTATAATCACCGAGTTTATAATTATACTACAGCCATAGATAGCTGCATTATATTCTTTTTAACCCGATTTCCTGTATTAGACTTAGAATAGCCAGGCCTAGATTACATCGATACAACAGATAGCGCTCTTGTTTAGGACGAATAAACTTATAAAGAGGACAGTGTACCATCGGATAATATAATTTGTGTGACTGGCATATAGCGAAGTATAACAGTCCTGTCGCTATTGCATGTATGAAAGTGCAGCCTGGCGGAGAGAGGTGTTCGTCATGGTTCATCGAGCGCTTGTTAAAATACTTGTAAACTTTCCAGCTTAATTGCGCTCACCAAGGATATAGAATACTGAATGGTGACAAACGACATTACCGAAAGATTAATTAATTGAATACGAAGTTTCAAGCAGAGTAAAAGTTTCGTTGCAAAGCTCCAAATTGTTACATTTATTGTTAACATGCTACATTTGGTGTCAGAATTTTGAAGTGGTAAGTGTTTTGTGGTGAATGGTGAAGTTGTTAGAAAATAAATAAAGTATAAAGTACGATAGCAAATTAGAACTTAATCCCTGTGTCAGCTTGAAGCCAGCTGGGGAAAATAAATCTTCTGAATAACAAGCTGGGCGAGCCAGCCAACGCCAAGCTAGATGGACAAAAAGATCTGTCTTAGAAGACAGTTCAGAGATGAAAATGTGGAGAAGAGATTAAAAGCAGAATTCGGAGGTAAGTTCGAAGAAGTGAAACAGCAATTTAAAAATCTAATAGAACTCTCGTCCAGGAGTCATGACTAGACAACACCAATTGCTATTACTTAAGGACTGCGATGGGGAAATCGTACAAAAAAATATATGAAGAGTTTTATATATTATTGTAAGATATTATTGTAGTTCAGTTTCTAGTTGGACTTTAACGAATAAAGTTGATTTTTTTTTAACTAAATCCGACTAGAATTTATTAACTTACATATGTACATTAACATTGATTTGTAAAAAAATTAATTAGTGTGTAATAAATAGAAAAGAAACAGTTGGATTGGATTAGAAAACATGCATTTATTGATAAACTGGTAGTAGAATACTTGCTAGCGGTATTTAACGTTTAAGTATTTTTACCTTAGTTTTAGTGCTATTATGAAAGGGAATAAAAAGTCTGCTTAGATATAAAAACACTGCTTTCGACCATTTGTTTGGGTGATATCTGCCTAATTCAATATTGGTTAAAAAATCATGATAATATATATACATATGTAGGTGCAGGTGAAAAATGTAAAGAGACAAAGAGGCGAATGGAATCCTTTTTGTTTTAAAAAAAATAGTATTTTTCTCCAACCTTAACTCGATCAAAGTTTTTTTGAAAAAGATATCTTCTTTTTGGCAATCTTCCTTACTTCAATTCAATTTGGTGTCTTATGTTTCGGAGGAATTCGTTACAATTTTTTTTTTTTTCAATTTTAAATTCATTTTTATTCCATTTTGCTTTGAACTATCTTACGCTAGACAAAAATGCTTAAAACTAGCTTAATTTTCCTTACAAATTGAAATATCTTACTGGCCCTAGGCGGACCGGACACTCTAAAACAAACAGTACAACTTAAACTTATGTCTTTCGACAACTATATGTAAAATTATAATATCTTAAACAATCTTATTATATCTTAAGCTAAGAAAAATTAATTTTACTAGAAAAAACTTAGCACATGATCGCTTCTTTGAATATAATAAAACTTAAGCCTACCTTAACCTAACTAAACCTAACTTATTCTACCTTAAGTAAAATATGTATATATAAAATTATCTACATAATATATACATATTTAATATATGTATATGTACATATATCTTTTTTTGTTGAATTTTATGTTTTTTTTTTTTTTTATACTATACTACCCTACTACTGCCTACCCCACCCTACCCTACCCTACCCTACCTTACCCTACCCTAGCCTATGTAAGCCTGCTATCGGTATTTGGCAGGCTTTGCCTTGAAGAGGCTGCACCAAGTGAAGTGTCCTCTACATGTTTGCATCTACATGTTTGTCAAAATATGTATAGATACTGATCCAGCACGATCCCAAGGTACAAGACTACACTTTGTCTCGCCAGTGGACCCCCGTCCGGCCCAAAGATAGAGAACCTGCGCCAATTTTTTCTAGTGTCCCGAGAGGCCCTAGACAAAGGCGTTCTGAACAATATAGATCCTGATTTCTGTTTCTGAAGTTGATTTTCAACTTCCAGTCATCACAATACTGCTGAATTTTTTCGAAATCACGCTGCAAAAGAGTCGATCCGTGGACCTGATCTGTACGCGATTAGGTCGTCCGCATACGCTATTGAGTGGTGAAGAGAAACAAGTAGATCGCTCAGGTAAATGCTGAAAAGGATCGGCGTATTTATCGTACCCTGTTGCAGTCCGTTTTTGATTTCAAATGTTTGGGTAGAAGTTACGTTGGCAATTTTCACAACGAACTTTCTACCTGTTAACATGTCAAAAATCATATATAGCAGTGGTTTACTTATGCCCAGCCGACTGAGCTTGTAATAAAGACCTTCTAGCCATACGGTGTCGAAGGCTTTTTCCAAGTCAATCAGACAGGCACGCGTGCATTGGTTCTTGCATTTATTCCATTGGATATCCGTGTCATGAATAGGGATGCAAACGATACATCGATATTTACAAAACATCGATGTTTCGTTCATAAACATCGATGTTAACATCGATGTTGCGCATATTATTTCTGCAAACACGATCTTCGTTTCTTCTTCTTTTCCTTTTTATCCCGGCGTCGTTATGGTCAGAAGTGTAGGACCATAACCTTCCCACTTAACTGCATTCCTACTGGTCCGCTTGTGGGGTCTTCGTTTATAAAATAAAAATCGTAATTTTCATCTGATCGAATTGAAAAATATACTGGTGAGTATATAGAAGTGTTCTTTATCGATAAGTGAAAAGAGTTCACAACTGTGATGTTTTTTTATATAAACTATCAGAGTTTTCTCCACCTCGTCTAGAGGCGGGTTCAGGCATTTTAAAACTAATTCAGTGCTTTTTTTAGGTAGTCATGTCAAGAAAATCTTCGAGGAACCTGTCGAAGATGACAGATGATGAAATAGCTGAATTCATTAATGCAATTTCAAGCTCTGAAGACACGGACGGTGAAGATGATTTCGACGATGATGACAACGTTGACGATCCAGACTTCCTTTGCTCTGAAGACGAACGCTGGGTTGATCATTGTTTGGTGAATTCTAGTCAAGTCTTGATTGATATAGTGAATGCAAGTTTGGACATCAGCGCTTTAGACATTAGTCAAAAAGATTCAATTTCTGTTGCAACATTGCATGTGTTGGTGCGCCTGAAGCTAATATTGCTTCAAGTTCCGCTGGCATATCTGAACCCAATGTTGTCCCGTCACGTTACAGAAAACGTAAACGCCATTCGAATGACAATGAATTGCAAGAAGAGGAAGGTGGCTCACATTGCTGGAGCACGGGTCAATTCATTGGACTTGTCAACACAATTAGGAATGATGGTGTAAGTAGATGAACAGATGTGTGCTACAAAAATGAGTGGCAACCCTACTCGACAATATATGCCAGCCAAACCACACAAATGGGGAACAAAGCTGTTTGTTCTATGTGATCACATGGGGTTTTCATATGCATTTGAAATTTATTCTGGCGCAGGAGATAATGTTGTACCAGAAAACGCACCCGATCTCGGAGCTTCGTCAAATGTCGTTGTTCGTTTGTCAACTAAAATCCCAGACAACGTGAACCACATATTATATTTTGACAATTTTTACACGTCTTTGGGTTTGCTGGCATATCTTAGAAGCCGTGGAATATATAGTTTGGGAACCGTGCGCTCAAATCGAGTGCCAAACATAAAATTGTCGAGCGATGCTGAACTGACGAAGAGAAAAGTTGAGCGAGGTTACGCCGAGGAATATGTCGCTAAACCTTACGGCATAGATATAAGCAGCGTCTTGTGGCTGGACAACAAAAGTGTTCGACTACTTTCGACCTATGTAGTTATAAAACCATTTCTCTCGAAAGAACTTGTGCCATCATCCTCCAAATCTTCGCGATGGGACAGAAAATAGAAGTTGATTGCCCAGTGATTATAAAAGAATATAATCGTCATATGGGCGGTGTCGATCTCATGGATAGCCTTCTTGGTCATTATCATATTCGTATGAAAACGCGAAAATGGACGAACCGCATCTTTTTCCACTTGTTGGATGTAGCCATGGTCAACGCATATATTCTTTATCATAGGGTGCACAAGGTAACCAAAATCGAACTGCCAAATTTTCGCTCTGAAGTTGCTGAGTCATTGTGCATGATTTCGAGCGAAACAAAAAAACCAAGAGGTCGTCCAACATCATCACCAGTAGCACCACTCCGCAAGACAAAGAAGTCATATTTTCCAACCCCAGAGGTTCGCTACGATAACGTAGGCCATTGGAGCGTATTCCTCGACCGCAAGGGCAAAAAGATGTGCAAATTCCCGGGATGTATGTCAGAAACACAGGCATATTGCACTAAATGTAAATTGAATCTCTGCAACTCAACTACAAAGTCGTGTTTCTTTGCCTTCCATCAACGTTAGTGTAATATACTACCATCAAGACATTTTTCATTTCCTTTTCATATGAGTTTTCTTCATTTTCAACATTATTTATTCAATAAATAATTATTTTCATAACTTCACCCATGTACGTTTTTTTTCCTCTGACGACCTAACTCCGCCTAGAGGCGGGGTGAATAATTTCACCTGTAAGATGTTAAAAAATGTTTTTTTTTTTTTTAAATAATTTCAGATTCGTTTTTACCCTGTCCATATGGGTATACACTGATTTTTGTAATCAAATAAAAAAATAAGGCATTAGAGGGTTAAGGTTGTAGTTATTTTATGGTATATCAAAAATTGTCAATTTAGAATTTTTATACTTGTAAGAGAGATAGTTAATACCTACTCAGTGTACAATAATCACACATCCAAATCGAAGTGACACGTCATTGATCGTGTGCTGATACAGCGAATGCTAATATACTCCACTCTCAACAGCAGCCACGCCTGCGCACATCAGATGTTCATTATTACCACATTTTTTCGAAATCGTACCATGTATAGCTATAACGCCACTGCATTTTCGCGAAATTGGTGACTGGTAGATGGCTACTGCTGAGAGTGTATCTCGAAAAGTTGAGTTTTGGCCTCGATGTGAGTTACAAGCAAGTTCAATAAATTGTATTATTGTATATCATATATTCAGTTCGTTTCTTTTAATACCTGTGGCATCGTAGCTCCTGAACGATTGGACCGATTTTGATGATTTTTTTTTTGTTTGGAAGAAAACGTGATCGAGATGGGTCTTAGCTACAATTTATGAAGATCTGTTCAGGCGTTTCAAGGTCATCAGCTCTTTTTGTTAGCTGCTGTAGGGATCTTTGATGCATAATGGGTATTTACATTACTTCCAAACACATCTGTGACCTAACATTTGACACTCACATGTTTGTTGGTACCACTGAGCTACTCTGATGATGGAACTCTAGGGTAGGAGACGAAATTCCGGATTGCCAATTAGTAAACCCGTCAAGTTTGGGCTCATTAGATTCGTCTTAACCATCGAGTACATACGCCCATGTACACTGTTGGTTATGAAATACATTATTAAAGCGCAACATTACAAAAAAAAAACATAGCATTGGTTTATACAAATAGCAAGTATACAAGGTGGCGCAAAATGAATAACCCTATCGAAAGACGTTATTTTTTTTTTCAAATAGCATCGTACGTCAATCATATTTGACATGAGTGACCTACACCAGCTGCAGTATACAAACAGATAAGCAATGGAGCGCTGTACTTCGCAAGAGCGTAGAATAATTGTGTGGATTTTTTTTACCAATAATCGGTCGGTGGTGTTAGCGCAGCGTGAATTTCGACGTCGATTTCCAAATCGTGATTCGAACAGACTAGAACCACAGGAGACAGAGCCTGTCCGCCACCGGACTAGTCGTTCGGCCGAGAATATCGCGGCTGCGGCTGCCGATGTCACTGACAACGAAGGAAAATCAAGCGGACGACGGGCCACGCAATTAGACAAGACAATTAGACAATTAGACCAGACGGGATCCTACAGCGAATTTTAGTGAAAGACGAGAAAAAAATTTAATTTTTTACTTTTCAGAGTTTTTTTTGTTTTTGATTCAGGGGGTTTTTTTTTTTTTTTTTTTTTTGAGACAGACACCTTGTCTTTATAGTATTTTCCCCGTTGTCCGGAGAAAAGTGGGGAGGGGTTTCAGTGATGTAGACAGTCGCAGAAAAAGTGTTCTGCTATATCATCCTCCTCGCAACATGCAGCGCAGGTAGTCGTCTCACTGATGCCAAGCACGTAGAGATGCTTGGCAAAAGCGTAATGGCCAGTAATGACGCCCGCAAGCCTTATTCAATCATTTCTCTTTAAGGATAAAAATAATGTTGCGCACTTCTTGCAGACATCAGGGCATACGCCCTTAGTCATCCTGCATCATGGATATTTCCGCCATCTACGACTGTGTGTATTAATGACCCAATCGTTGATGTCGGATTTGACCGTGGAAGCAGGTAGACCTAAGGCGAGTTCGGGTCCTAGGAAACTCTTCTCTGAGCCCCTTCTAGCGAGTTCATTGGATGTAGTGAATACACGACATGTACCCACTATACCACATACCAACACTACGATTAGCCAATCCATAACCACGATCAACCAATTATTGTCTACACTCAGCATTATGCTCCGTGCCCTACCTCAGTTGACCTACATACTATGTTACTCATCGTTTTGCTTAGCAGTGATACTTTAAATCACGTGCAATTAAAAGCAAAACAAATGCGATGTAAACAAACCAAATGTAAATAGACCGAGTACATAAACAAACCGAGTCAATTGAATGGGTACAATGCTGATGATGCGCTTGTGCTTTTCACCGATTGCACAATGCATTGGACTAAATTATTGAAATGCTGATGATGCGCTAATGCCTTTGACCGATTGCACAATGCATTCGACTAAATAGCTGATCTATGGTTATGGGACTTTCGTAAGGCATGTACGTGATAGAAGGGATAGATTCCCTGGGACAAAATAATATAAAAGGAAAGGATTGAAAGGAAGGAGCAGCAGTAGAAGCACGACACCTCGTTTTATTTTATTTGAATAAATAAATTTAAATAAACAAAATAACGTGTTTTACTCTCCGCGAGATACTCTTTTCCCTGTCATTAAGGGAAAGCACGGTATCTTATGTACAACACGGAGATCTCATTTCCTGGGATCCCAGAGTGACCTGGGACCCATACAAGCCTAAGTGAATTGTATGTATGTATGTATGTATTTATTGTGGCGGAATTTTTACAATTTTATGTTATGACATTTACATTGCAGAGGTTTGGCGTTTTTATCATACTACTGGAATATTAGTATAATTTCTTAAATAATATATCACAGGATCTTAATAAATTCGAAGGAAATGCCACTAAAGAAAACCTTCATCAAAAAGAAAACAGGACTCGGCCCAGCTTCGTTGGATGGAAGAGGGAAGTGGTTTGAACTTGATTTCAAATATCAAATAATTAACGATATAATGAATTCACTCGTATATATCCGGTATGAGAACCAATTAATCCTAAGTGAATTTAGTCTTCCCACTTTGTTCAAAAAGGTCTTGATTTGGAGTTAGACTTTGAGTGCAACTTGGCTGTCACTGCAGACGCAAATGCTTTTTCCCTTCTACCTGTGCTGATTGTTCAGACAGACGCATATTTTCCTAACGAGAAATGAAGTCGAATGTTGTCGAGCTCAAGGAAAACTCCAGCGCCGGACGCCTGCCCAGTCCTGGAGCCATCTGTGAAAATGCGAAGACAGTCCATTCCAGGTTCAGTGTGTGGCCCAAGCCACTCCTGACGCCATGGAAATGTGACTGTGAAATTACAGCGCAGTAGGATGGAAGTCGGCATTAGGTCAGAAGGCATATCCATGAGTCAGGGGTCGTAGAATATTTCTCACGCAAGTACACTTTCACTCCAATGTGAGTTGAACTAAAGACCATTTCTCCTTAGGCGAGACATGGCTTTCAGTGCGCACGTCAAGGGGTGGAAGATTCATCATAGCATCAAGAGCAGCTCCCGGTGTGCTGGGGAAAGCCCCCGTGCAGCTGAGACAGACCGCTTTTTGGAGTATGGTGAAAGAGGCCATAAAGTGTTTGCGTGTTAGCCTGTTCCACCAAACAACCGATGCATATGAGATTATCGGTCCTATCATTACCATCAATGTCGACGAAAATGTCTAGTACGTACTCTTTCCTTTCGAGAGCGCATTCAATTCTCCCAACTAGCTTTTGAAGCGCAATCTCGCAGGATTTTCCGCGCTCGGGCGTTACTTAAAATTTTAAATTTTATTTTTATTTCAAATGCCTTCGCTGTACGCAGACTTAAGATGATCATGGTACATGTATATATTGATATATAAATAATAAAAAAATTGTGACAAAGAAGGATGAATTTAATTCAAAAGAAAACATTTTCTGCCATATTTCAGGTGTTTACATTTTATTTTTTTTTAAATGAAACGAGTAATGCTTTTTGAGTGCGTTTTTTTCTTGCTTTTATTCATGATATACAGAACGTTAAAATTTTTTTTCTTTGAAAAAAAAAAACCAAAATGGCGGTCGTTGCAGCTCCGCGAAAACAGGTCATCAATTCGCGGGAGGTAAACGGCTGACATCACTGCCGCCTCTTTGTTGATCTGAAACACAAATTCAAAGCATATTATTATCAATCTGTGACCCTTTGGTCATGGAATGACGGATGCGTTTTTCGTTTAGTACAAATTTCGGAAAATGGCGGCAATTAAAAAAAAAATCGAATTTTCGGGTTTTTTTTTTCGCATAAATAATAAATGCAAAAATGTGTCTATAGAAAAAATTAGAGCGGTCAGGAGAAAGTCAGCCATTTTTAAAAACGTGTTTTCGAGAAAAATGCGTTTAAAGTTTTGTAATGTGTTTATAATCGCTAATCGGCAATGCCTGGTCCATAGAGGCATCCCTCCTCTTCTGCTGCTCATGTTGAGCCGCTAACATCTCCCGCTGCTCAATCCGGGCCTTTTTTGCTGCGTCGGTCACCTGCCTCTCCGCGCGTCCGATCCTTGCTTTGTCCCGTGAATGGACCCAGCTCTCGGCGAATGTGCCAATCCGGACACCCATGAGATCCATGGCAATTAACAATGATTCCTCACCTTCGTTGAAGATAATCTCTGCTAATTCCGTGGCAATATTGACCACATCTGCGCCGGAATGAAGATGTTTGGGCGCACGCATCCAAAACATATTATTAAGTGACTCATTACTGTTTTGAGTATGAGCACCCAAACATCTTTCGAGCAAATCGTCCGACGACAAGTCTTTGTAAATTGGCTCGATGGCCTTCAGAACAGTGTCTCTGTGCCTTGTGCTTATATAAAGACAAAGTATCCGACGCTTCAACTTTACGCCACGTACACCAGCTGTTTTCTCCAGGTGGACACTTCTCATGCTGGGGTTTTTTATCCGTGGAGCTCTTCTGGTAATACGTGGCCCATATCGCGTCCTTCATGGCTTGCACAGAATGTGAGTTTCGGCGGATAGCAAGGCCATAGTATTTAGTGAGTTCTCCGATCGCTTTATCTGTGAGTTTGCCTGCCCCTTTTCCTCCGAGTCCCTTGGTTCCTTTTTTCATATTTCTCAATCTCGTTCCCATTCTTTTTTCGACGTGACCAATACATTCTTTTTTTTGACAGTAACGTCATCAGAGAGATTGGCTTCAAGCAATCCCTTAAACGTTTTACTGTCACCATCCCCGAAGTAAGTGACGTATTTGACTCCGTGCAGTTCTACCGATCGGAGAAGCATTTCGGTGATTCCGTCGGTTTCCATCTTTCCTGCCGAACCGACGTGGTTTACGGTGCAAGTTTCCACGTGTGTTTCCTTCCATTCATCATACCCATCTTTTTTTTCTCCCAAAAGCTGCAAGATTGGCAGAACTTCGATTTGACCATAGCGTCGACAACTTTTTGGTGTGGTATCCAATGAGACTAGTCACGCCAATGAGAGATGAAAACCCTCTCTTTTTCCACGTGCCATCTCCTGAAACGATGAAGTGATCTTCCTGTAGTCCTCGAGAAACGTTTTCTTTCTTCTCCTCTGCTACAGCTTTCTTCAGAACCATGTCGTAAACCGATTTCGTCGCGATTCGTATATTTTCTACACAAGCGTAATATATTGTGGTCGTCATCTCGCTGCAAATGTCCATCATGCCACAAAACCTGCTCAAACCGTTTATTGCGAGGCCTAATAAACGGAAAACAAACACGATTCGGCGATTTATTTCATAAGCTTTACCGACAAGTGGACACGAAGCAACACTTTTTTCCTCGCACTCGCATTTTAAATTCAGTTTGAAACCGATGCCTCGTCGATCACGCATGGAAAAAGCGATTCGTCCGTTGCACTCTTTACTCAAAACGTTATCGGATAAAAAGTTAAAAACTAATACGAAGTTCAAAAAGCAGTACACTGAATCAACACTTAGTTCATAACTTCCCAATTTGCCACTTCGTAAAATTTTCTGCGCTGACGTGCTTGTGAACGACTTGCTCTATTCAAATTCCCAGCGATTAGGGGGTTGCGGATGCGATCTTTTGCGCCCGTACTTGATCTTTTGTACCCTTTCGAGGCATATTGTGCACAAATTTTCGATAAATTACTTGAAAATAACGAAAAACAAAAAACAGACGCTACGATGTTTTCGCTTTCAATGCCGAAGCCAGACTGAAATAACCGTTGCAAAATCGATAAAGGAGAAAGTAGGGACCCTATTCAAAGATTTCTATGCATAAAAGGCTCTGTATACCTGCGTCAGACGCGATGAGACCTGCAGGAACCCAGCTAGCCGGGCGCCCCGCTGAGACGGCCAGAGCGCGCTGACGGTGTCAACTTCAAACGCGTTTAAAATATCGTAAACGTTCGAAATCCGGGAAACGCTTCGACAGATTTATTTCTACTTACATGTAGATTAAGAAACCGTAATAAAACAAGAACTTCCCACTGGGAAGTTAAAAAAAAATTGATTTTTTGAAAATTTCAAGGACAGTCTCCCTTGCATTTTCTGGCTCTACCCCAACATGGCAAGGGAATAATAAGTGGTCTTACCGGGCGAGGTACACTTTTTTGGGCTGCGAAGAGGTACTAAGTTTGGGGAAGAAGTAATTTGTCAATTTTTAACTACGACTTATTTTAACTTTGGGGTGGTAGTGGTGCAATGGTAATCATCACCGACTGTTAAGCGGAAGGTCTGTAGTTCAAGTCTGACCATAGCCAAGAAAAATTCCTATACGGAAAAAAAAAAAACTCATGCAACAACACCAGTTGTGAATGAGAGATGATCAAAAAAATGCTGACGAAGGCATAACACTCGCAGTATAAGATCACTTCAAAGTTCATACTCTGCGTGTGCATTTCCAATATAAGATCTTAATGGCATGGAATAAAGTTACTGTAAAACTACAAACAACGCGACAAATTCAGTCGAATCTCTCGAATCCCAAGACAACCACCCCCGGAGAGTAGTGAACGAACATCTTCGACACAAACCATCTGCACCCCGTCCAGGTTGTGTGACAAACATCAAAAGAGCGTAACTCTTGAACCTGCACGAATTATAAAAAAAAAAAAAAAAAAAACAACAGAGATTTCTTCTCTGTTATTTGGAGTTGTTGCCAATGACACTATGCAAGATTTTCTTCTTCTTAGAGTTTCTCTCGGAAGGCTACGCAATCATCATGTTAATTGTTTCCTTAATTTTTACTCCTTTATATATGTATTTCTGTTAACGAAGATTGAGCCACTCTCGTATAATAAATTGGATATCCAGGACTTCTTCCTCCGTCTTACTCTACCTTTTTTTCTTCTACTTTACCCTGTAGGATGACCCGGAGTATGTTGTATTTATCGTTACTCAAAATGTGACTCAAGTAATCCAGTTTTCTCCTTTTAATGGTAAACACAAGATCTTCCTTTTGGTTTATACGTTTTAGCACTTTTACGTTTTTTACTGTCGGTCCAAGGGATACGGAGATTTCTTCTATAAATGTACATTTCGAAGGCCTCCAGCTTTTTAACTTCTCTTCTCTGTAGGTCAATTTTTCTGCTCAATAGAAGAGAATCGACCAGATATAACATATTACTAGCCTTAATTTCAACGCCAGGTTGATATCACTATTAGTGAACATTTTTTTCATTTTACTGAACGTTGTCCTTGCTTTCTCTATTCTACATTGAATTTCCTTATTTGAGTTAGCGATGCTGTTTATCATAGTATGCAAGGTCAGCTTCATACAAATAGCTACCAACGACCACCAACTAACTGTACGGGTGTATTTATTAGGTGGATTAATCGAAACGCAATGGCAAAATATTTGAATAGTAGTTTTTGAGTACACAATAATAATGACCAGAGATTCTATACTTCATGTCAATGGGATTATTTTAAAATACTTCGAGGAAATTCTGCATACTTGTTAACTTATTCTACAGTTCTTGTTTGTTAAATTAATATTAAAATAGAATAATCCGCATCAAGAGAAGATTGCCCTGTTAAATAACTGATTTCTAAGTTCAAGCATTGTTAGAATTCATATAAGATATGCATTTGTAACTGGGCAAATTAAACTGCAAAGAAAATTATATAACCCAAACTACCGCCATGTTAATTTTCGAAAATAAGATAGTCTTCTTATTTATTTTAAGTTATATTGTCTTTCATGACACTACATTCAATATGTATTTCTACATCCTTCATTTTATGAAACATGAACAAGCAATAAAAATACAAAATAGAAATAAGGTCACACGTATATACTAATCACATACCTACTGTTCATAAAGTAAATACTAATTAACATTCTATTTTAGGAATTATTACTGTACTCTCGGTACATATCGTTTTATATTTTATTAATATAATAAAAAAATAATTTTAGTTAAGTTTTTCTTTTCCTGTTTTATGTTTTCATTTGATTTTATATGTGGATACACCTGTTATATGAATATACATATAAATATATATTTTTGTGTATTAAGTATTAGAGGCTAAAATTCACTTTTGCATTTTTAATATAGATTTTAAGGTATGAGATTGATTAACATTAACCTGAATAAAATCAAATTGCATGTTTCCAAAACAAAAGTCGATGCAATGGCAAAAGCTAATCACAGAACTAAACTATGTCTCTAGGAGCACTTAAGAAATGGACAGTGTTTGAAACCAGGTGTGTAATTTCAGAAAGAGTTTCCTTATGTACACCTCCAAAGAGGACCAATTCTCCGTTGCCAGCAACCATTGACGAGAGAATTAATCGCTCTGGAGCACCAGGAATAATTCCATAATTCTTATATTCTATCCATTGTAGAGAAGGATCCGTCTCGGATAATGCGTTTGTGAGATCGCAAACAAAAAGAGAGAGCACATTACGTTTGATTCGTTTAGGTGAGGGCTCCTTAACTTTTTGTTCGGCTACGAGGGCACGTCTAGAATTCCTTATGGCGTTCATTTTTTCTTCCATGCGTCGTATGCGTTCATGATGATCTTTAGAAAGACTACGTGGTCGATTTTGGACATTAAAAGCAGCCATGCGGAAAGGATCCTAAAAATTAAATAAACGAGTCATACATGGGATCGATCAACACTGTTTTTTTTTTTTTGTTAAGTACTCATACCTCGTAAAGTTCATCGAAGCGTTTAGGTAGACGAGGCTCATGGTCTCGACATCGAAGTGCCAGATTTCTCTGCAATCGATTAGCAGCTTCTATATCATTCAAATTATTTACAGGCGGCGCTTGGGGAGCCGGTGGCACCGGATTTGCTGGTAGTCCGGCTAGATGATCGTTGTCGTTCCGAATGCCTCGCAATTGTGGACGGTTTGGATTTCTTTCTTCAGGAACTGGAGGTGCATGCATTCTCGGCAAAATGTTATTATTATTATTAGGATGGTTATTATTACCAATTCCCCGCCGATTTAAACGAAAGTCATCTCCAATTCGGAAGTTATCTAATCGATTAAATCCACCTATACCACCGTCAGGAAATTGGCCGGGTCCCCTAAGAGCTGCAGGCGTACGCATTTGTTTCATCATTTGAAAATCTGTTGGCAAGTTCGGTGTTGGACCTAAGACCACCAACTTATTATCCACTTTACACGCGGGATTACACCACATGTGTGAGGCACCCCATTTTTTATTTTTTATTGTTATATTCTTCCAATGCCAAACATCTTTCGTCATGTCCAACAGCCAGGCATCAGTATAGATACTATTTGGGCCGCCGCAACCTCCAACAATCAACAAATGATTTTCATCTAAATCGGTTTGGAACTGCCCATAGCGTGGAGGTGGTTTCGTATTGCCTGCTATTTTAGGCGCTGACCACGTTAAAGATTCCAAGTCCAGACACCACGTTTCATTCGAATTATTATTGACACCTTCAGATATTTGATAACCACCAAAAACAATCATTCGATGACGATGAACACTGGCTGAGTGACCGGCCATTGGTGGTGGTGTTGGTAAAGGCGTTCGGACATGAATCCAACGATTTGTTTTCAAATCGTACAAATGAAGCTCGTCGAACAAACACCATGGCTGATAAGGAGGGTGAAGTGATGGGTACCGCCAGCCTCCAAACAAAACTAATTGATTTTGGTAACAAACCATGGAGGCCGACCCTTTCGGAGATGGATAATTGCCCATTGATACGGGACGCTCCCATTTAGTTTGAGATAAATCAAATCGCCACAAATCGTTGAACGTTGTGTCGGATGAGGAACCACCACCAAATATGTACATTGAATTCTCGTGTATGACTGCAGAATGTGAAAATCTTCCGGCTATTGTAGATATTCCCTGTTCCGGACGATGTAACTCCCAACGCAAACGAAAGTCCAAAAGTCCTTTATGTAAATTCATTTTGGACCGTCGTATCACATCTAAGAAAATATTTTTTTTTAATAAAAAATTAATTATTCATAACAGAATTAGTTTATTATAGACTCTAGTAAAATTAAGTGGCTATATACCATAGGAAAAACTTTTTAACGTCATACACATTTTGTTCCCATTTTTAGCATGAAAGGGTAACAAGCAGAGAAATTTTCCTTCCAATACTTATAGCAATTACAAGATTAGATGCATATAATTTAGTTGTTCAGACTTGCACTGACTGACTTAACTCATATAGCAAGGTATTTGCTCTTACAAATATTAAACGCTAGACAAATAGAAATACTCACTTTTGACCATTATATTCCATCGTTTGCACACCAAACGGCATTTCTTAAGGTCGGCGTAGGGCGGCAGGTAAGTGAAAATAAATTCGATTATTTCATCGGGCAGTTCGTCTATATCAACCATTTTTTTTTGTGCTTAATAATAATATTTATCCTGCTATGACCGGTGATTTTGCACATGCAATTACAGGGCAACCTCAAACTACGAATTTTGTTAAATTTGTATTCCTTCGTATTCCGTATGCCAAATTTTTGTTGGTTTAATTTCGGTAGTGTTTTGGCATCTTTGAGTGAAATGTACCTTTAAGTGACAGCTGCCTATTCCTGAATCCAATGGACGTATTCCAGGCTAGCGTGGGAATCGTACAGTAAAATATTCATTTTGTTTTGTGGAAAATTGTTTGTAAATTTGATTAATGTGGAATTTAGGACTTCTGATTTTACCCGGGCAATACCCGATTTATAAATTACTGAAAGAACAATATTTTGTTTGGTTGTCTTTCCTGGCACCAACTATTGATACGACTTTGACAAATGCAAACACTTACAGTTACGGTCAAAATAATAGTAGTCGAAGCTAAAACAAAATTTATAAGAGATTTTTTTTTGGTCAGACAAATCTAAAATCGTTTTATATGGTGGAAAGGTTTTCGTCGAAATGTTAGATGGCCTCCAAAAACAGATTTCAATCCTCAGTATACAGCAAAGACTATAAAACATGGAGGATCCAGCACAGAGACCAGAGACGGACGTTTTTCCTACGTCTTTCCCCACACATCCTGAAATTTTGGATGAAGTCCAGGTTCGTAGCGGCAAAACCCGTAACAAACTCTCTCTAACCGTGAATACAGCAGTGTACTCCTGCTACACACAATCTTTTTTTTTTTTAATTCATTTTTGTTTTTATATTTTTGTAGAACACACTAACCCTAGACAAAAATGCTTAAAACTGACTTAAATAACAATTGTCAGAAAATACCTTACCTTGGCCCTATACGGACAATCTCAAGCAAATGAAACTACTTAAGGCTATGAATTTCGGCCTTACGATTAACTTGTATTAATTAAAATAAATAAGCAACTTAGGCCAGAAAAAGTGATATTTTGAAAAAAACTTAGCATCAAATCTTTTTTTTGTTAAGAAACTTATAACTAAGAATAACTTCATCCTACCTCAACTAAAATATGTATACATCTTTTTATGTTTTCGTTATTGTTTTGTAATTTTTTTTGTTTTTAATTTTTTAATTAAAGCTAAAACTAAACTAAACCTAAGTGCCACCCCAGCCTGCTCTTACCTACTCTAACCTCTCCTAACTTACTTTAGTTGGCATGTGGCAAGCTTTACCTTAAAGAGGGCTACCTATTAAAATTCACCACTGACCGCTCCAGCCACCAGAACCGTTGATGCTGTCAAACGACGTCCCCCCGATCTTGGCGTACCACCGATCTACTAAACCTAAGCTCGGGCTCATGGAGTGAAACATCACGTTGGTAGAGAAGTCGCTCCTCCACGGACTTACGGGCCTAGTGGTATATTAACGGCCAATTCATTCTGGATCAGCCCACATTGATCCAAACAGAGAAATGCCTCTGAGGGGACAAAGCCGCTAAGGCTCACTTTCTTGTGGTACAGGTAATTGGGGAAGTAAGCCTCGGAGACCAGGTTATTGCCCCTGGAACGTGATATCGGATCAGTTTTATTATAAAATTATCCGCCCGTACAATCCTGGACCTATACAATATAGGACCTCGTTGGGGTAAAATTTCGTGTACCCAGATTCGGGTGTTCTATGTAATCCGAGACAAGTTCTATGACATTGTTTCTCAAACACTAGAATCCTTTCCATTAAGCTGGTTCTCACATTGAACTACACGGGAAATTCACAGGCAATCATGGGCATGATTAAGGCCATGTAGCAGATTACCTTCACTTTCGAATCAAGTTGGCTGTTATGTTGGCCATCTTGTCAGAACTAAAGCGCCTCGGGCGCTTGCCAAAATATAGATACTGATCTACGCAGATACCAAGGTAGATGGCTAAACTTTTTTTTCTTTTTTTCCTCTAGACAAAGGCTTTCTGAACAAAATAGTTTCTTATTTCTGGAAATTGATTTTCAACTTCCAGTCATCACAATACTGCTGAATTTTTTCGAAGTCACGCTGCAGAAGAGTAACAATGACGTCCATCGTTAGACCTGATGTATACGCGATAAAATCGTCCGCATACGCTATTGAATGGTAAAGAGAAGCTATCAAATCACTGAGGTAAATGTTAAAAAGGATCGGCGAGTTCATTGTACCATGTTGCAGTCCGTTGTTGATATCAAATATTTGGTTAGAAGTCACGTTGGCAATTTTCTGGAAAATCTGGACAACCGCACACCATCGGAGAGCAGTTCATTTTACCCGCAGTTGAAGAGGTTTTAAAAACTGTTCTGCACAAACCTCAATTTGACGTACTGCAAAGAATTTCTTTGAGTAACAACACTGTACAACGACGCATTGATGAAATGAGCTCTGGTATTGAAAGCTTCTTGTGTAATTGCAAAATACTCATTTTTCTATTTAACTGGACGAGTCAACTTTACCTGGTAATGAAGCATTAATATTGGCATCTGTTCGATTTGTTATGGACGAAGAAATCCATGAAAATCTGCTATTCGCGAAAACCTTACACGCGGATACTAAGGGCGAATCAATATTTAATATCCTGAGTGATTTTTTTTAAGGAAAAATCGATTCCATTTACAAACATAATTTCGGTGGCAACAGATGGAGCTCCTGCCATGTTCGGGCGATATCGTGGGTTTATAAGCCATCTTAAAATAATTATACCAGAAGTAACTGCTATTCACTCGACAACACCAATCGCTTCAATTCGTGATTAAAACAGTTAATAAAATAAGAAGCAATGCGTTGAATACCCGATTGTTTGCACAATTGTGCGACGAAAATGATGAAGACTTCCAACGATTACTCTTACATACTGAAGTACGCTGGTTGTCGCTTAACAAGATTTTACTCACTTTTTGAATCAGTCTTAGATTTTCTGGAAAGTAAAGATCCAGATTCAAAATAAATCCTGATCAAATTGAAAGCAGACATAGCGTATTTGACAGATTAGCTCAAAAAATTCAATGACATTAACTTGCAGTTACAAGGGGACAGCCTAAATTTAATAAAAACAAAGGGTGTAATTTCGGCTTTTCTTGGAAAATTGAAATTTATGAAGCAAAATATTAGTCGGCGCGAATTCTCCCTGTTTAAAAAACTTACTTAAATGCCCTGCATGATAACAGATTTGAAGATATTCTCACGGTGGAAATACCATCATGGATCATAAATCCATTTGATGAAACGAAAGTTCGAATGTGATATTACAAGAGGAGCTACTCGAGCTTAGCACCAATGAGGAGCTGAAGGTGAAATTTAAAAAGGCTATCAAATATTTTGGCTGCAGGCAGAAATACCCGAAAAATACCCTGGACTGTAGGAAATTGCGAGGAAATTTTTGATAGCGCTTCCCTCGTCGTACCTTGTCGAAAAAGTTTAAGTGTCGTTACAAACTTATTAACAAAAAAAATATTCTACCACTTTTGTATGAGGCGTTCGCTTGAGAGCCGCGTGCGTTGAGTGATATGTGGGCTACGGGGGCGAAGCAGACACATAAGGGCAGACGTCGTTGTCGGTTGTGTCTACTTCACGAATTTTTCAGATTCAATTATTAATACTGAACACTAATTAAAAAATTGGATATGGTTATTTCGGTACTTATTTACGTTGTTTACATAGGGTAGGTCTTTGTATAATCCATACTTTATCATTCTCAATGTTCTTTTTATTTGTATTCTGGTTTTATTTTATTTGCTTAGCGAATTCTCCGACGCGACGACATCATCTTAAAAATATTAATAGGTTCTTTTAATGAACTCAAAAGGCCGAGAGAAAAAAAAAATATTTTTTTACTTTTTGGTTTTTTTTTTTTGTGTCGGGGGTTATTTAAAATTTTTAATTTTATTTTTATTACGTTCTTTTTAAATTACTCGCCATAATTCCGATAGGTACGAGTGACTAATTAAATTACATTTTTCGAAAGGCTCTACCGCATACAAACCCATATATAATTTACCATATTCAGCATGACTTATTCCCGTTATGTTAGACATGTGTGTCAAGAATGTAATCTACGACTGAACTGTGTCTATTTTTTTTATAATAACGCTATTTTTGTTATTAATATCGCGATTCCGGAATAAACTGATTGTTTTTAAAGCAAGTACAGCACCTTAACTACACTATAAACAGAACTGGTTAAGACGAATGTAATGAGCCCATACTTAATAGGTTTACTAATAGGCAATCGTCTCCTACTTTCGAGTTCCATCAGCAGAGTACCAGCTCAGCAGTACCAGCATACATGGGTGTTTCAAATGTTAGGTCGCAGATATGTTTCATATTTCATTGCTTTCAATATGAAAGTACCCATCAGAAACCACCAATGAGACGTCCCACTCAAAATGGCCGCCGACGTTTGCCTACAAGCTCGGGCGAGCACGTGGGTACCTCAAGTGCTGTCAAAAGAGCACATGGGTACCTCAACTGCTTTCAAAATGTTGTAAACAATCACGCACATTGTTATAATTCCAAGAGTGGGTGTGCCGGGAGTACACTGCGGTAAAATGAAATGAACTCACACGTATTCACCGATAGAAGCTCGTTTGTAACGGGTTTTGTCGCTATGCACCTGAACCTCTGTCAGAATCTCGTAAAAAATTCAGGGTGTCACGGGGGAAGACGTACGAAAGACGCACGTCTCATTCTGGTTTCTGGTACCCATTGTATCTAAGATCTAGAGTTGCGCAAAATAGTTCCAACCCCGGAACGAACATGAAACGTTTCCTTTTCCAGTCGGAACTAGTTCCGGGAACTATCTTCCCGGAACTGCATCGGAACTATCGGAATTATTAGTATGATAAGAGAGATCGATATCCGATCCCTCATACCTAATTCATTCACGAAACACGGAACGAATTGCCTGTACGAGTATGATTGCGGACATTATTGTTTTATCACCCTTCTGCTATTCCAGTTCCAGTGCGTAAGTGTGCATAAACTGTTAGAGCTTATCGCTACATCAATGTAGATATACGATATTTATTCACATTTTGTTTTTGGTTGTCTACTACGTAGTATATGTTCGTACATGTTCGATTGCATTTATCTTTCTTTTCGTTTTGTATGTGATTGCAACATAGTCGTACGACCGCGTCGTTCGGACGTTCGGCTGGGTTGTATAATATGAACGCCGCTATTGATGAATTTCTAGGTTGAATGGAACTATGGACATGTTATCGTTCAGTTTGAGGAACGATCGGAAATGTTTCCGACTGAGGACATAGTTTCATACATGTCCTGAACTTATCAACTCTACTAAGATCCCTACCACAGCTAACAAAAAGTGGTAATAACCTTGAAACGCCTGAACAGATCTTCATGAATTGTAGCTAAGAACCATCTCGATCACGGTAGCTTTCAAACAAAAAAAATTCATCAAAATCGGTCCATTCGTTCAGGAGCTACGATGCCACAGACAGACACACAGCCAAACGTACAAACGGACACATCAAACACATAACACCCTTCTTTTTGCGTCGGGGGTTAATAAAAGAAGCTGAAAGAACATCACAGAACGGGAAGATTTGCGGATATTCCTTACAAGTCCGATTTGCTGTCAATCCATTAAGTACATCCCACCCATTGAAATCAGGATTTTTTTTAATTTTTGATTTGTATTGTTGAAGTTACGATGAGTTAATAATGTTTAATTTTAGCTCTAGGAAGTCTGTAATTGTATTATTTTAAAAAATAGAACATAAGAAAATATACTACTAGGTGTACAACTTTTCCTCCGTCGTTTTTTCCGCGATATTTGAAGCTTTAATGAAATAAATTGGTTACACATGTATCATTCAAAGTATTTTCCATCGCTGACCACTACTTTCTCCCATCTTTCGGGCAGTGTAGGAAATCCCGCGTCGAAAAAATTATTCATCTTTTGAAGCGATCCAAGAATTGATCCGTTTTGTGACTTCTGCATGTATTGCGGCCGCTTGTCTTTTAATGCTCTGCTCAAACGCTTTGATTGTGTTCGATAACGAGCACCTGTGATTGTTTCACTTGGTTTTAACACCTCATAGTACACGACGCCGAGCTGGTCCCACCAAATGCAGAGCATGATCTTGGACCCGTGGATATTCGGTTTGGCCGTCGACGTGGAATCATGGCCGGGATATCCCCATGATTTTTTTGCCTTTAGGGTTACCTATCGTAATGAACCCATTTTTCGTCTTCGGTTACAATGCGATGCAGAAATCCCTTCCGTTTTTGCCTTTGAAGCAACTGTTCACAAACACACAAACGCCGTTCAACGTCTCTTGGTTTCAACTCATACGGGACCAAGTTCTTTCTGAATCATGCCCATGGCCTTGAGACGTTTTGAAATGGCTCCCACTGATCGTGCCAATTCTTCTTGAGTTTGACGAGAATCTTCACTCAGCAATGTCTCCAATTCTGCATCTTCGAAAACTTTCTCTCTTCCACCACTATTCCGGTCTTCGACGTTCAAATCACCGTTCTTGAAGCGTCGAAACGACTCACGTTCTTTTAATAATAGCGTCCTCAGCCTCACCATACGTATCTGAGAGCATTCGATGGACTCAACCGTTGTTTTCTTTATATTGAAACAAAACAGTAACACCTCCCGCAAACAACGAGAATTTGGCTCATAAACTGACATTTCCAATCGAGAACAACTTTATGATGCAGACACAAATCGACTAATGTTTGAATGGTGTTCTGTTGACCGAGGTGCAAGCCAATTACCTGACGTCTGCGATCTGTTTTTTTCGACCGCTATCGCCACATATCGGCAAACGACGGAAGCAAAATTGTACTCGTACGCCTTATAGTTTTCTTCTTATTTTTACCACTTCGAATTTAGGTTTGGTACTCTGAAACTGAACTGAAATTTCCATCGTTAGATCTACACATTTTTTTTACGAGTTTTGGGAATATGGTAAAAATGATGTCCACAGAAATCAGGTTAATTTTAAAAGTGGTTTATGAGAAAAAAAAAGTTTGGGAACCTCTGATCTGGACGAACTTCCGGTGATTTAAGCAGGCGATTTCAATGTCAATTTTGCAACTAACGATTCAATCCCTTTGACAACATTCCTTGAACAAACATTTGATTTAATAGTCAATAATAAACCAACTGAATCAACATTTATATATATATGGAACGACAATCGACGCTGTATTTTCGAGATATCTTGATAATATGCCGTCTAATAATACTTCTCTAATCCCATCCAATACACCTTCAACAGCTACTATTAAAGAGATCACAGAAATACAAATAATAATATCCCGTAAAACATATGCCATCAAAAACATAACTTGTAAAAAAAACCAAGTCTCGCAACTCAGTTCTTCTACCGTAAAAAGTTGTGAGATCTATGTAATACCAAGTCGGTTAATTTATTCAGCCCCTACTTAAGGGACCTTCTGTCTTAAGTTATTACGCAATTAGCTAACCTAACAATATCTTATAGTGACCATATTAATATTAAAAATCTTTTATGTTTTAAATAAATAGATTGACTTGTCCATCGCATGCATCTCACAAGTAATACATATTATATTAAATTAGATTGTTTAGTGCGATTGCCAAGCTCGTAAACCTGTTCTTTACCAAATTTAATGTATATTTTCTTAATTATTTTTGTATTTTCCGGATCAACCTTTACTCTTTGCACTATACCGATAGAACCATTAACTAAACCAAGACTCACGTCAATATTTCGCCTTAACATGACTCTTGCTCCTATTTTTATAATTATGTTCTCTTCTAGGCCCGCAGTCATAGAAGCATCGTCTTCATAATTTTTTATGCATTCACGAGTTCTTTAGGTTAGGTATCTGGGGCAATCTATGCTATCTACAGCTGTAAGTTTTATTTCGGGATGTGGGAGAGATCTAAGCATTGCAGTATTTAATTGTTGACACATGTTTTTTGTAAGTAATAAGCAAACGGTATCATCAGGAAGTTTCGAGAAGTGTTCAATTATTTCAATTAATCTGTTTTCATTTGAATCGGATTTTAGAGTTATTAATCTAGTCGAGAGTAAGTCGCGGTCTTTTTGTGTAGTTACACCTAATCTTATTCTATTTAGCATTTCAACAAAGTTAGAATCATTGAGCTGTCGCATGTTAATTGTAAGTTCATCGTATACGAACAGTTCAATCCACAGATTCGGCATACTGAGGGAACCTAACAACTTGTTAGTTTCAGCAGTTGAGAGTTTTTCAAAAGGTGACTTTTCTCTTACCGGCGGAAGCTGTAAAAGATCCCCGAAAAATACAAGATGTTTTTTTCCAAACCACCCATTCTGATCATCGCTTGTGTCAAATATCTCAGACAAGCGTAAATGAATATATGTTAAAGTAACATTGGATATCATCGACACTTCGTCTATGATAAACAACACTACTTCTTTCAAATCTGATCTCAGAACTTGGAGCACTTCATCGGAAAGTGGCTTGTACTTCGGTGTTTGCTTGTGTTGCACAGGCAGCTGCAATAGTCTGTGTATAGTCAATCCATTCACATTGAATGCAGCTATGCCTGTTGGAGCACTAACTGCCACTTTTTTGTTTAAATACGTCTTAAACCAAACTTTTAGAGTTTTTATTAAAAAGCTCTTTCCAGTGCCACCAGTTCCACTCACAAACAGCGTAAAACGTCAGCGTTATTATCAGTTGTGTTCATTTTATTTGTGATCATATCGAAGACTCTTTTTTGATCGGCATTAAGTTTCGCGATCATACTTTGAAGATCAATCTGCTCTTCTTCTACCAGAGTTGCGTTTGCAGCTTCCACAGCTTCAAAGTCTAAATGGTTTTCAGGACCATCGTCATCATCAACAATTTCCCTTTCTTCGTTTATCTCAGCAACTTTAGATTCTATCATTTCATATGCTTTTTGTATCTTATATCTTGACTCTATCATTGAATTACCATAATCGACTCCTTCTTTTAAATCTTCTTTCGCCAAATTAAAGGCCTCCGAGTAAGTATCACACCCCATTTTGAGTTCATCTAAGGAACGCCATGGCTTAAATAAAAGAAGTAAAGAGAAGAAGTATTTCTCTGGTACTTGTTCTCCGTCGTAGAAATAGTGATTGATCAAATATGGGTTATCTCTTCTTTTCAGGAACTTTTTACCGTCATTTATCTCGTAGCACTCGACTTTAGAGGAGACTGGGCGTGTTTTAACAATATCGTAATTTTGAGCGAAACTGTACAAGTTAGTAGTCTCCAACTCTGACACCGAACATACAATTTGTTTTAAAATTGATTTAATTATAAGTTCATCAAATGGTTACTAAATATATGTATGTACATAATAAAGATATTTATTTTATATTCCGTCAAATACATGAACCACATTGACCACTAAACCCAATTCCCCAACCGCCAATTGATTGTTGCATTGCATATTTTTAGGAGTTAATCGCCATCTAGATATATTGAAAAAGGATATATACAGACACTATCCTATTAGTAATAATATTTGGTGTATCTAGAAAACTGGACCAAAATTGCAAAATATTTTAGTTTTTCCTTTATTTATACACTAAACACTAAATGTATTCTAAATTTCAAGCTTCTATGTCTGCTAGAAGTGCCCTAGAGTTTTGATGATCGGTCAGTGAGTGAGTGAGTGAGTGACAGAATTAAGAAACTTTGACTAGTTATAATTCTTAAACTACTGGTTCAAATTTAATGAAATTTGAAATATACCGTGTCTATGCGATGCCTGCTTGGTTACTGAAAATTCAGGCTTCTAGTTTTGTCCACAACGAAGTTATAGGGGGTCGAAAATGGCCCGAACTGCTTCGAGAAAAGGATGGTACGGCCGTGCCGCTTTTTTGCTCGACTTGGCGGGGGCACTGCCGTGCTCCCAGATTTCACGCTCAACAGCTATGGACAGAGAAATAGCGCACTTCTAGTTTACACAATATGAATGGTTGTTCCTAAACAAATGAAATGCATTTCACATTTACTCTGATGAAGTTCTTATGCTGTTTTTTGCTTATCCTCAAATTCCAAGCAAATGACCTGATAACCCTTTACCTAACGGGACTTTTATCCTTTTCTGTTCAACATTCAGATAATTTCGTTGGACAACAAAATAGCGCAGTTTTCTTTCGATCGTCGCCTAAGGCTTTAGTGCAAATTTTTGTGGTAGATTTCTGTTTATTTTAATAAAAATATTGTTTCGAAACAAAATAATCGATAGTGTGAATAAAATGGGTAGAGGACCTCACTGCTCATATGAAAAAAAAAGAAGATAATTTGGGACCTTTACCAAAAAGGTACAAAACAGATAAAAATCGCGGAAATAGTAGGTTGTTCCTGAGAAATGATATACAATGTGATCAAATGTGTAAGTGCAAATATCAATATGCTTTGTAAAAAGAAAGAAAGAAAGACGCCGGCGCGAAAGATAACAACCCACGTGGACAAGGCAATCTTCAGGAAGAGTAAGCTTGACCCTTTCAAATCCTCTCGAACAATAATGACGGAAATAAATGAGGAATATGGACTGAATGTGTCAAGTAGACTTGTGCGAAGATGCCTTGATGAAAATAAACTTTTTGGGCGAGTTAGTAGAAAAAAACCACTACTATCCAAAGAGAATATTAAGTCGCGTTTGTCTTTCGCAAATACCCATAAAAGCAAAGACATCCAATTCTGGAAAAGAATACTTTTTACCGACGAAACAAAAATTAATTTGATTGGCCCTGATGGGAAAACTTTTGTTCGCCGGGAAAAATGCCAAGAATTTAACCCACGGTATACAATAAAAACTGTTAAGCACGGTGGAGGAAATTTAAAAATGTGGGGATCATTTTCTTGGAATGGAGTTGGACCAATTGTAAGGATAAATGGCAATATGGATAAGTTTTCCTATCTTCAAATACTTAAGAATACAATGGAGCCATATTGCTTTGAGTTCATGCCATTGAGCTGGATTTCTGTGCATGATAACGACCCCAAACATACAGCAAAAGTCGTGAAAGATTGGCTTTCCAACGAAAAAATTTCAATTCTTGATTGGCCGGCACAAAGTCCCGACCTTAATCCAATTGAGAATTTGTGGAATGACGTCAAGGCTTATGTTGGACAAAAAAATTTAAGAATTGCGATGAACTTTGGAAAGGTGTACAGGAAGCGTGGAACTCTATTCCTTTGGAGAGATGCCAAAAGTTAATAGAAAGTTTACCTCGTAGATGTGAAGCAGTTCTAAAAAATAATGGTTATTCTACTAAATACTAATTAAGTAAGTAATTTCGCAACCAAATTTATCTCATTTTAATATTAATATATTTTTGGTTTCGGTTTAGAAAAAGTGCGCTATTTTGGTGTCCAGCCTCAACTGGTACAATTCAGACTATTATGAAGTCATTGAAGTAATTAATTTGAAATTCTTATTTATTTTATGTTTATTTGTTACGAATGAAATAAAAGAAGAGATTTATACACAAATAATTGTTTCAAAATATTAAGGAGTTTATTTTATTGTCGGGAAGTGCGCTATTTCTCTGTCCATAGCTGTACATATGTATATACAGGGTGTCCCACGAGCAGTGTGCCAAAAGAGCGTGTAGGTCTGGTCAAGACAAGAAAAAAATCGTATGGGAGGGGGGGGTCTATTCCCCCCCGTTTAGCCGGGAGGGGCAATTTCCTAAAAAATTGATTTAATTTGGAAAAAAAAATATTAAAAATCAACAGTTTTTTTTCAAAATTTTGAGTTTGAAAATTAATTTCTCAAAAACTATTCCTTAAAACAGCTTCGTTTAGAAACAAGATAAAAGAAGAGGTTTCTGGCTTTACAAAAAAGTATATCACGGCATTGTGGATGTAACTGTTGATTTTTAATAATTTTTTTCCACATTAAATCAATTTTTTAGGAAATTGCCCCGCCCGGCAAAACGGGGGGGAATAGACCCCCCTCCCATACGATTTTTTTCTTGTCTTTACCAGACCTACACGCTCTAGCTTTTTGGCACACTGCTCGTGGGACACCCTGTATATCCAGTAATTATTATAATTAAAATAATATGAAAAATAAATTGATTTAATTTTAAGGAAACTCTATTTTGAGTTTATTTCATTTTATTTTCAATAAATTTTTTTGATCTGCTACTAAACTGGTGCCAACTTAGTGTCTTTTATGATTTTTATTTATTCCATGTTATTAAAAATAATAAAATATTAGTTAGTAAATGTTTTCCTTTCAAATAATCATTGAAATTGTTCTTTTTCATTGATGGACTAGACCTGACCGACCACTAAAACTTGGCGGCCGGCCAATAGCGCAATATGATTTTTTTTATTAATTTGGTTTTTACTAGAAAACAGTGAGGGTTTAATTAAAAATTCTTTTTTCTATCTATTAATATTTGTTTCGACATTCAATACATTTTTTAAGCGTTTTCCAACAAATACTTTAGTAACTGGAGAAGAGGCAAAGTGAAAAAAAAAGTTAGGTGGACGATTAGAGCTGTTACCCTATATGTATGATGTATGGCAGTAACACAGGTAAGCTAGCTTTTAGAAAAATTGGATGAACTCCAACGACATCAATTACATTCGATTTAAATGAATGCCCTCTTAACTATATCAACATTAATGACACAAGTGAACTCAAACTCAACCGAACCGAAATGTGGCGTATTGACTATTGGGATTTGTTTAGATAGTACCTCAGGGAGAGACAAATCTGCGGTTGAGGTCACTGCCATTAACCGTGTGCGTTTAGTTGAATCGCTATTTCCCAATTCCAGACTTTATATCCATCTGATTTTGGAAAAAAACAAATTCTGGATGCCATTGTTTCTACAATCTACAACTGGCAATTGCCGCAAGAAGTAACCTTTGTCTGTGCTGATTAATGTTTGGTTATCATGTTCATCACCCCTTATCGCGAAAAAGTTAAAGTAGCTTAAATTGATGTCATCCGAGGTCGTAAAAAGGAACTAATATTTGAATTTTGGTTGTAAATCATATTTGACTAATTTAAGATCATCCAGACAGCACCGAAGACCTGCCCTATGCACGCAAACGTATCGCTATTCTTATATTTAAATAGTTAGAAAACCAATATAAATGATCCCAAACCAACCGAGTTAGATAAATAAGGGATAAACACAGCAATATATTGTATGTATCTACATTTATTTGGATATTTCCAAACGGAAATAACAAAAGCTTTTCGGTTAAAAAAAAAGAAATGAAAGTTGTGGTCAGACGCAAGTTAGCTTTCCTATTTCTACATATGGTAATATATGTATTCATATGATTAGAGCAAGATTTTGTTCTAGAATGTGGCCCGTATCTACGAACTAAAAAAATTAAAAGAATTAAGATAGTTGTTTAGAAATGCAATTTATCGGCTGGATACTGGTTCACATTTGTGTGCAGTAAGACGCCGGCACTTGTTCCTTTCATTTTATTCTACTTTAAGAAGTTCTACGTCGAATGTCAACACAGCATTTGGTGGAATAATTCCCGGATGACCGCGACTGCCGTAGGCGTAGTCCGGCGAGCAAACTAACTTAGCACGTTGACCGAGGGACAGTTGCTTTATGCCATCATCCCAACCCCGAATTACTTCGCCAAGGCCAAGTCTAAACTTGAATGGTTTGCCACGGTCGCGTGACGAGTCAAACTTGGTTCCATCGTCGAGGGTTCCGGTGTAATGGACAAGAACAACCTGGCCTGTCTTTGGAAAAGTGCTTCCTGTGGAATATTACAATTAAAACTCTAAGAATAACCATGAGATTCTACACCATTACCATCACCAGGTGAGATTGGAATTACGTCAACGCCCATTATATCAAAACTAGTATGCAAACAAGTAATTCTAAACGCTTGAAACGCTCAAACGACCGCAAGAAAGGGACCACGATGTGTAGGAAACTTTTCGGTATTGAAGTAAAACAAAAATGGAGAAATGGATGATCAAGAATCGAAAAAGTTAGTAGAGACTCGAAATAGGATAAGAAATTACCAAGGTTATTGTGGTAAATGAGAAGCTACATGAGCTGCTTGTTTTGTTTTGTTATATTTTGAAATGAGTGCATTGGTCAATAAATTAAAATAAATTAATTTACCTAAAATTCTACGTTTTGAATACGAGTGTATGTAACCCAATTAGTCTTTTCATTACAGGAGAAAAAAATACAATAAAAAATAAAAATATCAGAAATGAGCCTTGGTAGACTGTAGGCCATGTTTTTGGAATCACCAAGCATTTAACATCCTTAACGCTAAATGAGTTTTAAAATGATTAATTAACCCGGATATGCCTAAAGTATTATGATATGTAAAACATTCTTTTTCTTTTACATATTCGTAACAAAATACATCTAGGCAATTTAGAAAACACCAAGGTTGACACGACTGGAGATCACCGGTGTTGTAAGAGTGAGATCAAACAAAAAAAATCTGGAGCATGCCCGTGTCACAAAAAAAAAAAAAAAAAAAGGCAGGCCGAAAAACAATTGGTGTAAACAAATGCAAAAACACCAGCATTTGATTAGCCTCGGCGATGAAGTAATCTCAAACCGGGAAGCCTGCCGCTACTTTATGAGGTCAAACCGGCGGACCCCGCAAGCGGACCAGTAGGAATGCAGTTAAGTGGGAAGTGGGAAGTCCTACACTTCTGACCATAACAACGCCGGCAAAAGGAAAAGAAGAAGAAGATTCGCAACAAAATACTGATAATAAAACATTTTGCTTTCATTTCGACAAATTTTATATTTTATATTATTTATATAGGGCGTTAGGCATATGTGGTACCATGACAATATTCTTTTATGGTTGATGGTATTGCACGAAGCACTTGACATGAACGCCGACATCACATTTTCCATATCTTGTTGTCGTTTTCGTATGGCATAAAGCAATTAAAGGTAATTTCTTGTAGAATTACCATTTGATCAAGGCTATCGTAGCGTATATTTGCACCTTCAGAAGCAGTAGACGTTCTCGTGTATAAAAACCTGGCTTTTTGTTTTATGTCAACAGCGCTATCGCGATATTCCTTCTGAAACTTTGTTGCTCTAAGTCGCCACCATGGATTCGATATATTTGCAAAGCATTATGTACTGCGAGCTCAATCCAGTGTGTGACCAGCGGGCAGTCTTCTTTTCTCGAATTCGAGTTCTATAGAGACTAATATTCTGATCGCATCTATCTACACCTCCCATGTATACACCAGCAAAGCTCGAACAGAGTGCTACGATATTATTATCGTTCCCTTTTACAGCGATTATATTTTCGCTTTGGATTTTACTAAAATCGTACAAACCTCTTTTTTCTTTTTTCTGGGACTTAGAGTCGACCAATGGTTCCTGCGGTATTCGGTTTTCGCGAACGGTGCCAGTGGTAAAAAAGTTTTTCTGGGCAACTGATGTTCCACTGATGTAAACAAATTGTCGAGAAATAGATGAAGCTTGTTCCTGGGCAATTTTCTTCTCAAAGCATCTGCATACTCGAGTACCACCCCAGCACCAAATCCTTATTCTGCATAAATGATGCTTATATTGGTAGGTGCGCCTTGGTAAGGTTTGAACATATCCCAACCTGGTTGTACCTACCCACAATTGATAGCCGTACATAATAGGTTTACCGTGGATAAACTGCTTATATCCATGGCGACCGAAATAAGGTACCATCGCTTCATTTATGGAATGATTTTCGTCAATTTGGCAAATTTGTGGGTTTGGTCCAGATTTTCATTGTTTGCCAAAAGTAGATTTGAGGAAATGTACTCAAATCTATCCCTCGTAATGGCATCTGGAACTAATTTATTATGCCCATCCTGCTCTGTTTCCCAATAGATTCTTCTTCGTGGAACCTGAACGTACCTACTCAGAATCAAAACTTCTTTAAGCTATGTTACGGAGATAGCGTTTGGGTAATAGTTAATTGATCAAAAATGCGTTTCGTAATATTGAACGAGCTCCTGTTGCTTGTCAAAATGATGCACGGAGAAACCTAACCGCGCATCACTGTGCCAGTATTGGCGACTGTTGCAGTATGTAATATCGGACTTACACTTCTTGCATTCACATGTAAACATGTGATAATTGATTGGGTGATGTTTCGATAGGGTCCTACACCAAGGAATAGAATAGAATCTTTGTTAGAACAATTTTAAGTAACTCCGAATAAAAACAAAAAAAAACTCTAAAAAGTAAAAAAATCATTTTTTTCTCTCGGCCTTTTTTAAGATAAGCGTCGCCGCTTCGGGGCTAGTTTCAAATTGTATGTATGAGCTTAATTTTGTACATCAATCTATCTTAAAGGAATATTAAGTTCCTGCAGTGTTTTGATATTGTACAACGTGTCAAAAAAGGAGGGAGAAGAAAGAAATGGGTCAAACCGTAGCATTATGGAAAGGAACGCTAAAAGGAAAAGCACTACCCCGCGAGGCACTACTAATGGTCGTGATCCTGGGACGAGCAGCAATGCTCGGGGGATAGCAAGGTAATGCAACGGCGTAAGCCACACTAAAGAGTCGCGAGTTGGAACGTTGGAAGCATGAGTGGTCGCAGCTATGAGCTTGAAGAAATGATGGTTAGAAGGCGAGTAGACATCCTGTGCGTACAAGAGGTGAAATGGCGAAACACCGGTAATCCGGCACGTTTCTTGGACGTTAAAACAAAAGCCTACAAGATGTTTTACTATGGATTGGATCAAGGAAAAAACGGAATCGCCATCATCCTTGCGGCAGAGCTACTTGGCAACGTCTTAACCATTTCAAAGTCCAGTGACCGTTTGATGGCTCTCAAATTGGTGATGCATGGTGAGGTGTGGAACATCGTAAGCGCATATGCCCTTCAAGTAGGATGCGAACAAAAAGAAAAAGATGCATTCTGGTTAGATTTCCACAACCTTGTCAAAATCATCCCAAAGGAAGAGCTTTTGTTTGTTGGGGGAGATTTAAACGGACATGTCGGGAAGACAAGCGAAGACTATGAAGACTACCACGGATGGCTGGGATACGGCACCAGGAACTCTTCAGGTGAAGATATCCTAAACATGTGCAAGTCGTACGATCTTATAGTGCTAAATACCATGTTCGTGAAACAAAGCCGGCACCTGATCACTTATAGCAGCGGCGGAAATGAAACTCAAATAGACTATCAATTGGTATCCAGTTTCATGAAGCCACGAGTTAAAGATTGCAAAGTGATCCTGGGAGACGCGATCGCACCTCAACACCGTCTCCCCCTGACTGAATTTTTTATGGAGGCAAGTAAGAAGTCAAAGCAGCAAACGAAGGTGTCTGAGAGAATCAAGTGGTATAAGCTGGATAAAAGAAAAGGCAAAGCTTTTATTACCAACATGAAAAACTACCTCTCTTCCATTATCGATGAGGTCGGTAATGAGGAGTGCAGAGCACAAGACATGTGGGATTCCTGCTCGGAACATCTAAATGCCCTGCCAAAGCAGTGATACACGAAAAGAAAATGGCTTTCCAAGCTTGGCCAAAGTGCTCTTCTACTAATAGAGAGGAAAAAGCTCGCCGTGAAAAGGTATATAGATGTTGCAAAGGTATCGCGAAGAAAAAATGCGCCGAACTCAAAGCGAAAAGCATGGAAGGCCTCTATCAGGAGTTGGAAGAAATATCGTCTTCCGCGTCTGACAGGAACCAGGCTACCCAGGAGCTTCGACAAAACAATTTGAACAAAGGAGCAAATATCTTTAAGATAGCCGCCCAGAGAAGAAAAAATGCTCAGGAGATTCGTTTCCCAAAGTTTATTAACAATGCTGAAGGGCAACTCCTTGTGGAAGACGAAAAAATTCTCCACAGATGGCGACAGTATTGCGAGGAACTTCTCAACGAAGAGTTTCCCCGAGTGTACTTTCCAAGAGCTGCCCCGAATCATGCCGAAATATCCGACATCACAGTCGAAGAAGTTCGGTACGCGGTTAAAAACTCCAAGAAAAGAAAAGCTGTTGGGCCGGACGGGATACCCTCTGAGTTCTGGAAAAAGATGGGAGACATCGGGTCTAGATGGCTCATGGTTCTTATCTCCAAACTTATGAGAGGCGACACTATGCCTAATCAATGGAGGGAAAGCTATCTTCTTCCATTGCACAAAGGAAAGGGTGATACGCGAAATTGTGATAACTACCGTTCTGTCAAGCTGATGTCGCACACCATGAAGATCGTTGAACGGGTATTAGATAGCCGACTGCGGAAAATAATACGACTATCTGATGACCAGTGAGGTTTTGTCTCGGGTAAATCAACAACAGATGCAATCCAAAGTATAAGGGTCATGATGGAAAAGCATCGTTATTCTTCAAAGGACTTGCATATGGTGTTGGTTGATTTCGAGAAGGCCTTTGATCGGCAACCAAGAGATCTTTTATGGATAGCGCTAAGACAAAAAGGAGTTCCAGAAACCTACGTGCGAGTGATCATGGACATGTACAAGAGAGCAACGACAAGAGTAAGATGCACCGCAGGAGTCACCGAAGAGTTCGCAAGCTCCTCAGCCCACTGCTCTTTATAGCAGTCCTTGATTGCTTGCTTGAAGGAAAAGTGATGGACCCCAATGTGCACCAGCTATTCTTTGCTGACGATGGAGCCATTATAAGTGATAATCAGGCGTCCCTACAACGAGCACTTGATGTGTGGGTGGACATTTTTGAGGGACACGGGTATCGTATTAGTTCAAAGAAGACAGAGTATCTGTGCTGCCCGTTCTCTGACCCTCATCAGCCTATTCCAGACATTTACTTGAATGGAAGAGTGCTTCCCAAGTGTGAAAAGTTTAAATATCTGGGGTCTATGATTAATAAAGAAGCAACTTGTGATGACGTAGGGTGGATGAAGTGGCGGGAAAACTCCGCCATCTTCTGTGATCGAAAAATGCCCCCTAAGCTGAAAGGAAGGCTCTACACTTCAGTTGTATGTCCGGCGCTCACATACGGTTCACAATGCTGGACAATGCACAAAAAGTATGAGAGCAAATTAACGGCAGCTGAGATGAAGATGCTTCGCATGACAGCGGGATTAGCAAAGCGTGACAGAATTAGAAGTTCAAAAATCCGAGGAATCCTCCACGTAAAAGAAACCATCACAAGAAAGATAGAGCGCGACCGACTCAGTTGGTATTGCCATGTTCAAAGGAGAGATCCTTTGAACCCCGTCCAAAAGGCGATATCAATCAACGTTCCAATTTCAACACGCAGGCCGAAAAGCAATTGGTGCAAACAAATGCAAAAACACCAGCATTTGATTGGCCTCAGCGATTAAGTAATCCCAAACCGGGAGGCCTGCCGCTACTTTCTGAGGTCAAACCGGCGGACCCCACAAGCGGACCAGTAGGAATGCAGTTAAGTGGGAAGGTTATGTTCCTACACTTCTGACTATAACGACGCCGGAAAAAAAGGAAAAGAAGAAGAAGAAGAAGTGTTTTGATATTGTACCACTTCTATAAGAGAGGTTCGCTTGAGAGCCGTGTGCCTTGCGTGATATGTGGGCACGGGGGCGGAGCGTGTGGTAACCCGAACGGCTTAAATAACAGCTAACATAAAATACCTTACTGGTCCTATACGGACACTCTAAAGCAAGCAGAAAAACTTAATGCTAGGCCCTTCGGCCTTATGCATAACTTATAATAATTAGAGGTAAATGTATAGAAAAAAAGTGGCGCAAAATTAATCAGCCAATTTTGTTTCTAAACTACTTTTTTTACTAAATAACAAAAAAAAAATTGTTCGGAATGATGGAATTCTTTATTTGGAACATTACATTTTTTTTCTGTTGAGTGGAAAAGATGATATCCGTCAAGTGACTGCCTCCAACATATCGTTTTATCGTATTTTCCATGATTTTCCGCAAGATTTCCGGTGATAATTGTTCGCATTTCTGTCGAATATTTTCCTTAACGGCTGCGATTGTTTGAGGCTTGTTGGCGTAAGCCCGCAACTTCAAGTAGTCCCAAAAGGACGAAATCTGGGACGGTTAAATCTGGCGATCTTGCTGGCCATGCCAACGCAAAAATGGGAGATTACGCGACCAGGAAACGCTTCCTTCACAATATCTATTTAGGCTCGTACTGTGTGTGCGGTTGCACCGTCTTGTTGAAACCACATGTTCACCAAGCCTCATCATCCAAACGCCGCGCAGCACAGTGGCTTTGAGTGGATGAAATGGCTCTCACACGCGGAGTTTCAGTGCCAGAAACGAAGATTTTGCTTATCGATGTAACCGTTTGAGTGTAAATGCGCCTCGTCGCTCATAATGATGTTCGTCACAAAATCGTCCTCTTAGTTGTTGAGATTAAGGATGGCTTGACAGTTATTTACAAGTAAATGACGGTCAGCAGGTATCAATTAATTCTGTTTGCACTTTGTACGGGAACATGTGTAAATCACTAAAATTCCATATAGGGTCCGTCTACTGATGCCCAATTGAGGGGCCCGTCGTCCGGTATCTTTTCCTTCGTTGTTAACGATATTGGCAGTCACAGCCGCGATATTCTCGGCCGAACAACCAGTCCGGTGGCGGACACGCCGTGTATAGTCTCCTATGGTTCCAATCTGTTCGAGTCGAGTAGCTAATAGAGATGAGTCGATCGTGACTGATTCGTTCGTTTTGATCGAATCACCGAAAAATATTGGTAATATGGAACGAAATAAAGTAGTGTTGAAAGAAGAGCGAATTGTTAATTCCTTAGTCGGCTATCACATGTGGCCTCACGACTCACGACTCACATAAGCTTAAAAGAGAAAGGAGATGAGTGCGAATGAGATGGAGAATTTAATTCCCGGTGAGTCGCGGGCGAAATTCTTCACGACTCACATTGACGTTTCTCTTTCTCTTTGTTCGTTATTTTTCATTTCCATTTCATTTCTATTCGTACTTTGTGGGGAACGGACGCAATCATGTCGGATGTTGCTTGCAGAAAATGCGTAGAGCTCTATTTTATCTCACGGAGACAACTTCAAAATGAAAAAAAAAAGTAGGCGCTCGGCTCACGGAATTTAAATTGAAAGAGGAGATGAGAAGTGAGTCGTGAGTCGTGAGGCCGCATGTGATAGCCGACTTATGCTCTTTCGTATCGTTCGCCAAGACATAAGTAGTATACTTGTTTCGTTATAGCCATCTCACTCTATTCGTTCGTTCAATCCTTTATCGTTTCATTCATTCCAAACACAATTAGTCTGTTCTGGACAGAAAAGTACACGTTTTGCTGTTCAGTGAGAAAAATTTCTGTCCGAAAGTTTTCTACTTTGTGTTCAGTGACGGTATTTCAGACACTTCAGAACACGATTTTCTGCACTTACTCTGGAGTCAAGACAGATCAGAAACCAGAATGAGACGTGCGTCTTTCGTACGTCTTCCCCCGTGACACCCTGAAATTTTGAAAGAAGTTCAGGTTCGTAGCGACAAAACCCGTTAAAACGAGCTTCTATCCGTGAATACGTGTACTCCCGCCACACACACTCTTGGAATTATAACAATGTGCGTGATTGTTTACAAAATTTTGACAGCACTTGAGGTACCCACGTGCTCGCCAGAGCTTGTAGGCAAACGTCGGTGGCCATTTTAAGTGGTACGTCTCATTGGTGGTTTCTGAGACAGATTCGTGAAAAGTGTCAAAACCATCTGTCATTGAAAAAACACTAAAGTCCTCGCTAAAACATTCATATCATCACTGAAATATGTTGTTGACGAGTCACTAATCCCACTAATTTCACTATAAGTGCCCATCTCTCTTCCAAAGCATTTTTATGTGAATTCATTTTAGTTTTTTATTTAATTCTAAAACATGTTTAATACAATCTGACACATAAGATGTTTTTCGCTTTTTGACAACTAACATACGGCTGTACTTTTCTGTTCTAATTTGATTTGATAGTTTTCACGAATCTGTGCTGTCCTGTCCTGTTCTGTTCTGATCTTTTCGTCATTGAACACAGCTAATGAAATGCCGATGAGTGAGTTAACATAAAATGATATTCGAATAGATTTTTTCATCCCAAGCAAATATGTCAGCTGTCAAACACAGGCACGTCAAACTCATAACACCCCTCTTTTTGCATCATTTTATTCACATATTGATGGATATAAAATGAAATAATCAAAATTACCTTACAAACAAAAAACATAAGTGTGTTAAAAATTAGATAAGTAATAGTATGGTCAGACCATTAGTTCTAGCCATAAACAATTACGTCTGACGTTTAAAATGAATGCAACCACATTCAACTTCAAGTTGTTGCAGTTGTGATTGCGCTTCATTGTAAATGGTTGTTCTTGGTCGTTGTGTCGTGTGGAGGGGACCAGTTTCGTGTGCTCTAATAAGAATATGTGTCGTCTATAAAATTAATTTGCCTGCCGTTAATTCATATTATCGTTTAAGTATTTCATGTTCTCGCAGTGAAATTTAAATTGGATAAAATAAAATCGATCAAAGGTACTTAATTCTTGCTTGCATATGAAAAGGTAATTGTGAACTACTCTCCGACCTTTTAACTAATTTCCAAAAGAAATTCCAGTGACGCAGACAAGGCGAAATTTCTGAAATTCACTTTGCGCATCAACCTCTTGAACGGACAAATACTCGGTGGTTTATCATAGTATAATAAACAGGTATATTTATTATTTACCTAATAATCATACAGACGGTTATTCATTTTTACACACGTATACTTTAATTGTACTTTTTTTTTTTTTTATTACTTTTTGATGTCGCCTTTTTATACTTGAAACAGTTATAAGCATGTATGGGGATTATAATTTGCAATTAATTACTTCCATTTTGTGTTTGCTGAATTGCATGTCATATGATATGATTTCACTTTTTATTAAAGTTACACCCACCCTAGAGTAAACTAATAAATAAATAAAAAAAAAGGTTGGAAAATGGATTCCCTCTTGAGCAACAAGTTTTCTTTTTGTCTTTAGTTGCATCAGATGATAGTGGTCGTTAGTATATCGCCTTTCTGTTGCACCTTGTGTTTACCTCTATTGTTCTTATCTGATCTTTGTTTTTATATATCTAGTTTTCTTGATGGTACTTCTGTCATCATCGTACATGTAGAATTGTTGGATATGATAATCGCTGGATTGAAATGTTTGGATTTATTTTTAAATGTATGCCCGAGTGGTTCAAATTTTGAAGTGTGCTATATGTGAATTGTAAAAACACACGTTTTATATTAAAAAAATTAATCATATACGAAAATGCAAATATGTACATGTTCGCATGATGTTCCGAAGAAAACATCCTGTAAAATGATTGTTTATGTTTTTTCTGCTGTCTAACTCTAACTTCTAATCTTATAACAATTTTGTTTCGTGTGTACCAAACATCAGCCAGGTAAATTTCGTACCTGAATGTTTTATTGGAATAAAATTATTTTAAAATACAATTAATAGAAAAAATATTTAGACATGTATTTTACACTGTCATCGAAAAAAAAATTCCATGAAATCAATTCAAATAGACAAATATATTTTTCAACTATTTTTCTGTTAGATAGCGCCCAGCGTTGTGGTGAAATAGTATAAAAATGGCGAAATCAAAAAGGGACATATGAAAAGGCAATTTTTTTCCGCACGCAACGCTGGGTGGCTACTTTAGATCTTCCGATTTTGTTCGGCATAACAAATACGAAAAGGCAAAAAGCTCAACCCCAGCGTTGTAATACTCGAGACATACAATTATTTTTTTTAGTTTCTAACATTTTAGTAAACATTTAATTTTATGTTTTAGAGACTTTGATTTTGGTAAAATAATTCAACATATCTGAAAGACATATTTTTCGAATACATATCTTCAAACGAACAAACGTGTATTTTATCTACGATGGAGATCAACACGGGACGAGCACGGTATGATGCCAACGAAGTGTGTACAACACTACGTAAACCTCATAGTCGTGAGAATAAAAAAAGGACTTCGTCTTTATCGCCAACGGCCGAGGAATTTGTACCGCAACCAAAGGAAAATGAAAACTCCGAATATAGTACAGGATCCCATCTGAATCCAAGTCCGCAGCCAATTCAAGAAAGTACGCTTCACAAACGAATACTTCGTTGTCAGCATCCAGGCCAATATCTCGCTGAGGATTCAACAAGTGTATCGTCTCTATTGCCATCAGTGCAATCGCGTTTAACTATCAATGATACAACTACTACTACATCCGATTCAAATTCCAAAAATATAGCCTCGACTGAAGTTGAAGCTATTGCTCTCAACTACCTTTCGGCTGTGATTCAATACTTAAACGAAAATCCCGGCTCTTTCGATACGGTAGCCACGCGTTTTTTAACGATCTTCGAAGGAATGGAAAACAATCAATATATTCTAAGTAATGCTATGGAAGATATCTTTAATCATTCAATTTTTAATCCTAATTTCCGATACATGGGTGCGAAGCTTTACAATCTTCTTCATATGCTTAATCTACGCGACGATTCACTGTTTCATACCCTTCTCAAATGTAAATTGGATTACCATAAAACGGAAGTTATTGAATTCATGCAAAGCAACTCGGAACAAAAAGTCAGAGAAACTGCCTTATTTCTATCAGAATTGTACATGCAATTGCGTGGAGATGATTCTCGAATAAAACTTATTGCTGAAAACATAGTATTCTCCCTTAAGCAACTACTGGCCAAAGTAACTGTTGATAATATTCGTTGCATTTGTCTAACATTAAAATTGACGGGTTTCGATTTAAATTCCGATTGTCCGAATGATGTGGATATGATAATGAAGCAATTAGAAGTAATAAACAAAACCACGCCAGGAAAATATCCTCTCGTTCAAAATGTGATATCATTAAAGAAAAATAACTGGGGACGTGTTGCGATGCCAGAGCACAACAACGTTTCACGGCCCACAAGCGAATCCAGTTGCAAAGAATCGAATGAGCCTACATTCTACGGTCCTGATGGACAAATTCTTACCGAAGAAGAGCGTCAGTTTTTGGCGGGCAGCCTTTCGAAAACACCATCATCAGCGGAGGATGATGACGAGCTTGATTTGGATGTTGACTTGGATCCAGAGATGGACGAAGAGACTGTTAATCAGTATCGTACATTTTGCAAATTCGCAAAGTGATGGTCCTTTGAGTGCCAAGATAAAAGTGTATCATTTATGTTATACCTACCAACGTCCTACTCACATATTGTTTGCTTTTCTCATAATATTTTATTCTATTTATGTGACTTGGTATACAAAACAAGCATATATATACGTGTATATATATATGTTATCGTTATGTACTGTAAACTTATAAACTATTTTATTTTACTTTTTATAGTTTGACTGTTAATCATGAAAAAAAGAGAATAAGAATTACTTAATTAAATTTTATTTTTCGTATAACTCGAAGGTCTTTTTATTATTTTGTTTCATTTTTCTATTTTTTTTTCTTCTACTCAGTTTGTTATTTGATCGCATCTACGCTACTTATTTGTGCACAGTTTCTGGTAATTTCTTTTTATGTGTTGCCAAACTTGTAAATTGAAACTGAAATTGCTCACTCTCGAAGTACATTTGCATATAAGAGTATATTTCTTGAACGATAAGTTTTAATTCAAGTGTGCAATATTCTTAATATTAGGTTTAAGTCTTAGCGTTTGATAAATGTAAGGTGTCCCATTTCTGCTGATAATTGTTCAGAAGTATATTTGTACTAATTAAAAGAGAAATATGCGGTAAACGTTAAATTGCATATGCTACAGTTGAAAATTCAATTGATATTCTTAAGAAAATCTGAATGCTTAAAAATCTTTAGCGTGATACACTTTTGGACAGTGACAAAAAGAATTGATAGTTACAAGGATTCCCTCTGCGGGCAGATGACAATGAAAAGATTTATGTTTATATTAAGGGGGATAGCCACTGTGACGGCCCCAAAAATGAGTGATTTTCAAGAATTTTTTTGACCGAGTAAATGAAGGAATTTTTGTATCGGGTTTTTTTTATTTTATTAAGTACACATCCAATAATGTTTCCACAAATTTTTATTGAAAAATATTGAATAGTTTCAACAATATAAACGATGCCGTAGAGCCTGAAAAAAAATTCCCCCTCCATGGTCGCATCTATTATTCAAAAGCCAGTAATTTTAAAAATCAAACAAAAATTTTATTATAATTTGTATGAATGTAGTTATCGTTGTACATAGCCGTTTTTTTATTTTGAACAAAATGGCGACCGATTGAAAATATTTCGACATTTCAAACAGCAAAAAACTAAATTTTCCAAATTAGCTACGCTTAACCTTAGCCACTATCACATCGGTTAAGAATTGACCAAGTTATCGATGCGACCAGTTTGAAAAAAGTCGTTTCGAGAAAAACGCGTTTAAAGATTTTAGTCCATTTCTCTCGCAATGAACTCATAGAGTAACTGAACATCTGCCGAACTTCTAGGTACTTAAATTGATGAAAGGGAATATTGTATTTTAAAGCTTGCATAACAAAGATTTATATTACAAAAAGAAATTCGAAGAAAAGAGTCCACTACGTCACACAATGTTAAATACATTAGAGCAAGGGACTGAAAGGCGTAACATTCTGATCCGAAAGTCAAGCGAAAAACAGTCGGCCTACATGATCTCACTAAAATCGCTGTAACTTAGTCCATTTTTTTGACCCATCACAGTGGCTTCTTCTTTTCCTTTTTATCCCGGCGTCGTTATGGTCAGAAGTGTAGGACCATAACCTTCCCACTTAACTGCATTCCTACTGGTCCGCTTGTGGGGTCCGCCCCCATCACAGTGGCTATCCCCCTTAAATGGTAATTTCATGGCAAAAGACTAGACAGTGTTCAAAAATTATCCAACTGGTAACGAAAATGAAATTTAGATAATTACATATTCACAAAAGTTCAAAAACGCATTTACACGCATAATTAGAGTTGCTGGTATAAAAATTGTCTGACTCTTTCAGGTAAATATTTTTTTTTAATTCTTTTATTCAAATAGAGACGGAAGAAATGGGGCAATAATACTTCACCGAATTTGTGTCTTTAAAAAAGAACAATTTCAAGTAGCATCAATTATTTGAGATAGCTCTTATATGAAAATGGACTTATGAACCATATATCAATTTTATTAGTTTTGCCTATTACAGTCTTATGGTTTATAAATCTAATTTGTTTTTTTTTTTTATTTAAATTGGTTTACATCGTAATGTGAATTAAAACACTTGTGCCTCTATGAACAACATCGATGGTATCAAAATGTTCAAGTTCCTTGAATATACAGTCAGTCACGGAAGTCTACATATAGCCCTGAAAAGTGCTAGATCAATGCTTATAGACATGCTTTCAATATTATTTATTTATTAGACCACATGTTGCTCAAAAACATGATTCAAAACAAAAACAAATCCTTTCTTCAGAATAATTCAACAAAAACAAGAAAAAAGCAAAAAAATCAACTCTATATACATACCTAGTTCTGCCATAAGTTCTGTTACAAATATAAAACGCTATAAAAAAAAAAAACACAACATATTGTATTCAAAATTATTTCATTTATTAGAACACAATATTGATTATTAAAAAAATTGGGTTCATTTGAAATGGCCGCCTTTTGCTTTAACACAAGCTTTTAAACGGTGTGGCCATTGGCCTATGGCGGCACGTACGGTTTCCATGGAGATCGTGGACGCTGCTCTGGTTAATGCTGTTTCAAGGCTTTCCAAATTTCTGTGGATAGTCTTGCAGGCCATGTTCTCCAATTCTGACCACAAACCATAATCCAGTGGATTCAGATCTGGACTTTTGACTCTGAGCCAATCCTGCGTGGTTTTGGCTGTGTGCGCTGGAGCAGAGTCCTGTTGGAAGATCCATCTGTCTTCTTCTTCTTTTCCTTTTTATCCCGGCGTCGTTATGGTCAGAAGTGTAGGACCATAACCTTCCCACTTAACTGCATTCCTACTGGTCCGCTTGTGGGGTCCGCCGGTTTGACCTCAGAAAGTAGCGGCAGGCTTCCCGGTTTGGGATTACTTCATCGCTGAGGCCAATCAAATGCTGGTGTTTTTGCATTTGTTTGCACCAATTGTTTTTCGGCCTGCCTTTTTTGCGTGTTGAAATTGGAATGTTGATTGATAACGCCTTTTGGACGGGGTTCAAAGGATCTCTCCTTTGAACATGGCAATACCAACTGAGTCGGTCGCGCTCTATATTTCTTGTGATGGTTTCTTTTACGTGGAGGCTTCCTCGGATCTTTGAACTTCTAATTCTGTCACGCTTTGTTACTCCCGCTGTCATGCGAAGCATCTTCATCTCAGTTGCCGTTAATTTGCTCTCATACTTTTTGTGCATTGTCCAGCATTGTGAACCGTATGTGAGCGCCGGACGTACAACTGAAGTGTAGAGCCTTCCTTTCAGCTTAGGGGGCATTTTTCGATCACAGAAGATGGCGGAGTTTTCCCGCCACTTCATCCACCCTACGCTTACGCGATGTTTGATGTCGTCATCACAAGTTGCTTCTCTATTAATCATAGATCCCAGATATTTAAACTTTTCACACTTGGGAAGCACTCTTCCATTCAAGTAAATGTCTGGAATAGGCTGATGAGGGTCAGAGAACGGGCAGCACAGATACTCTGTCTTCTTTGAACTAATACGATACCCGTGTCCCTCAAAAATGTCCACCCACACATCAAGTGCTCGTTGTAGGGACGCCTGATCATCACTTATAATGGCTCCATCGTCAGCAAAGAATAGCTGGTGCACATTGGGGTCCGTCACTTTTCCTTCAAGCAAGCAATCAAGGACTGCTATAAAAAGCAGTGGGCTGAGGACGCTCCCTTGGTGCACACCGACTTTGATTGCGAACTCTTCGGTGACTCCTGCGGTGCATCTTACTCTTGTCGTTGCTCTCTCGTACATGTCCATAATTACTCGCACGTAGGTTTCTGGAACTCCTTTTTGTCTTAGCGCTACCCATAAAAGATCTCTTGGTTGCCGGTCAAAGGCCTTCTCGAAATCAACCAACACCATATGCAAGTCCTTTGAAGAATCACGATGCTTTTCCATCATGATCCTTATACTTTGGATTGCATCTGTTGTTGATTTACCCGAGACAAACCCGCACTGGTCATCAGATAGTCGTATTATTTTCCGCAGTCGGCTATCTAATACCCGTTCAACGATCTTCATGGTGTGCGACATCAGCTTGACAGAACGGTAGTTATCACAATTTCGCGTATCACCCTTTCTTTTGTGCAATGGAAGAAGATAGCTTTCCCTCCATTGATTAGGCATAGTGTCGCCTCTCATAAGTTTAGAGATAAGAACCATGAGCCATCTAGACCCGATGTCTCCCATCTTTTTCCAGAACTCAGAGGGTATCCCGTCCGGCCCAACAGCTTTTCTTTTCTTGGAGTTTTTAACCGCGTACCGAACTTCTTCGACTGTGATGTCGGGTATTTCGGCATGATTCGGGGCGGCTCTTGGAAAGTACACTCGGGGAAACTGTTCGTTCAGAAGTTCCTCGCAATACTGTCGCCATCTGTGGAGAATTTTTTCGTCTTCCACAAGGAGTTGGCCTTCAGCATTGTTAATAAACTTTGGGAAACGAATCTCCTGAGCATTTCTTCTTCTCTGGGCGGCTATCTTAAAGATATTTGCTCCTTTGTTCAAATTGTTTTGTCGAAGCTCCTGGGTAGCCTGGTTCCTGTCAGACGCGGAAGACGATATTTCTTCCAACTCCTGATAGAGGCCTTCCATGCTTTTCGCTTTGAATTCGGCGCATTTTTCTTCGCGATACCTTTGCAACATCTATATACCTTTTCACGGCGAGCTTTTTCCTCTCTATTAGTAGAAGAGCACTTTGACCAAGCTTGGAAAGTCATTTTCTTTTCGTGTATCACTGCTTTGGCTTCGTCTGTCCACCACCAGGTTTCTTTTGCGTGTTGGCAGGGGCCTTTAGATGTTCCGAGCAGTGATTTGGCTTTCTCCAGGCCAGATTGTTGTAGGGAATCCCACATGTCTTGTGCTCTGCACTCCTCATTACCGACCTCATCGATAATGGAAGAGAGGTAGTTTTCCATGATGGTAATAAAAGCTTGGCCTTTTCCTTTATCCAGCTTATACCACTTGATTCTCTCAGACACCTTCGTTTGCTGCTTTGACTTCTTTCTCGCATCCATAAAAAATTCAGTCAGGAGGAGACGGTGTTGAGGGGCGATCGCGTCTCCCAGGATCACTTTGCAATCTTTAGCTTTGGAAGATCCATCTGTATCCATTGAAAAGGGTATTGGGCAAACCCATGCCAACACCCTCTAGCACATCTTCTTGGTAAACCTTTGCACCAGTTTTTAAACCATTTTCACAGAAATGGTGGGATGTGACACCAAGCTGAGAGACCCTCCACCAAACCATTACGGAAACAGGATGATGGCCACGTTGAACTCTTGGAACAATTTTTTTTCCCTTCCTTGGATGAAGTGGCATAAATCTTGTCATTTTGTTTGTTGAAAACTTCTTCCACGGTAAAAATTTTCTCGTCCGTAAACAGAATGTTTTCATGACCATTGTCCGCGTGCCACTGCAAAAGCGGAGTTTTAATTGAGGAGTTAGAAAGTGACCCGTGGCTTTCATATACAGATCATCCAGAATCAGCCTAGACATGGATCTGGTTAATATATCCAATTCCTTGGACATGATCTGCTTCCTAAGGGGATTTCTCCGAATTCGTTCACGTACTGCCTTTCTACCGCACTCGTACGGACGACGCGCGGGCGACCACTTCTTTGCCTGTCCTCTACTCCAGACAATTCGCCGAAGCGAGCAATAGCCCGATAAACGAATATTCTTGATATTCCGATTGTTCCTTATGATTTGAAGGCAAGTGACGTTGAGCGTCGTTTTTTCGTCTGTGAACAACTGCTCCAGCGGCAAAAAAGGAAGGGTTTTCTTCATCGCATCGTTACGGGTGATGAAAAATGGTTTCATTACAACAACCCAAAGAGAAAAAATCATGGGGACAACCCGGTCATGCTTCTACGTCGTCGGCTTGGGCAAATATTCACGCTGCGAAGGTTATGCTGTGTATTTGTTGGAATCAGGGCGGTGTTATTTATTATGAGCTGTTGAAACCAAACGAAATCATCACTGGGGAACGGTATCGAACGCAATTGATGCGATTGAGCCAAGCACTGCGCGAAAAGCGGCCACAATACGAGCAGAGGCACGAAAAAGTAATTCAACAGCATGGCCAACGCTCGGCCTCATGTTGCCAAGCCCGTTCAAACTTACTAAGTAACGCACCCGCCATATTCCCCAGATAATGCGCCGTCCGATTATCACTTGTTCCGTTCGATGGCACTATGGTCTGGCTGATCAGCAGTTCCATTCACATGAACACATCTCACAATGACTTGATTCGTGGATAGCTTCAAAAGACGAACACTTCTACCATGACGGTATGCGAGCTCTACCAGAAAGATATGAAAAAAGTTATCCCTAGCGATGGGCAATACTTTGAATAATTAATTTGTAACCGATTTTTCACAATAAAGTAGCATTTTCATCAAAAAAACAGCGAGAACTTATTTGCGCTCGCGATATTCGAACTATCATCCATAAGGTTACCGCTAATCCTCGAATTAGTGCTCCAAACTTGACGGAACATATTGCGAACACAAAAGGTAAAAGAATGTCACCCAGAAGCTGTGCGTAGAGCGCTGACATCGGAAGGATTTAATGGAAGAGTTTCAAGGAAAAAATCGTGGATAAGTAAAGTCGTGAAGATCACGATTTTTGGAACAGAGTACTTTTCACGGGCGAAAGAAGATTCAATGTCTTCGGATCCGACGGCAGGGGAAAAGTATGGCGCAGGGCTAACCAAGAAATGGCAGTTTCTGTTGTCTGAAGGCTAGTTTCTATTGAAGGAAATATGGATCGTTATCAATATTTTAATATTTTGCGTGATAATTTGCAGGCCTCCGCTAAGGCACTGGGACTTGGAAGCAGTTGGATACTACACCAGGACAACGACCCTGAGCACACGGCAAAGATTATAAGAGATTGGCTGGTGTTTAGGGTCCCAAAACTCTCCAATCTCCAGATCTAAATGCAATAGAGCATATCTGGGATGAAATGGAACGCAGGGTTCGCCAATTTAAGATTACAGATCAGAGTTCTTTAAGAACAGCTCTTTCGAATGCCTGGGCTTCAATTACCCCTGAGGTCACCGAAAATCTAGTCCTCTCTATGCCTAGAAGACTTAAAACAGTCCAGGAATCAAACGGTGCTCCAACAAAATATTGATTTCATTTCATTTGGTTTTTTTATGAATTAATTTATCTTCTAATTTACTTTCATGGGTTGATTTTCTTTTGCTTTTTTCTTGTTTTCGCGGAATTACTCTGAGGAAAGAACTTGTGTTTGTTTTGAATCGTGTTTTTGAACAATAATATGCTATCTAATAAATAAATAATATTGAAATTTTGTCTATAAGCATTGATCTAGCACTTTTCAGGGCTATATGTAACCTTTTTTAAATGACTGCAGTTTGAATAAATGAACTTTTGTACCAGACCCTGAAAATTCCTGTCGCCTTAAAAGGTTTCGAATATATACAGTGGCGACAAAATAAATAGCACACCCAAGTTTCATTTTTTCAAACTTATATTTTAAAAATCCAAATTATGTAACCAAATAAAATTGAAGACATTTAACTTAGAAAATAAAAACTATATACATTTCATTGATAATTAAAAACATAAAAAAATAATTTTTAACTTCAGTTTTTCACGGTCAAAATAAATAGCACACTAACGAAATTAATTTAATTTAGTGAAAAATTAATGAAAATGGAAAAGATAAATATGCAATATCATCAATATTTCGTCGGGTAGCCTTTATTTTTGATAACCGCAGTATATCGGCGGGACATTGGTGATACCAGGGCCTTACAACGTTCTACCGGTATTGCACTCCAAGCGCGCTGAATTTCCACCCAAAGTTGATCCAAATTTGTTGCCCCAGCTCTATTGATGGATTTTTCTACATCGTTCCACAAATTCTCAATCGGATTGAGATCAGGGGACTGGGCTGGCCAACTTAAAACGTCTATTTTCTGACCCAATAACCATTGCTTTACTGATTTAGCTGTGTGCTTCGGGTCATTATCGTGCTGAAATTTCCATTTCAGTGGCATTTCCTCTTCAGCGTGAGGAAGCATAATATTGCTCAAAATGTCCTTATACTTCACTTGGTCTATAATGCCATCAATCCGATAAATATGACCAACACCATGCCAAGAAAAACAGCCCCATACAAGGACGTTGCCTCCACCATGCTTCACCGTTTTTTATAGTGTACTTAGGGTTGAATTCTTGGTTGATCCCGCGTCTTACATATTCTTTTCCGTCTGATCCGAACCGATTAAATTTGGATTCGTCGGTCCACAGTATATTTTGCCACCATTTGGGATCTTTATTTACATGATCGCGTGCAAACTCCAAACGACGTGATAAATTTCGTTTTGACACCAATGGTTTCTGCCTAGCAATATGTCCGAACAATTTATTTTCTCGAAAGCGATTTTTAATCGTACTTACGGATACGTTTACGTTAAGCTGTTGTTCAATTTTAAGCTTTATTTTAGGAGCTGCCAAAAAAGGATCGAGTTTGCTCAAACGAACTATGGTCGAAACGGTTCTAGGGGTGGTCTTTCGCGTCCGATCCTTGCGCACTTTGTTTTGGACCGATCCCATATCTTTGCAATGGTTGATGGCATTAATTACCTTTTTTCTTGAGCACTCCAATTTTCGCGCTATATCTGCATTGGAGTGTCCTTCTTTCTTATAGGCAAGAACACATCGCCTGAAGTCCTCCGTGGAATGTTTTCCTCGTCCCATACTGTTCTTGATGTACCTAATTAATTAAACATTCGGCATTTCTTCCAAAAGGATCTATTTATTATTACTTGCCTTGATAATATCGGGAATAAGAGTTAAAATTAACAAATTATTTGAAATAAACAAAAGGTGTGCTATTTAAATTGTCCTCACTAAAGCCGCCAACTTTTACAAAATGACATTTAATTTTAATAACCAGGGATGATTTCAACGGCAACATGTACCGTTAACTTACAGGGAAGGTACACATTCTAAATCCTAAAACTATATTATGCTTAAGCAATTAAACATTTAATTTTGAACATAACCAGTGGATACCATGTAACTGTGCTATTTATTTTGTTGCCACTGTATATAAAATATTAATATGTATATTAATTTTTTTATATATTAAAACCTACAAATCTAACCCATGGTTAAACGTTATATAGTGCCTTACTGCTTTTAGAAGTAGTTTTATGTCTAAGAAATCGCGTAACTTATTAGATTATTAGATTTTCCTTTATAACCCGACTGATGGTTTAAAAATGCATTTTCTTTTACATATTTGAATTATGTACAATAAACTGGATGTAGAAGGTAGTCAGCCATGAACAGTAACTATAAAATGTGCAGTATGACATCATTTGATCACGACCGAATCGTTTTTAGTGACTCAGTAGTCAGTGAGTAGTGCGTGGAATGTTTCGAATTGAATCTTGACAAAAAATAAGTACACTGGCGCACCAGATATGTGAGGGGTGCCCCTTTTTGAGCCATTTTCATATACAGTAATTGATTTATTTGCCTTTTTTGCAGTAAATATCTATCTACATAATATGTACATAGTAGTATTCATTCCCATTATCAAGTCACCCAACTCATTGTCAAAGTTAACCACCTAGCAGCAATAGCTTTCTATTTTACGATATGAGTTTGTTTTGCGTCTCACTCAATTTACTTCGCACAATTCTCACTCAATTTGAGTATGTTCCACTCGTGGAACATAATATAATAATCCACCAGGCACGTAGCTCAACTTTCGACCATATTTCTTTGACATTTCAGTTCGAGTCTCTTGTTTGTGTCGTACGTACATAGTACTGAAGGCGGTGTTGCGATATGTAATTATTTCTTTTGTTTTGTATTCAAAGCAAAAAAAAAGTAAAATTTGTGTTTTTCTTTTCCCCCTTCGTCTGTTTTGGATGTAAACAATATTTCGCTTTTCATATAATCAGTCTCGTGTACGGATACGTCGAATGAATACGCCCACGTCTTCCTAATTATATTAATTTTTTTTTGATAGTGTTGTATTTAACAACTTCTGCTTTAAAATAAAAATATCTTGTCTGTCCTTTTTCTTTCTATCTATCTACATATGGACTAAACAAGTTTTCTCCTCTGCTTTTTTTTATCCATTGAATTTCATAGTGCTCCATCGTAAAAAGAAAAGTATAAAAGAATAATATTCAGGTGACTTATGAAAACAAAGTAAAAATAATAAAATCCTGTTGATAAAAAATACTTGTTAAAGATAGCAAACAAGTGTCCTTTAGCCAGTTAATTAGGCAGATTCCAGTCAGATTTGGATTATAAGATCTTGTTCGAGAGGGAACGTCGAAATCAGGTAAAAGCGATTCCTTAAAGAAATTCAGTTTAAGTTTTCCTAAGCCATTAGGAAAAGTCTTATTTAGACCACTTTTTGGGCTGTGGTCAGTAGAGTGAGAGAGAAATATTGTAAATGAAAACCGGAGAGAAGCATTGTAAATGTATTTGTTAAAAATAAATTCAATGTTGCTTAGGATACAAGTAGTCGTTTAATGTTATTTTATATACGTATATATACATATATGTTTTGTTTGAAACCATATAAAACCTATAAAATTAAGACTTTTGTTGGTAATTTCTCTTCTGTGTTTTTTGTGTTAAACGTGTTAACATCAAAGAACTAGGCACGCAAGCATTGTTTCATATTTGCTTTTATCATCAACGGTCTCTCTCTTCGCAACATTGAAAACTTGTTAAACGGGAAACGGCTTTAGAAACTGACATTAAAGAGTTGCCTCATAGCGCTTGTTGCCATATTTGTGACTCTTGTTCTCTGTACATCTTTTTTGCGTTGTTTGTTCATTGGTTTGTTTATAGGAGTCAGAGTTTTAGCCGTTTTAGAATTTACTTTGCATGAGTTGATGAGTTAAGTTAGCTGTTGCAATTATAATTACATATTATTAAATTCAAAAATGTGTAAAATTTTCAGACATCAACTGTTTTGTTAGATTGAATGATATTTTAGGCTGATGTCATATTCTTCGAATCGTTCAAGTCGAACCAATCATCATTGTAATGTTGTTTGGTAGCTACGGTCTGATCGAATATGACACATATACCGCTTGAGTATCTATTTTTCAATTTTCTTCTTTCATCATACATGTATACAAGTGTTTACGTTTACATACATATTTATGTGCATTTTAGTTATGGGTGTCGTCATCAGTAAAAAAATCAGGTCACCTACAATTGTTTTGATTTTCCGTAGTCGATGTTTATCTGAAAGTTGTTTCTTTACCGTCATATGAGATGAGTCATGAATGTGTAATTATTTTTACTTGATTTATTAAGAGTTTTTAATATTATCAATAATATTAGATAATATTACTCCTCCCGTATGAACTTCTAAGAATTTTTTTATGCCGCTAATTAAGAAAAACGAAAATTGTGGCAAAAGAAAAAAAGTACGTCACACCCAATTAGCACTGACGCCATATGAGCCAGCGTTGAGGTTTAACTTAATTACATGTATTGTATGTACATACATACATACATACATATATGTATATGAGTTTTTTTTTCTAATCTACTATATTTAACCGGCTCAAAATGACATAACTACTATATTATGGATATATCAGTATTCATCCGAATAGTTAACGAGAGTTAACTTGCTGTTGCCGGTCTACCTCGTTATCGGCGAATACTTCAAAACCTGCGAAACCCTTCTGACTTAGGCATAGTTTTTAAGTCTTAGTTTATGTAAATTGATCATTATAAACTTAAATATACAGGGTGTCCCACGAGCAGTGTGCCAAAAAGCTAGAGCGTGTAGGTCTGGTCAAGACAAAAAAAAATCGTATGGGAAGGGGGGGTCTATTCCCCCCCGTTTAGCCGGGAGGGGCAATTTTCAAAAAAATTGACTTAATTTGGAAAAAAATTATTAAAAATCAACAGTTACATCCACAATGCCGTGATACACTTTTTTGTAAAGCCAGAAACCTCTTCTTTCATTTTGTTTTTAAATGAAGCTGTTTTAAGGAATAGTTTTTGAGAAATTAATTTTCAAACTCAAAATTTTGAAAAAAAATTCGAACTATTTTTTTTCAAAATTGTATGTAATTAACACTAGATATACCAGACCAGTCAAAATGACTGTTTTTGGTATTTCAATTTAAAATTACTACCACGTGTAATATTTTTTTTTTGTAATGATATCATGACTTTTCTAGTCATAACTAAAGAATTAATTTAATAAAGTTTATATTACTGTATATATATTGTTACAAAAAATAATTTGCGTTTTTGACACTTATACCAGTACCAGTCAAAATGACTGGTGCAAGTTTCTATGGAGTAAAATGGACATAAGTCAACAACAACAATTAATAATTACTTGTATCATAATTGTGGGGCAAAATAGGTATATGATTTCCTGAAAATCTTTATGCTTTTGGCAAAAATAGAGCAGAGTTACATTAGTTTAGTAGTCATATTATAATACGGGTAAAAGGCTTTCTGATGCGTCACTTAGAGAACAGCCGTTCTCCGTTATTCTGTGCATTCAAATCCATTTCACACTTTGCTTATCACTCACCGCATTTTTGTTTTCTGTTTTCACACTGTGCATTTTACCGAAATCCTAAATAAACACACCAATTGCCTTTATACCACGCAAACCGAAAATTTATCATCTTTCTGAAATCCTGAACTGTGCACTACTTACTCGTCATAAATTACGCATCCTTCGCAAGATATCCCTAAACTATTCTTACTGCAACGGCCCTCATGTGGATACGTCATTCTAAATCACCATTATCTTTGAGTTATTATAAAATGAAAGAAGTGATTAGGAGTAACACAGTTGGTTATTGATCCTAACTCAATCAAAATTGAAAGCGTTTATTGCAATATTGTATGCACGTGGGGCGTACGAAGCCAAAAATTGCTAGCTATTATTTTTATATTCTATAATAAACAGCAAATTAATGAATTTATGACTTCAATAAATGTATTAAACTAATTTAGTATTTTTTAAAAGTAAATAAAGACTGGAAACCTCATTAACCACTTCCTTTTTAAGTACAGTCATTTTGACTGGTTTGGTACAAATAGGTATACTTCAATCACTGGTATATCTAGTGTTAAGTACTAATTTTTTTTTCAAAAATTCAGTTCTCTTATCAGTTTCTAGTTAAAAACAGAAAACCGGATGCAAAAATGTCTTGTAGTTTTTGAGAAATAAAAAAAAAAACCGGAACCATTTTTTTCTAAGAAAAACCTTTTTTTTTTGGTTTTAACGCGGCTGGACTTGTAGGCAAATTAATGTATGAAACATTGACATCTTTTTTATTATTTTTACAATATTCGAAGTTTTATTATAATAAATTTTCAATATGATCCCCATTTTATAGAAGGAAAGATTATATCTCCTTCTAATGGCTGCACATAAGTCTATGCTTGAAAATTTTCCTGCAATTTGACTCAAATTTTTTCAAAATTTTGAGTTTGAAAATTAATTTCTCAAAAACTATTCCTTAAAACAGCTTCGTTTAAAAACAAGATGAAAGAAGAGGTTTCTGGCTTTACAAAAAAGTACATCACGGCATTGTGGATGTAACTGTTGATTTTTAATAATTTTTTTTTCCAAATTAAGACAATTTTTTAGAAAATTGCCCCTCCCGGCTAAACTCCTTATGGTTTTTTTTTACACATACAGTGTTGATCATATTTATAGGGACACAATACTTCTTCTTCTTCTTTTCCTTTTTCCGGCGTTGTTATGGTCAGAAGTGTAGGACCATAACCTTCCCACTTAACTGCATTCCTACTGGTCCGCTTGTGGGGTCCGCCGGTTTGACCTCAGAAAGTAGCGGCAGGCTTCCCGGTTTGGGATTACTTCATCGCTGAGGCCAATCAAATGCTGGTGTTTTTGCATTTTGCACCAATTGTTTTTCGGCCTGCTTTTTTTTTTTTTTTGTGACACGGCATGCTCCATATTTTTTTGTTTGATCTTACTCTTACAACACCGGTGATCTCCAGTCGTGTCAGCCCACTGATTTGCATGTACACTTGTGGGGCAGTTTAATGGTGGTATATGTGTCCCTAGGCTCACCTTGGTGTTTTCTAAATTGCCTAGATGTGATTTTTGTTTACCTTTGTTTTAGTCGCCTTTTACGACAAGCGAGAGGTATCGCTGCAGGGATATTCTTAACCCGTCCCTGCACGGAATTTATAGGGACACAATACTATTCCTAAAAAAAACTAAAGTAATTGTAATAATTTCTATTTCAACCGAGTTAAATAATTTAAGCACCTTATATTTAGTAGTATAGTCGCTATTTTTCAGCACGGCTTGGCACCGACGTGGCATTGTCTCTACTGGCAAGTTTCCACTGGTATACCTAGAATACCATATTTCTTGGATTTTTTCCAATAATTCATCCTGTTTTCTCAACTTCTCTTTTCCAATCTGGTCTTTAACAGAAATATTAGCATTTAATTGACATTTTTTATGTCACGCGAGGATTTAAATGCGTCTTTTTTGGATATTTTTGCAATTTGACGATCAGTTTGGGCGCTTGTTTTTCGCTTTGGCCCTGTTTTTTGCTTTTGTTTCTTGGGTTTTAGGGCATTGGCCATTTCGATGAACCAATAAGCCTCTCGATTGATTTATAATTGAGCGTTGCTCATCGGTACAGTTCTTTATTCCCTTACCCATTTTTGAATTTAAAAAAGAAGTAAACACTTTGAAAATTGGAAATTGATCTAAATTCTTTAAATTGAACTTCACAAGTCATTTGAAATAGCATTTCACTTGAGAAAAAAAAAATTTATTTTTTTAAATGTCCCTAAAAATATCTCCAGGCGGTATATAGGGGACAGTTTAAATGAATTTTTTTCTTCTTTTCTAAAGGAATTTAAACTTACTTTTTGTTTCCAAAAGAATGATTATGATATTTTAACTGTAAAAAAAAATAAATATGTGCTATAATATTTTTCTCCAAAAAATTTTACCAACATGAAGAGTAAGACGAAGAAGTGTGTCTGTTTTTATAAATATGGCCACCACTGTATATACATATTAAGCTTATTATAAGTTTGAATTGTTAAGTTAATAAAATGCCCCTCTGGGGACCTCAAATCAAATCATATTAAATATACAGCGCTGTGCAAAATAATAGGTGCGCGCATTAGGCTTATTCAAAATGTTCATTTTTTTAAAATTAATGACATCAATTCTATCGCAGCTGTTTTCAAGAGAATTACAATTAGAAATAAAATTAGTCAATTAGAAGCCTTTTGCCACTTCTACCGAAATAAAAAAAAATCTTGGACTTGTTTGCAACACCTCGACCATAAGAAGAAGACTAATAGAAGCAAATCTATCAGCCAGAAAGCGGAGAAAATGTCCATTATTAACATCTAGGCATAGGCAACAACGAAATTTGTTTGCCCAAGAGCATATTAATTGGCCAACGGAAAAATGGCGAAACGTCTTATGGTCGGACGAGTCCAAAATTAATTTATTTGCTCCAAATAGAACTACAAAGTTTGTTCCAAAGTCTAAGGAATTTGCTCCTCAGTACACCATCAAAACAGTTAAGCATGGTGGTGGCAATTTGATGGTCTGGGGGTGCTTCTCGTGGTACGGTGTTGGTCTTATACATTGGATTAAGAAAACCATGAATGTTGATCGCTACGTTGAAATCCTCCAAGCAACGATGCTTCCTTTCGCCGAGAAAGAAATGCCACTTCGATGGACCTTTCAACAGGATAATGATCTTAAACACACCTCAAAAGCGGCTAGATTATGGTTTGACGTAATGAAATGGCGCAATCACCAGATCTAAACCGTATTGAACATCTTTGGGGTGATGTTAAGAAAACACTTGGATCCACTGCACACCGAAACAGGGAAGAATTGTGGCAGTCAGTGCGAGCAGCGTTGGAGTCGATACCTGTTGAAAGGTGCCAAAGATTGGTTGAATCCTTGCCAAGAAGATGCCAGGCTGTTCTGAAAAACAATGGATATGGAACAAAATACTAGGTATATGGCATCCTTTAAGAATTGAATGCGCTACTTAACATATTTTCGCTTTTTAATTTTGCTTTAATTCTGAAAATTGCACCTATTTTTTTGCACACTTAATTTCAGTAGTGATGTGAATTATTTTAATATCGATGTGTATTATTTCTTAAAAATAAAATTCGTTTGGTTAAGATATATATATATATATTAAGTAAACAAAAGGGCACTGGGTTTTTTTTCTTATTTGAATTAATAGTAACGTTGCTATGGATAACATTTTATATTCTTTCAGTTCACACCTATTATTTTGCACATATCGTTGTGGCCAGATAAAAGTTACCATCCCTAAAATAGTTCAAAAAGTTACTTTTCGAAAAGTATTAAGTATATATTTTGCCTCAAATTTTTTTGGCTGTTTTTGAAAACAATTTCGAGAGTAAATTTATACTTTTTGGAAATAAACAAAAAAAGAAGCTGATGATAATAATAAATCAAGCAATCAGGTTATATAAAGAATGTTTGTGAAATTCATTTTTAACTATAAAAAACAATAATAAAAATTCAATATTTCTACAAAAACCAAAAATAGAAATAAACGCCAAAATATTAAATTCAATTTAATATTTGGTGTGTTCCCCTCTAGCCTTGATTATAGCCTCGATTTTGCGAGTCATGGAGTTTACCAACTTTCGGCAATAATCTAAGGTTATATCTTTTTCCCCAGGCTTCAATTATTGCAAATTTAAGCAGTTTCTGATTGCGATACGTATCGTTGCCCAGCAATTCTCAATTTGGTTAAGGTCAGGACTGTTTTCTGGCTAATCAAGCGTTGTGAGACCGGCTTCGGTTATGAAATTCTTCACTTTTGATTTAAAAAATAAAGGGATCAATACCAAGTTTTGACTTTTGATAGATTAAATGTCCGAAATTATCGAATTAATAAAACTAACCTTCCGAACCCGGTGACATGGCGCTGAGTCATCCTGAAAAATAGGGTTGACTATAACAGGGAATAATCGATCTATCGTGGTGAGATACTCACCAGTTCCGCAATAGCTAATGAAGCCTCAGAGCATAAAACTAATGGGAAATTTATTTCTAGTGACAATGCACTCACTTTTTAGATCTTCTCTGAATCGTCGACGAATGTGCCGAATTCCATCGGACTGATTGAGATTACATTTCGTCTCGTCAGTGAAGGTGACTCTCTTCCAATCACTTGCCGTCCAATTTCGGCGGGCTTTTGCAAAATTTAACTTTGAAATTTTCATTTTAGATGTTAAACCCGGTTTTTCCTCGGTCTTCTGGCTGATAAGCCACTATCCTGCAATCTTCTTCGCACTGTTCTTAAACTTATTTCCTTTTTGTATTTGTTCCTTAAACTCAAGACTAATTTCTCTGGAAGTTTTTTTTCTGTCTTTTATATATACATATTTTTTTGAGCAAACTGTCCTCTTTTTGGTTAGTTTTCCTGTTTTTTGTAACCCGGTTCCAACTTTCCTCTCAACTAACCCAAATAAGCGAATTTTCTTCAAAATATTTTGTACACTTACATGGCTATATCCAACTGTTTTCACAATAGCCCTTAAAGATAAATTTTCCTTAACTGACGACTCATACTTTACAAAGTTTAAGTTGACCATACTTCGCCAAACCGGAACTGGAAATGGGACAATTCATCGAGCTTCTGAGTAATAATAAATATAACGGAAATATTTAAATTTCGGAACAGACCCCGCTGACACAAGTTTCAGGAGTCAAATGATGTGCCAATTTCCTCAGGAACTTCTCTGATATTGTTTCACCGATTCTCCATAACAATTGTCTTCACTGCAATTCAATGTTTTAATCCATTGTTGATGTGCTGGGGCGTCCAGGCCAGGAATCGTCATTAACATCTCTGAGGCCTTCTGTGAAGAATTTGTACCACTTATAAACAATTTTTTTTTATGTTCAGAGTAGACTCGCCAAATTCCAAAGTCAACATATCCAGTACGTTGGAGAACTTGTTATATTTTTTCCACAAAATTTAATAGCAAGAATTCGCCAAGCACATGTCCAACCTTTATGTTTGTTAAAAACAAACTAAATATCCAAAATGGCTGACATTTTGAAAAATCGAATGTACCTATGTATGTAGCTCGTGGAATTCAAAAAGTAACCTTAATCTCACACGACATTAAGATTTTTAAAGACTAAAATAAATAATCTTCATACGACAATGTTGCTAAACGACCACGAACAAATGACAGTTCGCCTGTAGACTTTGTTATTTTCAAAATATTGTACATACATACATATATAAGGTAAAAAAAACAAATGAGAGTCTACCTAAAACAGGGCTATAAAGTACATCAAATGTTAATTTGATGCTAAATTTTAACCATTGCTTTCATCCAGACACAAATGTGCCCAATACAATTTTTTTTTTGTGTTATTTATAACCGAATAAGAGTGTCAATGTAAGGGAGCAGTGATTATCGATAAATTATGCATGTATGTGCGCTATTATGAGTTTATTTAAATCAATCTCATTTCTTGGCGGGTTTTTACCCCCTAGAAATAGGCATTTTTGGAGATACTCTTCCAAAATCAGTATTTTTAGCTACGATTTTAAGGGAGCCTACAAAGCGCACTGTCGTATTTCAAGCATAAAATATGAGTATATACGTATGTATGTAGCTACCGTAAGCTTGTCAAATGTATAATTAGCGATAAAAATGTATTCTTATTTGTTTTAGAACGTTCCAAACATACCTTATGCAAATGTTCATTAGTATCAACAACCTGCCAATGTACCCAAAATATTTCCATTGTTTTAACAAATTTTTGCATACACATGATGAATATGAGTAATCATATGCATGTGTAAATATTTTCGTTTGATATCATCATATTGCAAATCCCAATGCTAAAATAGATAAGATATCTATTAAGTTAACACTAGATATACCAGACCAGTCAAAATGACTGTTTTTGGTATTTCAATTTAAAATTACTACTACGTGTAATATTTTTTTTTTGTAATGATATCATGACTTTTCTAGTCATAACTAAAGAATTAATTTAATAAAGTTTATATTACTGTATATATATTATTACAAAAAATAATTTGCGTTTTTGACACTTATACCAGTACCAGTCAAAATGACTGGTGCAAGTTTCTATGCAGTAAAATGGACATGAGTCAACAACAGCAATCAATAATTACTTGTATCATAATTGTGGGGCAAAATATATGATTTCCTGAAAATCTTTATGTTTTTGACAAAAACAGAGCAGAGTTACATTAGTTTAGTACCTAGTCATATTATAATACGTATCGGGTAAAAGGGTTTCTGATGCGTCACTTAGAGAACAGCCGTTCTTCGTTATTTCTGTGCATTCAAATCCATTCCACACTTTGCTTATCACTCTGCGCACTTTACCGAGATCCTAAATAAACACACCAATTGCCTTTATATCACGCAAACCGCAAATTTATCATCTTTCTGAAATCCTGAACTGTGCACTACTTACTCGTCATAAATAACGCATCCTTCGCAAGATATCCCTAAACTGTTCTTACTGCAACGGCCCTCATTTGAATACGTCATTCTAAATCACCATTGTCTTTGAGTTATTATAAAAGGAAAGAAGTGATTAGGAGTAACACAGTTGGTTATTGATAGTCATAAAGCGTTGTTGTTGTGGCCAAAAGAAAACAATTTTCTATTCTATTTTTCAAAGTTTTTAGTCGCAGTCTGTCATATTTGAAAGTATTGTTACAAGGATATCGTGTGTGTGTGTTCCTTTAGTGAAATAATTATCGCACTGTAATTAATTCTTATTCAAAAGTCAGAGAGTTCCTGCAATTTCATCGCTAAATACAGAGCGAGATACAATCCTTCTATTTGTTTCAATTGGTTTTTATAGTTATCACCACCCCGAAAATGGCGAAACGTATGAAACCTTCTGATCTTTTGAAATATCTAACTTGTATATCTATGGGAAGTTCGGATGGTAAAGATGATGATGAAAGTGAACTATTAGAGAGTCAAAATGATCGACACGAAAGTAGCGATGACAGTATTATTATCGAGAGTAGTGATAACGAAAATTCTTATAAGACCAATACAGATGAGGAAAGCGAAAGTGATTATGAAAATATTGCGAATAAACGTAGGCGTAGATGTATGCGATTGGCTTCCAGTTCTGAAGACGAAGGTGATAATGAAATACAAAATCGGGAAACTGAAATGGCTGCAGACGGTACTGTTTGGGAAAAAATTGAAGAAGGAGGTGTTGTCGGAAGATTACCGATTCATAGTATTTTCAAGGATTCACCTGGGCCCACAGCACATGCAAAACGAAATATTATGAAGGGGGAGCTAAGTAGCGCATTCTTTTTACTAATTGACCATCACATCTTAGAACATATAAGAACTTGTACAGAGTTAGAAGCCTCTAGAGTTTTGAGAAAAAAATGGATCCTAACTCAATCAAAGTTGAAAGCGTTTATTGCAATATTGTATGCACGTGGGGCGTACGAAGCCAAAAATTTAAGGCATGATTTTTTATGGAATAATAAGTGGGGACCAATTTTTTTTTCTACAACTATGAGCAGACGTGATTTTACAGAGATTCTACGATTCATTCGCTTCGACAAAAAAAATGAGAGGAGTCAACGTTTACAAAGGGACAAATTTGCTTTAGCTTCAACAGTTTGGAATAAATTTATTGAAAATAGTCAAAATTGCTTCAAACCAGGAGCTGACATTACGGTGGATGAGCAGCTCTTTCCAACCAAGGCCAGATGCAGGTTCACACAATATATGCCAAACAAACCTCAGAAATTTGGCATAAAATTCTGGCTGGCGTCTGACGTTGAAACCAAATATGTGGTAAATGGCTTTCCTTATTTAGGAAAATATGAGGCTCGAGATTCATCAACCCCATTAAGTGAATTTGTTGTACTGAAACTTGTAGAACCATATACTATGAAAGGTAGGACCATAACAATGGACAATTTCTTTACCAGTGTTCCTCTGGCGTTAAAATTAATGTCTAAAAATACTTCTATACTTGGAACAATACGTGCAAACAAGAGGGAACTTCCGAAAAATTGCAAACAGAAGAAAGATAACATGACTCGTTTCTCAACTTTGCTGTACGAATCAAATGGATGTACACTTACAGTTTACAAGAGTAAACCAAATAAGAAAGTGCTGCTGCTAAGTACAAAGCACAAAAACATCAAAATTGATAAAACCAAAAAGAAATTACCCGAAACTGTGTCGTTTTATAACAAAACAAAATGTGGGGTCGATGTAACTGACCAAATGGCACGAAAATATAGTGTCAAATCAGCTTCCAGGAGGTGGCCAGTTCACGTTTTCTTCAATATCTTAGATCTAGCCGGAATAAATTCCTGGATATTATATAAAAATACAACAGGAGAAAAAATATCAAGAAAAAACTTCCTATTTCGTTTAGCAGATGAACTTGCTTCTGAACATCAGGCCTCAAAGGAAAAATCGGAACGCGCTGATACATCAAGTGCGAGTACTAGCACTTCTCTTGTGCGTAAATGGTGTCAAATAAGACAATGTAACAATAATAAGACAAATTTCATTTGCTCCAATTGCAAGAAATATGTATGCGGGAAATGTACAAAGAAAAAAATATATGTTTGTAAAAATTGTGACTGATTTACTAACAAAATTAATATTTCTATGCTAGATATTATTTTTATATTCTATAATAAACAGCAAATTAATGAATTTATGACTTCAATAAATGTATTAAACTAATTTAGTATTTTTTAAAAGTAAATAAAGACTGGAAACCTCATTAACCACTTCCTTTTTAAGAACAGTCATTTTGACTGGTTTGGTACAAATAGGTATACTTCAATCGCTGGTATATCTAGTGTTAATATCGATAACACTTGTCTATGCATACTTCCCTTTGTAGGAAGACAAATATAGGGTCATTCAGTTCCCATTGCCTTACTTTAATTTATGAAAAAATGTAATAAATGTTACATTATTTTATTAACTTTTGTAACAACCGAATACTTGTTAGTCATTAAATATGAGGCATGATGTCATGCATATATCTGCCTCTTCATTTGCTTCGTCGGTTATTTATCGGATATTAGTTTAATGTGCTCCAACGGTAGCAAATTTGCTAGGCTAAACGCAATTCTTAATAAAACCCCAAAAAAAAGGCGTTAAATTACATACACGTTCCTGGCGGTCAGTTGGCGCCACTACAACGTGAAATAAAGCGATTTCTGAACTTATCATCAAAAACGCGATGCAAAGTGCATCAATGGGATCGATAAGATCGGCTTAATTGATACAACAATTAGCAATTTTATGTTATTAACTGATGTTTAATTTACCGGCTTGTCAATATACGGGTTGCTATTTATATTTTGAGGGTAATAATGACAGTAAATTATTATCAAAAATGGCTTTATTGTTTTTCGAAGTATTCTCCGTGATGATCAATACACTTTCGTATGCGCTCGAATCAATTTTCGTAACACATTTTTCACTCCGATTGAGGTACCTCCAAAACATGGGTTTTAAATGCATCAATGGCTTCTTCAGGCCTGAAAAACGTAACGTTGGCCATGCAATTTATTCTTGATATTCGGGAATAAAAGGAAGTAATTTGGTGCCAAATCAAGGCTATATGGAGAATGACCCATCAATTCGACGCTTTGGCCAGTCAAATAGGTGGTCATATTGTACCAAGCACTTCTGGTACCATTCAGAATTCACCGTTCTACGTTGCTCTAACGGCACGGTTGCCACATGTTATTCCGAAGAGACAGGCGATCATTTGTTTCGAATTGCTTCGCACACGAATCATTTTTGTCGATTTTGGCTCATCTTGGAAGACCCATAAATTGGATTGCTGTTTTGTTTCGGGCTCATACGCAAAGATCCAAGATTCGTCACCTGTATAGATGTTATACACAGCTTTTGATGCACCGCGATTGCATTCCTTGAGCATTTCCTTGCACCAATTAACACGAGCATCTTTTTGAGCTTTTGTCAAGTTATGCGGGATCCTACGCGAACAAATCTTGTTTACAGCTAAATGTTGATGCCAAATCTTATTGAGGCTCGTCATACTAATGCCCAAGGATGCCTCAATGTCACGATAAGCCACACGACGATCTTGCAATATCGGTTCGCGTACAGCATCAATGTTTTCTGGCACAACAATTTTGGACGACCTTCACGACTTTCATCCCTGAGCGAACTGCGACCCGGATAGGGCAAAAACCAGAATGAGACGTGCGTCTCCGCCGTGACACCCTGAAATTTTGAAATAAGTCCAGGTTCGTAGCGACAAAACCCTGAGCTCATTTCATTTTACCGAAGTGTACTCCCGCCACACACACTCTTGGAATTATAACAATGTGCGTGATTGTTTACATAATTTTGACAGAGCCCCGGGTTCCCACGTGCTCGTCGCAGCTTGTAGGCAAACGTCGGCAGCCACGTCTCGTTGGTAGTTTCATCGCCAAAAGTCGAAGTAAGTTGATTTATGCACTCCGGTCTTGATAATCGAAAGTCCTAAATAATCATCACACGAAAATGTTCACGAGTTAATTCCATTTTTTCGCTGAGGCAAAATTTGCAAAGCACTGTAAACACCAATGATAAAATTTTCTGAAGAAAGTTATTGTTAAAAAGGTAAAACTTTGAATTGAAAACGTCAGTTGGCGCCATTAAACACTTAGTGTTGCCAAGGCTCAAAATATAAATAGCAACCTATGTAGGAAGCCCGAATTGAATCAACCGTTGCAACCATGCTACAAAGCAAACCATCCTTTCGTTGACCGTAGCGATAAGATAGCGATTGCAATATGTTATTTTGAAGAAATTACACCAACTTAATTCAAAAATTTTTTTTTTTTGCAACGCTTAGTTCGCTTATGTTAGAAAACACACATTTATTATCAACAAACAGGCACGTACTCGTACATATAATACATATGTATATACATATGTATCTTCATATTGTTCACATTGATAGATTTATTGGAGTGCAAATTAGTGCGGCAAAATAATGGTTTTGAATGAACAATTTAACGATGAGTGGCGTAGACATCGCAGTAGCATTTCTTTTTTCTCGCTTCCTTTGCAAGATATCAGTATTTTTGCTGGCTATTAATATGTAACATTGCTGTTTCACCCAAGTAATATATAAGTTTAAGTTGATTAATCCAAACTTAACTGGAGGATAAAATAAAATAAAAGGAAATTCTACTCATGATTGAATTCTTCAGAACTTCCCAAGTCGTTTTGTTGACTAAGGGGCAAAGTTGTTAATTTGATTTATTAGAAGTACTCGATTACTTCCTACAGGAAGCATAAAGCATGAATTAAATAAAATGAGAACAAATTTTTATATCAAAGTTAGCTGTCGATAACTTGTTTGTTAGGAAATTGACGTAAAGGCGTGGCCTTCTATGGCTCACTTAGCATGATCTCATTTTAATACTCATGGAATGTGAATAGCGTTTAATTTCCGGTGATGTTTCTATCGCATTTGCAATGAATGAAGGTAATACTTGATAAGAACGAGGTTCTGACATTTCGTCGTATGCATATTGTTTATAAAAATAATTTTCTTCTTAAATGTACATTCACAAGAAACCAGAGCAACTCAGTCACACAACTTGATTTTTTATTCAAATTCAGAATTAAATTTGATTGCTGAGTATATGTATCTACGAGTATGATATATATTTCTAGTGTTTATTTACATATACGAGTATGCCGGTATCTGAATATTAAATGCTAGGACAGACTGTTAAACTTTGTTGGCGCTGTTTCAATGTTAATACATTTGTATATATACAGATATTGTTCTACGGGTGTGTTATCGATTTGGCCGCGTTAACAGTTGATATCACGCACATATGTTTTTATTCATGGCACAACCAAAAAGAACTATTTTTTGTTTAATGCTGTTTTCTAGATCAAGACTTCAATATGCCTTAAGGAGTTAAATTTCTTGAAAATTTATATACATACTACTTATGGATATATGTACATATATGGAATCCTGATATAGTACTCGGACTTTTAATTGCACACCTTGGCTATTTAAAGTAAATAACATTAAATTTGGCACCTGTTTTATAGAACAAAATGCCATAGATCTGCTTTAGCAGTTTGGCCTTTATTTACTTGGGCCTAAACGCCAATTACACATATGTACGTGAGAATTGAGCTGAGAATTTCTCATTTCTTGTTACTGGGTCAATGTTTTATTCTTTTTCTTCAATTGTTAAGTAGTTGTAAATTTAATGAATGTAATGAAGTTGGATCTATGTATTACTGGCCAAGTGGTTACAGAGTTTTTTTTTTTGAATTCGTTTTTTCTTGTGGTTCCTTTAAGCTCGGTTTGCAGCAAGGACTGCCATGATATTCGAAAGGATCTACCAAAGAAAAGTAAAATCAAAATTGTGTGGATTCCTGGACACAGGGTCATCAGTGGCAATGAAATTGTCAGGACAGGAAGGAAAAAGTTCAGACTGATGAACAGATATAAGCGACAATCCTTTATCTGTTTTTCCCAAATCTTACTTCAGTTCATTTTTAGGTTGTCCAACGAGAACGAAGTTTAAGAACTTCTCCAATTGAAGAAAACCATTTAACCGAATTTCCTAAAAAACAAATTTTAAAACTCAATAGAGGCGATATTAAATCGTTATTTAAAGCTTAATATCAGGACCCTGAAGGCTCTATTTTGGCTCTATTTTTAAATTTAATATTCAAAATTGTCTGATCTCATACATACATATGTACATACAAACCGTTGAACACATACCGTGATAGATTATTAATAATGACATTAATTTTCCATTGTCAAATATGTTATGACCAAAAAAGTATATCCTTAAAAAAAGCATTCTAGCTTGCTGGAAGTTTGATATCTAGTGTGCGCTTGTATGCAGATAATGTTTTAGACTTAAGACTAAGAGATAGGTTACGATTCAGAGTCCATTTTTTTTTTTTTTTTTTTTTTTTTTTTTTTTTTTTTTTGCAATCGTCGTTTATTAGAATAATGCAATCTTGGATAAAAGTTGGCATTGAAAAATGTCTTATTATTATTAGTTTGGGGAGGTCATTTATATATATGTAGATAAAATAAAAATGATCTAAAATAATATAATATAAAGATAATAAATAAAATGAGTGAGCAGTTATATGTAGTTATTAACGAATGAGAACTTTCGGTCTTCTATTGCAATATATGGCTGATGAAGGTTAATGAAGTAGAAAAATTATTTGTTTTCGTTTTCCTGTCTGGCTTGGGATACGAAATCTAATGGTTAAATTAATTAAAATCTTAATTATCTAGTGACTTCCAAATGTTGATACAAAATGCAATCGAATTTCGAATATGAAGATATACAGTGTAGAGCATAAGTTATGGTACCCTGCGATAATATTCGCAAGTAATTGAAAATCTTATTATTATGATACAAAATTTAAAATACTTTTTTATAATAAAGTAATAAATAAAAATAAAAAATAACGAAATTTGTAATGTGAGCTCTCCCGCTTTTCTCCCCTCTTTGGAGAAGGTGGTACTCAGGTAGGAGCGGGTAGGGCTTACTAACCTCTTCGACCAGATCCCCCTGAAGGGACCGTAAAACTCCGGCAGATCTTTAGGTTAATTTTATTTACAAAAATGGAGCAAGGGTGAAAAAACCTTGTTTGAGAATTGGTTTGCAATTGGTTGCCCTCTACCGCAGGATATGCGAAATAACGCAGTACCCCGCTGAATAGGCGGTAACTCAATTAAGCAAAATAATTGATTATTTGGGTCTGTTCCGTGCAGGGACGGGTTAGGAATATCCCTGCAGCGATACCTCTCGCTTGTCGTAAAAGGCGACTAAAACAAAGGTAAACAAAAATCACATCTAGGCAATTTAGAAAACACCAAGGTGAGCCTAGGGACACATATACCACCATTAAACTGCCCCACAAGTGTGCATGCAGTAGGTGTTGTAAGAGTAAGATCAAACAAAAAAATCTGGATCATGCCCGTGTCACAAACAAAAAAAAAAAAAAGGCAGGCCGAAAAACAATTGGTGCAAACAAATGCAAAAACACCAGCATTTGATTGGCCTCAGCGATGAAGTAATCCCAAACCGGGAAGCCTGCCGCTACTTTCTGAGGTCAAACCGGCGGACCCCACAAGCGGACCAGTAGGAATGCAGTTAAGTGGGAAGGTTATGGTCCTACACTTCTGACCATAACAACGCCGGAAAAAGGAAAAGAAGAAGAATTTGGGTCCAAACCAAATAGGCGGTACTATACCTCCGTCAATTGGAACGTCGCTAGGAAAATCTCAGTATTCAGTTGTAAGGCTTCAGTTACCAAAAGGCAGTAGTATACCGTCGAAATAGCATTGAAGCGATCACAACCAGAAGACTGAGAAAAACGCGCTGTTTGGGCTTCACAGCACTCCCTTTAGAAATAAGTTTTCAATATTTCCCAACGTTGTGTAAGCGTAAAGCGACTCACTTCGTTCCGCGGAGGTATGATACTGACTTTCTATCAAGATTTCGACCGGGAAAAAGCTGTCAGTGTCAAAATAACCTATGATTTGATATGTCATTGTTTATTTTGTTTTTTTTATTTTAATTAAAACTAAATTAGACTAAACCCACCCAACATTAGTCTATCCTAACCTAACTAGCATATGCAAGTTTGTCGTTGGCCTTAAAGAGTCTGACCTATTAAAATTCACCCCCGACGCAGTCTGCTACAGGTAACAAAAGTGCTGAGACTGGCGGACGACGTCCCTACGTTCTGCTAAACCTGATTCGTTCGGTCTCACGGGGCGCGCCATCACTTTTGTAGAGGGGCCGCCGTGCCGCTCCACCGAATTACGGGTTACGTGGAAGATTAGTGGTATAGCCGACGTATCCAGAATCAGTCCAGATTGAAAGAAATAGAGGATTGCCTCTGATGGGACGAAGTCGCTAGGGCGCACTTTCTTGTGGAACATGTAGTAGTTGGGGTAGTAAGGCCCTACGAAATGTGCTCATCATTCAATTATATTTTAAACGACTAAATGCCTTTGAAACGTTGAGTCAATTTCTGTTTTATTAAGATTTGACTAACCCTAATTCGTATATATTTAATATATGTATTTAAAATTAGATTCTTTGCGGAGTCGCGTTTGTTATCGTAAGCCGTTATTTGTTTTTTCTCATTTAGCTTATGTAACCCTGAAAAGAAAATGAGGCTTCACAAGAAATATTTATGTAATATTCGGACAGAGTATCTTGAATATCAAAGTCATTGAGTTAATGTATCGTTTTTCACCTTCACTAATAGCATGACCTTTATTCGTCATGTAAAATGGATAATTAAAATTACATACATAGATTTTAGGTGTCCTACAGAACCGTCGACTCTTGCTTTCACATGACTATGATGTCATATATAATCCACTTAAAAGGTGATTTACGGTGGTCTCGTAATGTGCTCTTTATAAGCAAACTCTATTTGGATCTAACTACAATTTCAAAGCAAAATGTCCAAAGAATGTTTCGAGATTGATTGATCAGGCAAGTAGAACAATTTAGAAAGTTGCGACGTCAAGCATTCTAATGATTTCAACTTCTAAGACACGCATTTTAAATTAAACTCAGTCCTTCGCTCTTATCTTTTGACCATACTATTTCCGTAATGAAACTCATGCTAAACATATGATAGTAGTACAACAGTTCCACAGCCCTACTTGCAATGGGCGCATTTAGATCATGGTTAAAACTGATAGCTTTAAAAATAAGTATTTTCTGATGAATTTTTATCAGTAGTGTTATGCCATTTTTTTATGAATAGCAAGTTGGAGCCGGTGCGTCATAAATTCCATTCCAGTTGATATAATCTTGTGTCCCACACTCGTCCTCAATCAAACTGAATGATTCATGTGGTTAGTGTGCCTTAGCATTATTCAATTCGTTTTCATTTTAATACAATCGCAGTTTATTTGTGGTAAGTATGACGACGAGCGGCAATCGGCTACCGACAGCGGTTTTTATATGAATTGAATTTCAATATATCTTCCAAATCTCCAGACGCAATGAAGCGTAATAAAAGGCATAGTAGTGAAGTAATCGTATGCAACAGTTGCCCCATAGCCGCAGCCATATAGCCGTAGGAAGAGCGAAATGCTGAACTGATTGGTTTCGCAATTGACCATCAGTGGGTCGACAAGGTGAAATAGGGTTAACAGTATGAGAAGAAAGTTAATGTGTAAGTGTAATATGCGAGTGTAGTTATATGTTGTGCACCGAGAATTTTAAAGGTCGATCTAATTGAATCTTTCGTCCAGCCAATTTGGATGCCAACTGCCTTCTATTAGTTATGTTTTGTTCTTGTGCTAGTATATTTCTAATAAGGTCTGAATAAAATAGTGCGTATTTCGATGCAGGCGAACAAAATAGAATTAGGCCTTATTCAATCGTATATGAAAAATTCCTTATTCAATGATATAGAAACGATTGCTAAGGTCAATTGACTCTTTAGTCTGTCATATGCACAGTGATGCACATGGAGTAGCATAGACTGAATTTGACTGGACGTTAATATATGCACACTATTATGTATGAATATACTTAAATCAGAACTGTGGCGAGATACATTACCTTATGGACTTAAAATACTTCCTTTAAAAACATTAATGCAATAAGAAACATTGATTGTTCTCTATTGTGTTCCTGAAACATATGCCATGCCTTGGTACATGGCATTATTCGCAAAGGGTGACATCATATAATAGAAACTTAAACGAAAGATATGTACCCGGTTGAAATTCCTTTCAAACGTTTCTGAAACAGAATAAAGGCTTCATGATCTTGTCTAGCCGATATTTAAAATGCCCAAATTCAAAACGCCAAACCAGCAAACTGTACATAAACTAAAACACACATAGGTACCTACAATAAAACAGAAAAAACCACGCTTCTTCACACACGAATTCGTTCAAGTGGCTTATTGTGAAAGGGTGTGTTCCTATTCTATCCGGGCATAAAATAACTGCTGCCTCCACTTAAAAGCCAAATGTCGAACGCCGTCAGTATCCATTTAAATTCAAAAATAAACTTACGTCATTGATGCTCGTCTTAATATATGATATAATCGTATAAGCGAAAGAAATTTTGATGCCGACAATTCGTTTGGCGGGAAATCGATTGGCTTGAAATCATTTCATCAAGTATGTATGTATAATGGACGAATGAATATATTAACCAAACAATTGGGTTCAAGTTCAATAAGTGGTCTAAATAGAGGAATGAGCAAACTTAAACAATCTGCGAATATGATATTTTTATACAAACCAGTCCATTGGTTACTAAAGTACATATTAAATGGCAAATAATTTATTCCTCAATATCAGTTGTAAATGTTTTCTGTTCTTCGCCTATAGTTATTAGCAAATACACATGACGCCAGCTACTAGTTCTAACAGCAATGACTCATGCCTGTCATACATTCACTCGAAACTTTACTCGTACAGGGGAAAGCTAATATGTATTTTTTTTTTTAATAAGAAGATTGTAACAGTGAAAGCTTTTCTTTTAAATATACTTGTATATTTCAACGATGACATCATTTGCTTTGGTTTCACGCCAAAAGGTCTGCGAATTGGTTGCACTCAAATTACCTTCTGAAAAGTCTATGTACAATAGTACTCACTCATTCCGTGAAATGGGAAATATTGTACGAATCTGCAATAAGAATTTCAATTGATACAGGGAGACGATATCAATTTTCAAATTACATATATGTATGTAAATATTTCTAGTTCTTTGGAATATAATAACAAAAAGCTTATTGCTGTGCTTGCTATGTTAAAGCACAGTATATATATACGAGTATATACATAGTTCGTAAAAGCATAGAAGCCAATGTTTATGATGTTATTAGAGAAGCTTTTATATGGGTGTGAAAAATTATAAGAAAAAACGAAAACACTTGCGATGTCTTCAGTAAGTGTAGAGTGTGAAATAATGAATTCTAATCGGATCTACCAAGCATCAAATCTCATTTGCATGACATAATTTGAATGGAAACTATTTTTGTCCGACCCTCGACCAAGAAAACTAAACGAAATACGAAAGGAGAGAATTTTAAATTAAAAATAAAACGAGGCAAGCAAAACACGGGTATTATACTCATAAGACAGTCAAGGGGTTCGACGTTTACTAATATTCAAATCAATACATATTTTATGTCTATATGTAAAAATTAGAAGTAAATACCTTGTTCGGTTCTCAAAGGCACGAATGACGCTGAATTGCTCAATGAATAAAACTTAAGCAACAATTCATACATATGTATGTAGATACATACATACCTAGTTCTAAAATAATAGTGACAAATTTGTGCAACTGGTTGGCAATGTTTGGAACAATTAATAGCTACTATGTTCCCAGATGATGCATTTTCTGTTCCAAAGAAACTTGTTTGTGTTACCGTATTTTTACTGATCGCTAGGCGACATATGTATGTATGTATCAATGCTGGTCCCTAAAACTGAACTGCACTATTCTTCGATTTTTTTTCCAATTTTTGATATCCGTCAATAACAAAACATAAATATCAAACCGCTAAGAGTTCACACTTGTTGAAAGGTCAATGACACATTTACATTAGTTGTGAGTGCATTCGACTGTGCTACACAATAGCTGCCTACGTACGTAAGTATGTATCATAATAGATTCGAAAACGGAAAGGGAGTGTAGGTGTATTAGTGTGTTGTATGGCAAATTATAGGTAAACGAACAGGTGGGCGTTTTCTTGCTTTACCCTAAAAAGATACACTTTCATACGAACACATACGAACACATACGTACATACTAAGCCCTATAATTACTTATTCTTAATTTAATTTTATGCTTGTAGTTCGAGCATTAAAGCTTGACTCGCAGATAGTGTTGCAATTGACTTGTATTTGAGAATTGATGATAGCATTGTGTACGTGTTCTCATATTCACCACTATAAAACTTCGGATTATTTTATCGCCAGATTCTAGGTGGTTGCAAAAAAAGAACTGGGCAACATGCAGCTAATCCATTGCTTCATTAAATGCCATTTTCTTACGATCATAAGAGCTGAATAATTCGAAGGAGGCTAGAAAAGTTGGAACGTCAATAGATATGGTATGTTCAAGTGTATGAATTCACAAATTCCGTTTTGGAAATGTGTAAAAAGAATTTAAAAAAACGTATAGTACTCCGTCAGGCTAACATTAATATCAATACCATATACATATGTACATAGTGTTAATTTACATGCATTTGACCGCAACAATCTGAAAATATTTTAAAACGACTTTATATCCTTTCTTTACATATTTACCTGATACATTATTTCAACTAGCAATTGAGCCTAAAATTAAAATACAGCTTACATCCATAGCAATCTAATCGAAAAACAAAAAAATATTAGGAGCGCGACTAAGTTCTCGCTGCTTTTCTGATGAAAATGCAAAAAATGTGAAAAAAACGGTTACAAATGAATCATTCAAAGTATTGCCCATCGGTAGGGATGACTTTTTCCCATCTTTCTGGCAGAGCTCGCACCGTCACGGTAGAAGTGTTCGTCTTTTGAGGCTATCCACGAATCAAGCCATTTTGAGATGTCTTCATATGAATGGAACTGCTGATCAGCCAGACCATGTGCCATCGAACGGAACAAGTTATAATCGGGCGGCGCAAAATCTGGGGAATATAGGACGGGTGGGGTAGGACTTCACATTTGAACGTATCTAAGTATTTTTTAACGGGTTTGGCAACGTGAGGCCAAGCGTTGTCTTGCTGTAGAACTACTTTTTCGTGCCTCTGCTCGTATTGTGGCCATCTTTCGCGCAGTGCTCGGCTCAATCGCATCAATTGAGTTCGATATCGTTCCCCAGTGACGGTTTTCGTTTGGTTTCGTCCTTATCCCACCAAATACACAGCATAACCTTCGCAGGATGAATATTCGATGACGTACAAGCATGACCGGGCTGTCCCCATGATTTTTTTCACTTTGGATTGCTGTAATAAATCCATTTTTCACAGGCGAAAAAACGACGCTTCTCTTGACTTCAAATCATAAGGAATCCCAAGTTCTTTGCTTTTGAATCATTCCCAACGCATGCAATCGCTTGGAAATAGTTTGGCGGGTAACTCCTAATACTGAAGTAAGCTCTTTTTGCGTTTGGCATGTATCCTCCAATTCAGCGTCTTCGAAGGTTTTTGGCCTTCTTTCACGCGAACGGTGGTCACATCGAAATCACCGTCTTTGAAGCGACGGAACCAATCACGGCACGTTGTTTCACTTAGAGCAGCATCTCCGTAAACTTTTTAGAGTTCTCGATGGGCTTCAGTCGCCGTTTTCTTCGAATGAAAGAAGAAAAGCAACACTTCCCGCAAATGACGATTATTTGGCAAAAAATCAACCATTTTCACACAGCCAAAAGTATATGACGCAAAAACGAAATCACTAATGTGTCAAAGCGGTTTGTTTACGATGTGTCATTAAGTTTTGGATACGTCACAATCGACCAGTACTTTCTACTGGTGTCATCACCTAATTGTTTAGGTAATTATGTGGAATTTTGACATCAATTTCATGTGATGAATACTTAATAATTGTATGTTGTATACCACATTATTACTGCCGAACTTTAATAACGAAAAGTATACTATAGTGGCCTTCAGTTTGAAAGTAATTTCATATTTTTGATGATTTTATTATAGTGTATAAATACATATGTTATATTCTCCATTTTGAACCTATAGCTTTTATCATCATTCTGGCAGCAGTATTGTAATAATAACTACTTATGAAAACTGCAAAAAACGAATTCCTGTTATTTTTGACGTTGTCATTTGAAGTAAATGTTTTGTCATCTGAAGACAATATTGTGGTTGTGATAGTAAAGGGTGGGCCAAATACAAGTTTCTTTTTAAATAACAAAATTCAATTCTTTCCATTTATGTATTATGGCTTTATTAGTAAGAACAAACGTTCCCATTAATTATGAAATACAACGTCGTTCAAGTGCTGCCTCGGCTGGCTTCGCAGTAGCGCATTCTATCACCCCAATTTTCCAAGACATTGTTGATCGTTTTGGGTTGCAGCTCACGAATTGCTTGGATGATATTGGCCTTAAGTGCTTGAAAAAAAAGTCCAAAGGGGTCAAATCGCAGCTCCAAGGCGGGCAATTGACATCACCAAAACGGCTAATAACACGATTTAGGAGTTTGGTGCGAAAAAGATCGATTGTGGTATGGACTGTGTGGCATGGCGCGCCATCCTGCATAAACCAAAGGTCGTTCAAATCCATGTCTTTAATTTAAGTGAATAAAAAGTTAGTTAACATGGCTTTGTTAACTAGTAAGTAACGAGAAACAATCGAATAGTGCACACCCAATTTTTTTTTATTCAATTTTTCTTATAATTATCTTACGCTAGACAAAAATGCTTAAAACTACCTTAATTATCCTTACAAATTTAAATATTTTACTGGCCCTAAGCGGACACTCTAAAACAAACAGTACAACTTAAACCTACATATGTCTTTGGACAACTATATGTAAACTTATCATATCTTAAGCTAAGAAAATGTTGTTTTATTCCAAAAAAACTTAGCGCTTGCCCGAACATGCTTGCCTAAAAAATTAACAAAGTTGAAAAAATAGTGCACACCCATTTAGTCTAGCAAATGTTGCTCATGTCGTACGATCAGAATTTTCCGAACGATCGTTCTAGGGTTCTTTCGCTTACTAAAAAAGGTTCAAAGGCACAGTTGGCGTTTTTGGCTGTCTTCGCTACGTTGTGGCCCAGTTTAATTTCGTAAACGTTTTTGGTTAACATCTATGTTCTGCTTGATTATACTGTCTTCTCACTTTCACGTAGAAAACTGAAGCGATGCTGTTGAACGCGGAGAAATACTTTTTCGGCAAAAATCGACAAGGTTGTGCCCGCTTCACAGCGGTTTTTGATATAAAAATAGCATCCAATTTCATATCAATCGACATACCATATGCACAACTCACCACAATAACTCATACAACTCTATGTACTACAACTTTATATACTATGTATAATATCATAACGACCTATTTTTCCTTTTCCAAATTGGCAACCAACTATATAAGCAGATTAAAGTAAAGCCTCACGCAATTATATTTCTAATACGTAGTAATTGGAGTTTATTTTGCTTTCTTAAGTTCTTTTTCATGCAATAAAAGTTTCAATATGGGACTACGTTTCCCTTGATCAATTTAAGCTACCATAAGACGCACTGAAACAAGTACCAATAACTGCAAGTAAACTGTGATGAGCTTTCACACAAATAGCAAAAAAGCTACGTAATAGCTGACGATGACAACATAGTCCCGAATTGATTTCATTTTATACAATGACTCAGAGCTATGAATACTTAAAATGAAGTTTGTGCTTTGATTTTGATTTTCACCATGCTTTTGTGAGCGGTGAGAATTAAAAATTGTTGATAACGATACCTTACTAAAAAACTTGTTGATAAAGATAAAAATTCAGGGTTACGGGCGAAGAATGCTTCAACAAAACAAATAAACATCATTCGTTATGTACGTCTCGTATGTTTATATGTTGTGTGAGGTGGAAAATAGTTTATGTAGATTAAACCTGTCAAACCAATATTGCTTCGATCCAATCATGTGCCTTAGAAAGAGAAATGAAAAAAACTGCCAATTCTGAAAAATCTAGCCAACTGTAAGAACAGCTAAAACGGCTATTTAGCAAATTATTTTGTATGAAGAATTAACAGAAGTTCGTAAACTTTAATTCGGTCAATGCTAGAATGGGCTAGCAGTCAACACTAGACAAAGTTTTGTTTTATTATGCTAAAAATGAAAACCTATTAAACTAACGCGGGTCTGCTTCCAGCTTGTGAAATATTTATTTCCCATTGGATGTATCTCCATTTAATGTTTAAGGGAGTTACACATAAATACTTGTATTGTATTTATATACTGTATTGTATACTTGTATTGTATTTATGTACCCCTTAACAGCTTCTGCAAAGAAACCAGACGCCTGTCTGGCTGTAGAATACAAAATGGAAAGTTAAACTGTATGAGAAGTTCACAATTTATGGGCTAAATGCTTTCCACACAACTTTGTTGACAGCATCAATTTATGGATTCGCACGTTGTTTTACTTTGTTCTTTGTCTCTACGTGCTATTTTGCTTTCACTCGTTTTTTCTGCTGAATATTATTATCCATACTAGGATAGAGCTTTTAAGTAGAAAAGGGAATATATTGTATGATAGCGCAGGTTCTTGTATAGCTAAAAGGAATCAAAGACTACAATATAAAGCCAGTTGTCTGATTTAAAGTAGGAATTATATTGCCATCGTTCTGGTTGAAGGTATGATTACGAGTATTTATACATGAGCTCAAAATTCATTGAGGACTGAGTTAAGACTATTCAAGGAAAACTGGGTACATCTATGTCATATAACGGGGCACAGAACAATCAGGGGCGACGAAGTAGACATACAAGCTAGAAGAGCTCCTCCGAAACATACTTACATGCCGAATCATTCTGCGGTATTCCCAATTCTAGACTTAACAAGCTGCTTCAGTTTGACATACTACTGAAACAGAGTTCAAGGTCGCTGCCAATTAAAGAAAACAATACGACACTTGGACAAGCTAACTTATAATATCTTAAACCTCAATAGAGACGATATCAGAAGTACTGTCTACTACCATTCAGAATACTGCGATCTGAGTTATCTTCAAAATAAACCTTCTTTCGAAAAAATTGTAGTGCTCATACAACGAGTATGTAAATGTGCTGCCCCACATTTTCCTCTGAGAAACTATGACTCCTGAACCTCCCTCATTACTGTCAAACGTCAACTTCACTAGGAGGATTGAGAAGTCTCATCTAATGGGCCTTAGGCATGAGAGATCTTTTTAGGTTATAGTGTTTTCTCCTTGTTTTAACCATCTTATTGGAAAAAAAAAAAAATAATAATATAAAATATAATAAAAATAAAAAAATTATATAATAATACATATACATATTTATTTTATGTTTCTTCTTTTTGTTCTACTCTTATTCCTAATTCTGATAAAAAGAAAAAATATTATGTCACTGATCCATCGTGTTTTGGTCTGATGATTTTGAAATATCTCGTTGAAAACTTGAAGACTTTTTATCTATGTATGTTACTAGCTTCTTTACTACGTTACTTCAGTGGATCCATTTTTTTTTTATTATTTATATCACACTTTTTTATTATCACTTTGCTTTGCGATTCAAGCTTAAGATTGTTGAATTAATCCCTTTCTCACAGTTATTTTAATTGTTCAACTGATTGTCAATTCATCCTCAATCATTGCATTTTAGTGCACTATGCACTACTAGGACATTAGCTTGATTTCTTGATAAATTTACCTCAGACCCTAAGCGTTTGGTTTTGTTGATGTTAAGAAACATTCGCCTGTGTTTATTATAGTGGGTAAACCCTCTATAAAGTAATGGATAAGTAACAAATTTAGATTAAAATATCCACGGCAATAGAACGAAAAAAAAATGTATAAGCTTTATGTTTAGGTCTATAGAACAGATCTCACAGCCTTTCTTCATCACAGATTAAATATGGTTGCCAAATTTCTTGATGTCATACTATGGTGGACAAAAGTATTTTGACTAAGCTTCGTGGATCCTAATATCGCTTATCATTACTTCATGCGTTTCTTTTCTGTGCAATTCGGCATGTGAGATTATGCTTACTTGGCTGGACAAAAGTGTTTTAACATTGCTTTCATTTTCATTTCTTTGTTTCGCGTGCGGTACAAACAACGTTTTGTAATTATTATTTTTGCTTATAACCTTTGCTTTGCTTTGTTAGTTTGTATTTTTATTTGAATTTTGGGCTCCGGTTTCTTAAAATAATATGTAAAATACGTGAATTAAGCCAAGATTTATGAAGTGAGATGGTTATGAAGTATAATGCAGGTATCTTGGTAGCATACCTCAGCATTACGCATTGGAGTGCAAGTGTACTTGCGCGAAAAATATCCTATAACCCCTGTCTGATGGATATGCCTTCTGACGCAATAACACCTGCCATCCTACTGCGCTGTAATTTCATAGTCATATTTCCATGGCGGCAGGACTGGCTTTGGTCAGACACTGAACCTCGAATGCACTGTCTTCGCATTTTCACAGATAGCTCCAGGACTGGGCAGTAGTCCGGCGCTGGAGTTTTCTATGAGCGCGAAAACATTCGATTGCACTTCTCGTTAGGAAAATATGCGTCTGTCTTTCAATTAGAGATTTACGCAATCCTAATGACCACGCACTATGTTGTGAAGCACAGGTGGAAGGGAAAAAGCATATGCGTCTGCAGTGACAGCCAAGCTGCACTCAAAGCTGTGTTCAACCCTCTGTCCAACTCCAAATTAGTGCATGAACTCAAGACCCTTTTGAACAAAGTGGGAAGACTAAATTCACTTAAGCTTGTATGGGTTCCAGGTCACTGGGATCCCAGGAAACTAGATCTTCGATGAACTCGCTAGAAGGGGTTCAGAGGAAAGTTTTTCAAGACCTGAACCCGCCTAGGATCTACCTGCTTCAAATCTGACATCAACGGCTGGGTTTTTATTGCACACAGTCGTAGATGGAGGGAATATCCAGGATGCAGGATGACTAAGCGCGTACGCCCTGATGTCTGCAAGAAGTCCGCAACATTTTTCTTATCCTTATGAAGAAATGATTGCAGAAGGCTTACGGGCTATTACACTTTTGCCAAGCATCTCTACGTATTTAGCATCAGTGAGACGCCTGCCCGTGCTGAATGTTACAAGGAGGATGACACAGCGGAAATTCTCCCTGCCACTGTCCCTCATTCGCTCGCGCACGGTGGCGCATCCTTGGGGCCGACGTGGTGTGCGCCGAATCTTTAAGCTCTACATCATTGAAGCCCCTCCTCACTTTTCTCCGGACAACGGGGAAAATACAATAAAAACAAGGTGTCTGCCTGGTAGTAAGTACAATGGATCAGTATTTGTGTCTGAGTGCTCAAACAGATAGTAGAAGCCTCCAACAAAAGAAAAAAAAAAAAAACCTCAGCAAATTATACAGTGTCAAACTATTTATTACCAAATTAATAAATATAAAATATAAAAAAAATGAAATCAACAAATAATCTGGCTAGATCAGGAAGGCCACGCAAAACAACTCCCAGAGAAGACCGCATACATTTGGGCAAAGTTAAGGAAGATGTGTTGATTACTTTTAAGGCTGTATCAATTTCGATGAATGAGGAATATAAAATATCTGTCATCAGAAAAACCGTTGAAAGACGTCTGAAAGAGGCAAATTTTGCAACCTATGTAGCCCGGCAATATATCACCAAAAAATAAGCTTTGTAGGCAAGCCTCAATCGTTTTGGGAAAAAATAAAATAGACTGATGAAAGTTCATTTGAATATCATGGATCAAAAAAGAAAATTGTTCTGCAGGTTACCAAAGAACTTCGAAAAGAAGTGCCGCCTGTATGTGAACGATCCCATGGTGGAGGATCAGTTATGTTTTATGGATGCATGTGCTTCAATGGCTTAGGCGATTTGGTACCAATCGATGGGACCATGAATTCAAGCAAATATTGTACCGTCCTGAGTGACCACGCATTTACTTCCGGTGACAGACTAATAGGGCCGTCTTTTATTTGCAACAGGACAATGCCCTCTGCCATAAAGCCCGAATAATCACCAATTTCTCAAGAGACATAGAGTAAAATATTTCGGATTGGCCACCCCAGAGCCCTGATTTGAATGTATTCGAGAATCTGTGGGCTTATATAAAAAGAAAAAGAAGCTCGTGCTTAACTAGAACGCGCGACGAGACAACTGTTGAGGTCGAAGGTCTCTGAAACAATTTTTCTCTAGATACCATGCAAAATTGGGTACGATGGATGCCTGGACGCTTGCAAAAGGTCATCGACGTTAAAGGAGGATATATTTTTCATAAATTTTTGTTATTTTGCCTTATATAATAATCGTAATAATAGTTTTGTCCACCAATATTTTACAAAAGAATATTTTTTTTGCGTTAACAGTGAACTTGAACTTCTTATAAGCTTAATGTATGTTTGTATTCTGAAATTAGCTTCGATTTTTTTCATTCAATCAAACCGAAACAAAATGATTTTATTTGTGTCAAAATACTATTGTCCACCATTGTACATTTGCCTTTATTTGCAAATGCTAGCTTATCTTTTACACCGCCTTATATCGTGTAACAATGCTACAACGACTTTTATAGTTTAATCACATTAATCCATCTAACCGAGTAGAGGGAATGGTTTGACCACAATTAAGCTTTTTGTAATCATATTACTTTGTAAATAATGGTTGTGGTAATGCAGTACGAAATCTGACAATTTAACATATGCTTATACAAACCAGAGCCTTTTCACTTCTTAAAAAAAAAAACGCTTGAGATTAACAAGTGCATAAAAGCCTATTAAGATTAATTTAATTTTGATTGACAGCGATTAAAAACGCATACAGCTAAGATGAGACTCATTGTCCTCCTCCTTTCAGTTCCACTAGAACAGACAATGACACTATAATACTCAGAGTGTACTCTCTATGATACATAAGTGAGTTGTAAATGATTTAGATACAGAAAAATTGAGCCGTTTATTTTATTATCTTTTTTCATAGCCTATTAAGTGATAGCTTACAGAGAGAGTGACTATAATTGTGTTTGGTTTACTCTTAGGCGTGAGATTGGCGCACACATCATGACTAGTGATAATTTGCCACGCGACCTTTTTTATGCTAGAGTGAAAATGTTGAAAAATATCACAGGACATTCAGTTGCAGTGTTAAGCTATAGCTACATTTGTTTTTTAAATACTAACTACTGCTAACTCGACACTAATATTGTTATTTAAAATTACGTGTGGGTCGATGAAATCTGTGGCAGTCATAATGAATAATACTTAGGAAAAGTCATAAAATTTATATGGATGAGCAGGGCAAGAGGTTTTTTATAAATGCACACCAAGTCTTACATATGCATGTGAGAATATTTGCGTCTGGTATATTTATGGCTTAAATAATTGATTTTTGGGACGAATATATTAATTACTAAATTTTATCTACGAGTTAATTTTCTGATGTTATAATTGGTTAACATTCAAACTCCATCATGAGGTCATCATACCCGTCACTGTTCTGCGCTTTTAAAAAATGTAGAGTTATTAAGTACTGGGCTTAGTGTGGCAAATATTCAGTATATTGGGCATATGCCTGGAATACTTCATAAAACATTTACGTAGCTTTATATAGGTATGTAGGCTTCTCTCTCAAGCGATATGGCTCCACCAAATACACTCCATGAGCTTCTAATGGTTGTTTAGCCAAGCCGCAGCCGCTCCAAATTTATTTCGCTCTAGATTATTGTAATGAATATATTGCTTGAATATATCTTTTTTGCCGCTTAGAAGCTATTCGTTCGTGAAGAAAAACAATCATCTATCGAAACTCTTTCCTTGCTGTTGCACCATTTCCGAGGCTTTCAAACGTTTGAAAATGTCTGCCTGAATTTAGGCATTCATGCCTCCAATGCCTGTTCAAGACGCGCGTTGACCTACAGATCGAATTCACCGCGTTGGATCTTGTAAGCTTTACCGCAAGTTTCTATTGTACCATTAGGCGCGCTTCAGCCGCAAATCAAAGCAAAATATGCAGCAAATGCCGATTATTTGGCTCGAAGCCGCTATTTACATGCACAAAAAAATGACGTCGGTGAAATGTTCTAAATGCAATTATGAGGAATGTGCGTGATGAGTTGACAGATGCACAAGCTTATCGAATTAAATTTCTGAACTGACATTTCCGACCAGCTGATACCGCTAGCGCCATCTAATGGAAAATGACAGATTTCCATTTGAGTATGAGTGGCGTTAGATCCTATGGTGCAGTTGTCTGGGATTTTTGTTTACATGCTGACTCCAAATTTTAAGAACTTTTGGCAGTAGTGCGCTGTCCACAAAGCCAAACGTTGGTATTATTTTTAAAACTTGCGTTATGGATATCCATCCAGAGTTATCTCTCAATCACTTATGTAGATATGTTAGGTGTGCTTAATTCCTTCTCATAGATCAAATAGATGTAATGTTTATTGATGATTCCGGGCGATGAATTTCGAGAAGCTTTTAAAGACAAGTATAATAAAGAGCCATTAGCGCCAGAAATTAGTAAACTCACTTGTGTTGTCTTCCCTAAACGATGGTTAAAAAAGCATTTTTGTTAGTACTGTAAGAAATTGAAAATTTGAGATAGTTACTTGCTTTCAATTTACAGCATGTCGAATTGACTTCAGAATATTTCATATCATGGAAGGAATTGGAGCGTCTAAGCAAGTAATAAATTAATTTGACCATGAATGTCATCATCAACGCAGACATGAACCGTACAGAGTATTATAATACGTAATATTATATTGTTATTTTTTCTTTATGTCGACTCTTTAGGGGAGAAATTTGTCAGAGAGTAACTCCACTCGCAGATTTATATTAAATCAACATATTGACGAACTTATTTCCCGCTCAATTCATTAATGAGGCAATTGTGGGTTATGCAAAGCCCCTGAATATACAGTGTCTGTGTATTCTAAATTTGGCCTTCAGAATGAATTTTAATCTACTTTCTGTTTTCGAATTATTCGCTTGGCCTTCCGATGAATACTGGGTAATATAATATTAACTACCTTTGCTGATGCATCGAGGGTTACGAAAATATTCACACGCTTTTGTATTTAAATATTACTGCCGATAGACATAAATTAACTTCAGAACGTTTAATTTACATTTCCGTTCCGGTATGAAAAGACGATCTTAGTTTGGAGTGGTTTTATTCGAACATTAATTCTAGAAAGTGATGTTTCGGAATAAGTTTTGTCATCGGTGAAGTGATGTTATGGCGTTTAATTGAACAACAGCAAATGATTCTTATTCATTCTCAATGCATAGCACACGTCCATAGATAAAGCGAGGTCTCCCGTAATAGCAATGCAATCGACAAACTGGCGTCTGATCATTTGCTTGTTAAAAATAAATGCATAAAAATTCATTAAAATGGCTAAAAACAAAATAACAAGAAAAACGAGGAAATTACCGATATTAAAACAAACTTTTGATCTTTCGTGAATTATTACTTTTTAATAATGCTCTTCTTGATATGACGATTATTTGATGTCTCAATTAAATCGTTTCATATGAAATCAAATGTACATGATAGTTGGGCTCTTAACTTAACTAATCAAATTAGTCGTAAACTTAAAATAGTGTAATGTACCAGTTATAGTGCTGAGAGTGCAATTGGGAGTGTTCTATTTTCAATGAACTCAGCACGCAAGTCAGCTTGTTTGTCACATTAAATAATCAACGCTATACATTTTGATGCCCCAATATGTGTCAACACTTCCTTTCAAGTCGCTTTCTATATAGCAAATTTTTGTAAGACTGGCGGTTTTAAGTCGTCCATAGAAAACCTGATTCTTAAATATTATGTACATATGCAGTATTCTACCCCTTTGCCTAAGCTTAAAATAGAAATATTGAAAATGTACGTTTGCTTTCGCTAATCTGCGACTCTCTGAATTAACCGATTGGAACAAGGAAAAAACGGAATCGCCATCATCCTTGCGGCAGAGCTACTTGGCAACGTCTTAACCAGTGACCGGTCCAGTGACCGTTTGATGGCTCTTAAATTGGTGATGCATGGTGAGGTGTGGAACATCGTAAGCGCATAGAAAAAGATGCATTCTGGCTGGATTTCCACAACCTTATCAAAATCATCCCAAAGGAAGAGCTTTTGTTTGTTGGGGGTGATTTAAACGGACATGTCGGGAAGACAAGCGAAGACTATGAAGACTACCACGGAGGGCTGGGATACGGCACCAGGAACTCTTCAGGTGAAGATATCCTAAAGATGTGCAAGTCGTACGGTCTTATAGTGCTAAATACCATGTTCGTCAAACAAAGTCGGCACCTGATCACTTATAGCAGCGGCGGACATGAAACTCAAATAGACTATCATTTAGTATCCAGTTTCATGAAGCCACGAGTTAAAGATTGCAAAGTGATCCTGGGAGACGCGATCGCCCCTCAACACCGTCTCCTCCTGACTGAATTTTTTATGGAGGCGAATAAGAAGTCAAAGCAGCAAACGAAGGTGTCTGAGAGAATCAAGTGGTATAAGCTGGATAAAGGAAAAGGCGAAGCTTTTATTACCAACATGAAAACTACCTCTCTTCCATTATCGATGAGGTCGGTAATGAGGAGTGCAGAGCACAAGACATGTGGGATTCCTGCTCGGAACATCTAAAGGCCCGTGCCAACACGCAAAAGAAACCTGGTGGTGGACAGACGAAGCCAAAGCAGTGATACACGAAAAGAAAATGGCTTTCCAAGCTTGGTCAAAGTGCTCTTCTACTAATAGAGAGGAAAAAGCTCGCCGTGAAAAGGTATATACATAGATATTGCAAAGGTATCGCGAAGAAAAAGTGCGCCGAATTCAAAGCGAAAAGCATGGAAGGCCTCTATCAGGAGTTGGAAGAAATATCGTCTTCCGCGTCTGACAGGAACCAGGCTACCCAAGAGCTTCGACAAAGCAATTTGAACAAAGGAGCAAATATCTTTAAGATAGCCGCTCAGAGAAGAAGAAATGCTCAGGAGATTCGTTTCCCAAAGTTTATTAACAATGCTGAAGGCCAACTCCTTGTGGAAGACGAAAAAATTCTCCACAGATGGCGACAGTATTGCGAGGAACTTCTAAACGAACAGTTTCCCCGAGTGTACTTTCCAAGAGCCGCCCCGAATCATGCCGAAATACCCGACATCACAGTCGAAGAAGTTCGGTACGCGGTTAAAAACTCCAAGAAAAGAAAAGCTGTTGGGCCGGACGGGATACCCTCTGAGTTCTGGAAAAAGATGGGAGACATCGGGTCTAGATGGCTCATGGTTCTTATCTCCAAACTTATGAGAGGCGACACTATGCCTAATCAATGGAGGGAAAGCTATCTTCTTCCTTTGCACAAAGGAAAGGGTGATACGCGAAATTGTGATAACTACCGTTCTGTCAAGCTGATGTCGCACACCATGAAGATCGTTGAACGGGTAGCCGACCGCGGAAAATAATACGACTATCTGATGACCAGTGCGGGTTTGTCTCGGGTAAATCAACAACAGATGCAATCCAAAGTATAAGGGTCATGATGGAAAAGCATAGTGATTCTTCAAAGGATTTGCATATGGTGTTGGTTGATTTCGAGAAGGCCTTTGACCGGCAACCAAGAGATCTTTTATGGGTAGCGCTAAGACAAAAAGGAGTTCCAGAAACCTACGTGCGAGTGATCATGGACATGTACAAGAGAGCAACGACAAGAGTAAGATGCACCGCAGGAGTCACCGAAGAGTTCGCAATCAAAGTCGGTGTACACCAAGGGAGCGTCCCCAGCCCACTGCTCTTTATAGCAGTCCTTGATTGCTTGCTTGAAGGAAAAGTGACGGACCCCAATGTGCACCAGCTATTCTTTGCTGACGATGGAGTCATTATAAGTGATAATCAGGCGTCCCTACAACGAGCACTTGATGTGTGGGTGGACATTTTTGAGGGACACGGGTATCGTATTAGTTCAAAGAAGACAGAGTATCTGTGCTGCCCGTTCTCTGACCCTCATCAGCCTATTCCAGACATTTGCTTGAATGGAAGAGTGCTTCCCAAGTGTGAAAAGTTTAAATATCTGGGATCTATGGTTAATAAAGAAGCAACTTGTGATGACGACATCAACCATCGCCTAAGCGTAGGGTGGATGAAGTGGCGGGAAGTGGTGGATGAAGTCCGCCACCTTCTGTGATCGAGAAATGCCCCCTAAGCTCAAAGGAAGGCTCTACACTTCAGTTGTACGTCCGGCGCTCACATACGGTTCACAACGCACAAAAGTATGAGAGCAAATTAACGGCAGCTGAGATGAAGATGACAGCGGGAGTAACAAAGCGTGACAGAATTATAAGTTCAAAGATCCGAGGAAGCCTCCACGTAAAAGAAACCATCACAAGAAAGATAGAGCGCGACCGACTCAGTTGGTATTGCCATGTTCAAAGGAGAGATCCTTTGAACCCCGTCCAAAAGGCGATATCAATCAACGTTCCAATTTCAACACGCAAAAAAGGCAGGCCGAAAAACAATTGGTGCAAACAAATGCAAAAACACCAGCATTTGATTGGCCTCATCGATGAAGTAATCCCAAACCGGGAAGCCTGCCGCTACTTTCTGAGTGCAAACCGGCGGACCCCACAAGCGGACCAGTAGGAATGGAGTTAAGTGGGAAGGTTATGGTCCTACACTTCTGACCATAACGACGCCGGAAAAAAGGAAAAGAAGAAGAAGAAGTTTCTCTCTCTTTTTATATAAATGATGAATGTGTTCGATTTAGTTAGAAGGTCCCATCAAAATTATATTTAACTTATATATCGCATCCAGACAGTATTCCGTAAACCATAGACTAAGCATTTTGGGATTTTTATTGTTTTTCTCACGTGTCCCATCCAAATATCTTAAATAGCTTTCAAGTAAATACATATATGTTTCATTTATTTTGCAGAGAAAAATTGTTGTGCGGTAATACTTGCAGTCACAGATAAAAATGCCAGCGGAAGCAAAACCAATACCCTCCGCTGGATCGGAGACTGAGACACCGGCAAAAAAAAAATCAGTAGTAACCTCGTCGAAAGCGGCTTTAGCTCGTGTAACTTTATTAGATGGCTCAATCCTAGACGTTACAATTGACGTAAGTTTTTGTGTCTTTTATTATATCAGAAAATATTAAACAAAATTTGTTAAACCAGCGTAAGGCCAAAGGACGGGATTTACTTAATTCGATATGTGCCGGACTGAACATATTAGAAAAAGATTATTTCGGATTATTATATCAAATTCCTGCCGATAATCGCGTTTGGTTGGACTTGGACAAGCCTGTAGGAAAATTTTTCCACACCGATCCATGGGTTTTGCAATTCGCTGTTAAGTTCTATCCACCGGAACCAGCTCAATTGCAGGAAGACATAACTAGGTACCAACTATGTTTACAAGTAAGTTGTTGTGTGTTGTTAGCGATCTGATATGACATGACATGTTGAAATTTATTTAAAGGTTCGCAATGATATTTTGGAGGGTCGCTTACCATGTACATTCATTACTCATGCACTTTTAGGATCTTATCTCGTTCAATCTGAGCTCGGAGATTATGATCCGAAAGAAATGCCTGACAGACGTTATTTGAAGGATTTTAAAATAGCGCCTAATCAAAATGCAGAACTTGAACAGAAGGTGATGGACCTACACAAGACACACAAGTAACTTTAATTTAACAGTAAATGTTCGTGCTAGTATTGTAACATTTTGTTTTATTCTATTGTAGGGGTCAATCACCAGCTGAGGCAGAATTGCATTACTTAGAAAATGCAAAGAAACTAGCTATGTATGGTGTTGATCTTCATCCGGCCAAGGACTCAGAAGGTGTCGACATTATGCTTGGTGTATGTGCTTCAGGCCTACTTGTTTACCGTGATAAGTGAGTGCTTACCACAACGGATAATATTTACATCAACTTTGAAAAATGTATATTCTGCTTCTAGACTGCGCATCAATCGTTTTGCTTGGCCGAAGATTTTGAAAATCTCCTACAAACGTCATCACTTTTATATCAAAATCCGTCCAGGTGATTTCGAGCAGTACGAATCAACGATTGGTTTCAAATTGGCAAATCACCGTGCTGCTAAGAAATTATGGAAGTCCTGTGTAGAACATCATACATTCTTCCGACTAATGACCCCGGAGCCACCATCGAAATCAACCTTGTTCCCGAGGTTTGGATCTACATTCCGTTACTCTGGTCGAACATTGTACGAAACAAGGAAAAATCCAGTGGAACGGCCAGCGTTTAAATTCGATAGAAGCTTGTCTGGTCGCGGCCTTACCAGCAGGAGTATGGATGGTATGTCTAATCATAATACATTTTTCTTCAGTCTATCATATAATAATGATTTTCTTGTTTTATATTTTTATTAGCCCTTGCGCTCGCCGAGAAGGAGCGTGAGAAAGACGCTCAAAAGCGTCATACAATGGGTCATCCACCAGATCACATTCCAGATTTGGATTCACCACGCAGCCGCAGTCCACTGAAGAAGGATAAAAAAGAAAAGGTTTGTTGTATTTAGACTCACCTTTTTTTCTACCATATATCATTTTAACGTAATAAAACCCACAGAGTTTCATTTTTTGTAACATTGAATTAAAATGAAATTGTTTCTCTGTAATTTTGTGAATACTAATTATAACTAACATATATTGTATTTTTCCTGTTTTGTATTGCAAACCTTACATAAAAAAATCATTCACTCAATTCACACCTCATGCATACAACACATCAACACACTCCACAACACTTTGGTTATCACTCACTCTATATAATTGATCTTGGTGTATTCTATTAAAAAAAAAACAAACACAAATTTATTTGTGAATGTGATACACAAAAAAAAAAATACTAACTACCATAAAATGTTAAAAATATTATGACGACAACAACTATGAAACGACAACAGTTGAAGCGTGAATCGAGCACTGGTACAGCTTCGGCCTCATCGCAGAGTTCTATAGAAGGCGATTACGAGACCGGTGCAGATTATATAGTTGACGAGCAGGTTATTAAGAATAACAACAAATAATTGTGATATTTTTATTTATTTTATTTTAATATCTTCTCTTCCAATTATTTTCTCATATTTCTTTTATTATTTTTTTTTTCATTTGTCTTATGTTCCTAATTAACTTACTTTGCTCGCTTACGAAACAGAGATCTAAACTCTAATGATGAAACACATGTGTTAGCTTTCTATTCGGCTTATTTTAGCATTTTTTTTATGAACACGATCTCATAAAAGCAAAGCACTCCTCTTCTTGCAGGCGCGCAGTAAACCTAAACTTTCAGCATCGAATGTTTATTTACGCCTATTTGTCAGAACTGAAAATTTATTATGATTAGATTATCTTAGTATATCTGAATGTGATGTATGATCGTTTTTCTACACCTTTATTTTACATTATAGATGTATTATAAAAAGAACAAAGTACAAATCCCTCTGTTTTGTTGTTAAAACTTCATTGTTTGAAAGCATATTGCCTTAAATGATGCATAGTTAAAAGCTTAAGAATGTAAGATTGAGTTAGATTTTCATATTCATGAGGTACATCAGTTTGAAGAAAACTCTGTACTTAGTTAGGGTTAATGTGTCTGACCACAACATTTTTTAGATCGCTTGGATAAAGTAGCATTTCTTAGCTAATGAGCATCGAAAGTTTCGCATTTTACCTAGTCCTGCCATAAGTTCTGTTACAAATATAAAACGCTATAAAAACAAAAAAGCACAAGACATATTGTATTCAAAATTATTTCATTTATTAGAACACAGTATTGGTTATTAAAAAAAAGTTGAGTTCATTCGAAATGACAGCCTTTTGTTTTAATAAAAGCTTTTAAAATGTGTGGCCATTGGGCTATAGCGGCACGTACGGTTTCCATGGAAATCGTGGACGCTGCTCTGGTTAATGTTGTTTTAAGGCTTTCCAAATTTCTGTGAGGAGTCTTTCAGGCCATGTTCTCCAATTCTGACCACAAACCATAATCCAGTGGATTAAGATCTGGACTCCCCGACGGCCAATCTTCTGCTGCTATAAAGACAGGAATATTGACTCTTAGCCACTCCTGCGTGGTTTTGGCTTTATGCGCTTGAGCACATTGAAAAGGGTATTGGTCAAACCCTTCACAACACCCATCTTCTTGGTAAACCTTTGCACCAGTTTGTACACCTTTTCCACAGACATGGAGGGATGTGACAACATGGTGAAAGACCCCCCACCAAACCATTACGGAAACAGGAAGATGGCCACGTTGAATCCTTGGAATATTTTTTTTCGCTTCCTTGGATGAAGTGGCATAAATCTTGTCATTTTGTTTGTTGAAAACTTCTTCCACGGTAAATATTTTCTCGTCCGTAAACAGAATGTTTTCATGGCCATTATCGCGTGCCACTGCAAAAGACGCTTGCATCTTTCCAGTCTAATTTTTTTAAATTGAGGAGTTAGAAGATGACCCGTAGACCGAAGATAGGCTTTCATATACAGATCATCCCGAATCAGCCTAGACATGGGTCTAGTTGATATATCCAATTGGACATGATCTTCTGCTTCCTAAGGCGATTTCTCCAAAGTCGTTCACGTACTGCCTTTACTACCGCACTCGTACGGACGACGCGCGGGCGACCACTTCTTGGCCCGTCCTCTACTCCAGATAATTCGCCGAAGCGAGCAATAGCCCGATAAACGAATATTCTTGATATTCCGAGTGGTTTTAGCATCTCGAAAATTTGGCCAGCACTCTTTCCGCACTTATGCAACGCTATTAAAGCAACTCGATTCTCTTTTACGCTCCACTCCACGTTAATAGTTCGCAAATTGAAACCAAAAAACTGACTAGTATTCTTCACTGATCAGGGCATCGGTTCTGAAAAAAAGTTAACGGTTCTATTCCCGGAAAAAGTTTTGAACAATAAGCGCTGGAAATGGTGTAACAGAACTTATGGCAGGACTAGGTAATATAGGAACCTTTCAACCAAAATTTAAGACCACTTTCTTGAGAATTTTATTTTTAAATCAGTCTTGGCTACTTCTTTTGTCCTTTAATTAATTGGGTGAAAAAATAGTATACGCTTCTTTGTTGCAGAAAGACGATATACAATAGTAAAAAGGCCAATTTTTAATAATATGTAGTGCATTTCTATTTAAAAGTAAGCGTGTCTCTTTAAAAGAAATTAGATTCTATCCAAGTTTGTTGATCTTACTTTTTTCTTATAATATTTGACGATAATTTAGTTGGCGTATTCATAAATAGTAGTACAGATTAGTATAAAGAATATCCAGATTTTAGGAAAAAGTGAAATTAAAAGGAAAGATCCAATTTTTTCATCGTAATCTTAACAATCGCATCTGTCCCATTCGGTATCGATTACCGGTAACATTCGTTCTAAATTAAGATTTTGATACGAGCTATGTCTATCATACAAAATTGTAATATTGTTTTGAAGGTTTCCAGTGCAATGTACTTAATATGCCTTTCCGATATTTGCAATAATTATAAATACATTCTATTTGTTTGTATCTTAGTTCTGTTTCATGTCTGGCAAACTCTTGCTTGAAGGGGCAGCATAGGGGCAACTATTATTATCACTGACTGAGCAACATAACTTTCGCATAATATCATTTATTTCGGCTGTGCCACTTTATTCCAATGCCTAATGAGAATGTTTACAAATATAAAAATTCAAAAAAAAAACTAAACTATTATTTAGTGATATTACGTTGATTTCCCTAAGAACAATGTGGTGCCTTATTGCGAGGTTTTACGAAGAGCTTTAAAAAAACTTCTTGCTTTGCGTACAAATATCACATGTTTTCATCAAATCTTATTTTACAGGGTGGTCCAAAATAATATCCCCAGTTACAAAAGCGCTTAAAATGAAGACTGTTGAAGATAGAGAAATGAAACAAACGGCAAAATATTGCAAAAAGTACGCCATTTATTCGATTATATCAGTTTTGGACAAAACTCCATACAGATAGTCGCCATTTTGACGCTCAATCTTTTTTTTCAAGATAATCAATTACTTTTTTGTAATTTTGTAAACGGTGTGTTGCGCGAAATCAGTCCATTCTGGAACTTTGTTTCAACAGATTCAAAACATCCGCAGAAATATGCGAGATGGTGATCTTGTTGAAATCATGTGTGTGATAATCGGACGTGTTTTCTTCTCAGTTCGAGGAAAAAAAAAATTATTCAATATCATTACATAGCGCTCACTGTTAACCGTAGCGTTCGATCCCTGTTCTTCAAAAAAGTACGGACCGATTATCATCGCCGACACTGCGCACCAAATAGTAACACGAGGGAAATGTAACGGCCTAGCATGCGTCACCTGAGGGTTTTCGGTGGCATAATATCGCATGTTTTGTTTATTTACCTGGCCGTGTAAGTCGAAGTGAACCTCGTCGCTAAACAACACGTTATCCAAATCCACGTCTTCTTCTTCGATTATGTCTAAAAATTTGTTGCAAAAACTCAACCTATCTGGCTTTGATAACGGTTTTTTGTAGAGGGTTCAAAAACAAGCATTTTTTACTTTGAAATGGGGGGGGGGGGGGGGGGGGGAGGGGGTTATCTCGTTCCGTTTAGGAGGTAGCGGCAATTTTAGAGAAAAATGTACTTAAAATGAAAAAAATAATAATAAAAAACAACGGCAACACCTACAATAAAGTACTCTAACGGTTTTGAAAGCCAGAAACTTAATATTAAATTTAAGTTAAATTATTTGTATAAATAGTTTTTGAAAAATTCGCATGCAAACTCAAAAATTTGATTAAAAAATTAAAAAAAAAAAGGTTTAGACCTTTTTTCTTTTAAATGATGAATAGAAGCGCTAAATTGGCTTTTTGTGGTCAATGCTCATATCAATTCTGAATCGAACACAAAAAACCGAATGGTTTTACGTCTTCTAATTTTTGAGAAAATCGAAAATAACTAAAAGTACTTTTTTTATGGGATTTTTTGTTTTTGTTTTGAATGCTTGTTTTTGACCCCTCTAGAAAAAACCGTTATCAATTTTTGGCGCCAAAGTTATCGTACTCTCCCCCCATTTCAGGATACTTCTATGGTCGGGAGGATTTTCATGACGCTTTAATGCGAACTTCTTCTTAAAAGCACGTTGCGTAGTTATCACACTTTCACCATTAGTCAAAAAGCACACTACCACAAAAGAACGTTATTGCCTCGTCCGCAACATCTTAACTACTAACTACATAAGTATTTATATGTTGAATGGCGTACTTTTTGACACTAGAGAGGGCTGAAATCGTCGCCTAAAGTGTACGGTTTTGTGGCGCATTTGAAACAGGGGATATTATTTTGGCCCACGCTGTATTTGAAGAGAGTTGTGCTAAGTACAATTTCCGATTGTTTACAAATGTGATCTAACCATAACGGCCTACAGATGTAACAAAAAAACAAAATATTTGAATAAGCGAGCAACTTTTTATTAATCTTTCTAATTTTCTTATCGTATAATACCCACCTTTTGTATATACTTTTTGGCCCGCTTCAATTAAACATAGATGTTTTTCAATTGGATACAAACTTTCCATTATTTAAGTTTTTTGTTTCGCTGTGATTTGTGTGAATAAAAAACATATTTACTAATTGGCAGATTAATTATAACAAAAATACACATATGATATCCACGAGCAATACCTATTTGTTTGTCAAATGTCTTTCAAATCAAGAAATTAATTTAAACAGCACTCACTCAAATCCAGTCGTGTATCCATCCTATCTAACTAAATTTTATTTTATGTAGCATGTGTGCTTTTTTCAACAATATATATATTTTTTTAATTTTTATGTTGTAATTTTGGAACGCATGTGGAACTTAAGATCTTATATTTTGTTTTCCTATTTTAATAGGTCCCTGTGGGAGACTCCGAAAAGGACAGAAAGGATAAGAAAGCTAAGGAGGAAAAGGACAAGAAGGGCGAAAAGATTCCCGCAGAGGCTGTGAACGGTATGGAGAAAACAGAAAAATAAATGTTACCTATTTACAATTTACTTATTTTATTTTCTTCAGGCACTGAGGACTTGAATGATTCAAACCGGTCGGATAAATCAGGAAAAGGGCGAGTAAGTATAGATGCGTTGTAGTCGCTTTCCTAACGTAGTTGTAAATTGTTTTTAAATATAAGTCGCGTTTAATACTTAATTCCACGGCATCATGGAATATTTCATGAATATTCAGCGTCTATCGGAATTGGATGCGAAGTGTTGAAGATATAACACAGATAGTGTACAATTGATTGGCAGATTTAATTTTATGTTGGTTTTAATCCCAAATTCACGTATTTAAAAATCATTTGAATTATAATTTATTTTCTCTCTTTTTCGTTGTTTTTATTCCTAATTATTATTTTTTGGTTTTTTTTTTATTTTCATTTTCCAAATTACCCAGGGTAGCGGTTTCTTCTCTTCGGGTCGTAAATCTCCGAAAGATAAATCTTCTAAGGAAAAAGAACAGAAAGAAAAATCACCTTCTCCGACTAAAGAACCCAGAGAGAAAGACGGCAAAGCTGGTAAAGAAAAAATTGCAGTTGGCGTAACGGTTTCGCCATTGGACAGTGGTACCAACAAAGACAAGGATGTTTCAGGGTACACACGTCAATACGAATATTCCGAAGACGATGCTGGCACTAGCCCAACGCGTAAGTCGTATGTTCCTGGTGGCTTCCGTTATGATCAAGATCCTAATTCAAATAAGGGTCAAAATGGTAGTGGACAGCTTTCGCCTGGAACACAACAAAAGAAGGTCGGGTTGGCCTTCAATTATGCTCCAGGAAATGAAGATCAACTGAAGGAACATGCACAGAAATTGAAAAAAGGCGAACTGTCCCCTAGAACTCAAGACAAACTGAACAGAGGCCAATTGTCGCCCAAGACAAGAGAGAAATTGTTGAAGGAAGGAAATTTATCGCCGAAAACAAGAGCAAAGTTAATGGCAGCAGGAGCGGAAAACGTTGCGCCATTAACAGATGCCCAGGGTAGATCTTACTCACCCAACCAAGGTAGACCTGGTTATACTTCTGGAGCTCCAGGATCATATAAACCGCTTATTGATCCATCTGCCGAATTCTTAGAAGCTGAACGATACAGGAAGGAACCTGGTTATGTTGGTAGGGGTGATGATGCGAGATCCCCACAAGGTGCCGGCGGCATTAAATCTGGTGTGACGGTCCCAGTGGGACTTGCGTCCAAGCCAAAGAAAAAACGTGTTAAGATCATGGTAATCACGTCCAAATTCGATCCAGCAACTAAGAGAATCGATGCTGAAAATGGCCAAATAGAACACTCTACGGGCATTTTGGACCCAGAAACTGGTCGCATTGAAAGCAAATATGGATTGATTGATCCAAAAAAAGGAACCCTGGAAGCACTTAACACAAAGACCGGCAAAAAAGATGTCTACCAAGGGGAAGTTGATCCAAAAACAGGTAATTTACATCTTACCTCTGGAGTTGCGGATCCAAAAACTGGCCGAGTGGACGATTCATTGGGACAGATTATCAGTGTGGCTCCTCAAGAGAATCCAATTGTTGAACTTACTGTCATAACCAGTCGTATTGACCCAGTAACAAAAAAAGTAGATACTGTTAACGGTGAAGTGGAACGCTCTTTAGGCGTTTTGAATCCCGAAACTGGCGTGTTAGATACAAAGTATGGTGAAATTAATCAAAAAACTGGTGAGCTTAAAATAGTCGACCCGAAGACGAAAAAGGTAGTCACTTCAAAGAATGTATCTGTCGATCCAGCTACCGGTCAAATTACGCTTGTAGGTGTTGTAGATCCAAAGACTGGAAAGTCTGACCCGAACGTTGGTCGTTTAATAGAAGTCGGTCGTCAAATCGACCCAATAGTTGAGGTCACCTCTCTTGCTGGCAAATTTGATTCTAAGAAAGGAATTATCGACCCGAAGACGGCCCAAGTTGAGACGTCGGTGGGTCAATTTGATCCTAAAGCTGGTAAGATTGACACAAAATACGGTCAGATTGATCTTGTCCGTCACACAATTACTTCCACTGATCCCAAAACCGGAAAGTCTTCCGCCAAGGATGTTAAAATTGACCCAACCACAGGTCAGGTAATTCTTAAGAACCAAGTTAATCCGAAAACTAACAAACCAGATAAGGATTACGCTCGTATTATATCATTGCGCATCGTTCAGCATCGTATAGACCCTAAGACCCAAGCTCCAATCAGTGAATCCCGCGACGATAAAGACATTATTATTGACCCCAAAACAAACCAAATCTGGGTTCCTACTGGTGCCAAGGATCCAAATACCAAAGAATTGCAATACGTTTCGAGCAGTGTTGATCCAATCACCGGCTACGTTATCACAATTTACGGTTACCTCGATCCAAAAATAAACGAAATTAAACTGCAAACTAAACTCGATCCCAACACATTGAAAATTGAGCCACAAACTGGTAAGATTTACGCTGCTACTGGTGAAGTGGACAGTCAAACTGGCGAGCCGCTTTACGCTACTACGCAAATTGATCCCGATAGCGGTGAAATATATACAAAAGTCGGTCGGGTAGACCCGAAAACTGGTAAAATAATTCTCGTAAAAATTTTCCTTATATCTAAAACGGACGAACGTGGCCGCCCCGAGGAAATTGACCCACAACTCTGTGAAATCGATCCAAAAACAGGACGCGTTTTAAAATTCTCTCATAAAACTGTTTATGTGTATAATATGGTTGATCCAAAAACTGGTGAAATTGTACAGGTTGATCCGGATGACCCATTAATTGCTGGAGCACGAACAGTAATTACCCAGACGATGACACTGGCAGGCGAACTCGATCCGGTTACGGGACGCATCAAGAGCGAATACGGTCACATCGATCCAAATACAGGAGATATTGATCCAGCTACTGCTATTAAGGACCCAGTAACAGGCAAACTCATCCTTAACTATGCGCAAATCGATCCAAGTCACTTTGGTAAGGATGCTGTAGTAAGTACTACAACCGAAACGGTGCCGATTACTCGCACGCAATTCTACGAGGGAATTAAGCACATGGGTAAAAACGTTGCGCGACGAGATTCAGAGGCAAGCAGTGATGACGATATGACGAAACAATACGAAACCGAAAATATTAAGGAGATGCAATCGGGAACCCCGAAAGGTGCTGGCGGTGGTAAACTTGGTAAATATGTTAGCACGCCGACGGTGGTTAAGACGACAACAAAGCAAGTCCTGACGAAGAACGAAGATGGCGTTACGCATAATGTTGAGGAGGAAGTGAGGAATTTAGGAACCGGTGAAGTTACTTTCTCGACGCAGGAACACAAGGTTAGCGCATCAGCTATATCTGGGAATGGTCAAAGGGAATCATTTACTACTTCATAAAAATATTTTCTATTATGTATCTGTGAATGGGGGCTAGTTTAAAACAGTCGGCCTAGCTAGCGGCATATATTATATTATACATTTAAATTGTTGCTTTAACTGTTGTCTGTATTCTTCAAATTTCTATTTATTTTCTTATGTTTTGTTTCTGACTAACAATGCTTCTTTGCTTAGTGCTCATCAAACCATTTTCAAATATACATATATTTACTCATAATATTCCTTTCACTTACGAGGAATGAATTTATATAAATGTTCATATGATATATTTATGCTATGCTTTTTGCAAGATTAGTGAATTTTATAGTGTAACTTTATGGACGGTGGCTACATGTCAAATGAGAGATACGGTAAAGTTAATATGGGCTATAGTAAATGCAATACTCGCTTTAAAATATCACAATAATCTCATACGTACGTTTTGTGTAGTAATTAAAAGCGGTAAAGAGGGTATAGAAAAACAGTTTGAAGTTGTTTCAAAGATTGCATTCAATTTAAGCTTGCTCATTGTAGAAATTCCGAAGCTGTTCGTCTTCAATTCGAAATTGAATATGTTTGTATCGTAAAAAAAGTAGCTTATGATTTTGCGCTTCTTTTATTCCCCAACACAGTTGTATATATAATTATTTAAAGCGCAGAATATTTATTATCAGATCCGTGTTATTTTTTTTTAGGCTTTCTAAAGAGCATGTATTGTATCTTCCTGTGTCTTTGTTTCTTTTGCGAAGACGTTAAACATAATGCAGCATACGCTGTAGCAACTATTCAGTTTCATTCTCCTTCATAGGATGCCTATTATCCAAGACTCATTTATTTAGGAGACCTTAGTAAAGAAGGCCAAATATTTGACATAGAAGGTCACAATTCAGGAGTATCAGGACTTTTTACAACCAATTCTTGACACAAATTATAGGCGGCTGTCTCGATATCGGTTATATTGCTGCATATCATGAGCTTCCAAAAAGCTCTTTGCGCCTGCACAAAGGAATACAACGTGATATAATATATTTCATGTGGATCAATTTTGTTTTTTTAGAGTTGTGAAAATCATTCATTTAACTCATTCTTCTAATTTTCAAATTCGTATTCAACTAACTACTCCATTTTCTATTATAAGCTTCTTATGTCTAGTTTCATGTCACAGCATACTTCAGGCCTACAATATTTAAATTTGCAGGAAAAAATGTGAATATCGTCGTCCAAACTTAGACAATCGAAGTCATATCTTGGTTCTTGGTGATTACCTCACCACTTGGATCTTTAATTTGTTAAATTATTCTCAAGCCGACGAGCAGTGCTAAGTTCCTTATACAATAGTAGATAGCAAATTCAACTGTGTAACGATTGGAGTACAAATTAATTCGGTCCGTCTTTTTGTGTTCAAAATTTTTTTTTTTATTGAAAAAAACGTAAAAAATACATCACTCAAAGTATTGTCCGTCTTCTCTCTGGTAATTTTCGAACACCATCTCTAAAAAATGAGTCCTCTCTGGCATCGATCCAATCATGACCGCTACAGCCACGTGGGGCCGAGCGTTATCATGTTGCAAAATCACCTTGTCATGCCTTTCGGTCGTTTCTGGCCGTTTTTCACGCAATGCACGGCTCAAACGCATTAGTTGTAGTCGATAACGTTTCCCATCAATGGTTTCGGCTGGTTTTATCAGCTCATAGTACACCACACCCGTCTGGTCCCACCATATGCAGAGCATGACCTTTGAACCGTGGATGTTTTTCTTTGGCGTCAATTTAGACGATGATGGAACGGGTTCACCAGGCTTTGCATAGTATTTTTTCTTCTCGGGGTTATCGTAGTATATCCACTTTTCATCTCCAGTCACGATCAAGTGCAAAAATCCCTTCCTTTGATGTCTTTCAAGAAGCAGTTCCGAGGTGAAAAATCGCCTTTCGACATCTCTCGGTTTCAACTCAACTCAATTTCGTTGCTTTTGAATAAATCCAAATTTTTTTAACCGAACGGAAATTGTTTGCTGAGTCACTCCCAACGATTCTGCGAGTTCACTTTGCGTTTGGCACGGATCTTGATCCAGTAAAGCCTCCAATTCCTCATCTTCAAACTTTTTGGGCTGGCCAACACGCTCTTTGTCTTCGACGCTAAAATCACCACTTTTGAAGCGTCGAAACCACTCTCTGCCTGATTTATCGGTCGGAGCAGATTCACCATAAACTTCTACAAGCATTCAGCTGCACTTTTCTTGCAATTAGAAAAGAAAATCAAAACTTCCCGCAAATGCTGTTTATTTAAGACAAATCCGGATATTTTCGAAGAGGCAAAAAACAATGTTGTTGTCAGAAACAGACGCTGATGCACACTAATTATTGTTGACAGATGTCACACCTTTCCAGTGAAGTAGGTAATCGCTTCCAAGATCAGCCACAACTTGCAGGTGGCGCCATCTTTTGAAAACGGACCGAATTAATTTGTACCCCCAATACCTTACATCCGTATTCTTATCTCAGCATGATAAAATGTAAAAACAAACAATATTATAGTATGTATACAAATGCACAATGTACTTAATATAGTGTAGCCTAGGCTTTATACTCTACAATTTAATCGATATTCTCTTTCCAATTTTCTATGGCTGCAGCTTAAAAATTCGTACTATTCTCTCCTTCCACGCTTTCGAAACTATCTTTATGTCGTTGCTTTTCGAATTCAATTTTAGTTTTTGTTTGCATATAAAACCCAAAAGAGTTATTTTTAATAACACAAACACACATAAAACTTAGGCCGATGCTCCGGGAAATGACTTAAGCGGTGCCTATGTAACGGCTACCGCTGTTACCACCCGGACTGCCACTACGCACGAAGACCTGGGTAAGAAAGCTAAAACTGAACAACTAGAAGAAAAAACTGTTGCCACGACCCGTACTCATGATCCAACTAAACAAGAACAAAGAGTTGTTACGCAGGAGGTTAAAACCACTGCGACAGTCACGAGTGGAGATCAGGTAAGACTAACGCAGACTTTCCCACATTACCACAATAAATCTAAAAGTAATAGCAGAAAAGCATGCTGCGTTCCTGTAAAAATATTCATTTTGGTTTGCTGTTTGTTTTGAAAAAGTAAACGTAAAACAAAATTAAAAGAAGCTAAGCATGCAATTTTGTGAATGTGTTTTTTTAGTTAATGTATAACAAACCAACCAAACGAAATTTTTCACACAATTTTTAGTTTCAAAGAAGGGACAGTATTTCATCCACAAGCTCTGGAGATTCAGGTACTCCAATCGACGGACCATACGATGGTACTGTAATTAAAACGACAACAGTGCATAAGGTTTGTAATATGGAATGAATAGAGTATAATACACATTAGCTATAATTTGGTTGTTGTCGCATTTAATTCCGCATTAAAGTTTTAAATTTGGTTGTACATTCTACATATATAAGTATCAGTTATCATTTGGAATTCATTCATAGTTTTATCCATATACCATTTTGTATATATTGCGACATAAACCCATTTATTAAATGTTGAATTAATATTTGCAGCAAGCACCAGATGGCACCGGGCCACATGTTGAGCAAACGCGTGTGATTTTGGGTGAAGAAAATCCTAAGTACTCGGGTCATGGTGAAATCGTTTCCTCCCAAACTGTGAGTAGCAAAACGAGAACTGTCGAAACTATTACCGTAAGTTAAAACGCGATAGATGTTCTTGGTTTATTTTTTAATAAATTTTATTTGGTTTACAGTATAAAACTGAACGAGATGGCATTGTTGAAACACGAGTAGAGCAAAAGATAACAATTCAATCAGATGGCGATCCAATAGATCATGACAAGGCGTTAGCTGAAGCAATTCAGGTTTGTATTATTTGTGAAACAATTTTTATTTATTCTATCACGGTTCATTAGAAGAGCCTTATTACTCGTACGTGTGCCATGTCTTAGTAGGTAGTAAGTTCGCTACTTACACCAGGAACAAATTCTTACTCTCGGGATTTTTACTAGTCTTCAATGATATACTCTCTACCTGAGCCTTTCTAAATTACGTATATGCTCTCTCGTTTGGTTCTCTTGAACAAAAAACCAATCTTAGAAACAAACTTAAACTGTAGATTATATTCTCTTAATTCATTAAAAAAAAAAAAACTTTTTAATATTGTTTTAAAAAAAAATGTTACATTTTCAAGGGACAATGTTAATCGATGCAGATTTTGACATCTCTGTACTATGTACTGATTATGTACAGATGGCTTGTCATTTTTCTGATATAAACAATGTTCAGAAAGCTAACTGCTTTCGTTCAGAGAATGAAAGTGTTGCTTCTAAATCAATTCGATTAAAATATTGCAGCAATAACCATTGCCTAACCCGACTGCAATTTTATTTTCACAAAAGATTGTTTTTTTGATTTTCATCCTTGGCGGATACATTGCACGAGAGTTAGAACTTCTTATATTCGCCGGTAAAAGGCAATAAGAAAAACAATCAAATATAGTCAACACATGGATTGTCCGAAATGATTTTCGCTCAATCGGAAATGAGAAGTTCTCGAGTGAACATCTGTGCCAGAACGTTAGAGTGCCAGAGTTTTAGGGTTCGTTACAAGTATGTATAGTTGTTTTTTTTTCTTCTAGGAATTGGTTACTATGCTGTCGACAGTTCAGACTCGAACCCTCTTCCTTTATGAATTTAAAATGGAGTCCGAAAAACTACGGCGCCTGGAAATCTGCGCATCGCTTAGATTAAGAGAATGAGCTGAAACAAGCTGAACCGTTTTTGCACCGGATAGTCACCTGTGATGAAAATTTGGTTCTGTATAATAACCGTAAAAGACCAAGCCCGATCTTCACCCAAAAAAGGTTACGGTGACAATTTGGTGAACATCAAAAGGACCAATCCACTTTTAATTTTTCCAACCAGGAGAAACGATAAACTATCAAATATTGTGAGGAAATCACATTGGCTGAAAAGCTTTGGTTAATAGACACGGTCCATTTCTTTTGCATGACATCGCTAGACCCCATACCTCACAAGCAACGGTGCAAGAACTGTTTACATCCACCGTGCTCTCCTTAAATTTCCCCAACGGACAGCCATCTTCCGGAACTGGTATAACACACATATAATTAACCTGTCCTATCACGTGGTGGCTGGAACTACCCCGTGCTATTTATGAATTAGAAGATCCGATCTATCTGCATTTACCACGTCACAATCTCTGTAAAGAATCTTTGGCCCAGCGACGCTAGGTGTCGATTCTGGAGAGCTGGGCAGTGGCAAAACTGATGTTGGATCGTCTCTGTTTCTTCCTCAACCCCGCAGCTCCGGTAGAGATCGCTGGATTGCAAGTTCTATTTCCGGAGCATTGCTCCGATGAGACAGTGTCCTGATCACTCCGACAAACGAGTTTCTGTCCAGCGCCAAGAGCTTGTTTTTCCGATATTGAGCTCTGGACACGTTGATCTTGTCGTGTGGCTGTCGTTTCTTGTAAACCAAGACGAGTTGGCTTCTTTTACGATTGTGTCATTTATGATCAGGTATAATGATGCGCTGATCGGTGGTTGCAATGACGTGTCCGCTTCGCTGATGTCCAATTCAGACCCCTGCCTGGCCAATTCTTCCGCTCTTTCGTTCCCTGCGATTGAGCTGTGACCCGGGACCCAGCAAAGTTTGACTTTGTGGTATCTGATGAAATTCAGTGAGTCGCGACATTTCATGATAGCCTTTGATCTCATTGTACAGGATCCTATTGACTACAGTGCAGCCTGGCTGTCTACGAAGATAGTGATATCCGATTGTGGGATATCGGTTACCTGTAGGTGTTTGGCTGCCTTCTCTCAGAGGTCATAAAAGCCTTTGAAAATTTCATTGTCTCAAAAAGTCAGCACTTCTACGAAAAAGGAATATTTTACCTTGTATCACGTTGGAAGAACGTCATAGATATCAACGGATCCTATTTTGATTGAATGAAAATTTACAGAATAATAATATTGGCTTCTCAATTTTCACTACATTCCAATATATGTATGTGGTATTTTCTGGTCTTACTTACTTACATGGCGCCAACAAGCCGCTCCAGCCGGCACGATCTTTGGCCAGCTGCTTCCAGAGCCGCACGTCCAGTTGATTCAGGTCCCTTTCCACTTGTGCGCGCCACCTTAGATGCGGCCGTCCTCTGCTCCGTCGCACCTCGGGATTGGAGTCGAAGACTCTTTGGGCCGGAGTGGTGATGACCATTCGCTCTACATGGCGCAGCCATCTTAATCGTTGGATCCGTGGACCTCTAACTAGGCCGATGTCGCTGAACAGCCCGTACAGTTCTTGGTTGAATCTTCTCCTCCACTTTCCGTTTACATAAACGCAGAATTTTCCTCTCGAAACGCCCAAGAGCCTCTTCATTCGCTTTTGATAACGTCCAAGCCTCAGTGCCATAGAGGAGGACCGGGATGATTAAGGTTTTGTAAAGGGTACCTTAGTTTTTCGAGAGAGGGCTCTGCTACTCAATTGCCTTTTGAGCCCAAAGAAGCAGCGGTTTGCAAGAGTTATTCTGCGAGCCAAGGTAGACGATGTCCTTGACTACTTCAAAAATATAGCTGCCGAAGGTGACGTTCTCACCAAGACGTCGGTGTTGCGCGTCTTTCTTTGATGGCAGCATACAGTCATGGACAAAACAATAAGACCACCGAATATAGTTTTGAACTTTGTTGAAAAACGCAACTTTTTTGTAACTTATAATTTTAAAATATGCATTTTATTACTTTCAAATAAACAAAGAAAATATTATTTCATAAAAAGTAAACAAAAGAATCAAACTTTCACAAAAAAAATTTTTTTTCTTAAGAAGCCTGTATCAAAACGACAAAACAATAAGACCACTATATAAAATGTTAGTAATTCGTGATAAAAGAATTATTTTCTTTTAATATTTTTAGTATTTAGTGGAATACCCTTTATTTTTTATTGCTGCCGTACTCTTCTCGGCATGGATTCGACTAGTGCCCGACAAGTGGTCGTCGGTATGGCGAACCAAGCTTTCTGGATTTTATTCCACAATTCCTCTTTATTTTTATGTTTATCCGCACCCAGCGACTTTTTAAGATTGCCCACAAATTTTCCAAAGGATTGAGGTCTGGGGACTGAGAGGGCCATATCATAGGATCGATATTATGATCTTTTAGCCACTTTTTAACTTTACCCGCCGTATGCTTCGGGTCGTTATCTTGCATAAATTGCCACTTTAGTGGCATTTCCCACTCAGCATACGGAAGCATGACCTCTTCCAATATTTTTATGTACAAATTCTGGTCCATGGTTTCCTTTATCCAAAATAGTGGACCTATACCATACCACGAAAAACATCCCCAAACCATAATACTACCACCTCCATGCTTAACGCTTTTGCAAGTGTATTGGGGTTTGTCTGCTGCATTTTTGGGACGCCTGACCCACCTCTTACCATCGGATCCCACCAAATTAATTTGCGATTCATCTGACCAAAGGATGTTTCGCCACTTTTTCTCGTTTTCTGGGCCTGCCCATTCCAAATGTTCTTTGGCAAACTGAATACGATTTTTCTGGTGTCTTTTGGTAAGAAGTGGTACCTCCCTGGGACTTCTTCCGAAAAGATTTTGTTCAATTAGTCTTCTGCGCACTGTTCTAGAGCAGACTGGCAAATCCAGTTCACTCTTAATATCCGCAGATGACTTGAACGGATCCTTTTTGGATAGACGTTTGATTTGGGCATCGTCTTTCGAGGATGTTTTTCGTGGCCGGCTTGTCGGGGCTTTGATATTCGGAGGCTGCAATGCATTGAAAACAAATGTTTTTGATCTCCCAACGAGCTTGGCTACCTCCCGCTGTGTTTTTCCTTCCTTGGTGAGGTTTAGGATTAAATTCCTCTCGGTTACGGAGCAGTGCTTTCCTCGACCCATATTGCCTGTTTTTGTAAATAATTTTGTACTTTTAAATTTCGTATTGTTCTATTTTCATACTTACACAAAACTAATTGAACAAAAAATGCCTTACAATAAAAAAAAACAAACGCAAATATCCTGGTCCTATTGTTTTGTCCTCACGTCGTGGCAGTTTCTCCTCATTTGTTTTCGTTTTGCTTTCATACGATCATGTCTGTGCGTTATCTTTTTTCTTAAAACAAAGTATAGTGAACAATGGTGAAAATTATCGGGATAAGCCGCACCAGTACATTTCGTTTTAAAGAGAAAGGGGTAGTTTTTCGTATTTTTTCCTATTGGTCTTATCGTTTTGTCCATAACTGTATATTTGATCTTGCCCCCATTTAAGCTAAGGCCCACTTCAGCCGCTTCTGCTTCAATGATTGCAAACGCCTCATTGGCGTCTTGCGTAGGTCATCTGCGTAGGTAAGCAATTGTGTAGACTTGAAGTAGATCGTACCTCTTGTATTGGCCGCAGAGTCTCGCACGATCTTTTCAAGTTCTAGGTGTACAACTTTGCTTCCGCCGTTTTTTCCCAACATTTGAGGCTTTAATGAAACGCTGGCCACTACTTTCTCCCATCTTTCGGGCAGTGTACGAATCCCGCGTCGAAAAAATTGTTCATCTCTTGAAGCGATCCACGAATCGATCCAATTGGAACTTCTTCATGAAATCGGAAGTGTTGGTCAGCCAGGCCATGCGCCATTGACCGAAACAGGTGATAGTCAGGGAGAGCAATGTCTGGAGAATACGGCGGATGGGGTAGGACTTCCCATTTTAAAGTTTCCAAGTACATTTTGACTTATTTTGCAAAGTGGGGTCGAGCGTTGTCGTGCTGCAAAATCACTTAATCGTGTCCCTCGCTGAATTTGTCTTTTAATACTCTACTCAAACTCATTAATTGCGTTCGATAACGAGCACCTGTGATTGTTTCACTTGGTTTTAGCACCTCATAGTACACGACGCCGAGCTGGTCCCACCAAATGCAGAGCATGATCTTGGAGCCGTCGATATTCGGTTTGGCCGTCGACGTAGACGCATGGCCGGTATATCTCAATGAACCCATTTTTCGTCCCCGGTCGCAATGCGTTCCGTTTTTGCCTCTGAAGCAACTGTTCACAAACACACAAACGCCCTTCAACGTCTCTTGGTTTCAACTCATACGGGACCCAAGTTCCTTCTTTCTGAATCATGCCCATGGCCTTGAGACTCTCACTGATCATGCCAATTCTTCTTGAGTTTGACGCGAGTCTTCACTCAGCACTGTCTCCAATTCTGCATCGTCGAAAACTTTCTCTCTTCCACCACTATGCCGGTCTTCGACGTTAAAATCACCGTTCTTGAAGCGTTGAAACCACTCACGACACGTTTTTTCATTAATAGCGCCCTCACCATACGTATCTGAGAGCATTCGATGAGACTCAGCCGCTATTTTGTTCCAATATGAACAAACGTAACACCTCCCGCAAATGACGAGAAATTGGCTCGTAAACTGACATTTTCAATTGAGAACAACTTTATGATGCAGACACAAATCGACTGATGTTTGAATGGTGTTCTGTTGAGCGAGGTCTAGCCAACTGCTTGACGTCTGCGATCTGTTTTTTTCGACCGTTAGTCGAAAGTTGTACACCTTATATGATGTCAAAGAAATCTCATGACAATGCCCTGCCTAGATCCTTTTTTAACATCGAAGGTCTCGGTTAGTTCACATCCGAACTTCATGGAGCAGCGAGAATTCTCCATAATCATCCGGGATGTTAAAACATGGCATGGCTCTGTATATCTCGTCTCTATAAACACTGTCATATGCGGCTTTAAACTCGACAAAGAGGTGGTGCGTGTCGACCTGAAATTCATGGGTCTTCTCCAAGATCTGACGTAGTGTAAATATTTGGGCTATCTTGGATTTTCCTGGCCTGAAACCACACTGGTAGGAAACTGCCGGACACAGTACGGCAGAGAGGATCTTGTATGCAATGTTTAGGAGACTTATACCTCTGCAATTGGCGCAGTCATAGGGATCTCCTTTCTTATGGACCGGGCAAACGATGCTGAGATTCGATTCATCGGGTATGCTTTCTTCCGACCATATCTTACAGATGAGTTGGTGCATGTTTCTAACTAGCTCATCACCAGCTGCTTTAAATAGTTCAGTGGGGAGTCCGTCTATTCCAGCAGCTTTATAAGACTTAAGTGTCGATATCGCTATCTTAACATCGTCTAGGTCAGATGGACAGGATTCTCTTTCATATTCGTCCATTGTGAATGGTTTGTTCTGTCTGACGGCGGCATTTTGACTATCATCGCCGTTATACAGTCTGCAGAAGTGGTTTTTCCACAGCATCGACTGTGACTCCACTATTAATTGTCCGTGTTCATTCCTGCAGGCTTCCGCTCTGGTTTTATAGCCATGGCATGTTCGTTTTACTTTTTGGTAAAACTTTCGAACGTCATTCCTGCAGTAGCATCTCTCCATCTCCTCAATCTCGCGCCTCTCGTGTTCCTTTTTTTTTTCTGAGAAGCGCATGCTCCTCTCTCCTTCTCTGTTCAATTTTCTAGTCATATTCTCTAAAATTGGTCTGTGGCGAGATATTTGTTAGAAAGAAAAAAATTAAAAAAAAAATTGCTGGAGTATAAATGTGATACTCAAATGCCAAGGGCTAAATCCTTTCTTTGTTGGTCTCTGGTATTTCATCAATGCCTAAATATTCGTAGATTTCGTTCGTATTTATTTGTATCTGTTTACCCAGCAGCTAAGGCTCAATTTATCCTTTAATTGCTATAACTCGTTGGGATTGCAATGACTGCAAGAAAAATTCAGGGAATGTCGAGGACATACTGTAATGCGGTTGAGCTCCAATATTACTTGAAAGATTAAGTTAAATTCTGTAAACAAAATTTGTATATGTAAATCCAATATAATGTGCTCTAGCATGTGTGCTTTATATGTCTATTTCCCCTTTTATAAAATCAGCTACGAAATTGTTCATTTTTATATTATCACGCCAGCGAATACATGTTATTTTTTGGTACATGTAAATAAATGTGAATGTAATTTTGGTTTTGATAGGGAGGAACATGATAAATGCCTGTGAGTAGTTTTCAAGCAATCAGGTCAAATGTTCAGGTTGAATAGCCTGTAGACACTAGAATCTTTCTATATCTTCACAAATTCAAGGTCTATGTATCTAAGACTAATTAAAAGTTTTGATAGAGGAATTTAAACTTAAAGCTTGAAGCTGGCGTTCAGTAATATGAGTTACTTCATTTTCCGTTCGTTTTGAGGTCTCATTGTTTTATTGTTATACAGTATAAAATAACTGTTTGTTTTCTCCCATTTGCAGGAAGCCACAGCTATGAATCCCGACATGACAGTGGAAAAAATCGAAATTCAACAGCAAACACAATAAACCTTTACATAATTGAAAAAAGAAATTATTTTATAAAGAAAATATTTTTATTTACTATAAAAGCGAAAGAAATGTTTTATATGTATTTTAAGCCTACTATAATATATAGCCTTTAATTTCTATATAAATATCGATAAATATAAAAAGAAAAACACGTTTCGAGGAAAAGATGACTCAGGACACGCAGCAGATGTGAAGCAACACACAAAAAAAAAATGAAAGAAACAGCTACAAGAAAATAAATAATAATGTATGATAAAGAAGTTCAAATAAAGTTAAAAAAAAAATCTTTGCACTTTCCCCACCACTGATACACGTACTGTGCGTTTCAAATTTCTCTATTTATATGTAAAAACAAAAAAACAAACATCTTTATGTGCTACAAATTTAATAAAACAAAAAAGATATATATAAAATATATATACATACATACATATACATCGTATTGTTTTGTATAAATACGTCATCAGTGTTCATATATAAAAAGAAAACGTGTCTACATGTATTCAATTTGGCATAACAAATTTAACCAATTATTCGAAATGACTTCGAATGCCTTACACATAATTTTAATATCGTACTTTCAGATAAAACTAACTGCAAAGCAATTTTTTAATACTATGTATGTACTAAATTTTACCCACTGAATAGAAATGGATAAACTGAATTTCAAATTATCGGAAGATATGTGTTCAATTTTGAAATTGATTTAATCTTAAGACCATTTTTTAAATGTTGAATCGAAGAATTATAAATGTAAATTACATACATATATTTTAAATGTATAGTTTTAAAGAGAGAAATGAATATCTTTTAGTAATGTTTTTGGACTTTGTTGAACGTATGCCTGAAGCTTTTGTTGAAATTCATAAATCTTTCAAAACTTTGTTTTACAAAAATAATAATTTCATTTTGGTTCCTATACACAGCAGTGCTCTTGCTGTTATTCGAAATTATTCAAAGAAAAACAGCACATGAAACACCATTTTGTACTCAACACATCAAGCTTATCCAGGAATGCTGACATTCTTTCTTTCTGAAGTAGATATTCTTGGAAGTTGCCGTTTAGCACCGTAAACAGTCGTTCGTAAAGATGCAATCGGAACATCGTGAAACAGACTAAAGTTATTGCTGGTGCAGGGAATTAATGACGGCTTAGACAATCATTTAAAATCATGCTATCTTGAATGCGTTCAACTTGTGTCGCCTGAAACGTAAAATGAAAATCTCTCATATCTCGATTCGTTCGCATGCTAAAATTAAGAGTTTTCAGATTCATCCAGTTTCGTTTGTTTTTTAATATCAACTTCATGAACATATAATCTTTACATATTGTATATTTACTGATGCTAACAGAATTATGCGTTTCTCGTTTAAATATTTTATTGTTTGTTTTTGATTCTTTGGTTACCCATTTATCTAACACATTCCATTTTTTGTTTCTGTTCTGTTTTTATATTTTGTTTTCGTGACTTAGTTGGGATGTTTTAATATATATTCTATTATTGCTTTTTTCTTATATTCTATTTGCTTTGTTGTATTCCTAAAGTTTTAAAATTAATGCGTTATATACATACGTATATATGTCCAGTATATGTACGTTTTTTCTATTTTTATGTATGTCGATTTCATATTCAGGTTTCTTTTTTTTTTTTATAACCAATGGAGATAATTTTAATTGAAAAAAATTTTATATATTTTTGTGCATTTAGTAATAAAGAGAATACATTTTAGGAGCTTTGGAATATAAAACTAATAATTGCTGAGCAAATATCGATATATATTTTTTAAACTAAAGCACATTATTCGAATAAGGATTGAGTTTTTTGTAAGCATCACAAAATGAAAAAAAAAAAAATGTTTGTATTGCAAATTGAATGAACCTTACAAATATATATATATATATTTAAATTTAAGCGAAGTTGGAGCTTTGTTTTTATACCTTTCCAAATTAAGTAAATGCAACATATGCAGCAACACTCTTCGCTAACCAAATTTGACTACAATTTCGATTTCGTACTACGTGTGACGGGTTGTTTCATGAACCAATAAATTTCTGTCGTGAGTCAAATATAAATTAAATTTAAATCGTTATACAGACGATCAAAGTGCGGGTTGAATTTTTAGACCAATAAAATCTTGTCACTAAATTGTCTTATCCTATAAAGCAGTCGATAAATGGTTTGACTAATAAAGAATATGATTTCTCTCTGCTAAAGCGTTATCAATCCGATATATCTTTGCGATGACTTTGGAGATTTAAAATATGGGTGCCCACTCGCACAATGTGTAAGCACGTCATTATAAGCCACTAATAAGTTCGCCGAATGACTAATAAAATAACAATTTCATCCACATAGTCTCATTAAAGTGAGATACATTAACCCCAACACTTCTCTAACATTAAAATACCTGTTTTGTAAAACGATTTACCTTTAGCTCAAAATAGTCTTAAGTTCCGACAATCGCTTCTATATGGGAACTATATTTTATTCCAATTCTTTTGCTGGGAGCTAGATCTGAGAATTCGTACACTTGGAAAGCAATTCAGAGTGCAATTTCGGACTTTTCAGCCTTCTAACTTGCAAGGCTGAGGCAGGGAAGGCTTAATGGCCGTATCACAATGTTCGAGCGTTCGGGCTTTTGACAGCATGAGTAGGAACATTGAATTCATATGGAGTAACATGGAAGTACCACGCCACCAAAGGCGGTTTCTGAACTCGTAGAGTACTGTGAAGCCAGAAGGATTGGACTCATCATCTGTTGCGATGCTAACGCTCAAAATAGTGTTTGGGGCAGCAGCAAATGCAACCGGAGAGGAGATCATCTTTTAAACTTCACTCTTTCGTCTGACCTTATCATCGACAAGGTTAGGTTAGGTTAAAGAAGGGGAGTGTGATGGTTGGACATCACTTCCACTCGGAGGCCAAGAGGCCCATTGTGATTCCCTTCGTTTGTGTGGGTACACATAAATTTAACCTGTCCTATCACGTGGTGGCTGAAACCACCCCGTGCTCTTGATGAATCTTAGAAGATCCGATATATCTGCGTTAGCCACGTCCGCAATCTCTGTAAAGAATCTTTGGCCCAGCGACACTAGGCGTCGATTCTGGAGAGCTGGACAGTGGCAGAGCAGATGTTGGATCGTCTCAGTTTCTTCCTCATCGCCGCAGCTCCGGCAGAGATCGCTGGATCCCGAGTCCCATTTCCGGAGCATTGCTCCAATGGGACAGTGTCCTGTGATCACTCCGACGAGCATACGGATCGAGTTACGGTCCAGCGCCAGGAGCTTCTTTGTTTTTCCGACGTTGAGCTCTGGCCACGATGATCTTGTCGTGTGGCTGTCGTTTCTTGAAAGCCAAGACGAGTTGGCCTCTTTGATGATTGTGTCGTTTATGATCCTGTATAATGCGCTGATCGGTGGTTGCAGTGACGTGTCCGCTTCGCTGATGTCCAATTCAGAACCTTGCCTGGCCAGCTCGTCTGCTCTTTCGTTCCCTGCGATTGAGCTGTGGCCCGGTACCAGTCAGGTGTCTGATGGACTTCAGTGAGTCGCGACATTTCTTGACAGCCTTTGATCTCGTTATACAGGTTTCTATTGACTTCAGTGCAGCCTGGCTGTCTACGAAGATGGTGATATCAGATGGTGGGATATCGGCTACCTGTAGGTGTTTGGCTGCTTTCTCTATTGCCAGGATTTCTGCTTGGAACACGCTACACATATCAGGGAGTCTGAATGATTCCTGTTTGTGTAGGGTAAAACCCGGCCCCAGTGCCTGTGTCCATTTTCAATCCGTCGGTGAAGAGGGTGATTACGGCGTTTGATAGCCACTCTTCTCTGTCGGGGAAAAAGGATAGGTATACTGAGAGAGAAGTCATTTTGGGGAGGAATATAGTCGGTCGTAGCTGCGAGGCTACTAAAACCATGTTTCCTTCCCAGGTCGTCTATTATCTTAAGTATGGCCGCATGTCCATAGTTGGCTTGCTTCCACAGAGAGGACTCTCTTAGTCTGAGAGCGCTCTTTGCGGCGTAGCCTTTTATGAATAGATCCAAAGGGAGGAGATGAAGAATCATGTCCAACCCTGCTTGCGGCGTGCTTCTCATGGCTCCCGTTGTACAAACAGCTGCTAACCTTTGTACTTTGTTGAGCATGTTCATATAGCTTTTTATGCTGCTAGCAGTTAACCAGACTAGGGCCCCATAAGTTAAAATGGGTCTGATGATTGCTGTGTACATCCAATGAATGATGTACGGTTGCAAGCCCCATCTTTTTCCGAAAGTCTTTTTGCATGCATAAAAAGCGTTCAGTCCTTTTTTCATCCTTTCCTCCAGGTTCCTTTTCCAGGAGAGTTTGGAGTCAAGAATGATGCCTAGATATTTTGCTTCCGCTTTAAGTTTGAGTGGAGTACCCTCTAACTTTGGGGGAGCAAATATTGGAATTTTCCTTTTCCTGGTGAATAAGACCAGCTCGGTTTTCTGGGGGTTTATTCTCAGACCGTTCTGTCTTGCCCACGAGGAGAGTTCACTCAGCGCAGATTCCATTAGTTCACTGATAGTTGGTAGAAATTTACCTTTTAAAATGTCCAATGTCTGCATTGATGATTCTGTTCTTCAACATATTCTCAATCCAGATTACAATGGATTTGTCTACTTTTATGTCCTCAAGAGCTGTTGTTATGGCCTCTGTGTTTACATTGTTGAAGGCCCCCTCTATGTCGAGGAAGGTTGCCATTCTAAACTCTTTTAAGTATAGCGAGCCCTCAATTTCACGGACAACACTATGCAGAGCACTCTCCACTGATCTGCCTTTGAGATAGGCGTGTTGAGTGTTGCATAAGTTGCGTGATTTTAAGAGTCCTCTGATGTATAGGTCAAGGAGTCTCTCCAAGGTTTTTAAAAGAAACGACGAGAGACTAATTGGCCTATAGTCCTTTGCGGCAGTATGAGATGGTTTACCTGCCTTAGGTATGAAAATTACCTTAATTTCTCTCCACTGTGTTGGGATGTACCCCATTCGCAGGCAATTGGAAAAAATGCTTACGAGATGGGGTACACTGTGGATCTGTGTTTTTTGAAGCATCGCTGGCAAGATATCGTCCGGGCCCGGAGATTTAAAGGGTTTGAACGAATTTATTGCCCATGATACTTTATCCGCTGTGATAATCTTGTTTATCACTTCTTCGGTTGTGTGAACCGTAGGAACCGTCGTCTCGAAGGAGACTGTGGCTTCAGGGGTTTTACAGCCTGGGAAGTGGGTTTCAGTCAGCATCTGGTTTAAGGATGAATCCCGGAACGCAGGGGTCCTTGGATAGGATCTTCCTGAGCCTTGCGGCTTCGTTGAGATCCTCTATTGATTCGCAGAACTGCCGCCAGGATTTAGATTTTGCTGCTCTTGTTTTGCTCTAGTATTCGTTGAAGCTGGACTTGTACTTATCCCAGTCTTCGGTTCTGTTTGAGATCTTTGCTCTATTGAATAGAGTTCGGGTCCTGGTCCTGAGTTGCTTTAGCTCTGTGGTCCACCAGACTGCGCTGGTCTTCCTGCGAGCACGTTGCAAAGGACAGGATTTATTAAAAGCCGCTTTCAGAATTCTCACAAGATTTTCGACTGAATTCTCAATGTAAGTTGGATCAGGATTAGTGGTGTCTTGTGGCGGTTCTAACCTGTTGGCAACTAGGTTTGAGAAAAGATTCCAGTCTGTCCTCTGAGGGTTTCTGAAAGGTTTCGGTTTTTCTTTAATGACGTTAAGGTTGAAGAGTATCCGGCTGTGGTCCGAAAAGGAACAACATTAGTGGACACTCTCCAATCCTCTACTCTGATGGAGTCGGACTCACTTAGTAAGGTGAGGTCAATTACCTCTTCCCTAACCCGATTGCGAAACGTGGGTGATCATCAACAATGTTGGCTCTCAATCAATCTTTGTGGCGGCGAGACGACAAAAAGTGATTGACCTAACCATGTCTAGTAGGCATGTGACGGCCAGCACTAACTGCAGAGTCTTAACAGATGTTACGCTGTCAGACCATAGATACATACATACATATATCGAATTCTAATTGAAGTGTGGGATCTCCCCCTCGCAGGCCAAGCGGAATCCGAGAAAGACGGACTGGGTGCGATTCAGAGAGGAGTTTGAGAAATCCATTCAAGCCCTGCCTAAACTCAAAACAAAGCAATTGGTGGAGGATGCCGTTCATAACCTGAGCAGCGCCATCACCAACTGTTTCGAACTCCCATGTCTTCTCAAAAAAACCTCCCAGCAGAAAGTCGGTTCCCTGGTGGAACGCTGAGCTCCAATGTCTTCGCAGGGAAGCCAGAAGTCTCCTGAATAGATCGCTTAAATCGAACTCGAAAGATGACTTGAATAAATATCGACCGAAGCAGAAGGAATATAAGAAGGGCCACCAGCAAGTTGGTTAATGTTTTCAAAATAGAAGAATCGACAAAGCTGGATGTACTCAGAAAGTCTGATGGTACCTTTACCGAATCTAAAGCAGAAACTCTTAGTTTACTGTTTCAGACACATTTCCCGGGAAATTAGACTGTCATCGGTTTGTTGCACACTACCTCATTGGAAACTGCGACTGAAACGATGAAAACAACTTGGCGTAGCTGGTATGTTGCGCCACGCGTGGCAACGGCACGATTATGATTTCCTTGGCGCCGGCTTTTGAAAGTGTTTTTCTATAGAACTCGGTGGGATAAACAAAAAATAATAAGTAAATTTTTTTGATATCTTGCTTAGTTCTCGAGATAATGAGGCTTAAAGTTGGTTAATTTTCAGGTTTTTTCACTGGAATTTTAATAGAATTATTATGTTGCATACTGTTGTGTTGCATACTTTTCAATTCAGAAGAAAAACATGTTATAATTTTTGCATAATCTTTGGCTTACCTTGTTATTTTTAAACGCATTTTTTATATCCATCTTTCGCATCGTGTAAAGAAACTATCTATATAAGCCAAAAAGTATGCAACGCTTTTCACAAAATATTACAAAAATTCTATCAAAATTTCAGTGAAAAAATTGTGATACGGTCAATAGAAATGCCATCAAAAACATAACTTGTAAAAAAACCAAGTCTCGCAACTCAGTTCTTCTACCGTAAAAAGTTGTGAGATATATATAATACCAAGTCGGTTAATTTATTCAGTCGCTATTTAAGGGACCTTCTGTCTTAAGTTATTACGTAATTAGCTAACCTAACAACATCTTATAGTGACCATATTAATATTAAAAATCTTTTATGTTTTGAATAAATAGATTGACTTGTCCATCGCATTAAAATACAATGTATCTCACAAATTACACATATTATATTAAATTAGATTGTTTAGTGCGATTGCCAAGTCAATTTATTTATTCAAAACATAAAAGATTTTTAATATTAATATGGTCACTATAAGATGTTGTTAGGTTAGCTAATTACGTAATAACTTAAGACAGAAGGTCCCTTAAATAGCGACTGAATAAATTAACCGACTTGGTATTATATAGATCTCACAACTTTTTACGGTAGAAGAACTGAGTTGCGAGACTTGGTTTTTTTTACAAGTTATGTTTTTGATGGCATCTCATTTCTTTTTGTAGATAGTTCTACTTTTTTTCCTTTCCGGTACCTTCTATTTCTTGAATACCAACAACGGATTTTCTTAAAGCCCACTCTGTGTCTTATGAGCTTTTCTTATTGTAGATAGTTTTCCTCTTTTTCTTTTCCGGTACTACTCCTTGAGCTTTAGCTACAGTTTTTCTCAAAGCCCACTCCCTATCTCTATGGGTTTTTCTCGGAGGCTTTCATGTTACAATTTTTGTCAAGTCTGGACGGTAAATGTTTCTTAATCTATTGTATTCATAAATTGAGGATTCCTGCGCTTTAATATTTCCAAAGTCGACATTAATTATATGTATGTAAGCCGCCCAGACTGTAACTCTCGAAAGTGCCACGTAAGCTTGACCGGATGTGAATACTGCAGAACCGATATCCATCAGCGCATTATTTAGACTTAGGCCCTGACTTTTTTGTATAGTTATAGCATACCAAGACTCACGTCAATATTTCGCCTTAACATGACTCTTGCTCCTATTTTTATAATTATGTTCTCTTCCAGGCCCGCAGTCATAGAAGCATCGTCTTCATATTTTTTTATGCATTCACGAGCTCTTTTTGTTAGGTATCTAGGCAATCTATGCTATCTACAGCTGTAAGTTTTATTTCGGGATGTGGGAGAGATCTAAGCATTGCAGTATTTAATTGTTGACACATGTTTTTTGTAAGTAATAAGCAAACGGTATCATCAGGAAGTTTCGAGAAGTGTTCAATTATTTCAATTAATCTGTTTTCATTTGAATCGGATTTTAGAGTTATTAATCTAGTCGAGAGTAAGTCGCGGTCTTTTTGTGTAGTTACACCTAATCTTATTCTATTTAGCATTTCAACAAAGTCAGAATCATTGAGTTGTCGCATGTTAATAGTAAGTTAATCGTATATGAATAATTCAATACACAGATTCGGCATACTGAGGGAGCCTAACAACTTGTTAGTTTCAGCAGTTGAGAGTTTTTCAAAAGGTGACTTTTCTCTTACCGGCGGAAGCTGTAAAAGATCCCCGAAAAGTACAAGATGTTTTTTTCCAAACCACCCATTCTGATCATCGCTTGTGTCAAATATCTCAGACAAGCGTAAATGAATATATGTTAAAGTAACATTGGATATCATCGACACTTCGTCTATGATAAACAACACTACTTCTTTCAAATCTGATCTCAGAACTTGGAGCACTTCATCGGAAAGTGGCTTGTACTTCGGTGTTTGCTTGTGTTGCACAGGCAGCTGCAATAGGCTGTGTATAGTCAATCCATTCACATTGAATGCAGCTATGCCTGTTGGAGCACTAACTGCCACTTTTTTGTTTAAATACGTCTTAAACCAAACTTTTAGAGTTTTTATTAAAAAGCTCTTTCCAGTGCCACCAGTTCCACTCACAAAACAGCGTAAAACGTCAGCGTTATTATCAGTTGTGTTCATTTTATTTGTGATCATATCGAAGACTCTTTTTTGATCGGCATTAAGTTTCGCGATCATACTTTGAAGATCAATCTGCTCTTCTTCTACCAGAGTTGCGTTTGCAGCTTCCACAGCTTCAAAGTCTAAAGGGTTTTCAGGACCATCGTCATCATCAACAATTTCCCTTTCTTCGTTTATCTCAGCAACTTTAGATTCTATCATTTCAAATGCTTTTTGTATCTTATATCTTGACTCTATCATTGAATTACCATAATCGACTCCTTCTTTTAAATCTTCTTTCGCCAAATTAAAGGCCTCCGAGTAAGTATCACACCCCATTTTGAGTTCATCTAAGGAACGCCATGGCTTAAATAAAAGAAGTAAAGAGAAGAAGTATTTCTCTGGTACTTGTTCTCCGTCGTAGAAATAGTGATTGATCAAATATGGGTTAGCTCTTCTTTTCAGGAACTTTTTACCGTCATTAATCTCGTAGCACTCGACTTTAGAGTTCATTTCCTTCTACAACGTTATCTACTTGAGATTCTAATTGGTCTACTATATGATGGATATTGTCCTCTTCGTTAATTTAACCCAATCAATTGTTGAGGTGAATGTGGAAGTTGTATCTGAGAGTAAAGAGCAACAACTTTTAAATATTGTAAGGCTTGGTAAACCTTATTGACATCCAATTATTTTTCTACAGAATTAGATTTATATAAAGATTATTTAAATTTGTATACATATACTGACTGATACAATTTGCGTAAGTTAAATAAAACGTGGTTTGTGTGTATACCTGCGATGTCGCAGTAAGACCCAAAGATTGCCTGGAAGAAAGTGGTCGCCTTTCTATGACGGACGGGAAGCATGGAAGCCGCGGCGCGGTCAAGCCACCTCCGCCGGCCGCGGTTATGATTATAAGTGTTCTTTCTTTCATGGCAATTTCGGGCAATTTAGTCTACTTAATACCTTGCCGGATTTTGGTAGAACTTCATAAGACATGACCATTTTACAAATTATCTTTGAACATATGTAATTATATTTAGGTACCTATCTATTATACACCTATTATTCTTTTATATTATACATATACAGGTACACTGATTCATTCACTGCAAATGTAAAACCAGTGGCCGGACACCGAACATACAATTTGTTTTAAAATTGATTTAATTATAAGTTCGTCAAATGGTTATTAAATATAAGTATGTACATAATAAAGATATTTATTTTATATTCCGTCAAATACATGAACCATAATGACGACCAAACCAATTCCCCAACCGCCAGTTGCTGGTTGCTTATTTTTAGGAGTTCATTTCTTAAATTCGCTATCTGGATAAATTGAAAAAGGATATATATATGTATACACATTTATATACACTATCCTATTAATAATAATATTTGGTGTATCTAGAAAACTGGACCGAAATTGCAAAATATTTTAGTTTTTCCTTGATTTATACACTAAACACTAATTGTATTCTAAATTTCAAGCTTCTATGTCTGCTAGAAGTGCCCTAGAGTTTTGATGATCGGTCAGTGAGTGAGTGAGTGAGTGACAGAATTAAGAAACTTTGACTAGTTATAATTCTTAAACTACTGGTTCAAATTTAGTGAAATTTGAAATATACCGTGTCTATGCGATGCCTGCTTGGTTACTGAAAATTCAGGCTTCTAGTTTTATCCACAACGAAGTTATAAGGGGTCGAAAATGGCCCGAACTGCTTCGAGAAAAGGATGGTACGGCCGTGCCGCTTTTTTGCTCGACTTGGCGGGGGCACTGTCGTGCCCCCAGATTCCGAGGTCGCGCGTTTGACATATGTTTATCGTAAGTCTGTACAACACCTTTCAAAAGCCCGAGCGCTCGAACGCTACATTGCGATACGGCTATAAACTTCAGGAATGTTGTATGTACATACATTTGTAGAGTTTGAATGCCTTCAACAACAAATTTTGTAGGGGCTTGGTGAATTGTGTTTATTCGTTATTACGGTTCATGTATTTGATGATTTATATTTTATGATATACAGTCCAGAACAAAATTATAAGCCACCTTTTAAATTCTTAAGAAACACGTAATGTGTGTAATACATATACATACATATATCAATTTTAATTATGTAAATTATTTTTTAACAGGATGCAATTACAGCGTCCTGCCATAAAATAATGCTGAAGAAAACACCTTTTTTTTTTTTGGTTTGGGGAAAACCCGGAGAGTAGGTATGATAAAAAAATAGGACATGTGAAATTTGAAGTTAAATAACAACAGGTAAATTTCAGTATTTTATTTTATTAGTAACTAGCTGACTTGGCAAACTTCGTACCACCTCAGAATTAATTCAGTTTTTTTACTAAGAGTACTGAAAATGAAATAAGTTTAATAATAGTTAAAAATCAAAATCATATACCCTAGCGTGCTTCGCTACGCATAGATATTAGAATTTAATCAAATTCATTGTTTTTTTTTATTTTTTTATTTAGAAATTAATGAAAAAAAAAAAACAAGATTATATTTATACAACATTTTTTGTTTGATTGTGTGGTGCATGAATAAATATGTAAATTTTTGGGTGCTCCCACTCTGGAATATGCTACGTATAATCGTCCGTGAGATAAGCACGGTTACTCCAAATTCACTCCACGCACTTGAAACGTTTTATTAACGGTCATAGCAAAGGATAAACGCACGGGTAATTGAAGACGTTTGAATTGAAATGGCATGTCTGTTGGTATTAATGGTATCCCCGGTATCAGTACAACTCTTCCTTTTGCTTTCCCGGTGAGAATTGTTGCTTCGATCAAATCGGGCATTAATTTTTTCACGGAAAGTCTCATTCCATTGCAAAGTTTTGGTGAATTGAGATTTCAAAGAGGTATGATCGATGAAGCAACTTTTAAATTCAAACGATACGATGGCATACCGGGTGGCTCCAAAGAATTCAAAAATTCAATCCAACAGTCTGCATAAATAAGTAAAAATCTTAGAAAAAGTCATCTGGTAGAATATGCTAACTTAAAAGTAAAATGTCAGTATCTTTGGCCCTTTAACACCTATCGATTCAACAATACCACCGTCTTGTAGGGCATCTCATAATTTTCGTGGGGGCAAACACCCCCATGTATTAAGCTTAATTCAAGCACATGATCTTACTTAATCTAACTTAAACTAGCTTAGAAGCTAAGGGGTAGGGGAGAGGGGGGCATGAAAAAGAAGGGTTTTTAAGCATGGAGTGCTAAGGTTGAGGTCGAAGAAGGGATTCGAGTTGACTCTTCCGAGCATTCGAAAGATGGGTTCGTTGGAGCCATAAGCGGTACGGGTGGTGGGTACATAGAAGAGACGGGGGTTTCGTACATTGCGAGGGTTAGTGTTGAGAGAGACAGAGTTATAGAGGTTTCGAATATGTTCACCCGACTGCCGGAAGAATAGAAATAAAAGTCCATTTCAAATTTCAACTTATAATAATTTAATTCACAGAAATATTTTTAGGAATAATACAAATGAAAGCAAGTCCGTTGAGCGCTAAATCGCAATTCAAACTCAAATCAATTTCCTCTTTTTATACGTATAATGAAGTAGTCGAAAAGTAATAGTAGTAGAATAATGAAATGTAATAATAAAATAAAAAGCAGTACTAGAATTTTCAACAAGAGGGTAGCGCAGTCAATGGAGCCTGAAAGGAGTCGATGGATGAAGAGGATGTCAGATACAGTTCTTCTTTCCTCCAAGGTGTTCATGTTGATTAGTTTAAGGCGGTCGTGATAAGGTGGTAAGAGCAAAGGATTGTTCCAGGGGAGACCTCCCAGAGCAAAACGTAAGAACCGGCGTTGGATGCTCTCGATTCTAGAAATGTGGATTTGCTGGTAAGGAGACCACACTTGAGAGGCGTACTCAAGGAGGGGCCGGACAAAGGTTGTGTAGAGAGATCGGGTAACGTAAGGGTTAGAAAATTCTTTAGACCATCGCTTCACGAACCCGAGTGCTGAATTAGCTTTAAGGATTATCTCGTCTATATGTGCGCGAAAATTTAGCTGTTGGTCACATAATATACCAAGATCGCGGATAGTTTGAACGGTGGAGATGGGCTGATTATTGAGGGAGTAGGTTTGATACGTTTACGTGAAAAAGTGATTGATTGTCATTTGCTAATGTTAAGCTCCAAGCAATTTTGGAATACCACATGGAAAAACTATTGAGATTGGATAGAATAAGGGAAGAGTCGTGATTGGAGGAAATAGACTTGTAGAACTTGGTCTCGTCGGCATATAGTGAGATGTGGGAATTTTTAATCACCATTTCAATATCGTTAATGGTAAGGACAAAAAGAAGTGGACCTAAGTGGCTACTTTGGGGGACGCCGGAGGAAGCTAATAAAGGATTGGAAAAGGCAGATCTGAAGCGAACACTATAATACCGATTTTCCAAGTAAGAAGATATCCACTTCAATAAAATGGGTTCGAAGCCAAGAGAAGACAATTTGAAGAGTTTTAGATTGTGGGAGATTTTATCAAAAGCCTTATTGAAATCGGTTGAAACCATGTCGACATCTTTGCCATTCTCTAAAGCCAAGAGGGTAAAAGGCACAAATTCAACAAGGTTTGTGGTTGTAGATCGGCCCTTGAGGAATCCGTGTTGTCTGGGGGAGATTAAAGACTTGCAGCGAAAACTTAAGATTTCGTACAAAATGCTCTCGAAGATTTTGGGTATATGTATATAGTTTGGCAATGGGACGATAATTGTTAATAACGTTCTTCGGACCTTTCTTGTGTATATGGGGTTATAAATGAGGTTTTCCATAACTGGGGGAATTCACCTAAAGATAGGGATAAACTGAAGATTTTTGAGAGAGGGAGAGAGAGGGTTAATGAGCATTTTTTCAGGAATATTGCAGGGAGACCGTCTGGTCCATGAGTAAATTCATCATTAAGTTGATTTAGTTTGGTTTCGATGACATCGGGATCAACTGTATGAGGAAGAAAGGGTCCAAAGGAAAATTTCGGTAAATAATCGAAGTAAGCGGGGTCTGTAACGAAGGAGTCGTCGGCGAATGATTGTTTAAAATAGGCGGCAAATAAGTTGGCGATAGTGTTAGGGTCATTAGAGGTTTGATCACTCAAGGAGAGAGAGGTAGGGGAACCATCAGATTTTCTTTTGTAGATAACAAATCTAAAGAAGGACTTAGGATCACTTATAAGATTGGCTTGCGTTTCAGCTAAATAGCGTTGATAGAGGGAGTTGTGAAGGGCGGTAAAGTTAAGATAGCTGCCCATGTAGTTAGAAAAGTCATTAGGGGATTGAGTACGAAGGAAGATTGTCACCTGTTTATTTCTTTTGTTTCTTAGGGTGCGAAGTCTACGATTATACCAAGGTGGGGAGGTGGACAAAATTTTGCGTTGGGAAATTGGTACGTAAAGAGAGATAGAGTCAAATATTTCCCTATAGAATATGGATATTGCATCATTTATAGTTAGATTATCAAAATTGAAAGGGGCTTTTTTAAGGTATTCATTGATTTGGTGGAAATTTGCTTTGTGGAAATCGTGAGAAGGCAAAACTGTGGAAGGGGTGTTCTGTAATGGAGAATCGTGAAAAAAGGAAAGAAGAAGGGGGGGGGGGGGTGGAAGTTATCGATGGTTGAAAGGGAGAGAGGACGGAGTGAGACAGAGGAGTTGAAGGGATCAGTTGTAAATATGAGGTCTAGTTGTCTACCCATGTAGTTTAAGACGCCACTAACTTGACTAAGGTTTGAATCCGCAAGGCGATCCAAGAAGAGGCGATCTTTGGCAGTAGTGGGATTGGTGGCAATATAATACGATTCATCGTCTGATTGAGCCGATTTAAGATGAGGAAGGTTGAAGTTCCCGAAGAGAAGGATTTCATCCTGTGGGGTCTCTTAAATCAATTATTTGGTCAATTGCGTTAATGGCAAGTTGATAGGATTCAATGAGCTGTGAGGGCAAGATGTAGAAACATATGATGTAGAGTGTCTTCTGGGGTAAGACAATCTTGATTGAAACATAGTCGAGATGGGGGGAGGATGATATTGCAATGAGGGAAGAGTCAATGGAGTTAAGGACGGTTAGTAGGACTCCTCGACAAGGGCAACCCTCGGTGGCCTGACTGAGTTCGTCATCGCGATAGATGATAAAATTTGTTGAAAACAGTTCGGAGTTACTTATGCTGGGGATCAGGTTCGTTTCGGTCAGAGCAAAGATTTCAAAGGGTAGAGCGTGTGACAGTTGGAAGACAGTTTGGGTTTTTGAGAGAAGACCTCTTACATTCTGATAATAGAAGGTAAGAGGAAGATTTTGACTGAGCGGGGGTATTGATGGGAGATGGATAGATACTTGTCGTGATCAGCTCTACTACGTTGCAGGTGGGATATTCGTTTTGAGTGAACGTATTGGCGGAAAGTTTCAAGATCTTCAAGATCCTTTGACACTTTTTGGGGGAAATATTGAAGAATTCGTGATATTTGATAAATAGGTTCTTGAGGCTAGCGAAGTCAGTAGGAAGGCCTTCCTGTTGGGTGGCGACCATAACGCTTGTGTTTGTCTTACCTTCGTAGCAAATCGAGTCTGATTTATCTGAGGGTATGCCAAGAAGAGACGAATGTTCTCGTACGTCTTCTTATCCCTCAGTCGAGAGAGAGCGTAGCGACTTTGGATAGGGTCGGTAGTTAGCTGGGTAAGTTTAACTGTAGGGGGCAGAAGAGGATCAACGAAAGATTGGGGGGTGACAGAGGGGTGGGGAAGTGGGGCAGAGGTAGTAGCTGTGGGGAGAGATGGGGAGTTGGGCGACGGAATGGGATTTGGGGTGTGGGTGGAGGGTTTGGAGGGGTTAAGGATATGGGAGCTTCGGAAATTAGGATACTTGGCTCCGGACTTGAGGTCGAAGTTAGGAAATGAATTCGGGACTGGTTATCGGGGTGGAGGCATGGTTGTAGTTATTGGAGTCAAATTGAACGAAACGCGTTGATGTTGGGGTTTTGGCGGAGCTGTGCGAGACGGATATAAGTGAGAAATGGATGGATGTGTAAAGGTAGGAAATAGGTTAGTTTTGAAACTCCAGTTTTGGTAGGAATTGGGGGGAACTTAGATAGATAGATAGATAGATAAGTTTATTTGGACATAGTTATTACCATTACAATACATCGAGTTCAACAGAATTTAACGTACAAATTAATTTAATTAGTTTACATAGCACTCATTTTGATTAAATTTACACATTTATTTCTAAATACATTAAAATTCGATTCAGACTTTATGTGGAAAGGTTGTGAATTATATAGTTCTAGACCTTTATACAGTATAGTGTTTTGTGCAGCTGCTGTGCCTCTAAATGGTATTCTAAAGTCATCTGTATTTCTTAGTGCATATGGTTGTGATTCACCAACACTTATCGTTCCTTCCCTCAAATATGCTGGTGCAAGTCCATGCTTTATCTGGAATACTATCTTTAGTGTGTTAAACTCCCATCGTTGTTTTATGTTCAGCCACTTTAGGCTAGCTAACATCCATACTACTGCGGTGTATCTATTGCATCTGAGAATAGACCTCATTGCTTTGTTTTGCAGCTTTTGCAGTCTAGCTATGTGACCAGCATTGCAGCACGAGTATAAAAGCGTTGAACAATACTCAAAATGCGGCTTAACAATCGTGTTGTAGACATTTATTGCTGTTAGTGTGCTCAAACGCTTTCTGATACGTTTGAAAAAAACCGATTTTTTTACCAATTTTTTTACATATGTAATCGATGTGGGGATTGAGATTTAGTTTCTTGTCAATTATAACGCCTAGATATTTTATTTTGTCAACTTTTTCAATTGCACAGTTATTTAATTTTATTGCGAAATTGTTTTCCATATATTTGGTTTTTTGTTCATTTAGTTTAAGTTTGTTCATCTGTAACCACTTAGTCAGTCGATCAATCACCTCCGATATTTTTTCTCTACATTCTATTCCATTCTTGCCCTCAGCATAAATTAGCGTGTCATCAGCATATAGAGCAATCTTACATTTCTTCACTATTTTTGGCATATCGTTTATGTATATGACAAACAGTAGGGCTCCCAGTATTGATCCTTGTGGGATTCCGTGCCTTATTTCAAGCTCACTTGAGACTTCACCATTCACTTTGGTTTTCTGAAACCTCTCTGTTAAGGAGGATTGGAACCATCGCAATTCGATACCCCAGATTCCATCAAACATTTTTTTGAAAAGTATGTTTCTGTCAATTATTTCGAATGCTCTTTTGAAGTCCAAGAATAGACCGGTTATCTTGTTACTGGATCCGTTGGCTTTCCACTTGTCGACAATGTGATTTATTGCTGTCTCACATGAATAGCCTTTCCTAAAGCCAGATTGACAGTCAGATATTATGTTGTTTTCTTCAAGGAATTTCACTAATTGCTGTTTTACAACTACCTCCATAACTTTATCGAGGGTTTGTATTGTATTTATTGGTCGGTAATCTTCACACTTATTTAAGCCATTCACTTTCTCTACAGGGGTGATCACCGATCATTTCCATACTTGCGAAAATTCACCGGTTTCTATCGAAGTGTTTATAATTTTTGTTATACAATGACCCACTGTTGACCAGTTGTCTAAAAGAATTTTTGGACTAACTTTGTTAACATTGCGTTTGTTTTTCATTTTACTAATATGTATTTTTAACTCATGTTCAGTTAATTTCTTTATTTTAAATCTACATTCGGCACTCGGGATTATGTTCTCGCATTGGATATGTGGGATAGAATCTCTTATTTCGTTAATGCTGGTGATAAAATACTTATTAAATTTTTGTGCGATATCCTTGCTGCAGTTATAGGTTTCGCCATAAAACTCAACTGTATTAATTTCCTGCTTTTGTTGGTTCAAAACTAGCACTTTAATTTCGTTTCACATAGCCTTTTGATCATTTGCATTACTGCTCTTTTTGTTAATGTAATTATTTTCTGCTTCTTTAAGTTTAGCTTTGTATTTGTTTCGAATAATTTTATATTCTCGCCAAATGTCAGTATCGTTCGTCATCCTCGCTTGCATGTACTTCTGGATCTTTTCGTTTTTCAGTGTTCTGAGGCTATTGCTGAACCAACTATTTGCATCACGTTTCTTATTTTTGATCTTTTTTGCCGTATATTTTTGGTTAAGCTGGTCAAAGATGTTGCCAATTTTTTAGCATTGTAATTTAAATTGTGTGTATTACCTAACATCAATTTCGCTCATATCATTTTTGTATCTTTGTGTCGATTTTCTTTATGTCTTTGATCAAACTATTGTTCCATTCACTTCCAATTTCTGTACATAGGTCATATATATTTGTAACAATGTAGTCTATTATTGTCCTAGATGTTGCCGTTGTCCTTGTATAGTCGCTAATTTTTTGTGACAGGAAATTGTCAGTAATAACTCTTTCCAGGTCCTTTTTGTAGACCTCATTTTTCGACCAATCTATATTGAAGCCACCAGCTATTATTATATTGTTTGAACTTTCCGTGATTTCTTCAATATATTCTTCGAAAAACGTACAGAAATCTCTTTCAGAACTACTTGGAGACCTGTACACAGCTGCTATAGTCAAGTTAATGTTTTTGTAGCTGACTTTACATTCCAGTAACCATCTTTGGTAATCGACCGCTGTCTGCCACGTATTGGTAATACTCCACTGATTTTTTATGTACAGTGTCGTACCACCAGTTCTCGGTGAGTTTGAGAGGCATGATATGCACTTGAAACCTTCCATTTGTATTTCACTTTGCTCAATATTTTCTGTTAAATGCGTTTCCGATAAAATTATGAAATCGTAGTAATTATTGCTTATTATTGTTTCAAGTTCATCGAAATTATTAATAATATCTTGAATGTTGAGATATAATGCACTTATTTTGGGCTTTGGTTGCTAGTACCCCATCTTTTTCTTCTTTTCTTCAAGTCTCTTCAAATATGAGACACATCTTATAAGCTATTAAATGCAATACAGAGTTTCTTTTGTTGTCTCAAAAATTCGCAAAAATAGGTCAAAACCTAAGAAAAAGACATATTCTAGAGTTTTTAACTACTTGATAAAATATAAAATGTCAATATCTTTTACGTCCGTACACCTATTGATAAAGCGATACCACCATCTTTTAGGGCATCCTATAAGCTATTAAATGCAGTGCAGAGTTTCTTTGGCTGTCTCAAAAATTCGGCAAAAATAGGTCAAAACCTAAGAAAAAGACATATTCTAGAGTTTTTAACTACTTGATAAAATATAAAATGTCAATATCTTTTACGTCCGTACACCTATCGATAAAGCGATACCACCATCTTTTAGGGCATCTTATAAGCTATTAAATGCAGTGCAGAGTTTCTTTTGTTGTCTCAAAAATTCGGCAAAAATAGGTCAAAACCTAAGAAAAAGACATATTCTAGAGTTTTTAACTACTTGATAAAATATAAAATGTCAATATCTTTTACGTCCGTACACCTATCGATAAAGCGATACCACCGTCTTTTAGGGCATCTTGTAAGCTATTAAATGCAATACAGAGTTTCTTTGGCTGTCTCAAAAATTCGGCAAAAATAGGTCAAAACCTAAGAAAAAGACATATTCTAGAGTTTTTAACTACTTGATAAAATATAAAATGTCAATATCTTTTACGTCCGTACACCTATCGATAAAGCGATACCACCGTCTTTTAGGGCATCTTGTAAGCTATTAAATGCAATACAGAGTTTCTTTTGTTGTCTCAAAAATTCGCAAAAATAGGTCAAAACCTAAGAAAAATACATATTCTAGAGTTTTTAACTACTTGATAAAATATAAAATGTCAATATCTTTTACGTCCGTACACCTATCGATAAAGCGATACCACCATCTTTTAGGGCATCCTATAAGCTATTAAATGCAGTGCAGAGTTTCTTTGGCTGTCTCAAAAATTCGGCAAAAATAGGTCAAAACCTAAGAAAAAGACATATTCTAGAGTTTTTAACTACTTGATAAAATATAAAATGTCAATATCTTTTACGTCCGTACACCTATTGATAAAGCGATACCACCATCTTTTAGGGCATCCTATAAGCTATTAAATGCAGTGCAGAGTTTCTTTGGCTGTCTCAAAAATTCGGCAAAAATAGGTCAAAACCTAAGAAAAAGACATATTCTAGAGTTTTTAACTACTTGATAAAATATAAAATGTCAATATCTTTTACGTCCGTACACCTATCGATAAAGCGATACCACCGTCTTTTAGGGCATCTTGTAAGCTATTAAATGCAATACAGAGTTTCTTTTGTTGTCTCAAAAATTCGCAAAAATAGGTCAAAACCTAAGAAAAAGACATATTCTAGAGTTTTTAACTACTTGATAAAATATCTTCTTCTTTTCCTTTTTATCCCGGCGTCGTTATGGTCAGAAGTGTAGGACCATAACCTTCCCACTTAACTGCATTCCTACTGGTCCGCTTGTGGGGTCCGCCGGTTTGACCTCAGAAAGTAGCGGCAGGCTTCCCGGTTTGGGATTACTTCATCGCTGAGGCCAATCAAATGCTGGTGTTTTTGCATTTGTTTGCACCAATTGTTTTTCGGCCTGCCTTTTTTGCGTGTTGAAATTGGAATGTTGATTGATAACGCCTTTTGGACGGGGTTCAAAGGATCTCTCCTTTGAACATGGCAATACCAACTGAGTCGGTCGCGCTCTATATTTCTTGTGATGGTTTCTTTTACGTGGAGGCTTCCTCGGATCTTTGAACTTCTAATTCTGTCACGCTTTGTTACTCCCGCTGTCATGCGAAGCATCTTCATCTCAGTTGCCGTTAATTTGCTCTCATACTTTTTGTGCATTGTGCAGCATTGTGAACCGTATGTGAGCGCCGGACGTACAACTGAAGTGTAGAGCCTTCCTTTCAGCTTAGGGGGCATTTTTCGACCACAGAAGATGGCGGAGTTTTCCCGCCACTTCATCCACCCTACGTCATCACAAGTTGCTTCTTTATTAATCATAGACCCCAGATATTTAAACTTTTCACACTTGGGAAGCACTCTTCCATTCAAGCAAATGTCTGGAATAGGCTGATGAGGGTCAGAGAACGGGCAGCACAGATACTCTGTCTTCTTTGAACTAATACGATACCCGTGAACCCTCAAAAATGTCCACCCACACATGCTAGTTGTAGGGACGCCTGATCATCACTTATAGTGGCTCCATCGTCAGCAAAGAATAGCTTGTGCACATTGGGGTCCGTCACTTTTCCTTCAAGCAAGCAATCAAGGACTGCTATAAAGAGCAGTGGGCTGAGGACGCTCCCTTGGTGTACACCGACTTTGATTGCGAACTCTTCGGTGACTCCTGCGGTGCATCTTACTCTTGTCGTTGCTCTCTTGCACATGTCCATGATCACTCGCACGTAGGTTTCTGGAACTCCTTTTTGTCTTAGCGCTATCCATAAAAGATCTCTTGGTTGCCGGTCAAAGGCCTTCTCGAAATCAACCAACACCATATGCAAGTCATAAGAATCACGATGCTTATCCATCATGACCATTTGGATTGCATCTGTTGTTGATTTACCCGAGACAAACCCTCACTGGTCATCAGATAGTCGTATTATTTTCCGCAGTCGGCTATCTAATACCCGTTCAACGATCTTCATGGTGTGCGACATCAGCTTGACAGAACGGTAGTTATCACAATTTCGCGTATCACCCTTTCCTTTGTGCAATGGAAGAAGATAGCTTTCCCTCCATTGATTAGGCATAGTGTCGCCTCTCATAAGTTTGGAGATAAGAACCATGAGCCATCTAGACCCGATGTCTCCCATCTTTTTCCAGAAGTCAGAGGGTATCCCGTCCGGCCCAACAGCTTTTCTTTTCTTGGAGTTTTTAACCGCGTACCGAACTTCTTCGACTGTGATGTCGGATATTTCGGCATGATTCGGGGCAGCTCTTGAAAAGTACACTCGGGGAAACTCTTCGTTGAGAAGTTCCTCGCAATACTGTCGCCATCTGTGGAGAATTTTTTCGTCTTCCACAAGGAGTTGGCCTTCAGCATTGTTAATAAACTTTGGGAAACGAATCTCCTGAGCATTTTTTCTTCTCTGGGCGGCTATCTTAAAGATATTTGCTCCTTTGTTCAAATTGTTTTGTCGAAGCTCCTGGGTAGCCTGGTTCCTGTCAGACGCGGAAGACGATATTTCTTCCAACTCCTAATAGAGGCCTTCCATGCTTTTCGCTTTGAATTCGGCGCATTTTTTCTTCGCGATACCTTTGCAACATCTATATACCTTTTCACGGCGAGCTTTTTCCTCTCTATTAGTAGAAGAGCACTTTGACCAAGCTTGGAAAGCCATTTTCTTTTCGTGTATCACTGCTTTGGCTTCGTCTGTCCACCACAAGGTTTCTTTTGCGTGTTGGCAGGGGCCTTTAGATGTTCCGAGCAGTGATTTGGCTTTCTCCAGGCCAGATTGTTGTAGGGAATCCCACATGTCTTGTGCTCTGCACTCTTCATTACCGACCTCATCGATAATGGAAGAGAGGTAGTTTTCCATGATGGTAATAAAAGCTTCGCTTGATTCTCTTAGACACCTTCGTTTGCTGCTTTGACTTCTTTCTCGCATCCATAAAAAATTCAGTCAGGAGGAGACGGTGTTGAGGGGCGATCGCGTCTCCCAGGATCACTTTGCAATCTTTAGCTCGTGGCTTCATGAAACTGGATACCAAATAATAGTCTATTTGAGTTTCATTTCCGCCGCTGCTATAAGTGATCAGGTGCCGGCTTTGTTTGACGAACATGGTATTTAGCACTATAAGACCGTACGACTTGCACATGTTTAGGATATCTTCACCTGAAGAGTTCCTGGTGCCGTATCCCAGCCCTCCGTGGTAGCCTTCATAGTCTTCGCTTGTCTTCCCGACATGTCCGTTTAAATCTCCCCCAGCAAACAAAAGCTCTTCCTTTGGGATGATTTTGACAAGGTTGTGGAAATCTAGCCAGAATGCATCTTTTTCTTTTTGTTCGCATCCTACTTGAGGGGCATATGCGCTTACGATGTTCCACACCTCACCATGCATCACCAATTTGAGAGCCATCAAACGGTCACTGGACTTTGAAATGGTTAAGACGTTGCCAAGTAACTCTGCCGCAAGGATGATGGCGATTCCGTTTTTTCCTTGTTCCAATCCATAGTAAAACATCTTGTAGGCTTTTGTTTTAACGTCCAAGAAACGTGCCCGATTACCGGTGTTTCGCCATTTCGTCTCTTGTACGCACAGGATGTCTACTCGCCTTCTAGCCATCATTTCTTCAAGCTCATAGCTGCGCCCACTCATGCTTCCAACGTTCCAACTCGCGACTCTTAAATGTGGCTTCCGCCGTTGCATTACTTTGCTATCCCCCGGAAATCCTATAGCTCTGACCCGAGCATTTCTGCTCGTCCCAGGATCACGACCATTAGTAGTGCCTGGCGGGGTAGTGCTTTTCCTTTTAGCGTTCTTTTCCATAATGCTACGGTTTGACCGTTTTCATTCTTCCCTTCCTTTTTGACACGGGCATGCTCCAGATTTTTTTTTTTTTTTTTTGATTGATCTTACTCTTACAACACCGGTGATCTCCAGTCGTGTCAACCCACTGATTTGCATGCACACTTGTGGGGCAGTTTAATGGTGGTATATGTGTCCCTAGGCTCACCTTGGTGTTTTCTAAATTGCCTAGATGTGAGTTTTGTTTACCTTTGTTTAGTCGCCTTTTACGACAAGCGATAGGTATCGCTGCAGGGATATTCTTAACCCGTCCCTGCACGAGGTAACTACTTGATAAAATATAAAATGTCAATATCTTTTACGTCCGTACACCTATCGATAAAGCGATACCACCGTCTTTTAGGGCATCTTGTAAGCTATTAAATGCAATAAAGAGTTTCTTTTGTTGTCTCAAAAATTCGCAAAAATAGGTCAAAACCTAAGAAAAAGACATATTCTAGAGTTTTTAACTACTTGATAAAATATAAAATGTCAATATCTTTTATGTCCGTACACCTATTGATAAAGCGATACCACCATCTTTTAGGGCATCCTATAAACTATAAACTGCAGTGCAGAGTTTCTTTGGCTGTCTAAAAATTCGGCAAAAATAGGTCAAAACCTAAGAAAAAGACATATTCTAGAGTTTTTAACTACTTGATAAAATATAAAATGTCAATATCTTTTACGTCCGTACACCTATCGATAAAGCGATACCACCGTCTTTTAGGGCATCTTATAAGCTATTAAATGCAGTGCAGAGTTTCTTTTGTTGTCTCAAAAATTCGGCAAAAATAGGTCAAAACCTAAGAAAAAGACATATTCTAGAGTTTTTAACTACTTGATAAAATATAAAATGTCAATATCTTTTACGTCCGTACACCTATCGATAAAGCGATACCACCGTCTTTTTGGGCATCTTGTAAGCTATTAAATGCAATACAGAGTTTCTTTTGTTGTCTCAAAAATTCGGCAAAAATAGGTCAAAACCTAAGAAAAAGACATATTCTAGAGTTTTTAACTACTTGATAAAATATAAAATGTCAATATCTTTTACGTCCGTACACCTATCGATAAAGCGATACCACCGTCTTTTAGGGCATCTTATAAGCTATTAAATGCAGTGCAGAGTTTCTTTTATTGTCTCCAAAATTCGGCAAAAATAGGTCAAAACCTAAGAAAAAGACATATTCTAGAGTTTTTAACTACTTGATAAAATATAAAATGTCAATATCTTTTACGTCCGTACACCTATCGATAAACCGATACCACCGTCTTTTAGGGCATCTTGTAAGCTATTAAATGAAATACAGAGTTTCTTTTGTTGTCTCAAAATTCCGCAAAAATAGGTCAAAACCTAAGAAAAAGACATATTCTAGAGTTTTTAACTACTTGATAAAATATAAAATGTCAATATCTTTTACGTCCGTACACCTATTGATAAAGCGATACCACCATCTTTTAGGGCATCCTATAAACTATAAACTGCAGTGCAGAGTTTCTTTGGCTGTCTAAAAATTCGGCAAAAATAGGTCAAAACCTAAGAAAAAGACATATTCTAGAGTTTTTAACTACTTGATAAAATATAAAATGTCAATATCTTTTACGTCCGTACACCTATCGATAAAGCGATACCACCGTTCTTTAGGGCATCTTGTAAGCTATTAAATGCAATACAGAGTTTCTTTTGTTGTCTCAAAAATTCGGCAAAAATAGGTCAAAGCCTAAGGAAAAGACATATCCTAGAGTTTTTAACTGCTTGATAAAATATAAAATGTCAATATCCTTTACGTCCGTACACCTATCGATAAAGCGATACCACCGTCTTTTAGGGCATCTTATAAGCTATTAAATGCAGTGCAGAGTTTCTTTTATTGTCTCCAAAATTCGGCAAAAATAGGTCAAAACCTAAGAAAAAGACATATTCTAGAGTTTTTAACTACTTGATAAAATATAAAATGTCAATATCTTTTACGTCCGTACACCTATCGATAAACCGATACCACCGTCTTTTAGGGCATCTTGTAAGCTATTAAATGAAATACAGAGTTTCTTTTGTTGTCTCAAAATTCCGCAAAAATAGGTCAAAACCTAAGAAAAAGACATATTCTAGAGTTTTTAACTACTTGATAAAATATAAAATGTCAATATCTTTTACGTCCGTACACCTATTGATAAAGCGATACCACCATCTTTTAGGGCATCCTATAAACTATAAACTGCAGTGCAGAGTTTCTTTGGCTGTCTAAAAATTCGGCAAAAATAGGTCAAAACCTAAGAAAAAGACATATTCTAGAGTTTTTAACTACTTGATAAAATATAAAATGTCAATATCTTTTACGTCCGTACACCTATCGATAAAGCGATACCACCGTCTTTTAGGGCATCTTATAAGCTATTAAATGCAGTGCAGAGTTTCTTTTGTTGTCTCAAAAATTCGGCAAAAATAGGTCAAAACCTAAGAAAAAGACATATTCTAGAGTTTTTAACTACTTGATAAAATATAAAATGTCAATATCTTTTACGTCCGTACACCTATCGATAAAGCGATACCACCGTCTTTTAGGGCATCTTATAAGCTATTAAATGCAGTGCAGAGTTTCTTTTATTGTCTCCAAAATTCGGCAAAAATAGGTCAAAACCTAAGAAAAAGACATATTCTAGAGTTTTTAACTACTTGATAAAATATAAAATGTCAATATCTTTTACGTCCGTACACCTATCGATAAACCGATACCACCTTCTTTTAGGGCATCTTGTAAGCTATTAAATGAAATACAGAGTTTCTTTTGTTGTCTCAAAAATTCGGCAAAAATAGGTCAAAACCTAAGAAAAAGACATATTCTAGAGTTTTTAACTACTTGATAAAATATAAAATGTCAATATCTTTTACGTCCGTACAGCTATCGATAAAGCGATACCACCGTCTTTTTGGGCATCTTGTAAGCTATTAAATGCAATACAGAGTTTCTTTTGTTGTCTCAAAAATTCGGCAAAAATAGGTCAAAACCTAAGAAAAAGACATATTCTAGAGTTTTTAACTACTTGATAAAATATAAAATGTCAATATCTTTTACGTCCGTACACCTATCGATAAAGCGATACCACCGTCTTTTAGGGCATCTTATAAGCTATTAAATGCAGTGCAGAGTTTCTTTTATTGTCTCCAAAATTCGGCAAAAATAGGTCAAAACCTAAGAAAAAGACATATTCTAGAGTTTTTAACTACTTGATAAAATATAAAATGTCAATATCTTTTACGTCCGTACACCTATCGATAAACCGATACCACCGTCTTTTAGGGCATCTTGTAAGCTATTAAATGAAATACAGAGTTTCTTTTGTTGTCTCAAAATTCCGCAAAAATAGGTCAAAACCTAAGAAAAAGACATATTCTAGAGTTTTTAACTACTTGATAAAATATAAAATGTCAATATCTTTTACGTCCGTACACCTATTGATAAAGCGATACCACCATCTTTTAGGGCATCCTATAAACTACAAACTGCAGTGCAGAGTTTCTTTGGCTGTCTAAAAATTCGGCAAAAATAGGTCAAAACCTAAGAAAAAGACATATTCTAGAGTTTTTAACTACTTGATAAAATATAAAATGTCAATATCTTTTACGTCCGTACACCTATCGATAAAGCGATACCACCGTTCTTTAGGGCATCTTGTAAGCTATTAAATGCAATACAGAGTTTCTTTTGTTGTCTCAAAAATTCGGCAAAAATAGGTCAAAGCCTAAGGAAAAGACATATCCTAGAGTTTTTAACTACTTGATAAAATATAAAATGTCAATATCCTTTACGTCCGTACACCTATCGATAAAGCGATACCACCGTCTTTTAGGGCATCTTGTATGCTATTAAATGAAATACAGAGTTTCTTTTGTTGTCTCAAAAATTCGGCAAAAATAGGTCAAAACCTAAGAAAAAGACATATTCTAGAGTTTTTAACTATTTGATAAAATATAAAATGTCAATATCTTTTACGTCCGTACACCTATCGATAAAGCGATACCACCGTCTTGTAGGGCATCTTATAAGCTATTAAATGCAGTGCAGAGTTTCTTTTATTGTCTCCGAAATTCGGCAAAAATAGGTCAAAACCTAAGAAAAAGACATATTCTAGAGTTTTTAACTACTTGATAAAATATAAAATGTCAATATCTTTTACGTCCGTACACCTATTGATAAAGCGATACCACCATCTTTTAGGGCATCCTATAAACTATAAACTGCAGTGCGGAGTTTCTTTGGCTGTCTAAAAATTCGGCAAAAATAGGTCAAAACCTAAGAAAAAGACATATTCTAGAGTTTTTAACTACTTGATAAAATATAAAATGTCAATATCTTTTACGTCCGTACACCTATCGATAAAGCGATACCACCGTTCTTTAGGGCATCTTGTAAGCTATTAAATGCAATACAGAGTTTCTTTTGTTGTCTCAAAAATTCGGCAAAAATAGGTCAAAGCCTAAGGAAAAGACATATCCTAGAGTTTTTAACTACTTGATAAAATATAAAATGTCAATATCCTTTACGTCCGTACACCTATCGATAAAGCGATACCACCGTCTTTTAGGGCATCTTGTATGCTATTAAATGAAATACAGAGTTTTTTTTGTTGTCTCAAAAATTCGGCAAAAATAGGTCAAAACCTAAGAAAAAGACACATTCTAAAGTTTTTAACTACTTGATAAAATATAAAATGTCAATATCTTTTACGTCCGTACACCTATCGATAAAACGATACCACCGTCTTTAAGGGCATCTTGTAAGCTATTAAATGCAATACCGAGTTTCTTTTGTTGTCTCAAAAATTCGGCAAAAATAGGTAAAAACCTAAGAAAAAGACATATTCTAGAGTTTTTAACTACTTGATAAAATATAAAATGTCAATATCTTTGGCGTATGTACACCTATCGATAAAGCGATACCACCGTCTTTTAGGGCATCTTATAAGCTATAAAATGCATTACAGAGTTTTTTTTGTTGTCTCCGAAATTGGGCAAAAATGCAGTGCAGAGTTTCTTTTATTGTCTCCAAAATTCGGCAAAAATAGGTCAAAACCTAAGAAAAAGACAAATTCTAGAGTTTTTAACTACTTGATAAAATATAAAATGTCAATATCTTTTACGTCCGTACACCTATCGATAAAGCGATACCACCGTCTTTTTGGGCATCTTGTAAGCTATTAAATGCAATACAGAGTTTCTTTTGTTGTCTCAAAAATTCGGCAAAAATAGGTCAAAACCTAAGAAAAAGACATATTCTAGAGTTTTTAACTACTTGATAAAATATAAAATGTCAACATCTTTTACGTCCGTACACCTATCGATAAAGCGATACCACCGTCTTTTAGGGCATCTTATAAGCTATTAAATGCAGTGCAGAGTTTCTTTTATTGTCTCCAAAATTCGGCAAAAATAGGTCAAAACCTAAGAAAAAGACATATTCTAGAGTTTTTAACTACTTGATAAAATATAAAATGTCAATATCCTTTACGTCCGTACACCTATCGATAAAGCGATACCACCGTCTGTTAGGGCATCTTGTATGCTATTAAATGAAATACAGAGTTTCTTTTATTGTCTCCAAAATTCGGCAAAAATAGGTCAAAACCTAAGAAAAAGACATATTCTAGAGTTTTTAACTACTTGATAAAATATAAAATGTCAATATCCTTTACGTCCGTACACCTATCGATAAAGCGATACCACCGTCTTTTAGGGCATCTTATAAGCTATTAAATGCAGTGCAGAGTTTCTTTTATTGTCTCCAAAATTCGGCAAAAATAGGTCAAAACCTAAGAAAAAGACATATTCTAGAGTTTTTAACTACTTGATAAAATATAAAATGTCAATATCTTTTACGTCCGTACACCTATCGATAAAGCGATACCACCGTCTTTTAGGGCATCTTATAAGCTATTAAATGCAGTGCAGAGTTTCTTTTATTGTCTCCAAAATTCGGCAAAAATAGGTCAAAACCTAAGAAAAAGACATATTCTAGAGTTTTTAACTACTTGATAAAATATAAAATGTCAATATCCTTTACGTCCGTACACCTATCGATAAAGCGATACCACCGTCTTTTAGGGCATCTTGTATGCTATTAAATGAAATACAGAGTTTCTTTTATTGTCTCCAAAATTCGGCAAAAATAGGTCAAAACCTAAGAAAAAGACATATTCTAGAGTTTTTAACTACTTGATAAAATATAAAATGTCAATATCCTTTACGTCCGTACACCTATCGATAAAGCGATACCACCGTCTTTTAGGGCATCTTATAAGCTATTAAATGCAGTGCAGAGTTTCTTTTATTGTCTCCAAAATTCGGCAAAAATAGGTCAAAACCTAAGAAAAAGACATATTCTAGAGTTTTTAACTACTTGATAAAATATAAAATGTCAATATCTTTTACGTCCGTACACCTATCGATAAAGCGATACCACCGTTCTTTAGGGCATCTTGTAAGCTATTAAATGCAATACAGAGTTTCTTTTGTTGTCTCAAAAATTCGGCAAAAATAGGTCAAAGCCTAAGGAAAAGACATATCCTAGAGTTTTTAACTACTTGATAAAATATAAAATGTCAATATCCTTTACGTCCGTACACCTATCGATAAAGCGATACCACCGTCTTTTAGGGCATCTTGTATGCTATTAAATGAAATACAGAGTTTCTTTTATTGTCTCCAAAATTCGGCAAAAATAGGTCAAAACCTAAGAAAAAGACATATTCTAGAGTTTTTAACTACTTGATAAAATATAAAATGACAATATCTTTGGCGTATGTACACCTATCGATAAAGCGATACCACCGTCTTTTAGGGCATCTTATAAGCTATAAAATGCATTACAGAGTTTTTTTTGTTGTCTCCAAAATTGGGCAAAAATAGGTCAAAACCTAAGAAAAAGACATATCCTAGAGTTTTTAACTACTTGATAAAATATAAAATGTCAATATCTTTTACGTCCGTACACCTATCGATAAAGCGATACCACCGTTCTTTAGGGCATCTTGTAAGCTATTAAATGCAATACAGAGTTTCTTTTGTTGTCTCAAAAATTCGGCAAAAATAGGTCAAAGCCTAAGGAAAAGACATATCCTAGAGTTTTTAACTACTTGATAAAATATAAAATGTCAATATCCTTTACGTCCGTACACCTATCGATAAAGCGATACCACCGTCTTTTAGGGCATCTTGTATGCTATTAAATGAAATACAGAGTTTTTTTTGTTGTCTCAAAAATTCGGCAAAAATAGGTCAAAACCTAAGAAAAAGACACATTCTAAAGTTTTTAACTACTTGATAAAATATAAAATGTCAATATCTTTTACGTCCGTACACCTATCGATAAAACGATACCACCGTCTTTAAGGGCATCTTGTAAGCTATTAAATGCAATACAGAGTTTCTTTTGTTGTCTCAAAAATTCGGCAAAAATAGGTAAAAACCTAAGAAAAAGACATATTCTAGAGTTTTTAACTACTTGATAAAATATAAAATGTCAATATCTTTGGCGTATGTACACCTATCGATAAAGCGATACCACCGTCTTTTAGGGCATCTTATAAGCTATAAAATGCATTACAGAGTTTTTTTTGTTGTCTCCGAAATTGGGCAAAAATGCAGTGCAGAGTTTCTTTTATTGTCTCCAAAATTCGGCAAAAATAGGTCAAAACCTAAGAAAAAGACATATTCTAGAGTTTTTAACTACTTGATAAAATATAAAATGTCAATATCTTTTACGTCCGTACACCTATCGATAAAGCGATACCACCGTCTTTTTGGGCATCTTGTAAGCTATTAAATGCAATACAGAGTTTCTTTTGTTGTCTCAAAAATTCGGCAAAAATAGGTCAAAACCTAAGAAAAAGACATATTCAAGAGTTTTTAACTACTTGATAAAATATAAAATGTCAACATCTTTTACGTCCGTACACCTATCGATAAAGCGATACCACCGTCTTTTAGGGCATCTTATAAGCTATTAAATGCAGTGCAGAGTTTCTTTTATTGTCTCCAAAATTCGGCAAAAATAGGTCAAAACCTAAGAAAAAGACATATTCTAGAGTTTTTAACTACTTGATAAAATATAAAATGTCAATATCCTTTACGTCCGTACACCTATCGATAAAGCGATACCACCGTCTTTTAGGGCATCTTATAAGCTATTAAATGCAGTGCAGAGTTTCTTTTATTGTCTCCAAAATTGGGCAAAAATAGGTCAAAACCTAAGAAAAAGACATATCCTAGAGTTTTTAACTACTTGATAAAATATAAAATGTCAATATCTTTTACGTCCGTACACCTATCGATAAAGCGATACCACCGTTCTTTAGGGCATCTTGTAAGCTATTAAATGCAATACAGAGTTTCTTTTGTTGTCTCAAAAATTCGGCAAAAATAGGTCAAAGCCTAAGGAAAAGACATATCCTAGAGTTTTTAACTACTTGATAAAATATAAAATGTCAATATCCTTTACGTCCGTACACCTATCGATAAAGCGATACCACCGTCTTTTAGGGCATCTTGTATGCTATTAAATGAAATACAGAGTTTTTTTTGTTGTCTCAAAAATTCGGCAAAAATAGGTCAAAACCTAAGAAAAAGACACATTCTAAAGTTTTTAACTACTTGATAAAATATAAAATGTCAATATCTTTTACGTCCGTACACCTATCGATAAAACGATACCACCGTCTTTAAGGGCATCTTGTAAGCTATTAAATGCAATACAGAGTTTCTTTTGTTGTCTCAAAAATTCGGCAAAAATAGGTAAAAACCTAAGAAAAAGACATATTCTAGAGTTTTTAACTACTTGATAAAATATAAAATGTCAATATCTTTGGCGTATGTACACCTATCGATAAAGCGATACCACCGTCTTTTAGGGCATCTTATAAGCTATAAAATGCATTACAGAGTTTTTTTTGTTGTCTCCGAAATTGGGCAAAAATGCAGTGCAGAGTTTCTTTTATTGTCTCCAAAATTCGGCAAAAATAGGTCAAAACCTAAGAAAAAGACATATTCTAGAGTTTTTAACTACTTGATAAAATATAAAATGTCAATATCTTTTACGTCCGTACACCTATCGATAAAGCGATACCACCGTCTTTTTGGGCATCTTGTAAGCTATTAAATGCAATACAGAGTTTCTTTTGTTGTCTCAAAAATTCGGCAAAAATAGGTCAAAACCTAAGAAAAAGACATATTCAAGAGTTTTTAACTACTTGATAAAATATAAAATGTCAACATCTTTTACGTCCGTACACCTATCGATAAAGCGATACCACCGTCTTTTAGGGCATCTTATAAGCTATTAAATGCAGTGCAGAGTTTCTTTTATTGTCTCCAAAATTCGGCAAAAATAGGTCAAAACCTAAGAAAAAGACATATTCTAGAGTTTTTAACTACTTGATAAAATATAAAATGTCAATATCCTTTACGTCCGTACACCTATCGATAAAGCGATACCACCGTCTTTTAGGGCATCTTGTATGCTATTAAATGAAATACAGAGTTTCTTTTATTGTCTCCAAAATTCGGCAAAAATAGGTCAAAACCTAAGAAAAAGACATATTCTAGAGTTTTTAACTACTTGATAAAATATAAAATGTCAATATCCTTTACGTCCGTACACCTATCGATAAAGCGATACCACCGTCTTTTAGGGCATCTTATAAGCTATTAAATGCAGTGCAGAGTTTCTTTTATTGTCTCCAAAATTCGGCAAAAATAGGTCAAAACCTAAGAAAAAGACATATTCTAGAGTTTTTAACTACTTGATAAAATATAAAATGTCAATATCTTTTACGTCCGTACACCTATCGATAAAGCGATACCACCGTCTTTTAGGGCATCTTATAAGCTATTAAATGCAGTGCAGAGTTTCTTTTATTGTCTCCAAAATTCGGCAAAAATAGGTCAAAACCTAAGAAAAAGACATATTCTAGAGTTTTTAACTACTTGATAAAATATAAAATGTCAATATCCTTTACGTCCGTACACCTATCGATAAAGCGATACCACCGTCTTTTAGGGCATCTTGTATGCTATTAAATGAAATACAGAGTTTCTTTTATTGTCTCCAAAATTCGGCAAAAATAGGTCAAAACCTAAGAAAAAGACATATTCTAGAGTTTTTAACTACTTGATAAAATATAAAATGTCAATATCCTTTACGTCCGTACACCTATCGATAAAGCGATACCACCGTCTTTTAGGGCATCTTATAAGCTATTAAATGCAGTGCAGAGTTTCTTTTATTGTCTCCAAAATTCGGCAAAAATAGGTCAAAACCTAAGAAAAAGACATATTCTAGAGTTTTTAACTACTTGATAAAATATAAAATGTCAATATCTTTTACGTCCGTACACCTATCGATAAAGCGATACCACCGTTCTTTAGGGCATCTTGTAAGCTATTAAATGCAATACAGAGTTTCTTTTGTTGTCTCAAAAATTCGGCAAAAATAGGTCAAAGCCTAAGGAAAAGACATATCCTAGAGTTTTTAACTACTTGATAAAATATAAAATGTCAATATCCTTTACGTCCGTACACCTATCGATAAAGCGATACCACCGTCTTTTAGGGCATCTTGTATGCTATTAAATGAAATACAGAGTTTCTTTTATTGTCTCCAAAATTCGGCAAAAATAGGTCAAAACCTAAGAAAAAGACATATTCTAGAGTTTTTAACTACTTGATAAAATATAAAATGACAATATCTTTGGCGTATGTACACCTATCGATAAAGCGATACCACCGTCTTTTAGGGCATCTTATAAGCTATAAAATGCATTACAGAGTTTTTTTTGTTGTCTCCAAAATTGGGCAAAAATAGGTCAAAACCTAAGAAAAAGACATATCCTAGAGTTTTTAACTACTTGATAAAATATAAAATGTCAATATCTTTTACGTCCGTACACCTATCGATAAAGCGATACCACCGTCTTTTAGGGCATCTTGTAAGCTATTAAATGCAATACAGAGTTTCTTTTGTTGTCTCAAAAATTCGCAAAAATAGGTCAAAACCTAAGAAAAAGACATATTCTAGAGTTTTTAACTACTTGATAAAATATAAAATGTCAATATCTTTTATGTCCGTACACCTATTGATAAAGCGATACCACCATATTTTAGGGCATCCTATAAACTATAAACTGCAGTGCAGAGTTTCTTTGGCTGTCTAAAAATTCGGCAAAAATAGGTCAAAACCTAAGAAAAAGACATATTCTAGAGTTTTTAACTACTTGATAAAATATAAAATGTCAATATCTTTTACGTCCGTACACCTATCGATAAAGCGATACCACCGTCTTTTAGGGCATCTTATAAGCTATTAAATGCAGTGCAGAGTTTCTTTTGTTGTCTCAAAAATTCGGCAAAAATAGGTCAAAACCTAAGAAAAAGACATATTCTAGAGTTTTTAACTACTTGATAAAATATAAAATGTCAATATCTTTTACGTCCGTACACCTATCGATAAAGCGATACCACCGTCTTTTAGGGCATCTTATAAGCTATTAAATGCAGTGCAGAGTTTCTTTTATTGTCTCCAAAATTCGGCAAAAATAGGTCAAAACCTAAGAAAAAGACATATTCTAGAGTTTTTAACTACTTGATAAAATATAAAATGTCAATATCTTTTACGTCCGTACACCTATCGATAAACCGATACCACCTTCTTTTAGGGCATCTTGTAAGCTATTAAATGAAATACAGAGTTTCTCTTGTTGTCTCAAAAATTCGGCAAAAATAGGTCAAAACCTAAGAAAAAGACATATTCTAGAGTTTTTAACTACTTGATAAAATATAAAATGTCAATATCTTTTACGTCCGTACAGCTATCGATAAAGCGATACCACCGTCTTTTTGGGCATCTTGTAAGCTATTAAATGCAATACAGAGTTTCTTTTGTTGTCTCAAAAATTCGGCAAAAATAGGTCAAAACCTAAGAAAAAGACATATTCTAGAGTTTTTAACTACTTGATAAAATATAAAATGTCAATATCTTTTACGTCCGTACACCTATCGATAAAGCGATACCACCGTCTTTTAGGGCATCTTATAAGCTATTAAATGCAGTGCAGAGTTTCTTTTATTGTCTCCAAAATTCGGCAAAAATAGGTCAAAACCTAAGAAAAAGACAAATTCTAGAGTTTTTAACTACTTGATAAAATATAAAATGTCAATATCTTTTACGTCCGTACACCTATCGATAAAGCGATACCACCATCTTTTAGGGCATCCTATAAACTACAAACTGCAGTGCAGAGTTTCTTTGGCTGTCTAAAAATTCGGCAAAAATAGGTCAAAACCTAAGAAAAAGACATATTCTAGAGTTTTTAACTACTTGATAAAATATAAAATGTCAATATCTTTTACGTCCGTACACCTATCGATAAAGCGATACCACCGTTCTTTAGGGCATCTTGTAAGCTATTAAATGCAATACAGAGTTTCTTTTGTTGTCTCAAAAATTCGGCAAAAATAGGTCAAAGCCTAAGGAAAAGACATATCCTAGAGTTTTTAACTACTTGATAAAATATAAAATGTCAATATCCTTTACGTCCGTACACCTATCGATAAAGCGATACCACCGTCTTTTAGGGCATCTTGTATGCTATTAAATGAAATACAGAGTTTCTTTTGTTGTCTCAAAAATTCGGCAAAAATAGGTCAAAACCTAAGAAAAAGACATATTCTAGAGTTTTTAACTATTTGATAAAATATAAAATGTCAATATCTTTTACGTCCGTACACCTATCGATAAAGCGATACCACCGTCTTGTAGGGCATCTTATAAGCTATTAAATGCAGTGCAGAGTTTCTTTTATTGTCTCCGAAATTCGGCAAAAATAGGTCAAAACCTAAGAAAAAGACATATTCTAGAGTTTTTAACTACTTGATAAAATATAAAATGTCAATATCTTTTACGTCCGTACACCTATTGATAAAGCGATACCACCATCTTTTAGGGCATCCTATAAACTATAAACTGCAGTGCGGAGTTTCTTTGGCTGTCTAAAAATTCGGCAAAAATAGGTCAAAACCTAAGAAAAAGACATATTCTAGAGTTTTTAACTACTTGATAAAATATAAAATGTCAATATCTTTTACGTCCGTACACCTATCGATAAAGCGATACCACCGTTCTTTAGGGCATCTTGTAAGCTATTAAATGCAATACAGAGTTTCTTTTGTTGTCTCAAAAATTCGGCAAAAATAGGTCAAAGCCTAAGGAAAAGACATATCCTAGAGTTTTTAACTACTTGATAAAATATAAAATGTCAATATCCTTTACGTCCGTACACCTATCGATAAAGCGATACCACCGTCTTTTAGGGCATCTTGTATGCTATTAAATGAAATACAGAGTTTTTTTTGTTGTCTCAAAAATTCGGCAAAAATAGGTCAAAACCTAAGAAAAAGACACATTCTAAAGTTTTTAACTACTTGATAAAATATAAAATGTCAATATCTTTTACGTCCGTACACCTATCGATAAAACGATACCACCGTCTTTAAGGGCATCTTGTAAGCTATTAAATGCAATACAGAGTTTCTTTTGTTGTCTCAAAAATTCGGCAAAAATAGGTAAAAACCTAAGAAAAAGACATATTCTAGAGTTTTTAACTACTTGATAAAATATAAAATGTCAATATCTTTGGCGTATGTACACCTATCGATAAAGCGATACCACCGTCTTTTAGGGCATCTTATAAGCTATAAAATGCATTACAGAGTTTTTTTTGTTGTCTCCGAAATTGGGCAAAAATGCAGTGCAGAGTTTCTTTTATTGTCTCCAAAATTCGGCAAAAATAGGTCAAAACCTAAGAAAAAGACAAATTCTAGAGTTTTTAACTACTTGATAAAATATAAAATGTCAATATCTTTTACGTCCGTACACCTATCGATAAAGCGATACCACCGTCTTTTTGGGCATCTTGTAAGCTATTAAATGCAATACAGAGTTTCTTTTGTTGTCTCAAAAATTCGGCAAAAATAGGTCAAAACCTAAGAAAAAGACATATTCTAGAGTTTTTAACTACTTGATAAAATATAAAATGTCAACATCTTTTACGTCCGTACACCTATCGATAAAGCGATACCACCGTCTTTTAGGGCATCTTATAAGCTATTAAATGCAGTGCAGAGTTTCTTTTATTGTCTCCAAAATTCGGCAAAAATAGGTCAAAACCTAAGAAAAAGACATATTCTAGAGTTTTTAACTACTTGATAAAATATAAAATGTCAATATCCTTTACGTCCGTACACCTATCGATAAAGCGATACCACCGTCTGTTAGGGCATCTTGTATGCTATTAAATGAAATACAGAGTTTCTTTTATTGTCTCCAAAATTCGGCAAAAATAGGTCAAAACCTAAGAAAAAGACATATTCTAGAGTTTTTAACTACTTGATAAAATATAAAATGTCAATATCCTTTACGTCCGTACACCTATCGATAAAGCGATACCACCGTCTTTTAGGGCATCTTATAAGCTATTAAATGCAGTGCAGAGTTTCTTTTATTGTCTCCAAAATTCGGCAAAAATAGGTCAAAACCTAAGAAAAAGACATATTCTAGAGTTTTTAACTACTTGATAAAATATAAAATGTCAATATCTTTTACGTCCGTACACCTATCGATAAAGCGATACCACCGTCTTTTAGGGCATCTTATAAGCTATTAAATGCAGTGCAGAGTTTCTTTTATTGTCTCCAAAATTCGGCAAAAATAGGTCAAAACCTAAGAAAAAGACATATTCTAGAGTTTTTAACTACTTGATAAAATATAAAATGTCAATATCCTTTACGTCCGTACACCTATCGATAAAGCGATACCACCGTCTTTTAGGGCATCTTGTATGCTATTAAATGAAATACAGAGTTTCTTTTATTGTCTCCAAAATTCGGCAAAAATAGGTCAAAACCTAAGAAAAAGACATATTCTAGAGTTTTTAACTACTTGATAAAATATAAAATGTCAATATCCTTTACGTCCGTACACCTATCGATAAAGCGATACCACCGTCTTTTAGGGCATCTTATAAGCTATTAAATGCAGTGCAGAGTTTCTTTTATTGTCTCCAAAATTCGGCAAAAATAGGTCAAAACCTAAGAAAAAGACATATTCTAGAGTTTTTAACTACTTGATAAAATATAAAATGTCAATATCTTTTACGTCCGTACACCTATCGATAAAGCGATACCACCGTTCTTTAGGGCATCTTGTAAGCTATTAAATGCAATACAGAGTTTCTTTTGTTGTCTCAAAAATTCGGCAAAAATAGGTCAAAGCCTAAGGAAAAGACATATCCTAGAGTTTTTAACTACTTGATAAAATATAAAATGTCAATATCCTTTACGTCCGTACACCTATCGATAAAGCGATACCACCGTCTTTTAGGGCATCTTGTATGCTATTAAATGAAATACAGAGTTTCTTTTATTGTCTCCAAAATTCGGCAAAAATAGGTCAAAACCTAAGAAAAAGACATATTCTAGAGTTTTTAACTACTTGATAAAATATAAAATGACAATATCTTTGGCGTATGTACACCTATCGATAAAGCGATACCACCGTCTTTTAGGGCATCTTATAAGCTATAAAATGCATTACAGAGTTTTTTTTGTTGTCTCCAAAATTGGGCAAAAATAGGTCAAAACCTAAGAAAAAGACATATCCTAGAGTTTTTAACTACTTGATAAAATATAAAATGTCAATATCTTTTACGTCCGTACACCTATCGATAAAGCGATACCACCGTTCTTTAGGGCATCTTGTAAGCTATTAAATGCAATACAGAGTTTCTTTTGTTGTCTCAAAAATTCGGCAAAAATAGGTCAAAGCCTAAGGAAAAGACATATCCTAGAGTTTTTAACTACTTGATAAAATATAAAATGTCAATATCCTTTACGTCCGTACACCTATCGATAAAGCGATACCACCGTCTTTTAGGGCATCTTGTATGCTATTAAATGAAATACAGAGTTTTTTTTGTTGTCTCAAAAATTCGGCAAAAATAGGTCAAAACCTAAGAAAAAGACACATTCTAAAGTTTTTAACTACTTGATAAAATATAAAATGTCAATATCTTTTACGTCCGTACACCTATCGATAAAACGATACCACCGTCTTTAAGGGCATCTTGTAAGCTATTAAATGCAATACAGAGTTTCTTTTGTTGTCTCAAAAATTCGGCAAAAATAGGTAAAAACCTAAGAAAAAGACATATTCTAGAGTTTTTAACTACTTGATAAAATATAAAATGTCAATATCTTTGGCGTATGTACACCTATCGATAAAGCGATACCACCGTCTTTTAGGGCATCTTATAAGCTATAAAATGCATTACAGAGTTTTTTTTGTTGTCTCCGAAATTGGGCAAAAATGCAGTGCAGAGTTTCTTTTATTGTCTCCAAAATTCGGCAAAAATAGGTCAAAACCTAAGAAAAAGACATATTCTAGAGTTTTTAACTACTTGATAAAATATAAAATGTCAATATCTTTTACGTCCGTACACCTATCGATAAAGCGATACCACCGTCTTTTTGGGCATCTTGTAAGCTATTAAATGCAATACAGAGTTTCTTTTGTTGTCTCAAAAATTCGGCAAAAATAGGTCAAAACCTAAGAAAAAGACATATTCAAGAGTTTTTAACTACTTGATAAAATATAAAATGTCAACATCTTTTACGTCCGTACACCTATCGATAAAGCGATACCACCGTCTTTTAGGGCATCTTATAAGCTATTAAATGCAGTGCAGAGTTTCTTTTATTGTCTCCAAAATTCGGCAAAAATAGGTCAAAACCTAAGAAAAAGACATATTCTAGAGTTTTTAACTACTTGATAAAATATAAAATGTCAATATCCTTTACGTCCGTACACCTATCGATAAAGCGATACCACCGTCTTTTAGGGCATCTTGTATGCTATTAAATGAAATACAGAGTTTCTTTTATTGTCTCCAAAATTCGGCAAAAATAGGTCAAAACCTAAGAAAAAGACATATTCTAGAGTTTTTAACTACTTGATAAAATATAAAATGTCAATATCCTTTACGTCCGTACACCTATCGATAAAGCGATACCACCGTCTTTTAGGGCATCTTATAAGCTATTAAATGCAGTGCAGAGTTTCTTTTATTGTCTCCAAAATTCGGCAAAAATAGGTCAAAACCTAAGAAAAAGACATATTCTAGAGTTTTTAACTACTTGATAAAATATAAAATGTCAATATCTTTTACGTCCGTACACCTATCGATAAAGCGATACCACCGTCTTTTAGGGCATCTTATAAGCTATTAAATGCAGTGCAGAGTTTCTTTTATTGTCTCCAAAATTCGGCAAAAATAGGTCAAAACCTAAGAAAAAGACATATTCTAGAGTTTTTAACTACTTGATAAAATATAAAATGTCAATATCCTTTACGTCCGTACACCTATCGATAAAGCGATACCACCGTCTTTTAGGGCATCTTGTATGCTATTAAATGAAATACAGAGTTTCTTTTATTGTCTCCAAAATTCGGCAAAAATAGGTCAAAACCTAAGAAAAAGACATATTCTAGAGTTTTTAACTACTTGATAAAATATAAAATGTCAATATCCTTTACGTCCGTACACCTATCGATAAAGCGATACCACCGTCTTTTAGGGCATCTTATAAGCTATTAAATGCAGTGCAGAGTTTCTTTTATTGTCTCCAAAATTCGGCAAAAATAGGTCAAAACCTAAGAAAAAGACATATTCTAGAGTTTTTAACTACTTGATAAAATATAAAATGTCAATATCTTTTACGTCCGTACACCTATCGATAAAGCGATACCACCGTTCTTTAGGGCATCTTGTAAGCTATTAAATGCAATACAGAGTTTCTTTTGTTGTCTCAAAAATTCGGCAAAAATAGGTCAAAGCCTAAGGAAAAGACATATCCTAGAGTTTTTAACTACTTGATAAAATATAAAATGTCAATATCCTTTACGTCCGTGCACCTATCGATAAAGCGATACCACCGTCTTTTAGGGCATCTTGTATGCTATTAAATGAAATACAGAGTTTCTTTTATTGTCTCCAAAATTCGGCAAAAATAGGTCAAAACCTAAGAAAAAGACATATTCTAGAGTTTTTAACTACTTGATAAAATATAAAATGTCAATATCCTTTACGTCCGTACACCTATCGATAAAGCGATACCACCGTCTTTTAGGGCATCTTATAAGCTATTAAATGCAATACAGAGTTTCTTTTGTTGTCTCAAAAATTCGGCAAAAATAGGTCAAAACCTAAGAAAAAGACATATTCAAGAGTTTTTAACTACTTGATAAAATATAAAATGTCAACATCTTTTACGTCCGTACACCTATCGATAAAGCGATACCACCGTCTTTTAGGGCATCTTATAAGCTATTAAATGCAGTGCAGAGTTTCTTTTGTTGTCTCAAAAATTCGGCAAAAATAGGTAAAAACCTAAGAAAAAGACATATTCTAGAGTTTTTAACTACTTGATAAAATATAAAATGTCAATATCTTTGGCGTATGTACACCTATCGATAAAGCGATACCACCGTCTTTTAGGGCATCTTATAAGCTATAAAATGCATTACAGAGTTTTTTTTGTTGTCTCCGAAATTGGGCAAAAATGCAGTGCAGAGTTTCTTTTATTGTCTCCAAAATTCGGCAAAAATAGGTCAAAACCTAAGAAAAAGACATATTCTAGAGTTTTTAACTACTTGATAAAATATAAAATGTCAATATCTTTTACGTCCGTACACCTATCGATAAAGCGATACCACCGTCTTTTTGGGCATCTTGTAAGCTATTAAATGCAATACAGAGTTTCTTTTGTTGTCTCAAAAATTCGGCAAAAATAGGTCAAAACCTAAGAAAAAGACATATTCAAGAGTTTTTAACTACTTGATAAAATATAAAATGTCAACATCTTTTACGTCCGTACACCTATCGATAAAGCGATACCACCGTCTTTTAGGGCATCTTATAAGCTATTAAATGCAGTGCAGAGTTTCTTTTATTGTCTCCAAAATTCGGCAAAAATAGGTCAAAACCTAAGAAAAAGACATATTCTAGAGTTTTTAACTACTTGATAAAATATAAAATGTCAATATCCTTTACGTCCGTACACCTATCGATAAAGCGATACCACCGTCTTTTAGGGCATCTTGTATGCTATTAAATGAAATACAGAGTTTCTTTTATTGTCTCCAAAATTCGGCAAAAATAGGTCAAAACCTAAGAAAAAGACATATTCTAGAGTTTTTAACTACTTGATAAAATATAAAATGTCAATATCCTTTACGTCCGTACACCTATCGATAAAGCGATACCACCGTCTTTTAGGGCATCTTATAAGCTATTAAATGCAGTGCAGAGTTTCTTTTATTGTCTCCAAAATTCGGCAAAAATAGGTCAAAACCTAAGAAAAAGACATATTCTAGAGTTTTTAACTACTTGATAAAATATAAAATGTCAATATCTTTTACGTCCGTACACCTATCGATAAAGCGATACCACCGTCTTTTAGGGCATCTTATAAGCTATTAAATGCAGTGCAGAGTTTCTTTTATTGTCTCCAAAATTCGGCAAAAATAGGTCAAAACCTAAGAAAAAGACATATTCTAGAGTTTTTAACTACTTGATAAAATATAAAATGTCAATATCCTTTACGTCCGTACACCTATCGATAAAGCGATACCACCGTCTTTTAGGGCATCTTGTATGCTATTAAATGAAATACAGAGTTTCTTTTATTGTCTCCAAAATTCGGCAAAAATAGGTCAAAACCTAAGAAAAAGACATATTCTAGAGTTTTTAACTACTTGATAAAATATAAAATGTCAATATCCTTTACGTCCGTACACCTATCGATAAAGCGATACCACCGTCTTTTAGGGCATCTTATAAGCTATTAAATGCAGTGCAGAGTTTCTTTTATTGTCTCCAAAATTCGGCAAAAATAGGTCAAAACCTAAGAAAAAGACATATTCTAGAGTTTTTAACTACTTGATAAAATATAAAATGTCAATATCTTTTACGTCCGTACACCTATCGATAAAGCGATACCACCGTTCTTTAGGGCATCTTGTAAGCTATTAAATGCAATACAGAGTTTCTTTTGTTGTCTCAAAAATTCGGCAAAAATAGGTCAAAGCCTAAGGAAAAGACATATCCTAGAGTTTTTAACTACTTGATAAAATATAAAATGTCAATATCCTTTACGTCCGTGCACCTATCGATAAAGCGATACCACCGTCTTTTAGGGCATCTTGTATGCTATTAAATGAAATACAGAGTTTCTTTTATTGTCTCCAAAATTCGGCAAAAATAGGTCAAAACCTAAGAAAAAGACATATTCTAGAGTTTTTAACTACTTGATAAAATATAAAATGACAATATCTTTGGCGTATGTACACCTATCGATAAAGCGATACCACCGTTTTTTAGGGCATCTTATAAGCTATTAAATGCAATACAGAGTTTCTTTTGTTGTCTCAAAAATTCGGCAAAAATAGGTCAAAGCCTAAGGAAAAGACATATCCTAGAGTTTTTAACTACTTGATAAAATATAAAATGTCAATATCCTTTACGTCCGTACACCTATCGATAAAGCGATACCACCGTCTTTTAGGGCATCTTGTATGCTATTAAATGAAATACAGAGTTTCTTTTATTGTCTCCAAAATTCGGCAAAAATAGGTCAAAACCTAAGAAAAAGACATATTCTAGAGTTTTTAACTACTTGATAAAATATAAAATGACAATATCTTTGGCGTATGTACACCTATCGATAAAGCGATACCACCGTCTTTTAGGGCATCTTATAAGCTATAAAATGCATTACAGAGTTTTTTTTGTTGTCTCCAAAATTGGGCAAAAATAGGTCAAAACCTAAGAAAAAGACATATCCTAGAGTTTTTAACTACTTGATAAAATATAAAATGTCAATATCTTTGGCGTATGTACACCTATCGATAAAGCGATACCACCGTTTTTTAGGGCATCTTATAAGCTATTAAATGCAATACAGAGTTTCTTTTGTTGTCTCAAAAATTCGGCAAAAATAGGTCAAAACCTAAGAAAAAGACATATTCTAGAGTTTTTAACTACTTGATAAAATATAAAATGTCAATATCTTTGGCGTATGTACACCTATCGATAAAGCGATACCACCGTCTTTTAGGGCATCTTATAAGCTATTAAATGCAGTACAGAGTTTCTTTTGTTGTCTCAAAAATTCGGCAAAAATAGGTCAAAACCTAAGAAAAAGACATATTCTAGAGTTTTTAACTACTTGATAAAATATAAAATGTCAATATCTTTGGCGTATGTACACCTATCGATAAAGCGATACCACCGTTTTTTTAGGGCATCTTATAAGCTATTAAATGCAATACAGAGTTTCTTTTGTTGTCTCAAAAATTCGGCAAAAATAGGTCAAAACCTAAGAAAAAGACATATTCTAGAGTTTTTAACTACTTGATAAAATATAAAATGTCAATATCTTTGGTGTATGTACACCTATCGATAAAGCGATACCACCGTCTTTTAGGGCATCTTATAAGCTATTAAATGCAATACAGAGTTTCTTTTATTGTCTCCAAAATTCGGTAAAAATAGGTCAAAACCTAAGAAAAAGACATATTCTAGAGTTTTTAACTACTTGAAAAAATATAAAATGTCAATATCTTTTACGTCCGTACACCTATCGATAAAGCGATACCACCGTTTTAGGGCATCTTATAAGCTATTAAATGCAATACAGAGTTTCTTTTGTTGTCTCAAAAATTCGGCAAAAATAGGTCAAAACCTAAGAAAAAGACATATTCTAGAGTTTTTAACTACTTGATAAAATATAAAATGTCAATATCTTTGACGTATGTACACCTATCGATAAAGCGATACCACCGTCTTTTAGGGCATCTTATAAGCTATTAAATGCAGTACAGAGTTTCTTTTGTTGTCTCAAAAATTCGGCAAAAATAGGTCAAAACCTAAGAAAAAGACATATTCTAGAGTTTTTAACTACTTGATAAAATATAAAATGTCAATATCTTTGGCGTATGTACACCTATCGATAAAGCGATACCACCGTTTTTTTAGGGCATCTTATAAGCTATTAAATGCAATACAGAGTTTCTTTTGTTGTCTCAAATTTCGGCAAAAATAGGTCAAAACCTAAGAAAAAGACATATTCTAGAGTTTTTAACTACTTGATAAAATATAAAATGTCAATATCTTTGGCGTATGTACACCTATCGATAAAGCGATACCACCGTCTTTTAGGGCATCTTATAAGCTATAAAATGCAATACAGAGTTTCTTTTGTTGTCTCAAATTTCGGCAAAAATAGGTCAAAACCTAAGAAAAAGACATATTCTAGAGTTTTTAACTACTTGATAAAATATAAAATGTCAATATCTTTGACGTATGTACACCTATCGATAAAGCGATACCACCGTCTTTTAGGGCATCTTATAAGCTATTAAATGCAGTACAGAGTTTCTTTTGTTGTCTCAAAAATTCGGCAAAAATAGGTCAAAACCTAAGAAAAAGACATATTCTAGAGTTTTTAACTACTTGATAAAATATAAAATGTCAATATCTTTGGCGTATGTACACCTATCGATAAAGCGATACCACCGTTTTTTTAGGGCATCTTATAAGCTATTAAATGCAATACAGAGTTTCTTTTGTTGTCTCAAAAATTCGGCAAAAAATAGGTCAAAACCTAAGAAAAAGACATATTCTAGAGTTTTTAACTACTTGATAAAATATAAAAATGTCAATATCTTTGACGTATGTACACCTATCCATAAAGCGATACCACCGTCTTTTAAGGCATCTTATAAGCTATTAAACTCAATACAGAGTTTCTTTTGTTGTCTCAAAAATTCTGCAAAAATAGGTCAAAACCTAAGAAAAAGACATATTCTAGAGTTTTTAACTACTTGATAAAATATAAAATGTCAATATCTTTGACGTATGTACACCTATCGATAAAGCGATACCACCGTCTTTTAGGGCATCTTATAAGCTATTAAATGCAGTACAGAGTTTCTTTTGTTGTCTCAAAAATTCGGCAAAAATAGGTCAAAACCTAAGAAAAAGACATATTCTAGAGTTTTTAACTACTTGATAAAATATAAAATGTCAATATCTTTGGCGTATGTACACCTATCGATAAAGCGATACCACCGTTTTTTAGGGCATCTTATAAGCTATTAAATGCAATACAGAGTTTCTTTTGTTGTCTCAAAAATTCGGCAAAAATAGGTCAAAACCTAAGAAAAAGACATATTCTAGAGTTTTTAACTACTTGATAAAATATAAAATGTCAATGTCTTTGGCGTATGTACACCTATCGATAAAGCGATACCACCGTCTTTTAGGGCATCTTATAAGCTATTAAATGCAGTACAGAGTTTCTTTTGTTGTCTCAAAAATTCGGCAAAAATAGGTCAAAACCTAAGAAAAAGACATATTCTAGAGTTTTTAACTACTTGATAAAATATAAAATGTCAATATCTTTGGCGTATGTACACCTATCGATAAAGCGATACCACCGTTTTTTAGGGCATCTTATAAGCTATTAAATGCAATACAGAGTTTCTTTTGTTGTCTCAAAAATTCGGCAAAAATAGGTCAAAACCTAAGAAAAAGACATATTCTAGAGTTTTTAACTACTTGATAAAATATAAAATGTCAATATCTTTGGCGTATGTACACCTATCGATAAAGCGATACCACCGTCTTTTAGGGCATCTTATAAGCTATTAAATGCAGTACAGAGTTTCTTTTGTTGTCTCAAAAATTCGGCAAAAATAGGTCAAAACCTAAGAAAAAGACATATTCTAGAGTTTTTAACTACTTGATAAAATATAAAATATCAATATCTTTGGCGTATGTACACCTATCGCTAAAGCGATACCACCGTTTTTTAGGGCATCTTATAAGCTATTAAATGCAATACAGAGTTTCTTTTGTTGTCTCAAAAATTCGGCAAAAATAGGTCAAAACCTAAGAAAAAGACATATTCTAGAGTTTTTAACTACTTGATAAAATATAAAATGTCAATATCTTTGGTGTATGTACACCTATCGATAAAGCGATACCACCGTCTTTTAGGGCATCTTATAAGCTATTAAATGCAATACAGAGTTTCTTTTATTGTCTCCAAAATTCGGTAAAAATAGGTCAAAACCTAAGAAAAAGACATATTCTAGAGTTTTTAACTACTTGAAAAAATATAAAATGTCAATATCTTTTACGTCCGTACACCTATCGATAAAGCGATACCACCGTTTTTAGGGCATCTTATAAGCTATTAAATGCAATACAGAGTTTCTTTTGTTGTCTCAAAAATTCGGCAAAAATAGGTCAAAACCTAAGAAAAAGACATATTCTAGAGTTTTTAACTACTTGATAAAATATAAAATGTCAATATCTTTGACGTATGTACACCTATCGATAAAGCGATACCACCGTCTTTTAGGGCATCTTATAAGCTATTAAATGCAGTACAGAGTTTCTTTTGTTGTCTCAAAAATTCGGCAAAAATAGGTCAAAACCTAAGAAAAAGACATATTCTAGAGTTTTTAACTACTTGATAAAATATAAAATGTCAATATCTTTGGCGTATGTACACCTATCGATAAAGCGATACCACCGTTTTTTTAGGGCATCTTATAAGCTATTAAATGCAATACAGAGTTTCTTTTGTTGTCTCAAATTTCGGCAAAAATAGGTCAAAACCTAAGAAAAAGACATATTCTAGAGTTTTTAACTACTTGATAAAATATAAAATGTCAATATCTTTGGCGCATGTACACCTATCGATAAAGCGATACCACCGTCTTTTAGGGCATCTTATAAGCTATAAAATGCAATACAGAGTTTCTTTTGTTGTCTCAAATTTCGGCAAAAATAGGTCAAAACCTAAGAAAAAGACATATTCTAGAGTTTTTAACTACTTGATAAAATATAAAATGTCAATATCTTTGGCGTATGTACACCTATCGATAAAGCGATACCACCGTTTTTTAGGGCATCTTATAAGCTATTAAATGCAATACAGAGTTTCTTTTGTTGTCTCAAAAATTCGGCAAAAATAGGTCAAAACCTAAGAAAAAGACATATTCTAGAGTTTTTAACTACTTGATAAAATATAAAATGTCAATATCTTTGGTGTATGTACACCTATCGATAAAGCGATACCACCGTCTTTTAGGGCATCTTATAAGCTATTAAATGCAATACAGAGTTTCTTTTATTGTCTCCAAAATTCGGTAAAAATAGGTCAAAACCTAAGAAAAAGACATATTCTAGAGTTTTTAACTACTTGAAAAAATATAAAATGTCAATATCTTTTACGTCCGTACACCTATCGATAAAGCGATACCACCGTCTTTTAGGGCATCTTATAAGCTATTAAATGCAATACAGAGTTTCTTTTGTTGTCTCAAAAATTCGGCAAAAATAGGTCAAAACCTAAGAAAAAGACATATTCTAGAGTTTTTAACTACTTGATAAAATATAAAATGTCAATATCTTTATCGTATGTACACCTATCGATAAAGCGATACCACCGTCTTTTAGGGCATCTTATAAGCTATTAAATGCAATACAGAGTTTCTTTTGTTGTCTCAAAAATTCGGCAAAAATAGGTCAAAACCTAAGAAAAAGACATATTCTAGAGTTTTTAACTATTTGATAAAATATAAAATGTCAATATCTTTGGCGTATGTACACCTATCCATAAAGCGATACCACCGTCTTTTAAGGCATCTTATAAGCTATTAAACTCAATACAGAGTTTCTTTTGTTGTCTCAAAAATTCTGCAAAAATAGGTCAAAACCTAAGAAAAAGACATATTCTAGAGTTTTTAACTACTTGATAAAATATAAAATGTCAATATCTTTGACGTATGTACACCTATCGATAAAGCGATACCACCGTCTTTTAGGGCATCTTATAAGCTATTAAATGCAGTACAGAGTTTCTTTTGTTGTCTCAAAAATTCGGCAAAAATAGGTCAAAACCTAAGAAAAAGACATATTCTAGAGTTTTTAACTACTTGATAAAATATAAAATGTCAATATCTTTGGCGTATGTACACCTATCGATAAAGCGATACCACCGTTTTTTAGGGCATCTTATAAGCTATTAAATGCAATACAGAGGCAAAAATAGGTCAAAACCTAAGAAAAAGACATATTCTAGAGTTTTTAACTACTTGATAAAATATAAAATGTCAATATCTTTGGCGTATGTACACCTATCGATAAAGCGATACCACCGTCTTTTAACTACTTTAAAAAATATAAAATGTCAATATCTTTTACGTCCGTACACCTATCGATAAAGCGATACCACCGTTTTTAGGGCATCTTATAAGCTATTAAATGCAATACAGAGTTTCTTTTGTTGTCTCAAAAATTCGGCAAAAATAGGTCAAAACCTAAGAAAAAGACATATTCTAGAGTTTTTAACTACTTGATAAAATATAAAATGTCAATATCTTTGGTGTATGTACACCTATCGATAAAGCGATACCACCGTCTTTTAGGGCATCTTATAAGCTATTAAATGCAATACAGAGTTTCTTTTATTGTCTCCAAAATTCGGTAAAA